>CM048751.1:261344146-262590396 GCA_026315105.1 Locusta migratoria
CGAGGCCATTTCTCGACGGGGATTCGAATCTTCTCCCGGGTATGGATATTTGTGTTGTCTTTAACATAAGTTATTTCATAAGTAATTTGTAAGTTAATTCCCATAAGCTTAACAAACATTTTTTTCTTCTTTTTAATACATGTTCGAAACCGGACGCAAGTATAAAACATCGTCAGAAATCATACTGAACGCATTCTCCGAAATTATATCGAGCAAGTAGTTCATGTACCCACTAGAATAGTAAATTGTTGTGAAAATATACTTCACTCTCAGCAATTAATAACACGGACCTAATAAAGTGTATCCAGACACAGGGATTAGTGAACGCAGAAATGTTGTAGCGAAGATGAATATCGGATTTCCCAAACCTACCAAAAACAAACGAAAAAAATTTATCTCTTCAAAAAAGCAGAGAAAAATACGAATAACGCTTTACTTAGTGAGAATCTCCAGACTTTCGAAACTAACAATGTTAGTGTAGATCAGATGTGGCTTACGTTCAAAGAAACGATATCGACAACCATTGGAAGATTTATAATACCACACAAACTAGCAAAAGAGGGGCCTGACACGCTGTGGTACGCAAAACAGGTTAGATCACTCTTGCAAAACCAAAGAAAAAAAAGACAAATTTAAACGGACACAAAATCCTCAAGACTGGCGCTCTTTTACAGAAACTCGAAATTTAGCTCGAACTTCAATGGGAGAAGCTTATAATAAATTCCTCAACGAAACCCTGTCACGTAATTTGTTAGAGAATCCTAAGAAATTCTGGTCGTATGTAAAGTATACCAGCGGTAAGACACAATCAATACCTTCACTACGCGATAGTAACGGTGATGCTACTGATGACTGTTCTGTCAAAGCATAATTCCTCAACACAGCCTTCCGAAATTGCTTCACAAAAGAAGACGAAGCAAATATTCAAGAATTTGTATCAAGAACAGCTGCTAGCATGCATAATTTAGAATCTGATAAACCAGTTGTATTAAAGCAAATTAAATCACTTAAGAAAAGTGAGTCTCCCGGTCCAGATTGTATACCAATTAGTTTCCTTTCAGAATACGCTGATGCAATAGCCCCATACCTAGTTATCATATACAACCGCTCGCTCAACGAACGTTCCGTACCCAAAGACTGGAAAGTTGCACAAGGAGGGCAATAGGGGTGATCCGCAAAATTACAGGCCTATATCACTGCCGTCGGTTTGCAGCAGGATTTTAAAACATATACTTTCCTCAAATATTATAAACTACCTCGAAGAGAACGACCTATTGACCCATAGTCAACACGGATTGCGAAAGTATTGTTGTAAAACACAGCTAGCCCTTTAGTCACATGATGTGATGAGTGCTGTCGACAAGGGATGTCGAATAGATTCCATATTTCTAGTTTTCCGGAAGGCCTTTGACACTGTGCCTCACAAGAGTGCCGGCCGCGGTGGCCGAGGAGGCTGAGGCGCTCCAATCACGGTCTGCACGGCCACTACGGTCGGGAGTTCGAATCCTCCCCCCCCCCCCTCGAGCATGGGTATTTGTGCCGTCCCATAAGCTCTACAAACATTAGAACATCTTACAAGAGTCTTCTAATCAAATGATGTGCTTATGCAATATCGCTACAGCTGTGCGATTGGATTCGTGATTTCCCGTCAGAAAGAACACAGTACGTTGTAATTGGCGGAAAGTTATCGAGTACAACAGAAGTGATATCTGGCGTTCCCCAGGGAAGTGTAATAGGGCTCCTGCTGTTCCTTATTTTTATAAGCGATTTAGGAGACAATCTGAGTAGCTCCCTTAGACTGATTGCGAATGATGCTGTCATTAACGGTCAGTAAAGTCACCAGAAGAAGAAAAGCAACTACAAAATGATTTAGATAAGATATCTGCATAGTGCAAAAATGGCAATTGCCCCTTAACAGCCGCGGCGGAGTGGCCGAGCTCTTTGAGGCGGTATTCTCCGATGTGCGAGGTCGTTTCCAGTCGAGTGTTCGAATCCCCGAATGTTTGTGTTGTCTTTAGTATAAGATCTTTAAGTTTGTAAGTTTAGGGACTGATGACCCAGCAGTTTAGTTCCATAAGCTTAACAAACATTTGAAAATCTTTTTTCGTCCCTTAATAATGCGAAGTGTGAAGTCAACCATATGACCACTAAAGGAAATCCGTTAACTTAATTTACACGATAAACCAGTCAAAACTACAGGTCATAAATTTAATTAAATACCTAGATAACAATTACGAATAACTTAAATTCGGAAGAGAGCACGTAATATATTGTAGGGAAAGCGAATCAAAGACTACGTTTCATTGGCAGAACGTTAAAAGATGCATCAGTTCTACTAAAGAAACTGCCTACACCGCACTTATGCTTCCTAGTTTGGAGTACTGTTGCGCATTGTGGAATCCCCACAGAGAAAGTACAGAGAAGGGCAGCTCGTTTTGTATTATCGCGATACGGCCGAACGTGTCACGACTTGGGGTGTAAATCATTAAAAGAAAGGAGTTATTTGTTGCGGCGAGACCTATTTGCGAAGTTTGTTTCAGCAACTTTCTCTTCCGAATGCGAACATATTTTGTTAGCACCCATCTACATAGGAAGACATGATCATCAAAATAAAATACAAAACAGATCGAAAACGGAAAGATTTAGACGTTCCTTTCCTCCGCGAGCTATTAGAGAATGGTATTGTAGAGAAACATCATAAAAGCGGTTTGCTGAACCCTCTGCGATGCACTTCAGTGTGAGTTGCAGAGTATCCATGTAGATGTAGAAACTCGACGTGCTCTGCAAGACGTGCAGCAACTTCCTCGGCCAAAGCAAGCTCCGGTCTTGTATACAGTCGAGCACCTGTGGGACATGACGGAACGACAGCTGACACGCGAGACTCGTCAACCCACAACTCTTGCATAACTACGTGAACAGGTCGAGCAAGCTTTGAACAGCGTACCCCAAGACAGTTTTCGCCGTCTCTAGGATCCAATGGAGGACAGAATCAGCGCCTTCGTCGCCACCGGTGGAGGCTACACCACGGGTGTTTCAGCATGGATTGCCAAGGGGTCCTTGGTACCACTTGAGCTATTAATCTGTAATTGTAATTCTTTCGTCCTGCTATGTTTTAACAACAAATCTTGAGTGAATCTCAATTTTTCTGTGCAGCGGTGTATAAGGGACAGTCAAATGAAAATGAGAAAGATAGAAACTGAATTAGAGGCAATGAATTAAAAGTTTATGTCTCGGCCTGGATTCAAACCCGGGACCTCCAGTTAGGTAGCAAACGCCATAACCACTACGCCACCGAGGTAAACAGGAGGGCTCGGGTTCGAATCCCGGCCGCGACATCAATTTTAATTCAATGCCTCTACTTCAGTTTAATGTCGTTAATAGATATCGAGACAACTGCAATGTTTATTTTTGATATTTATACATCACCTGTACCTGACGTATAAGGCAGGATTTCCCGTTAACGTTCTTTGCTGGGGTGCTATTCCGCTGTTGGAGAGCCTTGGCAGTTTGATACTTATTTATAGGGGAACAGGAGGCACGCCATAAGACCGTCCGTGCAGGTGGCAGGTGCTATGTCCATTAAATGTCGGTGGCCTTTTTACAGGACGATTTGGAGGAATTTTTTTTTTTTTTTTTTCGTTGACGATGACGCCTGTAGAATTGGCGATATTATGTCAACTTAACTTAGGGTGAAAGTGACACCTTTTGTTATGTAGGTTTAGTTCAGGTATGGCCAAATAAATATTTATTTGCAAGAATGACACTCTTATAGCTCTTACATAAAATTACTTTTAAAGTAGCATATTTATGACACTAGTTAATTTAAGCAACATATATCTTTCAGAAGAATCCTACTGTATATATATGAAAAGTCAGCATGTACAGTACTAATGGGATCAAATTTGGGTCACAAAATTACTAAGATTTTCTTCAATTTGTTGTTCTGGTTATTTTATAAAGCTTCGCGTAGTGATTCTGCCATGTTGTTGTTGTTGTGGTCTTCAGTCCGCAGACTGGTTTGATGTAGCTCTCCACACTACCCTGTACTATGCATGCCTCTTCATCTGAGAATAAGTTCGGCAACCTACATCCTTTTGAATCTGCTTACTGTATTCGTCCCTCGGTCTCCCTCTACGATTTTTACCCCACACACTTCCTTCTAATGCTAAGTTGACAATTCCTTGATGTCTCAGAATGTGTCCAACCAATCTATCCCTTCTCTTAGTCAGGTAATGCCACAAAATTCTTTTCTCCCCAATTCGGTTAAGCACATCCTCATAAGTTACGTGATCTACCCATCTAATTTTCATCATTCGTCTGTAGCACTACATTTCAAAAGCTTCTATCATCTTTTTATCTGAACTCCTTATCGTCCACGTTTCACTCCCATACAATGCTACACTCCAGACAATTGCTTTCAGAAAGGACTTCTTAACATTTAAATTAATATTGGATGTTAACAAGTTTCGCTTCTTTAGAAACACTTTTCTTCCCATAGCCATTCTGTATTTTATATCTTCTTTACTTCGGTCATCAGAAGTCATCTTGCTACCCAAATAACAAAACTCATCTACTACTTTTATTGTCTCATTACCTAATCTATTTCCTTCAGCATCACGTGATTTTCTGTAATTACATTCCATTACCCTTGTTTTACTCTTGTTAATGTTCATTTTATATCTTCCTTTCAAGACACTGTCCATTCCATTCAGTTGCTCTTCCAGATCTTTTACAGTCTCTGACAAAATTAGTATGTCATCGGCAAACCGCAAAGTTTTTATTTTTTCTCCCTGAACTTTAATTCCCCCTCCAAATTTCTCCTGCCATACAAACACTAATTGTTACCTAAACAGTAAATGGTTTGCTTGTTTTACCGTTCTTCGACCACATCACAGAGCTACGTTTCCTCTGTTACTCCGTTTACGTTGGATCTGACCGCGGGACAGTCCAGAGCAGTGCTGTGTGGTCTCACTCTTTCCGCAGCTATTCTCTCGCTCCGTTGCCAAGACTGGCGACAAACGATCGCAGCCGGGGCGGTAACGTAGCGTACTCTAACCGCGGGCCGCGGGCGCGCCCGCCGGGCGGGAAAGTTGGTCATGCCTGATTTAGTTAGTTCATTTCTGGTGGTAATATACGTGATAGGAACCAACGACTGAAGTGGCAGAGCTTAGGGGAAAAATAAATACAAAAAATGACAAAAAAGAGAAACTAAAGAAAAAGTGGTTATGGCGTCTGCCTAATTAGCAGGAGGTCCCGGGTTCGAATACCGGCTGCGGCATAAATTTAATGTCTTTACTTCAGTTCAATATCTGTAATAGATATCGAGACAAAATATGTCTGTAAACATTGTTTGTTTGATATTTGAAATTAAGTAAGTTGGATGAAGTAAGTATTCTGTTTATTATTTCAAAATTAAACGCCATAATCGTTAATACGAATTTCTCACTGTGAGACCAGACGATCAGTGTTGCGAACGGAACCATGATGGCTCCCAACCTCGCATCATTTCGTCCGAAACAAATCGACTGAAACGAAAGTATATTTTCAGGTTTCCAAAAAAGTATGAGAGAGATCAGGACTGTATGAAGCATTTGCAACGACATCCAAGCGAAAAATCTACTGTATAGTCGAAACGGTAGCACTTTGTTCCGCTCACGTGATGGCAAGGTCGTTTCGACTACGCTGTAGAAAGTTCGTTGGGAAACTCTTCACTTGTTCTCCATACAGACCCGCTCTATGCCCTCGCAATTTCCATTTTTCTTTTTCGATGTTCGAAGATAGACATTCGGAGCTGTTGATTTACTTCGAAGAGGTACAGACCTGGGTAGAATTAGTATGGTTGTGTTGACAACCGTAAACATTTTTCCATGATGGGAGCAACGTCTAGTCTGACAGTGGGATGGATATAATAAAATAGTGTTTACGAATACTTTTAAAATAATGAAGACTTTATTAGTTACTTGTTTCCGCCTGTTTTTATTTGACTACTCCTTATACACGTGAATGTGATTTTTTCCCCTCGTCATTGAGTGAGTAGATGAGCTGGCGATTTCATAGTAAATTAAGAAGCTAATAGATAATAGTCAAGCCTCTTAGAGGGACACATCTTTCTGAACTCCTACTTTATTATCAAATACGCTTGCTTAAACATATTTTTACGATAGTACTAGTGTAATATCTCTGCAAAAAAACATGAGACAGTGCCAAAAACATTAAGAAGGTATACCATAGAATATTCTTACATAAGCTGACAGAGATTTCAAATGGGAATAAAAACAAAAAAATAGCTTAAGTGTATATTTATTTCATATTTTATTTTTGAGTTCTTACTAATTGCTGAACCATTTCTTGGTCGTTGTAGCTTCTCATATACTAAAAAATCATTAGACGAAAATAAAAAAAACTGATTTGTTACCTTAACTACTTCCTGTCTCGTAATTACTGTCGTTATCGACGGTATCAGTCTCAGAATCGTTTTCCTCGAGTAAATTGTCCGGAACTTTACTTTCTCGAAATGCTCACTCGCCTTTTTCCTTCACGCTGTCAGAGAATTACGAAAATTCTGTGCTCCCCAAGTAAAATTGTTTTACCATCAGAAATGCCCTTGTTATGTCTGATACACTATAAGCTACTGCTGCATGTATTATACAGGATGTTTCAAAAGTGATGGTCATGAAAAGTACACGTCAAAATTAACTAAAAAGCTCCAATAAAGATGGATCCGAAAATCAACCGTTGTCAAGGTACAACACATGTCTGAATGCAACATTGAACTCGTCTCTGAAAGGCTTTGCAAATCCTTTCAGGCAGTCTGGGGAATTCTTTAAGCGTAATTCCTCAAGAGAGATGACCTTAGTAGCGTAGACCAGGCTTCTGACATGACGCCACTCACAGAAATCCATGATTTAAATCCAGAGACTTTGGAGGTCATGGCGCAGACCATTCTCTACCAATCCAATGTTGGTCATACGTCAGAGTCAGAAGCCGCCATACCCGTAAATGAAAAAGTGCTGGGGCACCATAATGCATGAAGCACATGTTCAGTTGTTGGTTCAGTGGGACATCACCAAGAACAGCTGGGAGTACAGATCACAGAAACTGTATGTACTGCTGTCCGGTTGGTCTCTGTGGTAGGACTCGTAGTCGAGTTACGCGGTCTGCGAGTATTCAAGCCCAAACCTTGATTTCGTGATACGCATTAGGACTGACATCGGCCCAAATGAGCCATTTGTGGTAGTTACAAATATCGTCCCGGATAAATCCAGCCTCATCTGCGAACAGAATACTGCTGCATACAGGGGATTCAGGACACTCCGTAGTTGCAACCATTGCCAGAAATCCTCTCTAGGAGGGACATCTGCGCCGCGGCGGAGCGGCCGAGCGCATTGAGGCGCTATGCTACGATGCGCGAAGCAGTTTCCCATCGGGGGTTCGATTCCCCCACTCGGGCGTGGATGTTTGTGTCGTCTTTAGTTTAATTTAGTTCATAGGTGGTTTGTAAGTTTAGGGACTGATGACCCCGCAGTTAAGTCCCATAAGATGTACAAACACTTGAATTTTGAACGTTTGAGGGACGTCTGCATTGTTGAGGGCTTACACACGCTGGAGAAGGTATGGCTAGAGTACTTGCCGGAGTAAAATCCGCCATACACTGCTATGACTCGGGGCACGCTGCTCCTTGTTGAAGTGCTCGGATGCTCGTATACAACGCGTGCCCTTTTCTCAACATCGGGTAGTACAGATCTACGTCGACCTTATCGTACATGATGTGCGAAACTCCCAGGTTTTCTCAGGCACTGATGTAAGCTGCTAACTGTTCTCCAGTTAAGCTTCTTGCGGAGAGAAAAAGCTTCTTCAGACAATCAAGCAGCCTCAAGGGCACTGCCATTCGCTTTGCCATGCATGTCACTGTAATGTTCATTGATGTAACCTCTGTCCGCGGTGCCTTCACGTTCCTAACTGTCTGTGAGGCCGGTACGACAGTGTACCGAGGGAGGGGGGCAGTAGTTGTGCATGCGTAAACAAACAGTCCAAAATCAAATCTATTGGACGAAACTGCTACGGCCATCAGTCCCTAGACTTACAAAGTACTTTAACTTACATTATGGACAACACACATGCAAGCACACCCATGCCCGAAGGAGGATTCGAACAGCCTCTGTGACGTCCTATATTTTGTTGGTATCGTGAATCCTTCTTCCCGTTTCTTCTGTACAATCTTTCAGGTTCCTTTTCTTCAAATGCAGATTTTCTTCTTCTTTCTTCTTAGCTCGGGCCCCACGTTCTAGGGCGACATTTTATGTGACGTCCTATATTTGGTTGGTAGTAATTTATGGTTTGTATGTATTGCTTCTGTATGATAGAGGCGACGTCAGCAGGCGTCTAAGCTTTCTTCGTCTTCAATGTTAGGGTTCAATAGGCTCGTAAAATTTTATTTGAGGCATACGTTGAGTATTTAAGTTGGTACAGCTAATGATTGTTCATATATTCAGTTTACTAATACCTTTGGATTAAACCTTCCAGAGCCTAACACAGTTAAACATGAACTCTTTATTTCTCGGGGGCTTATTTAAATTACCAAGTCCTTTTAGAATAATATATTTTCTTTCCCGGCAGTTACTTTCCAAGAAGCACGTCACATAAACCCTTTATTTCAGAGACAAGTCAAAGATATTATTTTTGAAATTTTCCTCAAATTTCAATATTTAAGGACAGGTGCTAACTACTAAAGACGTGTTCGAGACAAATTTTAATCACCGTTTTACCTATATTTCACCTTAGAAACACAATTGTAACATACAATGTCCAAGTCACACGTTTTTTTCTAGTACACAGTTCTCTACATATCATAAGATAACAGTTCAATATCTTTGACAAAGCTAATATTCGGAATATTTTTCCCAATTCAATTTTAAAGTTATTCAACTCAAAACTTTCTCAATGAAAAAATCCTTTAACAATATTTGATATTCCCTTGAATATTCACGGTCCTATCGGGATGCAGAATTTTTTTAAGTCCGTAGCCTAACCCGAATTAAAGTCCACGGATAACTTTTACTCACTCGCGTAACAGTTCGACTTTTCCATGATAAATAATGAAGTCTTTAAATAATAAAAGAAAATCTATGTACAAGCCAAGCTGCGTAGGTGTACGTAAGCGGCTACCTGATTTTATTGTTGTGACTTGTACCGGCAAGACCTTTTAAATGTTTTTTATGACATGACTGATAAAAATGTTTTTAAGCAGAGCACATAGGTCATCATGACTTGCAATTCTGCACTGATGATGTCCCATCATAGGGACGAAATCGATATGTTTTGAAGTTAAATAAAAGAAACATCTCACATCGCCTACCAAGCGAAAACCTTTTATTTCATTATAATTCTGTGGTGGGCTGGCACAAAATGGAATCTAGTTACAAGAAAATGATTCCTTCTCAATTAAAAGAGTTCGGAATATTTCCGCACATGACTATTTCTCAAACACGACCACAAAGACTGAGACAAGACATAGAGATTTTAATGCAACGAGAAACAAAGACTGAGAGAACGAGTAGCTATTCTGCGGAACTATTTATACTACTATTTGCAACAAAAGATGACTTCGAATTACGGTGTTTAGACGCGGTTATTGTGTAACTTTACTATTTCGAAACTTCTAAGATATTCTGATTTTACTGGAATTTTTTAAAGAAATGTGTAAATTCTGCCTCTTACAAAATTATTAAGACTGAAATTGACTAGTTTAAGTGATGATTGCGATGTAGTGTCACACCTCCTACGTCGCAGCATGACGCCCTAGACCACGCGGCCATTTTGCGTGGCTCGTCATAACGTTTTGACACATCAGTGTAAATGCCGCGGTATCCAGGAGAGTTTACAGTTGGTTCCCAACTCGAATTAATGCGATAGCTCGGCAACGCTTGATTCGCGGACACATATTTGTTGGAACTTTGTAGCTCGTACTTTTGTCCTGTACTTTCCATGTGCGAATTATTGACAGTCACTCATGAAACAGCCCGTATAAAGTATGAGCTACTACGACTACTCTAAACCAGATGCGGTAAAACACATTTCAGCGAATGGAAAAGCTTCTACCGGCTACACGACCGATACATGCGTGCACGTTTGGCATACGGGCATAGTGCTGAATGTCTTCAGGAATCGTGGTTTCTAGAGTACGAGAGAAAACAAGATGGTATACATTTACATCTACATTTACATAGATACTCTGCAAATCACATTTAAGTGCCTGGCAGAGGGTTCATTAACCACTTTCATAACTTTTATCTACCGTTTCATTCTTCAAGAGCGCGTGGGAAGAAAGAACACCTAAATCGTTAAGTTTCCGATCTGATTTCTCCTATTTTATTAGGATGGTCATGTCTCCCTAAGTAGGTGGGTACTAGCAAAATATTTTCACATTCGGAAGTAAAAGTGGGTGATTGAAACTTCGCAAACAGATCACGCCGCAATGAATAACGTCTTTCTTTTAATGATTTCCACCCCAATTCATGCAACAGTTCCGTGACGCTTTCCCCCTTGTACCGTGATAAAACAAAACGAGCTGCCCTTCTATGTACCTTCTCAACATCTTCCGTCAGTCCCACCTGGTGAGGGCCCCACACTGGTCAACAGTACTCCAGGAGAGGACGCACAAGTGTGATGTAGGCAGTCTCTTTGGTGGAGCTGGTGCATCTTCGAAGCATTCTGCCAATGAAAAGTAATCTTTGGTTCACCTTCCCCACAATATTATCTATGTGTTCTCTCCAGTCTAAATTGTTCGCAATGGTAACTCCTAGATATTTATTAGAATTTACGACCTTAAGGTTTGACTGATTTATCGCGTAATTGAAGTTCACCGGATTTCTTTTAGTGGTCATGTGTATTACTTCACACTTTTCTTTTTTCAGTGTCAATTGCCAATTTTCGCACCAAGTCGAAATTTGGTCTAAATCGCTTTGCAGTTGCTTTTGATCCTCTGTTGACTTCACGAACCGATAAACGACAGCATCATCCGCGAACAGTCTAAGGGAGCTATTCAGATTGTCTCCTAAATCGTTTATAAACACGAGGAAGAGTAGGGGACCTATAACGCTTCCCTGTGGAACGCCAGATATCACTTCTGTTTTACTCGATGATTTACCGTCAATTACAACGAACTGTGTCCTTTCTGATAGTAAATCATGAATCCAATCGCACAATTGGGGAGATATTCCATATCTCTCATATTCTTATGAAATTGCGTGCTTATGGAATATCTCCCCAATTGTGCGGTTGGATTCACGATTTCCTATCAGAAAGAACACAGTTCGTTGTATTTGACGGTAAGTCATCGAGTAAAACAGAAGTGATATCTGGTGTTCCACAGGGAAGCGTTATAGGTCCCATACTCTTCCTCGTGTTTATAAACGAAATTAGGAGACAATCTGAATAGCTCCCTTAGACTGTTCGCGGATGATGCTGTCGTTTATCGGTTAGTGAAGTCAACAGAGGATCAAAAGCAACTGCAAAGCGATTTAGACAAAATTTCTGCATGGTGCGAAAATTGGCAATTGACACTAAATAAAGAAAAGTGTGAAGTAATACACATGACCACTAAAAGAAATTACGCGATAAATCAGTCAAACCTTAAGGTCGTAGATTCTGCCAAATACCTAGGAGTTACAATTACGAACAACTTTGACTGGAGAGAACACACAGAAAATATTGCGGGGAAGGCGAACGAAAGGTTACGTATCATCGGCAGAACGCTTCGAAGATGCACCAGCTCCACCAAAGAGACTGCGTACATCACACTTGTGCGTCCTCTCCTGGAGTACTGTTGCCCCTTGTGGGACCCTCACCAGGTAGGACTGACGGAAGACATTGAGAAGGTTCAAAGAAGGGCAGCTCGGTTTGTTCTATCACGTTACGGGGGGGGGGGGGGGAAGCGTCACGGAAATGTTTTACGAATTGGGGTGGAAATCATTAAAAGAAAGACGTTATTCATTGCGGTGTGATCTGTTTGCGAAGTTTCAATCACCGACTTTTACTTCTGAATGTGAAAATATTTTGCTAGCACCCACCTGCTTAGGGAGACATGACCATCCCAATAAAATAAGAGAAATCAGACCGAAAACCGAACGATTTAGGTGTTCTTTCTTCCCACGCGCTATTAGAGAATGAAACGGTAGAGAAAAGTTATGAAAGTGATTAATGAACCCTCTGCCAGGCACTTGAATGTGATTTGCAGAGTATCTATGTAGATGTAGAAGCACGCAATTTCATTAGAAGCCGCTTGTGGGGTACAGTGTCAAAAGCCTTCCGGAAATCCAGAAATATGGAATCGATTTGAGATCTCTTGTCGATGGCACTTATCACTTCGTGTGAATAAAGGGCAAGCTGTAAGTATATAGCAAATCACAAACGGAATGTAACTACATGTAGTACCGAGGCGTAACGTATGTATTAGCTCTAGCAGGAAAAACAGTTACTTGTACCACATTTAGATCGTCGGATTTGCCCCGATGACCGGTTGCTTTCGCACGGGGCATTACGTGAGAAAATACCAGTTCTACGTCAGTTTGCTGGTCGTCCTTCATTTCGCTACCAAAACATCGCCACAAACAAGCTTTCGCGGAAAATTTCCGCGGGTCCAGTCCCTCGATGCGCGATGCGGGAACGGGAATCTGCGAGAAACGAGTTCTGCTGGGATGACGTGCGGCCTGAAAGCACAGATCAGTGACAGCGCCACACACGCACTGCGAGAAGACTCTCAGCCGGATAGCTGATGGGAATTACTGGTCTATGGGGCCGATTTGTCAATGTTTCGTTAAGTTCCAGTTAAGATTTCAACTTGTCGTTAGCGGAGAATTGCGTTTGTCAATGTATCGTTATGAGTTAACCTGACGTTAAATGACCTCAAACGGGCCGTTAAGTTAACGAGTAGAATTCTGCTCGTTATACGGCTAACTATCAGTTAAGTGAGACAGTATGAAAATAGAAAGATTCCAAAGCACTAAAATACCGCAATATATTAACGTGATAAGACCGATTTAACGAACAAAATAACAGAATCACTACATTTATGAAAAACTAGTGTGGAAAGCAGCTTTCTTGGAAAAATTGTATCGTCATATTTCTCAACCCATCCATGTCAGTAGCGATTAGATGAGTTTGATATATTGCAGATACGCAACATAACTTTAAAATTGTTGTTGCGATATCAAAATACTAACTTATGGGAAACGACTAGTTCAGTGAGAATCGTTATGATGAAAATGGTTGGAATAAGAGATATGGATGATAATGAAGACGATATCAATATTGTAGATGATCTAGAGGTCATTTCTCCTGTAATGCGACCTAGACGTATTTATGTTCGCTCAAATCATTTTGAAAGCTGAGATGATGCAAAATTTGTTACGCTACTTCGTCTTGGAAACGCTACATGAAAAACACTACGACCATCTCAAGAGTCCAACAGATAGTTACGTATTTTGTAAGTTATCTTTCATAATAAAAAACAGAATACATTATTTATGCCTGCAAGCTTATTTATTCAGTATTTGGTTAAATTGTACCACGCTTCTCGCCGGGCTGCAGTGGTTGTATTGGCACCAATGGTAATCTACATGGGATACTCTGCAAATCACATTTAAGTGCCTGGCAGAGGGTTCATCGAACCACAATTATACTATTTATCTCCCATTCCATTCTCGAATAGCGCGCGGGAAGAAAGAACACCTGAATCTCTCTGTTCGAGCTCTGATTTCTCTTATTTTATTCTGATGATCATTTCTACCTATGTAAGTGGGAGTCAACAATATATTTTCGCATTCGGAGGAGAATGTTGGCGATTGGAGTTTCGCAAGTAGCCCACGCCTCAGCGATAAGCGCCGTTGTTGTAATGATTCCCATCCCAGATCCTGTATCATTTCCGTAACGCTGTCTCCCCTGTATCGTGACAATACGAAACGAGCTGCCCTTCTTTGGACACTTTCGATGTCCTCCGTCAAACCCACCTGATAAGGATCCCACACTGGGCTGCAATACTCCAAAAATGGACGGACAAGCGCAGTGTATGCAGTTTCTTTAGTAGTTCTGTTGCATCTTTTAAGGATTCTGCCAATAAAACGCAGTCTCTGGTTCGCCTTTCCCACGATATTGTCTACGTGTTCTTTCCCATTTAAGTCTGAAGTAATAGTGATTCCTAGGTATTTTGTGGAGTTTACGGCGTTCACATTTGATTGATTTATGTTGTAAACAAAGTTTAACGGATTTCTTTTCGTACTCATGTGGACGACTTCACACTTCTCATTATTTAGAGTCAATTGCCAATTTTTACACCAAACTGATATCTTATTCAGATCGTTCTGCAGTTGGTTTTGATCTTCAGATGATTTTACTAGACGGTAAATGACGGCGTCATCTGCAAACAACCTAAGAGAGCTACTTAGATTTTCCCCTAAATCGTTTATGTAAATAAGGAATAGCAGAGGACCAATAACACTACCTTGTGGAACGCCCGATATCACCTCTGTTTTAGTTGATGCCTTACCATCGATTACTACGAACTGTGTCCTCTCTGACAAGAAATCCCCTATCCAATTGCAAATTTGGGGCGATATACCATAACCACGCAATTTGATAAAAAGCCGTTTGTGAGGTACGGTGTCAAAAGCTTTCTGGAAATCAAGAAATACGGAATCGATTTGCGAACCTTTGTCGATAGCACCCATCACTTCGTGTGAATATAGAGCTAGTTGTGTTTCGCATGAACGATATTTTCTAAATCCGTGTTGACCTTGGGTCAATAGATCGTTCTGTTCGAGATAATTCATAATATTTGAATACAGGATATGTTCCAAAACCCTGCTGCAAATTGACGTCAATGAAATAGGCCTGTAGTTTAGTGGGTTACTCCTACTGCCTTTCTTGAATATAGGTGTGACCTGTGCAACTTTCCAATCTTTTGGTACAGATCCTTCTATGAGAGAGCGGTTGTGTATGACTGTTAAGTAAGGAGCTATCGCTTCAGCATAATCAGATAGAAATCTAATGGGTATACAATCCGGACCAGAAGACTTGTTCTTATTAAGTGATTTTAGTTGCTGCACTACTCCGATGATATCTACTTCTATGTTACTCATTACGGCATCTGTTCGTAATTCGAAATGTGGAATATTGGTTTCGTCTTCTTTAGTGAATGAGTTTCTAAAAGCTAAGTTTAGTAACTCTGCTTTAGTAGCGCTGTCATCGGCAGGATCGCCATTACTATCACGTAGTGAAGGTATTGTTTGTGACTTTCCCCGAGTATATTTAACATATGACCAAAATCTCTTTGGGTTTTCAGTCAAATTACGAGAAAGAGTTTCGTTGTGATAAATGTTGTAGGCATCTCGCATTGAAATCCTCGCTAAATTTCGAGCTTCTGAGTACAATCGCAAATCCTGGGGATTTCGTGTTCGTTTAAATTTAGTATGCCTTTTCCTTTGCTTTTGCAACAGTGTCCTAACCTGTTTTGTGTACCAAGGGGGATCGCCTCCTTCTTTTATTAATTTATTAGGTATAAAACTTTCAATTGCTGTCGATACCACTTCTTTGAATTTGAGCCACATCTGGTCTACACCTACGTTTAGTGTTAGAAACGAGTGGAAGCTGTCTTTCAAGAAGCAATGTATTTTGTTTCTATCTGCTTTTCTGAACAAATATACTTTGCGTTTATTTTTGGTAACTTTGGGACTTTCGATATTCAATTTCGCTACTACAGCTCTGTGTTCACTAATACCTGTATCCGTTTTGATGCTCATTATGAGCTCAGGATTATTTGTTGCTAAGAGATCAAGTGTGTTTTCACATCCATTTACAATTCTAGTTGGCTCATGAACTAATTGTTCGAAGTAATTCTCAGAGAATGCGTTGAGTACAATTTCGGACGATGTTTTATGCCTACCTCCTGATTTGAAAATATAATTTCGCCAACAGATCGAGGGTAAATTAAAATCACCACCTACTATTATCGTGTGAGTCGGGTACGTTTTTGTAATTAGACTCAGGTTTTCTTTGAACCTTTCTGCTATTGTATCGTCAGAGTCGGGAGGCCGGTAAAAGGAACCGATTATTAACTTCTTACGAACTATCAACTTCAACTTCGCTACATGAAATACTACTTTTGACGGCGACAAACACGCCCCCACCTATTTTGTTTAATCTATCCTTTCTGAATACCGTTAGATCTTTTGAAAATACTTCTTCTGAACTTATTTCCGGCTTGAGCCAACTTTCGCTGCCTCTAATGATGTGTGTTTCGGTGCTTTCTATTAACGCTTGCAGTTCTGGAACTTTCCCGACACAGCTACGACAATTTACAACTGTTATACCGATAGTTTCCGGATCTACATTTCTCCTGTGATCCACCTGAACCCTTTGAGATTGCCCATTTTCTATTTCCCCGAAGCTCTTTATCCTAAAAAACCGCCCAGTCCACGCCACACAGCCCCCGCTACCCGTGTAGCCGCTTTCTGCGTGTAGTGGACTCCTGACCTATTCAGCGGAACCCGGAAACCCACCACCCGATGGCGCAAGTCAAGGAATCTGCAGCCTACACCGTCGCAGAACCGTCTGAGCCTCTGATTCAGACCCTCCACTCGGCTCTGTATCAGAGGTAATGACGGCAACTCAGACGACCAATAAATGATTTTCGTGACAACTTCAATTAAAATGAAACTTTATTTCTTTCTGAACGGACAATGGTACATACAAAAACCTGTCAACTATAGAGCAGGAACAGTATTAACAACATTTACTTTGTAGCTCGTGAGAAATATTAACACAATTCTACACTTCATTGTTTATCTGTTGCCAACATAAGCACTGGAGCCCGGCGAGAAGTGTCGTAAAATTTTAACCAGTATTTACTTATGCTTGTTGCGCTTAGTATGAGGCCTAAAATGTGATTCCTTCCTCCGATCTACAGGAACAGTATACTTTTGCCTATGTGCAAGCCTGCACTAAGATTCTACGCACTTGGCATTTCATCGTACTAAGCCCTAAGCATTTTTACTGTCCTACATTTTCCGTGGAAAGTACTGAATTCATTTGCCACAAGCAATCATGTCGCTTTTTTCTTCTCCTTCCATGTCGTACTTCCGTTTTTTTTAACATTCCGTTGCACCCTAATATTTTTCTATTGAGGACACAACACACTCGCACTAACTTTTAAAATTCGAGCTTCTTTCACGTTTGTTTTCCATAATGCCAATTAACAACTATCTGCTAACCTCTTCCCTGATAGTTACATAAGGGAAACAGCTGTTTATTCAGACGGCACTTTCATTTGTTTCTGTAGCCAACCTAGTCGAAATATATGGTATCTTCTCGTTTTCTCCAGGTTAGCAAACGAGAGGTGTATCTGGCAATGACAAACGCAATGCACTTAACGAGCACATTTAACTAGACGTTAAAGGCATCTTCTCGTTTACTAACGAGAAGATTAACGAGAGATGGACGAACCGGCCCTAAGTCACTCAGTTACTCTGATACGTACGGCCTGTGTTCAATCACAAAACTAGACCACTCTGTGCTGCAAGGAGGCCAATTACCGAATCTTTATGCATGAAGCAGTGTGTCCGTGTGTTTGTGTGTACGTACTGCACGCAAATCTACGGTTTTATTACAATCTTTATGAAAATTTTTACACGTAAGCTTTAATCCATGAGGACGGTCGCCGTAAGTATAAGAATCACGTACAACACATAGCACGAGATATGAAATGTTCAAATGTTTGTTAAGCTTATGGGACTTAACTGCGGGGTCATCGGTCCCTGAAATTACAAACTACTTGTGAACTACCTTATACTAAAAACAACTCAAACATCCATGCCCGAGGGAGGATTCGAACCTCCGACACGGAAGGCCGCGCGATCCGCAACGAGGCGCTGCAGATCGCTCGGCTGCACGAGATATGATGTCATAAACAATGAGATGCGCGAAAAACTGCTACATTAAGCGTCAATGCTGCTCATTTTCTCCCAAACCACTGAACAGATTTCAACCAAATTTGGTACACATATTCCTTATGTGAGATAAGAATTGGTGTGGGAGTAAGAATTAACACGACACACGGTTCAGGAGATATAGGGCCGTTTTCACCAACAGATGTTAAAAGTGGCATTAGCAAATGTAACGTAACATTTGTTAAAACGTTTACAAGACTGTTAAAATTCTAGCATTTCACGAACTTGTTTCCTGAAAATGTTAACAAACACGTGTTAACGCTGAGAGAATTGTAAATATTGCAGATCTAGAAGGCTGTGAATGATTCGTATGATTTTCTGAACTTGCTACCATGCGCTTTTGTTTTTAGTTTCCTTTGCCGCCGATATTTGATTAAAGTAAGAACACAACTGAAACAATGGCGGATGAACAAAATCTGAAGAGAAGTCGAGGGACAAATTTTTCATCTTTGAAGAAAGAATTATTAGTTGAACTATTAACTAAATATAAATATATTACAGAAAATGAGAGGACAGATGTGGCAAACCTAAAAGTTAAATATGCAACGTGGGAAAAAAGTTACAAGAGCATTATAATTTTGTTGCGCTCTTGTTCCTGGACGCAGGTAAGGAGTCAAAAGGTATTTTCTTAGTGGGTATCCACTATTGCCCAGTAGAACTCCTTCATTGATAGCTCCAATCTCATACTGAGCTCTAATGTGTGAAGCGTTGAAAATTGTACTATCATGTACCGAACCGGCCCAACGTGCAACAATGTTTCTGACTAGGAGGTTACTGTCAGAAATAACCTGAACATTCACAGAAAAATAGCCTTTGCGGTTACGGTACATTTCCGCTCTGTTACCTCCAGGGGATTGTATTTCCACGTGCGTGCAATCTATACAACCTAAAACTCCAGGAAAATGGAACTTTTCGTAGAAATCTATACGAGCTCGTTCATCATTCGAAGGAAATGTCACATACCTAGATCTCAACATTGCAATGGCTAATGACACTCTCGTCACAATTCTGCTTACTGAAGCAACTGATACTTGAATATTGTCTCCCACCTTAGACTGAAACGCACCTGTCGCATAAAAACGCAACAATTGAAGCAAAGGTGAGATCGGCATATTTCTATTAGATCGAAATTCCAACCTCTCCTGCAATTCCTCGGTAATCTTCAAATCAACTTGTTTCGACAGTCTATACCTCTGAAGAAAATCTTTATCCGAAAGTTCGTCGAAATCATTTCTCCTCATAGGCCGTTCTCTATTGCGAATGCCATTTAGACGATGCAAATATATCAAATCTTAATCTAATGCTGCATTTGCGCCCGCCATCTTGACGATACTACAATTGTTAACGGCTTAACAACAGAAATATGGACTGATAGTTTAACACGAGTGTTAAGCTAACATAAGTTGATGTAATGCAATGTTTGTTTTAACTAATGCTACATAGACTAACAACCGTGTTAACTCTCAACATCTGTTGGTGAAAACGGCCCATAGCGTCATAAACAATAGGAGTTGCAAGAAACTGCCACATAATGCGACAAGATTTTATAAATACACTATATGAGAATGACAGTAGTTAGCTACTTGCAACAGAGTTTAAACATAATTTCAAACTGGAATGAAACTTTCACTCTGCAGCGGAGTGTGCGCTGATATGAAACTTCCTGGCAGATTAAAATTGTGTGCCGGAACCGGGACTCGAACCTGAATTCCAGGAAGTTTAATATCAACGCACACTTCGCTGCAGAGTGAAAGTTTCATTTTGGAAACATCCCTTAGGCTGTGGCTAAGACATGTCTCCACCATATCCTTTCTTCCAGGAGTGCTGGTCTTGCAAGTTTCGCTGGAGAACTTCTGTGAAGTTTGGAAAGTAGGAGGCGAGGTACTGGCAGAATTGGAGTTGTGGGGCGGGATCGTGAGTCGTTTCGGGATAGCTTTGTGGTAGAGCGCTTGCCCGCGAAACGCACAGGTCGCAGGTTCGGGTCGCGGTACACAATTTTAATCTGCCAGGAAGTTTCATAATTTCAAACCGTTATTAAACTTTTTCTCGCTGACAACATCAAGATAATGAAAAGAAAAAAGAAGGCTAGCTTTTTCACGCGGCCTTATTTGGACACCCTGACAGAAGCTCGGCGTTCCTGATTGGTCGGTGCCTTGACTCTTATATGGAAATCTGACTTTCAGCCCCCAGCTGGCAGCAACCCTTCCAACTCACGTCCACTTCCGTGTCCTATTATTGCACCGTATTCCCAACTTAAATATCACGCAAATTATACAGTATTACATGTTCAAGTATTACACCCAAGGAAGATGTTAGGAGACTCTCTCTCCATATTATGTGAAAGCTATATAACCGTACACATTACTTTAGGTATACATCAGCGCGTCCGTTCCCGTTGGAGGTTTGAGTCTACCCTCGGAGATGGGAGTGTGATAGGACCGCTATTATTTTCTATCTATATAAATGATCTAATGGACAGATTAAGTTGTAATTTGAGTCTGTTTTCTGATGCTGTGGTGTATGGGAGGGTGTCGTCTTTAACTGACTGTAATAGCATACAGGATGACTTAGACAAAATTTCTAGTTGGTGCGAAGAATGGCAGCTAGCTCTCAATGTAGAAAAATGTAAGGTGATGCGCATGAGTAGGAAAAACAATCCCATAATGTTCGAATACAGCATTAGTAGTGAGCTTCTTGATGCTGTCACGTCGTTCAAATATCTAGGCGTAACATTGCAGAGCGATATGAAATGGAACGAACATGTAAGGACAGTTGTGAGTAAGGCAGGCAGCTGACTTCGGTTTATTGGGAGAATTTTGGGAAGATGTACTTCACCTGTAAAGGAGACCGCGTATAAAACGCTTGTACCACCACGTCTTGAGTATTGCTCGAGTGTTTGGGACCCGCAGCAGATCAGTTTAGAGGAAGACATAGAGGCGGTTCAGAGACGAGCAGCTAGATTTGTTACCGGTAGGTTCGACCAGTGCGCGAGTGTCACGGAAACGCTTCGGCAACTCAATTGGGGATCGTTGGAGGAAAGACGACGTTCTTTTCGTGAAATTCTGTTGCGGAAATTTAGAGGGCCGGAATTTGAAGCTGAGTGTAGTACGATCTTGCTGCCGCCTACTTACATTTCGCGTAAAGATCACAAAGACGAGATAAGAGAAATTAGAGCTCGTACGGAGGCATATAGGCATTCTTTTTTTCCTCGTTCTATTTGGGAGTGGAATAGGAAAGGAAATACCTAGTAGTGGTACAGTGTACCCTCCGCCAAGCACCTTACGGTGAATTGCGGAGTATGAATGTAGATGTAGATGTAGATGGGTTGTGTGTTGTCCTTAGTGTAAGTTATTTTTAGTAGTGTCTAAGTCTAGGGACTGATGACCATAGCAGTTTGGTCCAATAGGTTAACAAACTTTTGAACATTTGATAGCTTTTAACACCAAAACAAGTAAACAATATAGTAAACATGGACACTTACAGCCACACATTAAGAGCTGTGAACGCTTGTTGATCTTCGAGACTCTGATACACATCTCTTGCACTGAAGTCCTCATATCTATCGACATCTACATCTACCTTGCAATTAATCCATTTTAGAACCAATGCGCAATGGACATATTCATTGTCTTCTGTCCATAAAGGTTCACTTTTTTTTTAATTTTCATTTATTTATTTTTTATTTTTACTAATTTTTTTTATTTTTTATTTATTTATTTATTTATTTTTTTTTTTTTTTTTATTTTTCCTTCACGACCCGCATGTTTTCATAGGAGGTAGACAGTAGACCGCAGATACATTGAGAATAGTTAGATTATATTACATTAGATGCACTTTTCGTTCCAGAAGATACAAAGTGAGAAAATCCTCTTGGATGTAGACCATGTCAGAAAACAAGATAGCCGCGGTGGAGTAGCCGGCGGTCTGAAGCGTCTCGCTGCGGAGCGCACGGTTGCTCGCCGTGGAGGTTCGAGTCCTCCCTGGGGCATGGGTGTGTGTGTTTGTCCGTAGGTTAGTTTACCTAGGCTTAAGTAGTTTGTAAGCTTAAGTAGTTTGTAAGCTTGTAAGCTACCACGCAGTTTGGTCCGATAGATTTACAAACATTTGAACATTTGAAAACAAGATACACAATAAATACTTACAAAATGAAAGCAGATGTGTTGATGTGCCTCCCGCAGATCACAGATGTAACTGCCCTTGTGGATGTAGAATCGGTCATAAAAACGATATGTTAAGAATATTTACATTTTACAGGATATGAAACTAATTACCACTCACTAAATGTGGTATAAAAATGGAATATACTAGGATCATATGATAATTTTTAGGATCTTAAAATCTTACGGCACAAAATTCGCTTTTAAGCGCGATACGTTGATGACATTATTATTGCATTTGACGGCACTGATTATGGGCTAGATTTACTTTTCAACGCATTCAGTGAGTTTCATGAGAAAATTCACTTTACGAAAGAACTTCAAAACGAGAAAGACGAACTTAAGTTTTTTTGGATCTAACTATTTATATCGTTGATCAGTCATTTTGTTTCAATATATTTCGTAAAAAAACTTTTTCAGATAACATCATACCGGTTGATTCAAAGCACCCCAAGTCTGATTTCCATTGTATGTCAAATACTTAGAAAAGAAATTTCCGAATACTCCATTATTGAAACTAGTGACTTTTAATTTTAGGAGTAAGATTTTTCGTGAAGTAATTAGATCTGTCCTTTTAAGAGGAGCTCGCGTGAATTATTGAAAAGCTTCACAACGAGGTCTCATGAAGCTAACGTCTATGCGGTAATTACACGTAATAGATCCCCGGTACCGTATAATCACCCCAGCATTACAACACCGCTGCTGCGTCACGCTTGACGACACCTGTTGTAAATTTTTCATAAGCAGTGTTTCCGTGTAACGCGTCAAACATTTTCAAATGTTTGTTAAGCTTATTGGACTTAACGGCGAGGTCATCAGTCCCTAAACTTGCAAACTACTTATGAACTAGCTTATACTAAAGACAACACAACATCCATGACCGAGGAAAGATTCGAACCCCCGGTGGGGAGTGGCCTCGCGCATCGGAGCTTAGCGCCTCAATGCGCTCGGCCACTCCGTTGCAGCTAACAGATCGACATTTTACATACACAGCAGTTTTGTAGATATTTATTTAGTGTATGAGTACATCACAAAAATAATATTACGATTATCTAAAATTACACCAATATCCAGTTCACGAAGGTAATATGATACCAGTTCATCTCCATGAACTCTATTGGATCACCAGGAAAAGCTCACAAAGGACATTCGTGAAGTACTTGGTGAACATTTTCGTTCTCTGGGGCCCGCAGTGTGGAGTATGTCTTTGATTGACATGTTCAATACCACAATAATTATAAATTATTTTAACACTGCTTTAAACTTTATTAACTCGCTATAAGCTTATTTCGGCCTTACGCCATCATCAGGTGTTCTGTAATACAAGCAATATAAAAGAGTTGTTACATATATTCTTATAACATAATTACATAAATTTTTTACAAAGTTTTACTTACATTACTTATAATATTGTTGTTGTTCATTTGCTGCCCAATTGATTATACAAGCTGATGTAATGCTTATCTGTATATGTGCAGCAGCACAATCTAATCATATAACTAGTGCTGCTGCACATATACAGATAAGCATTACATCAGCTTGTATAATCAATTGGGCAGCTTTGAGGCATTTTTTAGGTAAAATCACAATTGAATGGCTCTATTTATGGGAATAAATAACAGTAGATGACTGTTGTTTTTGCAATAATGAACCTACAAAAAAATTTAATTATGAATTTTTACCGGTCGTTCTTCAGAAGCTGAAATGATCAACAGTACGAGGTTTAATGTGACGTTGCAATACTCGCTCGACTGGGCCCAGAGATGCTTAACCTCGCTGAAGTTGAGTATTTTGTTGTCGGACCGATTGAGGTCGCGTGACGGCGACGGCGATATGACGCTAATCCTGTGTTCATGTAAAGAACGACAGGTAAATACCCATATTTAAAACTATTTATACGTGTTCGTTACTGCAAAAACAGCAATCATCCATTTTAACACAGTTAAATATTCCCAAAAATAGAGACCGTCAACTGAGATTTAACATTAAATGATTCAAAACGATATAAATAAGTTATTAAAATACAACTGTTTTAGATTTATTGAATCCATCGTCGATGGTGGAAACGAGACAGCGGCTGGTCAAGAGTCTGAAGGAACTGAGGTACCAACAGCCGTATGTATAATAAAATATTTATTGTATCAAAACCAGTTTCGGCATTCTACTATGCCATCTTCAGGTCCCTACATCGGAGCATGATATCCAAAAGTAGGGATACTAAACTGGATTCGTGGATTTCGTCTCTTAGTAGGAAACAACAACAGCAGCTGTGACACCAAGGACTAGTTGTGGTTTCAAAGATGGAGATGAAACTGGTTGTAATAGAATAAATATTTCATTATACTTACGGCTGTTGGTACCTCAGTTCCTTCAGTTTTAGATTTAGGTTAGGTTTCAGTTCTGATCGCCATTCGGTATGATGTTACAATTTGTAATTCCTACACTACAAATTGTAGCCGCACCGAAATTTTACAGACAGGATACACACATACAGCTGAATGTTGCTTCGAAACTGTATCACAGTACGATCCGTAGTTCATGAGATATGAGCACATAAACAGTAACGTTCACAGAAAAGCGCCCCACCACGCACCAAGTTTTAATCTATTACTTCTTTATTAGTAATTGTATTCGCAACGGATTTTACAGAATACAGCACATATAGAAATAAATATACACCTGAAAAATTATACAACTGTACAGCATATAACTCAATAAATATAGATCGTACGAATTTTATGTCATTTGTATTTCAGTTAGTATCTTTCTTTGTTTCGATATTGTACTTATAATTTTGTACATTACGCAAGACAGTCTTATTTCTTATATATTCTCCGATAAATATAGCAAGTTATAGAAAAAAGGAAATGGACAGAGAGAGAAGGGATAGGAGAAGTACTAACTCAAGGCAGGAATAAATAAATAAATAAATATCCGGCCATCGCCTAGTTTTTCAGCTCGTAAAATAATAAAAATAAATCTAATCACCAAATAATGCGTGATAATATCCGCGACTGCATCTTTTTAAATCCAATGGATGCACCCTGAAATTCTATTTTTGTGTTCATTCTTCTTGTGAATAAGAATTATAGCCGGAATCAAATCAGCTTCTATGTCCATGTCCACTGCCATTGAGATTCTGTACACAAAGCGAGCCGAGTTTGCAACGCCGTAAACGCACATTCCATAAGGGTTATCCCAACAGGACGCTATTTCAAAGTAACAACAGACACTTGTTAAGAAAATGTTTGACAATATTTAACGACGCTATTGAATATTCGTTTGCATAGAAATTTATTACGATTTCATTTCTGCTAACATGCAAATGAAAGCCTGTGTCTACTACAAACTCGCTCTAGCAGACGCATTAAAAAATTTTATGTTGACTGATTGTATCAGTATTTGTAGCATTCAGTGATGCAAAACTGTGCTTCGGTGTATGTTTCTATTTCTACTCTATCATTTGTATTTTCACCTCCGACGTAAAGTGATCATAAACCCGTTGTAATTCAGGGGCTCTGTAGTACTCAATGGGAAGACGCCAGCCGCCGTGGTGGTATGGCCGAGTGCACTAACGCGCGTTGCCGCGGAGCGCGCAGTTGCTTTCCGCCCGAGGTTCGAGCCCTCCCTCGGGCATGGGTTGTGTGCTGTCCATGGGTTAGTTTTAGTTAGTTTAAGCAGTTTGTGAGCCTAGGGACTTTTGGCCGCAATAGTTAAGTCCCACAGATTTACAAACATTTGAACACGACAGCCGCATGGTACAACAATGGCGACCGCCACTAATTTGGTGCTGTTTCCTTCACACCATACTTTAATTATGGCATGCCTATGCGCTTCAACCAATGGCGCTATAACGCCGGAACGGTCAACATCTCGGTTATTCTATGTACCTTGACCTTGTTGATGGCAAGCACGAGGGCAAGAATTAGCATTATCTTGCTGAAATGTAAGCGACAGACTTCTGTGGTGTAAGGATGACGCGAAAGACAACCTAAGGGACTCTATCATGACATGACATGACACCCCAGAGCATTATACCTGGTCGTCGGACCGTATTGAGGATGAAAGCCGAGTTGGTATCCTACAGCTGTCTGGAGAGTCTACAGACAAATCTTCGCTGGTTATCGGAACTCATTTAGAAGTGGAGTTCCTAACTGAAAATTTTACCGGTGGCAGTTGGTGCTTCAGATGACTGGGGATTCACTTCTTTGAGTGCCGGGTCTTGATAATGGCGCCCCCACCACCACCACCACAACCTCCGTTACAAGTTCTGCAGAATGTCTTGCCTCGGCATGTTTGCGCTTGCTTAAACTCGAGCTGAGGCGTCAGCCTACAAAGCTTCTTTATTTCACACTTTTCTTCCAACCTTAAAGCTGAGTAATTTTTGTTTGTAAAAGGTACTAAACGTTCATTTTTCTTTGATAATAAACATGAAAAACATATGAATATGTACATGTACACTAAAACACAGTAACTAATTACACTGTTAAATTACTGTAACAAAATGAATCTGTTTTGATGGAAGAGACAAGCTACCTTTGGGTTACGTGAAACTGTGAGCAGAACCTCCTCCTAACCTTAAAAGGTAAAGCAGTCAACAATCTGAAGATTGGTTTGAAGACCACAGTGCTTTGCTAGGCATGATCCTGTTTGGAGGTGGTATGCCGTTGCCTTCCTCCGACCTTCGAACTGACTTACCCAGCCAGTTATAGGAGGACCTACAGTTTAACGTGGGTTCCGCAACAACGGTGTTACTTGATATTTTTTACATTAGCGACAGTGCCAGAGCTGAAATAAGTGGAAAGTGACAGATATAACTCCTAGCAACTGGCGGGGATCGAACCCGCGACCTTTGGATTTGTAGTCTGGCACTCTACCAAGGTGCTATCGATCCGCACTTATGCATGCCCAAAGGCTGCCATCCCCTACATCTTTTCAAACAGTTATGTATATGTTCCAACTAAGAGTATAAAAGTCATTTACCTTCAAAATCGCAACACATTTGCAAAAACGTCCAAAGTATTTGTGGCAAATAACAATAAAGAACTCATTTTTGATCCCGTAACTGTCAAATAGAGGATTGGGTTTAAAAAAACTGCTTGCAGTCACTCTCAAACTTAGTCCCTTGGACAGCGCAGAGAGATGCCGCTAACCACACAGCTATTCTTGCTGGGTGGAAAGTAGTGACATCATTATTATTCAAGATCGGATCTTCTGAAGGCTTTTGCAGTTGATAGATCCTTAATTTATAATTATATTTTAACAAATATGATGTGTTTTGGATTTGGATACAAATATGAAGGGCGGATTTTGCCTTTATGAAGGATTTGCGCATGCGCAACACGAGGTGCGCAGTAGCTCTATTTGTCTTGCTTCGGGGCCATTCGCACGTAACCGCCAGAGCTCAGAGCCAGGAGCTTGTGTCTCTACCAGCTCCAACGTCAATGTTAAAAGCGGCGTTTCTCCTCCCGTCTCGCTGCCTCGTAAGCCCCCATATGCTGCCTCCAGGGGGTTCAGAAGAGCATTTGAACCTCAGCCACGCATGCGCATTGCAACGCTGTGGCCACTTCTCCCCTATTTAGCGGCCGCGCTACGACTCGTATACGTGCTGTCTTCGCAACGTAAAAACTTTTCTCATGCGATAAAAATACTTTGAATGAGCATAGAAAGTGATCTGATAGAAGAATGATAGTTTAAAAACAATTTTTATTTAATTTATTTATTTATTTACTTTATTTTCACGGAGGTTTTCCAGTTTTGCGGTAAACTGAGCCTCAACAGCAACATTAATCCACTTTACAGTTTTGCATTTTCCGTCGATGTGTTCTGTGACTCGGTAGCACAGTGGTGGAGTGTTAGACTATGAATCCAAATGACGCGGGTACGATCCCCACCAGATCCTAGGATTTTTTATCTGTCACTTTCCACTTCTTTCCCCTCTGTCAATGTTGCTAATGTGGAAATTATCGACTAGCACCGTGGTTCGCAATCTACCTTAAACTCTAGGTCCCCCTATAACTAGCTGGGTAAGTCAGTTCGAAGATCGAAGGAAGGCAACGGCATACCACTTCCAAACCTAATAAAGCTCTGTGGTGCTCAAACTAATCTTCGCATTGTTGACTACTTTACGTTACCTTGTGTCATTTGTATAAATGCAAATTTCTGATTACTTTGTATAGTTCATTTGTGTTGAGAGCGTAATTCATACGCGCAATCCGCCTCAAAACAGAGCTGCAGCGGCGAACGAAAAGGGAGGATCGTGTGACTGCATGGTAACCGGAGTCCGACAGAAGCTGAGCGCTCTTCGATGCCAAGTCTAGAGTTGCACCGCACTGACAAAACTTGTGTTCGACAGTGAACGGTCACATACGCGCCGGAAACAAGCAAGGTTCCCCTCCAACAAGGGAAACGAATGATAAATTTGAAAATTATCAACACAAAACTTTTGTTATTCTTTTTTCTGACGTGACTAGCTGAAGTTATTTTTTATTATTTGACGTCACAGAAGTTTGTTTAATTAGCAAATATTAATTAGTTCATGCAAGAAGCGTATTGCTATAGTTCAGATATTAGGCAAATTAGTATCTCTGATAAAACTAATTAAATCCTTTTCTCATAATATTAAAGTAGGTATTATTATGTTTCACGAGTAATGTTAGGAAAGTTTTGCCTCATTAGTTTCCGTATAATTACCATTTATTTCAAAAGTATTGTTGCAAGTGAAACAATAATAATTTAACCGAGATTTATATATCAATTTATTCAGTATTATTTACGCACTCTTTTATCTATCAATTCCACTTCTTTCACCTCTGGCAGTATTGCTCATGTGAAAAATACCTAGTAGCACCGTGGTTCGGAACCCACGTTAAACTGAAGGTCCCCCTATAACTGGCTGGGTACGTCAGTTCAAAGGTCGGAGGGAGGCAACGGCATACCACCTCCAAACAGGAACATGCCTACTAAAGCACTGTGGTGTTCAAACCAATCTTCCGATTGTTAACTGCTTTACCTTTACTATAGTCAGTTGCAGGCAACTGTTCAATTTTCCATTGTAATAATAATAATTTTGTGTGGCTCATTGGGCTAGTGCAACTCTTTTAACTGCACGCCACTTCGGCGACTTGCGTGTCTCTAGCCTACCCCAGTTATTCAACCGCGGAAAGAGCAACTACAGCTTAATGTGGAATCCCAACCGCGTGTAGTTTCAGGCGACTCCTCGCAACGTTGAGAGGTGAATGATGGGTTACACGCACACTGAAAATATCAGAGGTCTGACGGGTTTCCCGTCAAGCGCTTTACCCCAAGGCCACCAGGCCCGACTCCATTGTATTGAGTTTAATTTACCTAAGTAACAATACGTAATTTTCAGTGTCATTGTTTGGATGATATA
Organism: Locusta migratoria; assembly: GCA_026315105.1. Taxonomy (NCBI): domain Eukaryota; kingdom Metazoa; phylum Arthropoda; class Insecta; order Orthoptera; family Acrididae; genus Locusta; species Locusta migratoria. The sequence goes on from CM048751.1 coordinate 261,373,696, forward strand.
AATAGAATGCTTTCACGTCATGTAAATGAGGGGCGAACAGTGTGGCTTCCGCAAGGGCCGCTCTGCCGTACACCAACTGATATGGATGGTCGAGAGTGCCTTCGATGCCATCGAGCGTCGTGAATTCTTCGAGGCCGTCTTCATGGGCGTGTCGTGAGCATTTGAATGCGTGTGGCAGCGCGGCCTCATCTTTAAGCTGCTAGAACTCGGGGTGCCGCCATTCCACGTCCACTTCACCTGTCAGATTACACCTTCCACGTGCGAGCTGAGGAGGACTGTCAACGGTGGGCCAAATCCGAGCAGAAGTGCCACAAGGCTCTGTACTGTGGCCTATATTGTACTCCTTGTACACTGCCGATGTTCCCACCATCGGCCGTGTGCAGCTGGCTATGTATGCCGACGACACCGCGTTATTCAGCCAATGCTCTTCACCGCAGACTACAACACGGTGTCGACAACGTGGGTCCCGCCCAGTATACCAACTCTCCTCGTCGGTGGTAGTCCGGTGCCCTGACGACCAACTGCGAAATACCTCGGCGTCACTATCGACCGTTGGCTGACGTGGAGCCAACATCTTCACGACGTGCGCAACAAAGCCTGATCCTGCTTCCTAAAACTCTACCCTCTCCTCAACCCTCAATCCCGACTCCCTCCCCGCCTTGGAGTCACCTTGTACAAGGCTCTTCTACGTCCCGTCCTCGTCTACGCTTGCATCGTCTGGGGCTCAGCTGCCGAGTCACACATCCAGAAGATGCAGTACCTGCAGAATCGTGCCCTCCGTCTGGCCCTGCACCCTCGCAGAGACTTCCCCTCTGACCACCTTCATGACCTATCAGAGGTGCCGCGGATTGGAGATTATGTCAAGAGGACTGGCCGGTCCTTCTATGCAAAGGCCGCTCAGTCCACGAACCGCCAAATCCGCGCGCTGGGCAACCCCCTGCAGCGCAATGCTAACACCCACTGCCACACCTCCTCCTCAGGAAGTGCCTTCCATTCCCATCCCTCTGAACACCGTCAAGTCAGTCGCCTCTAAAGCTACAACGATCCTAATGATTTGGAGGAAAAGCACACCAGTGCTGCGAACTCCATCGTACCTCGAGGGTTGCCGACTCCTTCCTTCAGTTCAGCGAGTCACGTAAATAAGTCGTTTAACATGATGTATCTGAGGCACAGTCTGTACTCTAATTTGAACCATTATAGTAAAAGCTCTTCAGAGTTAGTCGTGTGGAAAGTGTTTCTACTGGTATTAGGAATAGACTATTAATATTCGCGCCACACTAATTGTTCAACTCGGACTTTAGTATTCCACACACTAACTGTGTAAATGTGTATTACTGACGTGTGGAATGTGCGTACTGGGTTGTAGTTACTGTTATTAATGAGACTTGTACGCTCGTCATAAATGGGGACAACTGGACACTAAAAATGTTCAAATGTTTGTATAGCTTATGGGGGTCATCAGTCCTTAAACTTACAAACTACTTACGAACTAACTAATACTAAGGACGGCACAAATATCCATGCCCAAGGGGGGATTCGAACCCCCGACCGTAGTGGCCGTCCAGACCATCACTGGAGCGCCTCAGTCCCCTCGGCCACTGTGGCTGGCAACTGGACACTAATAATTAATTAACAGTGTCAGTGAACTGCAGTTCCACGTGTCGCCTACACTATTTGTAGCAGACTAATTTTGCCCCGTGGAATTTCAGCCAGCCATTACCGAGAGCGCCGATCAACGAGGACTTCAAGAGGCAACGAACTACCACCCGCAAACGTCACAGACTGAAGTGTTTCTTTACCAGATTTGAGGGTTGCATCGAAGCAAACAGGAGTCTGATCGCTCTCGATCTGCATACATGCTCCACATTTCACCCAGTGATGCATGGCGGAGGGCACCTTCACATCAGTACCAGTCATTTCCGTTCCTATTCGTGTTGACAAACTGACTCTCTTCGCGGCTTCGTGTCTTCCCGGTACTGGGAAACCACGAGAAATGAGTTTTTCTTTGAAAACAGTGAGACGCCGCCGTGAGAAATGTGGCGTTAGGTCGTTAGCGTGAGGATGCAACTGAGAGACGCCTTGCTTAGAGATAGCAACTCCTTCCATCGTCTTTTTCCTTCTTTTCTCTCTTTTGGTAAGCGATATAGAAAACCACTATGAAATATAAACAACACGGGTAATACTAAGGCCTTTGATGGCGCTGTAGATCTCTCGTGTGTCTCTACTGTACACTGATCGGCCAGAACATTACTACCACTAACCTAATAGCTCAAAGTTTTTGGCACTGTTCGTTGAAAATATAACTATATACTCATGTCCTTCAATTACGCATATTTTCCTTTGTATGGCACTGATATTGTGTTATTTTCTATGTCTCTGTTAAAAATATCACTTGCGGTAGAATGCAAAGTTTTGCACGCGAATGACACATATCAATGAATCAATGAAATGAGCTTTCGATGGCAAGCTTCGCCATCGTCATTAGGAGTAAAACTGACTGTACATGGTAGTCTGGTGTCCTACCTCTATAACAGCAAAGCTGCGTCCGGTACCTTCTGGTGGGCTGCAGAGCGCATGCGCGCAACGCCAAGGCGGGCAATGCCCTTTGGTATCGAGGCAAATAAAAATTGAATTGATTAAAGAAATACAGGACACAATGCGTAGAAAAGCGTTCTTGAAAAAGAGAAATTTGTTAACGTCGAATATTGATTTAAGCCTAAGGAAGTCCTTTCTGAAGACATTTGTGTGGAGTGTTGCCTTGTATGGGAGTGAAACATGGACGATAAACAGTGCGGACAGGAAGAGGATAGAGGCTTTTGAAATGTGGTGCTGCCGAAGAATGCTGAAGATTAGGTGGGTGGATCACATAACTAATGAGGAGGTTCTGAACAGAATTGGGGAGGAAAGGAATTTCTGGCATATCTTGACTAAAAGAAGGGATCGATTGGTAGGGCACATTCTTAGACATCAAGGAATCGTGAATTTAGCATTGGAAGGAAGTGTGTGGGGTAAAAACCGCAGAGGAAGACCAAGAGATGGATACAGTAAGCAGATTCAGAGAGATGTAGGTTGCCGTCCTTATGTGGAGTTGAAGAGGCTTGTTCAGGATAGGGTATTGTGGAGAGCTGCATCACACCAGTCTCTGGAGTGGAGACCACAACAACAACAAACCTTAACAAACATATCAACCTGGCCCAAACCTTTGCTTTTTCCCTTGGGGTACACTTTAGTTTTACTAAGGTCAAAGTGGTGGCGATATTAGAATTTTTTTTCTGTAGAAAGGTCAGATTATTTGTGTTGGGGAATATTGTAGTTAAAGGCCAACGCCTGAAGAGGAAGAGTTCAGGGTCACCCACCCACAAGAAAGTGGCAAAAAAAAAGTATTATTCCTGCTTAGGGTGTGGAGATCCGTGGTCCTAAAAAAAAAAATTAAAAAAAAGACGCCAACGAGAAGTCAGGCCGTGTCGAGTACGTCACGTCGCGTCATCAGAGAAGGCCTGAGACTCCGCGATCGCCAGTTGAATGGCTGGCCGCTATGAGACAGTGAGCTGCGCCCCAGCGGCCAGCCAGTCAGCTAGCGATCGCGTTGTCTCAGGCCTTCTCTGATGACGCGTCGTGACGTACGTACTCACTACGTTTACATGCAACACATCTTCCGGAAGACGGAAACCGAATTTCGTAAACCGTTTTTCGCTATCGTGTTTACTTTGTTATAGCGTAAAGCGGATTTCATAGACCATTCAATATGGCGGCTGAAAAACAGCTGATTCAATTCCTGATTTAACCCTTCAATGCATCGAGTACCTGATCAGCCACATACCTTTTTATTCTATTATCTCTCAAACTGATCAACATTTTACCACAAATTCATTTGTAGCTGCTTCTATACATAATGTTACACATGCAAATAGCTCTTCCTAGAAATTATAAATTGCAGAGTGCTACTAAATCAGTTAGAAAGTTAGCTGCATTGAGTTACTCTTAACATGTGCGTTTGTTTACTTTAGTATTCCTCCTTTGCCATGTAAAACTAGTCAATCACATACTACTGTTGCATTAAGAGTTACTTTCTGGAAAGATTAGAGGCATAATAGTGACATTTACTGCATCGGGTACATCATGGAAGCACTACAGCTATGAAAAGAAAGGAAGGAAGCTTGGAGTTTAACGTCCCGTCGACAGCGTGGTCATTAGAGACGGAGCTTACGCTCGGGTTGTTTCGGTAAGGATGTGGAAGGAAATCGGCCGTGCCCTTTTAAAGGAACTATCCCGGCATCTGCCTGGAGTGATTTAGGAAAATCACGGAAATCTGGATGGCCGGAGGTGGATTTGAACCACCATCCTTCCGAATGCGAGTCCAGTGTGTTACCACTGCGCCACCTCGCTCGGTACAGCTATGAACTTTCTGTTGCTAGTAGTGCATAATAATTTTAAGGAAATTTTTTCAATATTTTTCTCAGTATATACGCACTATACATTAGTCGTGGTAGTTTTTATAGTTTAAAATAAAAAATTATGCATTAAAGGGTTAAATTAGCACAATCGCTATTTTTCTTCACTTAAATACACAGATACCTTGCTCACTCTAACACTTGTACTTCTCTTACACTGCATAAAATGTCACTTTGTCCATATGAGCCGAAAATTCTTACCAAGAAAACACCATCTGACATATCAAGAGCGTTTCTAAAACGGTTGCGTTTACATGGGTACAAAAATCGATTGTGGAACTGGAAAAAACGCTTTGCAGAAGTGGATTTCCAGAATCAGTTTTAGAGTGTTTACATCACCAACCAAAAGCGGATTTGGGAAACCGGTTTACGAAATCCGGTTTAGGGAGAGCATGTAAACGCGGTGACTACGGCCTGACACTGTCGTTGGCCTCGCTGCGGTACCGTGTGACGTCACGAGGCGCGCACAACCGGCGCCACAGTTGAACTTGGAAGTCCCGCTTCCTTACAAGCACCAGACCACTTCTGCTCCATGTCCAAAGGCTTTGCTGAGTGTGTATCCCTGGTCTCTGTTGAAATTGTTATTATTTTATCCAATTCCAGCCGCTTCTTTTATAACAGAGTCCTAGTAATAAGGTGTATGGGACAAAATTCTCGTATTTTAAAACTGAATTTTATGTCCGTTCGTTTGACAATGTTGTTATCAACTTCTCTTTTTTCTATGTGTCCTCTGTGCTCTACACAGCGCTCAGAAGCAGTTCGAATAGTCTGCCCAATACAAACACTTACACACTCATGAAGGACACTATAAACTCTGGGAGTGCGCAAACGTCCTTAAAGGGCGTAAAATGTCTTTCATCTTGGAGACGAGCCGCAACACTGGTCTCAATCCACGTTTCAAGAGCACGCGTCCTGTCTTGTTCCACAGAATGGGAGGAAAGCCGCTGGCTTGGCATTATCCGCTGATTCACAGGGCCCCTTACAATGTAAAGCTTTGGCAATTACATCCTTGCTTCTTTGAAAACACGCTTCAAATGTTGGAATTCAGACTGCAGATGGTGATTGTCAGAACATTCACCCTGTATAGTAGCGTGTTCAGGATGATGTAAGCCATTTCCGTTCAGATAACGATCAGTGTGCATTGACTTTCTGTACACTGAATGACCAAGCCGGCCTCCTGCCTTCCACTCAACTGCTGATGATTTCGTGTGGCATGTTTGGCCGTTAGACCTCAGCTGGAATCGTATTCGGTCTTTAAGTCACCCCACACGGACGACTTGCGCGTCGATGATGATGAAATGATGATGAGAACAACACTACACCCAGTCCCCGAGTGGAGAAAATCTCCACCCTTACCGGGTATCGAACCCTGGCCCTCTGTGTGGTAATGTATCACGCTGTCCACAGAACTACGGAGGCGGACGTCCGCTGAACTAAAACGTCCAAGAACGGAAACTTGCCGTCCTTCTGCAACTCGACGGTGAATTTTATGTTTGGATGGAGACCGTTCATATGGTCGGCAAACTGTTGCAATGTATCCTTACTATGAGGCCATATCGCAAACGTATCGTCAAGATAGCGTAGGAAGCACGATGGACGCAACCTCGCTGAATTAAGCGCTTGCTCTTAAAAATGCTACATAAAAAAGTTAGCCACGGCCACAGACAGTAGAGATCCCATTGCTGTGCCATCCGTCATCTTACAAGTCTCTCTCTTTTATTAACCAAAGCACGCCACTTCCCTCTGTCCTGCTCTCTGTCCCGTGGATCTTCCGGGTTGGAACCCGTTGCTTCTGTGATGCCATCGATCCACCTCATCCTCTGCCGTCCTCTTCTTCTAGTGCCTTCGAGCTTCCCCAGCATTAATGGTTTTTTTTTTTTTTTTTTTTTTTCCAGTGAGGCATGTCTTCGCTTTATGTGTCGAAAGTAGGTCAGCTTCTGTTCTAATATTAGACCTTCCAGAGAGCAATGTGGTTTTATTTGCTCTAATATAGATCGGTTGGTTCTTTTTGCCGCCCATGGAATCCTAAGAATTTTACTCCAGCACCACAATTCAAAGGAGTCAATTCTTCGCCGTTCAGCCTTTCTAATGGTCCAGGTCTCGCAACCATACATTACAACTGGGAAGACCATAGCATTCACAGTACGTATCTTTATTGTTAAAGTTATATCTCTGGAGCTTACAATCTTTTCAAGGTTTTACATCGCCTTTCTTCCGAGCAACAAGCGTCTCCTGATTTCGTTGCTGCAGTCGCCATCATCAGAGATCTGGGAACCGAGAAAATTGAATGTGGACACCACCTCCATGGATTCTCCTCCTTTATCCAATGAATGAATAGGTTTAGTTGCCATAATTTTGGTTTTCTTTACATTTAGCCTGAGACCGGCCTTTTCACTTTCGTTTTTTACCTTCAGCATCCGAGTCTTTAACTCTTCTTCACTTTCTGCCAGCAGTATGGTATCATCTGCATATCTGAGGTTGTTTACCTTTATTCCAGCTATTATAATTCCTGTTTCTTCTTCATCTATCCTGGCATTCCTCATAACTGGCTCTGCAAACACATTGAATAAGAACGGAGACAATATGCTGTCTTGCCGGACCCCTTTCTGAATCTTTATCCATTTTGTTGTACCATACAAAGTTCTCACTGTGGCTTATTGGTCAAGATATACGTACGTTGTCATTAAAGTATGGCTGGACAGCTTGAAATGGAAATTGTAATTTCAGATGGAAATTGTTGAGTCAACGTGAAGCGGCTATTACACCAAGAACATTTCACAGATGAATGCCACCGAGAAAGACTCCGAGGACACTATGATCTTTCTTTTATTATGATCGAGTGTTATTGTAAGCATGGTTTCGTACTGGGGGGAGGTCAAAGGTGTGCCTTGTCAGAGTCACTGAAGCATTGAGGCCTGGGTAGGTCGCTTCAGGGAGTTGTCATCACAACTACACACACAAGTCACCCAGTACCCGCAAATTCGGGGAAGGGGCGTTGAGCTATGACGCCGCTTTCGATCACATCCTAGTTATGTTCATTCGACAACTGGCGAGTTTGGGGGCCGGCACATAAACGTCAACTTGCCACTATGATTCTCGAATCACTCAATCACACTCCTGACTAGTGACATGCTGCATTGTCTTGTGGAAAATGCCACTGCCGTTGGGAAACGTGATAGTGATGAAGGGGTGTGCATGATCTGCAACAAGTATATCATATTTCTTCGCCGTCATGGTGCGTTACACTAGCAACACTGGAGCTTTGATTGCCCACCTGAATGTTGCCCAGAGCATCACTGAACTGCCACCAGCTTCTCTCCGCCCTGCAGTACAGGTGTCCAGAAGCAGTTCCCCTGGAAGATGAGCGACTCACGATATACCATCACCATGATGAAGAAAGTATCGGGATTCATCACACCACACAACGCTGTGCCATTGTGACAACGTCCAGTGACGAAGTTCAGGCGTCCATTTCAGTATTAGTTGCCGATGTCGTGGCGTTAACATTGGCACACGCATGGGTCGTCGGCTGCTGAGGCCCATCGTTATGAGTGTCCGGGGCACTGTGTGTCCAGACATTCTCGCACTCTGCCCAGCATTAACGTCTGTCGTCAGTTCCGCCACAGTTCACCGCTTGTCCCGTTTTACCAGTCTGTCCAGCGTTCGACGTTCGATATCTGTAATGAAGGGGTGGCCGCCCAACCTGTCGACGTTTGGACGTGTTTCCATTTTCCTTTCGCCAGTTGTTGAACACACTCACCACAGCTGACTTCGAAAACCCGACGAGACGTGCAATTTCTGAAATGCTCGTACCAAGCATCAGAGGGCCACCAATATGCCGTCTCTCTTAACTCAGACAGATAGCGACATCTTCCCATTTAACAAAAAGATCGCGCGCCCACTGGTACCACACGCACCGTGCATGCGTATGACGCGTCACCCGACGCTGCAATCACCTAGACAGGTTTACATTGATAGTAGGTAGGAAGTCGTGATGTTCTGGCTGATAAGTGAGCTTTGTGCTTTTGTCTTGCATTCTTCAGTCATTTCACAAGCAGTTCGAGAAACATCAATAAAACATAAGAGTGATCTACTGAGGATCATGGGAGGTTACATCCTGAAAGATCAGGAGAATCAATTTATTTTTCAGTAGAAATTCATCAATAAATCGCAATGGCGTGTTTTACGGCCTGCGTTAGGTTCTCCTGTAGTTTTTAGATATTTTGCAAACATTTCGGACAAAAATAATAAAAACATACACTTATCCCAATAAAATTGCTACACCACGAGGATGACGTGCTACAGACACGAAATTTAACCGATAGGAAGAAGCTGCTATGATATGCAAGTAATTAGCTTTTCAGAGCAGTCACACAAGGTTGGCGCCGGTGGCGACACCTACAACCAGCAACAATGCTGCTCGCGTTGGTCGTGATCCAATGACTGTTAGCAGAATATGGAATCGGTAGGTTCAGGGCGGCAATAAGGAACGCTGTGCTGGATCCCAGCGGCCTCGTATCACTAGCAGTCGAGATGACAGGCATCTTATCCGCATGGCTGTAACAGATCGTGCAGCCACGTCTCGATCCCTGAGTCAACAGATGGGGACGTTTGTGAGACAACAATCATCTGCACGAACAGTTCGATTCCGTTTGCAGCAGCATGGACTATCAGCTCGGCGACCATGGCTGCGGTTACCCTTGTCGCTGCATCACAGACGGAGCGCCTGCAATGGTGTACGCAACGACGAACCTGGGTGCGCGAATGGCAAAAAGTCATTTTTTCGGATTCAGGTTCCGTTTACAGCATCATGATGCTCGCATCCGTGTTCGGCGACATCGCGGTGAACGCACATTGGAAGCGTGTATTCGTCATCGTCATACTGGCGTATCACCCGGCGAGATGGTATGGTGTGCCATGGATTACACGTCTCGGTCACCTCTTGTTTGCATCGACGGCACTTTGAACAGTGTCCGTTACATTTCAGATGTGTTACCTTACCCTTCATTCCATCCCTGAGAAACCCTACATTTCAGCAGGACAATGCACGACTGCGTGTTGCAGTTCCTGTACGGGCCTTTCTGGAAAATGTTCGACTGCTGCCCTGGCCGGCACATCTCCAGATCTCTCAACAATTGAAAACGTCTGGTCAAAGGTGGCCGAGCAACTGGCTCATCACAATATGCCAGTCACTACTCTTGATGAACTGCGGTATCGTGTTGAAGCTGCATGGGCATCTCTACCTGCACACGCCATCCAAGCTCTGTTTGACTCAATGCCCAGGCGTATCAAGAACGTTATTACGGCTAGAGGTGGTTATTCTGGGTACTGCTTTCTGAGGATCTATGCACCCAAATTGCGTGAAAATGTAATCACAGGTCAGTTCTAATATATTTGTCCAATGAATACCCGTTTGTCTGCTGCATGTCATCTTTGTGTAGCAATTTTAATGCCCAGTAGTGTAAATAAAAGATTATGGATGATACGATTACAAATATGCTATTATAATAATATCTATGCACTCAACACGTAATATTCTCTCTGACCGTATTTCAACAAACAGCCAACATTGTTTGGTATTTGATAGCTAACCTAAAGTGGGTCAATAACGACGATAAGTCACAACTCCCTACGAAGACGATCGTCGAGTCGCCGACAGGCTCGTGAAAAAACAAAATCTCTCTCACACACACATCTTACTTTTGGCCACAGCTTTCGTCAGAACACAACACGCACTTATTCACACTAGCGTGACTGTTCCGTACTAACGAAAGCTTTGCCCGAGAGGTAAATTTGTGTGTCTGTGAGTGTGGGTGCATGGTTATCGTTTTTTAGGTATCAGTCCGCGGTTCGGCGATCGTCTTTACGCTGAGTTGCAACCCATCCTCATTAAATGGTCGAATTTCAACTTCAACTTTCCATTGTAAGATATTTTTCGGTAAAGGATTATGAGAATGTGTAGTGAAATAGTGGGAAAACGATTCTAAGAAATGTACTGTGTGTGATGTTGACTGTGAATTTGGCCAACGGATTAATTAGCGAAACATGTTTAATTGAAACTCAAAAATTGAAATTCAAAGAACCCGTTTCCGAAATAAACGAGAATACCCAGGTGTTTCCAATATCTTATATATTAAAAGAATCTACGAAAACTAAAGGCAGTCGTACTGGTTTGAAGCCGAAGAGTGCAAAATTTCATCACGATCATAATAAAACTGTAGAATTTGTCTAAATCGATAAGTAAAGTACCCTCCTCCATGCACAATATGAAATTTTATGTAGACAGTGGCTTTCCTCTTATTTTCAAAGTCAAGTCTGCAAACTTTCACGAAGATCGAAACAAAACTGTAGAGTTTTAACAATACAAACACACGAACACTCTGATTAATAAGAAAGTAGATGAATAAACAATCGTCTTTCACTCCGCCAGCAAATAACTACTGAACAGCGATTTATCGCTTATCCTGGCTTCCACCATAGGGCGGAAACGCCGATTCTTGCGCACGCGTTATTGGTTCTTCTCGGCGTATATAAGGTGCAGAAAATTGTGTCACGAAATTTTATCCTTGGATAGTTGTTCAAATGTCTGTAAATCTATCGGAACAAACTGCGTGGTCATCAGTCCGTAGCTTTCAAACTACTTAAACCCAGGTAAACTAACCTACGGACAAACACACACACCCATGCCCCAGGGAGGACTCGAACCTCCACGGCGAGCAACCGCTTGGATAGTTGATGCGTGTAGGAACCAAAATCACTAAAGTTAAGTAGATGTAAAACACTCCGATTCGCCACGAGTCAGACAAAGCATTCGCGATCAGGCTGTCCAGAGCATCCGGCAACGGGATCGCGTGGCGCCAAGTTTCCGTAGTTAAAAAATAATGCGTTTTCGACCTACGCAACATTAGTAATGTTGGTTCCTACTGACATCAGCTATCCAGCGTCAAAAATTATCCATACTTTTCTCCACCCTGTATAGTGTCCTCCGCTCGCAAGCTGAACTTTCCTGGTGGGTTGGTATAGCAGTACACTCACATGAGGATGATGGCTTGATGGATCGCCGAAATATTGTGTCTAGATGAGTTTATAATTTGGCAGGAAACCCGAGAAGCGTATCATCAATACTCAATACTGATTTCAATATCTTTCTCATGTCACGTGGGGTTGTATTTTCACTCACGTGAACTTTGTACAACGTGTTATCTCTCAAATAGTTTTGACTTTGATGTGTCCGTTGCATTTTGTATGGGCAGCAGTGTATTTACCAGTGACATTCTCGGACCAATCGAAGAGAGTGAGTATGTTAAAGTGCATGAAGCTTACAATAGTTACACTATTGCCCATTAAAATTGCTACACCAAGAAGAAATGCAGATGATAAAAGGGTATTCATTGGGCAAATATATTATACTACAAAAGACATGAGATTACATTTTCACGCAATTTTGGTGCATAGGTCCTGAGAAATCGTACCCAGAACAACCACCTCCGGCCGTAATATCGGCCTTGATACGCCTGGGCTTTGAGTCAAACAGAGCTCGGATGGCGTGTACAAGTACAGATGGCCATGCAGCTTCATCGCGATACCACTGTTCATCAAGAGTAGTGACTGGCGTATTGTGACGAGCCAGTTGCTCGGTCGCCATTGACCAGACGTTTTCAATTGGTGAGAGATCTGGAGAATGTGCTGGCTAGGGCAGCAATCGAACATTTTCCGTATTCAGAAAGGCCCGTACAGGACCTGCAATATGCGGCCGTGCGTGCTTTATCCTGCTGAAATGTAAGTTTTCGCAGAGATCGAATGAAGGGTACAGCCACAGGTCGTAACACATGTTAAATTTAACGGCCACTGGTCAAAGTGCCGTCGATGCGAACAAGAGGTGACCGAGACGTGTAACCAATGGCACCCCATACCATTACGGCGGGTGATACACAAGCATGGCGATGACGAATACACGCTTCCAATGTGCGTTCACCGCGGTGTCGCCAAACACGGATGCGATCATCTTGATGCTGTAAACAGAACCTGGATTCCACCGAAACAAATGACGTTTTGGCATTCGTGCACCCAGGTTCGTCGTTGCGTACACCATCACAAGCGCTCCTGTGATGCAGCGTCAGGGGTAACCGAAGCCATGGTCTCCGAGCTGATAGTCCATGCTGCTGCAAACGTTGTCAAACTGTTCGTGCAGATGGTTGTCATCTTGCAAACGTCCCCTTCTGTTGACTCAGGGATCGAGACGTGGCTTCACGATCCGTTACTGCGTGCGGATAAGATGCCTGTCATCTCTGCTGCTAGTGATACGAGGCCGTTGGGATCCAGCAAGGCGTTCCGTATTGCCCTCCTGAACCCACCTATTCCATATTCTGCTAACGGTCAAAACGAGAGCAGCAATGTCACGATACAATAAACCGTAATCGCGATAGGCTACAATCCGACGTTTATCAAAGTCGGAAACGTGATGGTATGCATTTCTCCTCCTTACACGAGGCATCACAACAACGTTTCACTTGGTAACGCCGGTACACTGATGTTTGTGTATGAGAAATCGGTTGGAAGCTTTCCTCATGTCAGCACGTTGTAGGTGTCACCACCGGCGCCAACCTTCTGTGAATGCTCTGAAAAGCTAATCATTTGCGTATCGCAGCATCATCTTCCTGTCGATTAAATTTCGCATCTGTAGCACGTCATCTTCGTGGTGTAGCAATTTTAATGGGCAGGAGTGTATGTAGACTGGAAAGCACTTCCATAGTGTAGTCCAACGTGGAGGGCAGTATCAGACTGTTCTTCTGACGTAAGACTACAACAAGCAGTGACACTGTCTTACATCACAATTATTTAAATGGGTTACGAACTAGGACGTCTGCCAGGAACTTTACGGTGGCTACCTGCCTTAGGAAGGCGAATAGCAGCTTCCTTCCTTTCTACCCAACGATTGTCGTAAGGAGGCTTTTCTTACATGTTTTTCGTTAGCCTCATGTAAGAAACGTTGCTGCCCAATAGGACTTGATAATTCAGAATGAAGAGAAGCGAATTAAAGAATGTGACGTTGGTGAAAGTGGGTGTCCTTGCTCTGTGGCCTGCAGACATCTCAGAGAAACATCCACACAGCCTCGTAGCTACTGGAAGGAGATTGTGAGCGGAGATCTCCGGTTTCCAGGCTCTCCTCGTCTTGTCAAGGTCACTCCGTGATAGTTCTCTTCGCTTCATTCAGCTTAATCCTGGTTGCGCCATTCAAGACATGTCAGTTTTATTTCTACTTCCTGCCTAGGTCTTGCCCGCCTCCCTAGATGAGCTCGCTAACGTGCACCAGTTCTTTGGGTTTCTTTCACCTTTTAAATGGCCTATTAGTAGTTCCCATACAGCCATTCATATAAATAGTGATAATGACATAGACCGGTATAGTTAGAAATGCAAGTTGATGAAAGCAAACAAACATTAAAGATAATAACAGAAAGCAAAGGCAAGAGCAATTTGGTTTTATCTTTTACATTCGGCATACGTCAGATCATAACTCTTCAAATGTTCAAATGTTTGGGACTCAGCTTCAGTGGTTATTAGTCCCTACGTTTAAAAACTACTTAAACTAACCTGGGGACAACAAATACACCCATGTCAGAGGAAGGACTCGATCCTCCGACGGCGAGCAATTGCGCGCTCCGCTGCAACATACCTTAGAGCACTCGGTCACTCCACCGTGGCTAGCTCCCTCTTCACCTCCGTGGGGAAGAAGAAGATAAGTTCTTTGTATACAGGAAAGTCAGTGGTTGCCAATAGTGTTTACACATTTGTTGTTCACTGGTTGTTCCTGCTCAGAACGTACCTTAGCAACCAAGGAGGTTAAAATGAAGGAAGATGGCGTTTTCTATACCAAGTACATACATCAGTCTTGGTGAATTTTGGAATGCTATTTCTCCGTTAAAACTATGCCTTAAGTGGACCCTCTTACTATTAATGCTTCGAATTGGCAGTTAGTGCAGAGTTATGTACTTTCAAACAATGTACACTACTGGCCATCAACATTGCTACACCAAGAAGATATGCAGGAAATAAACGAGTATTCATTGGACAAATATATTATACTAGAACTAACATGTGATTACATTTTCACGTTATTTAAGTGCATAGATCCTAAGAAATCAGTACCCAGAACAACTACCTCTGTCCGTAATAATGGCCTTGATACGCCTGGGCATTGAGTCACACAGAGCTTGCATGACGTGTACAGGTTCAGATGCCCCTGAAGTTTCAACACGATAGCAAAGTTCATCAAGAGTAGTGACTGGCGTATTGTGAGGAGCCAGTTGCTCAGCCACCATTAACCAGAAGTTTTCAACTGGTGAGAGATCTGGAAAATTTGCTGGCCAGGGCAGCCGTCGAACATTTTCCGTATACGCAAAGGCCCGTACAGGACCTGCAACACGCGGTCGTGCATTGTCCTGCTGCAATGTAGGGTTTCGCAGGGATCGAATGAGGGGTAAACGTAACGGCTACTGTTCAAAGTGCCGTCGATGTGAACAAGAGGTGACCGAGACATGTAACCAACGGCACCCCATACCATCACGCAAGGTGATAAGCCAATATGACGATGACGAATACAAGCTTCCAATGTGCATTCACCGCGATGTCGCCAAACACGGAAGCGACCATCATGATGCTGTAAACAGAACCTGGATTCATCCGAACAAATGACGATTTGCTATTCATGCATCTAGGTTCGTCGTTGCGTACACCATCGTAGGCGCTCCTGTATGTGATGCAGCATCAAGGGTAACCGCAGCCACGGTCTCCGATCTGATAGTCCGTGCTGCAGCAAATGTCGTCGAACTGTTCGTGCAGATGGTTGTTGTCTTGCAAACGTCCCCATCTGTTGACTTAGGGATCGAGACGTGGCCGCACGATCCGTTACAGCCATACGGATAAGATGCCTGTCATCTCGACTGCTAGTGATACGAGTCCGTTGGGATCCAGCATGGCGTTCCATATTGCCCTCCTGAACCCACCGATTCCATATTCTGCTAACAGTCATTGGACCGCGACCAACGCGAGCAGCAGTGTCGCGATACGATAAACCGCAATCGCGATAAGCTACAATCCGACGTTTATCAAAGTCGTAAACGTGATGGTACGTATTTCTCCTCCTTACACAAGACATCACAACAACGTTTCACCAGGCAACGCCGGTCAACTGCTGTTTGTGTATGAGAAATCGGTTGGAAACTTTCCTCATGTCAGCACGTTTTAGGTGTCGCCACCGGCGCCAACCATATGTGAATGCTCTGAAAAGCTAATCATTTGCATATCGCAGCATCTTCTTCCTGTCGGTTAAATTTCGCATCTGTATCACGTCATCTTCGTGGTGTAGCAATTTTAATGGGCAGGAGTGTATGTAGAGGGGAAGGCGCTTCCATAGGGTAGTCCAACGTGGAGGGCAGCATCAGACTGGTCTTCTGACGTAAGGCTACAACAATCAGTGAAAATGTCTTCCATAACAATTATTGCAATGGGTGACGAACTCGGACGTCGGCAAACAACTTTACGACGACGTCCTGCCTGAGGAAGGCGAATAGCAGCTTCCATTCTTTCTACCCAATGATTGTCGTAAGGAGGCTTTTCTTACGTGTTTTTTGTTAGACTCATGTAGGAAACGTTGCTACCCAATATGACTTGATAATGGAGAATGAAGCTTACTAAAAATGTGGCGTTGGTGAAAGTGTATGTCCTTTCTCTGTGGCCTGCAGACATCTCAGAGAAACATCCACACGGCCCCGTAGCTACTGGAAGGAGATTGTGAGCGAAGATCTCCGGTTTCCAGACTCTCCTCGGCTTGTCAAGGTCACTCTGTGAGAGTTCTCTTCGCTTCATTCAGCTTAATCCTGGTTGCGCCATTCAAGACTTGTCAATATTATTTCTGCTTCCTGCCTAGGTCTTGCCCGCCTCGCTAGATGAGCTCGCTAACGTACACCAGTTCTTTGGGTTTGTTTCTCTTCTTAAATGGCCTGTTAGCAGTTCCCATACAGCCATCCAAATAAATAATGATAACGACATAGACTGGTATAGTGAGAAATGCACGTTGACAAAAGCAAACAAACATTAAAGATAATAACAGAAAGAAAAGGCAAGAGCAATTTGGTTTTATCTTTGATATTCGGCATTTGGCAGATCATAACTCTTCAAATGTTTGTAGGGCTATGGGACTCAACTTCAGTGGTTATTAGCCCCTAGGCTTACAAATTACATAAACTAATCCTAGGACAACACACACACACACACACACATACACACACACACACACACACACATGTCAGAGGGAGGACTCGAGCCTCCGACGGCGAGCAATTGCGCGCTCCGCTACAACCTGCCTTAGAGCACTCGGCCACTCCACCGTAGCTAACTCGCTCTTCTTGTTGTTGTTGTTGTTGTTGGATGTTTTAGGGGGACAAATAACTCTCTATTCACCTCCGTTAGAAAGAAAATAAGTTCTTTGTAAACAGCAAAGTATGTAGTTGCCAGTAATGTGTACACAGGTGTTGTTGACTGGTACTTCCTGCTGAAAACGTATCTCAGCAACCAAAGAGCTTAAAATGAAGCGAGATGGCGTTATCTATGCCGAGCACATACGTCAGTCTTGGTGAGTTTTGGAATGCTATTTCCCCCATACTCACAGAATATATGACATCAACTGCGAATGAGCAAAGCTGAAAATGTGAACAGACACCACACACACACACACACACACACACACACACACACACACACGTGTGTGGTGTCTGTACACGTTTTTAACACGTTGTACACCACGGCAAAACCGCCGGACGTTTTATTCTTGTTTTAAGTGACCAGCTCTACAATACGTTCTCCAAGACTTAGCAATACGGCTGAGGCGGGCTTCAATTATTTAGCATAAGGTGCTCTTCCTGTTTCCTAACCTCCTTGTTGGCAACTTAGATGTGAGGTCCAGACTGTTGAATTAAAAATGTGATTTGTGTCTTCGCAGTCACAAAGTGGAGATATTACTATCCAGATGCGATGTAGATGTTCCTCGATCGACAGTGGTTGACATCAGTCGTGCTATAGTGACTGCAAGCTTCCGCCAACAACTAAGTCCTTTATACTAAGGCTTGGTTGGTAACACTAGTGTTACTTGTGCATAGTATTGTCTGTGAAGGTTGCCATTATTTGTCCCACTCAGTCCGAATTCTCCCTCTCTCTCTGTAAACTGGAACATGCGTATATTCTCCCGCCTCGAAGTCTGTAGGAGAAGAAAAAATTGCATTGACGTGTTTTACGGCCCACTTTAGATTTGTAGTTTTATAAGATTTGTAAACATTTTTGACCAAAATAATAATCTAAATAATGAAAAATTAATGAATGAGAGTGTCTGAAACCCTTTTAGGAAAAAAAAATTAGGTAGTGACTGGTTCCGAACTACTGACCTTCAACGTCACAGTCCAATGCATTGCCTACTACGCTACCGATAACAGGTCGGAGTTATTATTGATGACCGTTGTTAACTGATGCCAATATGGCATTTGTAGACACTAGATTATCATTTATCGTACAAAGAACGACCTGTTTTTGTTATTTCTTCAGTGCGCTATTGCTTTGAAATGACAATAAGAAAATCATCAAATACGGAACGCAACATGGCGTATGCCAGAGAGAGTTCTGGGCGAGGAATATCACGTGACATCTACGAACGGCTGGTTTTCGTTAATTCAATGGAGCGTGTCAAAACTCTGTTATTTTTGAAAAATATCTCTCAAACGATACGAAATATGAAAAAAACCACAAGGGAACAAAGTTGCAGGAATTTTCTCGTCAGATGAACGATTTATTTGCAATGAAAATTTCATTACCAACGGCCTTTTATTACTATTATTATTATTACGTATTTCTTGTCCGAAATATTTGAAAAAGCGAAGTTCTGAGAACACGTTACAGACGGACAGACATCGTCAAATCACCGTTTATTTGTAAATATTTCTGCAACGATGCAAGATATGAAAAAAAAAAACACATAATAGAACGAAGTTGTAGAGAATTTTCCCCTCTACCAATTAGGTTATATTGCCGGCCGCGGTGGCCGAGGAGACTGAGGCGCTCCAGTCACGGTCTGCACGGCCACTACGATCGGGGGTTCGAATCCCCCCTCGGGCATGGATATTTGTGCCGTCCTAGTTCGTAAGTAGTTCATAAGTAGTTTGTAAGTTTAGGGACTGATGACCCCGTAGTTAAGTCCCATAGACTATACAAACATTTGAACATTTTTTGAATTAGGTTATTCTATTTTCGTGTTAGATGAACGGTTCGTTTGCAATTACAATTATATTACAAACGTTTTATTATTATTATTATTATTATTATTATTATTATTAATGCCGTATTTTTTGTCAGAAAAATTTGAAAAACGGAGCTTCTGGTCTCTGGCGGCCTACAATTATGTCTGTAAAATTTGGTGCTGATCGGTTGCAAGGTTCGTCTTAAAAACAGGGAGCACGTTACGGACAAACAGACAGACAGACATCCCAAAATCGCCGTTACCTTTGCAAATATCTCTGAAACGATACGAGATATGAAAAAAAAAAACATAAAAGAGCAAAGTTGTAGAGAATTTTCTCCTCTACAAATTCGGTTATTCAATTTTCCTGTCAGATGTATGGTTAAGCCGTTATTTTCATTTAGATTTCGAGCTGTCAAAAGACTATCGCAAAGGCCCTCTTTTAATGTTACTACCGTAACCTGAAGCGGGCCAATTTATCACTGTCATTATTGCGCAGGCAAGTGGAAGAGAGATGGTGTTAAGCCCCTGAACACCTGTCTCTGCGCCAATGTGAAGGATTTAATTACGAACCTGTTTACAGTGTCTCATTATTTGATGTCATGTGCCATTGTTGATGGCGATTCTTCCGTCGGATGGGCACGTTAAGCTCGGCAGCCACCTTGATGCTATTCGAGACGTGGCGAATTCTCTCTCCCATTTGTCCCTCACAGCATGATCGGCCACATTATCCTCAGACTAAAATTACTGTGTGAGTGCGTGAGTGCTGTGAGGTAGAGCAGTGTTGGCTTGTAGCCAGACACGCTAAACAAGGCTCTGTACCTACACAAACATGTGGCAACACAGCGAGCACAAAATTAGCTGACGGCTGTCCCCAGCCAATCGACCCGCTGTAACGTCAATCTTCCTCCCCCCTACCCCTAGCAATAAAATTCTCGAGTTTCCACTTTTGAAAAGTTATGATAAATAATATAAAATTATGTTGCTGTTCTTGTGGACGTCAGTGCCGATACTGGTTTGATGCTGCTATCTACGTTACCCTGCACTGTGCTAGGCCCTTCACCTCTGAATAACCACTTTCTCTGCTTCTAGAAGTTTCCATTTCCCTACACAAAGTGCCACTAGTGTGTCCCTTCCCGTATAGCCTTGCCAGAGCCAGTCACGTAGTTGTGCTGGAAAAAAATAATAAAAGAAATTAATTAATAATATTTTTCTCGAGCACCGCGTTGTATTTTATAGCTCCTCTCACTTCCACATAACCGGTTTCAACAGACAAGCTGCCATGAGGAAATAAGAGGAGTTATATAATACAATGCGATCCTGCTAGAAAAACTATTATTAATAGTGCGATGGCGGTTCTGAAAGTAATGCAGCGTTGGTTATAACTTGTTTGTGTACTGATGTACGTAGCTGAAATTTAACATGTTACGTAGAGGTTCCTGAATACTCATGTTCCGTAATCTCTTTTTCGCGGGAAGTGGACATCGATTCGAAGCTGACACAACGGGCACTCATCGAATTCTTGACAAAGGAAGGGCGCGGCCTTTCAGACATTCACAACAGGCTGGAAAATAGCTATAGAAACCGCACGATTGACAAGAGCAATGAGTGGGGATGGACGAAGAAGCTTACAAAATGAGAAACCAGCTCTGAAGGCAAAACAGGCAGTGAGAGGAAAGGAACTGCGAACATAGACGTGAATCACCAACGACTGATGAACTGATACGTGCTTTGTAGGCTGGATTGGTGGAAGTGTGTTCTGAGCTGCTGGAAGCATTTGAAGCTAGCGAAAACACGTTTTTCTCTGATCTGGTCACAGAAGACGAAACATGAGTATATGCTTATGATCCGGAAACAAAGAAACAGTCGAAGGAGAGCCGCGTGGGAATGACCGTACGTTCTAAGAAGGAAAGTACATGGGCTCGAACAAACATATCTGTATGAACGTTTGGTTACAGGATCTCTACGTACACCTCAATGTGCTGGTGGGTGTCGTTTTTCTGCAAAGCTCCGCAACCATGCTCTAGATAGCACTGTAGATGTAATTGTAGACGCCATACGTAATGCAGATATCTTAACTATAACTTGTGTAATAATCATCGTACATGTTCTCTAGCGAATTGTCATCAAAGGCCGTGATGGTAGTTGCAACTTTAACCTTCTTTCCGAAAGACTGTTGGTATTCACTGCCACTGCTTCCATCGCCTCTTCCCGCACTTACCGTAGCACTACCTCTTGCAATGAGTTATTCATCAATATCATCCCTATTATCATTATTATGAGTTTGTAACAACAGTATCTAACTTATGGTCATATTTCTGTACCATAACAGATACGAGGAAGCATGCAGATGATTCATCTTCTACACTAATACCATCTCCACGAAGAAGGGTTCTTCGTAACTTCATCTCAACTAATCTTAATACATTAGCATAATTGATTAGCAATCGCCGCCCCATCTGACGCCTCACCACACAAATAACATCACAAAACGCAACTATGGAGGCACACTGCACCGTCCCTACTAGCGAACCGACAGGTCAAAGTGCAATGCGGCATGGCACACGCAGAGGCCTCTAACGGACGACTGCAGAGGTTTGCAGATGCGGGAGTATATCACTAGTGCAATAAGAGATCTTTACATTATCTCTCACACGATTTTGGTGTATATGTGTTTGTTCGAGCCCAAGTACTTTCCTTGTAAGACTCTTTGCTGCGGATTGGCGGTCGCTCCCCGTCGGAGGTTCGAGTCCCCTTTCGGGCATGTCCGTGTCTGTTGTTCGTAGCGTGGAGTTTAGTTAGTTTAGTAAGTCTAGGGTCCGATGAAGTCAGCAGTTAGTCCGATAACTTTGCAGACATGTCAACATTTTGAATCCTCTCCAAGACCTAAAAAGTTCGCCCTTCCCCTTGTTCACAGCGGCTTCTTTGCCAGCTTGTTTAGACGCAATATTTACTCATGAGCATTTCTTGCTTCTTCAGGGCGGTGGTTAAGGATGTGACTTCAGCTTATTTGGCATCTCCGTTGGGATTGACACTAAATATTGACTCTTGGCAATATAAGCTATTAAAAGGAACAAAAACTTAAAGGTGCTCAGTCTGGGCAAGGAAATGAAAGGATAAAGGCAGAACAATTAATCCGCCGAGTCCTCCTCTGACGTCGGCGGCGCAGAGGCAAGGCATGCAGAGCTTCTGTGTCGTCGTCGCTATTTCTTGGTGCAGGGCTTCGGACGTTGGAACTTACGCGGCTTGCCTGTGTTGATCCACGATCCCGGCAGAGGAGGTTCTATCAACTGCGTAATCCGCATCTGCGTAGTCGAAGACGTGGCGGTACAGGTCTCGAAGCAAAGAATCCCATTGTTCGTGTGTGAACACGGGATAGGAGCAGCGGACGCAGAAATCGGGCTTATCTGGGACGGCAGGGTTCCAAAAGTCAAAACGTGCGTTGACTGGTGCATTGAAGGTTTTGTGTCCCAGCCTCGTCGCCGCTTTTGTGTCTCGTTTCCGTCGTAGGTGTCGGTGGCCGAGTAGAAAGACCGACACAGGAATAAAGGAAGCACGCTTGTGCAGGTACGGAGGTGAGCAGCCAGTGGGATAGCAGAAACTAGAAACACTAGAGTAAATTAGAACGAGATATATTTTTCTTAGAGACTTAGTAATACTTAACTTTTACATAGCTCAGTACTGTAGAATGCTGATACATAGTTGAGCTAGAGGCCTGCCTAGTGCCTATCCGATTGCCAAGTCTTCACTGGTGCCTATCTGATTCCGAAATGTTAACTGGTTCCTATCTCAGTTCCAAGTGAACGATGTCGTTCAGTGGTGGCCACGAGTGGAGTTGTAGCAGAGGGCGCTCGTGGCTGACGTCGTAAGAACTCCGCGCCGTGCGTGCATGGCGGCGCGCGGCGAAAGTAGGTGGCGCGCACTTTGGACTTGTGCGTCACCACAGAAGGGACCTTCGGATAAGGAAGGGGACGAGGTAAGAATGGAAAAGGTTCTTCCCAATAAGGGTAGGAGCCGTCCTTCAGTGACTTACTGATCTTCTGCAAGACGGGAAGAGCGCTTCGTACCTGGGGCAACAGAAGACATTCTCCTCGTCGTCTTCCTCCGGTTGTTCTTCCTCCTGCACAACGTCGGCATCGGGGGGCGAGGTAGGCACAGTCGGGAACTCCTCCAAGAAGGGGGCGGCAGCACCAGACGCGAACTCTACTGGGGACACACTTCCATAACGTCAGAAGCATCCCAAAAAGATCAAAAGCCAGCGATCTGCAAAGAAAGTCATGGCAAAAGTTTCTTTTAGGGTGACAAGGGAGTCATTGTCGTCGATTTTCTGGAACACGTTTGCATCGTGAAAATTGCAACATTAAGTAAGATTAGAGAAGCCATAAGAAAAAGAGACCAAACAAGAATTTAAAATCGATCCAAATTCATCATAACAATGCGAAACCCCACACGTTTTTGGCCACAAGTCGGGAAACTGGCAAATACGGCTGACCAGTGTTCCCTCGTCCGGCGTACACCTTCTGACATCTACTTGTTTGGGCCAATGTAGGACAGTCTTCGGGGCGACACTTTCAGGACAGAGATGACGTGAAAGTGGCAGTGAAGCACTTGGATTCGGAAGTGCGAGCGTGAATTTTTACAAAGAGGATTCGAATCTTGGATCCGACGATGGCGAAAATGTATCGCTTGTTCAAATGTTTGTTAAGCTTAAGGGACTTAATTGCGGGTTCGACAGTCCCTAAACTTACAAACTACTTATGAACTACCTTATACTAAAGACGGCACAAACATCCATGCCCGAGGGGAGACTCGAACCCCCAACCGTAGCGGCAGTTCAGACTGTGACTGGCGCGCCGCAGACCGCTCGGCCACTGCGGCCGGCGTATTGCTTGTAATTGAGATTTTATTGGAGGATAGTGCCATTTTATAAAGCAGTGGTTCCCAATCTTTTTTATGACGGGACCCACAATTTCTCAATAAAAAAAATTCGTGACCCAGTGTACGTATTACAGGCCCAAAAGAACACGTTTTGTGCAATAAAAAAATGCATCATATGAATTAAATATTAAGCTCACTGAAATTTGTTGAATTGTTAACTCTTGGTTCCCATTTATATATATATATATATATAAAGTGACCCACAATTGTTCTAGAAAAAAATTCGCGAGCCAGTATACTCATTACAGGTCCAAAAGACCACGTTTTGTGCGATAAAAATGCTTCATACAAATTAAATGTTAGGCACACTGCAATTTGTTGAATTGTTAACTCTTGGTATTAATAATACTTCCCATATCTGGATTGAAGCTTGATGGTTTTCGGCGTTAATTGTTTAATAGGCAGTTAACACTTTGTATTTATTAAATAACCAGAAAATGCAAGCTGTCATAAATGAGTAGTTGTGAATCCCGTTAATCTTCAAAGATGTATTTACAGGCATTAGATACTACCCCTTTTTTTACTTGAATTGAGATACGTCTTGAGTCTTTAAAGAAAGCGTTCACAGAAAAAAATAAGATAGTGCCATGAGGGAGTACTTTTCAAATGTTGATAGTTACTTTCTACTTTCCAAACTATGTCTCACCCATAAAAATTCATAAGGTTGGTTGTTTGCTTGTTTGGGACAGGGAAACCAAACTGAAAAGCTGGGGAAGAGAAGGAGTAAGGATAGGAAAGGAGGGGAAGGGAAAGGAAATGCAGTCCAGGGAGGAAATAAGGAAGAAAGACTGCATTAGCTCGTGACTCCGTGCTCACCACGCACGTACTCACGAAAGAACCGCGAGCCGCCTGGGGGGAATTCATAAGGTATTCTTGAAAAGTAACTACTGTAACACGACCAGTATATAGTAATGCTTGAAGCAAATCAACGAATTTCACTGAGTCTAATGTGAAAATAATAAAGATATTGAACAGGAACGGCGTTTAAATAAGATTTGAGCCGCAGCCGGGATTCGAAACCGGGTCCTTTTTCTCTTCAACATCTTTGATATAATGATACAATGGCCCGTATGAATCAGAAAGAGCACAAGCTCCAGAGAAGATTCTCAGAGCAAAAGATCGTTCTCTGAATAACTTCTTTATTTTATATAAATAAAACTTCGAAGCATATGCTCTGAGCAGGAAGTTCATTCTCGCTAGCTCCCCTCCTTCTTGAAAAAGTTCTCTGTGTGTCACGTCCGGCACAGATCAGTTGTTCAATAGTATATTTCTTTAAACTAGCTCACTCAGGCAAATTATTCAGTGCACAGGTTTGGAGTAGGCATCTACGTATTCAGGAAGAACTGTACTATGTTTAGATATTAGTTTGTTGTGCAGCAGCATATTATTAAGACTAAATATGGGCTTTCTACGAAAATATATTCTTCTGACGATGTTAAAAAATTTTCGTCATGCGAGGAACTTTTTGTTATTGAAGTTGGGTTAGCAAAATTTGCGAACGAAATTTAAAAATGCATCACTTTTTGATCTGTTTCAACGTGGAACGCCGTCAGAGCTTCCTAAGACGAGATACTTTTTGTTAAATATGACACCCAATGGTCTGCTCATAAGCGATAGGCTATGCTAGTTTGATACAAGAAACAGTCTGCTAAGTATGTAATTAATGAGTTACAAATTTTACTGTCGTGTCTACTTACTTCTAACATAACAAAAGTTTTGATTACGAAGACGCATCTTAAATAGGCCAACCGGTTTAGGTTTAACGAACAAGAGTAGTACACAAAACATAAGTACCCGGTATTGCAGCAATATTTACTTTGTGATACAGACTGTGAAGTCCTGGGATGCACATTATTTGGAATTAACTTCATAAGGCGTCATGAATAGACCCTATTTAATAAAAAATATTATTTTGCTATGTAACTGTTTACAACTATAAATATACACTCCAAACAAATGGGTAAAACACGAAGCTCAATCCACGTGTTTTTCATTTCTATGTCGGTAATGAAATACTCCTCTGACATCACTCTCGTCGCTAATATTTGCTTGATGTCTCTCACACTTACGATTTTTGTAAAGGAAGCGACTCGTCAACAAAATGTTTTTATTTGCATAAACGTTTCAGCTCCTCTCGTATTTTTTCCGACTACGTATAAAGGAAAATTTCTTGCATTCTAAGCAACACGAACGTTGTCATTTTTACTATAAACTACAGTAAAACGTTACCTTAATAGAAGTTACTCAGCTTAAAGTATGTTAGAGAGCTCACTTCACAAGAAAAATAGAGAATGTTCTCCGGTCGTGAGAAATTTGTCTAGTTGTATTCATACGAAATCGGAGAATATTATAGCTTCACGTGTCAAAACAAGGATTAAGTATATTAATACCCTGTCAACAAGTCTTTCTTGCCGCCATAGTATGTGTAATGGTAGTTTGCCGACTGCTGGTGCCACACAGTGTAGAAACATGGAACTAAAACATGCTGTGCACGTTACATAAGTCTATGCACGGTTGTGTGATGCAGGACCGAACTTCCTAGCGTGAATATAAAAAATAAAATAAAATAAAATAAAAAATAAAACAATAAATAAATAAAAAATAAAAAAATAAAGTGAGCAAAAGCAGAAACGCACAATTGTGCGTGCAGGGCCTGAAAGAGATATCATTTATCTCTCTCTCTCTCTCTCTCCCTTTTTTTTTAAGAAATAAATTGGTCCAACGTAATGGCGAATTTTCCGTTACGGAGTGATACATATTATGATACTAATAGATCTCAAAAAACATACTTTCATTTTTTCCAGTCCGTAAGGTATTTTACTGTGATAATTCAGTGTCGTCTGGTGAGCCACGCGCCCCACTAGTCCATTGTTTTTCAACCTGTGGGTCGCGACCCGCAGCGAGCAGTACTTCCGCCACAACCAGCCAGGAGCACGCCTCAATACTGGGATTCCCCAACACAAAAGCACATGTTTAAGAAACATGAAATGTATTTTATATTAAAATCACGCGATTTCTTGTTGATCATCAGTTCTCAGTTGAAAAAGACAAAGATTGTTGCATAATAAATACACCGGTTTAACAATGAATAAACGAAAGTCCCGAAAACTACGAGGGTGAGTCAGTAAATGAGAGCAAACTGAGGTAGACCAACACCGTCTGAAGAGAAGGCCTCCGCACTGCCGTGTCACGTCACGCAGAGTAGGTCGTGAGCGCGTAGCTCATTGGCTGGCCGATGGGGCACAGCCCACCGCATCGCATCGGCCAGCCAGTGAGATACGCGCTGTGTAGGGGTATTTCTCCACCACTACGGCACATCCGTCTTGTGGGTTGCAGCAGTTAAAGAACCAAATAAAACTACGGCTTAAGAGCGTCACTTATAGGATGCAAACGCTGTCACAAAAATTCCGAACTCCAGGCTTTTAACCCTTTCATTCCCACCGTTGTTCCTCGACAACAAAGTATTAAAAGCTGATTTATACCGTATTTTGTGTATCAGTCCTTAAAGACGCATTGTTGTTGTTGAACAACATGCTTCTAGTAGACGTTTTGCCGCTTGGTACGGCGTGTAGCCACTTCTGAGGCATTAATCTGTCCCTCTTGGAGGTTGTGTTACGTTGCCGTCTGTACATGGCTGTGATTCATGTCATTTTATTCCAGCGGTGATTTGTCTTGTCTTTGGTTCTGTGTTCTGACAGTGTTAACTATCAACAAAATAACATCCCAAGTATAAAATACCACGATACAAACGTCTGTGTTATGCATGAAATACATGACATAAAAGAACAATAGTTGATCAAAATTTTAAAACATATATTTTGATGTTTACTGCACTGTATTAATACAGAAAACACTGAATATTAATTTTTCCAAAGCTGAATTTATAATGAAGGGTTAAAGCCTTCTCGAAAGATGGGACGAGTTTTTAAATTTACAGGTGGAGTCAGCTGAAAAGTAAACCAACTTTGAGGCTTGTAAACGCAGTACTGGCTGGTCTACCCCAGTTTGCGACTTATTTACTGACGCCGGCCGCGGTGGCCGAGGGGATTGAGGCGCTCCAAATGTTCAAATGTTTGTTAAGCTTATGGGACTTAACTACGGGGTCATCAGTCCCTAAACTTACAAACTACTTATTAACTACTTACGAACTAGGACGGCACAAATATCCATGCCCGAGGGGGGATTCGAACCCCCGACCGTAGTGACCGTGCAGACCGTGACTGGAGCGCCCCATTCTCCTCGGCCACCGCGGCCGGCGAGGCGCTCCAGTCACGGTCTGCACGGCCACTACGGTCGGGGGTTCGAATCCCCCCTCGGGCATGGATATTTGTGCCGTCCTTAGTGTTAGCTAGTTCATAAGTAGTTTGTAAGTTTAGGGACTGATGACCCCGTAGTTAAGTCCCATAAGCTATACGAACAATTAAACATTTTATTTACTGAGTCACCCTCGTATTTTAAGGTACCAGTCGATAGCTACATTTACCAATACAAAAATTAATTCTGAGAGATTCGACTGTTTACAAATTGACTATACAGTGGGACCATGGTCAACGATCATAATTAGCTTCTGAGCTTTAACTGCAATGCGAAACTCCGTTATGCACCATATATTTTTCTTTTGGAATACAGGTAATAATAGGATGTGTTCCATTCAGTGGCGTAGCTATCATAGGGCTAGGCGGGGCAGTGCCCCGGGGCCCCCGAGCTCCAGGGGCCCCTCAGCCTTCGTGAGCGACGATCGAAAAAACTTACATTAGAGCGTAACAGAATCTACATACCTTTCTACACATTACCTTGCAATGCTAGACGGGAAATGGATTCGGCATTCTGTGGCTTTTTTCTGGGAACGGCGCCTTCCCATAAGAACTTTTCGCTCTTCAATTTACGTTCATAATAACACTATACCCTCCGCCGCATTCTGCTCAGTTCTTGTATGTGAAAACAAACAACTTCATTGTGGTGAGAATTCAGCACTTCACGCAATCTTTTAAGGTACGTTTCTACCCGCATACTGTTTATTCTGCCATTTAAAGGTTTAATTACATTCACGTATCAAGAGTTTCATGTAATAATTGCCTTGTCTCAAAAGTGAATTGTGCATCAAGACTCTGCCCTTTACCCCACTGTCACGATAATAAGCGAAGATATCGACTTAGTTATTTTACTTATTGCTTTTTCCTAGCCAGACACTAACATACTTCAAGAAGCCTGGTAGGGGCACGGATCAATCTAAAGTGTTTCATCAAACAAATCCGACAACTTCCTTTTGCTGAAACCCTCCTACACGAATATTTCCCCTATTTTCCTTCTTTGCCCGGGCTGTCAAAGAAATGAGCCAACAGCGTAGTAGCTGCACGAGAGTCAGTGGCCAGCACTGACAGTGTCCTCCTGCTGTCACCGCTGACGAAAAATATCCCATGGGGCATTTTCATCTGTATGTCCTACCAACGTGCAACTCTATACCTATCCCTCTGGAAAATTTCGTCCAAATCACCTAGTAATTTTTGCGTGGAAACATAACAAACCAACTTTCATAATTATATTAGAGAGTACGATTAAACATTATCTGCTGCGTGACACACAATTTATTTGGTAGTATTTAGGTTTGCCTTATGTCATGAAGTAGTTTTGCATCTGTACAGTATTAGTGTAAAGAGGGCCCCAATGTCATTTTTGCCCCGGGGCCCTTGGTGACATAGCTACGCCACTGGTTCCATTCAGAAAGCTGGACTACAATGTATACTATAATGTAGGATACAACATTTGTTACTGTTTTTTACAAGAAAGTTGTATCAACAGAAGAAAATTAAATTCGTTGTGTTTGAAAATACATACATAGTTGTCCTATGGTTGAGGGGGGTTGCCAAACATTTTTACTGTGCTAGTTGGTCGTGATACACGGTTTGGGAACCGATGGTGTAGAAGAAGAGTTACTCTATTGTAATGTATAATTTGAAAGGCCTCCGACATGTCTTCGCTATGTTACGCCACAGAGGTTACGCCCACCGATTTATTACGTTAGCAACGACCGTTTTACAAACAACGAATACCGTTTACAAAATGCGCAACATAAATAAATCAATAAATCTAGTATTCTGCTGATGATCATATCTTGTTACCACAAGGAAAGGTAAGAAATACGACTAAGACGTGAGTGAAGTGCATGTGTGTGCCTTGCAGCGGGATGCGGTCGCTCCAGGGCGGCGCGTGGGACAGCGACCGGCGGCGCTTCTGGTGGTTCTCGGCGTACGCGTGGGGCGGCGCCGCCGTCGTGTGCGCCGCCACTGCCGCCGTCGAGTTCTCGCAGTCGGTGCCCAGCGGCGCCACCTTCAAACCCGACTTCGGCGCCGTGCGCTGCTGGTTCAGGGGTGAGTACCTGGCCCAAGCCATCTCCCATTAGTCCTCCAGCACCAACCTCGGTTCAGACGTCAGTCACTAAATGTCTTTTTCCAGAGCTGCTTCACACGGGGAGACTGCAGTGTTCTCTATACTACCGCACGAACGACAAAATGGAAGATCTCAAAATAAATGATCAAGGGATACAAAAGAAATTGTAATTGCCCAATAGAGTAAAGCCACACTCCCACCATTAAGTATCTGGGCCTCACCCTCGACAGACACCTTTCCTGGACCCCCCACCTGAAATCCATCCGCGAAAAAGCCATGTCCCGCCTCAACCTCCTCAAACTGCTCACTGGCCGGACGTGGGGATTGCGCCCTTCCACCGTCCTCCACACATATAAATCCGTAATGCGCCCCATCCTCTGTTCCTTCCACCCTGCCTGGGTATCCGCTCCTCCCGCCTTTTATCACGCCCTCCAAGTCCTTGAACACCACGCCCTCCGCCTCGCCTACCGTATCCGCCTTCCTTCCCCCACGCGGATCCTCTACGACCTCATCCCCTTCCCTCACCTCCTTCAACATCTTGAACACCTCCGCCTCCTGTATGTCACCCGTAAACTCGATTCCCGCAACCCGCTAGTTTACCCCATCCTCACCGCCCCTGGGCCTCTGCCACGCCTCCACCACTGCATTCCTCCCTGCGCACTTTACATATCCTCTCCCGAGGCAACTTCCGCTCCCTTCCCCTACCGGATGACGCCCTTCGTCCCGAAATATACCCCTCCTATCAGCTTTGATCCCTTCCCCGTAGACTTAGTGGCCCCCTCTCCCCGTCCCCTCCTTCTCCCCCTCCCCGCTTGGCTACCCCCCTCCCCTCCCCACCAGGAGTCTCAAACGCGCCAATATTTCCTCCTCCCTACCTTCTTCCCCCCCCTCTCTCTCTCTCTTTCACCCTCCCCCGTGCTCCCTCGCTTCCCCCTCTCCTTGCCCTGCGGGGGCTGCAGCGTCGCCTTTTAACAACGGTCTATTCTAGTGTCAAGTGCATCATCGTCTCAGTGTGTTCATCTCCAGTGCGTCGCAACTCGTCTCATCATCACCTATATCGTCATGTGACTTCGTGTGTCCAGTGTTGTTTCTCCATGTGATTTTATCGCCATCGTGGCACAGACTGTTTTTAAACTGCTTATGTGTCAGTCTCTCTTGTTCATGTGTTTTAAGTCTGCAGTATTGTCTCCGATGTCCAGTTTGTAAGTCTTCCATTTTTCCTCCAAACCATGTTTTTATACTCATTGTTTTTAACTTCATGACTTTGTTCCTTTTATCTCATTGTCATATGTCTGTACTCTCGGCTGAAGAGCAGCGCTGATGCTGCTGCCAGCCCGCCGACGTAAGTTGGAATGAAATAACAAGAAAGAAAAAAAATAGAGTAAAGACCACAGGACCTGATGAAATTCCATTTCAATTCAGAAAGGAATGATCCAGTGACAGAACGTCAGATGTGTTCACTGGTCCAGTGAACTCCCGGAAAAAAAATCTTTAAAAAATAAATCAATAAAATAAAATCATAATTTAAAAGGGATTATGCCTTTCAGCTTTCAATCTGGAGAATCGTACCCCTTATAAAATTTCTCTACGATCCCCTAATCAGTGCTAACGTTGATGCCTTGTCTGATGTTGAGCCAGTTACCTCAAAATCGTTCTTGACTGAATCCAAGTACTTTCTCCTTCGACTCCTACCCTATACTGCCGAACCCATGAATCTCAGGTTACCTTCTTCCCCCCCCCCCCCCCCCCATCTCAGTCTGTTTGATCTACCTGCTTCATCTATGGCAGTGGTTCCCAACTTATTGTTTAATAGGACCCACAATCTACCTGGAATAATTTTCGCGCCCCAGTGTAATGTAATACGAAACCTAAGCCATTGTTATAAGCAAATGCTTTGCTAAGTAAGACTTACCAAACAGGTGTAGGCAACAAACAAAAACACAAACACACACACACATACACACAAACAATATATACATATACTGGGTGATCAAAAAGTCAGTATACATTTGAAAATTTAATAAATGTAGATAGAGAGGTAAAAATTGACACACATGCTTATAATGACATGGCGTTTTATTAGAACCAAATAAAGAAAAAAATGTTCAAAAAATGTCCGACAGATGGCGCTGGACAGCAAAACGTCAGTGTCTGCGCATGAAAATCGTGTATAAAACGAGCTGTAATGAGAGAGAGTCACATGCACCAGCAGTCGCAGCATGTTGACGTTACGCTTTTAGTGAAACTGTATTACCAGAATGGGTAATGTGCTAGTTCAGCGTTACGATCCTATCGCCATAGGAAGGGGGGTCCGTTGACAAATGCAGCTGTGGCGAGAATGATTTCGAAGTTCGAAGCCACGGTTTGTTTAGACGACAGACCCCATAATGGGCCACCGAGCACGAGGCGTAATGATGCTGAGACGGTTCAGGAAGAAATGAAGACTGTAACGGGTTCGTCTATGCACGCGGAAGGCAGCGCTCGTGCAGTCGCACGTCGCACCAGCGTTAAAATGTTCAAATGTTTGTATAGCTTATGGGACATAACTGTGGGGTCATCAGTCCCTAAACTTACAAACTACTTATGAACTAACTTATACTAAGGACAGCACAAATATCCATCCCCGAGGGGGGGATTCGAACCCCCGACCGTAGTGGCCGTGCAGACCGTGACTGGAGCGCCTCAGTCCCCTCGGCCACCGCGGCCGCACCGGCATTCCATACATTATTGTTTGGTGGGCATTTAGGCGTACCTTCCGATGCTATCCTTACAAAATCCATCGGCATCATGAACTGTTACTTGGCGGTTTCGTGAAGCGGAGGGCATTTGCGGTGTGGACGTTACAAAAGATGGCGGAAGACGACGATTGGTTGAGTAACCTGTTGTAGACCGACGAAGCTCATTTCACGATCCGAGGGTCTGTCAACGCCCACAACTGCAGAATTGGGGCTACCGAAAATCCTAGAAGTGTCGTGGCAACTCGTGGCTGATGAACATCTGCTGGAAGGTATGATTTTTATGCAGGGTGGCGCTCCACCCCATATTGCTAGACGCGTGAAAGACCTCTTGCGCGCGTCGTTCGGTGATGATCGTGTGCTCGGCCGCCATTTTCGTCATGCTTGGGCTCCCAGGTCCCCACACCTCAGTCCGTGCGATTATTGGCTTTGGGGTTACCTGAAGTCGCAAGTATCGTGATCGACCGACATCTCTAGGGATACTGAAAGACAGCATCCGACGCCAATGCCCCACCATAACTCTGGACATGCTTTACAGTGCTGTTCACAACATTATTCCTCGACTACAGCTATTGTTGAGGAATGATGGTGAACATATTGAGCATTTCCTGTAAAGAAGATCATCTTCGTTTTGTCTTAATTTGTTATGCTAATTATTGCTTTTCTGATCAGATGAAGAGCCATCTATCGGACATTTATTGAACATTTTTTTCTAATAAAACCTCATGTCATTACAAGCATGTGTGTCAATTTTTACTTCTCTATCTACATTATTCCGTGATTTATTAAGTTTTCTAATTTGTACTGACTTTTTGATCACCCGGCATATACTATCCCAGTTATATTGCTCACCCAAAATATCTCTGGAACAACAACAGGTATTGTGAAACGACTTTCACCGGTATCAATGTAATGCAGGGGGTCATGAATGTAAATCTTTTGCAAATTCTAAAACGAAAACATATGTATTCTTTTAACACAGACTTAAGTGTTTTTTAAATGGACACCCTATATTATTTCATCAACAATCTATAGCATGACAAATCATTAACACCAATTACATCCCAAGATATTGCAAAGCGAAGTTAACGCTTGAAATACGAGAAATGCGCAGATAGCGCACGTCCTGAGCAGCATGGGGTTCTCGCATTAGTCACAGAACGTGCGCTGCCCGCGTGTTTCTCGTATTTCAAGCGTCAATTTTGCTTTGCTATATCTCGGGATGTAATTGGTGTATATGATTTGTCATGCTATAGATTGCTGATGAAATAATATAGGGTGTCCACTTAAAAACACTTAAGTTTGTGTTAAAAGAATACATATGTTTTAGTTTGAGAAAGTTTCAAAATATTTACATTCATGACACTTTCCTTACACCGGTGAAAGTTGTTTTACAACAGCTGTTGTTGATCCAGAAATGTTTTGGGCAAAATTTGTTAGTTTTAGACGTAAATCGTTTACCATCCAAAGACCATGTTCGCCTGGTCGCATAATTAACTTGTTGTTGACACCATTAATTTTTTCATTGCTACATTTGTAATCACCCTCGCCCTTGATATGGACGACCCAGTTACAATCCACGCACCCATAGTGAAATAGACAGAAAATAAAAATGTGGTATAAAATAAACGAACCGCCATTACAAACACGGATACACACGGTAAACAACAAGAAAATAAGTTGCACTCTCGAAGTCAGAGAAAGAATAAATGAATGGAAGCTTACTCCTATGACTCTTTTCTCAAGTGGAAGAGAGGACGCGACATTACCACGCCGTGGTACGAACGAATGCTGCGGCTGCTTCGTTCTCGTATCGACCCGAGGACGTCAGTAGCCACATTGGTTCCTTACTTGTGACGGGGTTTGTACATAAGTAGTCACATTATAAGCCTTTGCTCTTGAGCAGAATTTCATAATCTTCTGTCGATAATTTACTTAAATATTTTAAAGTCGTTTGGCAACCCAGCTGAATACACCCCGCGATCCACTAATGGGACGAGACCCATAGTTTGGTAATTACTTTTATTTTTTTTTTTAATTTCTTCATTCCCTTCTGCAATTTGCCCTCATCTATAAGTACCTGCAATCATCTTTGCAACTTTCATATCTGTAACCTCAACCTCATAAATACAGAGTGTCCAGAAAAGGGCTCCCTGATTTCAAAATTAAATATCTCGAAAACAAAGATCGATAGAGGAATGAAGTAAACGGTATGTTTATTGTGAAAGTCGTAAGAAGTTTATACAGCAGTTTGAAATCATAGTTACAAAAGCTGCTAACAGATGGCGCTGTACGCTGTACAGCTCATATCAGCATACACAAGTGAAATAATCGTATGAAAACACTCTTTGCAAACAATCACATCACAATGTTTTCAAAATGATCACCATTGGCACTACAGAAGTGTCGCAAATGAAGAATGAAATTCGCCATCACAATTTGTAGTGTCTCAACCGAAATGGATTCGCATGCCATAGAGATCCCCGATTCAAGCTCGTCCAGCGTGGCGGGATGCTTCGGGTAGACCATGTCTTTCACTGTGCCCCACAAAAAAAAGTCACAGGGAGTCAAATCCGACGAATATGGAGGCCATTCCGTGCTTGCACCAGTAAATTTGGGATATTCCAAAGCAATGACTCGATTCCCGAAGTATTCCTCAAGAAAGCGAAACACTTGTTCCATCCGACGTGGTCAGGCTCCATCTTGCATAAACCATACCTGGTCGATCCACTAACGCTTGCTGTGTGGCGACAAATTGTTCCAAAATTGCAACGTAACGTGCACCAGTGACCGTTTCTCGAATGAAAAAAGGGCCAATAATGCCTCTGCTGCATACTGCAGCCCACACAGTAACTTTAGGAGAATGCAGGGGTTTCGCTTCAGACCAATATGGCTTTTCGGAACCCCAAAATCGCCAGTTCTGGTGGAAGTGTGCTTCATCTGTAAACCAGATGCAGCCAACATCAAATCCTTCACTATCAATCATTGTGAGCATCTGATTAGCAAAGGCAACCCTTTGTTGCACAGCTCGTACGGGGATGGCCTGGTGCATTTGAATTTTGAATGGAAACATGTGTAGGCTCTTTCTCAGTATTTTCTGCGCGCTGGAACGCTTCAAACCAGTCTCAGATGCAATTCTACGGACGGATGACATTGTATTTCGCTGAATAATTCCAGAAACTGTGGCGATATTTTCAGGCGTAACTGCGGTTTGCTTGCGGCCAACATGCCCCAGCCGCGGTGGAGTAGCCGACCGGTCTAAAGGATCTCGCGGCGGAGCGCGCGGTTACTCGCCGTGGAGGTTGGAGTCCTCCCTGGGGCACTGGTGTGTGTGTTTGTCCTTAGGTTAGTTTACCTAGGTTTAAGTAGTTTGTAAGCTACGGACTGATGACCACGCAGTTTGGTCCGATAGATTTACAAACATTTGAACATCATGCCCCACTAGATCATCAGTTAGGCTGCCTGTTCGTTGAAATTTTGCGAAGAGCGTACGACTGGTTTTCGCATCGGTTCCTTCTGGAACATTAACTCGTGCTTGAAAACTTCGCCTTGTTGCCGTAGGACTTTCTTCTAACCAGTGGTACT
The DNA here is from genome assembly GCA_026315105.1 of Locusta migratoria. NCBI lineage: Eukaryota > Metazoa > Arthropoda > Insecta > Orthoptera > Acrididae > Locusta > Locusta migratoria. The sequence continues at coordinate 261,410,073 of CM048751.1, forward strand.
CTAGCACCAATGGAGTACATGGTTTTAATCTCTTCCTTCGGTACGCTAACCTCCTTTCACGTTTAAATAGTGGAACTGATCGCTCTGGGCTTCGGATCATTATTTATACTAGGCATTACGTATGGCGATTACAGCGCCGTCTGTTAGCAGCTCTTGTAACTATTATTTCAAACTGCTGTATAAACTTCTTACAGCTTTCACGATAAACATACCGTTTACTGCATTCCTCTATCGATCTTTGTTTTCGAGATATTTAATTTTGAAATCAGGGAGTCCTTTTCTGGACACCCTGTATTTCAGCCAGCAACAGTAGTATCGTTAGTATGTGTCATTACTAGACCTCGTATTTGTAGGTTCTAAAATATTAAGTTAGGTACCTAAAATAGGTTGCATGGCTTACAAAAGTAGGTTATAAAAATCAGAAAATTGGTGTCCAAAATCTGAAATTATATTGCGTAGAAAGTTAAACAGATTGACAAAAATCCACATTATTTTATTGTCGATGGCCATAATTACAGTCACATCGCGATAATACTTAACGAACTGCCCTTCTCCGAACTTTCTCTAAACCGTCTATCAGTCCCACTTGGTGGGGATCCCCAATGCTCAGCAATATTCCATGAGTAACAGTCGTGACAGATTCCAACCCTTTCTTACCCCTGTAACTGCCCTGAACAATTGCATACTTACGGGTTAGGAAAGCAATTGAAATCGCTCATGACAAAAGGCTGCTGGACCTGATGGGATGCCATTTCGGTTTTACACGAATTATTTGCATCAATTTGCCCTCATTCTAGCAGCAGTGTACTGAATGTCGCTAGAGTCTGAAGCGTTCCTAAGGTTTAAAAAGAAAAAAGAAAAAAAATCGCAGGCCATTCCCGTTACAACAAGGGTCGTAGTCTGATGCGCAAAACTATATGCCTCCATCTCAGACCTCAGTCAAATGTAGAATTTTAAAACACATATTATGTTCGAATATTATGTCATTTCTGGAGACCGGAAATCTCCTTTGTAAGAATCAACATGGTTTACGAAAGCAACGATCATGTGAAACACAACTCGCTCTGTTCATCCACGCGATCCGGAGGGCAGTAAATACAGATCCCCACGTAGACGCCTCGTTTCTCGACTTCCGTAAGGCGTTCGTTATCGATCCGCTCCATCGCCAGATGAACAAAGTTTAACTGTGTGACTGGATTGAGGCGTTTCCAGCTAACAGAACGCAGCATCGCATTCTCAACGGAGAGAAATCTTCAAACGCTAAATCGATTTCAGGTGTGCCCCAGGGAAGTTTTTCACAATATACACTCCTGGAAAATAAAAAAAGAACACCATAATAAACGAAAAGGAACACGAGTTCGTCAACTCAGCAGAGCGAAATTTTAGTGACACATTCTTGAGGATGTATACAACACACGATCACGCAGTCACCACCATACCCACGTCAGTACAGTCACCAGAGCGTACACTAAAGTATCGTGTATACCCTCCTTTTGCAGCAGTGCAAGGTGGAACTTTCTTATGAAGACGCATGTAGAGGTGCCGAATGAAGTCTTACGGTATGGCCTTCCATCTGATGCCTCAGTTGGACCAGATCTCGTGCTGGTCGTGTACACCACGCCAAGATGAAGTTTCATCCGACCGCATACATGCTCAATGGGGGCTATCTGGTGATAATGATGGACAGGGTATTTGACGTAAACCTAGAAGAGCACGTTGGTTGTATGGGATACGTCTAGATGTGCGTTGTCCTGTTGGAAAAGCACGTCGCCTTGTTGGTGCATGAAAGGTGGCAAGACGGGTTGAATTATGGTTTCAGAGTAGCGTGTACTGTTCAATTTTCCCACGACGAACACCAGAGGAGAACGGCCAGTGTAGGATATAGCTCCCAACACCATGATGCCAGGTGACAGCCCCTTTTGCCTCTCTCACGTACACTCCAGATTTTCGCACTCCCCTGCACGACACCACACACGCGTACTACCATCATTGGCACCGAGGCAGCGACGACTCTCATCACTGAAGACGACACGTCTCCATCGTCCCTTCATAAGTGCCTACCATGACCACCATTGGAGGCGGGCTGAACAGTGTTGGGGCGTGAGCGGAGGACACTATAACGGCACACATAATCGTGTATCATTGTGAGAGGAGCGATGTTCTACCCTTGCCATTCTCCTCTAGTGACCGTTTAGAGAACATTGAACAGTGCACGGTGCACTTAAACCATCATTTAACCCGTCTTGCTACCACTCATGCTCAGACGAGGTGATGTGCCTTTCCAATAGGACAATGCAGATCCAAATGTATCCCGTACCACCCAACGTGCTCTTCAAGGTGTACGTTAACTACCCTTGTGAATACGATCCCCAGATGTCTCTCCCATTGAGCATGTTTGGGACCGCAAGAAATGTTATCTTGGGCGATCTGCGTGAGCGGCACGAAATCTTGCTCAACTGAGGAAATTGCATGGCAATCCATTCCACATAACCTCACTAGGAAACCTGTACTATCGTTTCCACGAAAGAATTACAGCTCGCATTGCTGCAAAAGGAGGGCATACACGGTACTAATGCCAACATTGTTCGCGCCCTGGTGACTACTCACTTGCACACTCTGCCTGTGCTATCGTGTGTTGTATACAACCTCAAGAATGGGTCAATAAAATTTACCTCTGCTGTGTCGACGAATTCATGGTGTTCTTTTTTCATTTTCCAGGAATTTATGACCTCATAGATAACATCGGTAGTCCATAATGCTTTCTGCGGATGTATTGTGGTTAATCAAGAATTAGCAACACTAGAAAAGGAAAGCGAAATGCAGGAGGATCTGCAGCGTATTGACGAATGATGCAGGAAATGGCAATTGACTCTCAACATAAAAAAGGTCCAGTGCTGCGTTTATATAGAAAGATTATTTGTTGTTTAATTACGCAATAGTAGGACAAACACTGGAAGCACTTACTTCCATAAAATATCAGGTAGTAGACATAAGGAGCGATTTGAAATAGAACGACCAAATAAAAATTATTGTGGATAAAGCAGATACCAGACTAGGATTCAACGGATTAGATTAGATTAGTTGTTCGTTCCATAGATCCATATTGAGGAAATCCTCGAGGATGTGGTCCATGTAAAAATATAATTTATTTTACAACTTGATATAATAATACTAATAGTATGGCTACAGATACATACCTCATTTTGTTCTGTTCAAAAATTCGTCAGTGGAGTAGAAGGAGTTGCCCACTAGTAAGTCTTTCAGGTTCCTCTTAAACTGATCTTCATTCATAGATCATTTTTAATGGTTACTGGCAAATTATTGAAAATGTGTGTTCCTCAGTAGTGGACCTTTTTTTTAACTAAAGTAAGTGATTTTAAGTCCTTGTTTAGATAATTTTTGTTCCTAATATTGTAATTATGAACTGAACTTTTGTTGGAAAAGGGATATATTATTTATGGCAAATTTAATTAAGGGATGAATATACTGAGAGGCAGTAGTTAGTACACCCAGTTCTTTGAAGAGGCTTTTACTGGGTCTCCGTGAATTTACACCACAAATAATACATATTACACGCTTTTGCACTGTAAAACTTTTGTTGAGAAGTTACCGCAGAATATAATACCATATGACGTTATGGAACGAAAGTAGGCAAAGTATGAAAGCTTTTTTATTTTCATGTCTCCTACGTTGATAACATTCGAATTGCAAATTCTGATTTGTTATGTCGTTTATGCTCCTCCCAACTGAATTTGTTATCAAGTTGCAATGCTAGAATTTAAAACTGTCAACCTCTTCTATATGCTTTTGCTCATACTTTATGCGCATGCTGGATGGAAACCTCTTACATGTTCTGAACTGCTTGAAGTGAGTCTTTTCAAAGTTTAATGTCAGTGAGTTGCATTTATTAATGTTAATGAAAAATATCATTAGCAGACCTTTCTAGAACTATGCTCGACACGCTATTTATTGCAATACTTGTATCAGCTGCAAACAAAACGAACTCTACGTCTGGCAGTGTAACTGATGAGAGGTCATTAACGTACACAAGAAAAAGCAATGGCCCTAAGATGGATCCTTGCTGGTCAGCACATGTAATTCCTTCCCAATCCGATGATTACTGATGGCTTTATTTACTAGTCCCTTGCTGTGGCACCCTTTATTACCTATTAGCGATTTATGAATTGAACCATTTTGCAGGGTTGCCCGTGACACCATGGAATTCTAATTTACTTAAAATGATGTTGTGGGGCACAAAATCAAATTCCTTTGACAAACCACAGAAAATACCTGCTACTTATAATTTATTATCTAATTAATTAAGTTCACTCTCACTGTAGGTGAAATAGCCTTCTCGACATTGGAACCTTTCAGAAATCCAAACTGTGTTTTGGTCAAAATATTACTTGTGGTCAGTTGGCTGAGAAGTAGCTTGTACATTACCTTTACGGAAATTTTCGAGAATGATGGCAAATGTGAAATCGGTCTGTAGGTAGATGGTACCTCTTTAACCCCTTTCTTGAGTAAAGGTTTAACATCCGCATATATTATCCAATAGGAAAAATTTTCCATTTATAATAGACTTGTTATACAAATAACTTAAAATTCTGTTAAACTCACAAGAACACGCCTTAATTAACGTTGTTGATATTTCATCGTAACCACTAGAATGCTTTCTTTTTAAAGATCTTATTATGGAAGTTATTTGTTGTGGTGAAGTGAGTGATATGCATGTCCCTGAAGTTATTTGTAAATGCTAGTTTTACTTATTCAAGGCATTATTTACAGACCCAAGAATCCCATACTATCTGAAACAGATATAAAATACCTGGTAAATATATTTTCCACAATATGCCCATCATTGGAAGTTACAAAACACTCTTTGTGCCAGCGCTTGAGTATTGCTCACCAGTGTGGGATCCGTATCAGGTAGAAGATCCAAGGAGAGCAGCACGCTTCGTTATGCGCTCATTGAGTAAGCGCGAAAGCGTCACAGAGAGGATTAGGAAACCCCGGTGTGAGAAAGACTCTGTTTTGCGGTGTGGGCTTCTGTCAAAGTTTCCAGAGGATACCTTTCTCGAGGAGAAAAGGAAAAAAGGAAGCTTAGATTTTAAATTTCTGTCGACAACGCGGTCATTAAGAAACGGAGCTCACTCTCGAATTTGTGGGTAAGGATGAGGAAGGAAAATCTTACAAAGACACCATCCTGGCATTTGCCTGGAGTGATTTAAGGAAATCACGAAAAAATATCTGGATTGGCGGAGGTGGATTTGAACCACCGTCCTCCTGAAGGGAAGTCCAGTGTGTTACCAGTGAGCCATCTCGCTCGATTTTTCTCTAGGAATCAATGAATATATTGCTTCATTTTACGTATTTTTCGCAAAAACGACAAATTAGAGACATTTGGGCCCACAAGGAGGCACAACCGGTATTGACATTCCTTGTCGATGGCACTCATTACACCAAGTGAGTAAAAAGCTAGTAGTGTTTCATAAGAACGATACTTTTTGAAACCATTTGATTATGGGTCAATAGGTCGTTTTCTTGGAGGTAGTTCATAAAGTTTGAGGGATGTATATGTTCTAAAATCCTGGAGCAAACCGACGTCATTGATATAGACCTGTAATTTCGCGGATCGCTCCTATTGCCTTTCTAGAATATTGGAGTGACCTGTGCGACTTTCTAGCACCAATGACTACGAATGACGTGTCACCACTGAAGTTTTCAGAAGATCTTAAGATGAGTACTAAGAATGGTGTTAGTCACAAATTTTGAAAAAGGCGTTTTGCTTAAAGGCACCATGTTGGAAAGGAGAGGAAAAGTGTTCGCATTTATAACAGATACTGAAACCTGCAATGACTTTCTATTGTTACTTACCAATTATCTAGCCGTGTTTTTGGAATATTTCTCGATTTAGAGCGTTATAACGTTTATTTTCTTCCTTATGGTAAACGTTTAGCTTTTAGAGAAGACGTGGGGGAGAACAGCCTTTACGCTTATGCTTGATTAGTTGCGTGTGCTGGTTACATGGTCCAATGGTTCGAATACAGCGTGTCTCTTGATTGTGACAGCCATTTTTCTTACAATCGCTGTACACTGTATTCGGTTAAATAGCGTGTCTCTGTTACCGAGAACCAGCCTGTATACAGGATGCGCCGCGGCGGAGTGTCCGAGCGCATTGAGGCACTATGCTCCGATGCGCGAGGCTACCTCGTCGGGGATTCGAATCCTCCCTCCTTGTCTTTTGTATAAGGTAGTTTATAAGTAATTTGTAAGTTTGCTACTGATACCCTGCAGTAAAGTCCCATAAGCTTAACAAACATTTGAACATTTATACAGGAGGCGGCCTCATACGTCTGGTTTTGTCGCTGTTACTGATATCCTTTTACTATTATGAATAACAGTGCACAACACAAAAATAATAAATATCTGTCTACGAGTATAAACGTTCATTCTGCTCGAAAATAAGACTGGTTTTAATTTTCGATCAATGTTAAAAATTATTTTCGGTGTCCTATTATTATCATGTGCCAGAATGGAGAGTATCCTGTTCCCAGTGCGTGTATTTTGGGACTCTGAAACTCATGGCTGACGCGTCACCAGAAACTCGACACCGAGAGCTGTAAACAAACAGAATGGAATCCTAGAAATTCGTCGTAAGATTTTCACCTCCACTGATTCCTCGTGTGATGAATGGAGACATAAAGGTGTCACATCAAGTGACGTCATGTCTACTTTTATCCCTAGAAGAATGTGATTCGCTTTTCATAGCTGTACCAGGAAAAGACGACACTGTCTCGAAATACTGGCCACTAGCGGTTGCGTGAATGCATACATTCATGCATTAAACTTCATGCCAAGTGGCCACAACGTTTCCGTGTACGTGACTACAATCCAAAGTGCTTGGCAGAGTGTCATCGAAGATCTCTGACGTTTCGTGCGAGTCTCAATTTTTAGTTTGTTACGATGCAAATTTTTCCTGTTTAGTTGAGATTCAAAAATATAAGGGGGTTGGATAAACACCTACCACGCACACAATATTTATTAGTAGGAAGTCGCCCCACCATTGGCTTGGAAAACAGCTGCAACTATTCCTGGAATAAATGCAATGATTACAATTTTTACTTTACATGATTAGTTTTAATGAACTACGGCATCATTCTCAAATGTATAGATAGGGAAAAAACCAGAAATTAAAATATGATAATAAGTACTGACTAACATTGTCCATTAGGTATATTTTAAAAAGTACAGTTGATTCGGGAACTGAAGCAAAGCCTCATAAAGGAATCCACACGACCCTCAACTGGCTCCAATATCCAAGGCATATAACATCAAACCATTTTCGATTATAAGTCAATCCTCACCTTAACGTGGCAAGGAATGCTGCATTGGTGCAAAAGGTCATACTCTACTGGTGTTGCGCTGTGTCGATCATTTGGTCATTATGCATGCAGAAACCAGTTTGTCAAAAGTCTGTAATATGCAGCACTTGTTCGAATGGATCTAGAGCACAATACGAATTCGTACTGTGTTCTGTATCGACAGCTTCTGATGTGTTCGGATCGATATTTAGACATCTTGCGTACAGAACAGAATACAAATTCGTACTGTGTTTCCTACAAGTGCTACATATTACAAACTTCTGACAAGCTGGTTTCTGGATGGCTAATGATCAAATTATCTACGCAGTACACCTCCAGTACAGTATGACCTTGAACACCAACATAGCACACCTTGCTGCGTTAAAGTTTGGATCGACCTGTAATCGAAAATGATATGATGTTATATGCCTTGGATACAGCAGCCAGTTGAGGATCCGTTGGATTCCTTCATGTGATTTCGCTCTCAATGCTTATTCAACTATACTTTTTTAAATATATCCAAAGGACTATTATAGTTAGTATTTATTATCATATTTTATTTTGTGATTTTTCTCTATATATGTAAATTTCAGAATAGTGCCGTAGTGCGTTGAAAGTAGTCATGTAATGTAAATATTAATGATAATTGTTAGTGACTGTGGCTGGACCACTATATGTGGTATGAAATAAAAGATTTGACAGTCACACTCCTTTCTTGACAACAATGTAGAATCAAAAAAATTCCGTCATGTCTTTTTAAAGATTCCAACATAATGCTATCCATTCTTACGCCAAATATCCGTGAATGACTTCAACGCAGTATGTTTGGTCCTCACTGCCTGGTCTAAAACTCCCCACAACGTTTTAATTATGTTGAGACCTGGCGATTTTACTGCGGGGGACATAATAGATCGTTTTCTTATACTGCACACAGTACGCCTGAACCTTTTCGCTGTGCGTTTGGGCACATGATCATTTTGTAATAGGACAGTGTTTGTTAGCAACATGACGGTCATAATGAGAGGCTGGTTATCGAGGTTGGTGAAATATTCATTCATAGTTATGCGACCAGTGAGGGAAACGATAGATACAGTTAAATACACGATATAGGTGCCCAAATCATAACGGATCTTTCCTCATGCTTGACTGTAGGAAGCAGGCCGTACCATACGACATACTGCCAGTTATCAAGCGTCCAGATATTCTGATTTGGAACAACTTCCTTTCCACCTTTGGACCTTACGTGAATAACCTGTTTTTATCTAATCGGTGGAAAGGATGAGCTGGTAGAAGCCGACCTAGAGGAGATCAGTTTGGATTCAGGAGAAATGTAGGAACACGGGTGGCAATACTCACTTCAAGGCTTGTCTTAGAAGATAGATTAAGGAAAGCTGAACCTACATTTCTAGCTTTTGCAGATTTGGAAAAAGCTTTTGACAATGTTGACTGGCATACACTCTTTCAGAGTATGAAGTCAGGAGGCGTGAAATATAGAGAATGGAAGGTAATTTACAACTTGTACAAAAATCAGATAGCAGTTATCAGAGTTGAAGGGAATGAAAGGGATGTAGAAGTTCGGAAGGGAGCAAGACAGGGTTGTAGACTTTCTCTAATGTTATTCAATTTGTACATTGAGGAAGCTGTAAATGAAAGCAAGGGGAATTTGAAGAAGAAATTAAAGTTCATGAAGAAGAAATAAAAACTTTTCGGTTTGCTGATGACATAGTAATCCTGTCAGAAAGAGCAACGGACCTGGAGGAGCAGTTGAACGGAATGGACAGTGTGTTGAAAGGTGCGTATAAGATGAATATTTACAAGAGCAAAACAATGGCGTGCAGTCTCAGAAAATCAGGCGATGCTGCAGTAATTAGCTTAGGTAACAAAACAATAAAGGTGCTAGATGAGTTTTGTTACCTGGGCAGTAAAATAACTTATGGTCATAGTACAGAGGATATAAAATGCCGAACGGCGATGGGAAGAAAAGCGTTTTTGAAAAAGGGAAATTTGTTAATATCAAATATTAATTTAAACATAAGTATGTCCTTTCTGAAGGTATTTTTGTGGAGTGTTGCCTTCTATGGGAGTGAAAATTGGACGATAAACAGTGCGGACAGGAAGAGGATAGGGGCTTTTGAAATGCAGTGCTACAGAATAATGCTGAAGATTAGGTGGGTGGATCACATAACTAATGAGGAGGTTCTGAACAGAATTGGGAAGAAAAGGTGTTCTGGCATACTTTAACTAAAAGAGGGGATCGATTGATATGGCACATTCTTAGACATCAATGAATCGTGAATTTGGCGTTGGAAGGAACTGTGTGGGCTAAAAATCGTATAGGGAGACCAGGAGATGAATACAGTAAACAGATTCAAATGGACGTAGGTTGCCGTACTTATGAAAGAGGCTTGCTCAGGACAGAGTAGGGTGAAGACCTGCATCAAACCAGTCTCCGGACTGATGACCACAACAGCAACATTGAAACGATATTAATCAAGTGGGTGTTGGATTTTACCGTTGCTTTTCAATTAGTAGTTCTCTGTTGTCTGCCCACAAGCGTTCTTAACGTTCTTCTGTCTTTTTCAGTTATCTTAGAGTTTCTCTCGATATTCCTCTTCGCCAATGAAAAAATGTTCCAATGTTTGTAAAACTATCACAATCCGTATCATGTCGCTTTAGACCAGGGTCCATTCCGCACGGCCAATGCAGTTTAAGGCGCCGGTTTCTGGAATGGGAAGGTAGCTGGATCGGTGTGCCGATCAGCCTCGATGTGACTTTTTGACGGTTTCCCACATCCCACGACGTGAATATCGGGCTAGAACTAAAGTTCTACCTCAGGTACCATGACTCGCAGACATTCTAACTAATGCACACTTTCACATGTGTAACGTCAGTAGAGGCAGACAATTTGTGTACTCATATTTCCTCCTGGGAGTAACTAGGTGGTAATTAGAATAGCATCCGAGCAACTCTTAACATGCCAGAACCATAGTAACAATGCCGACTCCGCGTCATTGTGGGATAAAGGCAAAGGAAAAGGAGAAGTGTACGTACTTACGTACAGAAGAGGAACATTTCACAGTCGACGATGATTGTATCAGCGTGGCAATGCACCCTATTATAATGCTGCATCTCTGAGGCGATCGCTTGTTGACAATACCATTCATGAATTGACTGGCTTGCCCATAGTCCCTACCACAGTGCAATGGAACACCTGGCATGAGTCAGAACGTAGACTTCCCTCCATTTCTCAGCATCCAGCATCATTACCTTATCTAGTTTCACCTCTTGAGAAATAATGGGTTTCCATTCCTCGACAGACACAAGATTACGGTACTTAGTTCACGATCTACCTAAGCGTCGAGTCTTATTTCTCGAATCGACATATGCAGATAATGGAAGTTTAGTACGCAGTGTATTAAATAATCTACTGCATCCAAGGAACATGTAAATCTATATTAACTTGCTCTTATAGCAAATTTTTCTGGATTAATTATTAACTTAATTTTTGTTTTAAGCAATTAGTATGAGTTCTATGGGTATATTTCTCTTATTAATGAAAGGTGGTTGTACGCGATTGCCAAACATTTATTTCTTGCTGTTATTCGAATTGCCTTTCCGATTGAACAAAAGTGCATAATTAATAGGGCAATTCGGATAGTAGCCACGGCTATTTGAATAAAGTAAATTAAGAGCAGATACACAACTAAATTTCATGGGTGGTTAGCTGAAAATACGCTAATTTCTATTTAATACTCATTAACTCTAATAATATAACGATTACAGTATTATTTACCAAGTAATTTCACATTAATAGAATGCAGTCATTATGAAATATTTCTGTTCTCATTGTTGGCTGCAGTGTCCGCTTACGACATGTCTCACCGCCACAGTATTCATGATACCAGGTGGTACACCTTTGGCATTGTATCCATTCACGTTTTTCTTCATCTGTAACACGTGACCATTTCCTCTGGCAGAATCCTATTCCATCGCCTCTTCTTGTTTCTGCTTGAACGTGTCACTGTCTCTCTGTTTAGTGCAGCCGTTTTTTTTTTTTTTTTTTTTTTTTTTTCAGAATTCGACACACCAGTTATTGGCATCTGTGTCTTTGCAGGGGTGTTTTACGTTGTGCTAGCTAGTTAGAAGCCTACAATTCCGACATCTTTCTGTGCCAGTCCAAACTTTCTTTTTCCCGAATATATTATTCTGTTGGCAAGAGACACTTCCGAATCGTGAGAAAATCTGTTTGGATGTAAAAGATTAACATTACCCATAACCTTATATTTTTCTTTTTGATAACGGTGGTAACAACTCGTATATGGCACTCCGAAGATTTACTGTCTTCTAATAGTGATATTCCTTTCATCGCTGCATCAACTGCTTCGTTCATCCACCCCTCGTCCCATTCCATTCAGCCTCCTTTCTGTTTATAGGTCCTCACTATCTGAAGCAAACGAAGGATAATTTATTACAATAATATTTTAAAACAGACAATGTTTTGTAAATGCACTTTAATCAGCTTTTTACGTCTATTCGTGAAGCCCAGTTTTCAGTAATTCAAATAGCCCCAAAGTGCTCCTAAACGCTATTTCGAAGTTGTTCCCCAATGCACTAGTAAATGTCAGCAAAAATTTCCAATGTGGCTTATGTAAGGCCCAGAGTCATGCCTGAAAGTATTTCGTGGCTTTCATTTCTTACAAACTGCAAGAAATCCCTATCAAACACCATGTCAGTTTTACAAACCATGCAATGAGGAGTTGTGAGCCACTTACTCTCTACACTTTAAACAAATCTTGCGTAGAATTTAAAAAAATTTTAATCTATCAGGAAGTTTCTTATCAGCACACACTCCGCTGCAGAGTGAAAGTTTCATTCTAGAAACATCCCCTAGGCTGTGGCTAAGCAATGTCTCCGCCATATCCTTTATTCCAGGAGTGCTAGCCCTGCAAATTTCACAGGAGAACGTTTGTGGAGTTCGAAAAGTAAGAGACGAGGTACTGGCAGTAGTGATAACAGCTTATGTTAATTGCTCAATATGTATTGCGCACGATTATTTTATTCGTTATTTCGAAGCACACTTTTACGGCGACTGAAAGATCAGTAAACCGTCTGTAGTTATCAGCTGTAACATTTGTGCAGCATTTGTTAGCTGCGTTTACAGTCATAGCATATCGTTCACATGTAACTGTAATTATCTGATATAACCTTATCTTTGCAGTAAGAAATAAGGAATATAATTACACACAGTCAATCGTCGGACAAGTGTATAAAATTTTTTTTAAAAAAATTAAAAAAAAATTAAAAAAATCGAGCAGGATTTGAACTCGGGTCCTATGCGTGACAGTCGAACACCTTGCTAATTACACCACCCTGGCTCACGCGCTCTGCTCCTGATGGCTCAGTGACTCAGTACAGGTATAGGTGTTACGCGCTGGACTTTGATCGCGATTTTCATGGAAACTAAGGCGCATTGGAACAAATACTTTTAGCTTGGTGGTCTGGAGGAGTTCCCACACAATATACCTGCGACTCATCAAAATTCGTTGGTACCATACTTGGTGTTCCCCTTGTAAGTGTAAACTTTCTGATGTGCTTAATCATTTCTTCAGTTGTCTGAACCAGTTCATCAGTAACCACAGACGGGAGTCCACTTCGTTCTTCATCTTGCACTTGACCACATCCTTCATTGAACAGTCTAATCCGTATTCTAACCCCTTGAATCACTGTCTGTACACCTCGCCGATTTCCTTTGGTTTAATATTCTTTGCATGTAGAAAACCAATCACAGACCTGATTTCACAAGTGGCGGAATTTTCAATTACGGCTGACGTTATAAAGAAGCGCTAAAAAGCACACTTCAACAGCAGCGATTTGAAAATGGCATACACGTCTCCTCCTTGAATCAGAGTAACTGCCGCGCATACTCGGAACTGCGATCGTAGAGCTGTCGCGGATAGAAATAGAAACGGAACTTACTTCTTGGACGACCATCGTAATATGAAAGTGTTCAATGAACACACTGCCAGGCGCTTAAATGTGATTTGCAGTGCAAATATGTAAATACTAGATGACCCGGTGAACTTCGTATCATTTACCTCTTAATATAAAGCATATTAATTTAAATCATATATATTTTAGACCCAGTAGCTTTATTAGGGAATCATCACATAGTCTACGTATCGGCTCGATAGTGCGCGAAAAGAGTAGACGAATCACGCACACATTTCCAGGATAATGTTCATGTCACATTCGTGAAAGTAACCTTTGACAGTGACTTTGACAGTTCATATACGGGTTCACATCATATAAAGTGAACTTTACTCTTTGAAACTATATTTCTGAACGCACCTAGCACATCAACCAAGTCATTATTGTACATGTTTTAAATCTTAATTTTACTCGAAATTTTTCCATATTTTATCACCGTTTAAATCATCCCTGAACTTCCACTAAAGTAACATGAATACTATCCTGGACATGTGTGCCTCATTTGCCCACTCTTTCCGCCCTCTATCGATCCGATACTTAGGCTATCTGACGATGCCTTTATAAAGCTATTGGGTCTAAAATACATATGATTTAAATGAATATAGTTTATATTAAGAGGTAAGTGATTCGAAGTTCCCCGGCCCACCTAGTCATCTAATCGACCCGGCAATGCTTGGCAATTTCTAATATGTATGTTCTCTTGCTTTGAACGTCAAATATGCAAAATTTTACTGCAATCGTACGAATGATACTGATATCCAAAAGAAAAGAGCTCTTTCAGTTTTCCACAAATTGTCCTATTATCTGGCCAACTATTCCAAACTTTTACTTCACTCAAACCTTCCTCTCGCTTTGAAGGTCGAACGTGCAAAATTTTATCGCAATCGCATAAACAGTTCTCAACTTAGTGTTGAGTACATTTAGAAACACATTGAAAAGACCTTAGTTGAAAATTTATTTCATACAAACCTTGACCTGTGAAGCCGTACTCAAAGCTTTTACAACCATGTGGCAACTGATTTTTATTCATAGGAAAAAAATTCGCTTTCGGTTTTCCCTAAATTTTCCTACTTTTCGGGCGACTTATCCAAATTTTTATTTGATGCGAACCTTCCTCTTGCTTTCAACATGAAATGTACAAAATTTTATCGCAATTGGACGAACGGTATTGATAGCTCACTGGAAAAAGCTGTTTCAGTTTTTCCCGATTTTCCTCTTTACCGGACAACTTTTCCATATTTTATCATCGTTTGAACCTTCCCTGGATTTACACGAATATTTTAACACTAAAATTAGCCATATCGGTTCAGCCGTTCTCGAGTTTTAGCGAGACTAACGAACAGCAATTCATTTATATACAGGGTGTTACAAAAAGGTACGGCCAAACTTTCAGGCAACATTCCTCACAAACAAAGAAAGAAAATATGTTATTTGGACATGTGTCCGAAAACGCTTAATTTCCATGTTGGAACTCAACTTAGTACGGATGAGGCTTCATTCCAACGTGATCAAATTGTAAATTTTCTCAATCAACGTGAGTGGGCTGACGAGAATCCGCACGCAATTGTGCAATCACGTCATCAACACAGATTTTCTGTGAACGTTTTGGGCAGGAATTGTTGGTGATGTCTTGATTGGGCCTCATGTTCTTTCACCTACGTCCATTGGAGCACGTTATCATGATTTCATACGGGATACTCTACCTGTACTGCTAGAACATGTGCCTTTACAAGTACGACACAACATGTGGTTCATACAAGATGGAGCTCCTGCACATTTCAATCGACGTGTACGTACGCTTCTCAACAACAGATTCGGTGACCGATGGATTGGTAGGGGCGGACCTATTCCATGGCCTCTACGCTCTTCTGACCTCAACCCTCTTCAGTTTCATTTATGGGGGCATTTGAAAGCTCTTGTCTACGCAACCCCGATACCAAATGTAGAGACTCTTCGTGCTCGTATTGTGGACGGCTGTGATACAATACGCCATTCTCCAGGCCTGCATCAGCGCATCATGATTCCATGAGATGGAGGTTGGATGCATGTATCCTCGCTAACGGAGGACATTTTGAACATTTCCTGCAACAAAGTGATTGAAGGCACCATGGTACGTTCTGTTGCTGTGTGTTTCCATTCCATGATTAATGTGATTTGAAGAAAAGTAATAAAATGGGCTCTAACCTGGAAATTAAGCGTTTCCGGACACATGTCCACATAACATGTTTTCTTTCTTTGTGTGTGAGGAATGTTTTTTATAATTATAATTTATTATAATATCAAACAATACAACCGATTACCTAAGACTAAAATGGGCAATAGTATAATACATAAATTTCTTACGGCTAAATGGTGACATTACATTTCATTACATTACATGTTTCTGCAGAAACCACTGGACATCTTGCTGGTTGTTGATGTTTATACTGGGTGATGTGTATGATGTTGTGTCTTATGCTACTGCTGTGGTGTTACATGTGTGCCAGCATTACAAACCTGCTTGTGGTGGCCAGCTCGCCGAGCGAATCCCAGTGAGTATGCCCCTGGCACTGGGCGGCCAATTTCTTTTGTCACCACAGCCCCCCCCCCCTGTGTGTCTTATTCTACTATTTAAGAAAAACCTACATCTAACTTACGTCTATGGTCTAATTCGGTGTTTGCCACATCTAACCCCCGAATCCAGAGGATGGCGGATTCTTCCATTGCTGGAGACCAGTCCATCCCCCGGCGGCATGGCAGATGTGACTGTCTCAATCGGGTATTGGGTCAGATCCGGTTATTGATTCAGGGTAAAGTCCCGAAGCACTTTGCGCGAGACATTATTGGCGATTTCGTCGAGTACTCGGAACGTGTCTGGGCTTCTTATGAGCTCAAAAGTGTTATTACTAGGCAGAGCCCTTCTGAGATCCGCAGCCACGTCGTCATACGTAGTGTAACGTCACAGCTGCATCCACCTAATCCTCTATGGGCGAAGTTGCCGTTACATTCTATTTTATGCTTAATCATTTAATAATTGTTCCAATGATTTGACGGTATGGGATGCGGACAATTACTAGGTTGATCCATAACAGTAAACTTTGTTAATTTCCTTTATTATGGAACGACAAATGTTAACAAACTCTTCCCTTTAAACACACTGATTTAATAACTGCGTGCCACTACGATGAATGTCTACAAGTCCACACTGAAACATTTCAATATACAACTGCAACCCGTATGCTATACGACGGAATGGCAAAAACTTTAGCCACCGCTAAACGCAGGTTACGAACTCACTGCCGACATGCTACCGCCTCGCTCTGCGGTCGGCGGGAGACTGCCGCACACGGGCCAATAAACAAAGAACATTCCAACCGAAGCATTGTTGCCAGCAGCTCTCGCTGCACATCAATGATAACTATCGTTCGATCAAAAGAGGTTACTAACCAAAAACCCTGTATCCTCGCAGTAGGACACTCATAAATGATGTGTTCCGGCGTGCCTATCTCGGCACCACATGCACAAGCTGGCGTAGCCTGTCTCCTAAACTGACATAGATATGTCGGATAGGGTCCATGCCCGGTGAGGAAGTGCAGCATCCCCCTAGATGGTTTGAAAGGAGAGCGTGAGTTCTCCTCCCAGATTCCTCTTCGTCCCAAGATTGCTACCAAAGTTGGAGCCCTTTCTGTCTGATCTATGTTTTACTTCCTGAAAGTTCGGCCGTGCCTTTTTGTAACACCCTGTATAGATAGATAACTAGAGAGACGTTTTACGGTGTGTTTTGGCAGGGCGCGAGGCGACGCTGGTGTACTTCTACGGGCCGGTGGCGCTGCTGCTGCTGGGGAACCTGTCGCTGTTCACGTACACCGCCGTCAAGATCGTGTCCGCCCACAAGGAGACGCAGATACTCAACATGGTGGACGGCCGCCGGCGGGGGAAGTCTAGCGGACCCAGCATCTACCGCAAGGAGCGCCAGAGGTCAGCCACGCCCCTCCTCTTGAACACACTACCCAAAATAAACACCAGTTCACCCTTTTATAGTTTTCCAATTCAATTGTTGAAACAATGCGCATGTAGAATGAAACTTTCACTCTGCAGGGGAGTGTGCGCTGATATGAAACTTCCTGGCAGATTAAAATTGTGTGCCGGAACCGGGACTCGAAACTGGGACCTTTGCCTTTCTGTGAAGTTTGGAAAGTAGGAGGCGAGGTACTGGCGGAAGTAAAGTTGTGAGACGCCATCGTGAGTCGTGTAGGGATAGCACAGTCGGTAGTGCGCTTGCCCGCGAAAGGCAAATGTCCCAGGTTCGAGTCCCGGTTCCGGCACACAATTTTAATCTGCCAGGAAGTTTCATATCAGCGCACACTCCGCTGCAGAGTGAAAGTTTCATTCTGGAAACATCCCTTAGGCTGTGGCTAAGCCATGTCTCCACCATATCCTTTCTTCCAGGAGTGCTAGTCTTGCAAGTTTCGCAGGAGAACTTCTGTGAAGTTAGGAAAGTAGGAGGCGAGGTACTGGCGGAAGTAAAGTTGTGAGACGGCATCGTGAGTCATGTCGGGATAGCACAGTCGGTAGTGCGCCTACCCGCGAAAGGCAAAGGTCCCAGGTTCGAGTCCCGGTTCCGGCACACAATTTTAATCTGCCAGGAAGTTTCATATCAGCGCACACTCCGCTGCAGAGTGAAAGTTTCATTCTGGAAACATCCCTTAGGCTGTGGCTAAGCCATGTCTCCACCATATCCGTTCTTCCATGAGTGCTAGTCTTGCAAGTTTCGCAGGAGAACTTCTGTGAAGTTAGGAAAGTAGGAGGCGAGGTACTGGCGGAAGTAAAGTTGTGAGACGGCATCGTGAGTCGTGTCGGGATAGCACAGTCGGTAGTGCGCTTGCCCGCGAAAGGTAAAGGTGCCAGTTTCGAGTCCCGGTTCCAGCACACAATTTTGATCTCCCAGGAAGTTTCAATGCGCATGTATTTCATGTGTTGCGATAAGATGTATTTACTTAATCTGCAACATTTAATTAACGTATCATAAGAGACATACTGGTATAAACAAGAGAGTAATTATTTAAACAGAGAGTATAAACATGCATCATCACTGACGCGTTGTAGCACAATAACCTTATACACGTTGACAAGGCACTTTTCATTTAATTACGTGGCACACAATCACTTTATCACTCCCCCCTCAGTGTCGAAGATATTTTCTGTTGAATCGGACGTGACGACCGGATAAGATGTATTTACTTAATCTGCAACATTTAATTAACGTATCACAAGTACAGAGATAAAAGACATACTGTTATAAACAACACAGTAATTATTTAAACAGAGAGAATAAACATGCATCATCACTGACGCTGTGCAGCACAATAACTTTGTACACGTTGACAAGGCACTCTGCATTTAATTACGTGGCATACAGACACTTTACATGAAATGATTACATTTCCAGATCAATAGCTCAAGCGGCTCGGTAGCAGTGTGGCTCAGTAGCACTGTCGTAGAGTGCCAGACTATGAATCAAAAGATCGTGGGTTCGATCCACGTCAGGTCTTAGGATTTTTATCTGTCACTTTGCACTTCTTTCACCTCTGGCAATATTGTTGATGCGAAAAATACCTAGTAGCACCGTGGTTCGGAACCAACGTTAAACAGTATGTCCCACTGTTACTGGCTGGATAAGCCAGTTCGAAGGTCGAGGAAGGCAACGGCATACAACCTCCAGACAGGACCATGCCTAGCAAAGCACTGTGGGTTCAAACCAATTGTTGACCTATTTACCTTTTCAGCTCAAGGTGAACTCAGATACCAGGTGTACATCCATGCTGAAACACCCATATTATTCCTCGAGTAGCCAGGTGGCAATGCAGATGCTCATTCTGGCATCCATTTGGTCATACAGATGGGTAGTTCTGTCTTGGGACACATTATTCCATGCCTACTCTGGATCACGAGACCCATGTGCCAGTTGTCGTCTCTTCATATCACACCCGTGCTCCAGAGATTGTGCTGACCGTGAAGTTGCTGCACGTCTTGCAGAGGACGTCGAGTTTCACGCGCAGTGTGTGGGCGAGCATCATCCTGTTGGAACAACACATCACCTTCCTGTTCCAAGAGTGGCAAAAGTACGGTTCTTACAACATTTTGCATGGACTGAGCGCTCGTTAGTGTTCCCTTGACAACCAGCAAAGGTGAAAGAGAGTTGTACCTTATGGCACTGACACTGTGACCGTGAGGCCTAGTGTGGAACCAGTGCATCTTGGACGAAGACACTCTACGAGACAGTGGTCGTCAGGTCTATGTTGTACGAGGTAACGACCAACACTTGCAAGCAGGCAGAATCAGCTATCATTGCTGAAGGCCATGGCACGCCATTCTATCTTCCAATACATCCTGTGATGCCACCTGTCGAGCCATGCACATCGATGCTTTGGCGTCACTGAAAGACAGGGTACAGGGCTGCCTGCCCATACTACCAATGCTAGTAACTGATTGAAACCAGTTAGAGATAACACTTCTGGGCTCCTGGACAGTGGTGGCTGTACGATCTACCACTGCTGCCCTTACATTTGACAAGTCTGGTGGGCGTCTGTGCTGCGTAGACATACAGAACCTCTTCAAAATTTCTCGGAAGTTCAGCTGGGTGAGCCGGTCTTTGAAGAAGAAGCCCTTGAGTTTATGTTCGACAAGCCCTCTTGCTTTTTTCCGATATGTAGATGATACATTCGTAATCTGGCCATATGGTCAAAAGCACCTACAAGACTTTCTGCAACACCAGAATTTACGATGGAGGTGGAAGAAAATAACTAGCTTTCCTTTCCAGATGTACTCCTCAAGCGAAGATCTGATGACGCACTGGGACACCGTGTCTACCGAAAACGAATACACACAGATTTGTACTTGCGTATGTCTGGCTCGCATGCCTCCTTGCAACGAGAATGAGTTCTCAGCACACTGGTGCACAGGGCACGCGAAATTTCGGACACTGGCAGTCTAGCAGCAGAACTACAATAATTACAGTCTGTGTTCCATACAAATGGTTACAACAACCGCAAAATAGAACGCGCCTTAAGACCGAGGAAGCCCAAAGCACAGCCTGAAGATGACGGAGATAAACTGGCTGTGACAGCAATTATTCCTTTCATAACACATCAGCAAAGATCGGAAGAATACTCCGAAAACACAATGTAAAGTGCATGTTCCGCCCTCCAACCAAGACAAAAGCCATACTATAGTTGGCGTCACCTACGAAGGCGGCCCAATTTTCAGCCGTTCTGCGCGTCCCCCTCCATTACCGCAATAACAGCCAATAATTTTCATTCTGTAGGCATGTGGCTGACCACGAGTTACGCAATATTTCTCCCGCAGGTGCTACTATTGGCGCTCGGCCGTAGGTGAACACAAATGCAACACAGACAATGCCCAACCGACCAAGGCGCTGTGGCAGAGCACTGCATCAAAATTGTTCAAATGTTTGTATAGCTTATGGGACTTAACTATTGGGTCATCAGACCCTAAACTTACAAACTAGCTTATCCTAAAGACAGCACAAATATCCATGCACAAGGGGGGATTCGAACCCCCGACCTTAGTGGCCGTGCAGACCGTGACTGGAGCGTCTCAGTCCCTTCGGCCACCGCGGCCGGCGAACACTGCATCTCAACCAGACACGCCATGACTTGTGATGGCACAAAATTATTGCAACAATCCAACAGTTTCGGGTATTTTATCATCAAAGAGGCGGTGGATATCCGCCTACACGAAGACGTAATAAATAAAGACAGCAGATTCCAACTAAGCAAGCCTACAATCCTGTCCTGAGTATGCTTAAAGTACAACAACAGTTTACACGGAAGCACAGACAAAAATATACAGACGGAAAACCTCCGTAAGGGCCCGGTCACACGCTCAGGGGTGCGGGGAGGGGAAGTTCTGTAAGATGTCACATGATGGCGCTGCGGTCAGAAGCAGCCATTTAAACTGGCCAGAGCAGGCGGCAGGTAGCGGCTGTCCGCACCACCACTTCCTCTCAAATGCCAGCCAGCACACCGCACACAGCCGTGGTTTCGTGGAAGGTGGCACGAGTTCTCCCCTCCACGCTACCCTCTGATGTGAGAGAGGCACCCTCTAGTGTGGTCTACCAGTACTAAGCCAGGGAACCACCTGACATCTGCTGGCATCTTCCAGGGGAGCGTAGAACAGAGGTTTAGGGGGGGGGGCTTCTTCTCTATATAATGTTACGCTGTGATGGAAGCCTTCCCCCGCACTGACATCTGAAGATGATGAAAATGCGCCAGTGCTCCAGCGACTGGGACCCGCCGCCGGCGACTGCCACTCAACATCTGACGCCCCACTTGACCAGCGCCGGCGACATAGGATGCCCCACACTTCCCCCACCACCATACCTCTCCGGGCGCGCGCGCGCCAAACCCTGAGGGGAGGGGGGCCCCAGGCAGCTCATAAGAGCTAAGGATGTGACAATAAAGCAGCCATAATACATATAAAACATTCATCAGGTCGCTAATAGAATAAACCACAGCACCCCTGGAGGAATACCGCGACCTATAAGAATATGACTATATAGCACAGAAAGACGACTACTTCGTAGCATTGAAAGACTTCACGCACTAACAAACAGTAATGAAGTCTACCGTATAACAAAGACAGAACCCCTCCAGACGAGACTTACGCACCTAAGAGCAAAATATGGCAAACACATAATACAAAGACGCCCAGAAATGGAGGACCTGCTCACAAACAGCCACCACCGAAAACAAAAAGACCACTACATAAATACATAGTACCTGCTCACACAGTGGCACACAATGCATTATAAACCTATCCAGACAACGCTCCCACTATGCAGCCAATAACAAGACATATCCCCCGACATCCACAACTTGACACAAGACCCTAACCACACAGAGGGGAACACACACACACACACACACACACACACACACACACACACACATATACACATACACAGGAAGGAGAACACCAAATAAAAAAACAACACAGTCGGCAGCCAAAGTCAAATCCTCTGCAGAGACAACGGAAACATCCTTCAAATTGCACATAACAATCCACCAACAGAAAAACAAATGCCCACCGCAGCCAACACTAAAAAGAAATCACCTGTATATATTACCCCTTGAAACTGTACATAACCCATTATCACAATATGATTATGGTTAAATATCCACCACAAAGGCTCAATGTAGCACTAAAATTATTGTAAATACCCCACACCCCCAACCCCATATATTTATTAAAGCTCAATATCTGTCATAAGAATATGATAAAATTTTCACTATGTTATATATAACTATTATTATGCACTTGTATCCAATAGTGCAAAAGAAATAATGTTATTGTTAATATACAGCATGTAAAATAAAATAGGCTGAATAGGGCAATGCATGCCCTAAAACGGCCCGCTTCTCCTGATAATGGAGAAGAATGAAAAGTGCTAATTTTTTTTTTAATAAGACTCCAGGTATGCCTGACGATGGCAAGCAGTCATCTTGCCGAAATATCGCGAGGATTCGACGACGTAACCCGGCTGAACTACCGAGAAATTTTCAAGATTTCGATACGCCGGGAAAACCTAAAATCTCATAAAGAACCTCGTCTATGGGTGTGACAATTGTGAGCAGCATCGTCCCACATTTGATGCAACAAGCCCGACTTGTGTGGCAGCTCTCCAAAATGACATCCCGCCACTCACAGGGCCACAATTTGACCCCCTTCAAACTCGATCACTTGGCTGAAAAAACACGTATGTGTCACCGCGTCATGGCGTCTGTTTGTCACACATTGATATCACACTGAGACTCATGGCTGTAAACATTTCCTATTTAAAGGCGCTCTGTCAGCTATGTTACTAATCTATCTGTTAGCGGACGACCTGGAAACAATTATCAGTACATCTACTACCTGTCGTCATCGGATCAAGACCGACGTCGTCTTTTCAGGTCTACTACATCCATTTTTTTTTTTTTTTTTTCGTTTATGTATTTCGAATTTGACAGAGAGTGGCGCCGATTGTCTGCGCCATCAGTACACTAGAGCCGTATGAAACTTTAACTCTGTAGCGTAGTGGGCGCTGATATGAAACTCCCTGGCCCTTTGCCTTTCGCGGGCAAGCGCTCTACCACTGAATTATCCCGACACGACTTACAGTCCGTCCTCACCAACTTCAATTCTGCCATTATCTCGCCTCCTGCTTTCCAAACTTCACAGAATTTCTTCTGCGAACCTTGCAAGGGTGGCACTCCTGGAAGAAAGGATATGGTGGAGACATGGCTTAGCTGTAGCCTAAGGGATGTGTCCAGAATAAAACTTTCACTCAGCAGCGGAGTTTGCGCTGATATGAAACTTCCTGGCAGATAAAAATTGTGTGCCGGAATTTTGAATTTTGAAAAGTAGGAGGCGAGGTACTGGCAGAATTGAAGTTGTGACGGCCCAGTGGGATAGCTCAGTGGTAGAGAGCTTGCCCGCGAAAGGCAAAGGTCGCAGGTTCGAGTTCCGGTTCCGGCACACAATTTTAATCTGCCAGGAAGTTTCATTACACTAGAGCAATGTTTTTCAATTTTTCGAATATTCGACCCCCTTCAAGTCAAAATATTCCAAATAAAAATATTATTACGACCCTCCCCCCCCCTGCCCTGGCCTCACGAACTGTAACAAAACTGTGTTATCTCAAATGATACGAATGTAATCTTCTTTCTTCTACTTCAGCTTTCCTTTAAATTGTTGGACGAAGTTTTTTTGTGTATTTTTCGAAATGGTAGACATTATCATGTTTTTACACAATTTCTGAAAAAAAAAATATTTTGCTTAACGACTGTTTCACATTTCAGGCAACGCTCAGAAGCGAATTATGCCATTAAGAATTTCAAAAGAAGTAGATCCTTTTTTTCGAATCTTTCAGAGTTGCATTTATTTATTTATTTATTTTTTTATATCTAAGGGGATTAACTTCTGTGGTTATTAGTTCCCAGGCTTAAACTAACATAAATTAACTTATGCTTGGGACAATGCACACACACATGCCCGAGGGAGGACTCGAAGCCGCGGTGGATAGCCGAGCGGTCTAAAGCGTCTCGCTGCGGAGCGCGCGGTTGCTCTCCGTGGAGGTTCGAGTCCTCCCTGGGGCATGGGTGTGTGTTGTCCTTAGGTTAGTTTACCTAGGTTTAAGTAGTTTGTAAGCTACGGACTGATGACCATGCAGTTTGGTCCAATAGATTTACAAACATTTGAACTTGAGGACTCGAAACCCCGACGGCGAACAAGCGCGCGCTCTACAGCACGGCGCCTTCCAGTTCTCGGCCACTGCAAGGTGGCAGAATTACTTATTGTATTAAGTTCTTTTACCTTTCCATTGGTTCCTAAAAACAGCTTTCAGACTTTGCGCTTATTCATCGTAAACACACTGCATTATAAAACAATCAATGATCTATTTAATTCAGAATAGATGTTACACGAGGAATTCCATAATTTTAATATTAAATATACTCCACATAGGCATACATTTTTTTTATTACTGATCCTCTAGTTATTTTATGGTCCAAGTAATTCCTCCTGTTACGGCGGCTCCGCAAGCAAAACTTTTCGAACCTCCTTGGGGGTCCGACCCACAGGTTGAAAAACACTGCAGTAGAGCATGCTGTACTCCCTTCCTGTGAACTCGAATATTTGTGCACGGCCTGATCAAAGAAGTGGATTTCCCAGAAGCAACACGGGATTGCGAAGCAACTGTTGATACTTTGCGTTGAAAAACTTGAGATATTCAAGAGAGTGGCATTATAAATAACAAGTTCACATAGCAGCCTAGAAATTATTGGTTATATTACGACATGCGTGTTTGGACTTTTCTTTGCAATTGTAGTCACTTGCGAAAACAGCTTTGGTGAGGTTTTCCGATGTACAGGGTGAATCACCTAACACTTGCACCGCATATATTGCGGAAACTGAAAGTGCGATTGATGTGCGGTTTTCACAGAATGGATTGGTAGTTAAGGACTCTTATTATTAGCCAATAAACAGATTGTAAAAATATCTAGAAAGTGTATTTTAATGCAAACATACAATTTTGCAAATGGAACAAATGTTGTTTCTATCACGCACTGGAGTTTTTGACACCAGCCGTGTACAAAGAATTTTGAATGACATTTTTATCACGTTATGTTCAAATGTTTGTTAAGCTTATGGGACTTAACTACGGGGTCATCAGTCCCTAAACTTACAAACTACTTATCAACTACCTTATACTAAGGACGGCACAAATATCCATGTCCGAGGGGGGGGATTCGAACCCCCGACCGTAGTAGCCGTGCAGGCCGTGACTGGAGCGCCTCAATCCCCTCGGCCACCGCGGCCGGCCCACTCGGCCAGTTAGCTACGCTATCGCAGCCTCCGCCCACGAAACTTTGAACGGTCGTAGCTGCCAAACTAAACGTCATAAAATTGTCATTCAAAATTCTTTATACACGGGTGGTGTCAAAAACTCCAGTGCGTGACACAAACAACTTTTGTTCCATTTGAAAAATTGTATGTTTCGATAATAAATACACTTTCTAAGTAATATTACAATATGTTTGTTGGCTAAAAATATACTGTAAATATTTCATATTTGACTGGTTACAGGTTCTTGCACCAAGGTGAACCTGACATCCATTCGAAATGAACTGTAGACCGTCATGAAACTGTCACTGTTCGGTTGTTGGTAAAATTATTACATAAATTGATAGGATGTGTAGTAACTTAACTGTCAAAGTGTTATCAAACAGTTCCACATCTTATAACTTTGCGCAATAATTTTACTAACCACTGAATACCGACAGTTTCAAGACAGTGTAATAATGATGTTATATGGACGTCAGGTTCATGTAGACGTAAGTAAACACCTCTAATCAGTCAAATATCGAATACTTTCAGTACGTTTTCGAATAATTCACGAAGGCTGTTTTCGAAGGTACTTGAAAATGGCAAGTAAAGCTGAAATAGGTCTGTCGTAATAGAACTATTTTCTCAGAAACTGTTTGAACCTATTATTAATAATGTCACTCTCTGAGTGCCCGAAAGAAAGATAAAAAAATACGTTTTAGGTCTGAGTAGGAAATGGGAACAGCAAATGGAAGGTCTTTACGAACTGTAACACTGGTGTTAGATCAAGTAATGAAGTAAAATAATCGAGAGCTCCACTCAGTGAACCAAAAGCCTGGCAGAAGACTTCATGACCAGCTTCATCTTGAGAGACAGTGACTCTGAGAAGGAACACCTTTGCCGGCCGCGGTGGCCGAGGGGACTGAGGCGCTCCAGTCACGGTCTGCACGGCCACTACGGTCGGGGGTTCGAATCCCCCCTCGGGTATGGACATTTGTGCCGTCCTTAATATTAGCTAGTTCATAAGTAGTTCGTAAGTTTACGGACTGATGACCCCGTAGTTAAGTCCCATAAGCTATACAAACGTTTGAACATTTTTTTGAACACCTTTGTCCTCTAACGCTTGGGATCGCAGTAAAACCATGCTAGTAGTATGCAAAGTTTTCGATAGAAATGGCACATACCACTGTAGTTTTTATGATCGAGTGGTATTCTAAGCATCGTTTCGCACGTTTCCGAACTTTCGAGATAAAATATGCCCTTTGTGAGATCTAAACTCTCAGTTCAGGAAGTGGTGGGCTAATGGTGTGTGATACATGAGATGGCAAGGGCCTGCAAAGGCGGGTTACGCGTAGGGTGACGTACCGTCTAAAATATGTTTCCCCTGTCAACTTTGGACAGAGTTGCGTATGAAAGGAAAACAATAGAATGAAACATTAAAAACATATCTTTATTTTTCTACATAATTTCCAAGGAAATTGACACATTTGTGGTACCGCTTTATAAGCTTCAAAAAGCCTTCCAGGAGAGAAAAAAAAGGGCGTTGCATACGGAAGAAGCGTTGAACGGCTTATTTGACGTCAACATTGCTTCCAAAGCGCCTTACGCGGAGTCTTCTTCAAAGCTGGAAACAGATGGAAGTCTCTTGGAGCGAGATTAGGACTGTATGCAGGATGGTGTAGACTCTCCCAACCAAGAGTAGCAATATGGTTTTATGTTGCCGTTGCCGAGGGTGGTCTCGCATTGTCATCCAACAGTAGAAAGCCAGATCTGAGAAGGCCAGGCCGCTTTTTCCGAATCACATCTTTCAATTTCGACAGTGTGGCACAGTACCGCTCAGCATTGATGGTTGCATCATCGAAAAAGTCCAGCAACAAAACTCTATGGGTGTCCCAGAAAACGGTGAGTAGCACTTTACCGGCAGACGGAGTTCTTTTGAACGTCTTTCAGACAGGTGATGACAGGTGTCAGTTCAATGCTTCTTCCTTATGCAATGGTCTGGACGGCTTTTGAAGGTTATAAAACGGTGTGACAAATGTCTCAATGTACTTGGAAATTATGTAGAAAAATAAAGATGTCTTATCTGTAATGTCTCATTCAATTTTTTCCCTTTCATACACAACTATGCTCACAGTCGATAGGGGAAACTTATTATCGATCTCCCCATCGTATTTTGTAAATTTCCCCCGTGGGGCATAATTTGTACCGCAATTGTTTCATTTCATTGTGTGAGAGTATTTTCATGTTACTGTCATCGTATCAAATTTTTATAATACGAAACTCCGGCCATGTAGATTCATCGTCGCGGTGGAGTAGCCGAGCGCTCTAAGGCGCCTCGCTGCAGAGCGCGTGGTTGCTCGCCGTCGGAGGTTCGAGTCCTCCCTGGAGCATGTGTGTGTACGTGTGTGTGTGTGTGTGTGTGTGTGTGTGTGTGTGTGTGTGTGAGAGAGAGAGAGAGAGAGAGAGAGAGAGAGTTTACCTTAGTTTAAGTAGTTTGTAAGCTACGAATTGATGACCACGCAGTTTGGTCCGATAGATTTACAAACATTTGAATATTTTTGTAGATTCATCTAAAGATTGTCACTTTACAAAATGTTCTAATGTTTATAAATCAATCGGACTCAACTGCGTGGTTATTAGTCCGTGGCTTACAAACTACTAAAAACTAAATTAAGCTAACCTAAGAACAACACATACATCCTTGCGAGAGGTCTCGCTATTCGCAACGTGGCGCTCCCGACCCCTCGTTACACCTGCGCGTCGTCGCTTTATAGAAAGAACCTGTAGTCATGGGAAAATGGTATGATCAAACCTTAGGAACAGACTTCATATGATTATTCACAAATCAGAAATACAAATCAAAATAAATATTAGAATGAGTTGAACAGATTTCTCTAATGCAGTACTGAAATACGAAAACATTTTTGCTTGTGCAAGAAGTGTCAATAAATAAAATTTCAGGCATGATAAATGATGTAATACTTTCTGCTATGTTGAGGTTTCCAGTATTTTTACACTTAGTAGTTATACATAGAGGTTGAAATTTAGAAGTAGTGCTGTTTATATTAACTGATAAAACTAAGAAGTGCCACACAAACATATTTTTTTCTATTTCTAATTTTTTTAACAAACATGATAACATCCAAGCTATGAATTGTTGTATGGGCCTGTTTATTTTATTATTTCAGATTTTTGTATACGTTTTCACTTACATGAAGGGTCTTCAGTTCTCCCACTTTATGTTTGTCTATGTTCGTAGTTCAGTAACAGTACTCTTGGTCAAAAATAGGGAAACTAGCAACACAATGCTATTGAAAAAGTCAAAATTTTTGTAGTTTTAAAATTATAGCTTTAAACTTAGCTGTTCCCCAAAAATGTTTTAACGTTCCCCTTTCTAACTGTAGTGTCCCTCATTCCTTCATTCAACAGTTCGTCGCCCTTTTATGTGCTTGGGTAATCTGAGCAGATACGTTAAGCCCGTGTGCCTGGGCTTAGTGGAGGGTTTAGTGGAACTGTCTAGTAAGCAATGGATCCTGGATTCGAATCCCAATCCCCCCACTAATTGTCATAAGTCTATGTTGTATAATTATAACACCTCCTGTCAGCTGAGAATTTAAAAAAAAAAGAAAAAAAACATTAAAAGTTAAAATTAATTTAAAAATCGTGTTTGGCAGCAATCGGAAAAATATCTTTCTATCAAATATCGAGAGAACTGCCGCATGTTTAACTTCCTGCCACGATATTTCGGCGTAGCGTCTTCTTGCCATCTTCAGGTGACTACCGGTGAAGTACTGATGAAGACTTTTTTCGTATTATCATGCTGACAGCAGCATCGTATGCTGCTCTTCAGCCTAAGGTACTTTTGTGGTTGACAATTGGCATGTTCAGTTTAAAACAGGAAAAACATGCAGATTTTAAAATGTGAACTGGTGATAAAATTGGCGAATTAAAAGACAAGACTTTAAAAACACACAGTCAACTTTAAAAATGCCGTGGTAGATAAAACCACAGACGGGCCGCATAAAACAGCAACGAGAACGGAGATGCTGATAAAAAACGTAAAAAACACTATTTTGCCTGTTCGGCGGTTGGTGAAGTCTTAAACCCATGTACGCTATTAAAATACCAGCAGGTAGACCCCGCCACAGAGTAGCATATACAGAGGAGCAGCCCCCCCCTAAACCACTGTCCTATGCTCCCCTTGTAGTTCCATAAGATGCTAGCAGGTGTCAGGCAGTTCCCTGGCTTAGGGTGCCTCTCGCTCGTCAGAGGGTAGCGTGGAGGGGAGGCTGAGGGGAGAGCTCGTGCCGCCTGCCACGAGGCCACGGCTGTGTCCAGCTTGCTGGCGTTTGAGGGGAGGTGGTGGTGGGGACAGCCGCTACCTGCCTCCTGCTCTGGCCAGTTTAATGGGCTGCTTCTGACCGCAGCGCCATCATGGGACATCTTACAGAACTGCTGGAAACCCTCCCTCCCCACACCTCTGAGTGTAGGACCGGGCCCTTACGGAGGTTTTCCGTCTGTATACATTTGTCTGTGATCCTGCAGGGGATACGGGAGGGAGCCGAGGCGCGGAGGGGTGGGAAAGGGTGGGGAGCGGCATAGGAGAGGGGAGGGGGGGCGGGAGGGTGTATGGACTCCTGGGAAAGGCAAAGGAGGGGAGGGCCAAGCGTAGGAGGGTGAGGTGGGGGAGGGAGAGGGGCGCTCATATAAGGGGAAGGATTAAGGCTCGGAGGATGGGTAAATGTCAGAACGGAGGGCGTCATCTGGGAGGGGAAGTTGACGGAAGTTACTCTCAGAGAGGACACGGAGAATGTGGAGGTGGAGGGAGGGAGGGATAACTTGGTAACCGTGTGGTAGAGGCATGGGATGCAGTAAGAGGTTGGATACCAGGGAGTGTTGGAACTATCTTGCAGGAAACAGAGGATGCCGATGTATTCTAGGAATTTCAATAGGTGGGGAAAAGGAATGAGATCGTATAGGATCTGCATGAAGGAAGGGAGTCGGATGCGGTAAACGACGCGGAGAATGTGGCGCTCAAGGATTTGGTGGGACTAGTAGTGGGCGGGGGGTGCGCCAGGTAAGGTGAACACGTACTGAGCTCGGCTATTTAAAACTCGATCGTCATGTGCGCTGTGTATTCAGGCGACGGTGTGCATTTGTTACTTGAGCGCATGCACTTTGCAACTCCGTGCAATGTGCTCCTTCTGTGGTGAAGTCAGACCGATTATCATTTTCATACAGTAACAGAGAAATACGCTGACTACGAAGATTTCCTGTAACTGTATCTGTAGTGCCGCACAAGTCTAAAGTGCGCGCCACCTACTTTCGCCGCGCGCCGCCATGCACGCACGGCGCGGCGTTCTTACGACGTAAGCCACGAGCGCCCTCTGCTACAATTCCGCTCGTGGCCACCACTGAACGACATCGTTCACTTGGGACTGAGATAGGAACCAGTTAACACTTCGGAATCAGATAGGCACCAGTGAAGACTTGGCTATCGGACAGGCACTAGGCAGGCCTCTAGCTCAACTATGTATCAGCGTTCTGCAGTACTGAGCTATGTAAAAGTTAAGTATTACTAAGTCTCTCAGAAATATATATCTCGTTCTAATTTACTCTAGTGTTTCTAGTTTCTGCTGCCCACTGGCTGGTCACCTCCTACCTGCACAAGCGTGCATCCTTTATTCCTGTGTCGGTCTTTCTACTCGGCCACCGACACCTAAGACGGAAACGAGACACAAAAGCGGCGAAGCGGCTGGGACGCAAAAGTATCCCAAGCAGAATTTA
This sequence comes from Locusta migratoria, assembly GCA_026315105.1. Lineage (NCBI taxonomy): Eukaryota > Metazoa > Arthropoda > Insecta > Orthoptera > Acrididae > Locusta > Locusta migratoria. The sequence continues at coordinate 261,441,578 of CM048751.1, forward strand.
GCTGAAAGCCGCCATCTCGATAGATAGGTCTCGCTGTCCGGCGGTCTTATTTCCACAGTTTTATTGATAAACCAAGCTCCAAAAGTTATATGTTGTTGTTGTTGTGGTCTTCAGTCCGGAGACTGGTTTGATGCAGCTCTCCACAATACCCTATCCTGAGCAAGCCTCTTCATCTCCACATAAGAACGGCAACCTACATCTGTCTGAATCTGCTTACTGTATCTGTCTCTTGGTCTTCCCCTGCGATTTTTTCCCCACACACTTCCCTCCAACGCTAAATTCACAATTCCTTGATGTCTAAGAATGTGTCCTACCAATCGATCCCTTCTTTTAGTCAAGCTATGCCAGAAATTTTTTTCTCCCCAATTCTGTTCAGTACCTCCTCATTAGTTACGCGATCCACCCACCTAATCTTCAGCATTCTTCTGTAGCACCACATTTCAAAAGCCTCAATCCGCACTGTTTATTGTCCATGTCTCACTCCCATACAAGGCAACACTCCATACAAATGCCTTCAGAAAGGACTTCCTTAGGCTTAAATCGATATTCGATGATGTACGGACCACAATTTTCGTCTGATTGTAATTCATTGAGTGACCTATGGAAATACAGTGGTCATCGATTGCGGACTTCGTGGGTTATAGAAGCAGAGTATGCCGCTTGATTTCTACAGTGCACTTCTGCACAGTGCGCGTCATTTGCCCTGTATAGGGTTTGCCACACTCGAGTGACTTTACAGCACATGTGATACCAGAGCTCAGTACGTTTTAACCAGCACTTCGGCGGTACTCACCTGAAGATGGCCACAAGACTCTGCGGCGAAATATCGTGCCAGAAAGTTACAGACATCCGGCAGTTCTCTCGAAATTTGATGGAACAGCCAGCACTCCGGGAGAGTTTTAAAATTGACAAGGCAATATCGTTGCGTTTAAAACACGCAGGTATGTGGGTGTTGCCGGCAGGCTGGTGCTGTACACGAAGCTGTTCGGGCTGATGGGCCTGACGTGGGTGATGGAGATCGTGTCGTGGGCGGTGGGCGGGCCCGCCTACTACTGGTACCTGACCGACCTGGTGAACCTGCTGCGCGCCGTCTTCCTCTTCTACCTGTTCTGCTGCAAGCGCAGCGTGCTGCGACTGCTGCGCCAGCGGCTGCCCGTCTGCTGCCCGGGAGCGCTGCCGCCCAGCGACGCCAACGCCGGCTCCGGATCAGGTACGTCCACGGGCTCTTCAAAACGTCTCTCCGCAGTGCTGTACCATTGTTAGCCTTCCTGGCTTACTTCAAATAGGCAACATTCCACTGTTTTCTTCAAAATGTTGAAGTGTTTGTAATTCTGAGACGCCAAACCACGTTGGTCATCAGTCCCTAGTCTTACAAAGTACTTAAACTAACAATAAAATTCCTCTGGGTATGACACCGCGTCGTCATTTTATAAACTGTACCGACGTTTCGGCCACTGTTGCAGGCGGCCTTCATCAGTGTCTGTGTCTGACTGCTGACTGTACGATCGCTTGGTGTTTATATATCAGCGGATGAGGGAGAGGAAGGGGGACGTTGGTTATCCTTTCTTGGTGGTTATATTATTGCACGCCATTGGTGGAAAGGGGCGTTGCTGATTGGTGTTTTGATGGCTGGTTTTTCATATGATTGGATGTTGCATTCTTCTCTCTTATTGGTTCAAATGTTCAAATGTTTGTATAGTTTATGGGACTTAACTACGGGGCCATCAGTCCCTAAACTTACAAACTACTTATGAACTACTTACGAACTAGGACGGCACAAATAACCATGCCCGAGGGGGGATTCGTACCCCCGACTGTAGTGGCCGTGCAGACCGTGACTGGAGCGCCTCAGTCTCCTCGGCCACCGCGGCCGGCTCCCTTATTGGTCAAAATGGACATTTTCTATTGGCTTTTACATTACAAGTTGCTATTGGCGGAATGGACCTGGGAGAACGGACACTGGTTGTGGCGTGCCGCTGTTGACTTGTCGCCTGGCGCAGACGGCGGCGGACCGGTGCTCTGCGTGTGCGCTACGCGGCCGCTTTGGTCTCCGGGGCGCCTGCGCGAGTCATTCCGCGCGCGGTGCCGTCACGTAGCGTTGCAACTGCTGGCAGCCAAGACGCCTGTAGCCATCCTCCCTGTTCATATTGGTGGGACGCTTCGCTATTTCTATAGCTTCTCTAATCATCCTCCTCGATGAGAATGGTTGTTTTGCCAGCACGCGGGCCTCACCGAAAGATAACTGTTTTCCGCACTGATTGTGGTGCTCAGAAACCGCTGACTTTGTGTGCTGTCCAAGCCGTATGTACCTTTCATGTTCCGAAAGCCTCGTGGAGATTGCTTGTCCGGACTCTCCTATATAGACCAGACCACACTAGCAGCTTATTTCATAAACGCCGGCATTACTCAGTTTGTCAACTGCGTCAGTTGAACCTAGGACATCCTTGGTCTTATTGGTGCTGCGGAAGACTGACTTGATGCCTGCTCGACGAAGAGCCTTGCCCACACGTTCAGTGACGCCCTGCTCGTAAGGTAATAGGGCGGTGCTTTGTGCTTCCTGCTGTTCCCCTCTATTGTTTTCATTCCTCCTGGACATTGTTTTATTTCGCCCAGTCCATAGCCATTAGCCACAAAGGTGGATCTGAGATGCCGTAGTTCCACCTGTAGGTGATCGGCGTCGCTGATCCTGTGGGCCCTCCTTGTTAAAGTTTGAAGGGCGGACTTCTTCTGCATGGGGTGGTGGTTGGAGGAGGCGTGGAGGTACCTTTCCGTGCTGGTAGCCTTTCTATACACCCTGTGGCCGCGTTTACCGTCAGACTTTCGGTAGACTTCAACGTCGAGGAAAGGCAGCACCCCATTCTTTTCTACTTCTATTGTGAAATGTATTTTGCTGTGCTGCCGACTGAGATGTGTTGCTATTGGCTATGGACTGGGCGAAATAAAACAATGTCCAGGAGGAATGAAAACAATAGAGGGGAACAGTAGGAAGCACAAAGCATCGCCCTATTACCTTACGTGCAGGGCGTCACTGAACGTGAGGGCAAGGCTCTTCGTCGGGCAGGCATCAAGCCAGTCTTCCGCAGCACCAATAAATCTAAGGATTTCCTAGGTTCAACTGACGCAGTTGACAAACTGAGTAATGCCGGCGTGTATGAAATAAGCTGCGAGTGTGGGCTGGTCTACATAGGAGAGACCGGACGAGCAATCTGCACGAGTCTTTCGGAACTTGTAAGGTACATACGGCTTGGACAGCACACAAAGTCAGCGGTTTCTGAGCACCACAATCAGTGCGGAAAACAATTATCTTTCGGTGAGGCCCGCGTGCAGGCAAAAAAAAAAAAAAAAAATTCAAATGTTTGTAGAGCTTATGGGACTTAACTACGGGGTCATCAGTCCCTAAACTTACAAACTACTTATGAACTAACTAATCCTAAGGACGGCACAAATATCCATGCCCGAGGGGGGATTCGAACACCCGACCGTAGTGGCCGTGCAGACCGTGACTGGAGTGCTTCAGTCCCCTCGGCCACCGCGGCCGGCGTGCTGGCAAAACAACCATTCTCAACGAGGAGGAATATTAGAGAGGCTATAGAAATAGCGAAGCGCCCTGCCAATATGAACAGGGAGGATGGCTACAGGCGTCTTGGCTGCCAGCAGTTGCAACGCTACGTGACGGCACCGCGCGCGGAATGACTCGCGCAGACTGCCCCGGAGACCACAGCAGCCGCGTAGCGCACACGCAGAGCACCGGCCCGCCGCCGTCTGCGCCAGGCGACAAGTCAACAGAGGCACGCCACAACTACTGTCCGTTCTCCCAGGTCCATTCCGCCAATAGCAAGTTCTTATTCAAAAGCCAATAGGAAACGTCATTTTTGAGCAATATGGGAGAAGAATGCAACATCCAATCACATGAAAAACCTGCCATTAAAACACCAATCAGCAACGCCCCTTTCCACCAATGGCGTGCAATAATATAACCACCAATAAAGGATAGCCACCGACCCCCTTCCTCTCCCTCATCTGCTGATATATAAACACCAAACGATCGTACAGTCTGCAATCAGACACAGACCCTGATGAAGGCCGCCTGCAACAGTGGCCGAAACGTCGGTACAGTTTATAAAATGACGACGCGGTGTCATACCCAGAAGAATTTCAGTGATAGTGACAACTGCCGCGGAAGCCTACGTTTGTACTTAAACTAAGTTAAACTAACCTAAGGACAATGCACACATACATCCATGCCCTTGGGAGGATTCGAACCTCCGACGTGGGAAGCCACGCGACCCGTAACGTGGCGCTCCACACCCCTCGGCTACTCCTGCGCGGCCAACGAGCTTAAATTTCATAGAGTGGCTAACACAGAGTTACAGCTCTCTTTGCGGCAACCTGTGTAAACTTGGCCGCCATATTTTTGGTGGTCACTACACTTGAGAAGAGTATGTCTATCGTATGTTCTTGAGCTTGAAGTATTGTATTTAGTTTATATAGTATTTAGTGTGTATTGCATATAAAATTTTTGCTGATGAAATTTGCCTAAAGTGTCATCATCATCATCATCATTTTCCATCTCCAGTTTCCCGGGTGTGGCTAACAAGCGCTCTCCATCTCATCCGCTCTTGATATAACATTTGGTCTTAGACATCATCCCAGTTAAAACCGTTCTTCTCTATGTCTGATTTAACTGCCCCTATCCATCGTCTCCTTTTCCTTCCTCTTGGTCTTCTTCCTCCCACTTCCATTCTGAAGTATTTTTTTAGTTGTTCTTGTGCTATCCATTCTCATTACATGGCCATACCACTGCAGTCTTCGTTTCCCCAAGATGTTCACAGTAGGCACCCTGATACCAGCTGTTTCCCTGTGTACCTCATTTCTGATCTTGCCTAAAGTGTTTGCGTGTTCAAATGTTTGAGTAAAGACAGAGCGAGATCAAATAAGGCAAAACATTTGGTGTTCTTAGACGAAGTACTCACCGTTTTTTTTTATCACTTCTATTTGTGCATTTAAATGCCTAAAGTGTGTTCAGCATTTAAATGCACAAATAGAAGTGATAAAACGGTAAGTACTTCGTCTAAGAACACCAAATTTTCGCCTTGTTTGATCTCGCTCTGTCTTTACTCAAACAAAATTACTGACTCATGGCAGTTATCTGCTCCAAGAGTGAAGCTTCAGATGACCTATCCTGCAATTCCCTTGAAGTACTAAAAAAAAAAAAATCAGTTTTCTACCTAGTGTGGTTGAGATATTTGTTCTGCTGTCGCTCCTGTGGTTGACGAAATCCCACTTTTGAGTGTCTACACCTTCTTTAAAAGTATTTTCATTTATTGTTGACAGTACTTGATCGAACATGGTTGACATATAACCAGTGCAAAGTGTGGAAGCAATAGTGACAGCCAGAATTTTTTCACTTGTAAATGTCTGTGTTCTTTGCAATAAACATGTACTTATTTCAGCGTGACAACAACGAAAGTTATTAATGATACGTTATTTCGGTGTTGAATGAATGCTTTTGTGGTAGCAGACCTAGGAGCATTTTTATTGCAATATTCTATTGTCACATTCGTCTTTGTACCCAAATTTCACGTACCAAAGTTACTTGTTTCAGCATGGCAACAATGAAACATATTAACGACATCTTATTTCGACGTGGAATGCTTTTCTGGCAGATGACCTAGGCGCATTTTTGACTGCAGTATTTTGTTGTCACTTTGGTTTTTGTACGCAAATTTCGTCCACCAAAGTTCACAACTAAACCCTTTAACATCAATTTTACAAGTTTGTAGACTTGATAAACTAACTTATACTAACGACAGCACAAACATGCATCCCCAAGGGAAGATTAGAACCTCCGACGGGGAACGATGTCGCGCATCGGAACATAGCACCTCAATGCGCTCGGCCACTCCGCCGCGGCTGTTCGTAAGTCTTGCAGGAAAGAATACACGACAGCATATTCAATCAAAAAGCTTCAGAGTGCCACTCTATCAGAGGAACAGCCTTCGACTGCTCGTGAATCCCAACAGTGAGTTCTGCTAAAAGAAAATTTGTGTATAAATCTGTTTGTTTTGTCGGAAGCTATAGACGAAGTGTAACTCTTAAAGTATTGATACTAGAGAAATTATGAAGAGGAGCTTTTTTGTAGATACTTTTATGTAATTTAATTTTGTACTGTTGAAATGTTTCGCTGTAGATTACGGTTGTCTAGTTATTTAAAGAAAACGTAAAGAGTTCACATCCCAGAGATCGCGACTGTTAGTATGTCGATCACGACGGTCTTCCCCACACTGTGCAAATATTTGCAATTACACAATTTTCCCCCTATTTTTCCTTCGTTGACTGGACTATAAGTTTGGTTCCCTTGTTCGTTTGTTTCGTTTTTGTCACTGTTAAAATGCTAACCATTGAGGAACGTGTATTTTTAGTTGTACAGGTGTTCAAATCAGGTGGTAAAAAAACAGATTCTGTTCGTCAAACACTTAATTCAGATATCCCGGAGACAACAATCCAACATCGCGATACTGTGCGAAATTTGATTAAAAAAATTCGAAGTATAGGTTCGGTGTCAGATGCACCGGGAAGTGGTCCTCCTAGCGGGTTGTCTGAGAATAAACTACTTGACCCATTCATCCATATAAATACTCTGCAAGTCACATTGAAGTGCATGGCAGAGGTTCGTCGAATCGCTTTTATGATATTTCTCTACAGTACCATTCTCTAATAGCTCGCGGGAAAAAGGAACACTAAAAATCTTTGAGTTTTCGATCTGATTTCTCTTATTTTATCTTGATGATCATATCTTCCTATGTAAGGTGTGTGCTAACAAAATATGTTCGCATTCGGAAGAGAAAGTAGGAGAAACGAATTTCGCAAATAGATCTCCTCGCAACGAATAACGCCTTTCTTTCAGACCTAAATTAGAAAGAACACGTAGATAATGTCGTGGTAAAAGCGAACCACAGACTGCGTTTTATTGGCAGAACCCTTAAAAGATGCAACAGAACTTCTAAAGCAACTGCATACACTACGCTTGACCGTCCTTTTTAGAGTATTGACGGAGGACATCGAAAGAGTTCAAAGAAGGGCAGCTGGTTTCGTATTGTCACGATACAGGGGAGACAGCGTCACAGAAATGATACAGGATCTGGGATGGGAATCATTACAACAACGGCGCTTATCGTTGCGGCGTGGGCTACTTACGAAACTCCAATCGCCAACATTCTCCTCCGAGTATGGGTCAATAGGTCGTTCTCTTAGAGGTAGTTCATAATTTTTAAGGAAAGTATATGTTCTAAATTCCGGCGGCAAACCGACATCTATTTTGCGGATTACTCCTATTGACTTTCTTGAGTATTGCAATTACCTGTGCAACTTTTTAGACTTTGGGTACGAAACGTTCGCTAAGGACGCGGTTGTAATAATAACTTGGTATGAGGCTATTCCATATTTTCGATAAAATGTTCATGAGTCCAAGCAAGTCAGTTAGAAAACTCATCCAGGAAATCGATTTTACCCATAGCATGCGACTTGTGGAACTTTGAGCCAGACGGGAGGCGAGCACAGAGAGCCAAGTGGTTAAGGCGACTGCTGGCCCGAGCGGGAGACCTGGGTTCGATTCCTGGCCCGGCTCACATTTTCACTTGCCGCCATTGCTTCATTTCAATTCCCTAACGTAGCCACTGTCAGTCCTTTCTTTACTAATCCTTCTCCCTTCGTCTCCTTCATCAATAGTTTACCACATATATAATTAAGGTGATGTCAGGCCAATAGTCTCTTCAGTGCCTATATATACCACATTCAAATCCTTAGTGGAATTGGCCAGCCGCGGCGGAGCGGCCGAGCACATTGAGGCGCTATACTACGATGCACGAGGCCGTTCCCCGTCGGGGGTTCGAAACCCCCTCGGGCATGGATGATTGTGCCGTATTTAGTATAAGCTAGTTCATAAGTTTGGAAAGTAGGAGGCGAGGTACTGGCGGAAGTAGAGTTGTGAGGCGGCGCCGTGAGTCGTGTCGGAATAGCACAGTCGGTAGTGCGCTTGCCCGCGAAAGGAAAAGGTCCCAGGTTCGAGTCCCGGTTCCGGCACACAATTTTAATCTGCCAGGAAGTTTCATATCAGCGCACACTCCCTGCAGAGTGAAAGTTTCATTCTATATTGCTCACTGGTTTTCAACTTTCTTCACTGATGTAATTCATTGCCTACTGGTAGCTAATCTCTAAATTCCTTTGTGCCTTGAATGGCTTGTTGAATGCTGATGGGCTATAATGGAAGCTAGCTGTTTGGTGGTGACCTTTGCGACCATGTACCATATGTGTCTAGCAAGGAGGTTATAATAGATGGAAATGCCCTTAACGCCGCAGAAGTGAAGCCATTATTAACATATTACGGAGTCAATAACGTCTGTGGTGATAAGCGTGTTTTCATTGCATTCTGAGATGAAATTGATACTGAAAAGAAATTACCTACATTACCTATGGATATGCAAGCAGAACAAGAAAGTAATCTGTTATTATACACACAAAAATTTTGTTGGTAACGAAAAATTACTATTCGCTTTTGTTATTTATTTATTTATTTATTTTTTCAATAACTTCCATTTTTATTTTTACGAGATATAGGCTGCCTTGAAATTTCAAAGACCTGGTGGTACAGAATTTTTGTAGAATATTTAATGAAGTCAAACCCGTAGAAATCATTTTCGTAAGTATTCAACATAAAAATCGTCTCTTGAGTTCTGTACTTACGAAAATGATACAGCTTGGTTCTGTCATTATTGGAAAACTTGTTTTGTACTTCCTGTTAACTACTATAGCTGACAATTTCAGTTCTTGTAAAGCATTTGGGTATTATCCCGAATTCCCGATACGTAAGTCATGTCATAATTGAAGACCTCGTGGGAAAATTATGATAACCCTCATTTGTAAAGTGTTGAGATATGGAGACTTGTGTGTTTGAAAAATAGTTTGTGTTACCTGTTTTAATATTTATATTTGCCATCTCTCTGCAGCTTCATGTATTACTTGAAGAAAATGAAACATTCTGTCTGATATGAATGTTTGCACCAAATACATTAAAAATAAAAAAGTTGAGGGTTATCATTATTTACCCCAGAGATTTTGCGTTAATAATTCAGAGTTCAGCTATTTGGAAGATCTCTATTTTTCCATAACTCAGAAATGGCAGTCATTTAAATGTACGAAAGTTAAGGGCGCGGGAACCTTTCAGTGCTGTAATCTGAAAACATATTTCCTCGGCTCCGCAAGATAGCGGACTGGCTTCAGTCACCGGGGCGGGTTAGCCGCGTCCATGGAGCGCCGTGCTGCAGTGCGCTCGGCCGTCCACCGTCGGGGGTTCGAATCCCCCCCTCGGGCATGGATATTTGTGTTGTCCTTAAGTTAGTTTACCTTAGTTTAAGTAGTTTGTAAGCTACGGACTGATGACCACGCACTAAAGTCCAATAGATATACAAACATTTGTACATTTTTGGATTCAGTCGACAGCTAAGCTTTGTATAGCGTCATCTCCCCTTATTTTAACCTCCTCGGTGTCTACATACACGACAACTTCATCTATGTTCATATTAATGTGTCATAGACTTACTTTCTAGTGTAGGTTTTTTCAAGTCAATGGCCACAGTTGCACACAAGTTTGGTCATTTTGTTTTGCGTCCAGTTAGTATGGTGGTAGTATGCAATGTCACCATTGCTAATGTTACTGCCGGCTGCGGTGGCCAAGCGGTCTGCGGCGCGCCAGTCACGGTCTGCACGGCCACTGCGGTCGGGGGTTCCAGTCTCCCCTCGGGCATGGATATTTGTGCCGTCCTTAGTAATAGCTAGTTCATAAGTAGTTTGTAAGTTTAGGGACTGATGACCCCGTACTTAAGTCCCAGAAGCTCTACAAACGTTTGAACTTTTTTTTTTTTATTTATTTATTTTTTTTTTTATTTATTTATTTTTTTTTTTTTTTTTTTTTTTTTTTTTTTTTTTTTTGCTAATGTACTGCAATTTTATTTTGACAGGCAGCAGCAACAAGAGCAAGACAGAGGTGCGCAGCCGCAGCCTGACCTCGCAGCGCACCACCTCTTTCCACCTGACCGACCTTCAAGTCCTCCAGCTGAGCGAGCACGAGCCGCCGCCTCAGCAGGTGCTGACTCAGCAGGAGCAGCCGACTCAGCAGCCGCCACCGCCGCCTCAGCCCCAGCCGCAGCAGGCCAACGGACACGCCACCAGCCCTCCAGACACCACTCCAGTTTGATACCGCTCCAGACTCTGTACTGGCATCGTGTTACTGTCTCAGATGTTCATTTTACTAGTCATATGTGTGAACTTCACAACAGCTCATGTTGCCCAATGGGCTGAATGAACATGAGGTGTACCTCTGGTGGTACCAGCATACGACAGCTGCACCACGCAATTGCTGTTACGTCATTGTCTCCGATGGACATCCTCTTGGTCTCTACCATGTTTCTCGTAGTGGCCTAGCTTCGTGCATTGGCTCAGGGATCTACCTGGCAGAAAAGACAAATCAAGTGATATTTCTCCTGAATCACCTTACCACCGACGATATTGATGAAGCAATATTCAAAATTAAAAAAAAAATCGAAAAGGGAATTTGATATTGGTGTCCTTAAAAAACTGGGATGGCCACATGGCAACAACACTGAAGACTGTGTCCGCTTAACTGTGTCCTGGTTATAAATGGCGTCTTGATAATATGCTAGGCACATTGTTATATACACCAGACTATGCGGTAACTGTATATATAAAATCAGAATTGTTTGTCTAAAACGTCCATGTCTTAATGCATCCTTTGTTAAATCGAGTCATTGGCTCTAGGGTGATTAACAACTGACTATTCGTGTGCAATGCTGCAAACAAATATCAATTTTACTCTGAGCAATCCAAACCTTTAAACCTTAGACCACGATCCTGGACACATTTGAATCCAGTTGCATGGGTGATTAACCGATGACATATGATTTGTGAAAACATTTGCAGAAGCGTTGCTACTTTTGGAAACTATTTTCTGACGTTCGGAAGTACATAACAGCACAAGAGTTGATTTTAAATTGTTTAATCCAAGAAACTTATTCTTAGGTACGGAAGCACCATTTTAAAAAGTAACGGGCATTTCTACTGAGGTATTGATACGTGACAGGCAGTTTAAAGTAAACATATAACTGCTAGGCTTCTTGTTTATAAATTTCAAACGTTGTAATATCAGTGTAATTCGTTTTATAAGACTGGAATCTTTCAAGTAAGAGTCTGGACTAGTTAAATGACTTCGGTTAACGTACTTGTGCGATCCGTCAGTTGTAACCCGAAAATATTTGGAATCAACTTGCATATCAGCCTGTAACATTAAATTGTAGCACTTCTACATTGTTAACAGAAATTATAAACATATTTAGATGATAAAAAAGCTCTATATGAGGCTGATACATATCAAAGAGATTTCATAAAGATAAAATTTACGAAGGAAGAAATTTGTATGCAACTGGCTACCCAAAAAAGTTTGGACTGTGAAGGAGTGGGTGTTTCTATTCAAAGCTTTGGTCAATTTATTTCACGCTTAACAGCCAGATGACACTGCATGATTCATGGTTTTCTTTAGATGAAAAATCTTCTTCGTATTCGTAGTTTATCAGGCAAGAGGACAAACGTGGCAGGCAAGAAGTTGTCGTACTGAATTTTTGGTTGCCAATATCTACCCTGTGAATAAGCAACAGGCCTATATCTCGGTGTATAATGTATAAATGTAAAGTCGGGAACATGATTCATACATTGTACAGTGTGTATAATGAGATTCTAAAGAGATGGCGCACCCTATGAAAGCATCGTTTGAGACGGTGCAACGTGAATTGTAATTGGCTTGATGCCTTTGGATGCCGAAAACACCATTTCACAATAATTAAATGCATCTCAGTACTTGAATAGTGCGGAGACCCTAATTCAATCGATTGTTTCAGGACAGTTTTTAAAATTAAACCGTATGTGAATCTGTAACTACTGGAGAATTATCCTTGAAACGAGCCAAGAGAGATGAAAAGTGGAAAATTAAGTGGAGTGCTTATGTTAGTACAAAATTAAGAATATGACACTCCACTGGCGAACGAAGGGGAAGGGGAGCTTGGGAGCATACAAAGGAAAATAATTTAGGGAACAGGCTGTCAACGACAGCCGATGTATGAGGAATCTGCCTTTCTTGAAGTAGTGCGTTTTACAGTGGATGCAACTGTCTTTCCCGCAAGTTCATTGCTACTAGCATGCTACATGCACCTTGCTGACGAAAAATACCTGTAAACATTACGCGCGACATATGTCCCCTTGCTGAGCTATTTTTTGTTACAATCATCGAATGATGATACAGTTTAGCTATGTATTAGTGTTTAGAAGTTTTTATTAGCAACACTTTTTGCATTTCCATATTATATTGGGCCTTAGGATAATACTACAAAAGAACTGAGGAAGTGAATTAGTGTATGGACTTCCTGCAGAAGCGACCATGTACTCAGCTCTTTGTTTTGCACTAGTCATTTGGATAATTGATGTCTGAAAGATAAATAATTTGAGAACTACAGTGTTCTGTAAAACTGTTTTTGAATTTTTATTACCACTTGTTGATTGTTGTACCTTGTTACAATAAATAAATTCCAATTTTTCTACATTTGCTTAATCTGTACTTCTATAGGCCTATACTTCTGTATAGATATAAGTCTTCGTTTAATGTTGTTACCAAAAAATTCGAAAATTTCTTTGCCGATTAACTTCATATTTTAACACAATATTCTAATGAACATTCAAACAGACACAGGCCATTGGATTCAATAAAGAATTCTATCATTGACTACCAATGGAAACTACCATTTCAGAAAATTTAACAAACATCTTTATAAACAAAATAGAAGAAAGAATATTTCAAGATATGCCAGAAAATACAATATAACATATTGGTGGAGATATATGTTGGATAGCTATACCAGAAAATAAGACAACTCTGCAAACAGAGTTAAACACAAAACGTGAGAATATGCAGTTCACTTTAGGGAAAGGATAAACAGGCCAAATACTTTCCTAGATCTATAAACCACATAGAAAAATAGCCAACACTCATATGTCATCTACAGGAAAAACACTGTTCCAGACACAATATTAAATCACTCATCTAAGAACCTGCAAACCCAACACGAATCAGCACTCATATATACACTGGTCAAACAAACTGATCAAACAATTAGGGGTTTAGTTGAGATATCTAGGTACTGAAGTACTGATGATGATGATCGTGTGGCATTAATGACCGTTAGACCCCAACTGGGGTCGTGTTTAGCCTGCCTGGTGCAAGTCTTTTCATCTGACGCCACTTCGGCGACTTGCGTGTCAATGATGATGAAATGATGATGAGGACAACACAACACCCAGTCCCCGGGTGGAGAAAATTTCCAACCCGACCGGGAATCGAACCCGGGCCCCCTGCGTGCTAACCCATCACGCTGTCCACTAGACTACGGAGGCGGACACTGAAGTACTGTCATCGGCAGAATGAACTAAAATAGTTCAACGTCTCTCTGTTGTTCTACGGAGTGGAGACGACAACAATGTTATTGCAACAGAAATAGGGTTAATATATCAAAGAGTCGCTGCAGAGGGGTGTTGGTGCTGACTTGTGTTTACTCTACCAAACGAATTACAAAAGCAGTTGGGTTCAGATAGTGCAGTGAGCAGGTAATGCAATTAGATTAGATTAATACTTGTTCCATAGATCATATATACTACATTTCGTAATGATGTGGAACGTATCAGTCTAGTAAATGTTGTCTACACTTGACAATCAATATTTTATTACCTTTTTTTTATTTTTTTTTATTTTTTTTAAAAAGTTTTATCTAAAAATTCATCTACATTGTAGAAGGAGTTGTCATTCAGAAATTCCTTTAATTTCTTTTTAAATACTAGTGGGCTATATGTCAGACTTTAGATGCTACTTGGTAAGTGACCAAAGACTTTTGTGGCAGCATAATTCACTCCTTTCTGAGCCAAAGTTAGATTTAACCTTGAATAGTGAATATCATCCCTTTTCCTAGAGTTATAGCTATGCATGCTGCTATTACTTTTGAATTGGCTCGGATTGTTAACAAGAATTTTCATGAGTGAATATATGTATTGTGAAGCTACAGTGAAGATCCCCAGATCCCTAAATAAATGCCTGCAGGATGCTCTTGGGTGGGCTCCAGCAATTATTCTGATTACATGCTTTTGTGCAATGAATACTTTTTTACTCAATGTTGAATTGCCACAGAATATGATCCCATATGAAAGTAATGAATGAAAATAGGCGTAGTAAGCTAATTTACTGAGATGTATATCACCAAACTTTTGCAATGACTCTGATAGCATAAGTAGCTGAACTCAAACGTTTCAGGAGCTCTTCAATATGTTTCTTCCAATTCAGTCCCTCGTCAATGCAAACACCTAAAATTTCGAATATTCTACCTAAGCTACAGATTTATGTTCAAAGTAAAAATTTATTAATGGTGTCATGCCATTTACTGTATGAAACTGTATATACTGGCTTTTATCAAAGTTTAATGAGAGTCTATTTGTAGAGAACCACTTAATAACTTTCTGAAAGATATCCTTTACAATTTCATCAGTTAATTCCTGTTTGTCAGGTGTGATAGCTATACTTGTATCATTAGCAAAAAGTACTAGCTCAACATCTTCGTGCATGTATAATGGCAAGTCATTAATATATATTAAGAACAGCAAGGGACCCAAGACCGAACCTTGTGGGACCCCATTTTTGATAACTCCCCAGTTGGAGAAATTAATTGTTTCGTCTATATCATGTGAACTGTTTATTTCAACTTTCTGCACTCTTCCGGTTAAGTATGATTTAAACCATTTGTGCACTGTCCCACTCATACCACAATACTTAAGCTTATCTAGAAGAATCCAATGATTTACACAAGCAAAAGCCTTTGAGAGATCACAAAAAATCCCAACAGGTGATGTCCGTTTATTCAAAGCATTCAATATTTTATCCGTGAACGTATATATAGCGTTTTCAGTTGAAAAGCTTTCTTGAAAACCAAACTGACATTTTGTTAGAACCTTATTTTTACTAATATGTGAAGCAACTCAAGAATACAAAACTTTTTCAAACATTTTTGATAAGTCTGTAAGAAGTGAGATGGGGTGGTAGTTGTTGACATCGGACGTATCCTCTTTTTTATGCAAAGGTTTAACGATAGCATAGTTCAGTCGATCTGGGAAAATACCCTGCTTTAAAGAGCTATTACAAATATGACTGAGAATCCTACTTATCTCCTGGGAACAAGTTTTTAATAACCTGCTGGAAATCCCTCAATTCTATATGACCGTTTACTCTGGAGAGAGTTTATTATTTTCCTAATTTCTGAAGGAGAGGTGGGTGTAATTTCGATTGTATCAAATTGTGTGGGTATGGCCTCGTCCATTAATTGCCTTGCTCCTTCTAATGAACATTTAGATCCTATTTTCTCTACAACATTTAAAAGGTAATCATTAAAAATGTTTCAACTTCTGACTTTTTGTTAATAAAGTTTTCATTCGTTTTGATAGCAATACCTTCTTCCTCTGCTCTTGGTTGCCCTGTCTCCCTTTTAATAATATTCCAATTTGTTTTAATTTTATTATCATGGGAACTAATCTCAGACATGATGCACATGCTTCTTGATTTTTAAATAACTTTTCTTAATGTAGCACAGTAGTTTTTTATAATATTTTATTGTTTCTGGATTATTACTCTTTCTTGTAGACAGATATAGTTACCTTTTTCGGTTACAAGATATTTTTATTCCTTTAGTAAGCCATGGTTTTTTGCATGGTTTCTTACAATTAAATTTTACTAATTTCTTGGGGAAATAGTTATCAAATACCCTTACAAATGGATCGTGAAGTAAGTTATTTTTTAAATTAACATAAAGTTTCTTATAGACCACATCCCAGTCTAACTGCTGTAGACTTTCTTTGAAATTTCTAGTTGTTAAGTCATTAATCGAGCGCACAATTCTGGAGGACTGTTTCGAATTACTGATCGGAGCTGTGTCATATACTGTTACTGGCTGTGCACTATGATCAGAAAGACCATTCTCAACGGGACAAGCATTTACGTTGTTAAACTTATCTTGGTGTATAAAAACGTTATCTATCAATGTACTGCTGTCCTTTACTACCCAAGTTGGAAAATCAATAACAGATGTCAGATTGAATGACCCAAGTAAGACTTCCAGGTCTTTCTTCCTATTACACTCTTTCAGTGAATCTACATTGAAATCACCACAAATAATAATTTGCTTCCCCCTATCTGACAGATAGACAACAAGGCATCCAAGTTTTCCAGAAATAACTGAAAGTTTCCTGAAGGGGACCTATATACTGTTACAATTATAAGATAATCATCGTTGACTTTAAGCTGGCAGGCACATGCTTCAATATGCTGCACTACACAAAACTTTTTTGTTTCTAAATTTTTGACACTGTGATAGCTTTTGACATATATGGCAACTCCTCCTCTTATCCTATTATCTCTACTTACATCTGAAGCTAATTTATATCCACTGACATTCACATTTTCCATACCAGAGACAATGTGATGCAACAGCAACGTGACTTACCCGAAACAGTGGCACGGAAAGCTATAGGAAGATTGGAAGCGGGACAGAGAGGAGGTGGCTGCAACTATTGGACGGTCCAAAAATGTAATTTCCAGGGCCTGGACGCTAGTTCAGACAACAGCAACCGTTAAAAGAAAGAAAGGCAAAGGTCGTTCACTGGTAACTTCAACATGAGATGACCGTTATCTCAGGTTCCGTCGAAACAGGAGGCTGAATGAAACTCAGCTACAACGCACGCTCCAGGCAGTAACAGGACACTCAATATCATTACAATTAGTCCGAAAACCCCTTTGGGAACCTGGCCTCCACGCACCGAAGCCTAAGGTATGTGTCCCATTAAAACTACTACACCATCTCGCTCCCAGAAACTGGCAGAGGAACATCAGTATTGGAGTCTTAACGAATGGTGCAGGGTTCTGCTCACAGATAATCAAGATTTTTCTGTTCGTCCGGACAATCGTCGTTCCCTCATCTGAAGAGAACATGGAACTCGGGCCGGCCGCGGTGACCGAGGGGACTGAGGCGCTTCAGTCACGGTCTGCACGGCCAGTACGGTCGGGGGTTCGAATCCCACCTCGGGCATGGATATTTGTGCCGTCCTTAGTATTAGTTAGTTCATAAGTAGTTTGTAAGTTTAGGGACTAATGGCCCCGTAGTTAAGTCCCATAAGCTTAACAAACATGTGTGAACATGGAACTCGGAAAATACTGCCTATGTACAGGAGACATCACCATATCATGGTAGTGGATGAATGGCATGGGCAGAAGTCAGTTTTTGCGGATGTACGGACCTCTATTTCGTTCAGAATGGCGCTTTGACTGCTCAGATGTATAGAGACGAGATCCTTCGACCTTTTGTTGGTGCCATAGGACATGGGTTCTATTGTGACCTCGTCACCTTTGGTTGTTTCTTACTCGTCCCAGTCTAGTTGTCAGGAAAGGTAATGGTGCAGGAATCGATATCAGCTGTAACAACTATTCAGATTAATAATACAAGTTTTTTTACTGAATATTATAATACTCAACTTTAGAACATAAGTCTGTTTCATCTCTCTTCTTGCATCTCGTGGCGTCGTCCATATGATACTAGCTGCTCTGAGACCTAGTGACTGCTAAGTTTGTAGCCACGTTCTGACTTAGTACTGTCCTATTTCTGACTTCGTAGCTGCCTAGTAGCGGAGGGCGTCCAGACGTATGTTTACCTAGATATAGCCGCTTGTAGAGGGAGCGCATCTTCGGTTACTCCCTCTAGGATGCGCGGTTTCTTGCGATTGGCTTTTGGTCGATCGCTGTCTTCTCCACGATAGTTCTCTTATGTCTGGCGTGTGGCGCTGACTTTACGCCACGACAGGTTCCTTCTAGTAGACGATAAAGGTCGTCTCCACAGATCAGCACTGTTGGACATGGTGCTTGAAACTGAGGGAATTGGACGAATGGAATGGCCAGTGTGTTCACTGGACTTAAACCTGACTGAGCTTGTCTGAGATGCATATGGCAGACTCACTGCAGCCAGACCAGCTCCTCCCACAACGGTTGCAGAGCTGGATATTGCAGTCATGGAAGAATGGCCAAATATCTCCCAAGAGCTGACTGATGACCTCATACTGACAGTGCCACGCAGGTGTGCAACTGTACTGGCCGTACGAGGTGGTCACACATCGTGTAAGAGAGCAACAAGAATGACTTTTTCACAGTTGTGGTAGCCCCATAGTGTGTTGCTCTAAGTACACGCCATGTAAACGTCAACTAAAGAGTTGTGATAGCAAAATATCGCACTGTATCATACACAAATTACAATTGTAAACAATATCTGAATAAAATACGGTACCATAAGATACAATTGTAACCAATATCTGAATAAAATACGGTACCATAAGTATGATCTCTCATTGATCCCCTAAATTGTTTTATGGAGTGTATTTTACAGATGAAACATACTACTACTTCACGACACAGTTACAACAAGGAGCTGGGCATAATTCAGATAGGAGAGAATAATGGATATCAGGAACCCCTAGTTGCAAAAATGAATAAGAAAATTCAGAATAAGAAAAAATGGAAACATCAGCTAGGGGCTCACAACACTGACAACTTACTACCAAAACAATGACAACCACACCACTACTCCAGGACATAAGACAAAATCTCAACAAACAAAGGACATACCATTAGAAACTTTGAAATGAGATTTAAAGAACATAAAAGAGCATGGAAATATGGAAACTCTCATTCAACATTTGCAGAACACCCCAACAAGAAAAACCATTACCCCACCACAATAGAAAAAGACATGAAATTAGTCAGATTTAGCAATAAGAAACATCTCCTAAGCCTAAAAGAGAATTTCCAAATTCAAATAGTAATAGAAAAGAACCTCTCTCTCGCAAACACACACACACACACAGAGAGAGAGAGAGAGAGAGAGAGAGAGAGATTTACACTTGCCATCTGAAATGAAAACATATTTATAAACAAACACAATCCAGTCAGATTAATACACACGCTTGCTGTGCCACGGAAGGAAAAAAAACAGTTTTGCATCTCATAATATCGAGCCAAAGAACTGAAAATCACTTTACATGAGACACCAACCTCTGTCTGTATTGATTTATACCCTTCAAAGTAGTCTATATTCCAAATGGCGCATTTCCGGACAAGTGGTTATTACCATACATCACTGTCTCATGTCCCCTCTACAAAATCTATACCTGTGTAATAGGAATTCCAAAACACCCTGTGTATTCAGTTCTCATACATATATAGAAGTTGCGAAGTATTGTTGGATATTCTAGCCTTTTATGTGTACTTAAACTATTCAGAACGTATCTGTTCTCAGAAGCCTAATGTATCACATTAACAGCACAACAATTTAATTAATATTCAGTGATACTCAAATGCTTTGTTGGGACAGCAACTACTACAGTAACTTATTCACTAGCGTCAATACACAAGCGAGACAACAGCCCAAGTCGATTTTCTTATGGCGGTGGTGGAGAGAGGAGGGGGGCAATTTAAAAACCTCGCCAGAAGCGACAGTACGACGTTCAGTCGATTATTCTATTTTAGGGATCTAATGTCCACCGTCTTACAGCATCCTGACTCCCCACCTCTTGAACGCTTTAACCTCTTAGTGTTTTGTGTGTCGTCAGTACCAACCTTCGTGATTAAACACTAAGCATTAACATCGTAACAGCAATTGGTGAAAGCTGTCTCTCACTTACTTGCAATATAATTACAGAGGTAAGTGTCATTGGTGGTTACATACACAAATATGGCGATTCAGAGAAGGGATATTCCACTAACCATTTTGAGCCACCAAACATGGGAATATAATTTTTAGACATCTAACAGCACAGCAGATTACTTTTGTCTTGTTTACTCCTGCAAACTTTAATAACACACTATTTCCCTTGTGTTGGGTATATTTATTACTTACATAGATATAAAATAAAGTTTTACATTAACTGTGTATGCCATAAACATTGTGAAGGGGCTGAATATAGACATTTGCTTGCTCTTTCATATTTTATTCTGTAACATACCTTTTACTAGGTTGGGAAGAGTATTACGTAATATGTGGAGTGAGTGAAACATAGAGCATATGGTCTGTTGAACAAGTTTCCCGTGGGAAAATTCGCCCATATTTGCATCTAAAATAAGATTGGCTATTTATCTGTAGTCTTAGGTCACCAAAACCCCCAGCTATGTCATTAATATTTAATATATAATTTATTTAAATACTGGCGGTTTATTTTCGTTAAAAATGCAGCCAGCAGCTTTTATGAATGTTTTTATTCCACAACTAGTTTTCGAGTCACTGCAGGCTCATCATCAGTGGATACGTTACGGGGACATTTATTGTCTCGCACCAAGTGTAAAAGTTCACGCTGTGTTGGTGGTTTGCGTTTTTATTAACGGTATTGGCATAACCATGTTGTACATTGGTAACTGACGATTTTCACACATGACAATATCTTGGTACACTTGGCGTCATAATTTTCACTTAATGTAAACATTATATTTACAATAAGTGAAAGTTGTGAAGCCAAGTGCAACAACATGCTCTCAAGTGCCCAACGTATAACATGATTATACTAATACCTACAGGGTCTCCAGAAAAGGATTCCCTGATTTCAAAATTAAATATCTCGAAAACAAAGATCGATAGAGGAATACAGTAAACCGTATGTTTATTGTGAAAGCTGTAAGAAGTTTATGCATCAGTTTGAAATAATAGTTACAAAAGCTGCTAACACATGGCGCTGTACGCTGTACAGCTCATATCAGCATGCATAAGTGAAATAATCGTATGAAAACACTCTTTGCAAACAATCACATCACAATGTTTTCAAAATGTTCACTATTGACACTCAGAGTTGGCGCAAACGAAGAATGAAATTCGCCATCACATTTCGTAGTGTCTCAACCGAAATGGATACACCTGCTACAGACCGCCGATTCAAGCTCGTCCAGCGTGGCGGGAAGCTTCGGGTAGACCATGTATTTCACTGTGCCCACAAAAAAAAAAAAAAAAAAAAAAAAAAAAAAAAAAAAAAAAAAAAAAAAAAAGCGAATATGTAGGCTAATCCATGCATGCACCAGTAAATTTGTGATATTCCAAAGGAATGACTCGATTCCCGGAGTATTCCTCAAGAAAGCGAAACACTTGTTCGGTCCTATGGTCCTGCGTGGTCGGGCTCCATTTTGCATAAACCATTCAGTACCTGGTCGATCCTCTAACGCTTGCTGTGTGGTGACAAATTGTTCCAAAATTGCAACGTAACGTGCACCAGTGACCGTTTCTCGGATTAAAAAAGGGCCGATATGCCTCTGCTGCATACTGCATCCCACACAGTAACGTTAGGAGAATACAGGGGTTTCGCTTCACACCAATATGGCTTTTCGGAACCCCAAAATCGCCAGTTCTGTTTATTCACGTACCCATTCAGGTGGAAGTGTGCTTCATCTGTAAACCAGATCCAGCCAACATCAAATCCTTCACTATCAATCATTGTGAGCATCTGATTAGCAAATGCAACCCTTTGTTGCACAGCTCGTACGGGTATGGCCTGGTGCGTTTGAATTTTTAATGGAAACATGTGTAAGTTGTTTCTCAGTATTTTCTGCGTGCTGGAACGCTTCAAACCAGTGTCAGATGCAATTCTACGGACGGATGACATTGAATTTCGCTGAATAATTCCAGAAAGTGTGGCGATATTTTCAGGCGTAACTGAGGTTTGCTTGCGGCCAACATGCCCCACCCGCGGTTGAGTAGCCGAGCGGTCTAAAGCATCTCGCTGCGGAGCGCGTGGTTGCTCGCCGTGGAGGTTCGAGTCCTCCCTGGGGCATGGGTGAGTGTGTTTGTCCTTAGGTTAGTTTACCTAGGTTTAAATAGTTTGTAAGCTACGGACTGCTGACCACGCAGTTTGGTCCGATAGATTTACAAACATCTGAACATTTGAGCAACATGCCCCACTAGATCATCAGTTAGGCTGCCTGTTCGTTGAAATTTTTTTTTCGTATCGGGTCCTTTTGGAACATTAAACCGTGCTTGAAAACTTCGCCTTGTTGCCGTAGGGCACTCTTCTAACCTGTGGTACTGTAGCTCCAGAAAAACGCGTTGTTCAATGGAGTACGCTAACCTCCTTTCACGTTTCAGTAGTGGAACTTATCGCTCTGGGCTTCGGATCACTATTTATACTAGGCATTACGTATGGCGATTACAGCGCCATCTGTTAACAGCTTTTGTAACTATTATTTCAAACTGCTGTGTAAACTTCTTACAGCTTTCACAATAAACATACCGTTTACTGCATTCCTCTATCGATCTTTGTTTTCGAGATATTTAATTTTGAAATCTGGGAGTATTTTTCTGGACACCGTGTATAACAAAAACACAATGTCCCTCTAACGGATTCACTGATGATGAGCCTTCAGTGGCTCGAAAACTAGTAATGGAACAAAAACATTCAAAAAAACCGCTGGTTGTATTTTTTGTTGTTGTTTGTTTGTTTGTTAAGCTTATGGGACTTAACTACGGAGGCATCAGTCCCTAAACTTACAAACTACTTATCAACTACCTTATACTAAAGACGGCACAAATATCCATGCCCGAGGGGGGATTCGAACCCCCGACCGTAGTGGCCGTGCAGACCGTGACTGGAGCGCCTCAGTCTCCTCGGCCACCGCGGCCGGATTGTACTTTCTTTATATATATATATATATATATAATAAATGGCCAATTTACGGTACAGCTGCTGTTCGCATCCAACATGGATATTTTCAAATTAAAGACATTAAAGATAAAGGTGAAGCAATGTATTAAAATTTGTAATGCGGCCGGGAATTATTTAACTATGTCTGTTTATTGTGTCGCGTTGACCTACGTTTCAGTTGATTATAAAACTTAATTATACGTTCAATATGAATATGACAAGCGTAACACTCCAGAAAGTTACTATGGCGCCAAAATGTAGCGATTGGCACGTAGTGTTACTCCTGCCGCAGTTAGTTAGCTAGTTTCCTCGGACAATGAACACCAATGTCAGACGAGTGCGTGCACCGCGTAAAATGTATCATAAAAATTGTTAAATATTTGTGAACTTCCACCATACAGTTGTGGAAGAAAGAAAAGCCACCGTCATCCCTAAATTTACTGTGACAAAGTCATTGTAGAATAGTTAAACCTAGCCACATTAAACTATCATTTCAGCCTCACATCGAAAAACAGCGGATCTATGACCTGAGTACTGCTTCTTCGGAAGGGTCAAGAGCAGCGAAAGAAGATATCAGGTCAGTGAATAGAAATCAACGTCTTCATACTCTGACGAGGTACGGAACAATACGATCCCTCCCATGCAGTGCTTTTTTCTATCGCAAATAGAAACACTGGCACGGAATGTCTTGCTAACAGGACCGAGGGTACATAGAAGGGAAACAAATAGGAAAATCACGGGTAACCTATGGACTTATTCAAATGTTCAAATGTTTGTATAGCTTATGGGACTTAACTACAGGGTCATCAGTCCCTAAACTTACAAACTACTTATCAACTAGCTAACACTAAGGACGGCACAAATATCCATGCCCAAAGGGGGATTCGAACCCCAGACCGTAGTGGCTGTACTTATTCAATTTCAAATAAATTTAATGAATTATCATCCCCTTCTTTTTCTCTTTTATCCTACCATAACACGGTCCTCCTCGACTTACGTTGATAAGATTCGAAAAGCTTGTCCTTTCAACTGTCATAAAATGTAAACAAACTTGCCTATAGCCCCATCTACTGAGAAAATTTCGTTGAATGTAGACGAGGCAGTAACCTCTGTATTTATTCAATAAACAGCGCAGGAACAGCAGAGGGTGTTTTTATACTGTATGGAAGTTCCACATTAATACTCTGCAAGTCACATTTAAATACATGGTTCATCGAACCGCTTTTATGATATTTCTCTACAGTTCCATTCTCCAATAACTAGAGGAAAAAGGAACACCTAAATCTTTCCGTTTTCGATCTAATTTCTCTTATTTTATTATGATTGTCATGTCTTCCTGTGTATGTGGGTGCTAACAATATATGTTCGCATTCGGAAGAGAAAGTTGGTGAAAGAAATTTCGCAAATAGATCTCGTCGCAACGAATAACGCCTTTGTTTTAATTATTTCCATCCCAACACGTCTATCATTTTAGTGACACTCTCTCCCCTATATCGCGACAATACAAAACGAGCTGCCCTTCTCTATACTTTCTCTAAAACGTCTGTCAGTCCCACTTGGTGGGGATTCCACAATGTGCAACAATACTCCAAAATAGGATGCACAAGTGTGGTGTAGGCAGCTTCTTTAGTAGAACTGTTGCATCTTCTAAGTGTTCCGCCAATGAAACGTAGTCTTTGGTTCGTTTTCCCTACAGTCTTTTCTATGTGCTCTTTACAATACTTGTTGTTTGTAATTGTTACTCCTAAGTATTTAGTTGGATTTACGGCCTATAGTTTTGACTGATTTATCGTGTTAATGCAGTTTAATGGATTTATTTTAGTGGTCATATGGATGACTTCACACCTCTCATTATTAAGGGTCAAATGCCATTTTTGGACCGCGCAGATGTCTTATCTAAATCATTTTGCTGTTGCTCTTGTTATTCTGGTGACTTAACTAACCGATAAGTGACAGCATCATCCGCGAACAGTCCATGGTAGCTACTCAGATTATCTCCTAAATCGTTTTTGAAAATAAGGAAGTGGCAGGGGTCCTATAACAATTGCCTGGGAAACTGAAGGACTTTCCGTCATTTACAGCGTACTGTGCCCTTTCTGACAGGAATCCAGGCATCCAATCGCACAACTGTGGCGATATTCCATAAGCACGCAGTTTGATTAGAAGACGCTTGTGACATACAGTGTCGAAAGCCTTCCCGAAATCTAGAAATACGGAATTTATTTGACGTCCCTTGTCGCTAGCACTCATCATATCATGTGAGAAAAACGCTAGTTGTGTTTCACAAGAAGATACTTTCTGAATCCGTGTTGACTATGGGTCAATTAGGGCGTTCTCTTGGAGGAAAGTATATGTTCTAAAATCCTGCTGCAAACCAACGTCAATGATATAGGCCTTTAATTTTGCTCCTAACTCCTATTATCTTTTCTGAATATTGGCGTAACCTGTGCAACTTTCCAGTCTTTGGGTACGGAACGTTCCCTGAGAGAGCGCTTGTATATGACAACTAGTTATGATGCTATTGCATCAGCATACTCTGAAAGGAACGTAATTAGTATATAATCTGGACCGGGAGACTTACTTTTGTTAAGTTATTGAAGTTGCTTTAATACATCAGAGGTATCAACTATTAAATTACGCATGCTGGCAGCTTTCCTTGATACGAATTCAGGAGTATTTGCTTCGTTTTCTTTCGTGAAGGAATTTCGGGAGGCTGTTTTAAGCAATTCTGCTTTAGCAGAACTGTCATCAGTAGCGTTACCCTTACTATCGCATAGTGGAAGTATTGATTGTGTTTTACTGTTGGTATACTTTACATACGACCAGAATTTCTCAGGACTCTGTCGTTGCGGAATTTATTACAAGTTTCGTGCATTGAAGTTCGAGCTAAATTTCGAGTTTCTGTAAAAGACAGCCAGTCTTGAGGATTTTATGTCCGTTTAAATTTTGTATGCGCTATGCTCTTTTTCACGGCGGGTCAGATCCATCTTTTGTTTGGTATAAATCTATCAATGGCTGTCGATATTATCACTCTGATCTACACTAACATTGTCAGTTTCGAAAAAGTGGAGATTCTCGCTGAGAAAAGCGTTATTCCAATTTCTATCTGCTTTTTTTGAATAGATATATTTCTCGATTATTTTTGGTAGATTTGGGAAATACTATATAGAATTTCGCCATAAGAACTCAGTGTTCACTAATCCCTGTGTCTGTTTTGAAGCTCTATTAGAATCGGATAAATTATTGCTAAGAGGTGAAGTACATTTTCACAACCATTTACAGTTCTAGTGCCTTCATGAACTAAATGCTGGAGATAATTTTCGGAGAAAAAACAAAGAGGAAGATCACTGGGTACATAAATTTTTGTATGGTACATGCAGAGGGTACCTTGCAGAAAACTTTGCCGAGAGAGGGAAAGGTGGAAACGAACAGAGAGATGGGAGAAAGAGGTGGATGCAGAGAGCGGGGGAAAGGGGATGTGGATTACGAGAGTGTAGTATAAATGAACACCCGAGCAACGCCGGGTTTACAGCTAGTGTAATATATAAAAATTAAAGTTTGTTTGTTTGTCTTTTTCTTCGTATTTTATGCACTGCCATACCTTACATCCGACTAAGATAAAAGTTTGTCAACATATTGGTTGCTCTTTCGTGAAGGTTATACGCATAATTATGTCACTGACACATGTACTTCAGGAGATATGACGACATGAACAATGAGATGCGTGATAAACTGCCGCTTAATAATGACACATTTTGCAAATAGTGTCCTTTTGTGCTAATGAATGTAACTACGAAATTATTTCTTTTTACTAATTATAGTTTATGAGATATGACGCCATAAACACTGAGACGTGTGGGTATCTGCCGCATCATGTTAGTTCGCACTTTATGCGCTGCGGTACCGTTAATCTTGTTGCGGTTAAACTTTGCAAACCTAATCTTCAAAACAATAGGAAAGACACTGTCTACGCAAATCTTAGTATGTTGCATAGCAGAGGGTACTTCACCTATGAAGTTCCACAATATCTACGGTTTTATTTATATCTTGACGATATTTTGTACACTTAACCTTCAAAATAGAGGAACGTAAACATCTACGTACGTTTTCATACTGTGCATGGCGGAGAGTACCGTGCAATACCCTTATAAACCACTTCACTGGTAACCAATTAAGTTAACAGAGTTCCGTACAATAAATGGAATGACACCATTAATAAATATAGACTTTGATCAGGAATCTGAAGCAAAGGTAGAATATTCAAAAATTTTAGGTGTATGCATTGATGAAGGGTTGAACTGGAAAAAACACATTGAAGATCTGCAGAAACGTTTGAATTCAGCTATTTATGCTATCAGAGTCATTGCAAAACTTGGTGATATACATCTCAGTAAATTAGATTACTATGCCTATTTTCATTCTCTGCTTTCGTATGGCATCATTTTCTGGGGTAATTCATCATTGAGTAAAAAGAATTCATTGCACAAAAGCGTGTAATCAGAATAATTGTTGGAGCCCATCCAAGATCATCCTGCAGGCACTTATCTAAAGAGCTAGGTATCTTCACAGTAGCTTCTCAGTATATATATTCACTTATGAAATTTGTCATTACCAATCCCACCAAATTCAAAAGCAATAGCAGTGTACATAACTACAACACTAGGGAAAAGAATGATCTTCACTATTCAAGGTTAAATGTAGCTTTGGCACAGAAAGGGGTGAATTATCCTGCCACAAAAGTATTTGGTTCAAAATGTTCAAATGTTTGTTAAGCTTAAGGGACTTAACTACGGGGTCATCAGTTCCTAAACTTACAAACTACTTATGAACTACCTACAACTAAGGACGGCACAAATATCCATACCCGAGGGGGGATTCGAACCCCCGACCGTAGTGGCCGTGCAGACCGTGACTGAAGCGCCTCAGTCCCCGCAGTCACCGCGGCCGGCAAGTCTTTGGTCACCTACCAAACAGCATCAAAAGCCTGACAGGTAGCCAACTATCATTTAAAAATAAATTAAAGGAATTTCTGGATGGCAACTCCTTCTACACTATAGATGATTTTTTAGATATAAATTAGTAAATCTAAAAGATAAATTAAAAAAAATAAAAAAATAAATAAATAAACATATATTTTGTCATGTAATATTTAGTACAAAGTAATAATTTGTAAAGACAGCTTTCATTGACTTGACACGTTCCACATCATTACGAAGTGTCGTATTCATGATCTATGGAACATGTACTAATCTATTCTAATCTAATCTAGTTATGTAATGTTTAACACATGGAGGAGGCAATGGACCGAGGTGGAGGAAGAGTTGGACAGAGGAGAGGAGGGGATTGGCAGAGAAAGGGGAGGGTGGAGATGGACAGAGACGGGGTAGCAGGAGAGGAACAGAGGGAGAAGGTGGACAGAGAGACAACGGGGAAGGGGAGATGGACTAACTTACGACTGCGATAAAAATACACCCGGGAGACGCCAGATTTTCAGCTAGTTGAATATAATGAAAACAAAATTTTGAAACAGAGGCTGCTGATTATTTGACTGATTCACCACTGTTGATGCACCAGCCACCAACATGCATTGAATGAAATGTGTATCAATGTTCATGTACACTCATAAACATTTCCCTTTTACCCACAAGTTTAGAAGCGAAGCACGCATGCCTGATCATTTCACCAAAGGTTAGAGAGGACAACATGTAATGAAGAAATGAATAAAGTTTTACGCAGTTTTCTCTATCATTTAATCCTCCTCTACCGCGAATGGTTAAACGAGAGTTGGAACATAAATAGTGGCAACTACTTGTTCATAATCGATACACAAGCGTTACACGTTTGCACCTGTTACTGTCCTTCAAAGTAGTCACCAGCGTTGTGTAGAACGTGTTGCCAGCGATGTGGAAGGCGTAGTATACCGTTAGCAGAGCCTGTTCTGTTGATGGTGCGAATGGAGCTGTCTACTGCATGTCGAATCTTTGGCATAGTTCAGAAGCGAAAGCCATGAAGTGGTTCCTTCATCTTTGGATGCTACAGTACTTCCCAGTTGCATAGACTGAACAGAGGAGCCACATCTTGCGCTTATGCGCCCGCGCATTGACATACGAAATGATGGGTGGGTTGCACAGAAAGTGTTGCCGTTTCTTTCGCAAAGCTGGTCGCAGGTGATGCTTCAAAAACGAACAGTAATCTGCCGTGGAGGAACGTAATGCGTTCGGATAACACCATCACTGTCGTACATGAGAATCACCATAACTTTCACCATACAGTAGCTCTGAAGCACTTTCGACTTTCGCAGCTACCCATAATGACGCCATCCGTTCGATTGGCGTTTCAGTTTTGGCTCGTACGATGTGGCCAATACCAAGTGTTTCCAACTTAGTGGATTTTTCACAAAAACTGGTGGTTCTTCCCTCCCTTTAGTGGCGAAATATGGCTTCTAGTGGCTGGTGGATTTTATAGTGGTTTAGAAGAAATCAGTTTCAATTACTTACTGAAAATGCGATCGCAAACCATTACGCTATTTTATTTAAAGTGACATTGATTCGCTCCTCTTCCAGACAGTCGCTTTATAAGGAGCTTTACAAACTCGTCAACGATGGACAGAAACCGTTAAAAATTGTTCAAAAGTGCCAGACAAAACATTCGTGATTTATTGGATCGAAGATGTTATCTGGGATTTCGCGTTGAAAAGCAGTTGCCTGAAATGAGAGGAAAAGAATTGCCAAGGGAAGTGGAAGAAATGTTGTGTAATCGGTGCACAACATTTGTAGTAAGTCTGTTTGAAGAAATAAAAAACAAGTTACCACAAAATTTGCCATCGATGAAAAAATGGCTAGAATAAGTGTTGAACAAGCACTGAATCACTACAAAGAAAATCTGATTGCTATAATGGCGCAGTTCAATAAAAGAGTAGAATTTATAGCAAGAGTGGATGACCAATGGCGACAAACTCATTTGTTGTGATGGACCGAGTCCAAACATACAAAAAAATTTTGGAATGAAGTAATGCTCAAGGGGAATCCAGATTTGAGGAATTAGCGATTGCCCTCGTAATACTGCCTCATTCCAATGCCGATGTTGAGAGGTTATTTAGCAGTATGAATGTAATAAAAATAACAAGCAGAGGAAAGGAATGAAGTTACATCTTTTAACTGCTATATTAAGAATACGCTGTGTTTTGTGGTTGGCAGAAAAATGCTGCAATGATTATGATATCGCGACAAACGTTATGAAACAAAATGGTATCATGGAATGGTACCAATCAGAAACCGACAATGATGGTGATGCAGACAAATGTGATTCTTCTTCAGAAGATGAATTCATTTCAATAACTAACAGTTCTATAAGAACTTCTTGTATGTTCTTAACCTTGAATTGCTGATTTATTGTACATTTAATGGTGGTGAATATTTTATTACTTAAGAATAAAGGAAACTAGTTACTAATATACTTAATGCTTTCTTTCATAATAATTTTAAACAAATTTAGTGGGAATTTTATGAGGGTAAGGGCATTTTTGTTAGTGGTTTTCTAGTGGTTTTGCACTTAAAACTGGTGGGGAGCTTATTTTAACTGTTGGCAACACTGCTCATGTCTCATCCAGTGTTAGGATACAGTGTAAGAAAGCCTCTCCTTCGAGCTCATAGCTCTCCAAGTGCGTCTGAGCAGAGTCGTAACGCATCCATTTCTGCATTTCCGTCAATTCATGTGGAACTCATCGTGATGCAATTTTTCGCAGGCCCAGGCGTTCCTTCAGGATGCGAAGCACAGTCGTATGCGCTAATCCGGTAACGTGAGCGAGCTCACGTATCGTCTGGCGTCGATCACTGTCCACTAACGCGTCAACAGTATGCACTTCTTCTTCAGAGACGCGGTCGACCTGCCCGATGCATGTCTGCCACAGTTCGCCGACCTTCGTTGAAGGCTTTTGCCCAACGTGCCACGTTCCCCGTTCCCCGCATGCCTCTTGGAGACCCTGATGACACTGTCGTGCTGTTCGACTTCTGACACATTCAATCTTGATCCATCTCCGTTGTTCCTGTTTGGAAAACATAGTGACACCGTTACATTAGACCGCTCACTCACAAGTGACAGTGTTTCCCTCGATTATGCACACGCCTGTGACGTGGGACGGGCGAATCCAT
This sequence comes from Locusta migratoria, assembly GCA_026315105.1. Taxonomy (NCBI): domain Eukaryota; kingdom Metazoa; phylum Arthropoda; class Insecta; order Orthoptera; family Acrididae; genus Locusta; species Locusta migratoria. The sequence continues at coordinate 261,472,597 of CM048751.1, forward strand.
TTACTCGGAAGTAAGGTAGGTATGTCAACAACGTGTGCTAGTAGATTCCTTCGCATAGTTGCCACTATTTAAGTTCCAAATGTTCAAATGTTTGTAAATCTATCGGACCAAACTGCGTGGTCATCAGTCCGTAGCTTACAAACTACTTAAACCGAGGTAAACTAACCTAAGGACAAACACACACACCCATGCCCCAGGGAAGACTCGAACCTCCACGGCGAGCAACCGCGCGCACCGCAGCGAGACGCTTTAGACCGCTCGGCTACTCCACCGCGGCATTTAAGTTCCAACCCTCGTATATTTGCAGTCTATCACAGAAATGAAAGAGTCACGTCGACAGTCGAAAATTTACTATATTACTTCAGACCTAGATGTCGAGTGCGCAAAAACCCCCTATCATCATCATGTATTACTTCAAAGTCAATGTGATTTGAGAGCTGCATCGAATGGCTTTGGCTTATTGCTATTTTACTTCTGAACTTCACCTACGATAAATATAAATGATTACAAAAATCTGATAGCCATGTGGTCCCCTTGCCAGCCGTCTTTTGCAGTCTGGAGGTTCGGTCATTTTAGTCTGTATCATTTCGTATTACGCAGAATGCTGCGTAAGAGCGTGCGAAGTTTAACAGGACAAGGAGAATGCTCCACTGAACAATTCGATGTAGGGACCGTGCAGCCGGAAAGCCGGTTGAAGGAGATATATCAGTAAACTTGACTGCCCATCTGTCTTGCATTACTATTTTCCAAAAATGTTTGTAAATCTATCGGACCAAACTGCGTGATCATCAGTCCGTAGCTTACAAACTACTTAAACCTAGGTAAACTAACCTAAGGACAACACACACACACACACACACATGCCCCAGGGAGGACTCGAACCTCCACGGCGAGAACCCGCGCGCTCCGCAGCGAGACGCTTTAGACCGCTCGGCTAGTCCACCGCGGCACTATTTTCCATCCTATTTATAAGAACAAGCGTAAAAGATTACAAGTACTGTGCTGTCTATTTAAAAGTAAATTCTTTCTTAGCTACAGGAAAACAAGGAAGATGAGACTGATTGCAAGGAAGTCATGATGCAAGTTTTGTTTACTTTCCTTATCCATAAAGTGGCTCTGTTGTATCGTATTTACATTGTCCCAGGACAGAATTAGCTATGTAACAACGACAGCACCCATTAATTAATCACTGTTGTTAAGAGAAGTACAGTATAATACTATGTAGCGGTGCTGGTACAGTTTCGCAGAACTTACTGGAAGCACCTTAAGTCCAAGCAAATCGCCTTTAAAGATACTAGCGGAAACTCCGTGGCATTTACATGCGTCTGTCAGGCGACACCGCTAGCAGTGCCATCTGTTGGCTCGAGTTGTATACTAGCCTTGACGTCTGTGATTCCGTATTTTATTTCGCTGCGTACCAAAATTTCTTTGAAAGGTTTACATCTGTTACGTCTTTTAAGATATTACGTTAGATGATAAATTATTTAAAGTTCCGAGCTGAAAAATATAAAGCATTCCTCTCTGCCATGATCTGTGCAACACATCAGCGCTTCTTGATGTGAAGCGAAAATCTTAAGAAAACATTTCCATAGGATCCAAAAGTCAACACAGTTTCAGCCGACCAGTTGCATAAAAATGGTTTACATGCAAAAACCTTGACCTAGGTTTCGGCAAAAGTAATTTTGCCTTCTTCAGAAGTATTACCTAATAAAATATAATACACAAATCATATGAATAATAGAAAAATACAAAAGTGTTTCTAAAATAAGAAATTAAAATTACAGCATAGGTGAGAATGTACTTACATAAGGTTCACATTAAAATAGTTGTTAAATAAAATGTGGATGACTCCATGTCAATAGAATAAAAAGTAAAATTTAAAACAATGTCTACATCATAAAATTGTGGAGCACGTCCACACACAGGTCGAGTGAGCACTGCGTACTGGCAGAGGCGTAGGAGCCCTAGTGACGTGCGCCCGCACTAGGTGGCGCCAAGAGGGCTGATGGGCGTGCGCGCAGCCGCGGACGTGAATGAATTTGACAAGAAGAAAACTATGTGTAATATGATACTAACAGTAACAGATAAGATAAAGAAAGATGGGAAATCAGATGAGAATTAACGTGCAAAGAAATCTGGAGCCGATTCATGTGCATGGCAGAATATATATACGTGCATACACGCAAAAATTGAAGATAGAAAAGTTAGGAAATATTCAGCGCCTAGATATATAGTACATGAAACACAAACTAAGAATAACCTCCAGATCCTAGAACGCCACGCCCTCCGCCTCGCATACCGTATCAGACTCCCTTCCCCCACGCGGATCCTCTATGACCTCATCCCCTTCCCTCCTCTCCTACAACATCTTGAACATCTCCGGCTCCTTTACACATCCCGCAAAATAGAGTCCCGAAACCCTCTGGCCTACCCTATTCTTACAAATCCCGGGCCTCTGCCACGCCTCCGCCAAACCGTTCCTCCCGGACTTCACCTCCATACGCTCCGTATCCTCTCCCAGGGCAATTTCCGCACCCTTCCTCTACCGGATACCGAACTTCGGCCCGATATCTACCCCTCCTACCAACTCTGATCCCTTCCCCGTAGCATCAGCGCCCCTCCCCTCTCTCCCGTCCCTTTCCCTTCCCGCCCGCTTGGCTACCCCTCTCCCATGCCCAGAGTCTCGTCACTCCTTCCCTCCTTACGCTCTCTTCCCTCCCCTTCTCCCCCTCCCCCGCACTTCCCCCGTCCCTGCCCCGCCTCCCCCCCCTCCATCCCCCTCCCCACCCCCCGCAGGGGCGTCTCGACTTTTTATCTACATGTTCAGTGCAAGTGCCTCCAGTGTCGTGCGTTTTACTCAGTGCCTCCATAATCGCCGTCCCCATGTTTTATTTTGTACGCCGTCCGCTGTCTTCATGTGTGAACTTCGTGTCTCTGCAATGTACTTTTAAACTTGTCACCGTGGCCGATCGTTTTTACTGACTGTGTGTGCGTCTTATCACTACCCGTCTGTTTTTTTGTTCTCTGCCGTATGTTTTGTCCTGTTTGTACATGTCCGTTTTAGTCTGTCGAAAACTCTGTATGTCAATGTTTTTAATTTCCGCAATTTTGTTCATCTTTTTATATTTTATCGCCTCTTTGTCAACATTTTTGTATATCACATGGCTGAAGAGCAGCCACCGCAGCTGCTGCCAGCCTGCCAGCTGTTTCTACAGCTGGCTTTAAAACAACAATAAAGGAAAAAAAAACTAAGAATAAAGAGCACGTACCCGGTGGGAGGGAACGGGATAAACATTATGCATCACAACATTAGAAAACTATAAACAAGTGCACCACTAAAATTCTGAGGACAATAAACACCATGGAGGAACAAGTATTGCATTAACAAATGTCTAAAACAGTATAGGTTTGAAACCTTCTAGATATTGTCTTGCAAGTTGCAGTTGCTCATTCAGCATATTACCATCGTTGATGATGAGGTATTTGAAAATTTCATATTCTTCCCATAAATCTAGTTTCCTTCCCTTGGCCTCCCTATGCAAAATTACAGTGTCTTCCAACGATTTAGGGACATGATCGGCTACAAGCAAATGCTCGGCAAAGGTAGAATTATGCACATTGCGTCCTGTCCTCCCTAGTAGATGTTCTTTATACCGCACCTTGATTACTCTTCTTGTCTGTCCTATGTAATAACAAGGACAGTTGTTACATGTTATCTTGTAAATGTCAGAATTGGAAAAAGGATCTACAAAAGTCTCCAGTGTATGAACAAGGTTTTTCTTTAAATTGTTGTTAGTAGAAAAAGTTACCTTGTAATCATACTTCTTCGTCAATAGACGTTGTAATCTATATGATACGTTGCCTAAAAACGGAATAGAAATGAATCTCTGACTGTCAGTTTTATCAAGGTGCCATTTGCTACTGAGTAATGTTGAAAAGTGTTGGGAAGCCTTTTTATTAACGATGCGTTGTACTACATCTGTATCGTAGCCGTTATTGATGGCTATGCTGAACTGCAGCAATGTTTAAAATTTTGAAGTTCCTGCCAGCCAAGGTATCAAAAACTGCATCTAAATATTCGGACACCAAATTAAAAATCCTGAAAACAGGTATGGCCATCGATTTTAATAAACAGTGCTTGAAGTTCAATCGAACTCCTGATTACGTGAAATCCTACATAAACATGAAGCAGTGCGATAAAGTGCCTCACATCAAGAACAAACTGGTGCAACAAATTTTAAACGATAGGACTATCGAACTCCATAAGAAGAAAGACACTTTGAACAGAGAAGCTTACAGTTCATACCTAGCTTTAACAAAATCTTTTAAAGACAGTTTTAATTATCAAATTGATGAAGTTTTCAATAGTATCAATGACTAGCTGTATAAATGCAAATGCGAGATCGTGGACAGACATCAAAAGAAACTACCTAAGTTTAGAAGTAGGGCACTTGTATGTAAAAATAATTCCTATACAGCAGATAGCAATAACAGTAAATTTTTTGACAGAGTAGTAAACAATACTTTCATTATTTTAACTCATGATGAGAATGCCATTTTACAAAAAGGTTTTAAATATAACTTAGCTTCAAAGCTACAAAATCCATCTATCATTAGCAATTTGGTACTTGATCTTAAGGTTGGCTTAGAGTCTGTGAAATTCGACAAAGTCAAACAGGTTACAATTGCACATGAAAGCAATAATATCATAGAAAAAGAACTTGCACTACAGTCTAATTTTTTAAATAAAGAACAGATGTTAATTAAATGTATTAACCCCAAATTAAGAGAAAATGATGCTAACATAACTAAAGCTGATAAAGGAAATAGTATAGTCATTGCATGCGTGACAGAATATGTTGATAAAACTGTAAAGTTTTTTTGAGGGCAACAACATCATGGAGGTCCTTAATGATCCAACTTTAGATTTAAAAAAGAAATTCGGCATTGTTTAAACAATACTAAATTTTTGTTTAATAAATTTCAAAAAAACGGTTTAGTGAACATGAACCCGATGCCCCTGTCACTACGGTCGGGGGTTCGAATCCCTCCTCGGGCATGGATATTTGTGCCGTCCTTAGTCTTAGCTAGTTCATAAGTAGTTTGTAAGCTTAGGGACTGATGACCACGTATTTAAGTCCCATAAGTTCTACAAACATTTGAACATTTTTGATGCCCCTGTTCTTAGAAGCCAATTTAAGCTCCACAAGGAAAATCGTCCGATTAGGCCCTTGGCGAATAGCATAGGTAGTGCACACCACACACTGACTAGGCGTCTTCACCAGAAAATTAAAGACGTTATTTAGCTGTTGAGAATAGGACAGACCTGATTGATAAAATAAAGAATGTAAAATGCACCCCCAATACAAAGTTAGCCTATTTTGACATAGTAAGTCTTTACACCAATGTACCTGTAGATTTGACCCTGAAAATTATCGAAGAAAATCTTTTACAACATAAAAAAGTTAGCTGATGCACATATTGCTGAATTGATGATGTTATTACAAGTCACACTTAAATACAATTACTTCACCTTCAATGGTAAATGGCAACTTTTTTTTTTTTTTTTTTTTTTTTTTTTTTTTTTTTTTTTTTTTTTTTTTTTTTTTTTTTAAACTTCTATCTCAACTTTGCACAACAAAATAAGATTTTATGCTCGGTATGTGGATGACACAATTATCCTGTTTGACGCCAATGACCACGAATTAGACCAGTTATTTACTGTATTTAACAACTTACATGAACTATTAATTTCACTAATGTTGTTGTTGTGGTCATCAGTCCGGAGACTGGTTTGATGCAGCTCTCCACAATACTCTATCCTGAGCAAGCCTCTTCATCTCCACATAAGAGCGACAACCTACAACTGTCTGAATCTGCTTACTGTATCCATCTCTTGGTCTTCTCCTGCGATTTCTTCCTCATACACTTCCCTCCAACGCTAAATTCACAATTCCTTCATGTCTAAGAATGTGCCCTACCAATCTATCCCTTCTTTTAGTCAATGTATGCCAGAAATTCCTTTTCTCCCCAATTCTGTTCACTACCTCCTCATTAGTTACGCGATCCACCCATCTAATCTTCAGCATTCTTCTGTAGCACCATATTTCAAAAGCCTCAATCCTCTTCCTGTCCGCACTGTTTATCGTCCATGTCTCACTCCCATACAAGGCAACACTCCATACAAATGCCTTCAAAAAAGACTTCCTTAGGTTTAAATCAATATTCGATGTTAACAAATTTCTCTTTTTCAAGAACGCTTTTCTACCCATTGCCATTCTGCATTTTATATCCTTTGTACTGCGACCATCATTTGTTATTTTACTGCCCAAGTAACAAAACTCATCTACCTCCCAATTTCACTAAAGAACTTCAAAATGAACATGCCGAGCTCAACTTCCTCGACAGTATAACCTTCGATATATATAGCAAGCCATTACTGTGAGTCTACTGCGCCTCTCGTGCTATTCCAGTACTGCGTCTCGCCTGTCTCGAGTAGTCGTTTCGTTTAGATGTAAACACCAAAATTGTTGAGCTGTCTACTGTGTAGTTTCCATCATAATGAAGAAGTCAGGTTATGAGGACACTTTTTACGTAGAACAGCAAAGGATAATTGAGCTTATTAATGACGAAAGCCGGCCGCGGTGGCCGAGGGGACTGAGGCGCTCCAGTCACGGTCTGCACGGCCACTGCGGTCGGGGGTTCGAATGCCCCCTCGGGCATGGATATTTGTGCCGCCCTTAGTATTAGCTAGTTCTTAAGTAGTTTGTAAGTTTAGGGACTAATGACCCCGTAGTTAAGTCCCATAAGCTATACAAACATTTGAAATTAAAAAAAAAAAAAAAAAAAAAAAAAAAAAAATATGACGAAAGGGTACTTCATACTTGATGTTCTCCTCAAATATCAGGTAGTAAATTATGTACAAATTGAGGACCTTTCAAAACTTACACAGTTATTTGCTGAAAAAGTATACTGGCAAACATATCAAACAATATCGATAATTCAGTAAAAAGCGACTGTTTACTTTAGTTTTCATATCTTGTTTTCTTCCTAAAGGTCAAACTAACATCGAAAATAATTTTCTCGTCTAATAATTATGACTCTTTTACTTTTTAAATGATTTTCGTTAAAACACGTTCATATATTTACGTTCGTATTATTGTATAATGTAGGTTTTTTCCGTAAAACGAAAATATTTTTCAGTTTGCAGATATTTCATCTCTTTTGTAGGAGAAAACTAGTAGAAGAAAGAACATTTTCGGTGTGCTACAAAGCGAACAACAGAATACAGTTAAAAAACTAGAGACAGCATTTTTGGAATGTGAATGAGCTCGATCCGAATACAATAGAACCCTTCTAATCCGACCTTGGATGGACCGTCACTCCGCCGCGGTGGAGTAGCCGAGCGGTCTAAAGCGTCTCGCTGCGGAGCGCGCAGTTGCTCGCCGTGGAATTTCGAGTCCTCCCTGGGGCATGGGTGTGTGTGTTTGTCCGTAGGTTAGTTTACCTAGGTTTAAGTAGTTTGTAAGCTACGGACTGATGACCACGCAGTTTGGTCCGACAGATTTACAAATATTTGAACATTTGACCGTCACTCCTGTTAGTCCGACCGTGCTCAGGCTCGCGAGCCTGTGCAGACTTGTCACTGACTGGACGCCTGTCGGAACATTGTTGCGGTGTGTATCGCTGTGCGTATTGTTATACCGTACGTTATTGTGCAGTTTTATCCTTAGTTGGGATTAAAAAACGTCGTTGTTTGCTTTATTTCGTGTTCTCTACAGTACCTTCATTGTGTGTACAGTTGTATGTTTTTCAACATGTCTCGATTGATACGTAAAACACGTAACTTTTTCACTAAATGAAAAATTAGCAGTGCTACAAAGACTTGACAAAGGAGAATAGCTGCGAAAAAATGGCAAAGGAACTGAATGAATTAAGGATTGGACGAAGAATCCGAAAGACATTGAATCCTATACAGTTACGATTGATGGTGAAAACTCTGAAGAATCGAAAAACATTAAAAAAGCCTAAACTTGAACTGCTTGCTAATGCACTATGGATGTGATTTTGTCAAGAAATAAAGAAAGGAACTCCAATATCCGGGCCAATTCTCAAAGAAAAAGCGATAGTTTTGCACAAAAAACTGGAAGCTGAAAGTAAATTTCCTGCCAGTGAAGGCTGGATTGATCGTTGGAAAACTAGTCATTAGTCATGGTGTCCGATTTGTTTCTGCAGTAAGTACAGTACAGTACTGTAATTTGTTTGTCGTTTTACCTTTTAAGACCAGTACATATTATAGTGTGTGTAGACGATTTTTAGTTAATATATTGTTTGACACTATATAGAAAACATCTTTTATATTACTGTAGACGTCTTTTAGTTCTTGAATCGTTTAATTTTTTGTACTAAATGTCTTTTTATATTGTTTGCGATAAGTATAAGATTTTTCGCATAATCCGACCTTTTTTTCATTCCGACCTTGGTCCCGGTCCCGAAGGTGACGGATTAGAGGGGCTGTACTGTAGGTTGACTTCCGATGTTAGAGCAGACACCTCTACAGTTCCTTGCTGCTGGGCATGTGTATTCTGCAGCACACTCGAAAATTTAGAACTCCATACTCGGCACAACTACAGATCTGATGTCATAGACTAAGGCGGCCAACTCTTTCAAAACTCAATGCAGGACATTTCGAGGATATGAAGTGGAACTAAGATCACGTGACTCATTGTGCCAGTTATACTGAAACTAGGAAAGAAATTTAGGCGAGAAGAATAGGCCTGCTCATTTACTTTTAAAGTAACAAATCTACCATGAGTGACGTTTTATTCTTAATTCTCAATCTTTATTTACAGTTCTTAAATATTTTCTCGTGCTCCTATTTTGAATTTTATAGTCGGGCAATTTTTACCCATTCTTTCTCCGTTACGTTTTCCAGATCACCTTCGTTGTGTGTACTACTTTTATTTCTTCCAGCCCTTAGAGCATCGTGCTCCACACATTTTGATAAGAAGCTTACTCCGTCCAAAGAATTACGTTTTGCAATAACATCGAATTAAACCTGATAAAAAGGACTTTTTAAAACCATTTGAACTAGTCTATTATAGAACTTTCGATGAAGTGCAGAGTTTAATTGTACAGTACTACATGAAATGCTCACTCACTTTCGTTGTTCTTTTTCAGAATTTCACTACCTTTTTATTCCTCAGGAATGTAAGATGAATGCTGATATTGTATTTGCAAGTCAGATTTTAAATACGTTTATAAAGACAAGTGATAATGTTATATTATGTTTGCCATCTTGATCACCAAAAAATATTCCATTACACTTATTGAAACGTACTCAAGAGAGCACAGAAAATACGCCAAAACAGATTTTTTTAATAAGCCATCCTATCACCGAATGCAGTACCAACTTAAAATAAAAACAACTTTCACTACTAGGGAATTCATTTTGCAATAGTCAGATGATGTTTATTATCATTTTTTCTTTCTTTTGCATTTAATGTAACAAGACTGTCAGTAATTCGCGGATAATGCATAGGCAAGTTGACTTGCAAGTAGAATGACATAGTGTGCAGTACACAAAGAGTTTCGCCTTGTACTCTTAGACCAACAATTTTAAAATTATTGGAATGCGGAAATACAGTACGCTTTTGCCATTTTGCGGGACATTTTCAGTAATTATCCCAATGCGGGACAACGAGTCCAAATACGGGACTGTCCCGCAGAATCCGGGACGGTTGGCCGCCTTATCATAGACACACCGGTGATGGGGTTGCCTGCTGGTTTATACGCAGACACGAAAGGCGCACGCACTTCCAGTAGTCAATTTTCACCTCAAAGTCGATGGTGTAAAACGCGCTTAAGCCGCCTTGCTGCGGTGCGCGCAGACGTTCGCCATCGGAGGTTCGAGCTCCCCCTCGGGCATGGGTGTGTGTGTTTTTCTTAGGATAAATTAGTTTAAGTAGTTTGTAAGTTTAGGGACAAAGACCACTGCAGTTAGAATCCCATTATTTTACAAACATTTGAACTTGATTGAGAAGTCGTGGCTCCGGCCACTGGAACCGACACAATGGCCGGGAGCTTGTGGCGCTGACCACATCCCCCTCAGTACTGAATCTGTCTTAGGGCGGAGGATACACGGCGGCGGGGCGGTACCTGTATGGCGTCTCGAAGCCTTTAGGAAGGAGTTTAGAGTTTTACTGTAATTAATCTAAATAAAAAATTATGTAGCAAACTGACTGCATTACAATAACAATGGGAATACAGAGTGCTAACGGAAGTACGAGCATATGGAATAGGTACCCAAATATGTAAGTGGATCGAAGACTACTTAAGTAACAGAAACCAGTACGTTGTCCTTGATGGCGAGTGTTGATCAGAGACTAGGCTATCGTGCGGAGTGTAAATTGTTGTGCGACCCTGTCTTGAGAATTGTTCAAATGTTTGAGATCCCCACCAGATCCGTTTAATATAGGACATAGAGGCATTTCAGAGGCGAGCTATTAAGTATGTTACTGGTAGGTTCGATTAATGTGCTAGTATTATTGAGATGCACTGGAGGGAAGGCGACATTCTTTTCGACAAGCACTGTTGAAGAAATTTAGAGACCCGGAACTTGAAGCGAACTGCATAACTATTCTACTGCCGCCAACCTACATATCGCGTAAAGACTACAAAGATAACGACAGAGAGATTATGGCCAGTGGCGTAGCTATCACAGGGCTAGGTGGGGCAGTGCCCCGGGGTCCCCGACCTCCAGGAGCCCGTCGGTCTTCGTGAGCGACGATCGAAAAAAGTTACAGTAGAGCGTCGAATTTTTTATTTACATTTTTTAGCCTCCCACCCTATCGTCCACCATATCCCCTTCCCCTCAAACCAAGTATCCCACAGTAGCCGCACTGAGCCACCGGCTGGCGGAACAATGCTAAATGGGCCTTCACAAGACGCCACTACGTGTCGCTGCTGACAGGGGAAGCTGCCAGTCAATGTGTCCAACAATCGGCACACTTCAGTCGGCAGAAGTAGCGGCAGCATCAAAGCTGCTCACAGCAACAGTTGCGTCTGCCAAGTGTTGCAACGTGCCGGCTCGGCGCAGTGTGAAGGATAGCGCTCCTCCAAATGCAGTATAAATACATTTTTTTTTGCAGTACTTCTTATTGGCAAATAGAAGTCTACAGTTCGAATATCCGAATAAACCGGTTCTCCGAATATCTATGTCCCCAAATTACTTCGGATAATAGATGTTGTTGTTGTGGTCTTCAGTCCGGAGACTGGTTTGATGCAGTTCTCCATAATACTTTATCCTGAGCAAGCCTCTTGAACTCCACATAAGAACGGCAACCTACATCTGTCTGAATCTGCTCACTGTATCCATCTCTTGGTCTTCCTCTGCGGTTTTTACCCCACACACTTCCCTCCAACGCTAAATTCACAATTTCTTGATGTCTAAGAATGTATCCTACGAATCGATCCCTTCTTTTAGTCAAGGTACGCCAGAAATTCCTTTTCTCCCCAATTCTGTTCAGTACCTCCTCATTAGTTACGCGACCCACCCACCTAATCTTCAGCATTATTTTGTAGCACCACATTTCAAAAGCCTATATACTCTTCCTGTCCGCACTGTTTATCGTCCATGTTTCACTCCCATACAAGGCAACACTCCACACAAATGCCTTTATACTGTATATAATATTTTAGTTGAATGAAAGAATTTCTACTTTTAATTTCTCCTGCCGAAATTGACCCCAACATGGACAGTTCGCCAATTATGTAAAGAAATTATAACAATATATGCATTATTAGTATGTGAGGTTATGGAAGTATTTACCGCAGTTTTGTTCTTCTGTAGCAGCCGGAAGGTCGTTCAGCAAATTAAAAATTATCAAAACGCATCTGAGGTACAGTATGGCTCAAGCTTGACTCGGACATTTAGCACTCTTAGCAATCGAAAACAAGGCTGCATCAAGTCTAGATTTAACAGACCTTATTGATGATTTTGCAAAAACCAAAGCCAGGAAAAGATTGTAAAATAATTGTTAAAATAAAATAGACTACTTTTTAATTGTGTACCCATATTATTACTATAATGTACTGCAGTCACGAAAACGCTTACCGATAATTACCAATCAGAAATCACATGTTTGCCAACATCTTCAATCTAACTGTTTGAAGCATTGTATTACTCCAGTAGGTATTCTTTCATTCTGACTTTGGTGCGGGAGGAAACACGAACGAAATCCCCACGACTTGAAAAACGCCACTCATTAAGTTCGTGATACACAGTGAGGCGCGAAAAATAATAATGAATTGTTTTCAAGGACTAATAGTATTCTTGTTACAAGAAATAGAAAAAGTCCCAACTTTTAGAAAACAATGTTTTAACACATTGACTGCCACGTGAGTTAAACATAAGTCACAGGAAGTCTTCTCTTCGGGCCACGTGAAGTAAATACAACTCACGGACATTTTTCCATTTAAAGCTCCGTGGTGAAGTGGAAACTCACAGTAGCGTGCTGTGACTTGGTGTTACAGTAACAAATCATGTTCGTGGCCTACAGTTTTAAAGAGCTCAAGAACAGTTATTAAAACTTGAAATCGTGAATTATATATAACTCACATGGCCCATTCATATCGGAGTTTCCTTGTTTTTATAATTATTTGGTGTTACATATTACTTATACAGTAGATTCTATATCACATACAGTTTTAATTACATTCTCCAACTCTAATTGCAACAACAATGAAACAGACTGAAAAAATTGGGTAATTACACTTTGTATCTCTAACACCTGCATGCACTGTGCTTTATGAAGAAATACTCTTCGCAAAAATATGAGTCACAATTTCTTACATTTCCATGTAGTTTGTTTACATTTCTTGACAGCTTGCTCTCGTCCAAATTCATTCTTCATTTTTTCGTAGCATCCGTACACCTCTGACTTGCTGCTCCCATGTTCACAAGAGCACAATCTGCAGGCAGCTCGGTGGCTACAGTGAGAGATTTCTCAGGGGCATCGGCATCTTCTGTATGGGGTAGTCTCAAAGTCACTTCCTCTTTGAATTCTGTTGTTGATGTATCGGTAAACCACAAGAACATTTATCAGTGCTGACCCTGTCAACAGTTCAATTGCAAGCTTCCTCTCCCTTTTCACACCCCGCCTTCGACAATATAGGACTTCATTTGGCGAGAGAGATCTATAAATGATTGATTATAGTCAGTTATCATTGCTGGTTTTTTCTTTGTGCCCCTCTTGGTTTGAACTTCAGCTTCTACCTCTTCATGAACAGCATCAATACATTCCTCTAATTTTTCCATTTCAGTAGTATCTTAATCTTCTTCACTTATTTCCATAACTTCATCTTAAAGCTTCTGTACATGCCTTTGTTCATCTACATAACTTCTACGAGACACTTCCTCCGGCTACAATATCACTGTGTTACGGAGCAAACAACACTGAATAAAGACAAAAAAACATAAACTAAGGTACTAAATTGCAATATTTTCAACTTATTTGTACTTAAATAGCTTACTTCAAGCAAACTAAAGCAGAATATGGAAAAAAAGGAAATGGTCCCCGGGGGACGGTAACCAAAGTGTACCTTTGCCAGCCAATATGTTAATATACTTATCGTTAAACAGAATGGACTAAGACAAAATATTAAACGTGTACAGCATATTTAAGTACAGTACAACAGTATTGGGTACATGATTTGTTGTGAGGATGTGACAGGTGACAGCAGGAAGGGGTGGGGGGTTGGAGGGCAGAAGGTGTGGCAAAGGGCAGACCGCTGGAACGGTCAGGCATTGCCGTTCTTTGTGCGCCTGCAAAACGAATAGCGAGAAAGCGAGCCCTCACTCTGTCTACCCCATTACGTCGCAAAAGGAAATTACAAGGTGTTTTACAAAGTAATACCGACCCTTCCACAGTGCACCTCACAAATCAGATGACGTACTGCGCAGATAGACCTGGAGAGTGCGCATTTTCCACAAAATGCGTTGCGCGAGGAAACAGGCATGTTTATTTTCCACAAAAGCGTTAATACTGAAAGGAATACCGAACATAATCTACATACCTTTCTACACACTACCTTGCAATGGAAGGCGGGAAATGGATTCGGCATTCTGTGGCTTTTTTCTGGGAACGGCGCCTTCCCATACCATAAGAACTATTCGCTCTTCAAATTACATTCATACTAACACTATACCCTCCGCCGCATTCTGCTCAGTTCTTCTATGTGAAAAAAATACACTGTGTTTTAAAGTAATGGTGAGAATTCAGCACTTCACGCAATCTTTTAAGGGACGTTTCTACCCGTACACTATTTGTTTATTCTGCCATTTAAAGGTTTAATTACATTCACGGATCAGAAGTTTCATGTAATAATTACTTTGTCACAATAGTGAATTGTGCATCAAGACGCTGTCCTCTACCCACTGTCACGATAATAAGCGAAGATATCCACTTAGTTATTTTACTTATTACTTTTTCCTGGTCAGACACTTTAACATATACTTCAAGAAGCCTCTTAGGGGCACGGCTCAATCCAAAGTGTTTGATGTAACAAAATCTGGCAACTTACTCTTGATGAAACCATCCTACACGAATATTTTCCCTATTTTCCTTCTTTGACTGGGCTGTCAACGAAATGAGCTAACAGCGCAGTAGTTTAGCGAGAGTGAGTTGTCGGCACTGTTAAAAGTCCGCCTGCTATCACCGCTGACGAAAAATATCCCAAGGGGCATTTTCATCTGTATGTCCTACTCAGGTCCAACTCTATCTCTATCCCTCTGCAAAATTTCATCCAAATCACCTAGTAATTTTTGCGTGGAAACATAAACTTTCACAATTATATTAGAGAGTACGATTAAATATTATCTGCTGCGTGACACATAATGATTTACTTAGTAGTATTTAGGTTTGCCTTATTATGTCTTCCAGTCGGCGGTAAGGAGCTAATGATGAAGTAGTTTTGCATCTGTACAGTATTAGTGTAAAGAGGGCCCCAATGTCATTTTTGCCACGGGGGCCTTTGGTGACATAGCTACGCCACTGATTATGGCTCGTGCAGAGGCATACAAGCCTTCGCCTTTCCCCCGTTCTATTATATGGGAGTGGAACAGGAAAGCAAGTAACTCGTAGTGATACTACGTACCCTCCGTCACGCATCTTTGATCGGATTGCGGTGTATGTTTTATAGTCGGCGTCACCTATGAAGACGGCCCAATTTTCAACCGTTCTGCGCAACACCCACCATTACCGCAATGACAGCCACTAATTTTCATTCTGTAGGCGCGTATCTGGCTGCGAGTTACGCGATGTTTCTCCCGCAGGCGCAACTGTTGGCGCTCGGCCGTACCTCCTCCCCTCCACACTTCCACCGTCGCTCCGCCTCGAGTTTGTGACACTTGCGGGGAGTGACACTTGCGAGGAAAGGGAATGTGTAGACACTTGCGGGGAGACCCGGACGCTGCAGGTAGTGAACAGGGTGTTCCACAAGTAGGGATACACCACCCCTACTCCACGCCCTCCACCCGCTACCTGTGCTGTATTCAGGGAAAGGCCCACCGAGCGAGGTGGAGCATCGAACCTCCGACCGGACCGGCCGCGCAATTTGTGACACAAAATACATGTTTGATAATATTAATGCATAGAAGTATGAAATCACGTTAAGACTCCTTCCTGCAAAAATTTCGACAAAAAACGTTGGCACTGAGTTTAGAAAAACAAAATTCTGGTATATTGGATTTTAACATTTTATCAAAAAATGAATATTACTGCAAAAGCTAGTCATTCAAATTTACGGGCACCATAATGTTTTCCCTTCCTGAGTAAATGAGCTGCTTCTTGTAGTTTCAACGCCACAGTAGCCTTTTTCTTGAATGTTCTGAATATAAATCTTCACACAGACGTCTTGAGGAGGAGAGTGATACGGATATCTGATTGTAAATCACTGCCTATTACCTTAGACCTTTTTGACTGTACTGAACAGGAGTTCCGCGTATTCCGTAATTTATATTTATACAGTTAACTGGCAATGTAATTTATAACCAGCTATTGGCTGCCAAGTTCGCTCCATTTTTCCTGGAAGTCTTGCAAGTTGTTTCTCCCTGTTGGTTTATGTCAAGTTCGGAGTAAAAATGGTTCTATATGACGGTGATTGAAAATAGAATTTATCCTTAGTATTTTTCGGTGTGTGACATTCCGTTACACATTCCGTATTTCACACATTTCTTAGATTTATTTGTAATTCGAATACAGCCAAATCGTTTTGGGGTCTACGAATAAATGCTTCAAGTATGTGAAATACTCATTGACTTATTATTAACGTTTTTAATTGAAGGTTTAAGGTTGCATCTCCTATTAAAAAGCATAGTAGCTATTTTTAAAGAGATGGAAGTTGCGTGATAATGGGGTTAACTACATAGCGGTCAATTACATCAACGTATCTGTGCAGGATGCCTAATATATTTATTGCTTGCGCAGGTGTCTTGATATGCTTAGTGTTCTGAATAATATGCTTTTAGGAGGTATGACTGTGGAAAGTCATCGTCTTATAGTAGCAGAGAATGTCTTAATAACTCTCCAAACATTATCACTATTAAAATACCTTTTTGTTTTCAGGAGGAAGACTCAACGAATTAATATGTAGTTAGAACAAGTTACTATATTGCTCTTCAGCTTGCAAAGGGTTGTGAAATTTCACTGAGTTTCGTGTTATGTTGACAGTGTGGGAACTTGACAACAGCAGTGCTAGACTTCTTGGTGTGCCTGTACCCAGGAAAAGCCATTAGCCGCCCCAAGGGCCCCGGGTTCCGCGCAAGTGTCACTCCGCGCAAGTGTTCCAACCCCGCTCCGCCTCTATCTGCAGAAGCGCCTTCTTATATGACGCCAGCTATAGACGCAGACATAGATGTAGACATCTCCTTAAGCTAGCTTCTCGGACTCCAGGTTCTGTACTTCGAATTGTTTACTGTGGCGTCCTCTATGTACTGTTAAATTTTTGCACGCTCTCACAAAAAACTTTTATTTGGCTGCATATTCCTCAAAATGAGATCTACTTACTTACTTACTCCTTGGCACCACACTCCATGTAGGGCCTTGGCCTCTCTGATGATTCCAGCCCAATCGTGACCAGTTTCTGCTCATTCCCTCCGCCTCCTCACTCCCATCTTTCTCAAATCATTTTCCACATCCTCCAGCCATCTTTTCCGAGGTCTCCCTTTGCACCTTGTGCCACCTGAATTTGTAGACCTTTTTAACAGCTCGATCCTCCGACATTCGCTCTACACTGCCCAGTAGTCTTGTGTAGTTCGCGAACGAACTAGTTCGGAAGAGCGCTCCCATAGGCGAACTACTCGTACTAGTTCGCAGATCCCTCGCCTCTTAGTTCGTCCGCTCCTTTTCCTATGACTGACGGGTAACAGCGAGAGGACGCGACAGCGCGCAGAATCGCGTGATTTCCTTCTGCCAGTTGCCGTCATTTCGATCTGAGATGCAGCTCAGCTGTAGTTTTAGTAGTGGTAGCAAAAGCCAAAACGAGCGGACGAACTGAAAAGAGCGACTTACTTCGCGGCCGGGCTGCGAACTAAAAGGAGAGCTACCGGTCGCCAACTAAAATATGCGCGATAGATCGCAAACTAAAATATGCGTGATAGGTCGCGAACTAAAATATGCGTGATAGGTCGCGAACTAAAATATGCGCAATAGGTCGCGAACTAAAATATGCGTGAGAGATCGCGAACTAAAATATGCGCGATAGGTCGCGTACCAAAACTTGCACGATAGGTCGCGAACTAATATATGCGTAATAGGTCGCGAACTTATATATGCGTGATAGGTCGCAAACTAAAATATGCGTGATAGTTCGCGAACTAAAATATACGTGATAGTTCGAACTAAAATATGCGCGATAGGTCACGAACTAAAATATGCGCTACAGGTCGCGAACTAAAATATGCACTATAGGTCGCGAACTGAAAAATACACGATAGGTCGCGAACTTGCGCAATAGGTGGCGATCTAAAATATGCGTGATAGTTCGCGAACTAAAATAAGCATTATACGTCGCGAACTAAAATATGCGTGATAGGTCGCAAACTAAAATATGTGGGATAGGTCGCGAACAGAATTAAAAATCACGTGTTTGCCTTCTGCTGATGAGAGACATTTCGAGGTTTGAAGTATTCTGCACTCTGCAATATCTGACTAATAAATTCCATAATGCCAAGATATAGAGATAACTCTAAACTTAAACGCAAGAAATTATCCACAAACTGTTTCTTTTGGTTTACGTGATATCGTTAGCTGCTCAAGCAGCAAGCGCATTAAGTTAACTTGCTCGTGAATCATCTTAAAAAATCGATATTTTGTTTTTCATCTTAAATTAAAGTTAAGACTTTTCTGAACACGATGGTGGTTAAAACATTTAAATTGGATTACGGTAAGTTGTTTGAATATCAATTCAAAGATCACTCTGTGTGCTGCTACTCTCACACTTCAATTGTTCTCATTAGACTTCTCTCCCAAAAACACAAGAACAATTGTTTGATAGCGCTGTTGGGAGACACATTTCGATTCTCTTATGTTTTGTCATGTATATCTTTGGTTATCGAGCGTTCTTCTGTTTATTAACGTTTCCGTAGTTTGATTTAGTGCTCCCTTGACTTTCTCGGAAGTTGTTATGCCTGCTAAAAAGGAATTTTGGCTCTCGAAAACGTACGTTTTACGACAATCAGTTTGGGCTACCTTCTTCCATAAATCCTCTACAGGTGACAATCCCCAGCATGCGCTTTGTGACAGTGGAGTAGGCTCATGGTGTGGGTACAAAAAAAGCACTCGAAAATGGTCAAGTTTATGTACAGCACCACTCCCTACCGTTTGCAGTATTGGAGGCAAATAAGCCCATATACAGGGACCTAAGTGACAAAAAACTCTTGTCACGATGCTTACATGGGAAAACACAAAACGTGAACGAATGCTTTAACCATTTGATATGGAAACGCCTGCCAAAAACAGTGTTTGTTGGGTTCAACACCATGAGATTAGGTGTGTTGGACGCTGTAATTTGTTTTAATGATAGGGCAGTAAGCAGATGTGAAGTATTAGAGTTGCTAGGAATATCTTATGGGTTCAATATGAAACAATAAATGGTTTCAACTGATAAGTTGAGAGTGGCCGAAGCTGAAAAGATGGTTCTTCAGGCAACTAAAGAAGCTAGGACAGCAAGGAGACGCAAGAAAAGAAAGAGAGAAGATGAGGAACATATAAACCAAGAAGAATATGGACCTGGAATGCATTAAGACCAACACAAGTGAGTTATAGATAAAATATGTACTTTACATATAATTCCCCGACAAATACATTTTCTGACGTGTTTATTTTATGGAAAAATAAACTATCTGAGCTAGAGATCTGAATTTTTTTGGAATGTTTGAGGATACTATTTTCAGAAAAGTAGACTACAGACACTAACCTACTATCAACAGCTGCAAAAATATCTACTGATTAATTGTAAAAATTTAGCATTTGCTTTGAACATCAAATGTAAATATTTCTAGAATTAAAACTTGTGAATCAAATTACATAATTGTAGTCTACTTTCTAGGTACACATGTTCTTTATATGTACCTAAGGTTTCAAGTGTCTAAGTAAGACGGTTAGTCAATGCATAGAATCCAAGTACGAACCAGCAAAAAAAGGAAATCATTTACAGGCCTTCGAAAAAAAAATTCTAAAACGTTCAATATGTAAATTAGTGAAACTATCTGTATATCGAATAGTTCAGAAAGAGAGATGAAACATTGTCCTGCAAATTTTATTCTAATAAGAGTTAGGAGTTTTAAGTTACAGCCGTGTAAACTTCATGAAAATTTGTCGCATTTTTCCAGGCGCTCACAGGCAAGTTACCTTAAGCAGCTAGGTGGGGGAACTACTCCCTCCACCTGCATGCACAGACCACGCCCCTCAGCCGTCACTGGGAGCGGACGAACTAAAAGAACGAACTAGTTCGCGGCAGAGCCGGGAACTAAAGTGAGCGCTCCAAATCGCGAACTATTATGCGCAAGTCTATTGTCCAGTCACCTCTGTTACACTTAATTTCAGTCACTAAGCCAGTATTTCTATACAGTTCTTCCAGTTTCTTGTTTCTCCGTGTTCTCCATTGCTCTAGTAGTTAATAGTTCATAAACTGGAGTGAGAAACAGACTTTCCTACAAAACTACTGTCATCCTGAAGCGCATGAAGCAGCTAGGTGGGGGAACTTCTCCCTCCACCTGCATGCACAGACCACGCCGCTCAACCGTCACTGGGAGCGGACGAACTAAAAGAACGAACTAGTTCGCGGCAGAGCCGGGAACTAAAGTGAGCGCTCCCGATCGCAAACTACTGCCCAGTCATCTCTGTTACACTTAATTTCAGTCGCTAAGCCAGTATTTCTATACAGTTCTTCCAGTTCCTTGTTTCTCCGTGTTCTCCATTGCTCTAGTAGTCAATATTTCATAAACTGGAGAAGGAAACAGACTTTCCTACAAAACTACTGTCATCCAGAAGCGCATGAAGCAGCTAGGTGGGGGAACTTCTCCCTCCACCTGCATGCGCACACCACGCCGCTCAGCCGTCACTGGGAGCGAACGAACTAATAGTTCGCGGCAGAGCCGGGAACTAAAGTGAGCGCTCCCGATCGCGAACTACTGCCCAGTCATCTCTGTTAATTTCAGTCGCTAAGCCAGTATTTCTATACAGTTCTTTCCTACAAAACTACTGTCATGCTGACCTCAGTGGTTGTGCAATGGCCTGGGAAGTTGCAGGTAAAAAAAAAAAAAGGACGTGCGCCCTGGGAGTGTGAATCACGCCGCTGTCGCCTCTGGGCCGTCGTTAGCCACGGGGAAGCACTGCTGCCCAGCAGGAATGCCTGACTCCAAGAGGCGCCGACCCACGCCACAAAACAGCTTCCGGGGCCCGACAATCCGCGCAATAAGTAGCCGCACACCCAGTGAGTAGAAGCAAACAATGCAGATCTCTGAAGTCTACAGAGGTAAGCATCAATAACAACAAAAGCATGACTCCCAGTCCATACTGTATACCGATTGAGTTCCTTTCATAATACGCTGATGTAATAGCTCCACTCCTAGTTATCATCTAAAACCGCTCGCTTAGCGAAACAGCCGTACCCAAAGACTGCAAAACTGCACAGATCACTCCAGTATTCAAAAAAGGCAATAAGCGTTACCCGCAAGATTATAGTCCTATATCATTGACGTCGGTTCGCTGTAGGAGTTTAGAACATATACTTTCTTCAAACTACCTCGAAGAGAACGACCTATTGACGGATTCAGAAAGTATCGTTCTTGTGAAACAAAGCTCGCTCTTTACTGACATGAAGTGATAACAAGGGATCTCAAATAGATTCCATATTTAATATATAAAGCGGAGTGTCCGTATGTGTGTACGTGTTGCATACAAATCTACAGTTTTGTTCCAATCTTTATGAAAATTTGTACACGTAAGCTTCAATCCATGAGGACGGTCGCCGTAAGTGTAAGAATCACATACGATATATAGTTCACGAGATATGACGTCATAAACAATGAGATGCGCGAAAAACTGCTGCATATTGCGACAATTCTGCTCATTTTCTCCTAAACTATTGGACCGATTTCAACCAAATTTCGTACACACATTCCTTAACGTGAGATAACAATTTCTGCATGTTTAAGAATCACATACGGCACATGGTTCAAGATATTACGTCATAACCAATAGAAATCGCAAAAAAATGCCATATAATGCGGCGAGACTTTCGAAATACACTGAATGAGAAAGAGTGTACTTAGCGACTTGCAACAAACTTTAAACATAATTTCAAACCTTTATTAAACTTTTTCTCGCTGGCAACCATAGTAAAATGATGAAAGGAAAAAAGTTTCTCGCTTACTACTTTTCCGCTGTTTATGGAGTAAAACTACGGCTCTCGGTATGACGTTACAATTCATAATTTGTACACTACAAATTGCAGCCGCAGGAAATTTACAGACAGTGTACACACATATAGTTGAGTGTACCTTCTAAATTGTATCACAGTACGACATGTAGTGCATGGGGTATGAGCACATAAACAGTAACGTTTCCCTGTTCATGGACTAAAACTACGGCATTCAGTATGACGTTACGATTTTTAATTTCTACACTACAAATGTATCCGCAGGAAATGTTACAGAGCGTATACACGCATATAGTTGAGTGTACCTTCTAAATTGTATCAAAGTAAGACACGTAGTTCATGAGATATGAGAACATAAACAGTAACGTTCATCGAAAACCGCCCCTTCCCGCAACAAGTTTTAATCTATTACTTCTTTATTACTAATTGTATTCCCAAGAGATTTTTCATACAGCCCTTATACAAACAAATATATACCTGAAAATGGCAGGAATAATAAATAAATAAGTACCCGGGCAATCCCAGATTTTCAGCTAGTTTCTAGATGTCTCAAAGGCTTTTCTCACAGTGTACCTCACAAGCGGCTTCTAATCAAATTGCGTGCTTATGGAATAGCTCAACAGTTGTTCGACTGGATTCGCCGCGATTTCATGTCAGAAAAGGATACAATACGTAGTATTTGACGAAAAGTTATCGAGTAAAACAGAAGTGCTGTCTAGCGTTCTCTACGGTACTGTTATAAGATCCCTACTGCTCCTTGTCATTATATAAATATTTTAAGACGAAATTGAGGGTACAGATGTTTAATATTAATCATAAAAGAAGGCCAATGAAACGTACATCATTCGAAAGGTGGTTTGTCATAGATGTTGTGAATATAAAAATTATATGTGCACGTAGCCGTTAAGAGTGGTAAGAAGAAAAAGAAATTTTAGGATGATACGCCAAATTCTCCATCAGATTTCCACTATATTATCACTCATTGTAGGTGGCATATTGGTGCAGGTAAAATTCGTTCAGTTAGTTACCGCTTGGAGTTGAAATCTTAAGCTCCTGTGTTCGATTACCGCTGCCCTTTTTTTTTTTTTTTTTTTTTTTTTTTTCCGTAAAGTTCAATTCTTAATCTTTAAATATAACTTTAAGTTTTTAAATATAACTTTTACACATGATCAACTATATGTTGTAGCAAATAGATTTCGATTGTTTGATGGTTTGAAATTTTATATTTATGAACATAGAGAACAAGGACAATTAGGGAATGATGAAAGGATTTTTACGAAAAATGTTATTTTTACTGAAGTTTTGTAATGCTAAATTGTGAAAGAAAGCAGTTAATTCCCTCATTTGTGTCTTTCATTCTCTCATGTTTCGTCTTTGTCCTTTCTTTCACCTGTTCTCATAGCATTCACATAAAACCTATAAATTTGAAAAGCTCAATAAATTCCAATTAAATATTTTTTTCTTTTTTTCATTTTCATGACACAACTGGTCGAATTTCGACCACAGGCACTACTAGTCTTTATAAATCATTTAGGAGACATCCTGAGGAGCTCTTTTAGACTTTTCGTGGATGATGCTGTCGTTTATCAGTCGTAAAGTCACCAGAAGTTCATGAACCCACTAGAATAGTAAATGGTAGTGAAAACATACTTGACCTCTTAGCAACAAATAATCCGCAGTGAAAACAGACTTAGGGATTAATGACCACAGAGTTGTCGTAGCAAGACTAAATATCAGATTTCCCAAATCTACCAGAATTAAAACGAAAACTGTATTTATTCGAAAAAGCAGTGAGAATCTCCAGTCTTTCAAAACTAAGAAGGTGGGTGTAGATCAGATGTGGCTTACATTCAAAGAAATAATATTGACAGCTATTGAGAGATTTATACCAAAAAAATTACCAAAAGAGGGGGTTGACCCGCCATGGTATCACACTTGCAAAAGCAGATAAAAATACATGCCAAATTTAAACTGACACAAAATCTCCAAGTCTGGCAATCTTTTACAGAAACTCGAAATTTAGCATGAACTTCAAAGTGCAAAGCTTATAATAGTTTGAAAGCTGCCTGTTATTAAAATAAGCAAGATCTCGGGCAGTTGAGATCTGCAGCTGTAAGTTAAAATGCTCACTGCTGCTCTAAATTATGAGTGGTCACAGTACATCCGCAACAGAAATTTATCTAACTACTCACTCCTTAAGGGAGCAGCCAACGTTTTAACAAACACAAAATAAATGTTAAAAATAAATGAATAGATAATTACACATGGGACGGGGAGCATGAAATCATAAAGTAGAGGTTTGATACTTTAAAATCATAATCTATTCAGAAAAATGAACAAGCAACTAAATGTGGGGAGACCAAATTAAGCACACACCTTGTACAAAAGTGAATTAAATCATATAATTACTGCCCATAATAAAATTGTTTCTGCCCTTTATGAATATGGAGGTAACGTGGGAGGAAATTTGCAAACACACAATGGGTAGTTGAAAGCACATTCATTCATTCACAGACATGTGCATAATGTTTGGCGGTACAATCCAATGCTGGAATACATGAAAGCAGCAGCGAAACGAAGCGTCGGCAGCATCTTGAAGAGATGGTGGGTGTCTTGATCACAAATTTAATTATACTATGCACTAAACGAACTCATGTTCAGGGAGGAAGCAGCTTACTATTCTTAAGTACCATGTGCTGTGTGACCACGCCGAATTTCATAGCATTTACAAGCAGAAATTAATTTAGAATAAGCAAGTAAAGGACACGCAAGAATTCGTATAGAAGAAAACTTGTATTAGCAAAAGCATGGCAGAAGGCTGAAGTAACGACCGTTACAAAATCACGTGGTGCAATCGGTCATACAAGACAGGAATGATAGAATCAAATCAGAAAATCTGAGAAATATTTAGCATACATGCGGATACAGAAACGATGTGAAAACGTTAGTTTAAAACACGAAGGAAATTCAAACATACTAGGTTTACACAAAGGCCACACATGTGTATTCTAACTTGAGCAAAACCGGAAACACAATCATCACTGGAATGAAAATGCAAATAATAAATTTGCACTGAATTTACTCGAGTTCTGTAAATTAAGAAACACTTCGCCCCGCATAGCGAAAGAATTACTCAAGAGAACCATCACTGAAAAACCAAGACTGCCTGATCACAAATAAAGCAAAGGCCTAACAGCATGCCTTCCCCTCAGCATGATACGGCGGAATACTTACTTCACCAGTCGTCGGAGCCAGAATGAAGATTGAAGAGTGTAGCTCTAAGGCCACAGAAAAACTTCCCCCCGCAATACACCGGATATAAAGCGCGCTGAAAGCCGTGCAGAGTGCGTTCACAGCTTCCTGTCTACCAACCCTTGCTACCTGGCGAAGACAATTCCCTCTACATTCGCTCCCATAGAGGTCTCCTGTCACCTCTTTCATCCAAGATTAGGTTGGTACGACACTAAGAACACGGCCACCTCGCTATCTTGCCAAGTAACTTGTCTCTGCCCATCCAGCAGATGCCAGCGCAGACGACAAATGAAGCCATGCGTTCTTAACTACAGCAATACGAGTTCTAAAGCGCAAGGCGGCGACTGTAAGCCATTGCGCGGCAGTCAGTCAATATTAAGAGCAACCTTCCACATGCAATTGAACACACAAGTTCAATCAGACAGGTGGGAATATATGGGGCAAACATACATAAACATGGGGTATTGATCATTAATAAAAAGAATAAAATAATTAACACACAGATAGATAACATTATTGGTGCAAAAACACTTTACGTTAATGAATAAATCAAAATGGAACACTACCACACATTCAGTGAACGTGTTTCAAGTTCCCACAACGAAACCTTGTCACGTAATTTGGTAGAAAATCCTAACAAATTCTCGTCGTATGTATACTAGCATCAAAACACAATCAATACCTTTAGTACACGACAGCAACGGTGATGCTACTGATGACATGCTAAAGGAGAATTGCTAAACTCAGCTTTCCGAAATTCCTTCACCAAAGAATATGAAGCTCAAAAAAATGTTCAAATGTTTGTAAATCTAAGGGACTTAACTACGTTGGTCATTAGTCCCCAAGCTTACAAACTACTTACACAAAGTAACTAAAGCTAAGGACAACATTAACACCCATGCCCTAGGGAGGACTCGAACGTCCAACAGCAAACGGCCGCGTGCACCGCAGTTGGACGCCGTAATGCGCATTGCTTTTCTGTCGCGTCTGAATATGAAGCAGATACTTTAGAATTCGAATGAAGAACAATCGCTAAGATGCGTAATTTAGAAGATCCCTGGAGTACTAAAGGAAGTTAAATCACTTAACAAATGCAAGTCTGCAGTCCAGAGTGTATACCAATTAGGTTCATTTCAGGTTCAGCGAAATATCCGTACCCAAAGACTGGAAAGTTGCACAAGTTACGCCAATATTCGTGAAAGACAATAGGATTGATTTGCAAAATTACAGGCTCGCATCACCGACATCGGTTTACAGCAGGATTTACGAACATATTAGAAAATGGAACCGTAGAGAAATAAGCGGTTGAATGAACCCTCTGCCATGCACGTAAATATGATTTGCAGAGTAATTAGATAGATGTAGATATAGAGAACAACCAGTTCAATACACATGTAACCAATAAAAATATGCTTTATACAGGGCGTCTCAGGAGGAATAGTCAATATTTTAGGAGGTGGTAGTATAAACGAATTGAAGTAAATAATCCCATATAACATTTGTACAATTTTAATTGAGTACAGAGGTCAGCTGAGTTAAATGTATTTTGTTTTGTGTGTTGGTACACCAGTTGTTATGGGTTTTTATGAACGTATTTACCGAATGTCAGCAGTATAGAGTTGATGTTCAGGTTGTCAAGTCATAGCGTGTAAACAGGCCGGACGTATTTTATACACGCTGAGTATGCCGAAATGGTATTTCTGTAAGGATTTTGTGATGGAAAAGCAGCGTGTCCCAGACTGTGGGTCGCGGATTCTACTCAGATGAGTCGCCTCAAGACTTCAAATGTTTGTAAATCTATAGGACAAAACTGCGTGGTCATCAGTCAGTATCTTACAAAATACTTAAATTAAGGTAAACTAACCTAAGGACAACACACACACCCATGTCCCAGGGAGGACTCGAACCTCCGACGGCGAGCAACCGCGCGCTCCGCTGCGAGGCGCCTTAGACCGCTTATTTTATTATTATTATTTTTTCTTTATATATATGCCAATGAAAAAAATACCTCCTTCTTTTGTGAGGGTTTCCACTGGAAGTAAAATATCTCTACATGAAGTGCAGCATTAATAGCGTCTGATAGTGAACATACATAACACCGCCCTCCCGGAGGACCAAACATAAATGGTGACTGCACACCGACCATATGCGGATAGATGTTAGCTGAATTCTTGTTCCCTCACTCGAGTTCCGGGCACGTCTTTTCGAATAAACTGTATTCATCCGTTACAAAGGTTCATTCTCCCGAGGGAGCATTCATATTAAAATTATCGTCTCATACGCAGCACACCCAAGCTGAGGGGAGGATCAAGGAAAACATTACCCAGGAAATTGGCATAGTATTGTCGGTGTCTTGAATTGTGTAGTAGAAACGTGAAGCGATCTTGGAGGAACGTCCAAAAATCAAGCACACTCTTTTCTCAATCGTGAGACAAATAATATATAGATAGGCCTTAGATCCAGTTCACTGCATTTTTCTTTGTGCATGGGAAAAAAGCTCTCGTGCGGAAATAGGAGTGACTGCGGTTCAATAGCGTTTGGAGCTGTATGACAAAGTAACACAAGGGTTTTTTTTTCCAACACTTTTAAAATATCAAAGTAAATTGCCGACTGAAAAAAAAAATTAAAAAAAAATAAATTAAAAAAGATAGTGTATTTCAACGGGAAAGTTTTATAATCTGAAAACTTCTGTACCAAACCCGTTCTAAATAAGTAATTAATGTGTCTATTAACAATACATGGCGATGTGAGAACAGCGAAGTGGTAGGAATAGTTCGTAACTAAAATATGGCAATGCTGCAGCTCTTTCACTTGTAACAAATATCTGAGGAGTAACAAGAGGTTATTAAGTCTTTCTGGCCCACTTTACGTTACGGTAGTAACACTAAAAGTGGACCTTTGCGATCGCGTTTTGACAACTCGAAATTTAAATGAAAATTAACGAAATTTTAGAGGAGAAAATTCTCTACAACCTCGCTCTAATTTATTTATTTATTTGTTTATTTTTTATTTCGACATCTCCCATCGTTTTAGAGATATTCGCGGTTTTACGATGTGTCTGTCTGCAAGGTGTTCCCAGTTTTTTATGTCGCGCCGTTCAACCGCTCGGCACCAAATTTTACAGACATAACAGAACCTGCCTTCTTCACACATTTCAGACAAAAATTAGATTAGAAACACTAAAAAAAAGGCCGTTTGTGATGGTCTTTTGACACCAGGAAATTTAATTGCAAATAACGCCTCAAGCGTTCATCTGAGACGTAAATTCAATAAGCGTATTTTTAGAGGAGAAA
The DNA here is from genome assembly GCA_026315105.1 of Locusta migratoria. Classification (NCBI taxonomy): domain Eukaryota; kingdom Metazoa; phylum Arthropoda; class Insecta; order Orthoptera; family Acrididae; genus Locusta; species Locusta migratoria. Next base: position 261,501,084 of record CM048751.1, read on the forward strand.
ATTTTCAACAACTTTACTCTCTTATGTTATTTCCATAGCTCGCACCGTTTCAGAGATACCTGCAAAAATAATGGCAATTTGACACTGTAACATGATTTTACGTAAACAAGGCGTTCGTATATCAGTCACGTGGCATTCCTCGCTCAAAACTCTCTCTGACATTGTAGCGATACATTAATATATTTTTTATTAAAAATTATATCTGCAACGCTTGTCGCTAGCATCCGTTCTCTCTGCCAATAAATCTCTGATTATCCTTGTTTCAAGTAACACATTCAACTATTTCAAACGATCTGGAGAGAAAACAGACTCGCTTGTCGTCTTTCGTTTTTCTACCTTTATACTGAGCGGACGTATTTTACTCGACCTCCCGAATTATGTAATTTCATTTGAAATTTTTATTCTATTTAAATAATGACTATTTCTCTCCATCTTTCATTTAATTTATGACTCGATTTTCAGCAATATTAGTAAATTGATGCTTGGTCATTGTTGCCTATTGTTTCATGATGACGAAAGAACATTCTCGATGCAAAATTTATTTACTCTCCTTTTATATTAAAAATTGAATTCAATGCCTACAGGAAATCTTCTTTCTGTTAAAAGCGAAGTCCAAAAATTTCTTTAACTTTCGATAACCATAGTGATCATCAGTTTACGAGAACGAAGATATTAATCAAGTCATACAGGTTCAACTGCAGTGTCACGGCTTCCACCAATGAATGCATACCAGGTAACTGATTCCGCTATTTTCTTATGTAATGGTGTTTTCTGGAATTGTCGTAATTTTTAACTGACATTGCTACTGAGAACTGACGGCGGAATCTTTTGTGGTTTTTCTTCAGTTTATTAACCATTTCAAAAATTAATATTCATTGCTGATCTTACGGTTAGTTAAATTTCAATTCCGGTTTTCAACTTTGATCTTGTGACAACACCAGCGATAAAATCCAGAAAAATAGTATCACTACAACATACGCCATCTTGCTTTCTGTATTTTATGATTTTGTTATTCTAACTCACTCGTTGTCATTTCAAAGCAATGGCGCACTGAAGAATTAACAAATATACTTTGTTCTTATTACGATAAATTATAATCTAGTTACTAAAAATTTCATATCAGCAGTTAACACCTGCCATCAATGGTACGAGAATCACGGAATCGGAATATTTATGAAGCTGTTCGCCGTAGTGTCTGCCGCGGTGGAGTGGCCGAGCGTTCTAAGGCGCCTCGCTGCGGAGCGCGCGGTTGCTCGCCGTCCGAGGTTAGAGCCCTCCCTGAGGCATGGGCGTGTGTTTGTTGTCCTTTGGTTAATTTATATCATTTGTAAGACTAGAGACCGGAGACCATAGCAGTTTGGTCCAATAGGCGCCTTGGCTCAGCGCGCCCGGTCAGAGGACTGAAACTGAGCCAAGAACACATCGAACAACAACGAACGATCACTATCAGCTACCGCAAGGAACAGAAAAGTACTCATAAATAAATAGTGTAGTGGCAGCGTATTAGGTTCTGATGCACATGGTTGGTAATTCGAAACCCATCAGTAAAATTCAAATGTTTGTATAGTCTATGGGACTTAACTACGGGGTCATCAGTCCCTAAACTTACAAACTACTTATGAACTACTTACGAACTAGGACGGCACAAATATCCATGCCCGAGGGGGGATTCGAACCCCCGACCGTAGTGGAAACCCATCAGTACCAATTGTTTTTCCCCTTAGCTCCTAAAAGGGTTTCGGGCACTCATAAATTTAATAGAGCTATATTCCGCAATATTTAGAGTAGTGTATATGTAAGAGTGCTAGCTCTAAAATGTACGTTTGTTCTATTTCGTGGCCGCACGGGAGTAGCCGAGCGGTCTGGAGCGCCCCCTCGCGGATCATGCGGCCCCCCGCGTCGGAGGTTTGAATCCTTCCTCTGGCAGGCTTGTTTGTGTTGTCTTTAGTAAAATTAGTTCATAAGTAGTTGTAAGTTTAGGGACTGATGACCCCGAAGTCAAGCCCCTTAAGATTAACAAACATTGGAACATTTTTTTCTATTTCGAGAACATGCCGTGAAATACGTAGCAACGAATTGAACAATGGTGTTCTGAAGTACATCCGCATAAACTGGGGAGATATTGTAATAATGAATATTCTAAACAACGTGCTGATACTGGGAGTTTCATATATAAATGAAGTCATAAATTTGTTACAATATGGTGAGAGAGAGAATATTACGTGTTGCGTGCCTATATATTATCCCAATAGTAGTCGTAATCGTATCCGATAATTTTTTATTACTTATAGATTTATTATTTTTGTCTGAAATTTTTGCAAAAAATCATAAAAATGTGGGGAAATCTAATGAGCCGTAAAACACGCCACTGCGACTTTTCTCTCATTGATATCGTGCGTTGTTTGCTTGTCGTTTAATGCGTGAATATGTATTTTAATGGCCGATTGTTTTCTTTCAAAACATACTTATAAGAAATCCGTATGTAGAGATCAACCTTAAACCGAGAAAACTGTCAACATTGAGCAAGCGTCCCTGGTGAAATTAAAATGTGATCTTCTTTCAAAACTTTCTTTAAAGACCCAAGCCCAATTTCATTTGGCTAAAAATACAGTTCTGGAGGAACTAATGGTGTCCACCTTTTTTTATGCGAGCGTGCAATTTTGTAGTTTACTTTTATCAAATGTAAAAAACAAACTTTGCGTTGAAGACTATATACACCTACAACTGGCAAACTTCAATACAAATACATAAGGTATAATTCACTGTTGTACTAAACAAAGCCACAAATTTCACTGAGTTTACTATTTACTTTGTTCAAATGAATTATTATTGGGCCGTGAAAATTTGTCCAGAAATATTGTGGTTCCCTCTACGAAAAAGATTGGAAACCACTAGGAGACGGCCTACGGTTTCCCAACCGCAGACGACAGATTAAAGACTGTTTACTCGTACGTTCAAAACATTGCGTGACGCTGCTATAGTGCCCAGCAGTCACATTGCATCTGAATGTCTAAATTAACAGACTGTGGATGAAGTAGAAGACATAATTTAGTGCGTAGAATAAATTCCTTCAACAAGTACTGGTACAATTTCTGCAACTGTCGGTCTTCCACATTCATAGGCACGGCGAACATTGGGTTCAAAGGGATTCCATCCGTGTCATTTATAGGTCATTCGAGACCTTCGAGCAAGAGATGAATATAGGTTGGAATTTTGTCTTCACTCATGATGCCACTTCCGCTCGTGGCGGCATGAGTAACACTCGTAATTCACATGAGTGATCCGGAAAAAACCCACGTGCTATTGTGGAAACACTAAGTTAACTCTTCAATGCATGACTTCAATCCAATTTCCGTAACGCTGTCTCATCTGTATCATGACAATACAAACTGAGCTGCCCTTCTTTGGACTCTTTCGATGTCCTCCGTCAAACCCACCTGATAAGGATCCCACATTGGGCAGCAATACTCCAAATGAGGACGAACAAGCGTAGTGTATGCAGTCTCTTTAGTAGTTCTGTTGCACGTTTTAAGCTTTCTGACAATAAAACACAGTCTGTGGTTCGCCTTTCCTACAACATTATCTACGAATTCTTTCCAGTTTAAGTCTGAAATAATAGTAATTCCTAGATATTTTGTGGATTTTACGGCCTTTACGTTTGATTGATTTATCTTGTAAACAAAGTTTAACGGATTTCTTTTCGTACTCATGTGAACAACTTCACACTTCGCATTATTTGCAAAATTGCCAATTTTTACAGCATAGTGATATCTTATTTAGATCGTTCTGCAGTTGGTTTTCACCTTCAGATGATTTTACTAGACGGTAAATGACGGCGTCATCTGAAACTAACCTAAGAAAGCTACTTAGATTTCCCCCTAAATCCTTTATGTAAATAAGGAACAGCAGAAGACCAATAACACTATCCTGTGGAACGCCCGATATCACCTCTGTACTAGTCGATGTCTTACCATCGATTACTATAAACGGTGTCCTCTCTGACAGGACATTCCCTATCCAGTCACAAATGAAGTAGTGATTCAGATGCGCTAACTCTGCAATTTATAATTTCTACGTCGAGCTACTAGCACATATGACACTATGTATACAGGCAGCTACAAATGAATTTGACGTAAAATGTTGATCAGTTAGAGAGATAGTCGAAAAATAAGGTATATAGCTGATCAGTTACACTATGCAAGGGTTAAGAATCTTAAAAGAGACCAAATTGCTGAGATCAACGGTCTCTTGACTTACAATTAATCCTAAGCCGAGGCATTGAATTTAAAAAATTTATGTCGCGATCGATATTCGAACCTGTGATATCCTGCTTGCTAGGCTGACGCCAAAACCACTTTTTTTCGTGTAGTTCTATGCTTTGCGGTCGTAGGTTCAGTTAGTTCTTGATTGTTGGTTGAATATTTGGTTCATATTTCTTATTACAGAGGGTGTCGGACCCCTTGGCCGGGCGCGCTGAGACACGGCGCCCGGCTGACCACTAGGCCACGTAAACTTAATGAATGTAAATGACTGTACGGACGCAGAGGTTGGGAAGGGAGTAAGATAGGGTTGCAGCCTTTCCCCAATGTTGTTCAATCTGTACATTGACCAAGCAGTGTAGGAATGGAAGGAGAAATTTGGAGAGGGAGTTAATGTTCAGGGAGAAGAAATAAAAAGTTTGCGGTTTGCCGACGATATAATAATTTTGTCAGAGACTGCAAAGAATCGGGAAGAGCAGTTGAATGGAATTGACAGTATCTTGAAAGGAAGATATAAGATGAACATTAACAAGAGTAAAACGAAGGTAATGAAATCAGGTGATGCTGAAGGAATTAGATTAGGTAATGAAACAATAAAGTAGTAGATGAATATTGTTATTTGGGTAGCGCGATAACTTCTGATGGCCGAAGTAAAGAAGATATAAAATGCAGAATGACTATGGGGAGAAAAGCGTTTCTAAAGAAGCGAAACCTGTTAACATCCAATATTAATTTAAATGTTAGGAAGTCCTTTCTGAAAGCATTTGACTGGAGTGTAGCACTGTATTGCAGTGAAACGTGAACGATAAAGAGTTCACAGAAATATTATAGGAGCTTTTGAAATGTGCTGCTACAGACGAATGATGAAGATTAGATGGGTAGATCACGTGACTAATAAGGAGGTGCTTAACCGAATTGGGGAGGAGTTCCTGGCATATTCTAAGAAAAGGGATAGATTGGTAGACACTCTGAGGCATCAAGGAATTGTCAACTTAGCATAAGAGGGAAGTGTGTGGGGTAAAAATCGTAGAGGCAGACCGAGTGACGAATACAGTAAGCACATTCAAATGGATGTAGGTTGCCGAACGTATTCTCAGATGAAGAGACTTGCACAGGACAGGGTAGTGCAGTCACGGTCTGCACGGCCACTACGGTCGAGGGTTCGAATCCCCCTTCGGTCATGGATATTTGTGCCGTCCTTAGTCTTAGGTAGTTTATAAGTAGTTTGTAAGTTTAGGGACTGATTACCCCGTAGTTAAGTCCCATAAGCTATACAAACATTTGAACATTTTTTGAAAGAACGTTAATGGTTATTCTGCCTTATACCTCAGGCACAGGTGTTATATAAATATCAAATAAACAATGTCCAGAGATATATTATGTCTCGATATCTATTAAGGATATTAAACTGAAGTACAGATACTGACTTAAAATGTGATTTATTAGGGAACATGAGGTAGAGCTGAAGTTTACGTGCCGGCCGCGGTGGCCGAGGAGGCTGAGGCGCTTCAGTCACGGTCTGCACGGCCACTACGGTCGGGGGTTCGAATCCCCCCTCGGGCATGAATATTTGTGCCGTCCTTAGTCTTAGCTAGTTCATAAGTAGTTTGTAAGTTTAGGGACTGATTACCCCGTAGTTAAGTCCCATAAGCTATACAAACATTTGAACATTTTTTGAAAGAACGTTAATGGCTATTCTGCCTTATACCTCAGGCACAGGTGTTATATAAATATCAAATAAACAATGTCCAGAGATATATTATGTCTCGATATCTATTAAGGATATTAAACTGAAGTACAGGTACTGAATTAAAATGTGATTTATTAGGGAACATGAGGTAGAGCTGAAGTTTACGTGCCGGCCGCGGTGGCCGAGGAGACTGAGGCGCTTCAGTCACGGTCTGCACGGCCACTACGGTCGGGGGTTCGAATCCCCCCTCGGGCATGGATATTTGTGCCGTCCTAGTACGTAAGTAGTTCATAAGTAGTTTGTAAGTTTAGGGACTGATGACCCCGTAGTTAAGTCCCATAAGCTTTACAAACATTTGAATTTGAAGTTTACGTAGTGGAGGTTCTGGCGGTACTGGCTTGTATGCCAGCAGCCATTGATTTATTTTATTTCATAATTTCAGTTATTTGTATGGGACAGTAGAAAGTGGCTGTGCCAGATGGTACTGTAAGTACAGTTCCGTGGGAAAACTCCGCCCCTTTCTCTAAGAGTGATCTGATTGGCTCTTGCTATATCTTTACGCGCCACAACCTCCCAGCTATTTTATTAATTATTTAATAAATAATAATTCAGTTATCAATTATATTGCTATAATGTGTGTTAATTAATTGTCTGAAATTACACTATTGTTTTGTAGATTTTTTAGATTAAGTGTTTTAGCTAAAGAGTGAGTGTGGCGTTCTAGAAATGTCGGTTGGCGCCAAAACTCTAGGGCTAGCGTGGAGACCAGCTCCACTGCTAGTCAGTTCACTGCGAGCCCCGACACGGTAAATATCTAGCGGCACTTGCGTTAACCAGTCTGCTTTTAATCGATCGATAACGCGGCTAAAAATATTTGTAAATTGGGTGCAGTGTCTGTCAAAGTGCGTTATGACTTTTAATTTTGTATAGTTTGTAAACTAATGTTGACGTCAACATGCAGTTTGTGGCTTCTGTATTCGTATGATTGGTAAAAAATAAAAGAACCACTGGCTTCTCCGAAGGAATCCATCGACTTCGTTAATGATAGTTAAACAGCCACAGTATCCACCACTTTCAATTTCAGCCTCACCTCAGAAAACTTCGAGTCTACGACTTGTGTGCTGCTTCTGCGCTGGGGACATCTACGAGAGAGAAGACACCAGGTTAGTCAAATATTGACAACCGCCCAAGGGCCTCACGTGAAACGTTCGGTCTATTACAGCTAGAGGAGTTAGCACGCTGCTCGCGGTAACGTGAGTGAGGTAAAGGGAAGATAGGAAAATGTCAAGGAAACTGTCAGAAGTGGACTTGATAACATAAACTTTAACCATAACATTAATGGTTTAAATATAATTTTTTTTCTATCTTCACCCCCGCCGTAAGGTGTATGTGTCAAGACCGTCCGTGCAGTCACTGCATCCACTAAGTCGTGCCGCGCGGTCTGGAGCGCCACGTTGCTGTTCGCGAGGTCTCCCGCGTCAGAGGTTCGAATCCTCCCTCTGGCATGGATGTTTGTGTTTTCTTTAGTATAAGTTAGTTCATAAGTAGTTTGTAAGTTTAGGGACTGATGACCGCGCATTTAAGTCCCTTAAGCTTAACAAACATTTGAACACTAACTCTTGGTGGCCTAGTGGTTACAGTCGGCCGTGACACAAAGAGCGCTTATGCGCGGGGATCGAACGACGCTCCGCGGCAACGCGTTTTTTTTACTCGCGCGGTTGGCGTTATTAATGTGTAACTAGATAACTTGACCGACGATGACGCGTTCATATCGAAAGGCCACAGTACAGTGTACATTCCAAGCACAGCACGAACGACCTAAGGCATAAAAAATAGAACGTTTTCTGTTTGAAGTAGTGCACTTAGATCCACAAGAACTCATCGGAATACACCTGTCGATCGTCTCTAGCACAGTGTATTTGAAATTGGTTGATGAGGCTGTGTGCTAAAGGTTTTTTCGCCGTTCCTCCAATGGATACCGCTTCCAACATGCGGATGGACACGTGGGCACCGTAAATGTAGATCGTGTAGCCTCGGCGTTAGGACCATACGAGTCTTCGAGCTACCTTCCGAAGTGTCGCGAAAACTCGTTGAGGACGCACTGCAAACGTACAGGGGAGTGTTAAGTCATGTAGCAGAAAAATGGAACAAAAAATATGTTCAAATGTTTGTAAATCTATCGGACCAAACTGCGTGGTCATCAGTCCGTGGCTTACAAACTACTTAAACCTAGGTAAACTAACCTAAGGACAACACACACACCCATGCCCTAGGGAGGACTCGAACCTCCGAAGGCGAGCAACCGCGCGCTCCGCAGCGAGGCGCCTTAGAGCAGTTACACTCTGGCGACTTGGTCGCCGCGATTCAGCCGTGCGGTTCAGTCGCTGCAGTCGGCCACTGTCGCGCGGCTGAAGTCGCGCCACTAAATCGCCGGGCACGCGGCTCAGTCGCGCGACAGCAGCTTTACAGCAAGAGCTGTGTGCTTGTGCCGCCCCGTTGCCAAATGTTCTCTGACGAGAAGCTGTTGCTTTTCGCTCTGTTGTTGAAAAGAAAATATAGATGTCGCCGGCGCCAAAGAAAATACTGGAGACATCCACTATTAGCTACTCGAGAGAAACACGGACATTTTTTCACCATTAATTACGAATTAAGAGAAAACTGCCAAATTCCTGAACTATTTCGGAATGCCTGCAGGTACAGTCACTGCTTATAATAATTGTAACAAAGTTTGCGCTCTAGACTCTTTCTCATAAAAATTGTAAGAGAAAAAGGGTGCTGTTCACCCAAGATGTTCCCACAAATATAAGATGCCTTCTAATAACAAATAAAGACAATAATACATACCACATTCGTTTTTCTCCGACACTGTTTTATTTTCGCAGTCAGGATCAAATTACTTACACATCTCCTCCCAAGCATCACATTTTTCGGTCTTGTTGGTATAATCCTTGTATCTTGAATCCCAAATTATAGAAGGATGTAAAAAAAAAAAAAAAAAAAAAAAAAAAAAAAAAAAAAAAAAAAAAAAAAAATCAAATGTTTGTAAATATATCGGACTTAACTGCTTGGTTGCTTGGTTATTAGTCCGTACCTTGCAAACTACTTAAACTAAGGTAAAGTAACCCAAGACAACACAAACACCCATGCCCGAGGGGGGATTCGAACGGCCGCGCGCACCGCAGCACGACGTCCTAGTGCGCACGGCTAATCCGCCGCGGCGTCAAAAGTCATTTTGGAAGCAAAAATAGCACAAAAGTCTTTTAATACAGTACAGATGATGGTCGTGAGTCAACAATCACTTTGTTGAGGCGAGGCGAGCCGAGCCGGCGGGTGCGCAGCCAAATCGCCAGTGTGAACGGCCTAATGGGATATGCGTGTTACACCAAGGACGCGACTCCGCCAAGCGGGCACGTCGCAAGACCAAATCGCCAGTGTGTAAGCGGCCTCAGACCTCTCGGCTACCCCACCGTGGCAAAAATGGAACACATTCGAGACGTATCCCGTTCAGATCGGTGTGCGTCAGATGCGCATTGCACTGCGCAAACACATACCACGTTACGTGACCATTGGCGGTTGCAGAGCGATCGTTATTTACGACGGTCAACCGCGAACTTGTTCGGGATGTGGACAGGAAGGACATGTACGATCAGCGTGCTTGCTGATACGCTTAGTTCATCTGCCTTGAGTTGACTCCTTAACTACGTCGCAACCGACGATCCTGCCTTTTAACTATGCTGAATACCGTGGCGGAGCGGCCGAGCGCATTGAGGCGCTATGCTCCGATGCGCGAGGCCGTTCCCGTCGGGGGTTAGAATCCCCCCTCAGGCTTGGATGTTTGTGCTTTGTTTTGTCTTTAGCATAAGTTTGTTCATAAGGAGTTTGTAAGCTTAGGGACTGATGACCCCGCAGTTAAGTCCCATAAGCTTTACAAACATTTGAACATTTTTGAACCTACGTTGAAGCTGCAAGAAATGTGACGCACGCAGAAGACGTCGTTGTGAGTCCGCTACGGATCCCTGAGGACTCGGCTCCGAAGCTCCCGGCGCCGCAGTCTGCACCGGAGCAGTCGATGTGCGCGGCTGTAGCGACCACATCTGTCCCTCCTACAGATCCAAAAGCGGAGAGTCAAAAGGTTGAGTCCACCTCACATACTGAGATGAAGCAGAGGTGCGTTCCTGTAAGCAGCGGTCGTCCAGACGACGAAAGAAGGCTGACCACAGCAAACGACTCACAATAATGATGCACGGCAGGAAGGGGACGATTTCTCGGCCACAGCTAGAACTTAGGACCAACCGCCAGCGGCACATGGAGCGGCAGCGGCTGCCCGAGAACACCTCAGAAACAACAGACGATCTGACGTCTATCGTCCCGCGCCTTCAACTTGGTGACTGGGCGACGGAAAGAACGCTATCAGAGAGACCCCTGACCCTTGATGGACACGACCGACAGTTCGTCGGACGGACATCCTGTTACCAACGTCCCCCAATTGAAGCCCTGCAAGGCCATTCTTTTTAGAAACATGGCGCCTACTAGCCTTGCCGAAAGCAGGATACATACTCGTACTGCCTCATGACACAGGTGTATAGGATAGGTACAATCATTGTCAACGGAATTAGTTCAACGACAAAAACTCGATTGTTGCAGGACAGGATACAAGCTGCGAATATTGATATCGTGCTTCTTCAAGAAGTCCAACCTGAAATGCGTTTGGATTTTTATGGCTATAACTCCTATCGCAATCCCGTTATGAAAGGTGGTGGTGGTGTTACAGCCACCCTATCACGGCATAGAAACAATAGATATACACTGCTTACCATCATTTACAGCAGACAATGAGAACCATCAATATTTTCAGTCGGGTAATAACGTGAGCGCAGCCGTCGAGGTATCAAAAGACCATACTGAGCATGCTGTAATGGAAAACTTTCTACAAATCTACAAATTCTAGGAATGGAGGTTTGCCTTTCCTTATTTTATGTTCTAAGATAAGTCGTGAGCTATAATAAAGAACAACGGTACTGATATAACCCTAAAGGGGGAGTAATGTAAATTACTTACTAAATTGAAAAGAAAAAAATGGCTCTCGCAATGGACAATGCAGTGACCAACGGCCTGCACTAAATAACGGAGCAGCGGAGTTTGCGTAGAGTCGTCAGCGTTAATAGACAAGCAACCGTAGAAAGCAATGTGGGGCACACAGCGAACGTATCCGCTAGTACAATGTGGCGGAATTTGATGTTAATGGTGTTATGGCAACAGACGACCGACCCAAGTGTCTTTGCAAACAGCACTACATCATGTGCAGCGCTTTCCTGGACTTGTTACTGGAAAACCGTGACTTGATCACATGGAATGAACTAAGTTGATGTTAGGTTTGAGTGTGATGCAGAACTCACGAAACCATGGATCCAGTTATTCAACTAGGCACGTGATGACCCATAATGGTATGGGCTATTTTAACACGGAATGGACTGGTGTTGGTCCAAATGAACTGATAACTGACTGGGGATGTTCATGTTCGTCACTTGTAAACTATTTGCAGCCATTCATAGTCTCCATGTACCCAAACTAGATGGAATTTTTGTGGGTGACAGTGAGCCACGTCAGTGTTCGCGATTGCTTTGAAACATTCTGGACAGTTCCGGCGAATGATTTGGCCACCCAGGTCGCCCGACATGAATCCTATGGAATATTTGTAGTACGGTACGTCGGAAGGTCACTTCGTGCACAAAATCCTCCACCGGCAACACTTCACAGCCCGCTTGGGAAAGTGCAAGTTATATCAGTACAGTTGTTCTTTATTATAGCTTACCACTTATCTTAGAACATAAAATAAGGAAAGGCCAATTTCCATTCCTAGAATTTGTAGATTTGGAGAAAGTTTTCCTTTACAGCTTGCTCAGTGTACAAATTGAATAACATTGGAGAAAGGCTACTCCCTTCCGAACCAATGCTTACTCCCTTCCGAACCAATGCTTCCCTTTCATGGCCTTCGATTCTAATAAATGCTGTCTGGTTTTTGTACAAGTTGTAAATAACATTCCGTTGACTAATTTTACTCCTGCTGACTTCAGAATTTGAAATTTGGAGAAGGAATTAGACTTCAGGGTGAAGAAATAAAAATATTGCGTTTTGCTGATGACACTGTCATTCTGTCAGAGACAGCACAGGACCTGAAGAACATCTGAACGGAATGGACAGTGAGTTGAAAGGAGCGTATAAGATGAACATTAACAAAAGCAAAATAAGGCTAATGGAATGTAGTCTAAGAAAATCAGGCGATACTGAAGGAATAAGGTTTTGTTACTTGGGCAGAAAATAATATATGATAATCGCAGTACAGACCATATAAAATACAGAATTGCAGTGGGAAGAAAAGCGTTTTTGAAAAAGATAAATTTGCTAATCATCGAATATTAATTTAAGGAAATCTTTTCTAAAGGTATTTGTGTGGATTGTTCCCTTGTGCGTGAGTGAAAAGTGGACGATTAATAGTTCAGACAGGAAGACGATCGAGGGTTTTGAAATGTAGTGCTACAGAAGAATGCTTAAAACTTGGTGAGTAAATCGCGTAACTAATGACGAGGTTCTAAAGAGAATTCGGGATAAAAGGAATTTCTGACATACCTTGACTAAAAGAAGGCATCGATCGGTAGAACATATCCTTAGAGATGAGGGAATCGTGAACTTTAGATTTTGAGGGAGGCGTGTGGAGTAAAAACCGCATAGGGAGACCAAGAGATGTAGGTTCAAATGGATGTAGGTTGCCGCTCTTATGAGGAGATGAAGAGGCTTACTCAGGAGAGAGTAGGGTGGAGAGCTGCATCAAACCATTCTCCGGACTGAAGACCACAACATTAACTACAGCATCACAGAGCTTTGTAACGTAACAAAAAAGATTTTTTTTTTCTCCCAGCTACAACTTCCTTAACAAGACTAAGAAAATTTCTTACCTTACGAGAAACATCTCACTTTACAGTACTCGCTATTAATCTTTTTTAAAGGTAGTAGTGACTGTCTCTCTGCAGAATCATGACAGATTTACTCGAGAAGGATAACGCTTGTAACAAAAACTATCGGAATAAAACTTAATACCGAACTGATGTTCTTTCAAATGGATACTGGGCTTAAAGACTAAAATAAAAGGACAGCTAACACTACTGCGGTCGTTCCACTGGGGATCAATGGCTCCTTTTTACGAGGCTCTTAAAAGACCTGTAATGTTCTTATTGCTCCGATGTCACGGCATCCATAGGTACTTTAATTACTCTCCTCCACCATCGACGTGCTTTGTGTGGCAGATTCAATAGAGCAGCGAATCAGGTGTAAGAAGCGGCGTTCCTTTCAAATCACGACTTGTCTTGTTTTCCAGTTACTAGCAGAGGCCAGTCGAAAACTTTCTCGGCGGACTTCTGAAATAATCTACACTGTTATTTCAGTCGCCCGACATACAAACGGTATTAGGCAAATTTAGAAAAATGGGAGAAAATTAATTTTATGTCTTGAAAGGACTTTCAGTACATCTCTTCATTCTTCAAAAGGTAATTTGAAATTATACATCTTTTCTTTCAAGTACCTTTGTGCGACCGACTATATACATCGTCGCACACCTGGATAAACTCATCTTCTCTTCTTACCATCAGCCTTTCTGCCGAATCTTCACTTAAGAACTTGGAAAATTAAATTACAGTTTTGGAAAATTGTGAGTGAAAAATATAATCAATGTAGAAGAATGAAACTTTCACTCTGCAGCGGGGTGCACACTCCGTTGTAAAGTGAAAGTTTCATTCTGGAAACATCCCTTAGGCTGTGGCTAAGCCAAGTCTCCACCATATCCTTTCTTCCAGGAGTGCTTAGTCTTGGAAGTTTCGCAGGTAAACTTCTGTGAAGTTTAGAAAGTAGGAGGCGAGGTACTGGCGGAAGTAGAGTTGTGGGGCGTCATCGTGAGTCGTGTTGGGATAGCTCAGTCGGTAAAGCGCTTGCCCGCGAAAGGCAAAGGTCCCAGGTTCAAGTCCCGGTTCTGGAACACAATTTTAATCTGTCAGGAAGTTTACGTAATCAATATAGTTTACAAATTGCAGCAACCAATCATGTAATAAATATTTATCTCTATTACAAGTTCCTAGACATTTGTTTCAACTTCGGGTGAGTTGTAAAGAAGAGCGATTTGATCAATACCAGTGAAGAATCACTGGTGAATACTTTCACCGTGACAAAAGGTGGAATGATCTGATATTATGCCTTCAGTGTGAAACATTTATATATTATTTTAAGTAATTACATTTCATTCTACCACTTTCAAACAGAATACTCATCTTTTCAAGTTTACGATGTATGGGGGTTCTGTTCGCTGCAACATTATTCTCCTGGGACGTCGTGGTAGAAATAAATACTCGAAGGTACAATTTTTCACTTCTTCTTTAATTTAAATCAAACTTCTTCACCACCAAAACATTACAACTTCAAAATATATACAAATTACAAAGCATCAGCACGGTAGTACTTCCATTTCAAAACACAGGGTGACATAGATTCCAGTGCACTTGACAAACGACTGAAACTCGAACTCCCTCATGCAAGGCGGTGAGGCAAATATATAATCTTGACAATAATGACGTTACATTAAGCACTGTTCATAACAATTGAATATACTAATTTACAATGAACAAACACACACAGAAAACATTTCATGTACACAAGAATAATCACAATATAAAATGAAAACTATGCATACAATAATTTTAGATGGCACATATATTTTTAAGACGAAATCTCCGATCTTCCTGTTGACAACAAAGTGCGAGCTTAAATTTCAATTAATTTGTTAACGAGTACATCACACATGTTCCTAACATATATTGAACTATCAAATCTCATAGCCATTTACAAAATATACTCCACATCTCGCGTTAGTCAATATATACAAATAATTCAATATTTATAATTAATGTAATAGTCGAAATAACACAATTAGCTGGTCAACACAACTTGTTTATGAGCCTAACATATATACAATGCTATTAATTTTCATTTCCTTTTGTTTTTTACAAAAGATTTTACAATTCGTCTGTTTAAGTCTTGAAATAACATACAATGACGCAACTATTGTTTATAGATCTATCTGGAAAGAAATTATGTGAATCTCTTAATTAATGAAATCTATCACTTGTTTTAATCACAGTATCACCGAGACACTGTCCTAAACTGATTCCTAGACTGGCTATATCGTTTTTAACTAACTTCACGCGCAATTATTATCACTATTGAACCACACGATTCCGGATCCGACGCAGACGGTATCGTAGGATGACATTGAAATGAGAGGACCAGGCAGACGATATCGTACGATAACATTGAGATGAGGGGGTCAGCAGTATCGTTACAAGTGACAGCTTATTATAAAAATTCTGTCAAAGTTTTTTCTTGAGACGAACAAGCCTCTGTCCACGCACCAATATGGCTTTAGATTTTAGAAAGTATCGCTCGTGTGAAACCCAGCATTTCCTTTTCTCACGTGACATCTTGCGAGTCATAGATAAAAGGTAAAAGGAAGACTGAATATTCCTTCATTTCTGAAAGGCATTTGACACGGTGCAACAACTGCAGACGGCTAACGAATGAACAGGTATATGGAATAGGTTCGCAGATATGTGAGTGGCTCGATGACTTCTTAAGTAAAAGACCCAATATGTTGTCATCGATGGAGTGTCTTCACCAAAGACAAAGGTATCTTCAGGAGTTTGAAAACTGTTTGTTAATCTTATGGGACTTTGCTGCAAAGTCATCAGTCCCTAAACTTACAAACTACTTCTGAACTACCTTATACTAAAAATGAACCAAACATCCATGCCCGAGGGGGGATTCGAACCTCCCGACGGGGAACGGTCTCGCACATCGGAGCATAGCGCATTAATGCTCTCGGCCACTCCACCGCGGCATCGTTTAGAGTGCCCAGGGAAGTTTGATAGGGGCGTTATTATTTTGTATCTAGATAAATGACCTGACGGCCAGCGTGAGTAGCAATCTGTGGCTGTTTGCTGATGATGCTGTTGTGTATGGGCGTCAACACTGAATGACTTCAGTAGGAAGCTACATGACTTAAAGAAATTTTCTAGTTGGTGTGAGGAATTACCGCTAGCTCTAAATGTAGAAAAATATAAGGTGATGCAGATGAGTAGAGAAAACAATTCCATGTATTGTTGTTGTGGTCTTCAGTCTGCAGACTGGTTTGATGCAGTTCTCCACGCTACCCTGTCCTGTGCAAGTCTTCATCTGAGAATACGTTCGGCAACCTACATCCTTTAAAACTGCTTTCTATATTCGTCCCTCGGTCTGCCTCTACGATTTTTACCCCACACACTTCCTTCTGACGCTGAGTTTACAATTACCTGGTGTCTCAGAATGTGTCAAACCAATCTATCCCTTCTCTTAGTCATGATATGCCAGAAACTCTTTTCTCCCCGATTCGGTTAAGCACCTCATTAGTTACGTGATCTACCCATCTAATTTTCATCATTTGTCTGTAGAACCACATTTCAAAAGATTTATCATCTTTTTATCTGAACTCCCTATCGTCCACGTCTCACTCCCATACAATGCGACTCCAGATAAATGCTTTCAGAGAGGACTTCCTAACATTTAAAATAGTATTGGATGTTAAAAAGTTTCGCTTCTTTAGAAACGCTTTTATTTCCATAGCCATTCTGCATTTTATATCTTCTTTACTTCGGCCATCAGAAGTTATCTTGCTACCCAAATAACAAAATTCATCTACTACTTTTATTGTATCATTAACTTATCTAATTCCTTCAGCATCGCCCGATTTTCTGACATTGCATTCCATTACATTCGTTTTACTCTTGTTGATGTTTGTCTTATATCTTCCTTTCAAGCCCCTGTCCATCCCATTCAGTTGCTCTTCCAGTTCTTTTGCGGTCTCGACAGAATTACTATGTCATCAGCAAACCGCAAAGTTTTTATTTCTTCTCCCTGAACTTAAATGCCCTCTCCAAATTTCTCCTTCCATTCCTTCACTGCCTGCTCGATGTACAGATTGAACAACATTGGGAAAAGGCTACAACCCTGTCTTACTCCCTTCCCAACCTCTGCGTCCCTTTCTTGCCCTTCGACTCTAATAACCGCTGTCTGGTTTTTGTATAGGTTGAATATAACTCTTCGCTTCCTATATTTCACCCCTGATACCTTCAGAATTTGGAAGAGTGTATTCCAGTCGACTTTGTCAAAAGCTTTCTCCATATCGACAAACGCTGAAAACGTAGGATTCCCTTTCCTTAGCCTATCTTCTAAGATACGTCGTAATGTGAGTATTGCCTCCCGTGTTACTACATTTCTCCTAAATTAAAACTGATTCTCCCCGAGGTCGGATTCCACAAGTTTTTCCATTCGTCTGTAAATAATTCGTGTTATTATTTTTCAACAATGACTTAGTTCTGTAATTTTCACACTTGTCTGCACTTGCTTTCTTTGGAATTGGAATTACAATATTCTTCTTGAAGTCGGAGGGTATTTCCCCTGTCTCATACATCTTGCATACCAGGTGATACAATTTTTTTCACGATTGGCTCTCCTAACGACATCAGCAGTTCAGACGGAATATCTTCTACTCCAGGGGCCTTGTTTCGACTCAAGTCCTTCAGCGCTCTGTCAAGTTCATCTCGCAGTATCATATCTCCTATCTCATCTTCCTCCACTTCGTCTCCCATTTCTAGAATACTGCGTTCAAGTTTATTTCCTTTGTATAGGCCCTCTATATATTCCTTCCATAGTTCAGCTTCCCCCTCATTGCGTAGTACTTGATATTCATACAGCTGCTTTTCTTGTCTCCAAATATCTCTTTATTTTCCTGTAGGCGGTATCTATCTTTCCCCTAGTTATGCATTCTTCTACGGTTCTGCATTTGTCATCTAGCCACTCCTGCTTAGCCAGTCTGCACTTCCTGCCGGCCACGGTGGCCGAGGGGACGGAGGCCAGTCACGGTCTGCACGGGCACTAAGGTCGGGGGTTTGAATCCCCCCTCGGGCACGGATATTTGTGCCGTTCTTAGTATTAGCTAGTTTATAAGTTTAGGGACTGATGACCCCGTAGTTAAGTCCCATAAGCTATACAAACATTTGAACATTTGATTTTCTGCACTTCCTGTCAATCTCATTTTTCAGACGTTTGTCTGTTGTCCTGTTTCACTTGCTGAATTTTTATGTTTTCTCCTCTCATCAATTCCATAATGTTTGAAAACAAAGTTACTATTGCACTGCTTGATAGAATCACGTCCTTTAAATATCTAGGCTCAATGTTGCTGAGTGATGTGAAATGGAATGAGCATGTACGGACAGTGGTGGGGAAGGCGAATGGTCGACTTCGGTTTATTGCAAGAATTTTGGGAATATGTGGTTCATCTTAAAACGTCTATAAAACGCTTGTGCGGCTCCGTCTTGAGTATTGCTCAAGTGTATGGGATCCTCCTTCAGATCGGTGTAAAGGAAGACATAAGCAATGCAGAGGCTGTTAGATTTGTTACTGGTAGTTTCGATTAACGTGCGAGTTTGCAGTGATGATTCGAGAATTCAAATGGGAATTGCTGGAGAGAAGACGACGTTCTTTTGAAGGCACTGTTGAGGAAATTTAGAGGGTCGGAATTTGAAGCTGACTGCAGAACTATTCTACTGCCGCCAACTTACATTTCGCGAAAAATCCACTAAGATAGGATTAGATAAATTAGCGATGGTACAGAGGCATACAGGCATTCGTTTTTCCCACATTCTGTTTGGAAGAAGAACATAAAAGTATGACTGCGCGATGCACCTTACAGTGAATTGCGGAGTATGAATGTAGATGTAGATGCTGCTGTTGCTATTTCTATGGAATGTCATTTAGATGTTCTTCAATTCATTTGGAAGGCTGTCTTGGTCACAGACGGCTCCACTTTGTGATCGAGTTCGTGTTAAATGCCTTCATAATGAGAGTTGTAGTAACGACAGGAAGTATTAAGGTACACATCAGTGCGTGCACGGTTTGTCGCAACTTGACATTAGGTATTCGTTTCAATAGGACGTCAAAAAATGTAAAAGTGCCGTCCTGTCTCTTTTCCATGATAAACTACAGTATATGTTGAGAGACAGCGAGCTGAAGTGATGGAGAAATCGTCTTTGTAGCCAGACAACAAACATGTATCCATGTAGTAATAGGATCAGGTGTGCCTGACGCGCTCGCTTCAACCTTCCGATCGCCGGATTCCAAGCTGTGCTCAGCTGCACGGCTTCCACATCCCGTGATCCACCTTTGCAAAAGTAACAAATACGGAGGTGACAGTAGAACTATTGAGTTGGTCAACACGTTGGTGTGGGCGTGAAGGGGCCCCAACCTTTTTTTAAAAATCAGTCGGGCCGAGATCGGCTTGGGCAGCGGTAGCGGGCGGATCACTGTAGTGAGGCGCTCACCCCTGTTGGCAGATAGGTTGCTGTCGGGTGCGCGCGGAAGAGCAAATTGTTGTCATTTTGTTGAGTTGCTGTTCTCATAGCGACGTAGTAACTTTGTCGTCACAGTTTGCGCGCACCACGGGCAAGAACGAACGTATCGGACGAAAAACGCTTAAGAATAAGCCAGTGTCGGCTTCGATCTCGCACATGCAGCAGCATGTGCTTGACGCAAAGTTGAACGCACAGCACAAAGATAAGGAACCGACCAGCCCCGCCCATGACGCGGACGGCAGGGATGTTGACGAGCCGACCAACGAAAACATCGAACAAGATCCGACGGTGCCGATCGCCCCATTCTAAATCCGTTTTACGAATTTGGGGTGGGAAAACCTCATCGACCAGCTTAGATATGAAGAAAAGATCGAAATGAAGATACGGACCATAGTCGATGGAAACGTACTGGAGGTGCTCGCCGCCAACAAGTCCGACCTTGAGTGCTTGAAAAAGTCGTTCAAGGAATATATTGTACAAGAACCGGAGAGGACACTTCCGATGAAGTACACGAAGAAGAAGCCAAAAATAGTCAAGGCACTCCTGGTAGGGCTACCTTGGCTATTCAATGAAGACATGGTCCGGGAGGGGCAGAAATGCCTTGGTTTCCCTGATGTAGCAGTGAGGCTGCACAATCGAACCAATAGGAACAAGCCTCCACTGTACATCTTGGCGGTCGATCTCGCCAAACACATGTGGAAGACAGAAGCAACACCGAACCTCACCTAGGGCACCTGGATATAGACGGGCATGCGAATCCGCCATTTTTGTTCCTTCGATTAGAAGCACGATAGTAGACTATAGCGGTCAGTACGCTTTCAGTATGGTGGGCTGTGCAGCTCCGAATTGTTCTAATCGTTCACAAAAATGGTTTTCGTGTTTTATCGTTTGCAATGGATCCCGAAAGTCGTAAAATATGGTTAAGAAACTGTCGTCGTGACAAGGTCTTAAAAACTATGTGAGGTGGGTTAATTCATTTGTAGTTATGCACAATTTCTACACGTTGTAAATGACAGGTTTCGATACGTGTCCTTTTTAGCGCAGGTTCCGAAGCAACGAACTACTGTTACAGACTTTTATTTATATATACATTGGCGATAACAAATAGTATTAACATTTAGATAATAACAATACTAGTTACTTTTAAATGATGCACATTGTTTTTTACTAGTTATAATGGCTCATATGGCTCGTAACGATGTTTGAAGCTACTGCGATGTTAATTTTACTTACAGCTACTGCGATGCAAATTAGCATCGGCGGCGTAGTTTTCTAATGTTAGCAACAAAATGTTCGCTTTACGAGGATAATTAATTTATTGACCGGATAAGGGTACATACAAGAAGTTGGTAAACATGAAAAACTATTTTCTCTCATTTTAGCTGTTCGAGTTTTAAAAGAGCATTCAAAGGTCTTTGCCAACATCAGCACTCTACGCCGCCGAAGTCGTAAGTAAAACTGACCAATTTTATCACAGGCAGAATTTTATTAAAGCCCTGATAGCTGTTAAAATTCCATTAGCTGAAAAGTGTTTTGAAATTGTAGCTTGTGAAAATACTTCACCTTCGCCTTGAATGACAATCGATACATTTCCTTGATTTTTGTACACAGAATGTATTAAACTAAACTAAAGCACCGTTTTGTTTGTGCATCTGGTACCCCGTAAAACTGAGCTGTCGAATGCGTAAAAGTTGCTAATAATACATACCCAGGTGGGCAAATAACAGAAAACATATTTAACGATTCGTGAAACCATATCACAACCATTTATTACGAAGAGATAAATTTTTAATCCAAATATATATTTTCTTTTTGGTATGTGTATTAGAAATGAAGCAAGCGATATTTCAAAGCAATAACAGCGGAAAAACTCGGCTTTTCACATGCCTACGCTGTCCCCGCTTGGAACTAAAATGGCGGCGGGAGCTGGCGCTACAGCATAAATTGATGCGCATGCCCGTCTATATACAGGTGCCCTAACCTCACCTACGACGTGGACGACCTCGTTGGCATCGAGGTGAAGATAGAGCCACTCCCGCGGGGCTCGACATGAAGCCGCAGTGCTTCAAATGCCAGGAGGTCGGAACGTCGCGAAATACTGCAAGAACGAGGAGGTACGTGTAAAGTGCGCTGGCAAGCACGCTAGTCGCGCTTGCACTGCGTCCAAAGCAGACAAACCGACGTGTTTGCGATACGGCGGGCACCACGTAGCCAGCTGGCGAGGATGTCCGGCCAGACTGATGGTGGAGTGGGGGCGATCAGCGAGAATACTCGCAATCGAAGAAGATGAAGACGAGGCCGCAGTAAGAAGGCAACGATCGACGAAACCACGAATGCAGTGGCGGAGGCTACCGGCGAGACGACTGCGGCCCAAGTCCCCACAATCGCGTAAGCGGCCGACTGCGAACAGCAGACAAGTTGACGAGCGCTTCGGCGGCCATTGTAGTGGAAAACTTCCGCGCGAACTTTAAATGTGCGTAAGATTCTTTTGATTAGAGAGGGTATTCATTTAAGTCGCGGAAACTATGTCTAATTGAAATATATAACTACAAAACAGCTTCATACTCCTTGAATATGCAGCAACTATCGGCTGTGTGTAAATTTATTGCACATACGATGTGGAAATTGGCCAACAGCGTTTCCTCTTCCTAACGAAACCGAACTGTAGCATGTAGTTTTTGGGTTCTAAGTGCAGCATATGAACGGAAGTTATCGTCAGACATGATTTTTTGGCACTTTGTCAGTATATTCTACGATTGTGAAACTTTTGTACAAACATTAATTTTGGCAGTGTTTCACACTTTACTTCTTTGCTTTAATACTGTATTCTCCAATATTTAGATATTTAATAGCATCAAAAATCAAACAGGGCTGCCTGAAACAGCTAATGTTAAAAATCGATTGTGAAAGTAAAATATGCTGTCAGGTAGATAACTGAAAAATAGCTTCTTACGTTGTGAATACAGCAATCAGCCACTACCAAATTCTTTTAAGAACACGAAGTATGCCTTAACGTTTTCTTTACTAATGCATCTAACATTAACATTAGGGTATCTAGCAAGACAATTAGCATTTTTAATGCTGCCTTATAGCAGGGTGAGCTGCTCAAAAGTCAGCAACTATCGTCACAGGGTTGAACTTCACAATCGCGTGTGGTTATGTGCCGTTCATATATGGAACTATACACAGGTTTCCAAACCCCTTTCAGTCGTTATACCTATATGTAAAGCAGATTACTTTTAAATTCTGCGTTACAAGTTGCTAATATTAATTTCATAAACAAAAATTCGAACTGCAGTGAGGCAACTAATTTCGTGACCCCTATAGTTATTTTACAAAATCATAAAATGAAACTTTTTTAACTTCCTGTCCACCAGTACTGCCTAAAGTAGCTCCTTTTAAGAGCTACCAGTATTATTAAAGCCTGTTATTTATTTCATTCAATCCTATATTGTCTTGACGAACAGGCTGTTAACAAAGAGTAACTATCTCTTAACACAAATAGTAGGGCTACTTGTATTCCTAAGAACTATAAATGGGAATACAGTATTCGATATTTGTATTCCTTTCTTAAATCGATTTATGTATTTAAACGCTGAGAAGGTCTTCACTATTGTGCT
The DNA here is from genome assembly GCA_026315105.1 of Locusta migratoria. NCBI lineage: Eukaryota > Metazoa > Arthropoda > Insecta > Orthoptera > Acrididae > Locusta > Locusta migratoria. The sequence goes on from CM048751.1 coordinate 261,524,137, forward strand.
CCATGTACACTGCGATAGTCAAACAATACAGACGTGACTATCAATTGTGTTTGTATCCCGAGGTAGCTATTTAATACATGAATTACCTGCTAATAACACTCGTATTTATCTGACACTTGCCACAACCATGGCGGCCGGGCGAAGGTTCAAATTATCCTGCGACCAAAGAGGTATATACACAACATAGAGAGGCTACAGGCAAGTTACAGCGCTCTGGGTGGCAGCACTAAGCAACACTGGCCGCCATATTTGAGAACGTCAGTTTCTTATTAGCCTTGGTCAGTTTCAAGCAGCAGCGTGAGCAGACGCTTCTGTTTGTAATCTAAACTAACGTGTAAGCGCTATTATTAGTGGTAAATCATGACCAGTGTACGTTCGGCGTACAACTACAGCAACTGCAGTGATAAAACTGTTGGAATATCATGCATAAAGAAAGAGATATGTAATTATATAGGTCGTTGTGTATCAGCGTGTATTTGCCTATAAACATTCATTATACTTAACTTTCGCATTTACCAAGTTCCAAAATTATTTTTACTCCACGACCATCAAAAAGCTAGGCAGAGGATGGATGTATTTGGTGTGTTTTAATGAAATGGCAGTTGTTTATATAGTGTACAAACGCGTATTAACCATTGGGTAAGTAGCCTAGGTATATGAACTGTAATTAAACTATTCTTTATACAGATTTCCTTTGGAAAACAATGAGTTGCTAACCCAATGGGTAACCAGTATGAGGCGTGATAAGTGGCAGCCTACAAAGTATAGTTACATATGCTCTTGTCATTTTGAAGAAAAGTTATGGATGCTACCACCGATCGAAAGCGGCTATTTGCAAATGACATTCCAACACTATTTTCGTTTCCTGAGCACCTACAGAAACCAAAAGCTGTAAGGAGAGTACGAAGGAAACGTCAAATTGCGGGGGCAATCGGCAGCGGCGCGCCGAATGGAACAAGTCTTCGCAGCGGGGCAGCAGGCGGCGCGGACGGTCGCGGTGCAGTAAAGCCCTGTATAGAAATTTTTTTCCTTTATTGTATTTTATACCAGCAGTAAATTCTAATTACGCTATGGGAGCGCGACAGCCGCGTGGCCCAACAATGGCGGCCGCCGCTGAGTTTTCGCTACTTTCCTTCTACAGGGCTTTACGGTGAAGGAGTTGCGTAGCGCGTCGAGATCGACAACGTTCTTCAGGAAGCTGAGAGCCGCTTTAGAGCGGTGCTCCACGCAGAGATGGAAGCTGCGTGTCTTACCCTGAGGGACGCATCCATCGTCAACTGCAGGTGGAGACACCGGCCAGCCCAGCACAAAAGGAAGACAAGGGAACACAATCGGAAGAGACTGCGACCCCTGCGAAGACAACCAGGCACCAGTCCATGATGACAGTAGAAATCTTCGACAGGAGGAACAATCTGTACACTACATCTACATGGGATACTCTCCAAATCACATTTAAATGCCTGGCAGAGGGTTCGTCGAACCACCATTATACTATTTATCTCCCATTACATTCTCGAATAACGCGCGGGAAAAAAGAACACCTGAATCTCTCCGTTCGAGCTCTGATTTCTCGTATTTTATTCTGATGATCATTTCTACCTATGTAAGTGAGAGTCAACAATATATTTTCGCATTCGGAGGAGAATGTTGGCGATTTAAGTTTCGTAAGTAGCCCCCGCCGCAGCGATAAGCGCCGTTGTTGTAATGATTCCCATCCCAGATTCTGTATCATTTCCGTAACGCTGTCTCCCCTGTATCGTGACAATACGATACGAGCTGCCCTTCTTTGGACTCTTTCGATGTCCTCCGTCAAACCCACCTGATAAGGATCCCACACTGGGCAGCAAAACTCCAAAAATGGTCGGACAAGTGTAGTGTACACAGTTTCTTTAGTAGTTATGTTGCATCTTTTAAGGGTTCTGCCAATAAAACGCAGTCTCTGGTTCGCCTTTCGCACGACATTATCTACCTGTTCTTTCCAGTTTAAGTCTGGAGTAATAGTAATTCCTAGGTATTTTGTGGAGTTTACAGCCTTCACGTTTGATTGATTTATCTTGTAAACAAAGTTTAACGGATTTCTTTTCGTACTCATGTGGACGATTTCACACTTCTCATTATTTAGAGTCAATTGCCAATTTTTACACCATACTGATATCTTATTCAGATCGTTCTGCAGTTGGTTTTGATCTTCAGATGATTTTACTAGACGGTAAATGACGACGTCATCTGCAAACAACCTAAGAGAGCTACTTAGATTTTCCCCTAAATCGTTTATGTAAATAAGGAACAGCAGAGGACCAATAACACTACCCTGTGGAACGCCCGATATCACCTCTGTTTTAGTCGATGCCTTACCATCGATTACTACGAACTGTGTCCTCTCTGACAGGAAATCCCCTATCCAGTCGCAAATTTGGGGCGATATGCCATAACCACGCAGTTTAATTAAAAGCTGTTTGTGAGGTACGGTGTCAAAAGCCTCCTAGAAATCAAGAAATATGGAATCGATTTGCGAACCCTTGTCGATAGCACCCATCTCTTCGTGTGAAAAAAGAGCTAGTTGTGTTTCGCATGAACGATATTTTATAAATCCGTGTTGACCTTGGGTCAATACATCGTTCTGTTCGAGATAATTCATAATATTTGAATACAGGATATGTTCCAAAACCATGCTGCAAATTGACCTCAATGAAATAGGCCTGTAGTTTAGTGGGTTACTCCTACTGCCTTTCTTGAATATAGGTGTGACCTGTGCAACTTTCCAATCTTTCGGTACACTCCCTAAGATTACGAAGGACTGTAGCAGAAATTCCTTAAAGAGAAGGAAAGGGGAATCTGGTCTGACCCGAAGGTATTTCTAATGCCCTACTGGAAGGAGTGGGAAGAATACGAACTTGAGAAAGAATGAGACCCACCCAGGGATGATATGGTCTAATGAAGCAAGGACACGGTCACCGCGGTTACAACCAAGGAAGTCCGTGTGAAGACAACACATAAGGTGGTCAACCACCACAGCTCTGGCCCAAGTTTCCGTGGTTCCCTGTTGGCTGTAAGGTGAATACCGGAGCTGTCCCCATGCCCACAGAATGTTCCCAATTGTGAAAAATCATTATCCCCCCCCCCCCCCAATAGTTAAGCAAACAAATTGAAATATGACTAATAAAGAAACGAAATAAACCTTACCCCATCCTCAGGCCGATAAAGAGCCCATCACCAGCTCTGAGAAAGTCCGCTCTTCCCTTTAAGGGAAGAGAATGAAAAGTAACAAAAAGCTATCAGTCGAAAGTCAACGACTTGACAGTGGCCGAGTAGACCTCGGCTGAAACTTCGTGGGTAGCAAAACCACTTGACGCGGCAGAAATCCGAGAAAATTTTATCAACATAACTCGCCGGGAAACAATGCATTCATATATTACAAAATTTTTACTTCCGCCCTCTAAACTTTAATTCTGATTCCAAACTCCTCGTTGCTTTCCTTCATATCTTGGTCAGTCTACAGATTTAATAACATTTGGGAAAAGCTATAAACTCTGTCTTAATCCCTTCCCAGTCACAGTGTTCCTTTCATGCCCTTTGCCTCATAACTGCTGCTTGATTTTTGTACAAGCAGTATACAACATTTTGTTCCCTATATTTTAGCCCTGTTACCTTCAGAATTTTGAAGTGTCTTCCAGTCCACACTGTCAAAAGCATTCTCCAAATCAACAAAAGCTAAAAACGACGGTTTGCCATTCCTTAACCCAGTATATTTTTCAAACTGTGGCACGCGATCCACAGGATGATTGAAAAGTCTTGTTGAGGGGAGAGGAGAAGGTAGTTTCAATATACGGGGTGTCCAAAAAGGGCTCCCTGATTTCAAAATTAAATATCTCGAAAACAAAGATCGATAGAAGAATGCAGTAAACGGTATTTTTATTGTGAAAGCTGTAAGATGTTTAAGTTTTCAAAAAGCTTCACCATTGGCACTACAGAGGTGGCGCAAACGAAGAATGAAATTCGCCATCACATTTCGTAGTGTCTCAACCGAAATGGATTCACATGCCACAGAGATCGCCGATTCAAGCTCGTCCAGCGTGGCGGAATGCTTCGGGTAGACCATGTATTTCACTGTGCCCCACAAAAAAAAAAGAAGGTCACAGGGAGTCAAATCCGGCGAATATGGAGGCCAATCCATGCCTGCACCAGTAAATTTGGGATATTCCAAAGCAATGACTCGATTCCCGAAGTATTCCTCAAGAAAGCGAAACATTTATTCGGTCCTATGTGGTCGGGCTCCATCTTGCATAAACCAATCAGTACCTGGTCGTTCTTCTAACGCTTGCTGTGTGGCGACAAATTGTTCCAAAATTGCAACGTAACGTGCACCAGTGACCGTTTCTCGAACGAAAAAGGGCCAATAATGCATCTGCTGCATACTGCAGCCCATACAGTAACTTTAGGAGAATACAGGGGTTTCGCTTCACACCAATATGGCTTTTCGGAACCCCAAAATCGCCACTTCTGCTTATTCACGTATCCATTCAGCATTGTGAGCATCTGATTAGCAAAGGCAACCCTTTGTTGCACAGCTCGTACGGGTATGGCCTGGTGCGTTTGAATTTTGAATAGAAACATGTGTTGACTCTTTCTCGGTATTTTCTGCGTGCTGGAACGCTTCAAACCAGTTTCAGATGCAATTCTATGAACGGATGATATTGGATTTCGCTGAATAATTCCAGAAACTGTGGGGATATTTTCAGGCGTAACTGCGGTTTGCTTGCGGCCAACATGCCCACTAGATTATCAGTTACACTGTCTGTTCGTTGAAATTTTGCGAAGAGCGTACGAATGGTTTTCGCATCGGGTCCTTTTGAAACATTAAACCGGGCTTGGAAATTTTGCCTTGTTGCCGTAGGACTCTCTTCTAACCTGTGGTACTCTAGCACCAGAAAAACGCGTTGTTCGATGGAGTACATGGTTTTAATCTCTTCCTTCGGTACGCTAACCTCCTTTCACGTTTCAATAGTGGAACTGATCGCTCTGGGCTTCGGATCACTGTTTATACTAGGCATTAGTACGGCGATTACAGCGCCATCTGTTAGCAGCTTTTGTAACTATTATTTCAAGCTGCTGTATAAACTTCTTACAGCTATCACAATAAACATACCGTTTACTGCATCCTCTATCAATCTTTGTTTTCGAGATATTTAATTTTGAAATCAGGGAATCCTTTTCTGGTGACCCTGTATAAAACAAATCAAAAAACAATCTCAGTGCATGTCTAAACACTAGGTTTCTGTAAAACAATCATAGGCCTAAGAAAAATGAAAATTATTTAACATTAAAATTACGTAATTATTTGGTCATAATAATAAATATACCGCGTTAACAATGAATAAACGAAAAAGCCCGAAAACTGTTGTGAGAAACAATATGCAATAAGTAATTTTGAAAAAATTCGACAGAAAGATCTGCTTCTTTGCAAACTGACTGTACAAGGTGGAAGGAGTAATTGCCGGCCGCGGTGGCCGAGGGGACTCAGGCGCTCCAGTCACGGTCTGCACGGCCACTACGGTCGGGGGTTCGAATCCCCCCTCGGGCATGGATATTTGTGCCGTCCTTAGTATTAGCTATTTCATAAGTAGTTTATAAATTTAGGGACTGATGACCCCGTAGTTAAGTCCCATAAGCTATACAAACATTTGAACATTTGAAAGAAAGAAAATATGTGGACATGTGTCCGGAAACGCTTAATTTCCATTTTACAGCTCATTTTAGTATTTACGGATGAGGCTTCATTCCAACGTGATCAAATTGTAAATTTTCACAATCAACATGTGTGGGCTGACGAGAATCCGCACGCAGTTGTGCAATCACGTCATCAACACAGATTTTCTGTGAACGTTTGGGCATGAATTGTTGGTGATGTCTTGATTGGGCCTCAAGTTCTTGCACCTACTCTCACTGGAGCATGTTATCATGATTTCATACTGGATACTCTACCTGTGCTGCTAGAACGTGTGCCTTTACAAGTACGACACAACATGTGGTTCATGCACGATCGAGCTCCTGCACATTTCAGTCGACGTGTTCGTACGCTTCTCAACAACAGATTCGGTGACCGACGGATTGGTAGAGGCAAACCGATTCCATAGCCTCCACGCTCTCCTGACCTCAACCCTCTTGACTTTCATTTATGGGTGCATTTGAATGCTCTTGTCTACGTAACCTCGGTACCAAATGTAGAGACTCTTCGTGCTCGTATTGTGGACGGCTGTGATACAATACGCCATTCTCCAGGGATTCCATGCGACGGAAGGTGGATGCATGTATCCTCGCTAACGGAGGACATATTGAACATTTCCTGTAACAAAGTGTTTGATGTCACGCTGGTACGTTCTTTTGCTGTGTGTTTACATTCGATGATTAATGTGAGTTGAAGAGAAGCAATAAAATGAGCTTAACATGGAAATTAAGCGTTTCCGGACACATGTCTACCTAACACATTTTCTTTCTTTGTGTGTGAGGAATGTTTCCTGAAAGTTTGGCCGTACCTGTTTGTAACACCCTGATTATTAGTGATTAGTAGTGCGCCCATCAAAACAGCTCGTGCGAGAAGTGCACTACCATCTTTTCTGAGAAACTGGGGGAAAATGGACCTAAAACCAATCTTTTTTTGATAGTTTTTTTTATTTGTGTCTTAACAAAAAAAACATTTACTCGTAAGAATGAGAATTTATAGCCCTTATATAAAATTATTTTTAAAATAGTATAGTAAGGACTGTGTACAACTCACCTGAAAGACGTGGCGACGAGCTGCGACAGGCACATACAAAAAACACATACATACAACACATTCAGCTATCGACCATGGCCTTCTTCAGAAAATAGAGCACTCACGCAATCACACAGGCACACAACACAGTCATACAAACATCACCTCCGGCTGCCGCACTTCGAATCACGCTCTGCAGTGAATCGGGGACGGAAGGGGAGGGAAGGGGAGTGGGGATAGGAAGGTTACGTCACGGTGGTGGGGATGGGAATAACGAGATGCAGCTTAGGAATGGAGTGGGGAAGCGGGTGAGGGGAGAAAATAAAATAAAATAAACAAAATAAAAGAAAGTAAAATAAAATAAATATGTATACAAAATGCGTGCACCCCTCCCCTCCCGTCACCGATTCATTGCAGAGCGTGATTCGAAGTGTGGCAGCCGGAAGTGGTGTTTGTATGACTGTGTTGTGTGATTGCGTGAGTGTTCTATTTTCTGAAGAAGGCCATGGCCGATAGCTGAAAGTGTTGTATGTGTGTGTCTTTTGTATGTGCCTGTCACAGCTCGACGCCACGTCTTTGCGGTGAGTTGTAAACTGTCCTTACTATATTATTAATTCCAACCTGGACTTTCCATTATTATATTTTTAAAATAGCATATTTATGATACTAGTTCATTATTGATACACTAGCTGTAAACCCGGCGTTGCCCGGCTGTTTATTTATCCTACACTTGCAGTGCACATCCCCTCCCCCCCTCTCTCCCTCTGCATCCACCTCTTTCTCTCCCATCTCTCTTGTTCGTTTCCATCTTTCCCTCACTGAGCAAAGTTTTCTGCAAGGTATCCTCTATCATGTACCATACATTTATGTACCCAGTGATCTTCCTCTTGGTTTAAAGATCATGTGTGAAAAATTTGTAAAGATTGGAGCACAATTATGCATTTTGTAAAATTCCCTAAGTTAAGTACTCTCTTTTGTGTCCCAGCCTCGTCGCCGCTTTTGTGTCTCGTTCCCGTCGTAGGTGTCGGCGGCCGAACAGAAAGACCGACACAGGAATAAAGGATGCACGCTTGTGCAGGTAGGAGGTGACCAGCCAGCGGGACAGCAGAAACTAGAAACACTAGAGTAAATTAGAAGGAGATATATATTTCTTAGAGACTTAGTAATACTTAACTTTTACATAGCTCAGTACTGCAGAATGCTGATACATAGTTGAGCTAGAGGCCTGCCTAGTGCCTATCCGATAGCCAAGTCTTCACTGGTGCCTATCTGATTCCGAAGTGTTAACTGGTTCCTATCTCAGTTCCAAGTGAACGAAGTCGGTCAGTGGTGGCCAAGAGCGGAGTTGTAGCAGAGGGCGCTCGTGGCTGACGTCGTAAGAACGCCGCGCCGTGCGTGCATGGCGGTGCGCGGCGAAAGTCGGTGGCTCGCACTTTAGACTTGTGCGACACCACACTTTCCATCATACACCGAACGAAATTTTATACAGACAGTGACATTCCTCTTGTTTTTAACGTAGAGTGTGCTAAATTTCATCAATATCTGAACAAAACTTTAGATTTCTATGCAATAGAAACGCAGGGTCTTATTGAAAAACGCACTTTGTTATTCTCAAATATTCCAGTTTTATTTCATGCAACCCTTGTTCTGAGACTAGCGAAAACAACGAAAAAAGGATTTGTGTCATGCTGTTCTCAAGTTATGACGCGACCAAGGTATTTAGGGATACATTTTATGTTGCAAAGTACCCTCCCCCATGCACCGTATGAAACTTAAGGTAGACGGTGACCTTCCTCTTGTTTTGAAGATCAAGAGTGTGAAATTTCGTGAAGATCGGAATGAATCTGTAGATTTCGTGAGTCTGTAGGAGAAGTATGCCCTGCCATGCACCTATCACAAAATATTTTCTTAGCTGACGTTTTCTACCTATAAACTACATTCCTGCCAAATTTCAACTTCATAGGTAAAGTAGTTTTAGAGATTTCGTGTTTAGTCAGTGAGTGAGTGTCCGTTCGCTTTTATGTACATATTAAGAAAACAGACTGCTTAATATTAGATAGAAGAGAATTAAGGGAGACTTGCAGACAAAAATAAATAGTAACATGCAAATCTGTAATGTTAACTTTATTTGATACAAGGTCATGCCTGATACGACAGTTTTAGGGCATCTGCAGCGACACTGTTGTGAGCGGTAGACTTCTTTTCATCATTTTGTTTGGTGGGGGGGGGGGGGGGGGGTCGGGGGGTCACTTACAAAAAGCTTCACAAACGTCCGAAATAACATGCAAACTTTGTTGCAGGTCCCTAACTACTCGCATTTTCCAATAATTGACGCATAAATCTGGGTATTATTACTCGGCGGCCTTTCATTATTTATGACGTCATATCTTCTAAGTTATGTGTCGTGCTCCTTTTGTTTTTGGGCCAGGAACCTTCGTGGGTGTACGGTGAACAGTTCACCAAAGTTTCATTGTAATTGGGTGAATTGTTTATGAACACATAGAGGACATACAGAGACATACAGACATTCATATATATATATATGAAGCCTACTGTATAGCTGAGGAGTGTGCATGTACAATACTAATAGAATGCAGTTTTGTTAGTTTTTTATTTGTGTTTTAACAAGAAACATTTACTTGTAAGAATGAGACTCTATAGCCCTTACATAAAATAATTTGTAAAATAGCATATTTATGATACTAGTTGATTTATGAAGCACATATCTTTCAGAAGAAGCCTAGTATATCTGAGGAGTGTGCATGTACAATACTAATACTGTTCTGTGAATATGAAACAATAACAACTGCAGGATCAGAAGTGACATGTGACATCTGTTCTTTCGGAACAGACACCATATATATATATATATATATATATATATATATATATATATATATTCGTTAGTGGGGAGGGGTGGGCCCTAACTCTTACGGGAATTAGTTTCATAACGACGAGTTTGAGTACTGTGGGCAGAGTGAAACTGGGAATTTGTATCTGATGAGAGGCGCACTTAGGTAGTCCTTGCAGGTGCAGCTATCACTTGTTTCCCCAGTTACCCGGGCACCGTGGCTGAACGCCTCTCTGTAATAAAAAAGCTGAGCCAAGTACGCATCGAACGACAAAAAAAAAAAAAAAAAAAAAAAAAAAAAAAAGTGGTGTAGGGGTCAAAGCAACTGCCTAGAAAGCAGGAGACCCAGGTTCGAATCCCGGCTGGGTACACATTTTCAGCTTTGCCCATTCGCAGTTGATGTCTATATTCTGTGAATATGAAACTAATAGAATCAATTTTGGGTCACAAAATTATTAAGTTTTTCTTCAACTCTTGTTTTGGATATTTTCTAAAGCTTCGCATAGTGATTCTGCTATACAAAAACTAATTGTTACTTTAACAGTAAATGTGTTGCTTGTTTTACAGTTCTTCGACCGCATTAGGATGAAAACATAGTGGAGCGGCGAGTCTAGAGTCAAGAATGAAACTGTAGAGAAATAATATAAAAGCGATTCGATGAAAACCTCTGCTATGCACTTAATTTAATTAGCGGAGTATTGATTCCGATCTTGAAGCTTGTTGCACCACATAAGCAATCGAATTGTGTTAACTGTGTAAAGCAGCCAATTAAAGCTGAAGGGAAAGTAGTCCTTACTTTAAAATATATTTTCTCCAATGTACTATTAAGAATAAGGAAAGTGCAAGCTCTAGGTAACATCATATTGAGGTTCAAGCTCCTGTGGTCTGCGTTTGCTTTAACAAAGTTGGTTTGTACTTAAGCAAAATACTGTATTTCTCGTTTAATTACCCATACATGTTTCAGTGAGCCTCTATTTTTTTTATTTCTTCATTACATTTTCAGGAATTCCTGTTTTCCTAAGTTTTCATCGGGACCCAATAAGGAAATTAAAATGAATTAATAATAATAACAATAATAATAATAATAATAGACAACAGGAATACCTGAACATGTAATCTCTATATATAAAAGGCAATGTCCCGTCTGATTGACTGACTCATTCATCATCGCACAGCCCAAACCACTGCAGACAGAAACTTGAAATTTGTAGAGGGTGTTGATCTTACTCTATAGGCGTCATTTAAGAAGCGATTTTTCGATGTTCCGACTGTAAGGGGGTGAAATACGGGATGGAACGTTTTATGAAAATACGTTGCTATTTACGCAATTTTGAAGTTAGAGCTGCAAAAATTGATATTTGTATTGTTGGTTAGAATTTTAAATTTTTTTTTTAAATTTCAACCATAAAGATGGTTAAATTGGAGAGGGTATGTGTTTCGAAAGTCTGTTGCTATTTAGGCAAATTTGAAGTTAGCGTTACAAATTTTCGGATTTGGATTCGGGGTTCGAATTTAAAAGACACGTGTTTCGGTATTTTTGGAAATTCGACCAATAAGGGGGTGCAATACGGGATGCAAAAATTGATTTTCAAAAATATGTTGCTGTTAACTCAAATTTCAAGCTATAACTACGAAATTTAGGATATCGACCATTGATCAGGATTAAAAAGACGCGAGTTTCAGTATTTTTGGAAATTCAACAACTAAAAGGGTCAAATAGGGGATCAAAAATTCTTTTCGAAAACACGTTGTTGTCAAGTCAACTTTGAAGCTAGAGCTGCAAAAATTGGTATTTGTATTGTTCGTTAGAATTTAAAAAATACGTGTTTCGGTATTTTTGGAATTTCAACCATCAAGGGGGTGAAATTGTAGAGGGGATGTTTTTCGAAACTCTTTTGCTATTAAGTCAATTTTGAAACTACAACGACATAAATTGGTACATGTTTTCTTGGTCAGGATTAAAATGATACGTGTTTCGATATTTTCAGAAAATTAATCATTTAGGGGGTGAAATGGAGGATGAAATATTTTTTTTGAAAATACGTTGCTAATAGGCCAATTTTGAACCCAGATTACAAAAAATGATATTTGCATACTTCGTTGAAATTTAAAAGACACATGTTGGGGTATTTTTCAAAATTCAACTATTAAGGGGTGCAATAGGGGTTACAAGTAGTAAAATCAAATGTTCAGATGTTTGTAGATCTTAAGAAGGAAGCTTAGGGTTTAACGTCTCATCGACAGCCGTGTTATTAGAGACGGTAAATCTGAAGAGACTTAACTACGGGGTCATCAGTCCCTAAGGCTTAGAAACTAATTAAACTAACTTAGACTACCTTATGCTGGCCGGCCGCGGTGGCCGAGGAGACTGCGGCGCGTCAGTCACGGTCTGCACGGCCACTACGGTCGGGGTTTCGAATCCCCCCCCTCGGGCATGGATATTTGTGCCGTCCTTAGTGTTAGCTATTTCATAAGTAGTTTGTAAGTTTAGGGACTGATGACCCCGTAGTTAAGTCCCATAAGCTCTACAAACATTTGAACATTTGAACCTTATGCTAAGGTCAACACAAACACACATGCCCGAGGGACGAATCGATCCCCCGACGGCGAACAGCAGCGTGCATCGCAGCATGGCGCCTCAATACGCACAGCTATTCTGCCGCGGCTACAAGTAGTATCACAACATTTCATTATTATAGAACTTAGCTATATCTATGAAAATTTATTTTAAGAGAGAGAAACAATTGGTGCAGACCAACCAGCTTACGCATGCGGAGCAGCGGGTGTTAAGCTAGTAATAAGAAATAAATAAAAATGCATAGAAGATGCTGCAACTGCGATGAAACATGTCTGGGTAATAAAAAAGAAGAAATTTTGTAATTTTCACAAGGCAGACTGCTCAAGTTACAAAAGAACATTGATGTAATATTAGTTTTAGGAATAAACGTAATGAACAGAAGTGGACTTAAGGTAAAATTATTACTACAACATCATTCAATTCATTATAAATTCGTTTATTCACTGATTTGCTCTACAAATATGAGATATTTGATTAAATACTTCATATTGACAAATAAGAGTATGTAATTACACATTAACTTCTAAGTAACACCTTCTTTAAATAACTGTTGCGTGTGAAGTAATGGCGCAGTGAAAAAAACGTACGGAGCAACGCGTCTCGGTTGGAGCAGCGCTGCAAAGAAATCGGGGCTGAATTCCCTAGCGGCGCGTCAAGTGTCTCGCCGCTGCAAGCAGCGCTGCTTGCCGCTCCACTATGTTTTCACACTTCCAGATATGCGCTTCCTCTGTTACGTCGTCTACGTTGGATCCAACGAGCTTAAATTTCATAGAGTGTCTAAAACACGAGTTACAGCGCTCTTTGCGGCAATCTGTGTAAACTCGGCCGCCATTTTTTTTTAGGTTAACACACTTGAGAGGAGTCCGTCTATCGTATATTGTTTTTGAGCTTGAACTGCTATGTTTAGTGTATACTGTATGTAGGGTGTACTGTCTGTACAATTTTTCCTGCTGAAATATGCCTGAAGAGTGTTCAGCATTTAAATGAACAAATCGAAGTGATAAAACAACAAGTAATTCATGCAAGAACACCAGATGTGTTGCCTTGTTAGATCTGAGTCTGTCTATACTCAAACAAAATCCCTGACTAATGGTACTTAGCTGCCCCAAGAGTGAAGCTTCAGATGACCTATCCTACAATTCCTTTGAAGTACAGTTTTCTACCTAGTGCTGGTGTGTTGTTTTAGATATTTCTCCTTCTTTGGTTGATGAAGCCACACTTTTCAGTGTCTACACCTTCTTTAAAAAATATTTTCACTTGTTCACAATACTTGATCGAGAATGGTTGACATGCAAGCAGTGCAAAGTGTGGAAGCAGTAGTCACAGCCAGAATTTTTTCACTTGTATATTTCTGTGTTCTTTGGAACAAATATGTACTTATTTCAGCGTGGAAACAACTAAAGTAATTAATGATACGTTATTTCGGTGTGGAATGCTTTTGTGGCAGCTGACTGAGGCACATTTTTATTGCAATTTTCTGTTATCACTTTCGTCTTTGTACTCAAATTTCACGTACCAAACGTTACTTGTTTCAGCAAGGCAACAAGGAAAGTTAGTAACGATACCTCATTTCGACGTGGATTGCTTTTGTGGCGGATGACCTAGGCACATTTCTAACTGGAGTATTTTGTTGTCACTTTCGTCTTTGTACTCAAATATCGTCCACCGAAGTTTACAACCAAACCCTTTAACAGCAATTTTAGAAGTTTGTAGACGTAATAGCTTTAGTAAACACAAGGTAAGTGTATACTAGACTTTATGAAAGCAGGTGGTACTACACATTAACAGCAGATACAAACCCATGGTCATGATTGTTCGTCATAGCAATTACTGTTCACTGTATGTTTCACAGCTCGTTTAGACCACACACGTGCATTAAAAATCAACACAAATATTTTCGCAGCGGCACTTTCGTTGTTATTGCAAGCCTCATCTGTTATACTTCTAACTGGAACTGTATTATTGACAGGTTGGCGATAATTTATTACCGGATTTATAGGAACTTGATACACATCCGTATTCAAAAGTCAATCTTTATTTAAAACGTGGAACTGTAAATAGGTAAAATTCTTGAGTGGGTGTTTCATACCAGCTAACAGCCAGTACCCCAAATAACATGGCGGACGACAGTTCAATTTGCCTCAAACATGGCGGACCTATCGCCACTCTTAATTCAAGCTCGTTGGTTGTAGCTTTCCCCAGCTATCTCCGTTGCCGACACTAGCGACACACGGTCGCGGCCGGGGCGGTGAACTACAGTGTACTTCGCCCGTGGGGCGCGGGTGCGCTCGCCAGGCGGAAATGTTTGCCATACCTGCTATAATCAATAATACTGTACATTTCATTTATAAGAAAGTTGTATCAACAGTAGAAAATTAAATTCGTTGCCTTTGCGGAAGAGGGGGGGGGGGGGTCGCCAGAATATTTTTAATAAGAAGAGGGTCGCGTTTTCAAAAAGGTTGAGAAAACACTGCTTTAACCTATCTTCTAAGACAATGCCTAAGGTGAGTATTGTCTCACATGTTCTTACATTTCTTCTAAATCCAAACTGATCTTTTCCAAGGTAGGATTTTATCACTTTTTCCAATCCTCTGTAACTAATTGGTGTCAGTATTTTTAAACCATGACTTATTAAACTAATAAGGAAGTTTCACACCTGTCGGCACTTGCTAGTGATGCGACGTATCTCACAAGGAAAGCACTTGGGCTCGAACAAACACATATACACCAAAATCGTATGAGAGGTAATGTGACGATCCCTTATTGCACTAGTAATACTCCCGCATCTGCAAAACACTGCAGTCGTCTATTAGAGGCCTCTGCGTGTGCCATGCCGCATTGCACTTTGACCTGTCGGTTCGCCAGTAGGGACGGGGCAGTGTGCCTCCGAAGTTGCATTTTGTGATGTTATTTGTGTGGTGAAGCGTCAGATGGGGCGGCGATTGCTAATCAATCCTGCTAATGTATTGCGATTAGTTGAGATGAAGTTACGAAGAACCCTTCTTCATGGAGATGGTATTAGTGTAGAAAATGAATCATCTGCATGCTTTCTCGTATCTGTTATGGTACAGAAATATGAGCATAAGTTAGATACTGTTGTTACAAACTCATAATAATGATAATGACGAACAACTCATTGCAAGCGGTAGTGCTACGGTAAATGCGGGAAGAGGCGATGGAAGCAGTGGCAGTGAATACCAACAGTCTTTCGGGAAGAAGGTTAAAGTTGCAACTATCATCACGGCTTTTAATGACAATTCGCTAGAGAACATGTATGATGATTATTACATAAGTTATAGTAAAGATAACTGCATTACATATGGCGTCTACAATTACATCTCCAGTGCTATCTAGAGCATGGTTGCAGAGCTTTGCAGAAAAATGACACCCACCAGCACATTGAGATGTACATAGAGGTCCTGTAACCAAACGTTCATACAGATATGTTTGTTCAAGCCCATGTACTTTCCTTGTCAGCTTTGTACCAGAATATCTGCCCTCCACAGTACAGCCCCCAAAAATTTTATTAATTTCTAAAGCTGCCCCAGGATAGGAATTATTTCTTGTTTGCTCGCTTCCATCGGCGGTGAATGGCCGGGTGTGTGGACTTTGACCATCACGCATCCGTCCATGTGCCCACCGTATCAGCCCTGCGTGGTGGCCCGGTATTGCTGACTTGAGTCGGCACTACAGGGCCCCCAATCAGAAAGCTCCTTGGGGCCACGTGGTCGGATCGCCAGATGCCCTTACGCTCTGCCAGTGCAGCCAGCTGCAGCCTTGTGCTCTGAACCTCCATCCTAGCAACATGCTTTAACTGATAGCTCCAGCTACCTTCCTGCCACACGTGGCTATGCTCAGCAGAGGCTGATATTCCTATTCTCCTATTTGTAAACTGCCTTCTCGCCACCTTGTACTAAGCTGGTCAAGTAACCTTTTTTTTTTCTCTAAGCCTTCTGTCATCATTTTGACTAGCCCACTCCATGCCAACATTCCGCCAACCATCCTGTTACATCTGGTGGCAGAAGTAGGATGTGGCCCACCTCATGGTCGGCTATGAAGTAGAGGCAGTATGGGAATAGAGGACGGAGGCTCACATTAGCCGCCAAGTAACGACGCTTAGCGCATCTAGATACAGCACGCCAGCCTTCAGTCTTTTCCACAAGCTGGGCAGCCCTGGCTGACACCACCACCACCAGGTGGATGAGCGGCAGTCTCGCACCAACTAGCGTGCTGCATGGTCGGTGAACGTCCGCACGTGGCACAGCATTTCGAGAGATGCCCGCCGGCGTTACCAGCACCATCTTCGCAACACCACTCGTGCCGTCCCTTCCCTGGACCCGATGTCGGAGCCCTTTCACTGAGGGGATGCTGCCTTCCAGCTTCACCATATCTACAATGCTGACCGATTCCTGGTGGCCATGACAGCGGCGGAATCGTCACCGTCGTCATACCAGCACCAAGTAAGTGTCACCAGTGCTGCTTTTCCCACTGCTTTGCCTTCAGTGGATGTTAGAAAACCCCAAACACGCAAAATGACAGAAGAAATAGTCAGGCGTTGTTCCTTTGGTTGGAATACAGGAGCAGGTACTAAGCTTATATTAGATAATGCAAATTTACGGCAAGAGTTGCAGGAATTGAAAAAGAGATCTCCTGCAACTGACGCGGAACTTCAAGTAGCACCCTCTATGCAATCGCAAAGTTATGCTACACCTAAAGCGGAACCGTTAGTTGTGGATGACACTATTAAACAGCAACTAGCTGCCGGGATAATTCAACCCTCAGCCTCTCCTTTGTTAAATCCAGTTGTAATGGTTAAGAAGAAATCAATTAATGGCGAAACCAGTTATCGCCTCTGCGTAGACATGCACTCAGTAAACAAAGTAACCTTTATTTCTTTTTTTTTTTTTATGGGACTTAACTACAGGGTCATCAGTCCCTAAACTTACAAACTACTTATCAAATAGCTTATCCTAAGGACGGCACAAATATCCATGCCCGAGGGGGGATTCGAACCCCCGAACGTAGTGGCCGTGCAGACCGTGACTGGAGCGCCTCAGCCCCCTCGGCCACTGCGGCCGGCAACAAAGTAACCGCCGGCCGCGGTGGCCGAGGAGACTAAGGCGCTCCAGTCCCGGTCTGCACGGCCACTACGTTCGGATGTTCGAAACCCCCCTCGGGCATGGATATTTGTGCCGTCCTAGTTCGTAAGTAGTTCATAAGTAGTTTGTAAGTTTAGGGACTGATGACCCCGTAGTTAAGTCCCATACACTTTACAAACATTTGAACATTTCTTTCTTCTTTTTTTTTTTTTTTTTTTTTTTTTTTTTTTTTTTTTTTTTTTTTTTTTTAACAAAACAACCACCCCTGACAATATCCTTTACCTAGGATTACATTAGATCGCCTTGGTGATTGCAGATATTTCACTACTCTGGACATGAAGAGTGAATACCATCAGATTCCTATTACTCCAGCAAATAGACAGAAAACTGCTTTTGCAGTTCCTAGTGAACTGTACGAATTTTTAAGAATCCCTTTTGGGCTATGAAATGCTCCTGCTACCTTTCAAAGTCTTGCCAACCTACTATTAAGACGTTTAAAGCCTACTATGTGTCTTGCAGTGGCGGATGCAGAATTTTTTTCTGGGGGAAGGGGGGTGTGGGGGTACAAGGCTGAGGAGGGTGCCAAAGCCACAGTCGCTTCTTAGAAAAAAACTTTTTAATACACTTCCAACTACCAATGCACTATTAGTATCTGTACACTATCAAGTCATTTTCAAATGCCTATGATCATAAAAATACCACAATTTTTCAATCACATTAAACAGTGTACATTTTCTAAATTTACCACAAAATAAAAAAAGAAAGAAAGAGAGAATTTAAATCATGAATGCCCTGTGTTTAGCTGTGGACACACGTGTTTCATCCGTAATCATCATAAAGAATGAAACACTTCCCAACAGCTGAACACGGGGCATTCAGACACTGAATTTAATTCCGTACGTAACTGTTTCTGAGCTTTGCCAGATGGGTACATGTGAATCCCTATACAGAGATAGCCATGCAAAATTGGCATAGGTTTCTGTAAATAAATACAACTTTTGCAATAATTGGACTATAAGACTGCCCACTTGAAAATTCAAACAATTGTACAATATGATCGAAAAATGTTTTGTGTTTATTAAATGAGCCAAACGACTTAATGGTGACTGCACAAAAAAGTAGAACATAATGTTAAAAAAAAAAATTCAAATGTTTGTAATCCGAAGGCACCAAACTGCCAAGGCCATCTTACAATCTACTTTAACTTATTCTAAGGACAACAAACACACACACACACACACACACACACACACACACACACACACACACCACTCATGCCCGAGTGAGGACTCGAACCTCTGGTGGGAGTGGCCGCGTACTCCGCTATGGTGTGCCCCAGATCACATGGCCATTCCCTTGTGGCTCACAAGGTTTGATAAATCATTAAACTTCTCACTGTTTAATAGTGCGCCGAAACTAGTAGTGCATTGGTAATTAGATGGAAGTATATTAATTTGATAAGTGAAAACAACTTAACTTGGTGATGCCAGCAGTAGAAAACATCTGGACTACTTGAAGGACATCCATTTATTTCGGACTGCTGCCAACGTTACAACGCCCCGAGACACGAAATATTACTGCACACATTGTTACGGGTAATGTCTCCAACACTGCGATGCTGCCTTCTGCTCGCTGATGCTCGCCCCCTCCCCCTCCCCCTTCCCCTACATGCCTTCTGCTGCTGTCAACAGTCAGCGCATGAACTGGCAACGGAGGTAGTAACAGTACAGTAACCGGAGTAGTTGTGTCATTACCAAACCATTGCAGAAATAGAAAAAACAGCGTATCCTAAAATGTCGCCCAGTTACAGGTCAGAAACAAATAGCCAGGTACAAGTATATTATGCTAAGTTTGATATTCCCTCAAAACATAAAAATCCTATTTCATGTGTTTGCGTTTTACTTCTTCTGTGCATTTTTAAACTCAATTATGTGCTGCCCGTAAGTAAAAGTTAATTATTCTAATGCTAAGATTCCTTACCTCCCTCTCTTCCTCACCATCTCTCTCTCTCTCCCCCTTTTCTCTCTCTCTTCCACCCCCTCCCTCCTCTCTCTCTCTCTCTCTCTCTCTCTCTCTCTCTCTCTCTCTCTCTCTCTCTCTCTCTCTCATTATTCGTTGGGCCGTCGGGGAGGGGGGGGGGATGGCACGTTCCCCTGTGCCCTCCCCCAATCCGCCCTTGGTGTCTTGTGTATATGGGTGATATTATTGTATTTTCTAAAACAATTACGGAATATGCAGAGCATTTAAAAAGTGTATTTTCATGGCTGCAAAACACTAATTTAAGCCTTAAAATAGAAAAATGCCACTTTGTTCAGTCTCAAGTAAAATATCTAGGACATATCAGTAATAATGGTGTAATACCTGATCCGACACTCACAGAAGCAGTCAAAACAAATGTTCAAATATTTGTTAAGCTTAAGGGACTTAAATGTGGGGTCATCAGTCCCTAAACTTACAAACTACTTATGAACTACCTTATACTAAAGACAACACATACATCCATCCCTGAGGGGGTATTCGAACCCCCGACCGTAGCGGCCATGCAGACAGTGACTTGCGCGCCGCAGACCGCTCAGCCACTGCTGCCGGCAGTCAAAACATTTCCTTCCCCACTAATGTAAAAGAATTACAGAGTTTTTTAGGCCTCATTAATTATTACTGTCACTTTGAAAACAATTATGCATAAATAACAAAACCATTAACAAATTTACTAAAGAAAGCTACCCCGTTTGTCTGGTTCGAAAATTCTGAGGAGGGTTGCAAAACTATTAAAAACATTCTGACATGTGCACCCCTCCTAGTATACCCAGATTCCTCCAAACCATTCATTTTATCATGCGATGCATCTAATTATGCTCTGGGCAGTGTGTTGAGCCAAGTAATAGATGGGGGGGAAAGACCCATTGGTTATGCCTTTCGTCAATTGAATAGAGCTGAAACTAATTACAGACGAAAATTCACAGTTTCTACTGATCATTCAGCCTTACAGTGGCTACTAAACTTAAAAGATCCCTGTAGCCAATTAATGCGATAGTCCCTGAGACTAGCAGAATACAATTTTAAGTTGTGCCAGAAACCTGGGCGTATCTAAGTCGGAAAATTCGACAAGTATAGGCGGATGAGGTCCTAATAGAGAAACTGAAAACTACCCAAAGTCATGATCCTGAATGCCAAAATTATTGTTCTTCCTCACAGTTTGAATCACATAATGGAATCCTTTATCCTTTTTATGGTCTAACAATTGTTGTTTCTACCTCCCTACGGCAGCGTATCATGAGACAGTACTATGATGCACTACAAGAGTGCCACATCGGGAAATATCCCACGAATGCCCAAATTTCCACACGTTAGTGATGGCATAATAGACAGCAGGACGTAGACCGGTACATCAAGTCCTGTTTACCATTTGCACGACGTGCTCAATTAACTTGTCCCCCATACCTTTACAAACGCTTCCTCAAGCCTCACACCCTTTTAATTATGTTTCTTTGGATCTAATCGGTCTACTGCCTCAGGCTCACCAGGGCCCTACAAACATCCTTTCAGTGATTGACCATTTTTCTCGATATTTGATACTGGTACCACTTGCTTACATGTCGACTGAGACAGTGTCTAACCAAGTTATGAAAAAATTAATCTTGCCCTTCGGTAGCCCTGAAGCTATCCCCACAGACTAAGCAAACTTGTTTACCCAGGTATGCAAACTGCTGTGGAGAACAACCCCTTTCCACCCGCAATGCAGTGGACGTGTGGAACGCGTACATCGTACAATTACGAAAATTCTTTCCTATTAAGTCAATAAACACCACGACTGGTCAAAATATATTCCCTATATTCAGTCTGCCTATAATACAGTGGCCAGTGGCGTAACTATGGGGGGGGGGCGATGAGGGGGATAGAACCCCCAGACCCCGAAAAAAAAAAAGGAGAAGAAGAAAAAGAAATCGTAAAACAGCAATCTGGTAGAGGTAAAGATTGGAAACTTTGGGTGTTTTACCATAAGCTTTCATTGGACAGGAGTAAATTAGTTTCTTTAACGGGAGTGGTAGATGGTAGTCTGTCTGGAAACTGACTAAAATTTTGCTCGTCAAGCAGATCTATCCCCCCCCCCCAAAGCCAAGTCCTAGTTACGCCACTGCTATATTACATGTACTCATGAATCCATGGGATATACTCCTTATGAAACTGTCTACGGAAGCCCCATGAACTCGCCATTTGAAGTGTATAAGTTACCTCCAGGGGTGATAGTCACAAAATTAAAGGATTAGCAAAATGCTTCAAAGCTATTTGGCGTCAAGTCAAATCAAAAGATATTTAAAACACCACCAAACAAGTGCGGAAGTGCAACAAAAATTCCTGTATACCTAACTACAAACCTGTTGATTTGGTATTACTTCCAAATAAAGCCATCGAACCTGGGAGGACAAAGATATTCACCCCAAACTTCAATGGTCCCTATAAAATTCTTCAATTGACATCACCTGTCAATGCTGAATTACAACTTCCTGATCGTACTGCCATAGTACATCTAGACCGCCTGCAACCCTACCAAGGACAGTCGGTACATCCTTCACTTGTGCCTACAAAGGCACCACAGACTTCTCGAACTTTTGTTTGGATGAAACAGCCTACAAACATTCCCATCAAGTATGGGTTGAGGTCCCAGCATAAATATGCCTTGCGATCGCACGATTAAAAACTTCCTATGTATGCATGCACACTATTTTAATGGTTCAACTGGCCCCTATGTAGTGGCACATTACACATTCCTGCTAGCATTACCTAAACACAACAATTTATTTGTGTAAATCCTAGCCTAACAATGCCAGCTATCTGCCAACCTGCTAACTATATTGTTATTAGCCTTAAGAGTAAAATGTTTTGTTGCTGTTTAACCTTTTTCCATATTGTTAATTGCATGATTTTACTGCAATGCTAATTGCCTAGCGCCGCTGTGCTTATTTTTGTAATTGAGAGATGTTAAGAGCACTCAGGAGGCATTAATGTAAGTCCAATGTAACCTGTAGAAACCTAGCTGTTCTAGCAAATAGGCCACCAGCAGACATTTGTTTTGCCTAGCTGATAATATAACTTACTACTACACATGTTATCTAACTCTACAACGTTCCACCAGGAAACCATAACAACCAACATGAGTCGAAAGACATGGTATCTGAAATTCCTTTTACTACCTTTGTGCTCAAACAAGCTGATCAATAGTGATAAAATGTTTCTATTGCCATTTAATAGAAGTGAATGCATGCATTTCCTCACACTTTGGTTCTGTGCGAACCCCTCCTTCCACGCTCTTTATTTCTGCTAATTTGATGTCTTGCTACTTCTAAGAATGAACTTTTCATGATACACAGTACAGCCAACAGAATATCTCACCTGGGTTAGTCCAACGTATTTCCTATTTCATTTGTCTACCCAGCATTCCTGTAAGTTTTACTTCTGGCTGTATCAGCCAAATGGTATTGAGTGCATTTTGATCCTTTACAATTTATGTTACAATTTTTAATTAACTTCAAGAACATTGCCTACAATAGCCAGAATCACTAAACTTTTTGTTACCACTCACATGAATGCCATTAGAACTTTGGATACTGAGTTACATCAGTAGCTATTACAGTTCATTTGCCACGATGTGACAGCCACGAAAGTGTCATACAGCGCGCGCACACTGTCAACAGACCCACGTGGGAAACAGCTGATTCCCCCACCTGTGGCAGCCGCTCCACGCGAGACTGCCCCACTCCCCTCCGCCTGCTGGACTCAGTCACAGACAAATATATACAGACGGGAAACCTCCGTAAGGGCCCGGTCCTACGCTCAGGGGTGCGGGGAGGGAGGGTTTCCAGCAGTTCCGTAAGATGTCCCATGATAGCGCTGCGGTCAGAAGCAGCCCTTTAAACTGGCCAGAGGACGCGGCAGGTAGCGGCTGCCCCCACCACCACCTCCCCTCAAACGCCAGCAAGCCGGACACAGCCGTGGCCTCCTGGCAGGCGGCACGAGCTCTCCCCTCAGCCTCCCCTCCACGCTACCCTCTGACGTGCGAGAGGCACCCTAAGCCAGCGATCCGCCTGACACCTGCTAGCATCTTATGGAACTATGAGGGGAGCGTAGGGCGTACGACAGTGGTTTAGGAGGGGCTGTTCCTCTGTATATGTTACTCTGTGACTCAGTGTGCCCCCTCCCACTCCCATCGCCTATCTTCGGCCTGGCGGCCATCACGTTTGGCACCACTAAGTCACGGGGCACTTTGTTTGAACCCTTTGTGGCACACCCATAGTGCTATACACCATGTTCGAATAACTGAATTATCTCACACCTGCGAGTTCTTGCATATTGTTATAAACACCTCTTCTTCTGTATTGCTAATAAACTGCCCTCCAGCTGAGTTAGAAGTGTCTTCAGTGATACCATGCCATCTATTGTTACACAGAAGTCATTCTAGCTGAATTGAGTAAATGAAAACTTGAGAAAACAATAAAAGTCCCCTAGATTACTAGAACGCTGGTTCACTACTCCAATATTTTTGAAATCCCTAACAGTGCCCGTCTTTCTGAATATGGCCATTAATCTCTCAGTAACCGGCAATTACAGGTAGTACAGGGAGAAGCATGAATAGTAATGTCTTCTCTTCCACATAATACAATAAGCCATGCCTAAATAATGTAGCAGACAGCAAGTGTTACTGAAATTTTAGGCTGCTATTAGATTGTTAGCCGTTAACATGTTTTAAACCCCTACAGATTGTAAACTTTGGATGTCGTGTCTTGGCTGCAAGGATACCAATTCAGTCCATTAGCATGCCCAAACTCTCGTCTGCTTCTTTTACTGGAGAACTGGAAATTCGGTGTCCACTCCGCATAAACTAGCACTGCACTTGACGACTGTCAACATTTCTTCCAATCGCTATTACCTCCACTCTTCTTGAGTGATACTCAACAATGTTATCACACATTTATTTATACGGTCACAGCAATGATCGACACATTCGATTACATTTGATCTCTCTGCCTATTATTTTTTGTCTAATATAGGTCTCACCAAGCGAGTTTGTGACCTATCTGTCACAATTACACGCAACGAGTCTAATATTTGGAACTTTTTAAGTGGCATTCTCCCTTCCTTCTTCCTCTGTTGCACCTGTTCCGCTACGGCTGACATTAAACCACTCCTTACGAAGGTTAATTCTTGTCGCATCGAAATGACAGCTGAACATTTCACTATTACACTTCACATCTTACCAAGCCCTCAGGATTTCTTTCAAGAAATTATTCATAGACATACAATAAGCACGCCAACACTTTAATCTGCCTGAGATGAAACCATGCCTAAGCAATTCCGTACCATTCTGTACTTAGAATATATCAGCCACCCTAGACCATATTCTGGCGTATGGCTTAGGAAGATACAAGAAGTGGAATACTACAGTGATTTAGTATTGGGAACTTATCATCCCAAATCACTTTGATGAACACTTTGACGGCTTGATGTTGTGTACTTCACAATTACATTTGAATGTCTGACATCTGTGTTTTTCCATCAGCCATTTTTATTTCTAATGGACGATTACACCCTTATGCTTTCGCACTGGAACGGTTCGTTGTTCAAGATACATTTCATATCCATCCCGTGATACACAAATCGCTTTATGAAAGTTTGCAACTATATTCTACTAAGCCGATTGCTCAAGACATTCACCTAATTACTTTGCTGCCTTATACAGGGCGTTACAAAAAGGTACGGCCAAACTTTCAGGAAACATTCCTCACACACAAATAAAGGAAATATGTTATGTAGACATGTGTCCGGAAACGCTTAATTTCCGTGTTAGAGCTCATTTTATTGCTTCTCTTCAACTCACATTAATCATCGAATGGAAACACACAGCAACAGAACGTACCAGCGTGACTTCAAACACTTCGTTACAGGAAATGTTCAAAATGTCCTCCGTTAGCGAGGATACCTGCATCCACCCTCCGTCGCATAGAATCCCTGATGTGCTGATGCAGCCCTGGTGAATGGCGTATTGTATCACAGCCGTCCACAATACTAGCACGAAGAGTCTCTACATTTGGTACCGGGGTTGCGTAGACAAGAGCTTTCAAATGCCCCCATAAATGAAAGTCGAGAGGGTTGAGGTCAGGAGAGCGTGGAGGCCATGGAATTGGTCCGCCTCTGCCAATCCATCGGTCACCGAATCTGTTGTTGAGAAGCATACGAACACGTCGACTGAAATGTGCAGGAGCTCCATCGTGCATGAACCACATGTTGTGACGTACTTGTAAAGGCACATGTTCTAGCAACACAGGTAGAGTATCCCATATATTTTATTTCGGCATTGACTGCGTCAGTTAAATGTTCATTTTTTGTTTTCTCATAGCATTCATTGCCCAGACACTTAGTAAGTATTCCAGGTACAGCTTTGAGCTGCAGATCATTCGCTTGAGTGCCTATAGTACTCACTTATGATAATTGCCTATATAAAATACTATTAGTAATATCAATAGTCATTTGTTCTTTTCATTCAAGTATGGCCACCTAATGACTTCAGCACTTAATGAGTCAGCATCAATTTTTCACCGTTGCTGGTTCTACCACCAAAAGGGCTATCTTAGACAGACTGATGATTGATTTGCGATACACACGGTACACTGGAGCACCCATAATGGTTCGGTTACTTACGATATTGACGAGGCATGCAACTGTATGCCTGTACTGCCAATAGTGGTGGACGTACACTCCCAGCTGCTACACCGTCCCATTTTTGATTACCCGCCACTTAAGGCTTCTTACCCTCTGCTGAACCATTACAGCTATCCTTTACTTCTTCCTTCGTCTCTGACAATACCGGTTCTATTATTCTTTCCATCCACACCATAATGGGTTATCGCTACTCCCTTGTCACAGACCGCTCCTACAAATGTACCTGTGGCAATGTTGAACCTAGTCACCAGTAACTAAAATAACATTCCTTGTGAAGTAGCTTCCTTATGATCGTATGATGTAAACTTAGTACAGCACTGTTAACCATACACCTCATTCTTGATAACAACAACAAACACTTCGTCTTCTGAAAGCCTGAGTCGCTGTACTGGTTAGATGTCTAGACCAAAGAATCCTATTACAGCAAGAAAATGCCTCACACTTATCTCTGTCATGTAATTACATTACCTATTGACGTGCTGTCCTTATTGCCCCCATATATTTGATGTTACACTCAATAACTTACACATTCTTCCTGGACACACTTGTGTTATGTCATTATGCACCATTCCCTGAAGCCTAATCCCTCTAGTGCTATACAACAACTGGTTAGGAAAATGCTATGGCTTGTAGTTTTGCCCTTGTAGTTACAATGTGATGGTTCAACTCACCATCCTCGTCCAATTCATGGACACTATTCTTTTCGGGTTACACCCGCCTTTTCCGGAAGGGAAGGGCCATGATTCCTATTTTCTTTTGCACCAACTCTACTAAACGAGAACCTTGGTGTACCATTCATGTGCATCACTAATTAGTAGTCTCTCGTTTCAATCCAACTGGCCCATAAATACGTATTTTTGGCTTTCACATCAGATGTTACACTAATGCAAGTATTATATAAACCTCATAAGTACACACATTGACCATTGGAACATTCTTACAACACACATTACTCATACATTCGAAAGATTGGGTTATGAACCTAGCACACCTCCACCGCATAATTCCACTGCCTTTTTGAGAACCTACGCGGAGTATCCAGAGCTTGTACGTGACAAATTGCCCACAACTTAACTCTGTGAATAACACATAAAATATGTGAATAATTACCACTATGTCCCCATGGACACTTTTGAACCACGGAAGCCCTCAGTCAGCACTAACTAACGGTTATCATGTGTACGAAAGCATAAGACAACCCTACCCGATATCCTTGCTCTTTGCTCAACATGATACTGATGGGGACTTTTCACAACGATTTCGTTATCATCAGATCTTTGTAGCAGCTCTTTTCCTACTCCCCCCTCCCTGCAAACCATTTTTTTTTTCCTTTTTTCTCTTTGGAATTTTCTTATCCATATTCCTTTGAAACCCATAGAGAAACCTCCATGAACCAACATTGCCTAATGGAGAGCTGGTTAGTGATCATGCCAATGTAGAAAGATGTGCAGTGATTGCAACACACTTGGTAAATTACATGGCTACTTTCATAGGTGGCAGAGCCTCTGATTGGGGAGGAATAGGGATGGACTAGAATGTTGTGGAGGTTGGAAGAGCAACAGAACACTATTTTTGGAGAGATGGGAAGAATCTCGGCAGGATGTCTCTCGTTTCTGGGCAGGAGGACAGAAAATCAAAACGTTGGTGAATGATGCAGTTCAATTGTTTGAATCCAGGGTAGTACTTGGTGGCAAATGGAACACTCTTTCATGGCTGCTTACCGGTGGCAGGGGAGGATTAGGGGTGTGTGGGGTATGGCAGGGGAGATCTGTTTGCGGACTAGGTCCGTGGGATAGTTTGTGGAGTGATTTTTTGATGCGAAAGGGATGGCAAGTCAAAGTGTAGGTACTGCTGGTAGGTTTAATATGAGTAAAGTGTGGATGGTGCCATCAGTGAGATGGAGGTCAACATCCAGGAAAGTGGCATGGTGGGTTGAGGATACGATATCCTACACCTAAGTCCAGATCATGAAAATATCGTCAGTAAACCTAACCAGACCAGAGGTTTGGGGTTTTGGGATGCCAGGAAGGATTCTTCCAGATGGCCCACAAACAAGTTGGCATAGGAGAATGCCATGCCTGCGAGTGCTTATGGCTGTGCCACAGAGATGGTAAACTTTCCCCTCAAAGGAAAATTAGTTGTTGGTCAGGAAAATGTTGGTGAGGATTATGAGGAATGAGGTATTGGGTTTCAGTTCAGAAGGACCTTTTGAGAGGCGGTGATCGAAAGCAGCATGGCCACAGGCATGTGTGATGTTGGTGTATAGGGAGGTGGCATCCACTGTGACAAGTAATGATTTAGGAGGTAAAGGGGCAGGGATGGTGGAGACTCTGTGGGGGAAGTGGTTGGTATCATTGCTAGGGGAGGATAGAGCTTGGACTATTGGTTGAAGGTGTTGGTTAATGCGGGCTTTAATTCTTTCGTTAGGAGCACAGTAAATGGCCAATTGGGCATCGAGGATTATTTGGTATGTGAATTTTGTGGAGCATGTAGAAAGTGGGTGTGTGGAGTGCTGTTGGAGTGAGGAGAGAGGAATATTCAGAAGAGAGCTTCTGGGAGTGGCTGTATGATTTAAACAGGGTTTAGAGATCTTGTTGGCCTTTTGGGATGGGATATATTCTGGCCCAAATTGTAGGTGCAAGAGTCAAAGAATAGGCCGAGCCCTTCTACCAGGTAGTCGCTGTGATTCATAACTAAAATGTTGAAACCTTTGTCAGCAGGAAGGATGATTATGTAGGAATTTGTTTTGAGGTTGTGGATGACTCTCCTTTCTTCTGAAGAGAGGTGTGAGTTCTTAAGAAGGGACTTGGGGGAAGATGGTGAGGGCAAATTAGACATGAGAAATTCTTGGGGGATGACTGGGGGATAGTTAGGTAGGAGAGCAGGAGTATCTTGGTTGGATGGTGGTATGAACTGGAAAAGGCACGGTTCAGTGTTGGGATTAGGTTGGATTTAGTGAGAGGGATGGTTGTCAATGCAGTGTTTCCATTGTAGGGATCAGGAAGGGAAGAATAGGTATTTGACGAGTCCAACATGATTGAATTGGAATGTAGAGCTGAAGGTGATACCTTTGGATAAAATGAAAACTTCTGTGGGGTTGAGTTGCTTGGTGGACAGGTTAACCAGAGTATTATGAAGTTGTTTTGGTATCTGATGTTGTGGGGTGTTGTAGGGAGTTTGTAGAAATGAACAAAGTTCAAGCAGTCAGATAAGCATGGATGGGAGCTAAGAGGGGTTCACAAGAAGGAACACTTTGGGTTTGCTATTGGTACTCCAAGTTGCCAATACGATGTTAGCAGGCTGAACAACTCGTGGAGGTGGTGTTTGGAGTACACAATAATAGTATCTCGCAGAGTTAGATTTATGACCCATAGAGAGATGAATTTTTAAAACTAGGTTAATGAGGGACAAAGATATGTGGAAAGTGAAAAGATACAGTTCACTTTGAAACACTTTGGGATCCAGAGAATGAAATTTTTATAGTTATAACATTGGGAGAGATTCCATGATTTAGACAGCATCTTAGGAATACAATGTGAGATTGGGTTTTGTTCCCCTTCCCTCCCCTCTACTATTCTCCCATCGCAGATCATGATTTGGAAGGCGGCAACTGAAGATGACAATTGTGTGACTGTGAAGTGTGCATCTGTGATTGTGTCCTCTGTATTCTGAAGAAGGCCTTGGGATAGCTTAAGTGCTGTACATGTGTGTTTCTATAGCGTCTCATTTATTCGTCTTTGTGGTGAGTTGTAAACTGCCCTTATTATATTGTTGAAATCCGACCTAGATTTTCTATCAAGGGCGGATCCAGGGGAGGGGAGGGGATGGAGGGGCACATGCCATCCCCTCCCCCAGGCAGCCCAACAAGAGAGAGAGAGAGAGAGAGAAGGAAAGAGGGAGAGAGAGAGTAGAATCATTGTAATATTTTTGTAATTATAGGTACTTCAAAATGACACCACAGTGCGCAGAAACTAGTAGTGCATTGGTAGTTATGTGGAAGTGGGAAGTATATTAAAAAGGTTTTTCTAAGAAGTGGCTGTAGCTTTGGAACATATTTTGTGTGTTTCCTACTTCTCTCTCTCTCTCTCTCTCTCTCTCTCTCTCTCTCTCTCTCTCTCTCTCTCTCTCTCTCTCTCTCTCTCTCTGTGTGTGTGTGTGTGTGTGTGTGTGTGTTGTCTGACAAAGCCTTTAAAGACATGTTCACCCTCCTCAGCCTTCTATCCCTCCCAGAAAAAATTCTGTATCCGCCATTGTTTTCCATTATTAGATTTTGCCCAATGGCCTCTCTTCCAACCTATAACCTGCACCTGTATATACACACAAACTCATCAGTACCTTTCTTCTCGTGGCACTCACACTGAGAAACAGCAGGCAGACATAGAGCTAACACGAAGTGTTTGCAGAAATTCTCGGGTGTGCCCGCAAATTCCTGTTATGTGGGGCTTTGGCAACAGCACAAAAATGCGCCCTCTCGCAAGACACAAAGCAGGAAACCAGTGTGTGCTACAAGACAGAGCTGTGCGAACATCTCCTGGCCTCCTCTGTTGTGACTGTTTGCCACAGACCACATAGGTTGAGCTAAACGCGAGCTGTCCACTCACACTTGCATGCGAATATTAATTCCATGCCATCCGCTCATTGTCTCATCATCAAGACATGTGGTATTCTTCATGTTGCTCGAAAAGACATGTGTTACCAGTGGAGATGTGTCCATCGATTGTCACCCGTGCTCACGCAAACGGACAACGACCTCAATCACTGGGGAGTGAGTACCCTCTGGGACCAGTAAACGAACACTCAAACATTTGCAACAAAATTGCTTCTTTTATAGTTCACCACATAATAAATAAATACCTTCGAATTAAGTAACTGTCGTTTACTGCTCCTGTCATCACTGCATACAATGAACAATAGTTGTAAATGGCGACAATATGTGCTTCATTCTCAATCCGTCTCCATTATACAGTCTTTGTGCAGAACATGTTTTTACGTGATTGTATCTAATTTTATGTTATCTTGAAGTTCCACGATGCCACCATGTTGGACTCGTCAAAGACCTACTCTCCCCTTCCTGATCCCTACTACAGAAACACTATTTTGCCACCAATCCCTCTGACCAAAGCCAGCCTATTCCCAACATTGAACCCACCCTTTTCCAGTTCATACCACCATCCAACCGTGATCCCCCTACACTTCCACCTAACCATCCCCAGGCTACCCTCCAAGAATTTCCTACCTGCAGCTTGACCTCGCCATCTTTCCCCAAGTATCTTCCTAAGAACTCAAACCTCTCAGCAGAAGAAAGGAGAGCGATACACAACTCCAAAACAAATCCCTACATATCACCCTCCCTGCTGACAAAGGTTTCCCCCTATAGTTATGGATCACAGTGCTTACCAAACAGAAGGGCTCCACCAACTCTCCGACTCTTGCACCTACAAGTTGTGTCAGAATGATTCCATCCCAAAAGTCCAACAAGATCTGCAATCCCTGTCGAAATCATACAGCCTCTGCCAGAAATTCTCTCCTGGATCCATCTCCCTCCTCACACCAACAGCACCCCACCACACACCCACTTTCTACATGTTCCTCAAAATCCACAAACCAAATAATCCTGGACGCCCAATTGTGGCCATTTATTGTCCTCCACATGGAAGTATTTCAGTCCTCATTGACCAACACCTTCAACCAGTTGTCCAGAATATATCCTCCCAAATCAAGAATGCAACTACTTCCTTCACAGACTCTTTTCCATCCCCATCCCTTTACCTCCTAGATCCTTACTTGTCATTGGATACCACCTTCCTATACACCAACATCCCACATGCCCCTTGGCTTTGTCACTTTTGAACACTACTTCTCCCAATATTCAATGGAATTCAAGCCCAATACCTCATTCCTCATAATCCTCACCAACTTTATCCTAACCAACAACTACTTTTCCTTTGAGAATAAAGTTTACCATCAAAGCCATGGCACAGCCATAATCATCACACTATGCCACATTCCTGGATGTTAACCTCCACCAGACAGGTGGCTCCATCCAGACTTTCATCCATATTAATTTTACCAACCACCACCGTTACCTACACTTTGACAGTTGCCATCCCTACATCATCAAAAAAATCCCTTCCTTACTACCTAGCCACCTATGAACAGTGTATCTGCAGTGACAAGAACTCCCTTTCTCAGTATGCTAAAGATCTCACAAAGGTCTTAGAGACAGAAATATGCACCAGACCTAGATCATAAACAGATTTCCCGTCTGTATCCCCCCACACACGTAATCCTCCCTCTTCCACCTGTAACCATTCACAAAAGAATGTTCTCATTGTCATCCATTACTACACTGCACTCTAACAACTAAACTGCATCCTTTGCCAACGTTTTGATTTTTTATCCACATGCCGAGAAATGAGAAACATCCAAGATCCTTCCCACACCTTCTAAAGAGTGTTCTGCCACCCCCTCAATCTCTACAACATCCTAGTCCATCCTTATGCCACCCTAAAGGTAGTTCACGACCTAGGTCATGAAGGTGGTGAAACACCACTTTCATGACCTAGGTCGTGAACTACCTTTCCCTTCTGTTCCCATCCTTTCTTCTTCCCTTCTCTCCCACCTGACGAAGGAACTGTGTTCCGAAAGCTTGTCCTTTTTGTCCCATTTTTTCTGTTTCTTCATTTGTGTTACTATCGGCGGTACAACACAATGGTAAGTACTGGCCAGCCATTCTATCTCGTTTTTAACAATATTTAAACTGTCTTATTATATTGTTGAAATACAACTTGTTATTTTCATTATTATTTTACATGGAATGTTGGTTTAGGTGATGGGCCAATAGCTATCCATATCAAGTGTGGTTTTTTTCTTGCTTCTCTCTCCACGTTTGAGCTCTGGTGATTCTCTCTCCCCACTGCAACAGGAATTTCACCTATCTTCCCAAATATGGTTAAACATGGCTAGAACATGTTGCTTGGACTCCTCCAGCAGGTGTCTCAACATTTGACTGTGGCTGTGATCTGATCCAGAGGCAGTAGCATCTCATTGTACAGGAGCTTTGAGGAACTTTCATTCAGTGAATGGCGCCATAAATACCTCACGGTAGTGTAAAGTTGAGATGTTTATGACCCAGTTATTGTTTAAAGGCACAGAAGGGAGGTTGGTAACTGTGAAATGCAGAGGTGTCAGCATAGTGTTCAGCAAAATCCTTGGCAATTGCAACTGGATCAGTAAAGACAGCTCCATTTGTGGAAATCCCAGGTGTAACTGCTGGGGTTCTTTTAGCCATATAGGAATTTAATCTGGATCCATACATGCAATGGCAAGGTACCTGACCCAACAGTTGAGACACCTCTCTGAACACACCTGTTTCAGTATTTTTATGTTGGCAAACACAGGCTTGGAGCTATTTGAAGACACAAAAAATTCTCCACACAAGGATGCTTCTTATGTCACTGTACAGCCCAGAGCATATTTAGTGATTTTCACTGGGCGACATTGGAAGAACGATCCGGGGGTTCCGGGGGCCCTCCCACGGAAAAATTTCAAAATATTGATGCCTAAAACCGTATTTTGAAGCCTTTTTTTTTTTTAATTAAAATCAAAGCTGCTTAATTTTTCCTTAACATATTCTTATTCATATATGTTTTTAATGATAAATAAAAATGTTTGTGGATCAATATTAAATTTGGACTTTGAAGAAATCATTTATGTCTCCTAATTTTGTTAAACAATCTTTCAATTGTTTTTGTTGTACCTATTATAAGTTCACTTTAATTTGATATGGCTATTAAATGATAATAGTATTAAATTAAACTAATATCAGTACTATGATTACTTAAAATACCTTCCTGTCCACTTTCTGTAAAAAATAATAAACCATTATTTGTCTTAAAAGCTCATATTACGTTATGGTTCCTCAATTTTTATTTTTGCTCTAGAGAATTCTGTACACCAACGGGAAAGAAACACAATTACAATTTTAAACTATCTAATAAAAGTACTTAATTCTGAAGAAAATGAGTCATGAGATGCTGGTGCTAAAAACGTCTTTAAAGTATGTAAAGTTCTAGTGTAACAGTTTTATTTCAAAGAGTACTGAACAGTGATTTTATACCTTCACTTGTAAGATTGTAAGTAAAAACTATTATTTTGCTTTTTTATAAATGTTTTAATGCACACAAGAAATAATTCTCAAGAAATATTTTAAAATAGGCCTACAACAAAATTTTAAAGGATGATGAAATTACTGGGTTTACAAAATATTTTGATAAAAAAAGTTATAAAGTCCCTAACTAAAAGAATCGAAGAACATCAAATTTAAAGGTTACTGGCTGTCTTGATACAGTTCAAAATCGGGCAGCTTCCTTCTTCTCTAGGAACTTCGCCACGGATGGCCTTGGGTCAAAAAAGGCTGCCCCAACACCATTGAGAGCGATGCGCATTCTAGAGTTGGGAGCTTCTCGTGACAGGCCAGATTGTTTGTTTGATTTTAAAGTCGTATGAAGTGACACTGCTCTTTCAGGACCAACACTGTGCGGTGTCAGAGAAATATACGACTGCACCAACTTTCTTAGGATCAAGTGAGGTTGAGATACTTTCAAAAAGTGGTACAGCTTTCCAGTAAATGATGTCATACTAGACGGAGCAGGGAGTTTTTCTGCTGCAATCAACCCTAAAACGTCATCAATAAAATCTGATACTTTAATATCTCTACCAAACATGCCTGCAACGTCTGCACGAACTGCGTTCACAAGCTCAAGAGGAATTTTTGAATTTAAAAATCTATTAATCCTACTACAGATTTCCTTCTGGTCTACAGGAAGCCGTTGTAAGATATACTCTTTGCAGCTCATTACAACCTCTCTTCTCGCTCCAGGCCAGGGTCCCTTTGTTGAAACAAATCGGTTTACTTCACGTCTTCTAGGAAGATCTTCCGTATCTGATTCGTCACTTTCAAGTTCTCTTGCACCTTCTCTTTCCACCTTTTCTTCATATTCACCAGGATGATAGTTTTCTTCCATCAAAGATAATGAATCAACAAGTATTTTTTTAGATACTTCAATATCAGGGATTGTAACAAATGATCTTTGACAATGTTTTTGCAGTTTTTCCAGACGTTTCAGAAGATCTAGCCTAAGACTGGTAAGTCGCTGTTGTTCGCCACCTGTCTCCCACAAACGTAGAAACCCACGTGCTGAAGCTTTTACAACTTTTGAGGAATCAGTCGTTCCAAGAACATTATTCCAATGTTGTTGCATTAATGGAAGGTTGTTCCAAACTGCTTGGGCTAAATTGTTGAGGTGTACTGGAAGCGGTAGACAGTTTTCTTGGTTAACTCAGCCAGCTCTTCAAGTTCTTCAAGGCGTAAAGCCGATGACCTATAAAACGTTTCCATGGCTTTTAAATTTGATTTCTAGTGCTGAACTTCAATGACTGCTGATTCAAAGTATGACACTAGGTCAGATCAATGAGCCACACACCAAATACAAAGTAAGTCTCTTCCTAAGTACTCTTTCATTCGAACCCATAGACACTGGATTTGCCTGTATTAGCAATCTCTCCATCTGTAGTCAATCCTGCCAACTTATCTATTGCTGTATCGCCAAGTTCTAAATTTTCCAATAAAAGTTTGACCGATTCCATAAGACCTTCTGCCCCTCGCAAACTCGATTTGCTTTCACCTAGAAACAGAGATTTCATATCATCTGTAATGAACCGTGCAGTAATGAACTTGTTGTCAACTCCGTATCTGTCTACGGAGCCATCAACTTGAATGGAAAAACATTCCGAGTTTTTTAACTGTGTGACCACTCCTTCCATTATCACTTCCCCTACAAAATCAAGCATCTCGCGAGTCATTACAGGGTTTCTGTACTGCAATATAGGTGGTGAAGGAGTGAGAGGAGAAAACTCTGATTCCAAACCATTGTCTCTGTATGACGAAATTTGGGTTTCACTGTTAATCTTTGTTAGTGATCGTGACGGCCAAGAATAAGCAGAAATTCATTGTATGACTGAAAAGGTTGGGAACCTGTGCTCTAACAGATTTACAAGAGATTATTTTTTAATTCCCGGTACAGTTGATATGTCTTTCAATAAAAATAAATTGCCAGCACTACCCATAGCCACTGGGCGACAAAATCTCAACACTGGGCGACACAAGTGTCGCCCAGTTAACGTGTTATTTTATGCCCTGTCGCCTTTAGTAATTATAACCAAGCCGTCAGGAAAACTTCGTCTCTGTGCGGACTTCAAATCAACAGTAAACAATTGTGGACACTTATCCCCTGCCCTGATGAACTGATGGACAAATTAGGACAATCTCGCTTCTTTTCGAAGACTGATTGAGCAGAGGCATATTTACAGATTCCGCTTGATGACGAGTCAAAGTTTTTCGTCATTAATACTCATATGGGCCTTTTTCAATTTCAAAACCTACCCTTTGGCAGTTCTTTTCCCCCCGCTATTTTTCCAGCGTTTTTTGGAACAGCTGACAGTTGCTGTACCGTGCTGCTCTAACTATTTAGATGATATTGTGGTCTCAGGGCGCACAGTTGAACATTTATCAAACCTGGAGTGCCTTTTCAAAGTGTTGACTGCAGCAGGTCTACGTTGCAATAAAGCAAAGTGTTCGTTTTTCAGACTGAAATAGAGTACCTAGGCTATATGATTAATGCCCAAGGAATCCATATCTTACAGTCACATCTTCGAGCAATCAAAGACTTGCCTCCTCCTAAGAATGTGCACGAATTGCAAGCAGTAATGGGAAAGCTTAACTATTATTTCAGATTTATTCCGAATGCCTCTCAGATTGAAGCTCCACTGCATCGCTTACGTAGGAAGAATGTTCCTTTTGTTTGGTCTAAAGATTGCCAGGTTGCTTTTGACAAGTCTGCGCTACTCAGTGATGCATGTTTGATTCCCTTTGATCCATAGAAGCCAGTAGTGATAGCAGTGGATGCCTCGTCATATGGTCTGGGTGTAGTAATGTCACATCGTATTGGATCTCACAATCATCCTATTGCCTTTGCATCCAAGCTACTGACGCCAACGCAACAGAATTAGTCAGATAGAACAGGAGGCCTTATCAATCATTTATGGCGTCACAAAGTTTCATCATTATCTCTATAGCAGAAAATTCTTTTTGTTGACAGACCACAAGCCTCTCTCGTCTTTGTTCTCACCCACAAAGCCAATTCCGCCACGAACGGCACAAAAGCTTCAGAGATGGTCCTTGATACTGTCTAATTATCAGTATGAGATTTTGAACCGACCTACCACTAAACATGCCAACGCGGACACACTTTCCCGACTTCCGGTTGGCCAGGATGTATCATTTGATTCTTCAGAAATGGCATGTTGTCAGACAGACTCCAGAGATGCTTCCGCTGTCGCAGATTTTCTTTTGAACTCTCGTCGGGTTGCACAGGAAACAGCTGCGGATGCAGACCTAAGTGTGGTAGCACGTTTTGTTCGCTCAGGATGGCCTGCCAGAGCCAAAGACATCGATCGGCCTCTGGTTCGATGTTATTTTGCACAATGTCATGCATTATCTTTAATTCAGGATGTTCTGTTACATACGGACGACGACCAAACAAGAGTGATTGTTCCTCATTCCCTGCAACGAGAAGTGTTACGCCTCCTGCATCAAGGACATTGGGGTATTGTTAGGACAAAGCAACTGGCCAGACGTCATTGTACTTGGGTTGGTATGGACGCCCAGATGGAGAGCATGACGTCACAGTGTACAGTTTGTGCAGAGCATCAGGCGGCTCCTCCGTAAAGTTTCTCGGACTGGCCACACCCCAAGGGACCATGGCAACGTTTACACATTGACTTTGCCGGACCTTTCTGGAATACGCGATGGTTAATTGTTGTAGACGCTTTCAGCAAGTTTCCTTTCGTGATTGCCATGAACTCAAAGACAGCGTCTAGTACAATCAGTGCCTTAATATCACTGTTTTGCATCGAAGGTTTGCTTGAAACTATTGTCAGTGACAATGGACAATTTAAACAGTTTTGTCGTGTGAATGGCATTCAGCATATCACCACCACACCTTTTCACCCTCAGTCAAATGGTGAAGCAGACTGTTTCGTTCGAACATTCAAGCCTCACATGGAAAAAATTAAAGGTGAGCACTCCAGGCAGCAAGCTCTTCAAATTTTCCTGTCTATGTGTCAGTGCATGCCACGTGATGGCCCGTCTCCTGCCGAGCTGCTACACGGCCGCCGTCACCGCACTCTCCTTCACCTGCTGCAGCCTCCCAAGCACCGAGTCGGTTTGTACGGCGCTTAGCGTTTTCAGGTAACAAGAAGAGATGCTTACCGGGCACCATTCAGCGTGTGCTTCGTCGCAATATGTATGTTGTAGGTTCTTCCACAGGTCGGAGCTGCGGTGCCACGCAAACCAATTGCGCCTGCACAAGCCGCGCGATCCTGTCTCTGGCTGGTCACCTCTGTACCTGCACACGCGTGCATCCTTTATTCCTGTGTCGGTCTCTCTCTACACGGCCACCGACACCTACGACAACCGGCGGAAACGGGACACAAAACCTTCCTGCTGGGGGCCCCCCCAAAGGAAGCACACCCGCCTTGGGTGATTGTTACCACCCCAGGTAGCATCTCCCAATCTACAGACAGAGGGACCAATCAATGAAATGGGAAGGTATCAGCGCAGGCAATCGCCCCTCCCCTGGCCTTAAGCAAGGGGTGCGCACGTACCCTAAATGCCAGCCTGGGGCTGGGATTTACACATTACCCAGTCACCCATATGGGTGGCTTTTCAGGTGCGTACAGGGAGGAGGAAGAAAGAAATAGGAGGAGGAGAAGCCTCAAATGCTGATGCGGAGGCAAAGAAAGAGGTGAAAGAAGGACTCTATCCTAAAACTGCTGAACTTTGGTTCCCCGAAGGCTGCACAGACTTGGCCCCCAAGAGAGGAAAAGGACAGTTTGAGAAGCGTCGTGTAGCACGGAAAAGAAAGTGTGCCACAAAGGCTGGGGGCCCCGTGCTCGCCACGCACATACTCACCACAGAGTGGTGAGCCCCCTTGGGGGACTTTGCACTATTCAAATGCATATTTTGCATTTTGTTGTTTGAAATAGGTGCGAAATTTATCCCCAGCACGGTGGTTCATGGGAACATTCTACAGGCTTTTCCCATTTCTAAGTGCTCCTGCCAGACAATGTCTATCAGCTTAGTTTGCCCAACTAGCAGTTTTTAATGCTTAGCATGATGCTTGAAGAATTTATTCTTATTGTGAAGTGAAATTATTTTTGTGATTTCTAACAAACAGTGAGAACGATAAGTCTGCATTATTTTATGCACATTGGAGAAGGACGTATGTTAAAATTTCAAAATGCAGACTATGGTGCACGATGCACACCTAAGCAAACACCACCTAAAATAAATGACACACACACACACACACACACACACACACACACACACACACACACACACACACACACTCTGAATTCTCTAATATCTTCGGGTGAAAAATATGAAACTTGTGCAATGTTTTATTATTTAAATAATGAATGACACACCTTAAGTCTTACCAACAACATCTATTACGATAAGAAATTCCGTCAAAAGTATCTACTTCCACCAAGTTACCAATTCCAGTTACACTTAAAATAGTGCCAAATTCAGAAAACCTATATATGACGAAGTTCCTGGCAAGTGTTTTGATGCCTTTTATGTGCAACAGTATGAAACTAATATCAAAATTTTACTTCCCTAAAATTTTATTTCATGAAAAATGTAAGGGTGGGGGGAGGGAGGTAGGTTCAAAGTGTCTTTAAGATGAGGCCAGGGTGGACCACTAATTTACTCAATTGTAAACCAAACCTGAATGCAAGCTGCACCCGAGAAATGAGATGGGGGACAGGAAGTTTACCCTAATTGCAAGCCACAGTTTCTTTCCGCACCTCTCACATTTTCAGGGCACACCATACACACTTGACATCTGTGAGTATTAACTATATCAATTCAAATATTTCAGATATACACGCAAATTAAGTGTGACTAGTGATATCACAGGCTATCTTTCTGAGCTGTACACACTGCACTGTACCTAGTATCAACACAATTTGCACTGCTAGTACCGGCGTGTACACACACACACACACACACACACACACACACACACACACACACACAGTAATATTTAAGAATGTTTGCCAACAGAACGCATGGACAGAATATATCGAACACACGATTGTAAATCAACTACTGTTGTGCGAGCTTTGAACACGTTTACAGTGGTCACTAGAGCAATGACAAACGAATGTTTAAAAACACAAGCAATTAGAAATTAGTCAATTTACTTACTTCATTCATCAGTGGTGTTATTTTGAACTAGATCACTTTTAGTGTATGCCACAGGAAGCATTTCTTTGTCTCTAATCAGAATACAGATAAAAGAAGAATTATGCTTTTCAACAGAATTTTGAACAGTCAAACCAGGTATGTTTTTGAGCAATGGTCCTCTTCCCATGATTCATGAACATTAATATGTCAGTATCAGAACTTTTCTTATCATCTGGAATTATCCCTATTTTCTGACAAAATTGGACAAAAGACACAGCATACAATGAGGGAATTAAATTTGTCCATGTCAGAGAACCATTGGCACAAACGTCAATATTTTCACTCATTACTAGACACAAGTTAAATATTAACACGTTCCATTAAAAACTCTGTAACACTTTATAATTCTCACTGCATTAAGAGATTTGTCCATTTATAATTGTATGTCCAATAAATATTATTTTAGGTTCATGCATTCAATAAGCAAACATTCTTGGAAATTTGTTCAAATGCATACTGAAAATTCGAATGCACACAATGCAACAACCATTTTGATTGTGTTTTTATGAAGATTAAACTTTCCTGGTGGGATAAATATAAAAAATAGAGAACTGATGACTTACCCAAAGGACCAGCTCGTCGATAGACACAAATAAAAATCACACAAACAAACATACAAGCTTTCGCAACCGTTGGTCGCTTCTTCTTATCCTGAAGAAGCGACCAACGGTTGCGAAAGCTTTTGTGTGTGTTTGTGTGTGACTATTTGTGTCTATCGACGAGCCGGTCCTTTGGGTAAGTCATCTGTTTTCCATTATATATATATATATATATATATATATATATATATATATATATATATATATATATATATATATATATATATAATGTTTATTATTGGCACTATGTGAAAAATTGCTGAATTTAAATTGGAGCAATATTAAATTTGAATTTCCCCATGAAAAAATAATTTAACACTGATATAAACACTGAAAGGCTACTATGGCATCTAGCGGCATTTTTCGAAAGTTTCAAATGCCTTGTACCCAAATTAAAGCCACAGGTGCACTTTTGTACCATGAAAATCTGAAAAATAAGAA
The DNA here is from genome assembly GCA_026315105.1 of Locusta migratoria. NCBI lineage: Eukaryota > Metazoa > Arthropoda > Insecta > Orthoptera > Acrididae > Locusta > Locusta migratoria. The sequence goes on from CM048751.1 coordinate 261,565,551, forward strand.
CAGCTTACATTTGGGTAAATATGGTAACTACATTGGTAGGTAGGCTGGCTAATTCCCCTTCATCACATGTTGAGATATAAGGTTGGTTGTCTCCCAATAGCAATTTATGCCCAGAACATTTATCAGGAATAATCCATTACTTGTTGGAGAGAGGGGGGAGTGAGAATAATATGACATGCCAGACACACTGTAAAGTGATACAACTGAAATGTCTGTGTGTGTCTTTCAGGATATAGGAACACACAAATATCAAATCAGGAAAAAGGGGGGGGGGTTCACAATTTGTGTAATGTGTAAAACAAGACAGTAACAGATTAAAATGAACAACAATACTGCCATTTCAATGTCTTTATTTTACATTTGATACGCAGCAGTTCACTTGCACTTGCTTTCAGACCAAATGATTGTGCATTTTTGTTATTTTGATATGCACCACAATGAAAACAAAGTAACATAGAATAATTATACAAAACATATCTACATTTCCTATAGCAGTCGCAAAATTAACAATAATACAAACAACATTGATGCCACAAAACTACAACTTTCACTAAAACAGGGCTTGCCTATAAATTACAAAAGCTTACAATTTACAAGACAACTCACAAAACAGGCAACTTTTATGAATACTTACAAATATGCACAAATACTTAATTTATAGACAAGTAAAACCTACACTGGAGGAACAGATGTAGGGACAGTAGCAATGTGGTTTCTGACCCACAACTTAAAACCAACAATATGTTATGTATACTTATAAATTACACCAAATGTTGTCATAATGGAATATACTGAAGTGCAGCCCAAGTTTTATTCTTCAATGCCGTGGTCAAAATCAGGGATCTCGCACACAAAAGAAGACTGAGCACACTTCTTGCACCTGTCAAGTCACTGTGTTTATATAATAAAAATTAAATCATGATCTGAGATTAGTAACAACACAAAACCAACTGACATTTCCCAATTCAAACATAAAAATACTGGATAAATGACATGAAATTCAGTTCTTTTGTTGATACTGGAAAAGGATATGAAATTACTTTGTGGCAATAAATATCATTGTAATCTTTGTCTTTTACATACAAACACCATAAATGTGAACAGATGTAAGGACTGAAGGTTTTACATCAGGAATAGAGTAACTAAAACAGTTTACCTATTCTTGATTGGTATTCGATTTTCTGCTTTTTAAGTTGTGCATAATGACAGAGGGTGTTTTAATGTTCGTGTCACAAGATTCCTAAAGCACTATGTGCAAAACACACACACACACACACACACACACACACACACACACACACACACACACACCCACCAAATATATACCTACCTTTCACGGGCTGCAGAATCAATCACCGATTGACAATATTCCTATTACACCTAATATAGTACACTCAGCGTTACAATCTACATTAACTAAAGTATCATCAAGCACAATATCAATGAAACAGCATTTAGTGAGTGAGAGGTGACATTCACACTTTAATATTCTCAAAATGTTTGTCATACAATACAACAATAAACAAGGATTAACTAATTTTGAAGACTTTTCCACTTTACAGCTGTTCCACAGTATGATATGAAGTGCACAGTCCTATAGTTCGGTATTCCATCAATTCCCCTCTACACGCCATGCCACTGCATTCCACACTACACAGAAGTGCAGTTATCCTTTCTATAAAAGAAACATATGGGAATATGAGCTGATATATTAATATGTGCATGATGTGCCAATTTCTTCTACAAAGCCAGTTCACTATTACTGCATTGATTTCAACAGTCACCAAACATGTTTCCACATTCCTTAGCAAAGCGACATTATCGCTAACATTCATTCCGCATATCTTCATAGAAATATCTTTACTTCTAGTACTTTAAGTGAACTGATTATTTTCAACTGCCTGTCACTTAAGATCTCAGTTATACTGCAAAACAATTTTATACAGTTGCTCATTACATGGCACAACTAGGGTTCAGGTTAACTGTGGCAACCGGGACATGTACAAAATATTTATTCTTGATAATTGCAGTCAACATAAAGGGAAATGCCTAGCAACATACATAATTCCCCATTGCTCTGCACAGATTTTCTTTCTACCAGAATTCGTCTTCATATGAAGTCTGTTCATTGCATTTTTACTCAGCAATTTATATAATTATTAGGCACAGCATTTAAGACTACAAGGAAAACGTGGTTCTGAAAGAATTTGAGCTGCTGCATCATCCATGGCAGCAACAGTTGTTTAAGACAAATCTGAAATAACAAAAGACTGGATTAATACATGGAAGGATATACTATGTTCTAATTTTATAATACAATACTAGAAACAAATGATAATGACATATTGTGGAAAAGAATTAACATTTATGCAACAGATCAAGTTCAAACAAACAAATACATAATATTGAGAAACACGTGCAAACTTCAACTGTACAATATTTCTCTCACTAAAGTGAAAAAGTTGTCATTGTTTTGAAACTTTGTAGCTCTTCTGTTTAGAAAGTAGATTAAAATGTGTATTGAGTGATCACAACAGGCAGTCAGTGAAGAGGATTCTGATGAAAATGTAAGGAACAAAAGCTGCAGAACTGAACGTCTGCATTTATATCCCAGTATTGAGACAGAATTAAGGATATTCTATAAAAAAATTACAGGGTGAGCCTAAACTTCAAATCACTCATCAGTGACAAATACCTGTGACAGAAAAACTTGGTAGCAAATCCATAAAACCTGAGGAATGTAGTAATGGAAGAAAGTCAGTCAGATGAGCTGTCTATGTTTCCAAACTGTATCAATATTTACAGTTGAAAGACAAACATAGCAGGGCTTTGGTATAACTTGGGCAGCCATCCCATGGTATTCCTTAACCCTCAAGGTAGCATTACTTCCATGACTGATCATATCCATCCCATGGTATGTTTGTGATCCAAGAAAACAGAGCTCCTTTTCACACAGCATACAATGCCCAGATCAAATTGTCACAGCTCCCATGGTTGCCAATTACCAGACCTTTGTGGTCTACTTCACCATCATCAATAAGGAGCGTAATTTTCACAAATACTATAAATGAGCACCTAATGAGGTGTCTATGAGACTAAACCGGCTGTGCCTTTTAAATAAAAGCTTGTTGCAGTCAGAGCGAACTTAATATCACAATGACAACATTTGGCTGCGGATGCCTGCATTTCAAGATAACATGCTTAAGAACGGTGTATATATAAGACTTCTTTGAAAATCATACAGGCCCTGCATTTACACATTCTGAGACTGAAAGCAGTTATGAAAGCCAACATTTTTACCATATTTTTGTCCAATCGAATTAGTATCCTAATATCCCAGACACCACAAAGAATCTTCTAAGAGGTAAATATTTCCAGTGTAACAACTTCGGTTGCCAGAAGGCCTTTATCAAAATATGAAAGAATAATGGATTCAGTGTCTGGAAGTAGTTCAAGAGGAAGCAGATAAGTCTACCAAATTTAAATTATTTTAAACTATTCAGCAAACCATTAGCTATAGCAGCATCATAGTTATTTCCATAGACTATCTGTTCAAGGTGAGTCACAACAGCATTCCGTGGTCATAGGAGTGCTTGAAAGTGAACAGGAAAAAGGAACATCATTCAATAAGAGTGAAATTTCCATCAGTTTTGGACAAAGACCTTTTACTTACACAGATAATACTGATTTATGCCCAAACATATCTGCAGCACCGTAAATATTTAAGCCTGTAATATAGCCCTTTTCTCTGTGTTCATTTGGGTTATGGTCTTAACTATGCAAACAAAGCTGCAAAATAATCAGAGGAAGTGGAGACTGGCAGCTCTATTGCACAAATATATCTAACAACGATTTACACCAATGATTCTAGATCAGTAGAACTATCAAATTGCTGATGTATTTATGGTTTTTTTAACATTATCTATGAGGTACTGCTTTAGTGTATTCACTATAAAATTAATCAAATCTCTGCATGCTTTTTCCACTGTCATTCTGTACTATCACAGTCTTTATTTTCTGCGACATCAAAACTGACATTCAATGAGATTTATCACTTGCACTAATACAGTAAAAGGTTGGTAAAAAATAACGTGATATAAATACTTGGAAATGTAGTTCTGCCGCCTTCATTACTATAATTCTTCACACTTGTGGATGTACAATTCTGTACAAAGCTCTAGTGTTTTTGAAAAATAGAAAACTTTCAAGTAAGATTATGTCCCCATCTAAAATACTGAGCTGGTGACCATTAATTTCACATCCTGGTTTATGAAGATGCAAAATATAAAAAAGTTTTAAGCCTCACGAGCCTTCATCTTTTAGAAAAATTTAAAATGTTCAGTGTTGTTTATTAGTGAAATATCAAATTCAAATTATACACACAATCATCATTTGCCTATTGTGCATGTTCTGAAATTTAAGTAATGAAAACCCCACAAAGAGACACTGTCTAGAATCGAAGTCAGTAATTTGACACTACGCATTACTACTGTTGTTGTTGTCGCCTTCAATCCGAAGGATAATTTCAAGTCCGACAATTTCCATATTTTTCTCGTAAATTGTTTTATTCGAAAGAGTTCCAAGTGTGTGCTTACTCAGTGCTATATATTTAAATAGGACTGCCAGACAAGCATACCAGACTCATTCGTATCCAGCTTTGACTTTCCCTTTTAAAATTCAATTCCTAAAGCTTATTCCAATTTTCTTTCTTTTTTTTTTTTTGTGGTTTTAGGGCGCACAACTTCTATGGTCATTAGCGCCCAGCTAAGAACATTGATTCGCTATGATCTCAAAAAATGGTGACTGTCAGAACATCAGCAAAGGCTAAAAACGAAAGATAAAAGACAATTAAAAGGGTTAAATATCCTTGGATAGGTTGGCCAAGTTCATAAAACGCAAAACCCGAGCAGCTGCTCGTGTGTCATCAGCTAAAATTTCCTCCAGAGTAGACTGAAAGTGAAGGGCTACACGGAGATGATTAAAATTAACACAAGTCAGTAAAACATGTCGCACTGTCAACAGTTCACCGCAGGAGCATAGCGGTGCAGGTTCGGCGGATAGCAAGTGACGGTGGCTGAAACGGCAATGACCGATCCGCAACCGAGCCAGGATGACCTCCTCCCGCCGAGAGGGGCGTGAGGATGTCCTCCAAGCGGTCGGGATCGGTTTGACAGTTCGCAATTTATTGTTGTACAGTGAAAGCCACACACTGTGCCATTGCGACACGATACTCCGGCGAAGAGCCCGTTGAACATCGTCCGATGGGACGCAAAAGGTAGCCATGCGAGGTAAAAGAGCTGCTGCCTTGGCTGCTGTGTCGGCGGCCTCATTCCCGGGCACACCCACATGGCCAGGGACCCACAGGAAAGAAACGTGACAGCTGTCATCCGCCAGCAACTGGAGGGAGCGTTGGATCCGATACACGAGAGGATGGTTCGAGAAAGGGTCCTTAAGACTCTGCAGGGCACTAAGGGAGTCAGAACATATGGCATAGAAAGGTTGGCGTTGGCGGCAGGTATACAAAACGGCCTGGTGGAGGGCGAAAAGCTCAGCCGTGAAGGTCGAGCACCGGTCAGGGAGCTTGTATTGGAACCGGTTGTCCCCGACGACGAAGGCAGATCCGACACCGGCAGTGCTCTTGGAACCATCAGTGTAAATAAATACGGCATTATCGAACCGCGAACGGAGTTCGACAAGCCTCGAGCGGTATACCAAATCCGGAGTGCTCTCCTTGGGGAGCGAACTAAGTTCGAGGTGTGTGTGAACCTGGGCCTGATGCCACGGTGGCAATGGGCTTTCGCTCAACCGAAGGGTGGAAGGAAGGGTAAAATCGAGCCGCTGTAGCAGGCGGCGAAACCGAACTCCCGGTGGAAGCAAGGAAATCGCAGACAACTGATATTGGCGATCGAGTGAGTCGTCAAAAAATATTCCAATTTTCATTAACTTAAAGTTCATTCTTTCTTATGCAGGTTTCAATTTGAACCTGCATAGACATCATAAAGTATCACCACACGATAACAGTGCAGAAACTTTTGGGAACTTTTGATGTGGTTCTTTTTGTGTTCATCAGTGAGCATCCGCAACACCCACCTGGCACCCACTTCAATATGTCTATGAAAGACTTAAGAGATGTCCTCTATCAGATTGGCAATCTGTCACAAATCTGCAAGCAAAATCTGATCACAGAACACTACTCTCACTTGGAAGCTGCATTGATTTTCCATTCCACCATTAATGTCTGCTTTATCTAGACTGAACATCATGGAGAGGTGGGGGACCAGCCATCAGATTTAAGCAAGCTGGCTCCAGTGTGAAAGGAGCTTGTTTGAGACTAATTCATGGACAATCGCCACAGCAGGCACATACTTCCACATGAACTCTGGACCGAAAACACCCAACAGCACGACAATATGCTGTGTAACATTGTAGCACCTATTAGGGCATCTAACCCGTCAGACTAGTTCCAAGAGCTCGTATTGTGTTCCATTGCAGCATTATTGCCATGCTATAGAAATGGGACATTAACAGGCCCATAGCCTAATCAAGTATGGTCTTATAAGGAAAGTTAGGACTGCCAGACAAGCCATTTGCTCTGAACACCACTTTTACAGCAGTCTTTAACATTCTTCATATAGTAAACATGTTGTGCAGACAGAATTAAGGAAGTCAAACTGTACATCAAGAATGATTTAGCCTTTGTATGAAAAAGGCATTAAAAGACATTACATGAATGTAATGAGGAATCTCTAACATTCTCTTTAGCCAATCAAAAAGATATCAAATAAGAGCCAAAACAAAAGCATCCGTTCACAGAATTGAAAATTAAGAGTACACTTGCATTTTACAGGTACATCAGGTGTAAAAATTCATTTTGCAGAGTGTCAATCTACCTGATACTTTCATTCTCGTGGCAGAGAGTTAATAATGATAACTAATGAAGGTCACCCTTGCTAAGTGTGCTAAGTGTCAGCCCTGTCACAATTGGCACTTTCTTGAAACATGTTTATCCTACTGAGAAGAAACAAACTCTGATTGAACCCTGCCAATTGTGAAACAGCAGAATAGCATCAATGGAAAGAAAATGTTTATGAACATTGTAATGTTCATGTTTAATATAGAGGTCTGTGCGGATAAGAAAAGTGTTATCCCCATCCGCACCACATCCACAAGGTTCATATCGGCAACCGTGGCACTTTATCCGCAAGTTTGTTATCTGCACACGCAGATATTAAAGTTTGAATGGGTAATAGTAATAAATAGCAGTATTTAAACCCATGGTATGTAATGATGTAATTACTGTTAGAGTGTCATTTCTGCAACAACTGAACTACTTTTGACTTCTCTAATCGCAGTAACTGTGTTAAACCAACTCAAAAAAAGGCTATTCCAAACAGGAAAACATTGGCGCTTCGGACACACACAGTAGCGCTTTGGAGCCTGTGTGGTCGGAGCACTACGTCAGCTGTTTAATACAGGAATCTTCTTACATTTCAGTGGCTAAAAATTAATCTGTATAAAGGAGATTTTACTGTTTACATTAAAACAATAAAAATAAAATGGTTCTTTTGGAGTTATACAAAAGGGACACTATTTTTCCCATATTGACACACAAGAGGTTATGCAAGATACAGCACAGCACGTCATTTCAAGTTTAAAACTACCGTCTACTTCTAATTGGTAACTGTCAGTAAAAAGACAATGTCAGCTGCAGCTACGGCCAGCCTATACAATCTAACATTGTGTACCTTTATAAATACGTTACTTTCACTGTACCCTGTATCTGATTATGAAAGTTGCTACAAAATGCTATAGTCAATCTCTATTACTTGCATCACCATTTATCTAATACATGAACATGAATGTTTGTTTGTTTGTATTTTACGTGTGGCTGTACTGTTCATTCGGTTGCGATGAAACTTTACCAACATATTGCTTGCACTTTTGTGACGGTTAGTGACATAAGCAAATGACAGACACACAGTTCAGGAGATACGACATACAGTAAATTGCTGCATCACGTGATAATGTAGCACATAATCTGCTAAACCACTGGACCGATTTTTACCAAATTTGATGCGCGTGTTCGTTTCTTGAGGTAACAATCTGTGTAGGGGTAATAAATCAGTAATTACACTACTTTGTCCTGTCTCACAAGAATGTTTCAGAATATAAGTTCCACTTTAGTGTCCAGTATAAGAATACATATTTTTTACACATAAAAAGCAAGTATATAGTTGATCTTTTCCTTTAAATCAAATACGTATCCAATTTTGCTCCAAATCTATGATTTAAATTTTTTTTTCCTTCACTAATGTCAAATCACCTCTCTTCACTTTACACAATATAGTATCCATAGGTAACGTGTTCATTTTAAGAAAGAACTGTCACTTTATTCACTACGATATACATTGTCACTGTCACTACAAAGCACTAAATGAAGCCAGCAAAAATTTGGATGGCACCTCTGGTGAGCAGTGTGCCAGTTTGCCACCCAGAAAGCACTTGACAGACCGCAGATAAGATACGGTCAGGTACAGGTACATCCGCTGTGGCCAGGAGATGAAGACAACAAACTTTCATTCTACCTGACCCCTGCAAGAATACCACAAATGTTCACAGCTAACACTGACAGACATACTGGGCAGATACCTCACTCTTTATCCGCATATAACATGTGGATATCTGCGTCAGTCACAATCAATTTTATCTGCAAATTAAAAAATACTGTGGATATCCGCATCCACACAGACCTCTAGTGTAATAACTTATTTTTAAAATATTTTTGAAGAGGATAAGTTGCTTACTCACCACAGAGACATCTGATGAGCTGCAGAAAGGCACAAATAACAGAACACAACATTACAGCTTTCAGCTGTGAAGAAGGCCTTTGATCTCTCTCTCTCTCTCTCTCTCTCTCTCTCTCTCTCTCTCTCTCTCTCTCTCTCTCTCTCTCTCTCTCTCACACACACACACACACACACACGGGAGTCATGTCTGTGTATTTTAGTGTCTCTCTAACCAATGAAGAGGTTACCTTAGATGAGAAACTGACATGGAACCCTCACATTGGGAGTATTTGCTCCAAGGCGAGAGGTACTCTGGTGAGTACCAGTGGAGCTTCTGGCAAAAACTGGGGCCTGAGCCCCAAGGGTATGCACTGGATATACACCCCAGTGATTAGACCCAGGATCACTTATGGGGAGGTCGTGTGGTGGAAGAAGGTAGAACAGCAGGTTGCTGCTAAGGAGCTTGGCAAGGTTCAGAGATTAGCCTGCTTAGCCATAGCAGGTGGAATTAACAGCACATTAACTGCTGGGATGGAAACCATGCTGGATATGCCCCATTACACCTTTGGGTTAAGATGGAGAAAGCAGCTGGTGCATACAGACTCAAATTTGGCAAAAACTGCACGTCATTGGGATATCCAGAATCGCAAACTAAAATAGTGAGGGAAGTAAATATAGGAAAGATTGGCGAAATGCCGCCCGTCTGTATTATAACCCCATACTGCTTCAACAAGCCTTTTTAAACATAAAAATTGGAAGTAGAGATCAGTGGGAGAAAACAGACTCCGTTCGGGGGACATTGTTTGGTTCACTGACGGTTCAAAATCAGACCAAGGCATTGGGGCCGGGATACACGAGGTGCAGCAAAGACTGGAAGGTATTACCTCTCTAGGGCAACTGGCCTCAGTATTCCAGGCCAAAAATCTCTCATCAGGGTATGTGTGGAGGAGAATTTAAGTAGGTGCTACAAAGTTCGTAGCATCTAAATTTATTCGGACAGCCAGGTAGCCCTGAAATCACTGGCAGCTCCTGCAATAATATCTAAAACCATTAAAGAATGTCACAAGGTTCTGGTGGAGCTAGGGAAAAGCAATAGGGTAAACCTACTGTAGGTCCCTGGCTATTCTGGGATCAGTGGCAATGAACAAGCTGACAGATTAGCCAAGATGGGGACAGAGACTCATTTTATTGGACTGGAACCTGTCCTGACAATAACTAAGGCAACAAACTGGAGGCTAAGGAGACAGCATGTAGAATATCGGACCAAAGTCTACAAACAAACCCACGGTAAGTTAATGAAGTCTAAGCCATGTTTTATAAGAAGCTCTGTAATCCTGGGCTTTAACAGAAACGAGATTACACTCATGATTGGATTGACTACAGGCCACGGGAACTTCAAAAAACACCTACACACAATGGGAAGAACAGAAGAGGACCCTAAATGAGGAACTGTGATGACGGCAATGAAACCGCATCACACCTAATCTTCGAATGCATTGCATTGGAGAGCAAGAGGCACAGAACATTCGGGACAACCAGACCCGAAGAGAGTGTGTCTAATAAAGAACTGGTAAAGGGAGTCCTTGCACTGTTCAAGGGCATTGGTTGGCTTTACTAGATAATACATGGAGCAATACTGCACAATAAACTCAGTTTTGGTGCGGGCCGAACCAAAACTGTTTTGGCTTTCCTGGTAAAAACCAACCAACCAGCGAAGAAGCCCTTAACGGCCAAAAGCTATAATGTTTTATTCTGTTATTTGTGGCTTTCTGCAGCTCATCTGACATCTGTCTTGAGTAAGCAACCTATCCTCCTCTAAAATCTTGTTGAAGACTTCTGGAATTTCCATTGTTTGATGATACCGTACTTTTAATTGTATGATATGAAAATTATTTCTAAATGAACATTCTTGTTGTCTACTGATATTCAAATTAAATTTATGACTTTTCCATTCCTATTTCGTAAAATTCATGACATCTCGAAATGTGTGTTGTACAATTTCTACTAAGTCTTTCACTTAGTTATCAAGACTCGTGTAGGAATGAACTGTCTCAACTGTTCCCTCTGTAGAAGCAGATGGGTCTTGATAAATTTTTCTAATGCAACAGTCTCTGAAGAATTTCTCAAAATGAAGCTCTGTTTAACATCAGTTGATAAATATAGGCCACCCTTAATATTTAAGACCTGCCCTCACTACTTTTTTGTACACATACTTTGGAAAATAACTATTCGTTTCTGAAAATAAGCATTTTCTCATGCAGTTGCCACTAGCAGCATAAAGGTGGAAGGAATGTAGAGGTCCAATACAAAGGAATTAAACTTGAATGCAGTATTCTGGAGATGGAAGACGAATTAGAGGAAGATGAAATTGACAATACTGCGAGAATAATTTGACAGAGCATTGAAAGATTTGAGTCCAAACAAGACCCCTGGAGTAGATGATATTCCATCTGAACTGCTGATATCATTGGGAGAGCCAGTCGTGAAGAAACTGTTTCACCTGGAATGCAAAAATGTATGACACGGGGGAAATACCCTCCGGCTTCAAGAAGAATATAGTAATTCAGATTACAAAGAAAGCGAGGGCAGACAAATGTGAAAATTACAGAACTACCAGTTTAATCTCAGTGCGCCCAGTCAGAGGGCTCAAGGCCCTCTGTAATAAAGCTGAGCCAACAACAGACCGAACAAGAATGAACAAGAACTATTAGCGTCCGCAACAAAGAACTACCTATAGAACAAAAAAGTCATGGCTGCAAAACAATTTTTTATTTTTACAGACAAATAGAAAAACTGGTGGATTCTGACCTTGGGGAAGAAAATTTGGATTTAGGATAAATGAGGCAATACTCACATTGCGACTTATCTTGGAAGATAGATCAAGGAAAGGCAAACCCACATTTTTAGCTTTTGTAGATCTGGAGGAAGCTTTTGACAATGCTGTCTGGAATATACTTTTCCAAATTCTGATGGTAGCAGGGTAAAGTAAGGGTGCAAAGAGTTATATTCAACTTTTACAAAAACCAGACTGCTGGTATAAGAATCAAAGGGCATAAAAGGGACAGTGGTTGGGAAGGGAGTAAGACACAGTTGTAGCCTTTTCCCAATGCTGTTCAACCTGTCCAATGAGAAATAAAAATTTTGCAGTTTGCCGATGACACAGTAATTTGAGACAGCAAAGGGCCTGGAAAAGCAATTTAACAGAATGGACAGTGTTTAGAAAGGATGGTATAGGATGAACATTAACAAAAGTAAAACAAGGGTAATGGAATGTAGTGTCAGAAAAATCGGGTGATGCTGAAGGAATCAGATTAGGTAATTAGACATGACACGTAATACGTAAGTTTTGTTATTTGGTTAGCAAAATAACTTCTGATAGATGAAGCAAATAAGGTATAAAATACAGAATGGCTATGGGAAGAAAAGTATTTCTGAACAAGCAAAACTTGTTGACGTACAATATTAATTAAAATGTTAGAAAGTGCTTTCTGAAAGCATTTGTCTGAAGTGTTGCATTGTATGGAGTGGAATGTGGACGATAAGGAGCCCAAACAAAAAGACGATAGAAGCTTTTGAAATGTGAATCTACATACTAACGAAGAAGATTGGACAAATAGATCACGTAACTCATGAGGAGGCGCTCAACAGAATTGGGGAGAAAACGAGTTTGTGGCATATCCTGACTAAGATAAGGAATAGGTTGGCGGGACACATTCTGAAACATCAAGAAATCATCAACTTAGCATTAGAGGGAAGTGTGTAGGGTGAAAATCTTACAGGTAGACCGAGGGATGAATACAGCAAGCAGATTCAAAAGGACATAGATTATGTATTGTTCTTATTATCAGATGAAGAGGATTGCACAGTACAAGGTAGCACGGAGATCTGCATCAAACCAGTCCTCGGACTGAAGACACAATGACAACACTAGTGGCAATGATACAAAACTCTTCGAATATCTACATATTAAATTTTATGACTAAATGCATTGATAACAGCAATAGCAAATAATTTGTGAGACTGTTGTCACAATGCCCATAAAGATTTTTTTATGGGATGAGAAGTAATGCCATAAAACTTCCTGGCAGATTAAAATTGTGTACCAGAACCGGGACTCTAACTTGGCACCTTTGCCTTTCGCGGGCAAGCACTCTACCGACTGAGCTATCCCGACACGACTCACGAACCCGCATCACAACTTTACTTCCGCCAGTACCTCGCCTCCTACTTTCCAAACTTCACAGAAGCTCTCCTGCGTACCTTGCAAGACTAGCACTCTTGGAAGAAAGGTTATGGTGGAGACATGGCTTAGCCACAGCCTAAGGGATGTTTCCAGAATGAAACTTTCACTCTGCAGCAGAATGTGCACTGATATGAAACTTCCTGGCAGATTAAAATTGTGTGCCGGAACCGGGATTCAAACCTGGGAGCTTTGCCTTTCGGTTGAGCGCTTGTCCGCGAAACGCAAAGGTCCCAGGTTCGAGTCCCCAGGTCCAGCACACAATTTTAATTTGCCAGGAAGTTTCATATAAGCGCACACTCCGCTGCAGAGTGAAAGTTTCATTCAGTAATGCTATATATTGGCAAATCTTTGTAGGTAAAAAAATTATAGAGCATGTGACTAACACATACTTTAGAAGTTTATCTTCAACTGATTAACAAGGAGGTTTCTTATGAAGGAATTTGTACTCCTAAATTATTCCCCTACCCCCTCTGTAGTTGATACTCATTCAGCAATACATTAGAAAGCAACACCGTCACTGACAAAATTACAGTTTGTACCTATGTTTTACTCTGCACATGCCCCTCACAGTTCTCAGTCCAGAATATTGGATACATTTTTTTGGGTAGCATTAACACCCTTCTTTCCAGAACATGCCTGATTGACATATAAAGTGAAATTCATGACCACTTCCCATTTCATAAATTTTCAACTACTTTGAAGACATCATGACATTTTACAGGCGCAGGTTCGTGTCCCAGTCTGGCACACAGTTATTTGCCACTAAGTTTCATATCATTGCACACACTACTATAAAGTGAAAAGTCATTAAAAAAAAATTACATAATACATATTACTGCTCCCAAAATCTTCAAATTGTTGACGAATTACAATCTTAGCAAGCACAATTTAGAAGGAGCAAGCCAAATATTTGACCAAATTTCTAGGTGGTGGAAGAATGGCAACTAGCACTAAATGTAGAAAAATATAAGGTGATGCAAATGAGTAGGAGAAACAATCCCATATTGTTCGAATACAGCATTAATAGTGTGCTACTTGACAGTCCGCATCATTTAAATATCTAGGAATAATGCTGCACAGCAATATGAAATGGAATGAGCATATAAGGACAGTCATGGGGAAGGCAAATGGTAGACTTCGGTTTTTTGGGAGAATTTCGGGAGGTGCGATTCATCTGTATAGGAGACCACATATAAAAGGCTTGTGAGACCACATCTTGAGTACTGTCCAACTGTTTGGGATCCCCACCAGATCAGTTTAAAGGACGAAGGCAGTTCATAAGCAGGAGGCTAGGTTTGTAGCGTAGTTTCAATTAATGCACGAGTGTTACTGAAATGTTTCGAAAACAAAAATGAGTTGCTGGAGGGAAGGTGACATTCTTTCAGAGAATCACTGTTGAAGAAATATGAAAGCATAGTATTTGAGATGCACTGCAGAAAGATTATACTGCTGCTACCTACAATTTGTGTAATGACCACAAAGGTAAGTGTAGAGAGATTAGGGCTCACAGATGCATACAGGCATTCTTCCCCCCCCCCCCCCCTTCTTCTATATGGGAGTCTAACAGAAAAGCAAGTAACTAGTAGTGGTACTGAGTACCATCTGCCATGTACCTTTGGGTGGGTTGCTATGTATGTATGTATGTATGTATATGTAAAACATGTCTTTATAATGTGCTGCAAAGCAAGTGCCACAATGAACAGAAATAATTACAAGGCAGAACATAACAGCATGCTCAAATACCCCTGACAGTGGTGTCACAACGGCAGGTACCATTACAATAATGCCATATACTCAGTGACTAACAGCCTCGTCAAATGGTTGACAATGGATTGTGTTACCATACAAAAGTACTTCTGAGCTCCAGCAAAGAGTACTGTTATTTTTGTAACATATGCCGGGACTCTGTTCTCTTCTTAGATTTACATTAATGTATTATTTTTTGATAAATTTGAAAATTGTGTCAGCACATTCTAAATTTACCATTAAGTGGCTACCAAACACATTGTCTCTAATTCAATATTATCAAACACATTGAACATCTTTTTTTTTTCAATTAAAATTAACTGATTTTTAAAACTTGACAAAAATTAGTACAGTTCAAACTGGTTATAATGATGTCTAAGGGACCTATGCTTTATGGTCCTTAAAGCCGAGTATTGCACAAGCCGTGAAATACATATTTGTGAATTTTAGGCAACCACATGGTTAACAATTCATAAATTAGCAGCTTTATAGTACACTTACAGTATTTCAAATACAGTATTTGTGACAAGGAAAAGTCACATCCACACTGCAACCAGTGTGCTTCCTGCATAGTGCAAAACCAACTAAACAGGCCTGGAATAACACTGTATGTGCTGTGGATATCATACAGCTGTGCTTCGTACAACAGCCATGAAGTTACATGCATTGTCAATACAACAGAGGAAATGCTTCATTTAGGAGCAGCTCAGTTTTGAGGACATTTCTCATTTTCAGTTTTTTTTTTTACAGATATGCCCAATCTAGCATTACAGCACACCTATAAACACTGATAAACACTGCAGCATTGTGCTCTGCTAAGCGCTAGTCTGCACTGCACAACTCCTACGCTGCTTACTGTGCCTGTCGGCTGTGGATGTAACCCTATGCAGTATAGACAGAAATAACATGCCATCAAAACTTAAAATCGTTTAATAAGTGAATAGACATGCAAATTCATTGGCTTTTGTTTGAAAAATATGTCCACTGATCGTACCACTAATCGTATCTTTGTGCTCAAATGATCTCCTCCCCACCCTCTTTTTTTTTTTTCAGAAAGGGTTAGAATGCATATGGTTTCATCAAGGTAGCATAACTTCCCAGTGAGGGCAATATAAACCTGTTTTTGTTTAGCTTCCACATATGCAGCAATGTGTGCAATTGATGTAACTGCCAGTTAACTGACATCTAGCTAAATGGATTTACTATTTGTATTGACACGTTAAAAATACAAATGTAAATAGTGCAACAATATACAGATAATACCACAACGGCACAATTTGTTATAAAGCAGACAATGTACAGAAATCAAGAATTTGAAAATAAGTGTTCCACTGTTGTGGGTTTCTACTATTTCCATTCTGGTGACAAATGTTTTCAATCATTGAATATCTAATATTAAGTCGCCACTGAAAATTTATACAGCATAATACTAACACTGAATTTAAGAAATTACAAAAGTTTACACTTACAACTTGGTACAGCAGCAGCCTCAAAACGTTTCTGAATCTGATCGTAAGTAAATTTCACAAATGCATCATACTGCTCTGACAGCTTTATGTTTAAAACACGATCATACTCTTCACGAATTTGGCTTTCTCGCTCCTTCAGCATGCGTTCACAAATCAAACCAACCTGGAAAGTGGTAAAATGTATGACAAGTATCAATGACATTGACAAAATTGATCATAATTTGAAAACAATAAACCAAATTCTACACTAAAGACTTACATATATTGTTATTAATACAAATGTCAATTAGTAATTGAAAGACTGTCATCAGAAGATTGATGTGAACAAATCTACAAACAAAATCTGAAATATGTATAACCTTATATTGTATATGAAACTACTATTGTACGTAATTATGGGTATTCCTATGAACCTACTTGATGTGAACACAATTGTCAGTTGATAATATCTTAAATTCAGAATAATTTATGTTGGAGGATAAGAGGACTGCTGATTACATCAAACACTTTATTGCAACCCCACTATATGCTCATTTTCCAACAGCTCTTTTAATCTGCTACCAATTATGTTGTTCTTTGGCTCATTCTCTAAAAAAACTGGCAAGCTTTAAAAATCTCTGCATTATTTTCTGTATCAAAACTCAGAAGCTTCAGGGTAAATTTAGTCAAGGTAACATGCTGCCATAAAAATTACGAAAATGCCGTTTAGTTTCTCATTTTAAACAGTGTCCACTTGGCCTTGAAAAGCAAGGGTGAAGAAGTGTTTAAGAGGTCGTCAATGTCCATGACATTTCTGCCTCACTTTCCTAATTTTGTGACCTATCACCATTTCAGATCAACATAACTGCTTCGTTAGCTTTTTTAAATGCAATTTTCAAAACCAAAAGCTTATTAGTACACTATTAATGTCAGGCATAATTATACTACAAACTTTTAAAACAGAACTGTGGAAATATATTCATCATTCAGGGTTTACAAAATGTGAAACATGATTCTGAGATGTCCCAGACCTTTTAAGATCTCTTCAACACTGTAAGAAATTTAAGGTTGAAAACATACTTATTTTTTCCAACCTTAAATATGGAAGCATTCTACCAAGAAGCGACGGAAGAGTCCATTTATAACTAAGAAATTTACAGGTTCACAATAATGAGTTATATCAAACCAGAATTAAAGACTGCCACAAACACTCTACCTATTTTCTTATTTATGCAATGAATTTTATATACGCCAATTAAAATTACATTGTGGGTGATGTTTCAGTGAGTCAAGTGGTAGGGACCAGGCATCAGTAAATTACATCTGTCGCTCAGGTTCCAGGTGCTCTGTGTTGCCTACTCTGCCTGCACATTGTGCATAAGCAACAGAGCGTGCTGAGAGTCAAAGTCTTAAGTGTATGTGAAGGGACAGGAAGCTGGGCAACACAGGCAATAGGGGAGGGGAGGGAAAAGGGGGGGCGATGCCCCTAGCAGATAAAACACACAACCACAATTAACTCAAATATTTAACATCAGCCTTTACTTATGCCATACCTCCAACACCATAATGTTTAAGATGAGTAACACTTAGCAATAATATGGTAACAAGGATAATATATGCCTTCCCATGATATACACAACAGATTGTAATGTTAACTATTGAAACAAGTATCTTTCTTTAAAGGAGTGGGGGGAGGGGGGTTTGCATGTGTGTGCGCGCATTCATATTTTTCTCCACTCAGCCGCTTCCCCAATACATTCCTAATATGCATCTCATTCCTCCCATTTAATATGTACATACTCTGGAAGACTGTGCTGTATCCATCCCCACCACCGCGACAACCTCCCTATCCCCCCTTTCCAGACTACAGAGCATGATTCGAAGTGCGGCCGATGGAGATGACGGTTGTGCGACTCTTGCATGCCTGTGTGAATGTTTCTATTTCTGAAGAAGACCATGGCCAATAGCTGAGCGTGTGTGTGTGTGTGTGTACACGCCTGGTTCGTTACTACGTTCTATGAAACATGGTTAAACAAAATGCGTACTATACTTATACAATCTTCAGCATGTTTAATCCTTATCTACATACTATTATCACAGTATAACATATATATTAAAAAATTTATGGTCCAATTGTATAATCATTGCTGACTGGAGATCAAATCGCTTGTTAGTTCAGGAATTAAATTCTTTTCAGAGCTCCACTCTGTAACACTAAACCTAGATCCACTGTAGTTGGTTCAACATTTATCGGACTTCGCACAGAAGTTGCTTGGCAACACTGCTAACATTGGTTATCTACATAATTATTGCACCTCAACCAAAGATATTAATCGATACACAATATTTGTTACTGAAGCTTTCATGTTCTTTATGCTGTACTGACAATAGTCACACAAAGAATGAAAGAAAAAAAGAGTCATGAATTACCTTCCCCTTTCTTTCCCATTTTGTTTTTCTTCCCATCTCTCCTACCCGGAGAAGGAACTATGTTCCGGTCACTTTTTCTTTCTTTGTGTGACTATCAGCAGTACAGCACTAAGGTAAGTCATGGCCAGCCAATCTAACTCTTTCTCGAAGATTTCATGTTGTAAGGATGGAAGGAAGTAAACAAGAAAAAAAGCTATATTGAAACTTTTCCTAACACGAAAAATATGTTATTCTAGAAATCATTTTAGGGCAATAGGGGGACAATAGAAATGGGAGTGGGGGGGGGTGGCAGATAAGGTTAATTAAGGCCTAGAAGTAACAGGTATTGAGAGAAATTTCTGTTGATTTTAATTCCTACAATATCTGAACAGATAGTTAGCTACCGGTACTGTTGTATGAAAATCTCAAGAAAAACACCGCACAGATACTTGCAAATGAACAGATTTTTTATTTGGACTTTATAATTATGGCATATTTTATCTTTCAGGAAGCCCTGCATATTTGAAAACAATGTGAAATAGTTCTGTTGTCCAACAGCAGCCTAGAATGCTCTGAAAACTAACATGGTGTTTTATGGTAGTCCTCTAATCATCTCTTATGACCAATGCAATAGACAACTCTTGATAAGGAGAAAAACGCGCAGAATTTAAGTAGATTCAAACCTGAAAATCTTTATATAAT
The DNA here is from genome assembly GCA_026315105.1 of Locusta migratoria. Lineage (NCBI taxonomy): Eukaryota > Metazoa > Arthropoda > Insecta > Orthoptera > Acrididae > Locusta > Locusta migratoria. The sequence goes on from CM048751.1 coordinate 261,584,885, forward strand.
GGTCTATGACAACCACTTTTTTTTTAAATTTTTTGGTTCTTTGAGTAGTTTTGTCCACTGTGGACGTGCGCATTTTTGTTCGTTGTCCATTGTTCAGTTCATCACACAGTTTTTTTATTACACAGGATGCAGCCCCCCCCCTCTCACTGAATGTGCTGAGCCACCGCACTGGCTCTTAGCCACCATCACACCCACCCTTTACTTACTTCTTAACAATGTATCCATGAAAGTGTAGTTTTGTTTCAATCATCAATGTGCAGACAGCTGTCATTGCACAATGTCTTCAGTTATAAAATTTAGGGATGGGTCGAGCCCTAATTTTATCAAATCGAATCCGAATCTTAAATAAAACACGTACCAAATTCCGAACCCGAATAGAATCTTCCGAATATTGAACCCAAATAATATTTCAACTCAAGTACATGTATTTAAAAGGATTACTAATCTATCACAGCCAGTGATGAAGATAAAGCCTTTAAGAAATTAAAATTTAATTTTGATTTTTATTTTAAATCTTAAGGATTTTTAATACCTCCTACCCTTGAAAGAAATTTATTCGAAACATTTATATTAGATGGACTAAAAGATAACAAGAAACTTTCTTCACTATTACAAAATGTTTCATTTTGATGAAATAAAAAAATGTTGTTGTTATGGTCTTCAGTCCGGAGACTGGTTTGATGCAGCTCTCCACCCTACTCTATCCTGAGCAAGCCTTTTCATCCCCTCATAAGAACGGCAACCCACATCCACTTGAATCTGCTTACTATACGCATCTCTTGGTCTCCCTCTGCGATTTTTACCCCACACACTTCCCTCCAATGCTAAATTTACGATTCCACGATGTCTAAGAATGTGTCCTACCAAGCGATCCCTTCTTTTAGTCAGGGTATGCCAAAAATTTCTTTTCTCACCAATTCTGTTCAGTACCTCTTCATTAGTTATGTGATCTACCCACCTAATCTTCAGCATTCTTCTGTAGCACCACATTTCAAAAGCCTCTATTCTCTTCCTATCCGCACTGCTTATCGTCCATGTTTCACTCCCGTACAAGGCAACACTCCACACAAATGCCTTCAGAAAAGACTTCCTTACCCTTAAATTAATATTCGATGTTAGCAAATTTCTCTTTTTCAAAAATGCTTTTCTTCCCATTGCCATTCTGCATTTTATATCCTCTGTACTGCGACCATCGCATGTTATTTTACTACCCAAGTAACAAAACTCATCTACCACATTCATTGTTTCGTTACCTAATCTAATTCCTTCAGCATCGCCTGATTTTCTAAGACCACATTCCATTATTTTTGTTTTGCTCTTGTTAATGTTCATTTTATATGCTCTCTTCGACACGCTGTCCATTCCATTCAACTGCTCTTCCAGGTCCTTTGCTGTCTCTGACAGAATTACAATGTCATCAGCAAAACGCAATGTTTTTATTTCATCCCCCTGATCTCTAATCCCTATTCCAAATTTTTCCTTGCTTTCCTTCACCGCCTGCTCGATGTACAAATTGAATAACATCGGAGAAAGGCTACAACCCTGTCTTACTCCCTTCCCAACTGATGCTTCCCTTTCATGCCCTTCGAGTCTAATAACTGCGGTCTGGCTTTTGTACAAGTTGTAAATAACTCTCCTTTCCCTGTATTTTACCCCTGCTGACTTCAGAATTTGAAAGAGTGTATTCCAGTCAACATTGTCAAATGCTTTCTCCAAATCTACAAAAGCTAAAAATGTAGGTTTGCCTTTCCTTAATCTATCTTCTAAGATAAGACGTAAAGTGAGTATTGCCTCCCGGGTTCCTATGTTCCTCCTGAATCCAAACTGATCTTCTCCGAGGTCAGCTTCTACCAGCTTTTCCATTCTCCTGTAGATAATTCGTGTTAAAATTTTGCAACCATGACTTATCAAACTGATGGTTCTGCAATTTTCACACCTGTCTGCTCCTGATTTCTTTGGAATGGGGATTATTACATTTTTCTTAAAGTCTGAAGGCATTTCGCCTGTCTCATACATCCTACACACCAGTTCAAATAGTCTTGTCATAGCTGGCTCTCCCAGAGACTTTAGTAGCTCTGAGGGTATGTCATCTACTCCTGGGGCCTTGTTCAGACCTAGGTCTTTCAAGGCTCTGTCAAATTCATCACTCAGTATAGTATCTCCTATTTCATCTTGATCTACTTCCTCTTCCTTTCCTACAACATCGTCTCTAAGTTCGTTTCCTTTGTAGAGCTGCTCTATGTACTCTTTCCACCTTTCAGCTTTCCCTTCTTTGCTGAGAACTGGTTTCCCTTCCGAGTTCTTGATATTCGTAGAGTTGCTTTTCTTGTCCCCAAATGTCTCTTTTATTTTCCTGTAGGCGGTATCTACTTTTCCCCTTGCTATACATTCTTCTACAGATTTGCATTTGGCTTCTAGCCACTCCTGCTTAGCCATTTTGCACATCCTGTCAATCTCATTTTTTAGTCGTCTGTACTCCATTTTGCCTGTTTCATTTACTGCATTTTTATATTTTCTTCTTTCATCAATTAACTGTAGTATTTCCTGTGATATCCATGGATTTTTTGTAGGTCTTGCCTTTCTACCTATTTTGTCCTCCGCTGCCTTCACTATTTCATCTCTCAATGCTACCCATTCCTCTTCTACTGTTTTATTTCCCCCTGTTTCTGTCAATTGTTGCCTAAATCCCCCTCTGAAATTCTCCAGAACTTCACTTTCCTTCAATTTATTTAAGTCCCATCTCATTTTCCTACCTTTCTGCAGTTTTTTTCAAATAATGAAAGGAAATGATTACTTATTTTTTTCTTTTTTCAAACAGGAAGACTCAAAAATAAAACCTGAAAAGATGAGTAGATATTTTGGAAGTAAAAAAAAATAGATTCTTAAAAAAATAGGATGTGTAAATATTAAATAATTTTATAGCGACATATCAGGCATTCCATGAGTGATGGACAGGACATTCAGACAGAGAAATCCGTGTTTATTCGACGTGTGTGTACTCGTTATTGCCACAAAGACATTTCAGAACTGTGAAAAGTAATTAATGCGCAGATTGAGCATTCCGGAGGATTAAGCAAGGGTATTTATTCTTTCAAACATTGTACATAACTTGTCTGCACAGAATTTTTATTCGTAGAAGATTTTTTAAATCAGTATTAGAAGTCAGTTGCCCTGACTCATTTCTAACCATTCCCATTCAGCATAACAATAATACAAATGTAAACATTAATGTGATACCGTACGTATATTCTTCCGCGTGCACAGTTTTCTTTCGGGTTTGTTAGGCGGACAGAATTTAAATGTGGTAACAGCTAACACTGAAGATTACATGGCGTAATGTTTACATTTGTATTATTCGTATGGTGAAAAGAGTGTTAAATTTACGAATCACAATTCATAAGAACAACCACTTGATTCTAATAGAAAAACACTTAAGTCATAGTACGAACACAGTGGCTGTAGCGCCAGGCATATTGACGCAACACAGGCTTGCCAGCCGGCTTTACATAATTTCTTTTAGGAAGACTTCAAATGTACAGCTATTGTATGAAACTAAATGCGGAAATATAAAACAATTTTATTAGACTTAGGGCCTATAATACAAATTTTACGAAATGTTTATAATAGCAATTAGATACCAGTACGATAATTCTGAATCACTATCATTTGATTCCTTATTACACAGTTCCTTCGTACTACAGAGCATCATCCCTCGTACAATCTAGTGCATTCGATCTCTAACATTTTTAAATGTCTGTTACGCAATCTGATTTGGAACCCATTGGCAGGTATCACAATCCCATTGGCACACTTACATGTTTTACACGACCTGTTGGTGTCAGTTGTCTGTCACTTTTCGAAAGGCAGTAGGTATACATATATTAAAGCTTAAACTTAAACAATTCATTAAACATGTCTAGTGGTTGCTTAATTGACGTCATCCCACCTGGATGATGCACAATTAGAACATCATTTTTCGCCCACCTAATAAATAACCTTCTTGAAATCTTAGTGCTTCATTACAGTTCACATACCCCAGCATTTCACAAAAGTCGACGAAACAATACGTGAAATCATAATGAGGCAACTCGGCAAGAATTCTAAACCCTCATGTATTGTTGGTACTTATATTTGAAAGGCGCTCCTCCCCCCCTCTCTCTCTTTACACAATCGCAAAAGTCTTAGCGAGTATTTATATTTACACCTGCCAAGGAAGCCAGTGTAGCACTGCTTATATTAGACAGGAAAAGTTATTTGTGGCAGCTCCTAGCACCATTTATCAGAACTATTCAAAGTGAGGTCATTTCATTCTATGACACCGCGACTTTCAGCAGCTCTATGGAAAATAAAGTGAATAATGCAAATGAAAGCACACCGTTATGCACATTAAACTACAACATTCATAACTCAAGGCTTTCATGTAACACTTTGGATTCGGAAGTATTCAGCTATTATGCGCCGAATCTGAAGCCAGCATGCTAGATTTGGCGAATAATGGATTCGGCCGAACCACTCTGACACAACCCTAGTAGACGTATTATTATGGACTGCACGGTTACTACTACTACAGACGAGAGAGCAGATACAATACGTTAGAATGTTACAGTGTGTTGTAATAACTCAAACTTATCTGTTCACTGCAAATATTTGTCACTGACAGTAACTGAAGCAATGCTAGCGCTCACAAGGGCAGCACTATAGCTACAGAAGTTTGGCAGTTGACTCTTTCTCTGCTAGGGGGCCTACTGGTGTTCCAAATGCTAGGTATAAACTTTTGGTTAAAGTGCAGTTTACGAGTCTGTAATGAGTGCACAACGTGTAGAGGTTGGCAACAGCACGAAGGATGACGGGAGGTGAAGGCAGCCAAAGCGAAGTCCTGTTCAGGTGACCTAAAAAATTGCGTGTTTGATATCTAGTAAATTTGACAGCAGTTTTAATATTTGTTCTGGTGTTTGTGTGCAGCATTTTTGGCAATGTAATCAATATTTTGTTTGTAATCCAAACTAATTGTTTGTGTGTGTGTGTGTGTGTGTGTGTGTGTGTGTGTGTGTGTGTGTGTGTGTGTTTTACCAGTTATTATGACATATAAGAGTGGTGCGATTGTGATGGAGTGAGGTAACTAACAACTGACCATATACATTTATTATGTCAAAGGATAATTTCTGCATTCAACACGTTAAGAACCTGTTAGCCATTGAGCTGGAACACCATTAATTATTTATTTCATGGTAAACAGGAAAGATGCATGCTCTTTCAAAACCCATTGCCAGAGAATGAGTGGAATAATCTGTTGTGTTCACCATGGAATCAATAAATATTGCTGTTCCTGTAGACATGGTTCTCGGGATAAGCGTCCCAAGAACAATACCTATAACTCGTCCATTGTGAAATCCTGACGCAACACACTGGATGATGTTCCTGCTCTATGGTAAACAGGTTCTTGCTGTAGCCTTGACTGGTGATTATAAATATTAATTATCCTTGTAAGTACTACATGTTTACAAACCATAAAGACTAAAGCTATTTCTTATTGGCCGCCTGAAGGCGATTCCTGATTGGTTGCCATCAACTCCAATCATCCATTGTGCTGTTGCCAAACTCTACACATCAAGCCTCAGTTGCAGACTATAACTGCATTTAAACCAAAATTTTAAATGTTAATGAATTTCTTGATCTGATTGATTGCTACCAAACTACTTCAAAGATCACTCACTGATCACACACACAATACTTTATTGCCCATATCTGCTTTTCTGAAAAGTGCCATCTAGAGTTATCCTAGTAGATTCCCCATGCTTCAACCAACAGTAAAATCTTTCATCCTTACTCAAGAGTTCCTGAACCTTCTATACTACATCTCTATCTCTCCTATTTCTTGTGTGTGTGTGTGTGTGTGTGTGTGTGTGTGTGTGTCCTGCATTTCTAATATGTATCTCTTTCCACCAATCTAGTACCTACATGCTCCATAAGGCAACATAGTATCCGCTCCCACGAATACCTTGCATCCTTCCTGTTTCCCTTCCCACTCACCCCATCATTGCAGAGCATTGCTCCACACAGCAGCCAGAGATGGTTGTGCGCCTATACAGCATGCTTGTGTGATTGTATGAAAGAGAATGTGTCTTCTGGCAAAGGCTGTGTCAGAAAGCTAAGTTGTGTGTGAATAAATGTCTTTTCTTGTGCAAATGTTACAGCTTGGCAAACATCTTTACCTTCAGTTGCAAAGTAACTTCATAATGTTGAATTGTAACCTGGATTTTCTACTGTTAGAACTTAGTTATTTCAAAGAGTGTTAGCAGTTTAAACTGATTTAAAAAGCACTGTTACACCCATGTAATGACTGGTTCTCAACATATTTAATCTCTCTCTCTCTCCCCATCAAATTTCTCTCCAACAAAACTAAGTTTATCCCCCCCCCCCTTTTCCTTTATAGATGTACAATCATGTCTTTGACTACTGGCACATTTGATATATATTGTTTGCAGGCCCCAACTTCATCAGGCAGCACTTACAAACTCACACATTTATTATGAAGAAATTAATGTATGAACAGGGTGCCCAGCGATAAGTAATTTTCAAATTCAAGGGTTTTTCCAGGTTTTCCAAAGAATAATAATTTTTTCCAGGTTCACCATTTATTAACTTGACATAAAGAGGACAAACAACTATTATTCGATTAATGATGGAAATTCTTCAGAGAGATGATAAAGAATAATAGTTTTTTCAAAATAATTTAACAGTTTTTCTACATACCTTTAACTGCTTACAAATCAAAACTGCTGAATATATGAGTGCATTTGAAGAGAAGTATTTATTATTACACGAAGAACCCGCGAGTGATCCAAAATGTACACAACGATCCACAATTACGCTCCTTAATACATAATTATCGATATCATCGTATATCAACCAAAAATTAATGTATAATATTATTTTTTTAAGTTTATGCAGATTTAACATTTTTCCATGGGATTTTTAAAAAATTGTGTAAAATAGGGGAAATAACGTTAGCACTAAAATTTGCTTATACAATCATACTTTCATTTCTGTAGTTTTTTATACAATATATAACATAATAGACATCACAATACTAGACAGGGCCAGTTTTTATTATGTAATAAATGTTAGCTGAATTTCAAAGTGTAGACTGGAAACTTTATATGAAACACCAAGGCGTGTTTACCCACAGGGTAATCCTCATTACCAACAAACACTGGCTGTCTGTGACTGTTCATGTGAATGGACAGTTTGTTGCTGGTCATTCCCACATAGAACGCTTCACAGTGCAGGCATGTCAGTTGATAGATCACATGGGCTCTGCCATTTGCGATAGTACCCACGTGATCTACCAACTGACATGCCTGCACTGTGAAGCGTTCTATGTGGGAATGACCAGCAACAAACTGTCCATTCGCATGAACAGTCACAGGCAGGCAGTGTTTGTTGGTAATGAGGATTACCCTGTGGCTAAACACACCATGACACAGTGTTACACTGTCCGGGTTATCTGGATACTTCCCACCGACAACAATCCTTAAGAACTCCGGAGATGGGAACTAGCCCTTCAGTATATTCTCTCTCGCCGTTGCCCACCTGGTCTCAACCTCCGCTAAATTTGAATTCCCGCCCATCATCTTCAACATCTTTGCCTCGGTTCTCTGGACAGAGCCTCTACCTCAAGTGGCATCTAACTTCTTTGCTTTCTACAGTATGTCTGCCTAGGTGTGTTTGCATCTGTGTAAATTGTGTGTGTGTGTGTGTGTGTGTGTGTGTGTGTGTGTGTGTGTGTGTGTGTGTGTGTATTTTATTTATTTGTGTTACTATCACACCTGTGCTCCTTCACCTGGTGAGTAATCTTAATATATTTTTATATATAGTATAAATATTGGAGTGAACATGAATCTATGTATTTAAATAAAGAAAAATAGTGATTGCACTGACTATATCAGGAACTGAATCAGCTGTTTTTACGCTGCCATATTAAGTGAGTTAGGAAATCCAATCCAGTCTATGCCATATAAACACGACAGCGAAAAACGGTTTACCAACATCTGTCTTCGTCTTTCGAAAGATGAGTTGCATGTAAACGTAGTGCGTAATGTGTCATCTATCATTGGAAAGCTCATGGAAAACACTGAAAAATGTCCTCTCCATTATTGTATCTTAATTTGGAGAGTTGCTACAACAATTTGAAACTATGGCTGTGGTGTGCATTTTGGCAATTTTTGACGACTTCAGATCGTTGTGTTTTAAAAAATGGATTTATAGATTTCAAAAAATTAGGTATTTTTCTTGATCTGTGTGTGCACTATATCTCTACCAAATTTCATCAAAATCTGAGATGGCGAGCAAAACCACTGTGTTGATTTGACATGGAATGACCCACCTACTACATTCAATTTATATAAATAAATTATGGTAGCCACATCAATTGAGAACACCTATACTAATTTTTCAATATCCCCCTCCCAAGGGTGATACACTTTGGAAAGACTGTTGCCCGCAGTAAAATTTCATCAGTTCTTGGAGTTTCAGCTGATTGTATTCAGTGTAGGCCTACAAGATGGCAGCAACAAAGTTTTGATGAGGGACGATTGGGGGTTGTGTGTATGGTTTATTTTTTGCGTTACTGTTCTGTACATTGGGATATATTTGAATTTTTTTGTTTACTTTGGTTGTGAAATTTTTATTGGTGTTGGTGGTAGTTTCGGATCACTGTAAGGGAGCTTTTCAGCTGCATTTCTGCAGTGTGTAGATTGGCAACATACCATACTGCTTGTACGTGGTTAGTGTGATGTGATTATTGCTTTTGGCGAAACCAACGGATGTGAAAAGCGAGAAATTGATTGCGGTGACAGACTAATCATTAGCATGGGCCGAGGTCTAGGTTTGGATGGAAGACAATTTGGTTGAAAGTTAATGAAGCCAACAGTGAAAATCGAAAAGCTGGTTATGGTGACAAATTGATCTGTAGCACATCTAGAGGTCTAGCTTAGGTTGGGAGGCAACAATTCGGTTGCGAGTTGGCAAGCCAACGAATGTGAAAATACAAGAGTGATTGTGCCGAATAAGTTTAAGTTAGACTGGAACATTTGAAGTGACTGGAGTGTTTGATGCTATTTATTCACTGTTTGTAGCTGAGAGGTAGGAGGTAGTATCAGTATTCCTGTTCTCATTTGAGGTGTGTTATAAAACAAATCTATTCAATATCATTTTAGTGTTGGATTTGGGTGGGGATTGATTAGCAACTTTTCTTTATTTTCGGTGTAGTGTAGATTAATTGAAATGTTCAATATTGTTTTATGCTATTGGTTTTGTACTAGGGTGTTCATAGGTATTGCTGTCATTTGACATGTCATAGGTCAACTGAAGTATTCCATTCCACATATAGTAACCCCCCCCCCCCCATTTTTGTTAGTGTTCTCATTTATTTCCTTATTCCATGCATCTCTTAAATTTATTTTTTTGTCTTTTAGGTTTGCTTTTTGTTGTTTTTCCTGCTTAGAATGCCCCAACCCAAGATCCCCACATTCTCATGCTGGTCCATTAATGTCATTTTATAGATTTTATGTTCAGTTTTGCATGTTTATATGTGTTTGTGACTGTTTTGGTTGCCATATTGGCACTAAGTATATACATCATTGCTGTCATGTGTCAAAGCCAACAGGTGGTATCCTGGTCTCCAGTTATGCGATTTTGTTTCGCTGCTACAGTCCTGGAAAAGTTTTTATTAAATTCTATTTTAGATGTCACTAGATAACATGCAGATGGTAATGGCACGATGGGCTAAACTGCAGAGTCTGTTGCCCACTCTCTCCAAATGCTGGCAACATCACAGCAGTCAACCATACAGCAGGTATAGGTTTTATTTATTTCGTTATCTGTACGAAACAGTGATCATTCTAAGTTTAAGTTAGGTTAGGTATAGGTTAAACAAGAATTATTATTTTTTTGGTATGTGAGGGCACGTAGCGCCCGAATCTCCGGTACAGAAACTACCTATTTACAGTTGCCAACATACGCGCCATGCTAAAAACAGGGGCAACAGACTATGCAGTTAATGAGAAGTGTCACAGAGAGCTAATGGTAATGTGTCAATTTTATATTGTAAACAACTTCAAGTTTTCTGTGTAAATGTGTCACAAATAACATATTCGTAGCAATTTTACATAAGTGCATTGAGAAGGGTGTGAGCTTTCTCCCTCCCCCCCTTTTTACTCAGCTTTCACTGTCATGCTATTTAGTTACATTTTACTTACCATCCTGGTAGCCTCGCATGATAGATATTGGCACTCATGTGACATTGGCATTAGCCAATCATATAACACAAATGTTTGTGTCCTGAAATTCTCATTTTAAGATGGCAATTACTTTTACTTATCGGACAAAGATACATAACTGTCAAGCATAGAGCAGGAACAGTGTTAATAATTAACTACATGATCTGTACAAAACACTAAGTCATTCTATGTGGATTTCTAAGAATATTAACATCTTGGTAAACATTTTCTATTGTGTTGAAGTAGCCAACATAATCACATGGGGCCACCAAAATGGTAGATAAAATTGTTATCCAACATTTAAAGCACACACCATATTCATTCATATCAAAGATGCATTCTCAATGGATGTGAGCTTCACTTATGATGGGCTGCTAGCAACACCAGTTTCAGCTAAACTAGGATTTAACCAAACTTTTAACAAAAATATTTCAGAGCTATCATGATGAGATGAACTTGTGAAAAATTGCAAAAACTCATTTTTAGATGTGCAAACTATACAAAATCATTTTTGTCTGCTCAGTTAAAATTTAATTGCAGTGGTGTTGGAAGGAAGGAAGCTTTGAGTTTAACGTACCATCGACAGCGTGGTCATTAGAGACTGAGCTTACACTCTGATGATTAGGTAAGGATGTGGAAGGAAATCTGCCGTGCACTTTCAAAGGAACCATCCCGGCACTTGCCTGGACTGATTTAGGAAAATCACGGAAAACCTAAATCTGGATAGCCGGAAGTGGATTTGAACCACCATCCTTCCGAATATGAGTCCAGTGTGCTACCACTGCGCCACCTCGCTCGGTGTGGTGTTGTGTTAGTACAATAATGCTCGCAGCAATATGTTCACTTAACGAGGATAATCTATATCATACCATGATTAAACCATAGACTTTGGCACAATTTGACCAATCAATGAGAAAGTTGGCATGTGCGCGTGTGAAAGGGTAGCTGTCAGGCGTGTGAAAATTGTTGCACACATTAAGCAAATCTTACATATAAGTGGCTTAAATGGGTGTCAGTATGTCGCCGATAGAAATGCGCGTGCACAGCTGTTAAGCTCCATAAGCAGCTATGCGCATGCACAGTTTTGCAGCTATGCGCATGCACAGTTTTGCAGCTATGCGCATGCACAGTTTTGATGAGTGAGTGTCGCCAACAACTACAGATCATGTACTGAAATGTGGTCCCTGCAAGGAGGACGTTGGGAGCTAAGGCTTGCATTCAGCTCCTAGCACATTGGCTGCTGGAACAAGCCCCGCCTCTTTCTCGCAGTGCCAACTTCTGAGCCCTTACAGGTTTTAAAAGAAACAAGATATGCACGGGGTTAAAGCGTTACAGATGAAACACGAAATTATAATTTTAATGTTTGAGTAATAGAAAACTGGAACGTATACCTGCAATATATTAATATTTTTTAGAGATTTATTAAGTGGCCGTAGCAATTCTTTCTGCCTATTTTTATTATTGTAAAAGAATAACAATCAGAATTAACATTCCTCACACCACTTTCAAGGACAGCATTCCTTTTTAGAAAAGGAGTCGGCGTCAGGGTATGTGGACTTACTTTAGCAAATAACATGGAAAACAATCAATACCAAGCAAAAATCAACAATACATTGACGATGCCTACAGGACACGAACTCAGCCGATCACAGAGGGGCCACAAAAAAAGTGTGTTCTGTATTATAAACATTTTTTCCGTGAAGTAACTGTGAGAAAGTAATGCTCCAAGAGTTGATCGATATTCATCCACTGCACTCTACTTTGAGCAATTCAGCAAGTAGAGAGGGAACCCCCCCCCCCCCTCGGGCAGTAAGCAAAGGGGCACCCTCACCACCGATCCCGGGCAGACACATTTGCACATATTATTAATCACAATTCATAATATCTAGAACAGTAATCCATTCTGTTGACTGTCAGGCTTTTACTAGTACTGATATATTAACACAAAATCAGATGGAACAGATAATGACATAAAAAAAACCATGTCCCTTAATACACTGTTGTTGCTCACACAGTAAAACTTCTGCAATGCATCAGGTGTACTGTTTTAATTTAGCACTTCTTTAATACTAATTGCATTCATATCATTTTACAGACAGTATTCACATGTGGGCCTACCAATGAACATACTGCAAAATCATATTGTTGATGTGTTGTTCAGGAAACGAGATGCAAACAGTGAACTGCAAGAAAAAGTGCAGAGCTAAATTTGCTAAGGGTCAAAGACTGAGCATTATACACACATTTTACATCCTTTTGTTATTGAAAGCATCGTCATGTGTATACAGTAGAGCAAAAGTCACAAACATATTCACCTCCATCTAAATATATGAAGAGATTTCATCTTTAACTGTTACATGTATTACTTACAATAATGGGGGGGGGGGGGGGGGGCACTGAGAATGGCATGAATATGGTATTCATTTACTGCTCAGGTGTATTGTACTTCAGAAAATTGATAGGTTAGAATAAAAAATTAAAATTTCAACGCCTATATGAAAACTAAATAAGAAACGATAATCGAATAAGTGCACTTCGTTTCGTAGGCACAAATGTTCAATACAGGTCTTAGAAGGGTTTGTTTCATAAGTCTGTTTAAACAACAGTTCAGTAATTGTTTTATCTATGCTCTCCAGGCCTAAACCATTGTAGAAATGTGGACTTAATTTTAGGGTAAACATTTACAAACTTTTGACGTCATGGAGAAAAAGGAATGGTATGGACAAATTCACATACCTCTCGAAAAGTAAATAACGGTTTCTCCCGGCTACTGGAATAAGTCGTTGCAAATGTTGAGGTAGAGGGTGAACCTGGGGATTCCATGGCTCCATCTGATGATGATTCTTGGTTTGAGCATTCATGACCCGGATAAAAGCCAAGCTGTTTACGCCGATGAAGTCGCCGAATTTCCTCACGAATGCTGGCGGCCATTTTTTCTAATATATGAGAAAAATTTCCATCAGAAATCTACATCTACAATTACTGATTTCTCTACATAACCCTCACTTATCATACCAAGGCCAAGGCCGTCCTTACCCGGAGTGAGTTTTGGGCAAACCTCCCCAAAAGGTGAGGGATGAAGTTCATGCTGATTAGATGTTGACGAATTAGGTGATACACACATTGGAGCACAACGTCTACGTTTTGATGGTCTCCCATGGTTGTGGACTGGATCGAAATCCAGCGTTCTCTTCAAAGTTGCGCAGGCCATCTTTACTCTTGAGAACTTCTACCACTTATGCACGTCACGCCCTTTAGCACTCCAATAACAATGATATTTCTTACGTCAACAGCAAACGTTGCAGATAAAAATATCAAAGTTAGTCAGACTTCTTATTCGAAAGTCCAGCCGTTATTCGTTGCTTACTCCCCAGGAACACGATACTCGACCTTAAATCAATATGGCGAACATTTAAATCGCTTTTGTATACAACTCCCAAGATTCTCGCCCTACCGTTTTACAGAATAATGTACAGAGACTGCTGGGTTCTTTGAATTTTCGATGTGTTGCAATTTCTATCTTCGAAGCACAACAACGCAAACATTAGAAGAAAAAAATAATTTTAATTTTTTATACAGCGATTTTGAGTACCGGCATCAGATCGAGATATTGTATTCACGAAAAATTTTATGACAACCAGAGTGCCAGCTGTGTGACGGCTAGGTATTGCGGACACGTTGGTGTACCGTTACGTCTAACGTCTTTGGTACGTGTGTGGCCCACAACAAACTGAGTTTAAGTGCCACTGAAAGGAGTTTACAGTAGTTTTTTAATGGGTGGACAAAAATTTCAGTATGATGAAAGCGGTGGAACGTTTTTCTACTTCTTATTGTCATTTTTGGCCTTACTTCTCATACCAGGAACTTATTATTGGTGGCCACGTAAACGACGTGAAGGTAATGTTATTGTAAGCATGTTTTGTTTAGCAGCGCCTAACATAAAAAGTATTTGTATTGGCTGCAAAATCATACATAGTGCCACAGTCTTTTAGCCCCGTAAAATAATTTCATGCTGTCTTTCCTTTGGGCAAAGACGCCGGAATGCCTTGTAACCATGACTGGTAGTGTTCAGTGAATCCAAATATGACTCAATTAACTCACGTTCGTTTGTTGCACTTAGTCTCAGCCTGTACTACTCTCGTGTAATCTATTTGAAAATGTTCTGTTGCATTGGTGATATTCCGTTGCAGTACTCAACTGGGCCATTTGTCTTGTAGTTTACACACATTTAAAATTAGCGTCGGACTCTGCAGTGGATTATCATAGATTTACCGGCTTTTCATTGCCCCTCGTAATGTTTATAAGGCACTGTGTATTGCATAACCTCGGATATTTTCATAGTAGTCTCTTCTGTATAGACGTGTTTGAGTAGGCCCAAAATTGACAAAGATATTCAACTTCATCAGTCACGGAAACTATGATTTGAGGAACCACAGCAGTTTATAAGAACATTTGCTGTAGGATAGATCCTCCTTCAGACTTTTTCAGTTGTAGAGGTAGGCTTCAATGTTGCGTTGGTGTAGAATCCTGCCCACTTCCATTTCATATGTTTATGGTGATATTATGACAGTGTACTCAGGTTTGTATCCAGATACACCTGTTCTGTTTCCTTGCCCACTGAGTAACCATAAGTTTTGGAATTTTCATAAACTGAAATCCCTCTCACTCACACTACCATACTGACGGCTGATGATAAATACTGGTGTTCGATACCACATGTTGACTTGTGTGTCTTCGTCAAAATGGCAACATTGAAAATATGCTGGCAATGCCTCATTCACATAACCAATCCCTAAAATAATAACTTCGTATGTAATATATAAATATATGAAACAATGTAACTGATAAAACATTCTCAAGAATGCTCAAATGACACTGCTGACCTTTACATACAAACCAAAGTCAAAAATTAAAAATCTTGCACTACATAAATCCTCCGGAAACAAAACAAAATTTGGTTATTTCCATCTTTATTAAATGCACTCCTTGATACCATTCAGCCATGAAACATCAGTTTTAGTAATTTGGAAGAAGTGTTGGATATCGCAGTCGCAGCATACTGTAGACACATATGGAACACGCGACCATCACAGTGCCATCGTTGCTTGTTAACGTGCTACAATTTAAGCTCCACTCTTAGCTTCTGGCCTAACCAAATCCTTTTAAAAAGTACTTTTGATTAGCTAGACTATAAGTGACTATTTTGATTGAGAAAAGTACTATATTATTGTTATTATTTTGAATATGTTATGATTTTAAAGAATGTGGTTAGGCAGGAACCTAAGAGTACAGCAAAAATTGTTACAACTATACAAGCAACGATAGTACTGTGATGCTCGCATCTTCCACATAGTCCTATATTGATAGTAGGCCGCAACTGCAATATGCAACGCTTCTTCCAGAGTAGTGCAATTTTCATTAGATATAGTTATCGATATCTTTAATATCGCTTGATCTATATTGATAAAAATATCTTAACAAAACAAGATAACATTGGAAGACTAATGGTATCAAACCAGATATGCCAATAAAATTACCAAAACTGCTAGTGCCGATGAATTCACTTGGCCTTATACAGCTAGAATGAACTCCACGATATTCATCAAAAATGAATAACTCATATTCAAAACCTAAAACACCATTTCTGAAATGTGCGTGTGTGCAGTAATCTTACCTGAAGATGGTGGTGATTTTGAAGATGTGATACATAGTACAATAGTGGCGTCCAAATGATATATGTCGAAGCCGTGGACTGCTGAAATAGGGTGCCAGAAGAATGATGTAATCTTTCTGCAAACCCGTGAAGAGAATCAACAAGAACCAATATAATTATGTATATGTGCTTATAAAGTAAACATCAGCTGGAAATTAGCCACAGACCCTGATCAGTTAATGTTCAAAAACAAACCACATAACATTTAAAATACATTATATATTGAATCATCAACTTCATTTGACTGACTGGCTTAAAGAAATCCACAAAATACATATAACACATATACAATAAAACAAAAATGTAAGTACTTTTGACAGTGTACATACCAATAAAAGACACCCCAAACGAAACAATCTAAACCAATGGGGAAAAAGATAATCAAATTAAAGAAGCAAGAACAATGGCAAAAAGGCTAAAGTTGGGCACACAGCTCAAAGAGTGTTTACACACTTCATAGGTTGGCAATGCACTAAATTTCACATAGCCAGTGGTGCGGCACTTTGAAGTACCTAACTAGTGAGAGGTAGGGAATGATAGATTGAATTAATACTGCTGTATTTGATGCCAGTGTATGGTTTGTTGTGTTTGTGCGTAAAAGGATGATAACAATTTTTAATGTTACTGAACAACAGAAAAAAGTAAATAAATAAATGCTCAAAGACTTATAACATTAAAATCATCTTCAATGACAAATCCAGGTCCCTCCTCCTACCACATATACTTAATTTTGAATACATACAGGGTGGCAATTATGTTTGCAGGGGCAGGTGCCCTAGCAGTGGGATTCTGTTTTTGTGTTGAAGATTTCATCTGTTGGGCTGTTTCAACCCAAGTCGGACATTTCCGATAGTTGGCAGAGTGTTTCCCATTACAGTGGGCGCATTTTGCTGCTGTGGTTTTGGGTTTTTTGCAGAGATTGCTGAAGTGGTCCCCACTACACTTCACGCAGCGGGGGTTGGCACAGCAATTCCGCGAGCCACGATTGAAACGCTGGCACCTCTAGCATTGTGTGGGGCCATTGGATTTCTTATAGGATTTGATCCTGCACTTAAAGTCCAGCAGATACTTTATTTTATAGATGGAATCCCAGTTTGGTGTTCTGTTTAGTGTCACACAAAACATCGGCCTGTTGCGTTAACTTCTTGTTTCCCATTAACTTCTCTGACTTTTTTAAACGCTATGACGTTTTGGACCTCATAGTGCTATTCTGTTAAGGCGTCTTGCATCTGGATTTCCTCGGCCTCTGTGGGGAGGTCGCAGATGACAACTTTGACATACTTCTTGGGATCAAGATCGTATGTGTGATATTGTATTTGCCTTACCTTAAGGTTACCCGTGACATGTTGGAAGTCGTGGACAGTACTGACGACTTGAATCGTGATTGTATCAGTTCTGTAAGTCCACAGGATCTTGCTCTTAATTCCTGGCTTCAATTCCCTGATCAGGTCAAGTTTACCTCTAGTCAAGTAACATATAATGGGGAACAAAAAACTTTCTCTCGGTATTTTGCTGTGATGGTCCTGCCTGAGGGGCATCAGCAGCATCATTGGTTAGGGCCTCAAACCTGTTTGAGACAGGTACGTTAACCTCCATTTCAATATCATCATTGGATTCACGAAGAGGAGTAGCTGCAGCCATTGCTGTATCCTCATCCTTAGCTTGTCTTTTCGCTTGGCTAGCAGATGACTCGCCTGATTCGTCTAAGTTACGTGTTTGTTTGTGTGAAGTTTTCTATTCTGACATGGTGTGGCTGTGGTAGCCCGGGGGCTGCCACAGTGGGCTGGGGTTAAATTCTGCACAGTGGCAGTTAGCTCAGACTTCAGGTTAGTTGGGAAATCCACCTGACTCCACGATGAGGGTGTCAGATGCTCCTTGACATTAACACTGCAGGGTTCCCTGGGCAGAACTGATCCTACACTACACAAGTGCTGGACTTCGGGCAGCGCCATGGGCCCTAATTTGGATAAGTCCCTATTCTCGGAGGAAGCAGAGTGGGAGCTCCGCTGCATGGTGTACTTGCGGTGTTGAAGACACGGCAACTTTGCAGTGTGAAACAACGGTCTCTTCAGAACATCGCCCACGCCACGGCAAGCATGTGCGTGAGCAGACAAAGGATGGCCCGTTGCAGACAGACAAAGGCGCGGCGTACTAGGAGACCAGTGTATGCACATGACGACTGCCTACCTCGGAATCGACCCGCTGTGCACCCGCCACATGCCCTTATAAAAGCTCGCCCGCTTCTCAGCGCCGACCAATGGGGAGCGCATGCAACCAGTCCCCGCACCTGAGGCCATAAAGGGGGGCGACCCCATGCCCACAAACCCTCAGGATAAAATTAGAACCATCTGGTCATTTGTGAGAAGTGTCTGGTCATCAGCACCAGGTAGGGCGTATAAAGTCAGTCAGTAGGATAAATGTTTCTGTTACTGATAAGTTAGTTATGTGCAGTATTTAATAATCAGTTTCTGAATATAGCAGGTGAACTAAACAGAAACCTAGTTTCTACAGGTAATCGTATAACATTGTTAGAAAATGGCTTTCCAACGCTGTTACCTGAAATAGTCCTCTATGTTACTTACAAAGAGGAAATTGAGTCAGTAATTAAATCACTAAAGACTAAGGACTTTTGTGGATATGATAAAGTATCTAGCAGAATTTTAAAGTACTGTTCTCCATATGTTAGCCCAGTACTCACCCATATTTGTGATTTTTCCTTTCATAATAGTCAGTTTCCTACAGATTGAAATACTCAGTAGTCGAAACCACTTTATTAAAAAAGGAGAAAGGGATAATGTAGGCATCTATAGACCTATTTTTATTTAGATTTTTTCTAAAGTTATTGATATGATTCAGGGTTAATTGATTCTTTCAGTTTGCGTAATTCATTGTCAAATGTTCAGTTTGGTTTCAGAAGTGGTTTAATGACTGAAATTGCTACATTTTCATTTCTCTTTAAAGCACTTGATGGGGGTTAAATAAAAGGCTAGGGACATTAGGCGTTTTCTTTGATTTAACAAAGGTGTTTGTGTTTATCATAAAATATTGTTGCAGAAGTTGGAACATATGGCATAAGAGTGGTAGCTCACAACTGGTCGACAGCAGAAGGTAATTCTCCGCAATGTTGAAAATTGCTATGATGTGCAATCAAAAAGTGTGAGGTGCCCCAGGGGTCTGTTTTGCGACCACTGCTGTTCTTATTTATGTAAATGATAAGCCTTAGCTAACAGGTGATTGTAAAATAATATTGTTTGCTCGTAGTAAATGATATTGTTCGTAATATTGATGCAGTATCAAATAATTGAATCCAAGAGATAAGTTCATGGCTTGTAGAAAATAAAGCACAGTAAAACTGATTTTTTACAATTTCAAACAAGTAATTAAAAAAAAAAAGTGACATTTGGTTACACATAATAGGCATATGGTAAGTGAGACTTAACAGTTCAAATTTCCATGTGTTCTGATAGTAAGATGTTGTAGAAATCCCATGTTCAGGATCTTATTCAAAAACTAAATTTTGCTTTATTTACCATTAGAACAGTATCTGAAATAAGTATTTTTTCTACATGAAAAGTAGTCTGCTATGCTTACTTTCATTCACTTGAGATATACGGCATTATTTTTTGGGGTAACTCGGCTGATACAGAAAGGATTTTTTGCTCAGAAATGGGCAGTTTGTGGAATGTGTGGTGTAAGTTCGCGAACATCACGTTGACCCCTTTTCAGTAGTCTGGGAATTCTGACATTGTCGTCACAATACATATTTTCTTTAATATTGTTTGTCGTTAACAATATCAGCTTATTCCCAAGAGTTAGCAACTTTCACCTGGTGAATACTGGACAGAAAACGAATCTACATTTTGATCACACTTCCTTTGCTCTTGTACAGAAAGGTGTTCAGTATTCTGCAGCATCGATTTTTAATAAGCTACCACAAGAACTTGAGAGTCTTAGTACTAACGCACATGCTTCCAAATCTAAATTCAAGAGTTACTTCATGGCTCATTCCTTTTATTCTGTCGAGGAAATCCTATAAAAATATTTAAAAAAATAAAAAAATAAGCTAATTGCTTTTACTCATTATTCATTCTTTTTACTTAGGCTTAAGATTATCATGTGCATACAGTCGAGCCGCCGAAAGAATGACTCTGACAGCTGGCGGCTATGTTGCCAACACTGCTATGCGGCTGTTTGTGTTACGCCTTGTCGGTCGCCAGCATATGAATATCACATCTGAAAATTTTGGAATCGTTGTTTTGCTGTACTACTAAAGTGTGAACAAATGATAACAACTACAAAGTAATGAAAAAACACACTTTTTGCAATTAAAAAGAAAAGGATTAAAAATATATGTTGAGTTAAGGTGAAGATTCATCTGTTCGAGTATTCCATTAAATATAATGTAGGCCTATGATTTAGTCTTCAGCCAAAGATCGCTAGTTGAATTTTTTTTTAAATATATTTCATCTTCTATAAACATTTTCCACAGACTCACTGTTATTACTCGGACACTATATCATGGCAGTCGGCCGAGAGGGTAAACAAATAAGGACAACCGCTTTACAAGTAGTAAAACCGCCTCTTTCAGTGAAATGATTTGTCTTCTTACATAAAAAGAAGAGTGTGTTTGATTTCCTCATTTATTTACCGCCGCGGTTGACTGCCATAGTATAATGTCAGAGTAATATCATCAGATCAGTTTTGACTGACAGTGTGTTGGTCACAGAAGTAGAAATAAAGTAACATAAGTTTTAAGTAAACGATCTTTGGCTGTGAAATAAACTTACATTAAAAATCAGTCGTGTCCAGCATCATGTGCAATTTATACATATTATAATGCATAACTTGATTCTTATGTGTATTTCACAGAAGAGGGTAGACTCCACAGTCTGCAAAAAGCATATTGCCATTAACTACATCTGTGTTGCTGTCACTGTCACTGTCTTCATCAGCACTGCTGCTACTGCTACTATCGTCCCCTAATTTTATTATTAATTCTTCTACCCGTTCTTCTAGTTCACCTTCTCGTTCCCATGCCTCTTCTAAGATGTGCCACAGATGTGTGACAACATTATTCCATTTTGTGGCAGTAATGCTGCCCAATGTTTCACGAACTAAGAATTCAACTTCTTTTAATGTAAAACTTTTATTTCTTTCTGCAACATATGATTTCACCTGAGCCCACATGAGTTCTATTACACTAAAATGGCAATGATATGGTGGAAGGCGTAACACTCTATGACCATTTTCATCAGCAATTGTATCAATCACGGTAACAATTTTTCAACTTTTATGTTCTTTCACAATTTCCAGTAGTTCGTCCTTTTTCATCTTTGTATGAAATGAATTTATGCTGTTAGTTTCAAGCCAGTCTATGATGTCACTCTTCCTGCTGCTGGATGTAAGGGCTTTGTTCAACTGAACAGTGATATGGTGCATTATCCATTATAATAGTCGAGTTATTTCCAACGTTGGGAAGCAGAGAGTGTACGAACCACTCTTTAAGTTTCGTAGCTGTCATTTCCTCGTGGTAATTGCCATTTTTCTTTGATGAAAACAGCAACAAGGCATTTGGCACAAACCTGTAGATTGTTCCAGCATGCAGAAGACTAAAACAACTGCCTTTTCCAATAGGAGCTTTCATTGTTCCTTGTGCAGTGTCATCAGTCCATTGCAATGATGAGCATTCACCCAAGTTTCACCCAGCCACACAATTTGGTTAGGCATACACTTGTATATTTCTCTCAAAAACTGACATCTCCAGGCAACAATATAATTCCATTCAAGCTGAACTCTTCTACCAGAAAACATTTTCCTTTGGGGCCCTACTTTATTTAGACCACACAAGACTGGTTTTCCCTCTGAAAAACAACTCGCTATCTTGTAGTGAGAGAAGCAGTTTCTTTCGGGTAGAATATTCTTTCCGTGTGTAATAGTCATATATATATATGTGTGTTGTCAAATTGTGTCCTCTTGAAAATTGTCCACTTCTGTCGTTTCGGCAGCACGCAGTCTGGTTTTTGTTGGAGTCGTCATAGCAGCAGTTAGCTCCTGTGGATCTGCAGCACACTTCCTTTGATATTTTTTTCACAGTGATTGCTCCAATTTTCAGGGCTGCGGCTACTCACTCAACGTCTTTAGACCCCCCCCCCCCCCCCGGGGAGCTCACAGCTCTTTTGTGGGTATGTTTGTGGCGCGCACGGGGCCACGAGCCGAAGCAACCTTTCCCCGCCCCAGGCTGCTTCCTTTTCCCTCCCGGTTCATGCCTTAGCCCGGAGACGGGCGTCCATTGTGAGTCAAGGTGGTTTCCTGTCCTAGTTTTTCTCTTTCCTTGGTTTCTTCCTTTCTTAACCTTTGCTTCTGTCTTTCTCTCCTTGCTGTACTATTCTAGCCTTCCTCTCCTCCTCATTTAGTCTCCGCTTCGGCATATGAGACACTTCTTTCTCTTCACTTCCTCTATTCTTCTTCTTTCCTCCCTGTGCGTGTCTGAAGGCCGACCCACGCATTCATGCATTGCAGGTGACAGGGTAACGTGTAATTCCCCGCCCCGGGTAGACAAGTAGGGCACATACGTACCCCCTGGTAAAGGGCAGGCCCAGGGAGGGGTGATTACCCGAGCTGGTACCTTCCAAACATGCCGATTGGTCCGTCCGTCCGTTCTCGGGAGGTGTGACCTGAGGTGCGAACAATCACCTAAGGCGGGTATGCCCTCAGAGAGGGCCCCCATTAGGAAGGAGCGCACCATCGGAGACACCGGTATTCACTGGGGACACTTCCGCAATGACTTCCTTCTCTTCTACTGCGAATTTGACGCAAAAAAGAAAGATCGATTCACCTCAGCAGAAGAATACTTTGCCTAATCTTCCAAAATTTCTCATTGTTTCCTGAACTGACGGTCAAGATTTCACTTCTGTAAATCCATTCGTAATTCAGAAAGGTGTTGAAACTATCATATCAGCTCACACTCCGCTGCAGAGTGAAGTTTCATTCTGCAGAAAGGTGTTGGTTGATGCGATTGCTGGCCCTGTTAAGATCTGTTCGAGGCAGCGCAATGGAACATTGTTGCTGGAAGCGGACAGTGCTTTCCAGGCGCAAAAACTGATACGGACTACACTGCTACACACGTTTCCTGTCCAAGTAGAAACACATCGCACACTCAACTCGCCCCAGGGGTTAGTTTTAACGAGATCCCTTGATGGGTTGTCAGACGAAGAAATACAAAACTACATGTCTGATCAGGGTGTAACAGCCGTGCATAGGGTGTTGAAAAAGGTTGATAACCAGCTAATACCAACTCGTACTGTGTTTGTGACGTTCGGTAGAGTTGAACTCCCGTCCAAGGTCAAAACAGGATACGAAGTTATCTCCATTTGCCCTTAGGTACCAAACCCTACGCGCTGTTTCCAATGCCATAGATTCAACCACTCCCGTCAATCTTGCCCTAATACAGCAAAATGTGTCACTTGTGGTAGGGACTCCCATGAGGGCGATTGCCCACCTCCATCCCCTCACTGCCTTAATTGCAATGGTGACCATGCGGCTTCCTCCAGGGACTGCCCAGTTTATAAGGATGAAAAGGTCATTCAGCAAATTCTGGTTATGGAAAAGGTCTCAACATCTGCTGCTAGAAAGTTGTTGGCGAGTCGGAAGTCCACTGTCCTTCCAGCAGGCACATAGAGTAAGGTCCTCACCTCCACTCGACCTACTAAGGATGCAGGTAAGCAGACCTGTGATTCCACTTCCGCTGACACAGTTGTGCGATTCCCCAGCCTGAAGAATGGCCGTTCCACGTCCCCGCTTCTTCCTGCTGCTTCTAAAGTTCAGTCTTTGTCAACCTCTAAATTAGCCGCAGGCACCTAAACAAGATGCCCGGACTTCGAAAAAGGAACCTGCCCGTGAAGATTTTTTCCGTACTCAGGCTTCTCAACCGTCAACTGCCTCTTCCCACCGTCACTCCTCCAGAAGAGCCAACAAAAAAAAAAAAAAAAAGTTCCTCTCCTTCCCCGCCGAGGCGTGACTCGTCCGTCACGCCGCCCAACAGTAGTCGGCCCCGATCATCTTCTGTCTCGCCGGGACACACTACTGTTAGCCGGGCAACAGGCATTTTACCGGTGGTGGAAGCTGCCCCTCCTGATCAACTCGGGAAGGTGCCACATGCGTAAGTTGAACGATTCTCTGCCTCTAGATAGCGATAGTAGTGCTCCCTCGAAGTCCGGTCCTCAGCGGCCATCGAGGTGACCCCGCCTGCTTGTTCCTTTTTATCTTCTTTTCTTCTCTAATTTTTATCATGGTGCTCCTTCAATGGAATATTCGCAGCATTCGATCCAATCAGGAGGAATTAAAACTACTCCTTCGATTGCACTGCCCGCTTCTAGTTTGTCTCCAAGAAACTAAGTTACGTTCATGTGATCATGCAGACTTCCCCCACCTACACCTGCCACTTGTGGAAGGTACTCCAGCCCATGGAGGGGTTCTGATGCTCATTCAGGACGACATCTATTACCATCCCATTTCATTGCATACTCACCTACAGGCAGTTGCCGTCCGCATCACTCTATCCACCTTTTCCTTTTCCCTCTGTAATATCTATTCGCCATCGTCATCCACCCTTACTAGGGCAGATGTGCTACACCTCGTTGACCAGATCCTTTCACCTTTCGTGTTGGTAGGCGACTTCAATGCCCACCATCCCCTACGGGGCTCTCCAGCACCTTGTCTGAGAGGCTTCCTTTTGGTGGACCTTTTCCAACACCTCAATCTTGTCTGCCTCAAAACCGGTGCACCGACCTTCCTTTCCGACACAACAGATACTTATTCCCACATAGACCTTGCGATATGCAATCCTCAGCTTGCCGGTCGGTTTGAGTGGTATGCACTTTCTGACACGTACTCGAGTGACCATTTCCCTTGTGTCATCCACTTCCTGCATCATTCCCCATCTCCTCGTCCCACCAGTTGGAACATCTCTAAAGCCAACTGGGGGCTTTATTCTTCCATGGCTGTTTTTCACAATCAGAATTTTTCCAGCAGTGACAGTCAGGTCACATACTTCACAGAGGTTATTTTCACCGCAGCCGAACATTCCATGTCTCATACATCCTCTTCTCCACATCGCGTCCCGGTCCATTGGTGGACTGCAGTCTGCCACGACGCACTTAGAGCCCGGCGCTGTGCTTCACGCACCTTCCGCTGCCGCCCAACGTTGGAGAATAGTATCGATTGTAAACAACTGTGAGCACAATGTCGCCGTGTTATAAACGACAGCAAAAAAACTTGCTAGACTGCTTTCACCAGTTCTTTTAACCAATTTACTCCCTCCACGGCTGTCTGGGGTAGCCTACGCCGTTTATCCGGCATCAAGGTCCACTCCCCAATTTCTGGCCTTACCGTCGAGAACGCAGTCCTTGTGCACCCTGCTGCTGTTTCCAATGCTTTGGGCCGCTCCTTTTTGGAGGTTTTGAGCTCTGCCGATTACCACCCTGCCTTCCTCCCTCGCAAACATGTAGAGGAGGCACGGCCGCCTTCTTTCCACTCTTTTAATCATGAAAGTTATAATGTTTCCTTTACCATGCAGGAGCTGGACCGTGCTCTTGCCCTCTCCCGATCTTCCGCTCCTGGGCCCGATTCCATCCATATTGAGATGCTGAAGAACCTTTCTCTTGCAGGCAAGTGTTTCCTACTTAGCACCTATAATCGCGTATGGACTGAAGGTTATGTTCCCACAAGTTGACGTGAAGCCATTGTTGTCCCCATCCCCAAACCAGGCAAGGACAAACATCTTCCTTCCAGTTATCGCCCCATTTCTCTGACGAGCTGCGTCTGTAAGGTGATGGAACGCATGGTTAACACTCGGTTGGTCTGGCTCCTCAGATCTCGACGCCTCGTGACTAATGTTCAATGTGGTTTTCGTTGACACCGCTCTGCTGCTGATCACCTTGTTGACCTTTGTTATGAATAACTTTCTAAGGAAGCGTCGAACGGTAGCAGTGTTCTTCGACTTGGAGAAAGCTTACGATACCTGTAGGAGAGCGGGCATTCTCCGCATATTGCACACATGGGGCCTTCGTGGCCGCCTCCCTCTCTTTATTCAAGCGTTTTAGGCGGATCGCAAGTTCCAGGTACGGGTGGGCTCTGTTTTGTCATATACCTTTCGCCAGGAGAATGGGGTGCCACAGGGCTCCGTCTTGAGCGTGGCTCTCTTTGCCATTGCAATCAATCCGATCGTAGATTGCCTTTCAGCCGACGTTTCCGGATCCCTTTTTGTAGATGATTTTGCAATTTATTGCAGTGCCCAGCAGACGTGTCTCTTGGAGTGTTGTCTTCAACACTGTCTTGACCGCCTATATTCCTGGAGCATTGCGAACGGCTTCCACTTCTCCACTGAGGAAACAGTGTGTATAAACTTCTGGAGATACAAGGAATTTCTTCCACCATCTCTACGTCTCGGCCCCGTTGCTCTCCCATTCGTGCAGACAACAAAATTCTTGGGGCTAATGTTGGATCGGAAACTTTGGTGGTCCCCACACGTGTCCTACCTGGCTGCCCGTTGTGCCCTATCCCTTAATGTTCTTCGTGTCCTCAGTGGCACGTCATGGGGAGCGGATCGTACCGTCCTGCTTCACCTTTACCAGGCCATTGTTCAGTCGAAGCTCGACTATGGAAGCCTTGTATACTCTTCTGCATGACCGTTGATTCTTCGCCACCTCAACTCTATTCACCATCGGGGATTACGTCTGGCGACCGGTGCATTTTATACCAGCCCTGTTGAAAGTCTGTATGCCGAGGCTGCTGTATTACCCTTGACCTCTCGGCGTGACATACTCTTGTGTCGGTACGCATTCCGACTGCTGTCGATGCCCAACCATCCATCTTACCCACTATTCTTTGATGACTCACTCGATCACCAATATTGGTTGTTTGCGATAGCCTTGCTTCCACCTGGGGTTCGGTTTCGCCACCTTCTTCAGTGGATCGATTTTACCCTTCCTTCCACCTTTTGGTTGAGCGAGAGCTCATTGCCACCGTGGCATCAGGTCCAGGTTCACACCCACCTTGAACTTAGTTTGCTCCCCAAGGAGAGCACTCCAGTTTTGGTATATCACTCGAGGCTGGTCGAAGTCTGTTTGCGGTTCGATAATGCCATATTTATCTACATTGATGGTTCCAAGAGCACTGATGGTGTTGGATCGGCCTTCGTCGTCAGGGACAGCCTGTTACAATACAAGCTCCCTGACCGGTGCTCGAATTTCACGGCTGAGCTTTTTGCCCTCCACTAGGCTGTTTTATACATCCGCCGTCACCGCCATCCCTCTTGTGCCATCTGCTCTGACTCCCTTAGGGTCATTCCATTGTAACGGGTGTTACTCTCGCAAAGATAAAAGTGTAAAATTTCCAAAGTAGCTCCAACAAAAATCAAAATTTAGGAAGCAGAAGTATTTCCTCTTTAAGTTTCTGATCATTTTCATATATTGCAATCTTCAGTTTATTTTAACAAAATTGAGTAACTAGTACAAAACATGGTGTAACGGGTGTTACAGAATTTGGGCATGGATCTCTGCATGGGTAGTAGAAGTTGTAAAATTCTGTGAGTTTAATGGACAGAAATTAACAAGTTTTTGTGTGGGTGTCTATTAACCATTGACAAAATTAAATGTGTTCTCAGTTTCCCTTTTTGCTTAATTTATTTAACGTTTTTAGAGGAAAGGTACTGTAACGGGTGTTACACTGTGTGAAAATTTATGTTTTATGCAAATGATTAGTGACTCATTTTCTGTTTACATTAACATAAGGGTGTTAAAATTTAATATTACCAAATTTCTATTTAATGCCAATACATTTTATCTGAAAAATATTTTATTTTTTTAAATTATCGGTTAATACACTTTTGCCTGGACAATCCATTTAATAAACAGTCTACAACATAATGGAACAAATGGATGAAATTAGGAACATTTCAATTAATATTCTTTTAGAGATGTTTAGTATACAGTATGTGCAATTGATTTTAAACATCTTTTTCGAACACATCTACACTTTCACTGAATTCGTAGTACAGTCTGTTTCCTTGTGACCTGATATCAGGTGTTGGTAACATGGAGACCAGCTGACTAAATTTCACGAAACAGATGTCATTTTCATCAGCTTTGAAGATTTTTTTGCTATGTCCAGAAACTCTCAGAAACATAATGTTAACGTCCTCTTCATCAACAACTTGGCTCTGACATACCGGTATTCCAACATATCGAAACTTTTTTCCGCCTTTTGATGGCATAGGCCTCTCGTTTGCACTTGAAATCTGTACCAATACAAACATTCCAGACTTAACTTCTGATCTATCAATGCTGTGCACTGACACGGGTGTCTTTTTTGTTTCACTTTTCATTATCTCTTCAGAATCTGTGGAATCATATACTTCATCATAAGATAATCGTTGTGTATGGGTGCTCTTGATCATATTTATCTTATTCATTAGAGAAGTGGCAGTTTTGGAAACAAGCAAATCTTTGTTGTTATAGGGTAAAAAATGGTGGCAAGCTTGAATATTAGCTATACCTTTCACATTGTCCCATCTTTTGTCTAAAAACTGTACGTTCTCTTCCACAGTGTGTCTATCTACATAAATACACTTAATTCCCTTCAAGTTACTTTCTACATAACTGTGAAGTTCTTTAGCTGTGGTGATGTTAATCTTTCTTGACTTAACAGCTGTCCAGACGTACCTCTTCACAGTTCCGCCTAAACCATCCACTGCTCCTTTGCCATGGGAACTGGCAAAAAAGTTCCATTCTGCTGTTAGACAAAAATCATTTTCCATAAAACAGAGATTGGACAAATTGTACTTGCTTTTAAATTGCCCTGCACAATTATCAGTAAATATAAACATATGGTTTATCCCCAAATTGATAGCTTTGATGTGCTCTACTATAGTACTAAAGAAAGTCCAGACTGCATACTTGTTTTGTGACAAATCGTTGCTTATTATGACATAGGATTTCACTATACCATTCGGGATCCAAATGCAGCATGTAAAGACTGTGACTTGTGGATGGGCCCAATGAGCACTTTGAATCTCATCTTGCGATATCAATGAGTAGTTCTCAGCAATATCCATTTGGACTACTGCTTGTCCATTTGATAATTTTTCTTTACACGCGTGAAAATATTCTGTTTGAACTCTCTTTACAAAGCAGTGACTTTTAAATTGTGGCAGCTTCTTCGTTAGTTCATTCAAAGCATACTTGCAGGTTCCTGAATATTCCTTAAGACTCTGATTACCATTGACATCTTCCCATTGTTTCCATGTAACCTGTTTCTGTATATTCACATCAGAATGAATTAGCTCAGACACATTTGATAGACATTTGGAGCACCTGCCAAACATGCAATTTTCTTCTGCTACATCACAACACAAATGATCTAACAAATCTTTGTAGTTTTGAGGGAAAATGGGAATCATTTTTGCAACAGATTCAACCAAATTTAAAAAATTATAGTGATACTTGCAGACACAAACGTTATGTGGTGTCTCTGACACCAAAAGGACTTGCGGAGGACGTAGAGAATAGAAAGTTGATTTTCCCACTTTTATCTCAGGGTGACATTTTTTAAATTCTTCGTATGCTTCACCTATGGTAATAACCATGTGCATTTTCTGTAATTTCTTTTTTGTTTCGCCCTTTTTCCTAACTGTTACAACATCTTTAATACCTGGGGCTTGACGGCTAACATCATCACGGCAGTAAAATTCTTGAATACATGATCTATGTTCCTTTGATAAACCAGTCGATGGTGATTTTCGGTGCACATTTTCATGTAAAACATCTGGACCAATTATGTCAACCACTAATCTTTTTAATACGGCGACTTTTTTGTTTGGACTTTGTGGCAGCAACTTTTTCACCCTGTTCATTGCTTTTCCAAATGACTGAGGGCATTTGTATGTTCCTATTGAGGAAGCAAGATGGTCAGTAGGCTCCACTGGGTTTGAATTCTTCTGTTTTTCTTTTTGCCTGTGTAACCTTACTCTATCTCTTAATTTTTTTACGATTTGCTTCTTCTAGTTGTGGACTTTTCGCAGTATTGTTTTTTAATATATGTCTCCTTTGTTTATCCCTCTGACGCTCCTTTTCAAGATGTGCCTGATATTTCTGTCTTCCTTCAGCCTCTCCCTGTATCTTTTCATGCGATCATTTACATGAGCCATTTCTAGAAAGAAGCGCATTGAAACACATTAAATCATGGAATATAGAACTTGTGTTCTATGTAGCTTGAACTACTGAAGAGTTAAAAACTGTTTTTTACTGAAATACCTAAGTATTACATTTTATAACTGGCTTCACATTATTATTGTAACACCCGTTACATAAAGAGTTGTAACACCCGTTACACTATTTCTGGACAAATAAACTGAAATATTAATTAAAATATGTTATAG
Organism: Locusta migratoria; assembly: GCA_026315105.1. Taxonomy (NCBI): domain Eukaryota; kingdom Metazoa; phylum Arthropoda; class Insecta; order Orthoptera; family Acrididae; genus Locusta; species Locusta migratoria. The sequence continues at coordinate 261,615,312 of CM048751.1, forward strand.
TCTCAATAAGCAACATTATAACCTCACTTTCACAGCAGGATATTGTAACCAAATATTTCATGCAGTGGTAATTAAAACTTTTGTATGTTTTTTGTAACGGGTGTTACATGCTGCAATAAGTTTTCAAAATACTATTATTTAGTACTGGATTTCGTCTTACCTTGAATTGTAATATATGGTTGAACTTGGAAAGGTTCAAACAATTTCCCACCAAAAGTACAAGATCAACAATGGTGTCTCATAACAATGGCAGGGCCTCCAACTCAAGTATGAGAAAGAACATTTACCATCTCATGGAAACTACCGACAAACTCTTAATAAAAAGTGCATAAACTTCAGATAAAAAGCAAATTTTCTTTTAGGGCAGTGTAATTCAGACTTTTGACAATAGATATAACAAAACAAAATACTACTTTTTAACAATTGAAAAAATCACTCAGAGGCTCAGTTGGCATGGAATGGCCCCTTAGTGCGCTTCAGAATCTTAGGGACCCTTTCTCAACCCATCCTGTCGTGAATCCAACGCTCCCTTCAGTTGCTAGCAGATAATGGCTGTCACATTTGTTTTCTGTGAGTCCCTGGCCACGTGCGTGTGCCCGGGAATGAGACTGCTGACTTTGGAGCCAAGGCAGCAGCTCTTTTGCCTCGCATGGCTAATTTTTGCGTCCCATCAGACGATATTCAACGGGCTCTTCGCCGGTGTATTGTGTCGTCCTGGCACAGTTCATGGTTCTCACTCCATGACAATAAATTGAGAACCGTTAAACTGATCCCGACTGCTTGGAGGACCTCCTCACGCCCCTCTCAGCGAGAGGAGGTCATCCTGGCCCGGTTGCGGATCAGTAACTGCCGATTCAGCCATCGTCATTTGCTAACCACTGACCCTGCACCGCTGTGCTCTTGTGGTGAATTGCTGATGGTGCGACTAGTTTTACTGTCTTGTCCTAATTTTAATCATCTCCGTGTAGCCCTTAACTTGCCGTCTACGCTGGAGGAACTTTTAGCTGATGACACATGAGCAGCTGCTTGAGTTTTCCGTTTTATCAACATGGCCAATTTATCAAAGGATATTTAATGCTTCTAATTGTTTTTTATCTCTCTTTTTTTAGCTTTCTCTTGATACTCTCCTATCTGTGAGCTATAAATTTTTTCGAGATCTAGCGAATCTCTGTTCCGATCTGGGCGCTAATAACCTGAGAAGTTGTGCGCCCTAAAACCACAAAAAAAAAAAAAAAAACCTATTCTTTAGACAACAGCAAAAGAGGTCCATTGTTGTCGCTTTCATCCTCAAAATGGCACCATAGATTATACACGAGTTCTTGGGACTGGTTCTTTAAAGTAGCACCCCTGCTGACTTTCCTACAGTTAGAGGAAGGAAGCCATCTCACACACATCTGAAATTAACGACAACAAAATTGGTAACACACAATATGAGACAAACGATGAACATGTGACAGATGCTTTGCTGTGACTGAAGGGTAGCACCGTGCATGGCCTTGAGTGGCAGAGTGACAATGCGGCACCGTTATCCCGGCAAAGTTTACAAATTCCAGAGCTCAGGTTGATACTTTCAGCACTCCAGAGACGGGAACTTGCCATTCAGCATATTCTCTCTTCCCGATGTCCACCCGGTTTCAACCTCCGCTAAATTCAAATTCCAGTCCACCATTCAACATATTTGTCTGCAATCTCTGGACAGAGCCTCTGCCTCGACTTGCATCTCTGTCAAACTTCTTCACTTTTTACATATGTCCGCCTTCATGTGTTTGCATGTATACATGTGTGTTGGTGTGTGTGTTTTTTACTTGTCCTTTTTCCCCCAAGGTAAGTCCTTCCACTCCCGGGATTGGAATGACTCCTCATCCACTCCCATAAAACCAACATTCTTCCTTCCCCCCCCCCCCCTCCTTCCTTCCTCTTTTCCTTAACAACTAACAGTTGCGAAAGCTTCAATTTTTGTGTTTGTATGTGTTTTTATTTACCTTTTTGATCTGGTACAGAAGCAAATTGCCAGGGCCACTTCCTAATCCCTCCAAACCCAGAACCTTCCATATAGGGCCCTAAAAGTGCCCCTCTTGTCACTGGATACTTTCCGGGAGTGGAGCGGACTCTGAATGTGGCTCTCCAGCAAGGATACGACTTCCTTAAATCCTGCCCCGAAATGAGATCCATCCTTCATGACATCCTTCCCGCCCCAACAAGAGTGGCTTTCTGCTGCCCACCTAACCTTCGTAACCCCTTAGTTCATCCCTATGAAATCCCCAAACCACATTCCCTACCCTCTGGCTCCTACCCATATAACCGCCCCCCCCCCCCCCCCCAGTGTAAAACCCTCCCACCACCACTTATTCCAGTCCTGTAACCCGGAAGTTGTACACAATTAAAGGCAGAGCCACTTGCGACAGCACCCAAGTGATTTACCAGCTGACATGCCTGCACTGTGAAGCCTTCTATGTGGGAATGACCAGCAACAAACTGTCCTTTTGCTTGAACAGACAGAGACAGACAGTGTTTGTTGGTAATCTTGGCACAATGTTACAACATATGGGTTATCTAGATATTTCCCACCGACACCTACCTTTCAGAACTCTGGAGATGGGAACTTTTCCTTCAGCATATTCTCTCTTCCTGTTGCTCACGAGGTCTCAACCTCCGTTAATGTCAAATTCCCACCCACCAATCTACAACATCTTTGCCTGCAATCTCTGGACAGAGCCTCTGCCTCGAATGGCTTCCTCTGTCCATCTTCTTTGCATTTTGCATATGTCTACCTTGGTGTGTGTGTGTGTGTGTGTGTTCACCTTCCTTTTTCCCCTAAGACAAGTCCTTCCACTCCTGGGATTGGAATGACCCCTTACCCACTCCCTTAAAACCTACAGCCTTTCCTTTTTCCCTTTACTTCCTTTCTCTTTTCTAATGAAGTGACCAACGGTTGCGAAAGTTTAGTTTGTGTCTGTGTGTGTTTACTTTCTTTTCGGAAAATATGTTTTGCCGCACCAACACATAATTTGTTAGAGTTATGTATAATTTCCCCATTACAGTTTTTACCTTCCACAGTCACCCACTTTAATCCACCATGACCAAATCACCCTAATGTACAATCTGAGACTCAAGGCTGCTCCCATGTATAAATGCCATTGGTCTGCAGTAAATAGTTTGGCTACATAATGAAATACATGGGCACACACATCCAAAACAGGTCTATTGATTATTCAACAATATATTAGGATAGATCGTAACACACTACAAAGTCATATGTTGAGCATATGTCGGGTATTGTGTGTGGTGTGCACAGGTCCCCGAGTCATTCAGCCTTTCTTCCTATTTTCACAGGCATATTATCTTTCCCGATTCCCCTCCTTCCTGTCCTAATTCCTCCCTGCACCCAACTTATTTGCCCCTTTCTCAGTGTTTCCCTTTAAGATGACACAGCTATTCCTATTGTTCTAATTGTGCTCTTGGTGATTTGCTCTGTTCGCCATTTCCCCTATTTTTTGACCCAGTTTGGTACCCGTCAGGGTTTGACCTCCATAACAAAATTCCAGTTAGTGCGAGTCATTTGAGGAAAAACTCCCTACATATCCCCTATGGTGTGAATCCAAGGCATCATCTTTTGGTGTCCTACACCATTGCCATTTGACAATTCCCTGCTCACCCCCACATATCGCATTCCCAACCCATTTTATAGTTGGTGTCATGCAGGATGGTGCTTCCACATATAGAGGTGAAGCAATAGAGGAAGCGTGTAGTGAAGGAGCTACTGCCGAGCACCAACAGTGGAGCCTGTCAGAGAAACATTGCGTAACTTGCATCGAGTGGTTCTGCTTCATCCAAGGTTGCCAGTGGCCATTTTCAATATCTGGCCTTGCCCTACTACATCTGGTGGTCTTTCATCTCAAAAAACATTCCATAGCCTCCATCCTATGTTTTCTCTCTCACCAGGAGGAACATTACAACAAACTGTTTACTGAATGGGAACAACTTCTGGCCCTTTCCTCTTCCCATTATTCAGGCATTCGTCCTCCAACACTATCTCCTCCAGGTATTTAACAATATTTGGCTCCAAGGGATTTTCCACTCTCAGTGGAAGGACAGCATTGTGATTCCTGTCCTTATGCCTGCTAAGGATCCATCATCCCTGGACAGTTACATGCCTGTCAAATATACCCTGTAAATTGCTTGAAAGGATGGTTGCTCACTGATTATGCTGGATACTTGAATCATCTGGACTTCTGTCACCTTATAAGTGTGGGTTCTGGGAGGGACAAACTATGATAAACCATCTATCTAGACTGGAAACAGCAAGCAGACAGGCCTTCTCTAAACGTCAACATCTTGTTGCAATTTTCTTTGATCTGCACAAGGCATACGACACCGATTTGCGTCATCATGTATTAAGTTCCCTTCATGACTTGGGCCTACGAGGCTCCCTGCCATGTTTTAGTAGTCAGTTTTTATCCTGTCACCTGTTCTGGGTTAGAGTAGGCTCTTCATTCAGCCCCCCCCCCCCCCCATGTAACCAGGAGATTGGTGTTCCTCAGTGTTCTGTGGTAAGTGTTATGCCCTTCCTGTTTGCTAGCAGTGGGCTGGTGAGCTCTGTTGGGCCACTGGTCAGTCCTGTACTGTATGTCGGCAATTTTTTCATATGGTACAGCTTCCACTCGGTAGCCTCAGCTGAATGCCAGCTCCTAAGTGCCATTCAGTGAGCTTCTACATGGGCCTCTTCCCATGTTTTTCAGTTCTCCCCTTCTAAAATAAGGATTATGCAGTTTTGTTGGCATACTACAGTTCACCCTGATCCAGAACTCTTCTTGGGTACTCAGCAACTGTCAGTTGTGGCACAGCAGTGTTTCTTGAGCCTCTTCCTTGTGCAGATCTCTCCTTCATATCTATTGGATTATGGTGACAGGTTTATGGTTTGGCAGCTCTTTCTGGCCTGACACTTTTCGACCCAGTTCACCATTGTGGTGTCCACTTGGCTACAGCTGCCTTCCGGACCAGCCCTGTTGACAGTCTCCTTGCCGAAGTGGGAATCCTCCCTCTGCAGATTAGGTGGCATCATCTTTTGGTGTCCAACACCATTGCCATTTGACAATTCCCTGCTCACCCCACTTATCGTATTCTTTCTGCAGGTATGGGTTTTGACCTCTTAATACGTGCCCTCAAGTAGGATTACCTGTCGGATTGTGGCTTGCTTCCATCTTCTTTCCCTTCACTCTAAGCACTGACCTATACTGTGCACACCACATTGGATGGTGTCTCAACCACGAATTTGAATGGATCTCTTCCAAGGTCCAAAAGCTTCGACCTTCTCCATAATCTTTCTGCATTTGTTGCACCCACTACTTGATAAGTTTTAGGGTGCCACCATCTTCTGTACTGATACCTCAAACGCTACCGGTCGTATCTTTTAAATCTTACGTTAGTATGGAATGCCATTCTCTGCCAGACAACATGTAATGTGTTTACGGCATAGCTGATGGCCATTAACAGAGTCTTTCATTTTATTAAGCAGGCCACCTTGGATCATGTTTTAATCTGTACAGACTCAATGAGCAGCCTGCAGGTCATTGGCCAATGCTATTCAACTCGTCCTTCTGTCACTTGTGTCCTTCATAATGACACTTGCTTCATTGTCTTTCTCTGGATTCCCAATCGTATGGGTATACTATGGAATGAACAGGCTGACTAGATACTCATTACTCATTACCCATTTCCCTTGAAGGTTCTGGGTGCAGACAAGTCTCTGCTTATACAAAAGTGGAGCAGCAACTAACAGGCTACTGCCACATCTAACAAACTCTGCTCAATCAAGGACACCATTGCAGTTTGGAGTTGTTCCTTATGCCTATCTCAGGGGGGAAATCCACTGTCCTTTGTCATCTCCACATTGGATATTCCAGGCTGATCCATAGGTTTATTTTGTGCAATGAATGGCTCCCACATTGTGATTGTGAAGCCCTACAATCTATGGCTCATATGTTAGTGGAATGTCCACTGTTTTTCACACTCTATGCCAAAAATGGGATTCAGCACTCATGTCTTTCGTTTTGGAAGATGATCTATGGATGGTTGACTGGGTCTTTAGGTTCTTTCATTAAAGTGGTTTTTATTCTCTGTTGTAAGCTTTTATCTCTGACACTTAGACATGATGGGTTTAAAGCTCCCCCCCCCCCCCCCCCCCCACACACACACACACAGCCACCCATCTACACTTTTTACCTTGATTTAATACTGTTTCCCTCTCTTCCGTCTTTCTTAATTCTACATCTACATATATACTCCACAATCCACCGTAAAGTGTGTGGTGGAGGGTACACTGTACCACTGCTAGGCATTCCCTTTCCTACTCTTCGCCCAAATAGAACAAGGGAAAAAAGAATGTGTATATGCTTCCGTACGAGCCCTAATTTCTCTATCTTGTCTTTGTGATCATTACGTGAAATGTAAGTAGGTGGAAGGAAGTTCATTCTACACTCAGCTTCAAATTAAGTCTTCCTTTAAACTGATCTGCTGCAGGTCCCAAACACTAGAGCAGTACTTAAGACATGGCCATACAAGCATTTTATATGAGGTCTCCCAATTAACTGAAGTTGGCTGTATGCTATACTCACAACTGTCCTTACATGTTCATTTCACTTCATATCATTCTGCAATGTTACACCTAGATATTTGAATGACACACAGCACCAAGAAGCTCAGTACTAATGCTGTATTCAAACATTATGGGATTGTTTTTCATTCACATGTGCATCACTTTACCTTTCTCTACATTCTTCACACAAAATGGAAATTTTGTCTAAGTCATCCTGTATGCTATTACAGTCAATTAAAGATGACACCCTCACCCCCCCAGGGGGCCCACAGTTCTTTTGTGGGTACGTGTGTGGCGCGCACGGGGCCCCGAGCCGGAGCAGCCTTTCTTCTGCCCCAGGCTGCTTCACTGTCCCTCCCGGTTTATGCCTTCGCCCGGAGACGGGCATATTTCGTGAGCTACGGTGGTTCTTGTTGTGGTTTTTCTTCCTTCGTTCCTTCCTTTCTTACCCTTTGTTTTCTGTCTTTCTCTCCTTGTACTCTCCTAGCCTTCTTCTCCTCATTAGTCTCCGCTTCGGCGTTTGAGACACTTCTTCCTTCCTTCTCTTCATTTCCTATCCTCTTCTTCTTTTCCTCCCTGTGCGTGTCTGAAGGCCGACCCACGCATTATCGTGCATAGCAGGTGACGGGGTAACAAGTAGGGCACGTACGTACCCCCTGGTAAAGGCCAGGCCCAGGGAGGGGTGATTACCCGAGCTGGTACCTTCCGAACGTGCCGATTGGTCCCTCCGTCAGTTCTTGGGAGGTGTGACCTGAGGTGTGGACAATCACCTAAGGCGGGTAAGCCCTCGGAGAGGGCCCCCACTAGGAAGGAGCGCGCCATCGGAGACGCCGGTAATCACGGGGGACACTTCCGCGATGACTTCCTTATCTTCTTTCGTGACGTTGACCCACAAACGTAAGTTAGACTCGCCTCAGCCTAAAAAGACTCTGCCTAATGTACCTAAATTTCTGGTTGTCTCTCGCACCGACGGAAAGGATTTCAATTCTGTCAATCCTTTCGTTATACAGAAAGGTGTAGATGCAATTGCTGGCCCTGTTAAAACCTGTTCACGTCAGCGCAATGGCACATTGTTGCTGGAAGTGGAAAGTGCCTTCCAAGCCCAAAAACTGATACGTACTACGTTGTTGCACACGTTTCCAGTTAAGGTCGAAGCGCACCGCACACTCAACTCGTCACGGGGGGGTAGTTTTTACGAGATCCCTTGACGGGTTGTCTGATGAAGACATCCAATCGTATATGTCCGATCAGGGTGTGACAGCCGTCCACAGGGTGATGAAAAAGGTCGATAACCAATTGACACCGACTCGTACTGTGTTTTTGACGTTCGACAGAGTTGACCTCCCGTCGAACGTCAAAGCAGGGTATGAAGTCATCTCCGTCCGACCTTATGTACCTAACCCAACGCGCTGTTTTCAGTGCCACAGGTACAACCATACCCGTGAACATTGCCCAAATGCAGCAAAGTGTGTCACTTGTGGTAGGGACGCCCATGAGGGGGATTGCCCACCTCCGTCCCCTCACTGCCTAAACTGCAACGGTGACCATGCGGCTTCCTCTCGCGACTGCCCTGTATACAAGGATGAGAAGGTAATCCAGCAAATTCGGGTTACGGAGAAGGTATCAACATCTGCCGCTCGAAAGTTGTTGGCGAGTCGAAAGCCCACTGTCCTCCCAGCGGGTACATACAGTAAGGTACTCACCTCAACTCGACCTACCAAGGATTCCAGTACCCAGACATGTGACTTGACTTTCGCTGACACAGTTGTGCGATCCGCCAGCCCGAAGATTGCCCGTTCCACATCCCCGCTTCCTCCTGCTGCTTCTAGGGTACAGTCTTCGTCAAACTCTAGTAAACCGCGGGCACCTAAACAAGATGCCCGGACCTTGAAAAAGGAACCCGTCCGTGAGGATTTTCTGCGTTCTCAGGCTTCCCAACCGTCAACTGCCTCTTCCCGCCGTCACTCTTCCAGAAGAGCTGACAAGAAAAAGAGTTCCTCTCCTTCCCCGCCGAGGCGTGACCCATCCGTCACGCCGTCCAACAGTTGCCGGCCTCGGCCGTCTTCTGTTTCACCGGGTCGCTCCGTCTGCCGGGCACCCGGTCCTCTACCGGCGGCGGAAACTGCCCCTCCTGATCAACTCAGGGAGGTGGCAGGCGCGTCGGTCGAACCTATGGACCACGACCCTTTGCCCCTGGATAGCGATAGCAGTGCTCCCTCGAAATCGGGTCCTCAGCGGCCGTCGAGGTGACCCCGCTTGCTAGTTGGTTTTTATCCTTATTTCTTCTCTCATTTTTATCATGGCGCTCCTTCAATGGAATATTCGCGGCATTCGTTCTAATCGGGAGGAGTTAAAACTACTCCTTCGATTGCACTGCCCGCTTCTAGTCTGCCTCCAGGAAACTAAGTTGCGTCCACGTGATCGTGCAGACTTTCCACACTACACCTCTGTGCGGTTCGACCTGCCACCCGTGGAAGGTGTCCCAGCCCATGGAGGGGTTCTGATGCTCCTTCGAGACGATGTCTATTTCCATCCCATTTCATTGCATACTCACCTACAGGCAGTTGCCGTCCGCATCACCCTATCCACATTTACCTTCTCCCTCTGTAATATTTATTCGCCATCGTCATCTGCCCTTACTAGGGCAGATGTACTACACCTTGTTGATCAGCTCCCTTCACCCTTCGTGTTGATCGGTGACTTTAATGCCCACCACCCCTTATGGGGCTCTCCGGCACCTTGTCCGAGAGGCTCCCTTTTGGTGGACCTTCTCCAACACCTCGATCTTGTCTGCATCAACACCGGTGCACCAACCTTCCTTTCTGACACAACACACACTTACTCCCATATAGACCTCGCAATATGCACTCCTCAGCTTGCCGGTCGGTTTGAGTGGTATGCACTTTCTGACACGTACTCGAGTGACCATTTCCCCTGTATCATCCACATTCTGCATCATTCCCCATCTCCTCGTCCCACCAGTTGGAACATTTCTAAAGCCGACTGGGGGCTTTATTCTACCATGGCTGTTTTTCACGATCGGGATTTTCCCACCTGTGACAGTCAGGTCGACTACCTCACAGAGGTTATTCTCACAGCTGCCGAACGTTCCATACCTCGTACTTCCTCTTCTCCACGTCGTGTCCAGGTCCCTTGGTGGACTGCAGCCTGCCGCGACGCGCTTAGAGCCCGGCGCCGTGCTTTACGCACCTTCCGCCGCCACCCGACTTTGGAGAATTGCATACATTATAAACGTATGAAAGCGCAATGTCGTCGTATCATGAACGACAGCAAGAAAGCTTGCTGGACTGCTTTTACTAGTTCTTTTAACCGTTTTACTCCCTCCACGTTTGTTTGGCGTGGCCTACGCCGTCTATCCGGCATTAAGGTCCACTCCCCGATTCATGGCCTGAACGTGGAGAATTCAGTCCTCGAGGACCCCTATGACGTTTCCAACTCATTGGGCCGTTTCTTTGCGGAGGTTTCGAGCTCTGCCCATTACCACCCTGCCTTTCTCCCTCGCAAACAGGTAGAGGAGGCCCGGCCGCCTTCCTTCCACTCTTCTAATCGTGAAAATTATAACGTCGCCTTCACCATGCAGGAGCTAGACCGTGCTCTCGCCCTGTCCCGATCTTCTGCTCCCGGGCCCGATTCCATTCACATTGAAATGCTGAAGAATCTCTCTCCTGCGGGCAAGTGCTTTCTTCTCAGTACCTACAATCGCATATGGACTGAAGGTCATGCTCCCACAAGTTGGCGTGAAGCCACTGTTGTCCCCATCCCCAAACCAGGGAAGGACAAACATCTTCCTTCCAGCTACCGTCCTATTTCTCTGACGAGCTGTGTCTGTAAGGTGATGGAACGCATGGTTAACGCTCGGTTGGTCTGGCTCCTCGAATCTCGCCGCCTCCTGACTAATATCCAATGCGGTTTTCGTCGACACCGCTCTGCTGCTGATCACCTCGTTACGTTGTCGACCTTAATTATGAACAATTTTCTAAGGAAGCGTCAAACAGTAGCAGTGTTCTTTGACTTGGAGAAGGCATACGATACCTGTTGGAGAGCGGGCATTCTCCGCACATTGCACAGATGGGGCCTTCGGGGCCGCCTTCCTCTTTTCATTCAAGAGTTTTTGGCGGATCGCAAGTTCCGGGTACGGGTGGGTTCTGTTTTGTCAGATACCTATTGCCAGGAGAATGGGGTACCACAGGGCTCCGTCTTGAGTGTGGCGCTCTTTGCCATTGCAATCAATCCGATCGTGGATTGCCTTTCAGCCGACGTTTCCGGATCTCTTTTTGTTGACGATTTCGCAATCTATTGTAGCGCCCAGCGGACGTGCCTCTTGGAGCGTTCTCTTCAACGCTGTCTTGACCGTCTATATTCCTGGAGCATCGCAAACGGCTTCCGATTCTCCACTGAGAAAACTGTGTGTATAAACTTCTGGAGATACAAGGAATTTCTTCCACCCTCTCTACATCTCGGCCCTGTTGCTCTCCCTTTCGTGGAGACTACGAAATTCTTGGGACTTATGTTGGATCGTAAACTTTGCTGGTCCACGCACGTGTCCTACCTGGCTGCCCGTTGTGCCCGATCCCTTAACGTCCTTCGTGTCCTCAGTGGCACGTCATGGGGAGCGGACCGTACCGTCCTGCTTCACCTTTACCAGGCCATTGTTCAGTCGAAGCTCGACTACGGAAGCCTTGTATACTCCTCAGCGCAGCCGTCGATTCTCCGCCGTCTCAACTCTATCCACCATCGGGGATTACGTCTGGCGACCGGTGCATTTTATAGTAGCCCTGTTGAAAGTCTGTATGCCGAGGCTGCTGTATTACCCTTGACCACTCGGCGTGACATACTTTTGTCTCGGTACGCATGCCGCCTGCGGTCGATGCCCAACCATCCATCTTACCGATTATTTTTTGACGACTCACTCGATCGCCAATATCAGTTGTCTGCGATTGCCTTGCTTCCACCTGGAGTTCGGTTTCGCCGCCTACTACAGTGGCTCGATTTTACCCTTCCTTCCACCTTTCGGTTGAGCGAAAGCCCATTGCCACCGTGGCATAAGGCCCCGGTTCACACTCACCTCGAACTTAGTTCGCTCCCCAAGGAGAGCACTCCGGATTTGGTATACCGCTCGAGGCTTGTCGAACTCCGTTCGCGGTTGGATAATGCCATATTTATTTACACTGATGGTTCCAAGAGCACTGCCGGTGTCGGATCTGCCTTCGTTGTAGAGGACAACCGCTTCCAATACAAGCTCCCTGACCGGTGCTCGAACTTCACGGCTGAGCTTTTTGCCTTCCACCAGGCCGTTTTGTACACCTGCCGCAACCGCCAACCTTTCTATGCCATCTGTTCGGACTCCCTTAGTGCCCTACAGAGTCTTAAGGACCCTTTGTCGCACCATCCTCTCGTGTATCGGATCCAACGCTCCCTCCAGTTGCTAGCAGATGACAGCTGTCACGTTTCTTTCCTGTGGGGTCCCTGGCCACGTAGGTGTGCCCGGGAATGAGACGGCCGACATAGCGGCCAAGGCCGCAGCTCTTTTACCTCGTGTGGCTACCTTTTGCGTCCCATCTGACGATGTTCAACGGGCTCTCCGCCGGAGTATCGTGTCGCAATGGCACAGTGCGTGGTTTTCAATGTCCAACAACAAATTGCGAACTGTAAAACCGATCCCGACCGCTTGGAGGACCTCCTCACGCCCCTCTCGGCGGGAGGAGGTCATCCTGGCCCGGTTGCGGATCGGTCACTGCCGTTTCAGCCACCGCCACTTGCTGTCCGCCGACCCTGCACCGCTGTGCTCCTGCGGTGAACTGCTGACCGTGCGACATGTTTTACTGTCTTGCGTACTTTTTAATCATCTCCGTGTAGCCGTTCACTTTCCGTCTACTCTGGAGGAAATTTTAGCTGATGACACACGAGCAGCTGCTAGAGTTTTGCGTTTTATCAACTTGGCCAACTTATCCAAGGATATTTAACCCTTTTAATTGTCTTTTATCTTTCGTTTTTAGCCTCTTCTGGATGTTCTGACAGTCCCCATTTTTTTTGAGGCCATAGCGAATCTGTTTTTGACTGGGCGCTAATGACCATAGAAGTTGTGCGCCCTAAAACCACAAAAAAAAAAAAAAAAAAAAAAAAAAAAAAAAAAAAAAGACACCCTCACATACATCAACCGCAAACAACGGCAAATTAAAAGTTACTTTGTCCAGCAGATCATTTCTATAGATAGAAAATAATGGCGGACCTATCACACTCCCTTGGGGCATGCCTGACGATACACTCGTCTCTGATGAACACTCACCATCGAGGACAACATACTGCATTTTGTTACTTACGAAGTCTTCCAGTCAGTCACAAATCTGCGAACTTGCTCCATGTGCTCGTATCTTCATTAGCAGTCAGCAGTGTGGCACTGTGTCAAATGCCTTTTTGATGGGACTGATGACCCTAGCTGTTTGGGCCCTGGACTGATGACGTAGCTGTTTGGGCCCTTATCCCCACTAATCAATCAGTCAACCAACCAACCACATGCCCAAAACTCCAACTATCATTCACTAGCATTTGTCATAAAAAGAAACAACTGGCACCTCCTGCTGCTGCATTTATGTTGTTGAATTCCAACCTGATTTTCTATTGTTACATATATATTGATTATTTAAGACATAGTTGAATACATAATTAAAACATTATCGAAATATTGCTAACCCTTGTCCAAGGATTATGTACATTCTTGGAACTTTTAGTCCTTCTCTTGTGAAGTTTTCTGTTGTGACTAGGTTTCTATTTGAAAGTTTTGATGGAATGAAATTGTGAATCGTAAAATGAACTGAGAAGTGTGAGTTTGATGTCCCTCCCCGTTTTTCCCTTAAGAAGGCACTGACTGTTGTCATCATTTTTATTATAGTAAAAGTCAGCTTAAGCCAGTGAAAGAAATGTCAGTGTTGAACAAATAGCTTGTAAAAATTAGATATGGACTTGACCCTACAGAATTTCTTCACGCCATAATGCCCTGCTGATAACAAAGTGTCAATTCTGTAAAATAAATGCTCTAATCTGTTTGGTGAAAAGTTGAGAAGGTATTCTTTATTGCAGATTTGATGGTGGAAAAATTGTTAATGAAGGTGGATTTGATAGTTTAATTTAGCTGATACCCAAATGACATTCCACATATTGAAATATTGAAATTGTAGTCTAATTAAACTCCTTTGCTCTTTATTTTGGTAATAAAGAACTACAGACTGTGTGTGTGTGTGTGTGTGTGTGTGTGTGTGTGTGTGTGTGTGTGTGTGTCTGCCTTCATGATAGTACCATTGCAATTCATGCACATTACGATGCTGATGAAATATTTGAGGATAGCGATAGAGAAATAAAACATATTCAGTACTTCAGTGATATTTCTTTTGCCTAATACAAGAATTTTAAATGTATTATTTCTTTTTCATTGTTAGGACCCTTCAGGATCATGTGTAGCTTGTTTTTCATGTCTTCTTTCTTCCCAATACCTCTTCATTCTCTCGCATCTTCTGTTTCTTTCTTCTTCTGATTTTGGTGTCCAGCCACCTGTGACAGTCCACCAACCCTTCATACTTCTCCCTGTCCTGTACTATTGCCTGTAAATTCCTTTCTTTTATTCCTACAGCCTTCCAAACATTTCTGACTTCCTTCACCAGTTGTTTCCCTTATGACATGTTGCATTCCTTATCCTGTTAGTCAACCTCTCATCGGCCATTCTCGTGATGTGCCCAACAAATCATAACCTTCTTTACTGTATCTTGCTCGCTATAGGTTCAAAATTTTCATACAGTTCCTGTTGTGTTCTGTGTATCCAGATAACTCCCCCCCCCCCTCCTTTTTTTTTTTTTTTTTTTTTTTTTTTTTTAAGCCTTGTATCTCAAAATTTTCTGCTCCTCCTCCTCCAACTGTATATAAGCTCTCTTACCGAGTGTGATCGTTTATGATGCACACAGTGCAGAATTTGCTACAGTAGCTGTTTAGTGTCGCAATGTAGCATTGCGTGACAGATTTTTCTTGCTATATGTTGTTTTCACTACATACCGAAGCTTCTGCAAAAACTGTGCCCTGTATAGTGCACTACTGCCGCTGTGTATTCCACCAGTTATCTTCTCTCCCAAATAACAAAAACTCTTGAATTTCTCAACAACTTGGCCATCTATCTTCCAGTCAGATCCAGTATTCAATGTCTTGGTCTTGTTATATGCTATCTTTAGTCTGACCTTTTCTGCTATTTCAGCTATATTTCTTAGTGCTGTCTTTGCCTCTTCCTCTGACTTCAAATTGTCACGTCATCTGCCAGGCAGTCTACTATTGAATTATGTTTGACCTTGTACCCTGTTTGTACAAGTTTGATCTTCCTGTTACTATTTAGTTGTCTCCAATGTCTCACTGTTTCTTCCAAAACCAGATTAAATAAAATTGGTGACAATCCATCCCCTTATCAGTTTCCAGTTTTTATTTCAAAGATGTCTCACAGCATATTGTGATGCCTAATCTTGGCAGTAGTGTCACTTAATGTTTCCTTTATCTTCTAACACATTAAGCAGAGTACTTCTGTCAACTGAATCATAGGCATTATTGAAGTCCACAAATTTCACTATTGTCTATTTTCCTTTCCTGTGTCTGTGCTCTATTATCCCTTTGATACCAAATATCTGTTCTGCACAGTTCCTCCCTTTTCTAAAGTCACACTGGTACACTCTTATTGTCAGCCCCAGTTGTCCTTCAACTCTCTTCAGTAAGTTTCTACACAAAATCTTGTATCTTAAGCTTAAGAGATGCTCCTGTAGTTATCCAGTACTTTCTTGTGTAGGATATTATAATGGCTTCCCTCCAGTCTATGGGTATTTTCTTATTTCTCAGGATATCCGTTATTATATTGTACATACTTCTACTTCAGGCCAACCCTACTTGGTCTCTTCAGCACAGATACCATCATTTTGTGATGTCCTGCTGTTTTTGAGGTTTTTAATTGCCTCTGTTACTTTGCTCTGTGGGTGCATTGTCTAGACTAACATGACTTTCGTTCCAAGAGTGTAAGTGTCCCCTCTTTACAGTAGGTG
Source organism: Locusta migratoria (assembly GCA_026315105.1). Lineage (NCBI taxonomy): Eukaryota > Metazoa > Arthropoda > Insecta > Orthoptera > Acrididae > Locusta > Locusta migratoria. The sequence continues at coordinate 261,630,990 of CM048751.1, forward strand.
CTTCTGCATTCAGCAAATCCTTAAAATACCTAGCCATTTCCTCACACACCTCTTTCTTGCACAATCTTTATTGTGCCATCTTGTCCTACTACGAATGGTTCTCTTGCCTCAACACCCTTAATTCTGCTCTTCATTTCTCTGAAAACGACTTGTGATTTGTGTTTCTTGAAGTTAGTGCTTGCTTCTTCAAGTTTCTCATTCCATCTACTTATTTTGGTATTTCTGATCACCTTGCTAGAAATTTTTTTGCATTTTGAAAATTCACCAGTCTCTTTGCTTTTTCCAGGATTGCCATTTCTCCCATGCTTTCCTCCGGGTCTCGACTACATTGTTACGTTCATCTGTCCACCACTCATGCTTCCTTTTCTGGTTGTTAGCAGCCAGTCGCAGTGCCTCTGCTTCCATCATATCTCTCTCTCTCTCTCTCTCTCTCTCTCTCTCTCTCTCTCTCTCTCTCTCTTTCAATCACTCTGAACTACCATTCTCTTTACATACTCTATTCTAGGTCTATTCTGTGAATATTAATGGTTCTACATTTCCTCACTCTGTTGGTACTCACCTGCATTTTATTTCTGAAAGGTAGTGATCTTATTCCTTCCCGCTAATTTCCCTCACTTTTGTGCTTCTTGTCATGGATTGCTGTTTTTCCCCAATCCTCTTTCCAGGGCTGCCCCACATTGTTTTCTTGCTTGCCTTAGCTTTGTAATGGATGATCATTATTCTTATTTAGTGTCTCCTACACAAATCCAGTAAACTATCACCATTCTTGTTTGATCTCTTCTGGGCTGGATAATCTCCCACAGGGTCCCTGAACTTCCTTTCCATGCCTATTTGCATGTTAAAGTCTTCTAGCAAAATAATAACACCTCTTTTGTCCACGTCTGTCATAGCCTTATCTAAAGTGGACCGACAATGTTAAGTTCCTGCTTTGTCTTTTTTGTTCTTATCATTTGTGATACTATCCAGGTACCTGTGATCTACTGTAAAGGCTGCAACACAAGGTTTTCCTTTCAGAACTGTATATCCCTCTGATTCCATTGTGCTTTCATCCCTGAATCTTGTTTCCTGTAGTACCAATATACCAATCCCAAGTTATCTTGTACTGTCAAAGAACTTGCTTTTGCTTTCCCATTTTAAAAGTCTGTTTCGGTCTGGTTTTGTGACTGTGATTGAGATTTGATTTGGTGTTACAGATAGTTTCACCATTTTGTTTCGCACATAATGCAAGCTCCCTGGAATCCAATAGCCTGCTTGCATTGAGCGAGGTCAGTGAGGGATTTGCCCCCTGGGGTGTGTAATTATCACTTGCTTCATGACTACTTCACAAGCTGCAGTTTCGACTTTGGCTAACAACATTTGCAATAGTGTGGTTACAACTGAGGTGGTTAGCCCCAGAGGATATAATCAGGCTGCCCCAATGGAGTAAAGACACCTTTTGTGGCTGCTCCATTAGAGTACAGACACCATTTTGTTCTAAGAAGGTTCATCTGCCTTGATGGCTGTTGCATATTGCCAAATCTTCTTTGAAATGAGTGGACGTCTCTTCCGCTCATGAAGCTGTCACCCTTTCATGCTACAATTTTAATTGTAAGTGGGAAGTAAAAAGGATAGGCTTAGGACAGGAGACAGCTTCTCAATAGATTGTTTGTCTGGCTCCTTCCTTTTGGCCTGTCTGGCTCCTTCCTTTTGGCCTGTCTGGCTTTGGTAACCCTGCTGGCAGCTATGCTACCATTCTACTGGCATAGCCCTCGGGCTCCGGAGCACACAAACCTCCCCACCTGTACACAAAGTGCTATGTTAAGGCTGTGTACTCTGAGGAGGAATTTCTGTATGTAAAGAACTTTGTGATGTCTGTTGAGTGGAATTTCTTTGAAGGCAGCCATGAACAATCTCCTTAAAATGGAAACGGAGGAATAGCTGAAAGTCTGACAGCTCAAGCTAGTTCGCAGAAGCATTTAGATGACAGAACATTGTATCTTCTTGATCTCTTTCAGTCCTCTATTGTCATCATTCTAGGCATCACCCTCTTACTTCATACAGAAGGAAATTGAACAGTGTTTTCAGAGGTGCTTCAGCATTAATAGTTACAGCATTTAAAGCAAATGAAGAAAATTCCATCTGTTCAGCGTAAGTGTTACAAACCCAAGCAGTAGTTTGCTTGTAAGTATGGCAATGATTGTTGGGTGGGAAATTTATTAAAAGTTTCATTAGAACAAAAATATGCTTTAGTCAGCTTTATGCACCCACATGGTCCTGCCCAGTCTTTCCACTGGATATCTGCTATGGATATTGTTGGCTTCCAGAGCATTATACAAGGAAAATGATAAAATCACCATCAGCTGCTCCAAAAGGCAATATATTTATTCAGTCTGAAGTGGAAAATATCTGTGCTGGAGCGCCACGTTATGGATCGCATGGCCTCCCTCGGGCATGGATGTGTGTGTGTTGTCCTTAGGTTAGTTTAACTTAGTTTAAATAGTTTGTAAGTCTAGGAACTGATGACCAACGTAGTTTGGTCCCATAGAATTACAAATATTTGGCCATTTTTGGAAAATATCTAGCAATGAAAGTCCAGGTTGAAATTCATCAGTAAAATTAGAATATGATGCAACTCACTGTAAAGACTGTAAAAGGCAGTTACATACACACAACTTGTAGCTTTCGGCCACAACCATCATCAGTACAGAACACATTCTCATTCATACAATTGAAGGCAAAACATACTAACTGGCTGTCACATTCCACGTGACGTTTGGCAGTAAGTGTGACTCTGAGTGGGGGGGGGGGGGGCGGCTAGCTATGCCGATTGAAGTATGTAGACACTGATGGGCTTAAGCATTGGGAGAGGGGAGGGGGCAAGAGAGACAACCTTTCCCAGATCCTTCTAACCCCTCTTAAAGTGGTGTTCCATCACTCATCCAAGCTCCACAACATCCTAGTCCATCCCTACACCACTCCTAATCCTAACCCCTTACCAATGGGATCATATTTGTGTGGAGTACCCCATTGCAAAACCTGCCCAATCCACCCAACAAGCACTTCCTATTCCAGTCCAGGCTTATCATACCCTACCAGAGGCTGGACCACATGTGAAATCAGCCATGTGATATACCAATCCTGCACAGCATTTTATATTGGTATAAGACGAACCAGCTGTTCATCATGATGAATGGCCACCATCAAACTGGCAAAAAGCAAGATGGACCACCTTGTGGCACAGCAGGTGGCTGGACAGGGCACTCTGGATTTCAGTGGCTGCTTTACTACCCAAACCATCTGGGTCCTCCCCTCCACCACCAACTCTTCTGCACAGTTGGGAGTTGTTCCTTCAGCAAATTCTATGGTCTCGCAACCATACTGGTTTCAACCTAAGATAACTTGCCATACAGCCTATGCCTAACATTATCCCCCCTTCCCTCCCCACTCATCCTGTATCCCTCCAATTCATCTCTTCCTTGTCACCCCTTACAATATTCCCTAATCAGTTACTTTTTTAGTTTTATTAATTATTTTTTCCTTATTATTTTTATTCTTTAAATTCTTCCCACTCCCTCCCCACACTCTTCTATATTTCCTTTTTAACCTCTCCTTCCCCTTCCCTTCACTGTATTCAATGCTGCATCTCACACTCCGGCCTATCAGAGCCTGCAGAACTTTCCATTCCCACTCTTACCTGGCATCCTTCCCCCTCCACTTCCCACCTCACTCACAGTCAAGATGGTTGTGGCACTGGAACAGTGGTGGTTGTTTATGTACAATTGTCTGAGTGATTGTGTGAATGTGTTTCTTTTTCTGATGAATGTCATGGCTGAAAATTTAAGTTGTGTAATAGTGATTGTTTGTGTGTTTATTATTTAGAAATTACTTTCCAAGATTGCAAGACCATATTTCAGTATCTTACATAATTTTCAATTGACAGATCCGGCCAAATATGAAAAGGAATGCCATTGTGATGACTGCAAAAAGAAAAAACTTATACTCCAAGCAAATGAGCCCTGGAAAGGCACAAAACAAATGCTTACGTAAGTTGTAATTTTATTCTACTTGTATGACAATTGTATAATAAATTGTTTTCATTAATTTATTGAGCTAACCACTGTACACCCCAGCTTTTAAATGCCTATTTATGACCGATATTTCCTTATGTCAGAGATACTGAAAAGAAAAATTAAGAGAAACTTATGTAATATTAACACTTTAGAAATAACTAGTTTAGTATTCGGTAGGCCAGTCACATGGCAATGTTGCATGTCATGGCGTGATGCAAAACATGACTGTTGTGTAGCACATACAAAACTTTATGCTAATAGTAATGATTCTGTGTTAGCATTGCAGTATCGTCTCCTTTGGATGAAAAAGGTATTTGGGCTTTAGTTAATTTAAGTAAAGGTTAATTTACCAAAGTTTAATATGTGTTGTAGGACATATCCTTCATGTGAACAAACCACCAAGCTAAGTTACTCTTTAGTGGTTGCTGGAATGCTTCTTCAAAAATGGTACATCCCTTAGATCTTGTTTTCTCACTGATTTTCCCATTGGTCAGTGCCCATTGTGCTATTGTTCTAATAGTACAAGCAAATTCTTTAAATATCGCTATGACTAAATCGTCTGCATATTCTTGATAGATATAATGTGAATTAACTTTTTGTAAACACAATCACTGTCTCATCTGGGTAATATGCTCTACGGAGCACACCACTATTCGAGGTGTATGAATTTCACAACTGAGAGTTGCAGTAGACTGTCACACAGCTGTGTTTCACATTGACCTTACTCAGATGAAATCTCGCGAGGAAGTGGCGAGGTCTGGCTTCCCGTTACCAGTGGCAGGCAGCAATAGAGGGTGCAGCAGTATGCAACAGAAAGCATGCAGTTCAACTCGATGAAACTGTGTTGCTGCCCGGCAGTGAGATGACACACGGTGGGATCACCTGGGTGTCTGTATCGTGATCCCACACCTCACGGTAATGCGGGCACCCCCTCAGGGGCTCAGCATTAAGTTGCTGAGTACGGGCTTGGCGAACACGGGGTTCTGAGCCGTGGGCTGTGTCGCGCCAACAGTCCGCTACACCGTAAGCTCTGTGCGTGCCTCAACGACCATCGTTTGGCGCGACGGTGAAACGTTGTACGTTTCAGAGCTCGGGGATCTTGGCTTAATCGCCCGGGTCGCGAGGACGGTACAAACCTCTATAAAAAAACCTCAATCTCAAGGTGTGCTACGTGCCAAGGAGATGCATGGCTGTTGAGGTTGAACAGCCGCTAGCGAGCAACCTCTGAGGAACCTGCCGCACCTCAGTTGTATAAGGCTTACCCAGGCAAGCGGGGCTCTGTCTGGGTGGACGCTTATTTCCCTAGCTGCTCGTGGGCACACCATGAAACGAACACGAAACGTTGGCGGACGTACAACGTCTCTAAGCGTGGTCGAGGCGATTACAACGCTGCAAGCTATGATCCCCAAACGTTTCCTTCCTTGTCCATACCATGGGAGGAACGTCGTGCGAAAATTCAGGGTGAGGCTTATGCCCCAAAATATCTGGTCTGCACTCGAAATGATGGGAAATCTTTTATGACGACGAAGCTGATGTTCTTCGTTGAACATTTAGAGGATAAATATGGAGAGGTGGAGGGTCTGTCAAAGATAAGATCTGGGTCGGTTCTGATAACGTCGTCATCCCCGGCGCAGTCGCGGGCTTTGCTAGCCTGCGACAAGCTGGGTGATGTTTCCGTTTCTATTACGCCACATAAGACCTTAAACATGGTTCAGGGTATCATTTTCCACAGGAATCTGCTGCTGCAATCAGATGACGAATTGAGAGCTAACTTGGAGCGGCGTGGTGTGCATTTCATCCTCCGTATCTATAGGGGTCCGAAGGACAAGAGGGTTGCCACCGGTGCCTTCATCTTGGCTTTCGAGGGTGATTCATTGCCTGAGAAGGTCAAGGTGATGGTCTACCGGATCGACGTAAAGTCCTAGGTTCCTCCCCCTATGCGCTGCTTAAAGTGCTGGAGGTTTGGGCACATGTCCTCCCGATGTGATACCAACTCAACATGTCGGGAGTGCGGGCGTGCATTCCACCCGGACGCCCCTTGTACCCCGCCTCCAGTTTGTGTCAATTGTAATCAGCAGCATCCTCCTTGTTCTCCCAACTGCTCTGTACTCCACAAGGAGCGTAAGATCATGGAGTACAAGACCCTGGACCGGCTGACATATGCAGAGGCCAGGCGCAAGTATGCAAAACTCCACCCAGTGACCATGACGACCCCATACTCAACAGTAGCTTCATCGTCGATCCCCACAGTTGCTAAACCACAGAGTGTACCATCAATGCCAGCGGGCCCCCAGGCCCGATCCACTCCACCTGCCCCCTTGACAGTTGGGGGCCCAACCCCTTCGGTTGCTCCCACACTATTCACGTTGGGAGCAACAGATAAACCATTACAGGGGACGTCGGTCCCCACCCCACAGCCGGAGAAACAACAGCCCTCTCCGGCTCCTCTCGCCCGGAAGGGGTTCCACGGGACTCTCCCTTCCGAGGCTTCTCCACGTGGGAAAGTGGATCCCAGCTAATGGCTGAAGGATCCACCGGCTGCTGATCGAAGGGCCTCCTGCTCTTTGTCAGCTCCTGCCACCCCGTCTGAGAAGCCCCCATGGTCCTCAACACCGAAGGGCCAGTGAGAGGGCAAGAAAAGAGAAAAGAAGAAGAAGGATTCTTTGGTGGCTTCCAAGCCACCCACACCCGCATCCTCTGCCTCAGAGGATGAGGTCAAGATCCTCGCTTCCGCTGAGGATCTCGCACTTCTTGATTCACCCGACCATAGGAGATCTGCACAACCAGAATCACCTGATTGTATGGTCATAGATTCTGTTGAGCCTGACCATCAGGCAGCAGAAGCTCCTATGGAATGATCTTCTTCTTTTCTTTCCTTTCATGGCCTTAGTGCGTGGAGAACGAATTATTCTCCAGTGGAACTGCAGCGGCTTCTTTAACCACCTGGCTGAGCTGCAACAATTACTGTACCGCTCCCCTGCACTTCGTATCGCCCTACAGGAAACATGGTTTCCAGCACAGCGGACCCCTGCCCTTCGTGGGTATCGGGGCTATTACCGTAACAGGCCCATATACGATAGGGTGTCTGGTGGCGTCTGTCTGTACGTCCTGGACACTGTACCCAGTGCCCCGGTGCCGCTCAACACCACTCTTGAGGCAGTGGCTGTTAGACTTCGGGCAATGCAGGAATTCACTGTCTGCAGCTTGTACCTTCCTCCGGATGAGGCCGTGTCTCTCAACAACCTTACTGCTCTAGTCTCCCAACTTCCCCCACAATTCCTCCTATTGGGGGACTTCAACGCCCACAACCCTCTGTGGGGTGGACTCCAGACCACAGGCCACGGTAGGGATGTTGAGACTTTATTGGCGCACCAAGACCTTTGCCTCCTGAATACAGGTGCCCCCACGCATTTTAGCGTGGCACAGGGCACATATTCAGCAATCGACCTCTCCGTCTGCATACCCAGCCTTCGACCACACCTCGGTTGGCGTGTGCATGAGGACCTGTGTGGCAGCGACCACTTTCCAATCTTTGTGTCGCTCCTGCAGTACCAAGCTGCAGACAGCTTACCCCGCTGGTGTCTCCGTAGGGCTGATTGGACTGTGTATGCTTCAACCGCTGTCATCGCTGCACCACTGCCAGATGACATTGACAACGCAGTCCACCAGGTGACTGATAGTATTGTCATGGCCGCTGAGGCGGCAGTTCCGCAAACCACCGGTTCCACTAGGCGTAGGTCCGTGCCATGGTGGACACCGGAGATTGCAGAGGCCATCCGGGAACGTCGGCGAGCACTTCGGCGCCATCGACGCCACCCTTCCGTGGCGAATTTGGTGGCCTTTAAACGGCTCCGTGCGCGTGCTCGACGACTCATACAGCAGAGCAAGCAGGATTCCTGGGAGCGGTATGTAGCCAGTATCGGCTCCCGCACCTCCCTGACGCAGGTATGGACGCAATTCCGACGCGTCTTTGGATACCGCCCACCGACAGGAATCCCATCCCTCTCCATCCAGGGTGTGCTCTGCACGCTCCCGACAGCTATCGCTGCCCCCCCAGGGGGCCCACAGTTCTTTTGTGGGTACGTGTGTGGCGCGCACGGGGCCCCGAGCCGGAGCAGCCTTTCTTCTGCCCCAGGCTGCTTCACTTTCCCTCCCGGTTTAGGCCTTCGCCCGGAGACGGGCATATTTCGTCAGATACGGTGGTTCTTGTTGTGGTTTTTCTTCCTTCGTTCCTTCCTTTCTTACCCTTCGTTTTCTGTCTTTCTCTCCTTGAACTCTCCTAGCCTTCTTCTCCTCATTAGTCTCCGCCTCGGCGTTTGAGACACTTCTTTTCTTTCCTTCTTTCTCTTCCTTTCCTATCCTCTTCTTCTTTCCTCCCTGTGCGTGTCTGAAGGCCGACCCACGCATTATCGTGCGTAGCAGGTGACGGGGTAACGCGTAATTCCCCGCCCCGGGTAGACAAGTAAGGCACGTACGTACCCCCTGGTAAAGGCCAGGCCCAGGGAGGGGTGATTACCCGAGCTGGTACCTTCCGAACGTGCCGATTGGTCCCTCCGTCAGTTCTCGGGAGGTGTGACCTGAGGTGTGAACAATCACCTAAGGCGGGTAAGCCCTCGGAGAGGGCCCCCACTAGGAAGGAGCGCGCCATCGGAGACGCCGGTAATCACGGGGGACACTTCCGCGATGACTTCCTTATCTTCTTTCGTGACGTTGACCCACAAACGTAAGTTAGACTCGCCTCAGCCTAAAAAGACTCTGCCTAATGTACCTAAATTTCTGGTAGTCTCTCGCACCGACGGAAAGGATTTCAATTCTGTCAATCCTTTCGTTATACAGAAAGGTGTCGATGCAATTGCTGGCCCTGTTAAAACCTGTTCACGTCAGCGCAATGGCACATTGTTGCTGGAAGTGGAAAGTGCCTTCCAATCCCAAAAACTGATACGTACTACGTTGTTGCACACTTTTCCAGTTAAGGTCGAAGCGCACCGCACACTCAACTCGTCACGGGGGGTAGTTTTTACGAGATCCCTTGACGGGTTGTCTGATGAAGACATCCAATCGTATATGTCCGATCAGGGTGTGACAGCCGTCCACAGGGTGATGAAAAAGGTCGATAACCAATTGACACCGACTCGTACTGTGTTTTTGACGTTCGACAGAGTTGACCTCCCGTCGAAGGTCAAAGCAGGGTATGAAGTCATCTCCGTCCGACCTTATGTGCCTAACCCAACGCGCTGTTTTCAGTGCCACAGGTACAACCATACCCGTGAACATTGCCCAAATGCAGCAAAGTGTGTGACTTGTGGTAGGGACGCCCATGAGGGGGATTGCCCACCTCCGTCCCCTCACTGCCTAAACTGCAACGGTGACCATGCGGCTTCCTCTCGCGACTGCCCTGTATACAAGGATGAGAAGGTAATCCAGCATATTCGGGTTACGGAGAAGGTATCGACATCTGCCGCTCGTAAGTTGTTGGCGAGTCGAAAGCCCACTGTCCTCCCAGCGGGTACATACAGTAAGGTACTCACCTCAACTCGACCTACCAAGGATTCCAGTACCCAGACATGTGACTTGACTTTCGCTGACACAGTTGTGCGATCCGCCAGCCCGAAGATTGCCCGTTCCACGTCCCCGCTCCCTCTTGCTGCTTCTAGGGTACAGTCTTCGACAAACTCTAGTAAACCGCGGGCACCTAAACAAGATGCCCGGTCCTTGAAAAAGGAACCCGTCCGTGAGGATTTTCTGCGTTCTCAGGCTTCCCAACCGTCAACTGCCTCTTCCCGCCGTCACTCTTCCAGAAGAGCTGACAAGAAAAAGAGTTCCTCTCCTTCCCCGCCGAGGCGTGACCCATCTGTCACGCCGTCCAACAGTTGCCGGCCTCGGCCGTCTTCTGTTTCACCGGGACGCTCCGTTTGCCGGGCGCCCGGCCCTTTACCGGCGGCGGAAACTGCCCCTCCTGATCAACTCAGGGAGGTGGCAGGCGCGTCGGTCGAACCAATGGAACATGACCCTTTGCCCCCAGACAGCGATAGCAGTGCTCCCTCGAAATCCGGTCCTCAGCGGCCGTCGAGGTGACCCCGCTCGCTACTTGGTTTTTATCCTTATTTCTTCTCTCATTTTTATCATGGCGCTCCTTCAATGGAACATTCGCGGCATTCGTTCTAATCGGGAGGAGTTAAAACTACTCCTCCGATTGCACTGCCCGCTTCTAGTCTGCCTCCAGGAAACTAAGTTGCGTCCACGTGATCGTGCAGACTTTCCACACTACACCTCTGTGCGGTTCGACCTGCCACCCGTGGAAGGTGTCCCAGCCCATGGAGGGGTTCTGATGCTCCTTCGAGACGACGTCTATTTCCATCCCATTTCCTTGCACACTCACCTACAGGCAGTTGCCGTCCGCATCACCTTATCCACATTTACCTTCTCCCTCTGTAATATATATTCGCCATCGTCATCTGCCCTTACAAGGGCAGATGTGCTAAACCTTGTTGACCAGCTCCCTTCACCTTTCGTGTTGGTAGGCGACTTTAATGCCCACCACCCCCTATGGGGCTCTCCGGCACCTTGTCCGAGAGGCTCCCTTTTGGTGGACCTTCTCCACCACCTCGATCTTGTCTGCCTCAACACCGGTGCACCGACCTTCCTTTCTGACACAACACACACTTATTCCCATATAGACCTCGCAATATGCACTCCTCAGCTTGCCGGTCGGTTTGAGTGGTATGCACTTTCTGACACGTACTCGAGTGACCATTTCCCTTGTATCATCCACTTCCTACATCATTCCCCATCTCCACGTCCCACCAGTTGGAACATTTCTAAAGCCGACTGGGGGCTTTATTCTTCCATGGCTGTTTTTCACGACCACAATTTTTCCAACTGTGACAGTCAGGTCGAATACCTCACAGAGGTTATTCTCACTGCTGCTGAACGTTCCATACCTCGTACATCCTCTTCTCCACGTCGTGTCCAGGTCCCTTGGTGGACTGCAGCCTGCCGCGACGCGCTTCGAGCCCGGCGCCGTGCTTTACGCACCTTCCGCCGCCACCCAACTTTGGAGAATTGCATCAATTACAAACGTATGAGAGCGCAGTGCCGTCGTATCATAAACGACAGCAAGAAAGCTTGCTGGACTGCTTTTACTAGTTCTTTTAACCGTTTTACTCCCTCCACGGTTGTCTGGGGTGGCCTACGCCGTTTGTCCGGCATCAAGGTCCACTCCCCGATTCCTGGCCTGACCGTGGAGAACGCAGTCCTCGTGGATCCAGCTGATGTGTCAAACGCATTGGGTCGTTTCTTTGCGGAGGTTTCGAGCTCTGCCCATTACCACCCTGCCTTTCTCCCTCGCAAACAGGTAGAGGAGGCACGGCCGCCTTCTTTCCGCTCTTTTAATCGTGAAAATTATAACGTCGCCTTCACCATGCAGGAGCTAGATCGTGCTCTCGCCCTGTCCCGGTCTTCTGCTCCCGGGCCCGATTCCATTCATATTGAGATGCTGAAGAACCTCTCTCCTGCGGGCAAGTGCTTTCTTCTCAGTACCTACAATCGCATATGGACTGAAGGTCATGTTCCCACAAGTTGGCGTGAAGCCATTGTTGTCCCCATCCCCAAACCAGGGAAGGACAAACACCTTCCTTCCAGTTATCGCCCCATTTCTCTGACGAGCTGCGTCTGTAAGGTGATGGAACGCATGGTTAACGCTCGGTTGGTCTGGCTCCTCGAATCTCGCCGCCTCCTGACTAATATCCAATGCGGTTTTCGTCGACACCGCTCTGCTGCTGACCACCTCGTTACGTTGTCGACCTTCATTATGAACAACTTTCTAAAGAAGCGTCAAACAGTAGCAGTGTTCTTCGACTTGGAGAAGGCATACGATACCTGTTGGAGAGCGGGCATTCTCCGCACATTGCACACATGGGGCATTCGGGGCCGCCTTCCTCTTTTCATTCAAGCGTTTTTGGCGGATCGCAAGTTCCGGGTACGGGTGGGCTCTGTTTTGTCAGATACCTTTTGCCAGGAGAATGGGGTACCACAGGGCTCCGTCTTGAGTGTGGCGCTCTTTGCCATTGCAATCAATCCGATCGTAGATTGCCTTTCAGCCGACGTCTCCGGATCTCTTTTTGTTGACGATTTCGCAATTTATTGTAGCGCCCAGCGGACGTGTCTCTTGGAGCGTTCTCTCCAACGCTGTCTTGACCGTCTATATTCCTGGAGCATCGCAAACGGCTTCCGATTCTCCACTGAGAAAACTGTGTGTATCAATTTCTGGAGATACAAGGAATTTCTTCCACCTTCCCTACGTCTCGGCCCTGTTGCTCTCCCTTTCGTGGAGACTACGAAATTCTTGGGACTCATGTTGGATCGGAAACTTTGCTGGTCCACACATGTGTCCTACCTGGCTGCCCGTTGTGCCCGATCCCTTAACGTTCTTCGTGTCCTCAGTGGCGCGTCATGGGGAGCGGATCGTACCGTCCTGCTTCACCTTTACCAGGCCATTGTTCAGTCGAAGCTCGACTATGGAAGCCTTGTATACTCTTCAGCACGGCCGTCGATTCTCCGCCGTCTCAACTCTATCCACCATCGTGGATTACGTCGGGCGATCGGTGCATTTTATACCAGCCCTGTTGAAAGTCTGTATGCCGAGGCTGCTGTATTACCCTTGACCAATCGACGTGACATACTCTTGTGTCGGTACGCATGCCGCCTACGGTCGATGCCCAACCATCCATCTTACAGATTATTTTTTGACGACTCACTCGATCGCCAATATCAGTTGTCTGCGATTGCCTTGCTTCCACCGGGAGTTCGGTTTCGCCGCCTGCTACAGCGGCTCGATTTTACCCTTCCTTCCACCCTTCGGTTGAGCGAAAGCCCATTGCCACCGTGGCATCAGGCCCAGGTTCACACACACCTCGAACTTAGTTCGCTCCCCAAGGAGAGCACTCCGGATTTGGTATTCCGCTCGAGGCTTGTCGAACTCCGTTCGCGGTTCGATAATGCCGTATTTATTTACACTGATGGTTCCAAGAGCACTGCCGGTTTCGGATCTGCCTTCGTCGTCGGGGACAACCGTTTCCAATACAAGCTCCCTGACCGGTGCTCAAACTTCACGGCTGAGCTTTTCGCCCTCCACCAGGCCGTTTTGTACACCTGCCGCCACCGCCACCCTTTCTATGCCATATGTTCTGACTCCCTTAGTGCCCTGCAGAGTCTTAAGGACCCTTTCTCGAACCATCCTCTCGTGTATCGGATCCAACGCTCCCTCCAGTTGCTGGCGGATGACAGCTGTCACGTTTCTTTCCTGTGGGTTCCTGGCCATGTGGGTGTGCCCGGGAATGAGGCCGCCGACACAGCAGCCAAGGCAGCAGCTCTTTTGCCTCGCATGGCTACCTTTTGCGTCCCATCGGACGATATTCAACGGGCTCTTCGCCGGAGTATCGTGTCGCAATGGCACAGTGTGTGGCTTTCACTGTACAACAATAAATTGCGAACTGTCAAACCGATCCCGACCGCTTGGAGGACATCCTCACGCCCCTCTCGGCGGGAGGAGGTCATCCTGGCTCGGTTGCGGATCGGTCATTGCCGTTTCAGCCACCGTCACTTGCTATCCGCCGAACCTGCACCGCTATGCTCCTGCGGTGAACTGCTGACAGTGCGACATGTTTTACTGACTTGTGTTCATTTTAATCATCTCCGTGTAGCCCTTTTAATTGTCTTTTATCTTTAGTTTTTAGCCTCTTGTTGATGTACTGACAGTCACCATTTTTTTGAGATCATAGCGAATCTATGTTCTTGGCTGGGCGCTAATGACCATAGAAGTTGTGCGCCCTAAAACCACAAAAAAAAAAAAAAAAAAAAAAAAAAAAAAAGCTATCGCTGAGCACATGGCAGAGCACTACGCACGATGCTCTGCGACTGCCACATACAGTGCCGACTTCCGCTCCCTCAAAGAGCAGGCCGAGCGGAAACAGTTATCGTTCCGCGCTCGTCGTCAGGAAGTATACAACGACCCGTTTAGCGAGTGGGAGTTCCGAACTGCCCTTGCTGCGTGCCCTGATAACAACTCCAGGACCAGATAGGATTCACGGCCAATTCCTCCGACACCTCTCACCAGAGTTTCAACGCCGCATTCTCGCCCTGTTTAACTATCTATGGGCAGAGGGCACTTTCCCGTCGCAGTGGCGGGAAAGCACTATCATCCCAGTGCTGAAACCTGGTGCAGATCCCCTGGTGGCTGACAACTACCGTCCGATCAGCCTCACCAACGTTCTCTGCAAGCTCTTCGAACGTATGGTGAGTCGGTGGCTTATGTGGATCCTTGAAGAGCGTGGACTCCTTGCTCCACAACAGGGGGGCTTTCGCCAGGGCCGTTCTACCATTGACAACCTCGTGTCACTGGAGTCGGCCATTCGCACGGCCTTTTCTAGGTGTGAGCATTTGGTAGCTGTATTTTTCGACCTACGAAAGGCGTATGACACCACCTGGCGCCACCATATTTTGACGACTCTACATGATTGGGGCTTATGTGGTCCCCTTCCTATTTTTATTCGCAATTTCCTCTCCCACCGCTCGTTTTGGGTGAGGGTTGGGACATCTTTTAGCTCACCCCATATTCAAGAGAACGGTGTCCCACAGGGCTCCGTCCTCAGTGTCCCGTTGTTTTTAGTGGCAATTAACGGTCTTGCTGCGGCTGTGGGGTCATTGGTCAGTTGCTCCCTGTTCGCCGATGACTTGTGCTTGTATTTCAGCTCTGTTAGCATCGGCGTAGCTGAACGGCGGCTGCAGGGTGCCATCCGAAAGGCCCACTCATGGGCCTCTACTCACGGCTTTCAGTTCTCCGCCCGAAAAACCCGCGTGATACACTTCTGTCGCCGTCGGGTAGTTCACCCTTACCCAGAGCTCTACTTGGGTGGTGAACTACTTCAGGTCGAGGAAACACATCGCTTCCTGGGCATGGTCTTTGATGCCCGGCTGACTTGGGTGCCACACCTACATCAGCTGCGCCAGAAGTGTTGGCGGCATTTAAATGTTCTCAGATGCCTCAGCCATGCTGGTTGGGGAGCAGCACATTCCACCCTTCTTCAGCTTTACAAGTCTCTTATTCTGTCGCGGCTTGATTACGTGAGCTTGGTGTACGACTCAGCAGCCCCTTCTGCCTTGCGGGTCCTAGCCCCCGTTCACCACACAGGTGTGCGTCTCGCAACAGGGGCTTTTCACACCAGTCCCGTAACGAGTCTTCTAGCTGAAGCTGGTGTTCCCCCTCTGTGGTATCGCCGGCAACGGTTGTTGGTGAGCTACGTTGCCCGGGTTCATGCTTCACCCCGCCATCCGAACCACAGGCTTCTCTTCCCACTTTCTGCACTCCCTTCCCCACGACGTCAGCCCAGGTCGGATCTCCCGATTGCGGTCCGTGTCCGTTCCCTTCTCTCCTCACTTGATTCCTTACCCCTTCCTCCACCTTACCATTACTCCCCCCGTATCCCCCCCTGGAAAATTCCTCGCCTGGAGCTTCGGCTGGACTTGTCCCAGGATTCGAAAGCCTCGATTTCACCACTGCTTCTCCGTCGCCAGTTCCATGCACTGCTTGATACGTTTCACGGAGCAAACATCATCTACACGGACGGTTCTTTTGTCGATGGCCATGCTGGATATGCCTTTATCTATGGTGACCACATCGAACAGCGGTCATTGCCTTGTGGAAGCAGCATCTTCACTGCAGAACTGGTCGGTATTTTGAGAGCTCTTGAACACCTCAGAGCTCGCCCCAGTGGGTCGTTCGTCATCTGCAGCGACTCCCTGAGTGGCTTACAGGCCCTCGACCAGTTTCTACCCAAACATACTGTGGTGCGAACCATTCAAGATGCTGTCTATGCCCTTGGCGAGTCAGGCCGTTCTGTCGTTTTTGTCCGGACGCCAGGGCACATAGGTATACCGGGCAATGAACGTGTTGATCAGCTGGCCAAGCAGGCCACCACTACGCGGTCCCTGGATATTGGCCTCCCAGTTTCCGACCTCCAAACCCGGTTGACCCGCAAGGTCTTAGGGGTTTGGAATTCTGAATGGGCAGATTCCACTGAACCAAATAAGCTCCATGCTGTCAAGCCGTCTACCGCTGCATGGAAGACGTCCCTGAGGGCTTCTCGCAGGGAGTCGGTTGTCCTTTGCCGACTCCGTATAGGCCATACTTGGCTTACGCATGGTCGCCTCCTGCATCGCGAGGACCCTCCTCAGTGTCGATGTGGTGCGCCTTTGACAGTCGCGCACATCTTAATTGAATGCCACAATTTAGCCGCAGCACGACGATGTTTTAATCTTCCTGACACTTTGCAGCTAGCATTAGCTGACAATACCTCCACGGTTGAGTCTGTTTTAAATTTTATGCGTGAGTGTGGACTTTACAAGTCAATTTAAAGTTTGTGTTTGTCTGTCATTGCTCTGACCTCCACCTGCTTAAGTCTGTTAGGTAGGTGGTTTTAACGTGTTCCAGGGTGGCTGGGTGTTTCCTTATATCCTTGTGACCACCCAGCAAAAACACTCTTGTACTGTTTCAGCTGTTTTATCCCTTCTTCGTTTTTAATCGTATCCTTTCTTTCTATTAGTCTGTAAGTTTTAAACTTTGACTTGTTAAAGCATTCACTTCGGATCGCTTAACAAAATGTTTTAACTCTTTGACTGGAACAAGGGACTGATAACCGTCGCTGTTTCGTCCCTTCCAAAACCCAACAACAACAACAACAACAACAATGCAGGCATGTTATTGCATCCCTGCTTCCATTGGGGAACTGCCATAAAACGTGTGTCGTGAAATACGGACGAGTGGAACTGGTGATGGATCCCCACTGACGCGATGTCCGTGGCTGCATCTTCCTGGTCTGCAAAGCCTCTTTGGGCAGCTGTGAGGAATACAGGTGGAAATAATCACAGCTCAGCTGACCTGCTGGTGTGGAGGGCCCAGCATCAGAAAGATATCTGCCACCGCTGATGAAACCGGACTTGGCTGGCTGTGGAGGTATCCACGACGATGACAGCTGATTCGGGGCACTTGGTGAAGTATTCTCAGGCACCCTAGCAGCCAACCGCAGGTAGCCATCCTCTGGAGCGGCATGGTGATGCCTTCAGAAGGCATTGGAGGTATCTGAGCATCAGCATCTGGTGAACTGGTGTAGAGAGATGGTGTTAAGAGGAGAGGCAGGCTTGGCGAAGGGAAACTTAATAGTGGAACCACGGGAGGTGGAAATCTCTGGGGAAGAATGAGGAGGGGAAGCATGCAGTGGGCTGGGGAGCAACAGCCCTCCCTCCTGCACTAGCAGCAATCAGGCGTTCTCCCAACCAGATCAAGAATAATTTCTTTCCTCATTGTTGTTGCACGATGGCTGGCATCCACTGGGCCTGTCAGCCATATCCTTGTGTCCATACCAGAGTCCCAGGCTGAAACCGAGGTGATGACAATATGGGGCCAGGCAGGAGCAGGTGAAGGAAGCTCCTCAGCTGTCTCCCATGCAGGAGCTCAGTGGGGCTGTTCTCCCCTGTAGGTGTTGACCCATATGAACTGAGAAACTTGCCAAGGGTGGCCTCAGCTGGGAATTCCCCAACATACTTCTGCATCTAAACCTTAAATGTACGCACCAGCCGTTTGGTCTCTACATTGGACTGTGAGTGAAACAGAAGGGCCCTGACATGCTGAATACCATTTGTGGTGCAGTACTCCTGAAACATCTTTCAAAGAAATTGTGGACCATTGTCAGACACCAAAAGTTTGTGGTAGCCCCTCTTTCCTTTATTGTACAAGCAGTGGAGGTGGTAGCAAGGTTCGCCACATATGGGAAGTGTGAATAGGCATCAATGAGCAAGAGCCAAGATGTGCCCAATGAAGGATGTGAATAATCTATGTGCACGTGGTCCCATGGCTGTGTGGCTGCGGGCCAAGGAGAGAACATTTTCATTGGGTCGGCCTGCTGTTTTACGCATTTGTCACAGCCTCTGATGAGGTTTCCAGTTTCCAAATCACTCCAGGCCAATAGATGTATCTCTGGGTGAGGGTTTTTGTCCCCGAGATGCCTCAGTGGCTATAGTGTAAGAGGTGAAGTACATCCTTCAAAAATACCGAGGGAACGACCCCTCGAGGAGAGTAGTAGTCCGTCGAGAGTAGCAAACCCCGGCAGACGGTGTCAGAGCTAAAAATGTAATAGGAACCTTCTGGAGGATCGGGTCCTTGCAGACCACTGCTGTTATGTAGTTGTTCGCGACAGGGAAACTGACCAGTGTCAGTTTTGCCTCCTCCTCATTGTAAAAGTGCCAGAGTTCTTCCTTGTCAAAATCTGGGTCTGAGCCCGATGGAAGCCAGGAGAGGACGTCCGCATTTGCATATTGATCCGTGAACTGGTAGTAAATCTGGTAATCATATTGGCTTAGGAACAAAGCCCACCACTGCAATCTGTGTGCAGTCTTATATGGAATCAATGCCTAAGGGTTGAAAAGGGCAAACAGAGGCTTATAGACCGTGACCAACTGAAATCTTTTGCCATAGATAATAATGTGAAATTTTTCACTATTGCAAGAACTTCTTTCTCAATCTAAGAATAGTTGTTTTGTGCTGCATTCAGCATCTTTGAGACATAAGCCACTGGTCGCTCCGTGCCATCAGTGTACCTGTGAGCCAGTACCACCCTCAGTCCATAATTTGATGCGTATGGTGCCACTACAGTTGACGTGTTTGGCTAAAGGGGGTTAGGCATTGGGCCAAGTATAAGTACTTGGTTTAGGGTCTGAAATGCCATTTCATAGTCAAAAGTCCATTGGAAGGCCGCACCCTTGCAGCAAAGCTGAATTAAGGGTGTAGTGTTACAAAATAACTACATTCTCCTTCATGATTGACTTGAGTTGGGCTTTAATTTGCATACGAGTGGCCTAGCATTGTAGTAGCTACTGTGAGACTCTGCAGATATGATGAGCAGTAGGTCACTGCACAGTGATTGCTAAGAGAAGGCAGAGAAAATTCACAGAATAAACCAATATGTAACTTCTGTTCTTGTATATAAACTCCGTGTACATTATCTTTTGTTTAAACATTATTATTACGATTGTTGTTAATGAGATTGGTTCTGTTGACTCACACGCAATAAAACGTAACTGAAGAATTTACAACAATGTTGTAGTGTGATGATTTATTTCAGCATGACTTTAACTCTCGTAGGAATAAAAAAAAAGGAAACAAAGTCTGTTAGCCTTAGTGGCAAAAGAATTTGAAGAAGTTTGGAGGCACAGTGTAGTTGGACCCCAATTCACTAATAATTTGGTAATCAAGACATATTGAGCAGCTACAACAAAATTTCACTAGCTGCACACACAGGCTGTTTTCCCTGGTAAATACTAAACAACTTGGTATCCAAGGGAAATGAGGCGAAGTTGCAGATACTGTTAGGGCTCTTTACACCCGTGTCATATTGCAATAATGCAAGGGATATTATAAGCAATATCTGCCGCCTTGGGGAGAAACTTATTGTAATACGTGATTTTTCCCCAAAAAACATGACAATTCCTTCATGTTAGTAGCCTGTGTCATGGAAACAATTGCTTGAATGTGGGAGATCAGTGGTGTCATGCGTGGCTGAGAAATCGTGTGTCCCAGATATTAATAGAGGGCTGAAAAAAAGACACATCTCAAGATTGCACTTTTGGCCATCTTCCCGCAAGGTTTGAGATTAAGTGCAGAGATTATCCAATGCTGATCAGTGATGTGGCCCATCACCACAATGTTGTCCAGAATATTTATATAGCATGGGATGCTCAGAATCTGATGCTCTTGAAACTGCTGGAAAATGGCTGAAGCACTGCCTATTCCATAAGCCAATCGCTTATATTTGAATAAGCTGTGGGGTGTGTTTACCACCATCACAAGGGTAGCTGCAGGTAAGCCTCTGTCAGATCTAGCTTCGAAAAATACTGCCCTTCCCCCCCTCCCATTGATTTTGCTAATAGCTCATCCAGGTGTGGAAGGGGATACAAGTCTTTTTATGATGTGATTGATTTTCATCTTGAAATCCCCACAGAGACACAACTTTCCATTCAGCTTCTTGAGGATCACCAGAGGTGTTGCCCACTGACTAGATGAGACTGGTCCAATGACTACCAAGACTGAGGCAATAGAGCTCCTCCTTGACTTGGTCATGCAATGCCAGCAGAACAGACCGAGCTTTACAAAAGTGAGGACACAAATTGCTGTCAGAGTCATGTAAGCTGTCACTAATTTTGCCTCACCAAGACACGGTGAAAAAATGTATGCAAATTCAGCACACAGTGTGTCCATAGCAGGAAAAGGCACTTGATCCTGAACCCAAAAGCATTGAAGGCATCCAACTGAAAAAGATTTTCCCTCATACTGCTGTCCACCACTAAGAAAGTTAATGTCTTTCCACAGTCTTATATTTGGCCTTGGCTGAAAACACTCTGACAAATGGGATTGTCTGCTTATTATAGTTCAGCAAATGGATTTGGGGAGAGATGTGGGGACCCCACTTGCTGGTATGTTTGCCTGTTCACTAAGGAAGCACCTGCTCCAGTATCTACCTGTAGCTGCATTGATGGAAAGGATGATAAATAGCTTATTTGAAATCACTGAGTCACTCACATTTATGTCTGTAGGCTGCTCTTTCTGTTTCCTCACGCGATTGCGACTAGCGACAGACCACGGCAGTGTGCCCCATTTTATGGCATGTGTTACAAAGGGGCCACTGATTAGGGCAATCATCTTGTGTATGTTTTTTTAAAATGTGGGGCAGGATGCAAGTTATGTAGGGAACAGTTTGCAAAACAAGTGGTACGTCTGTTGCTGAATCAAAGACAAAAACAAGGCTTTCATCAGAGCGGTGTATGTCACCTGAAACACTGCAAAATGCTGCCGCAAACATTTCTTGTGCGAGTCCCATTCTTCTGCCTCCTTGTCATAGGGAAAAAATGGTGTGGGCTGCACAGGTTCCTACCTTTTGACCAGACCTGCTGTTAATTGCTGCAGCTGTGTGGTATTGTCCCACTGCATCTGTTCCTGGTAAAGCTGGCTGTCCGTTAGGTGTTGTAAAACCATCTGAAATAGCGCTGCGGAGTCACCATGGTATGGAACTGACACTATCCACTTGAACAAATTTGAACACAATCACAGTCTCATCCTGGTAATATGCTTTGCAGAATTCGCCTTTATTCGAGATGTACGAATGTCACAACCAAGAGCTACACTAGACTGTTACAATGTTTCACATTGATCTTACTCGGATGAAAGCTTGCAAGGAAGTGGCCATGGTCCGGCTTCCTTGCCAAAGGCAGGCGGCCATAGGGGGCATGCCAGTAAGCAATGGCACGCATACTGCTTGACGTGCTGCAACAGTGTTGCTGCCCAGCAGTGGGACGATGAAGTAACTCCATGACGTTGCAGCTGTGTGGCAGGATCGCCTGGGTGTCTGTGCCACGATCCCATGTCTTGCAGTAATGCGGGCACATTACTGCATAACTCTTCAGTGAGTTTGCATTCGCCATTCTGTCTCCAATGACCATGATGTCATCAGGATGTTAAACCTCAATCTTCCTTCTCGTTTGCCACAAGTTCCACAGTAGTGAGGACAAACCCTCCTTGTGAACATTGTCTGATGGTGTTGCTCACCTTTTTTTCATTCTTTATAGCTGTTTCTCCCTTCTGCCTAAAGATAGGTCTTAATTCACCTACATATAGTGGTCTTAATGCCTTGCTCTTCTTCTGCTCTGACCATATATTCAGAAGTCGTACTACTAAGTGCCGAGCAGAGAACCTATCGAACAGCTTATATAGTATTTCTCCAGCATTCCATTCCCTAATAGCATACGGGAAAAGAGGAACATCTTTCCATTTTCAATCTGATTTCTCTTATTATGATGATCATGTCTCCCTATGTAGGTGGGAGCTAACAAGAAATGTTCAACGTGCTAAGAATAACACATTTCTTTCAGCGACTTTTCACCCCACCTTGTGCATCGTTTCCATTGCACACTCTCC
Organism: Locusta migratoria; assembly: GCA_026315105.1. Lineage (NCBI taxonomy): Eukaryota > Metazoa > Arthropoda > Insecta > Orthoptera > Acrididae > Locusta > Locusta migratoria. The sequence goes on from CM048751.1 coordinate 261,653,058, forward strand.
CCTGTATCACGATAATACAAACCGAGCTGCCCTTCTCTGAACTTTCTCTATATTCTCCATCGGTTCCACTAGGTGAGGATCCCACAAGGTGCAGCAGTACTCAAAAATAGGACATGTGTAATGTAGGCACTTTATTTAGAACAACTGTTGCAGCTTCTAAGAGTTCTGTCAGTGAAATGTTGGTTTGCCTTTGCCACAATATTTTCTGCATGTCCCTTTCCAATTAAAGTTTTTAAAAAACAGCACATTCTCTGACAGATTCCCTGTTCTTCGTTTAGTTATCTGTGAACCAGTATGTCAGAGATACTGTGTCTTTGTCTGTGCTATATGTCCGATTACAGTGAAAAATGTGTGCCTTGGAGAGCACATGTCATGCACTGTCCTTGTGTACCCATAATTCTGCTTCCTGGATTATTTGGTATTCTTGTGAGGATCTTATGAAGTCTGGAGCTTAGAAGCTTACTCTCTACTCTTCACAGAATATCTTCCAGGGTAATAGTTATGCTTAATTAATGGTAATGTTGATTTTTATCAAGGGCCTCTCACTATTTTGCAGTTTTGTTCTTTTACTTACTTTGCAATTTCAGATTGTTCCAGGAAGGTCAATTCCAATGTGTGCATGTCTTGGTGTTGGGCAACTTTCTTCGTGAGAGACTGTAATGTTAGTTGTCGATAATGGATTTTTTTTTTTTTATCAGTTTTGACTTCAGATAAAAGTTAAGGTTTTTACTATATGAGTAAGTCTGTTTCTCTGGGATTTCTGTAGACCATGCTCATTATAACACTCATTGCAAACACAAATTTAATATACTGTTCATATTGTCAGGTAAGGATCCATACGCCATTGTTTTGACATAACTACCTATTAAGGTGGACTCATAAGTTCAGTTACTTCTTGCTTTCTTATGTTCTTGGAGATTTGCTCCCTGCTCTTATTAAATGCAATACAAGAAAGTGTGCTATAATGTCAACATTATGGTAATCTTACTGATAACTTGGGGCATGTGCTGCTGGCACTTTAATTTGTGTATAATTTTATTAACGTTTCTATTGAGAGTGACAAACTTGGCCAGCACCCTTTTTATGAAGGAAATTTGCACAGGCTCTGGCCTATTTTTAATCAAAGTAAAAAAGATCAAATTATGCCAATATTTTTTTTGTCGGAACCAATAATCTATAATATTAGTATTTAAGATTGCCCTCTTGTTCCATCATGAGGATATTATACCTTATTAAACATCTCTAAATTGTTCTCAAATGGTGGAAAGTCCAGGTTGTCATTAAATAATATAATGAGGATAGTATGCTACTCGCCATAAAGACATACATAGAGCATGACAGGCACATAAAAAATACACTCATATACACATAACTAAATTAGCTTTCGGCCTCTAGCTTTTGTCAGGAAAGAAATACATGCTGACTTTCGTAGAATCACACAGACAAACTTGGCAGACACACAGCCATCATAATCGCCTGCTGTGTTCAGAGTCTCACTCTGCGGGGATTGGAGGGTAGGGGAGGAAGGTGAAATGGGAAAGGTGTAGGATAAAGGGGGAAAGGAACTCCTAGAAGGAGCATTTAACAACTTAAATAGTGCAAAATGTTAAAAAATCTCAGAAAAATATGTAACTAGGGAAAGTCAAAGTGGAAATGCCAACAACATTATAGATTGCAACACATGGTACAGGCGATCACTGAGCTGGTCTTTTTCTGATTTTGGCTGTTGCTGAAAGCTTTAGTTTTGTGAGTCTTTTCAAAGTGCCTGTCTGCTGCTCAGAAATCCTTTTCACCTGAGTTGCAATCTCTCCTCATAATATTGTCAGAAAATATGTCTAGCTGTAGTAAAAAATATCAGTAACGGAGGATAGGTAGAACGCATCATAAAGATGGCAGAGAATTATATCTATATTTGTGACCTACATGTTGCTCAGGCTTGTGTGGATTATTTGCAAGTACTTTTGTGGCCTGCTGGTAACTAGACTTACTGTGATAATCACTTACTCAAGGGGCAACACAACATAAATGAATCTTAGATTGTGAAAAAACTGCAAGAAAAGGTGAAAGTGTTTGTGGTGCTAGAAAAGGGTGGTGGAGATTACATAGACTGATAAGAATAGGTTGTTGTAGCTAAGAGCGCACAACACAACTGTTAACAATAACTCCAATTTATTCCACAAGGGCATAATACAGTTCAGAGAAGGCACACCTAACTCTGTCAGCCATGGGACAACATGAGTGATTCAGGGCAGCTCAGTACTTTTTATATCGTCCACTAGCCTATGGCGGGCTGTAGCATTTATGACAGTCTCCCATGGTGCACTCTTGTGACTGTATTCGTATGGTTTCGATCGTACTCGTACCCATTCCTCTTGCCTTCTCAGATGTGTGAGATGTCCATTGAGTCTTCCTCTGCTGGGCTCTGACTGAGATGACGAGCTGATATTGTGGCACAAGGCCTGGGGTCCTGACAATGTTGCCATCCCCCTTTCTTTATCAGATCATGTGGAAGGACAGGAGACTGTGACTCTGGCTCCATATCCACGTCGAGGCCAGGGCCTAGTAACAGTGTCCATGTTGGTGGCAGCACAGAGAGCGACTCCGGTGTGGATGGTGGCTATACCAGTGACGGTGTATGTACAGGAAGGGTGGCACCTGGTTCTGCCACTGACAGCAGTCACCCACTCGCAGGCACTGGCAGGAAACTATCTGCAGCTTGTACCCTTCTGAGTTGAGCAGAGTGGTGGTGTGATGTTAGTCCATGCACAGGAGCAGCTTGTTGTGATGATGTGCACAGAGGCCAGAGAATGACCTCTGTGCACATGCCACTGAGACTGTGGCCTTGGTATCATGGGGCGACATTGGGAATCCATATTGGGTGATGACCAAATCGGCATGCCCAAATTGCCATCCCTGGGCAGAAACGAAACGATGATGTGTACCAGTCGGTGTCCCTGGCCAGGCTGCTGGAAATGGGAACAGTGTCTGGGGTTGACAGCCATGGAGTATCTCCACTGGACATTTGCCACCAAATGGTGTGAACATTAAATTGGGAGGGGGGGGGGGATAAATTAACCAGACCAAAGTTGGGAGATGACCGAGGCACGAACTTCTTCAATTGAGTTCTGATGGTGTGCACAGACCATTTAGCCTGAGCATTCTATTGCGGGTCAAAGGCTGGGGGCGAGCAAATAGTGGATACCTCTAGTGTTGAAGGAGGAGGCAAATTTTTGTTAAATGAATTGAGGTTCATTGTCTGATACCAGTGTGGCAGGAAGGTCTTCAACAGGAAAATAAGAAGTGACAAATCTGGAATGGTGGAAGTGGCCGAGATTAATGTGCAACGAACAACATAATAGAACTGAGAGAATTTATCAATGGCCATTAAGCAAAGGGCTAGTGGAGTCAGTGTGTATACGGTCCCAGGCCTGTGACAGTTTTGGCCATGGAGACACTGTTGCCTGCAGCTTTTGTGTGTGGACAGAACAAGTGGTAATCAGGTAAGTGATTCTGCTGTCCAGACTTGGCCAAAAAGACTTTAACAGTGGGCCAATGCCTTAGTACACAACAGTCCCCAGTGATCGGCGTGGAGCAGTCTGAAGATTTCAGTACGAAGAGCCGACAGAACTACTACTCAAGGAGCAGCATGGTCTGTATCAAGAAGCAGAACACAGTCAACAACAGAAAAATGGTGCTGAATGATTTAGTAGTTACAAAGAGGATCACAGAGGCTGCAATGGGGGTGACTGGCCAGGCATGTTGTACATAAAAGGTCACCTTATATAGGACCGGATCAGTAGCACTGACCTTGACAACTCAGATCACCAGTGATTGGAAACCCATCTACTGTTTGATGATCGATAGTCACATCCGCACTGGCCTGAATATAGGATAGTGTATCAGCATTCACCCAATGTTGGAGTTGATGGGCATATGTCTGATAACAAAGCAGAGGGGGATAAAGAGAGAAATAAATGACTTGTGGTCACCGATGTGATAGAATTTTATGTTTTATAGGAAGGCTGAAACTTCTTCAGAGCATAAACAATGACAAGAGCTGCCTTTTCAATCTGTGAATATCTAGAGTGAGCATCTTTCGATGTGAAGGCAATCGGGCGCTCTGATCTGTCTGAATGCAGACTGGGTGTCTGGGTGTTATTTCTTCCATTACAAACAGAGGCAGTCAGACCTTTCTTGTGGCAGTGGTGACTTAAGTTTGCCACTGCCTGCAATAATAAAGATTAACAAAACAAGATGGGCAAGGAGGAAGTGTTGAACATATTGTGTACTGCCTTGCCCACTTTTCTGGCTCTGTGCTGGGCCGGCTGTCTTGATGGCGTGACTAGTAGTGGACCACCGCTATAGCATTTCCATGTGAACAAGAATTAAATGGGGGAGAAGAGGAGGGTTGAATTTCTACAACTTTACACCAAAATTCAATTTTTATTCCACAGTCCTCGAAACATCAAGAAATTGAGTGATATTAAGAACCCCTAAGAGGAAAGGATTTTCACACAGAAGGGATCACTCTTAAACATCTTGCAGGATTTTGGGGGGGGGGGGGGGGGGGAGACGAGCGATTGAATCTCATACCATTTGCACATGTCCGACTCTTCATGCACATCTGTGACAAAACGACAGTAACAGCTTAAACCATGATGCTCCATGGCCCACACCTGATACGATTACTGTGGTTGCTTTCTACAGTTATAATGCTCAACACAGGTGGTAGTCACATGCTTTCTTTTACAGAGTATTATAAAAGAAGGTCGCATATTTGATCAAAGTAGAGTGTTTATCCTGTAGATTAGCGAGTTTTCAAAGGAGGTGATGGTACATGCATGGCAACAACCATGACTTAAATAAAGCACGATAGAAAGTGATATCAGTCTAAGCAAAGGTATAAAAATGCTGTCTTATCTGCTTCTTGTAGGCATCCCACTCTTTCGCAGTTGTGTTGTATACCAAAGAAGTGGGTGAATAAAGCAGAGGGTTTGTGATGGCAAAATAGTGGGTAAGACAAAAGGTGGAGGGGACCCACCAGACAGGGCTGAAGGAAGATACTGCAGTATCTGATTTTGTGTTTGGAGAGTTATGACAAAAACATCTTGTTCTCAACCAAGCGACGTAGTAACTCATTGGGAAAAAAATCTTATGAAAACTGAGAACATACCCAGAAAAAACCATGCGGAGAACAAAGCTGCACTTATTGCCAATGTTGTAGCTAAGAGAGCACAACTGAACTTTATTCCACAAGGATGTGACAAATTCAAAAGAAAACACATCTGTCTCTGTCAACAATGGGACATGTACTAGAGAGGGAGTACAGTTTGAGACTGTTTATGTAGTACACTAACCCATGGCAGGCTATGGTGTTAACATTGGTGTCCTTTGGTGCATTCTCATGACCGACACTGAACTTGCATGTGTGGCTTCAAATTTTCATGCATGTATAACCGTAGAGGTACTCTGCAAAATCAGCAAGGAAAGAATCATGTGAAAAACATTGAAAAGGAGGAGTGACAATATGTTAGCATATATATTAAAGCATCAAGTAGTACCATCCATGGTTCTTCAGAGAACTGTAGGGCAAGACCTGCAAATAATATAGAACGTTGGATCTAAATCCTGCTCTGAGGTTGGCTCAGAAGAGAAACTTACAGTAGATCACATCAAACCAGTCAGTTATCTTTTTCAATAACAAATTTTGAACCTTACTTCTCACCAGAGATGATAATTTAGGCCTATTCATTGTTATTAAAGAAATATTTTTGCACATTGCACGCATGTAAACATCAGTGTTACAAACTTCTGTAGTGCTGATATGGAGAAACATTAACTCATGTGGAGGAGCACGTTTTTCGCAAAGTGAGAAATCTCAAAATTTTTATGAAGTTTTACATTTTTTTCTGAAAATGCAAAACAGTTTACTGTTACCTAAAATCAGTAAATCATCAATGAAGCTGTGTCGAACTGCATCCTTTAGATTTTACAGCAGAAAATCAATTTGAGTGAAGGCAATGAAATCCAGAAATTGATGACATTCAATTGTGCACCACTATGATGTGTATCAATATCTTATACCAAGTCTTGCTGACTTATAATATCCTGCACATTCCTTGCTGAGGTTTTCTGTTGTTTGTTGGAAATTGTACCTGACTTATGTTTTGTTTTTGTGCTTCAGATAGTTGAGGTGGTAGTCAGTTTTTGATCGTGACAAAAATTTTTCATCATAAGGATTTTATATGTTTGACGAGATACTCGTGTGCAAGTATTGCCATGTTTGAATTGAGTGTCAGAGAAAGTACACTATAGAAGAAGAAGGAAGGAAGAAAGAAAGAAAGAACATGGAGAAAACGCTAATGACAATAGGTGTCAATAGACAAGTTACTCTCAGCTATCAGCACAGTGGCTAAACAAGCAAAAACATGACAAAGAACAATTTATCAGCATCTCTCGCACTATTGAGAGCAACACTCCACTAGAAAATGCAGATCTAGCGAAGGAGTTGTATGAAAAAATACCTACCAAGTTTACCATGTCAAGTTTCCTACCAGGGTCATTAAAAATTTACATGTATGATTATATGTAAGTAAATAATATAGTGAGGACAGTTTACAACTCACCGCAAAGACGTGGCGACGAGCAGCGACAGGCACATACAAAAGACACACACATACAACACATTCAGCTATCGGACATGGCCTCCTTCAGAAAATAGAACACTCACGCATTCACACAGGCACACAACACAGTCATACAACCATCACCTCCGACTGCCGCACTTCGAATCGATTCGAAGTGCGACAGTCGTAGGTGATGGTTGTATGACTGTGTTATGTGCCTATTTGATTGCGTGAGTGTTCTATTTTCTGAAGAAGGCCATGGCCGATAGCTGAATGTGTTGTATGTGTGTGTCTTTTGTATGTGCCTGTCGTAGCTCGTCGCCACGTCTTTGTGGTGAGTTGTAAACTGTCCTCACTATATTATTAATTCTAACCTGGACTTTCCATTATTATATATGTAAGTAAATGTTGTTAGGAGGAAGGTAATTCCTTTGTGCTTACCTTGAACCTACCATCCCGTCCCCAAACTATTCTCACTTAAATTGCAAGAATGAGACAAAGGCCTTGTGATTCAGGAAATCGTGATCTTTACTGTTTTGCCAACTATCACACAGAAAGAATTTTAACGTCTCACATGTCCAAATTTTTTAATGTTTAAGGCGTGTAGGTTTAAGATGGCATATCGAAGATGTCAGCTGTGACATCGGATGATCATCGTGTGGTCACTATGTTGGCATTGAGAAAAACTGAATTGATAACTCTTTTCTTCATTAGTGTTTTAAATATTATTCTGATATTAGGTATGGCAAAATCTGAAGATTAGTGAGCCGTAACCAATGAACAGTGCTGAAAAGTGGAAATAAATTCAGCAATATTTAGACAAAATTAAATAAAAATCTTGAAAAATGTACTGAAACAGCTTCTTAAAAATTACTAAAGGAGGCAAAAATTTTCACTACAAACAGGTGCCAAAAATTTTCACTACAAACAGGTGCCTCTACTCATGTGGAAAGAAGAAATGCTAATGGAATAGAAGATTTGTGCAGGCAAAGACGCCCCACTTAAACTGTGTGTGTGTGTGTGTGTGTGTGTGTGTGTGACAGAATATTACAGTATTTTTAATAACTCTGCATTTTTGTAACTATTTTTGGTTGTATTTAATTATGTCATTTATATTTCAGGAAACTTCTTATTATATCTGGATGGTTGATATTAGCACTTTTGGCATATAAGGTTTCCCAGTTTGATTATGAGTATGCAAATTTTGATCCATATGAGATTCTTGGAATACCTCTGGTAAGCATAAATGATAAATGTTTTGTACCATTGCTGTATGTATAAATTCTCATGAATATGGACTAGTTCATAAAACACCCTTTAAATGCCATACAGTCCAGAATTGACTTACCAGTACCAATCACCATGAACATTAAGGCAAACATCTCACCAAAACAGCAGGTTTGTTAAAACAATGTGTCCCATTGCACGAAAACGTCTGTAACTACCTGCTACACATACTTGTCCAACAGTAATTGTTAACCCTTCAGGGCCCTCATCAAAGGGTCGAGAGATCAGGTCCAGTTCTTTGATACACATAATAATAATAATATTTCCATAGTTATTTACCACACACATGTTATAAAAGCATGAATGACATCTAATATATAAATTATAGAGGGAAACTTTCCTCGTGGGATAATCAAAAATAAAAAATAGAAAAGAGATGACTTACCAAAAGGACCGGCTCGTCGATAGAAACAAATAAAATCACACACAAACACACATACAAGCTTTCGCCACCACTGGCAGCTTCTTCAGGAAAAAGGGAAGGATATGGGTTTTAAGGAAGTGGAAAAGCAGTCATTCCAATCCCAGGAGTGGAAGGTCTTACCTTAGGGGGAAAAAAGGAAGGTAAACAAATACACACACACACTCAGACATATCGAAATGCAAACACACCTAGACAGACATTTGTAAATATATGAATAATAGAAATTCATGGATGGACCAATACATAAAATGAAGGAAAGGACACCTCTCACCTAAAGTGGATCCATGTGTACATCACAGCAGTGAGTAATGGAAAAAATGTGGACACAAGCCTGATTGCGGAAATATATTATTGAGAAAACTTGCCTCAGCTGATGGTGGTGGGGAAAGACAAAGGGGAGGATCCAGGGAGAGAATAATGACTAAGAAAATCTTTGGACAGAGACTCTTTGATCACACAACTACATGAAGAGGGTATTGAGGGTAGATCAAAAAGGGGTGTTGGTAGAAGGGAAGGGATATAGCAGAAAAGGGAAGTGGGGAAAATGGGCGAAGAAGAGGAAGGGGATGGAAAGGAAAGGAGAGAGGTGTGGGCCGAGGGGAGGGGAGCAAGAAATAGAGGGGGCAGAAAAGACAAATGAGTGGAAAAAGGACAAGTGGTGGTGGTGTGCGAGGGGGGGGGGCTGCAGGGAGAGAGTGCTTGCATGATGAAGTTAGAAAAGTTGAGTGAGGAGGCAGTGCATGATATTGGCAGGGAAGGAGTGGTGACAGAAAGGAAGAGGTAAGGAACAGTGAGGCAATGGAAACAGGTTTCTGGAGAAAGAAACTTCCACTCTACAGCAGAGTGTGCACTGATATGAAGCTTCCTGGCAGATTAAAATTGTGTGCTGGAACTGGGACTCAAACCTGGGACCTTTGCTTTTCGTGGGCAAGCGCTCTACCACTGAGCTATCCTGACATGACTCACGGTCCACCCTCACAAATTCATTTCATTGTTTGTGTTAGTGACTATGATACATAAAAGAATCTACAAAATATGAAATTATCTACCTTGTCTTAGATAATCTCAATTTCTTTCTTCAATTTACAAACAGCTGTTTCAAAGTTTTATCTTGTTTCTCTTTTTTCCACAGGGTGCTTCACAAGCTGATATCCGTAAACAGTACCGTAAACTGTCACTTATTCTGCATCCAGATAAGGAAACGGGAAATGAAAAGGCATTTATGAAACTGACAAAAGGTATGCATCTATTAAAGTGATTACACCAATGATGAATTTATCTCGATTCCTTAAATGAAGTTCATTGAAATTAATTACAGCTTATCAGGCTCTGACTGATGAGGAGGCACGGCGTAACTGGGAGAAGTACGGCAACCCTGATGGACCTGGTGCAATGAGTTTTGGTATAGCACTTCCATCGTGGATCGTTGAGAAAGAGAACTCCGTCTGGGTATGTAAAGAAACACAATTAGTATAACATCAAATTATTTTCTGGAAACTAAAAATGTTGATAATTAGAATACAAGGTGTTTCATAAAGGTTCATCTGGTTTCTCAAGTTATGAATGAAGACAAACTTGGAGTAAATTTTAACTGACACATCAAAATTAAACCTTGGTGCCTTTTGTAAGTTGCTGTTTAACCCCTTATTGGTCACCCACAGAAATTTTATCAAGAAAAATTATTTCCTTATTTAAAATAGAAGTATGTGGTCATCAAAATTTGCCATGTATTTTAAATTTATAAAATTTATTTCTTCAAAATACAGCATGTTGCTTTAAGGAGCAGTGCCTGTAAAAGTTACATTGTTCTCTATTTCATATGAAGAGCCCTAAAAAGTTCATTTTAGGAACAAAACACAGGACAAGTCTGCATTTTACAGTGGAATAATACCGCTGTGAGCAAAGCCAACATCTCCCCTTTGGTCCATACTCTGGCCAGTGACCAACACCGTCATATCTCTCATCATTCTCTGGCACAGGAGCTGCTGTTTCCTTCTTCTTGCTTACTGGTTCTGCATTTAGCGAAAGCATTACATTGAAGAGAGAGAGAGAGAGAGAGAGAGAGAGAGAGAGAGAGAACCTTGAGTCCATTTGCAGTATCACTTAGGAATTGCTTCAGGTATGTTTTGCTGTCTCTTGTTTCATGATGGTACAGAATCCATGCATTTATAACCCAGAGATCTAAGCAGGACCCAAACAGGCGAAGATACCACCACTTTGATTTCAGTTGTACCCTATACAGTTTGATCAGCATCCCTGCCAAGTCAGCTACAGCCGTATGCTCATTGTACTGTATTACAATACTTGGGCAGGGCACATCCATCTTTTTCTTCTCCTTGTAATTCTATTATTTCTCGCTAGTAAGAGTTCAGTGTCACAGAAAGAGCTTGCTAAAGACACAATTTCGTTGTCTGCCCATCGTACAATTATGATCCCAGAATTGCTGCCCTTTTGGTAATAAATATTGCCACCATCACACTATCACACTGGACTATTTTTTCATCTTCTAAAGGGCAATTTTTCTACCTGTTTTTTTGAGGATTTTTCCTTGAGGATTTCAGAGGGAGTTTTAGGTAACAATTGACAGAAATAGACAGTACAAGAGGATTGAATAGGACCGAGAGATGAAATAGTGAAGGCAGCAGAGGTCCAATTAGGTAGAAAAGCAAGACCTACAAAAAATCCTTGGATATCACAAGAAATATTAAATTTAATTAATGAATGAGAAGATATAAAAAGTGCAGTAAATGAAGCTGGTAAAATGGAGCACAGATGAGTAAGAAATGAGATTGTCAGGAAGTGCAAAATGGCTGGGCAGGAATGGCTAGAGGACAAAGCAACTCTGTAGAAGAACGTATAACTAAGGGAAAAAAAAGATACCACCTATAGGAAAATAAGAGACATTTGGAGACTAGAAAAGCAGCTCTATGAATATCAAGAACTTTGATGGAAAACTAGTTCTGATCAAAGAAGGGAAGGCTGAAAGGTGGAAAGAATACGAGGTGCGACAATAAAGTAAAGAGACTGATGTGGTGGTGTTTTTTTTTTAAATGTTTTAGTCAAGTTTAGTGTTGTCTCCTTCAATTGCACACACTTTTCCAGCACTTCTGCCATTGATGGTAACATTTCTGGAACTCATCTTCTGCAATATCCTCAAAGACCCTCGTCACAGCATTTTTTTATGTCATGTGTTGTTTGGAAATGTTGTCCCTTGACTGCCGTTTTGACTCTTTGATATAGAAAAAGTCACACAGAGCAATATCTGGTGAATACGGTAGCTGTGATAGTACTGAAATTTGTTTTGAGGTTAAAAATTGCTGTACTGATAGCAGTATGGGATGGCGCATTATCATGAAGAAGAATCCAATGATCAGCAGTATTGGACGGACAAGGAGAACTCTTTTACGAAGTCTTTCTAAAATTTCTTTGTAGTAATATTGGTTAACTGTTTGTCCAGGAGGCACCCACTCTTTGTGTCTGGATCGTACTGAAAAGGGGGGGGGGGACAAATTTCATCACAAGTGATAACAAGGCTCAACAAATCTGGATTGATTTCCGTTTGCTCTAACAGATTGACTGCCACATTTTTCTGTGTTTCTCACTGTTGTTGTGTGAGATTTTTGATGCTTTCTCATACAAAGATCTTCAGTTAATATTAGACGAACCATTTCTTGATTGATGTTCAGTTCTTCTGCACTCATTTTCACGGATAATTTTCGACCAGATCATATGAGTTCACATACCTGGCCAAGTTGACATCCATCCATGAAGTTGATGGTTGTCCGCTGCAGTCTTCATCTTCAACATTCGTTCTGCCTACACTAAACATTGTATGCCAACAAAAAACTTGAGCTCTTGACATAACCTCCTCTCAAAAAGCCTTCTGAAGCTTGCCGTAAGTTGTCGTCACATTTTCACCTACTTTAACAAAAAACAAATAAAAATTAAAAAAAAAAATTAAAAAGAATGGTATACTACTTCCTGGCAGATTAAAATTGTGTGCCGGAACCGGGACTCGAACCTGGGACCTTTGCCTTTCGCGGGCAAGCGCTCTACCACTGAGCTAACCCGACACGACTCACGATGCCGCCTCACAACTTTACTTCCGCCAGTACCTCGCCTCCTACTTTCCAAACTTCACAGAAGCTCTCCTGCAAAACTTGCAAGACTAGCACTCCTGGAAGAAAGGATATGGTGGAGACATGGCTTAGCCACAGCCTAAGGGATGTTTCCAGAATGAAACTTTCACTCTGCAGCGGAGTGTGCGCTGATATGAAACTTCCTGGCAGATTAAAATTGTGTGCCGGAACCGGGACTCGAACCTGGGACCTTTGCCTTTTGCGGGCAAGCGCTCTACCACTTACGTTGTGAGGCGGCACCGTGAGTCGTGTCGGGGTAGCTCAGTGGTAGAGCGCTTGCCCGCGAAAGGCAAAGGTCCCAGGTTCGAGTCCCGGTTCCGGCACACAATTTTAATCTGCCAGGAAGTTTCATATCAGCGCACATTCCGCTGCAGAGTGAAAGTTTCATTCTGAGAATGGTATACTTCTGCGCAGTATTATGCAGTTCCATTTCTGTAGTGGGAGACACAAACACATGTTAACTTATTGCAGCCCAACTCACGACTGAGCAACTGCATCAATGTGCCACTTGCACTAAAAGCAGCTTATAGACCAAGGTCAAAGATATTGTGCCTACGCAGACCTGCAGAGTTGCTACATCTTGCAAAGAAAATCAATCTCATTACTTTGTTGCACCTGCTATATATAGAGGAACTGTACAAACGAAAAGAACTAAAAGACAATATTATAGGAAGGGACGAGGAAGTAAATGAAGATGAAACAGGAGATACTATACTAAGAGATGAATTTGACAGAGCACTGAAAGAGCTAAGTCAAAACAAGGCCTCTGGAGTTGATGACATTCCCTCATAGCTATTGAAGTCCCCGGTAGAGACGGCCAAGACAAAACTGTTTCACCTGCTGTGTAAAATGTACAAGACATTCAAAATACCCTCAGACTTTAAGAAAACTATAGTAGTCCCCATTCCAAAGAAAGCAGGTACAGACAGGTGTGAAAATTACAGAACCTTCAGTTTAATAAGACATGCTTGCAAAATTTTAAAATAAATTATTTACAGAAGAATGGAAAGTCTGGTAAAAGCTGACCTCGTGGAAGATTAAGATAGTAGATGAGTTTTGTTACTTGGGAAGTAAAATAACATAAAATGGTTGCAGTACAGAGGATATAAAATATAGAATGGCTTTGGGAAGGAAAGCAGTTTTGGAAAAAAAAAAAAAAAAAAAAAAAGGATGCAGGTTGCTGTTCTTGTGATCAGATGAAGAGGCTTGCTCAGGTTAGAGAAGGGTGGAGAGCTGCATCAAACCAGTCTCTGGACTGAAAACAACAACAACATGCCTCATGGAGTAATTACTGTTGGGTGAAAATCACTGTCTTAGGAAATGTAATTTTTTCAACGATTGTTGAAACACTTGCAAAAGTATGTAACAAGTTTAACTTTGTGGTTTAACTGTATAAATTTTATGTGAATCTCCACAAGATTGTCTGTGTTATGTCAGTTAAGTTTCCTTTATTTAAAATATATATATATATATAATTATAGAATAGAGGCCAGTAAAACTGTTCCTCTCAAAGCTTCTTCTTGGTGAGGCTCAGACCATTGTCACAGAAGGTATCAGTTAAATAATGAAAAAGGAGATTTTCATCTATGTATCATCAAATCACACTATTAAATAAAGACTTCAAATTTTTTAATGCTGAATAAAAACCTAAATTTCACATTGACTGGGCTGTTTAACAGCTTTCAAACATCACCTGATTCGATATCAGTTCTGAGTCCATAACTCAAAACAACAATCAAAAACAAGAGAGAACATATATGTCCATGGATCTCACACAGAACTCATATATATTTCTTTTTACTAACAGAGATTGTTCCTGGTGCAGATCCACTAGCACTAGTCGTGTAACTGCCTAGACGTCCACCTGGTTAACCCTCCTACTACCAGAATTTTTTTGTTACCTTTGGGGTCAATATGACCCAAGTAATTAACACAAGATATATTGGCAGTATTTAATTTATTTTAATGAACTGACACAAAAGCATACATTACTGATTGAAACCAGGTGAAGTAGATATATAAGCACTTACATATCTTGTCTCAACACTTGATCTTATAGACCCTTACATGTAAAACGAAGCAACTCTTTACATTTAAAATAAAGAATGTCTGAATGGTGTTTACAGACAAAGTAAAAGCATCTTCTGCATGTTTCTGAATGTTTTCTATCCACTGAACTTTCGCACAGGTAGCACTGTCCATGTTTTACCCCCATATGCACTTGTGCTGAAGGAGGACGAGGCAGAGAAGCTTTGCTGCGCTCACTTCTGTTTTTCTGTACTAGACTTGTTTCCAGTTCCAGAAGAAATTCTCTTCTTTTGTAGTTGGTTTTCTTTATTCCAGTCAGGATTTAAGTCCAACCAAATTATGAAAGCATTCAGGGCACTAATATCCAAAATATTATAAAAAATCACCATGGGCCATCTTCTTGTCATACTTTTGTGGTGTAGGTTCTGACTAACTTGTCCATAGTGTCTACACCTGATTTTGTTGCATTATAGTCTAGGATTATAATATGTTTCGTTGCTTTGCCGTCACCTATTTCCTCCCTGAAATGCATAGTACTCAGCAATGTCACTATATTACCCTTTTTTGGGCAATAGGAGACTATTGTAGCTGATTCCTACAATCCGAAAAGAGATGAACCTGTCGTTCTTCCCCTTGCTTTGATACCCCCCAGGGGCCCACAGCTCTTTTGTGGGTACGTGTGTGGCGCGCACGGGTCCCCGAGCCATTGCAGCCTTTTTTCCTGCTTTCCCCAGGCTGCATTACCCCTCCTAGTTCCCCCTCCTTCCCATCCCAATTCCTCCTTCCCACCCTCTCCAACCCCGTCTCGCGGTGGTACTCTGGATGACGGCTTGGCTATCCCATGGTACCGATTGTCCTGCACTTTGGTTTTGTCTGCTGTGTACACCGGTTTTTGGCCCAGTTTGGTCCCCCTCGGGGTTTGACCTTCCATACCAAAATTGTCCGATAATGTGTGAGCCAATTGGGGAAGAACTCCCGACCTAGCCCCTACAGCGCGGGTCCTATCCTTTCCTTTCCACTTCCTTTCCTCGCTGTAGCCCCCATCCCCCGCTAGGTCCCCAGCACGTGTAGCCAGTCCGTGTGGGGGGGCTGTTATGTACCCTTTGGCTGAGCCCCCTGACACCACAGGGATCACACTACTGGTGTCTGAGCTGCGACCTCTCCATGCAAGCCAAGGAGTTGATGCCTGTCCTCGGGGGTATCAGAACTCCCGGCAATGGCCATCGTGCCAGGTGGCCTTTGCTGAGGCTGGGTGGCGCCCATGGAGAGAGCCCCGGTTTCGGAGTGGGTGACACCAGGACGGACGTCTAGCACTATGAAAAGAGTTAGACTCCAAAATGGTCGTGCATCGGCCGTCTCTCAAGACAGGAAGAGATCGTTTAATGCTGTTACTGCGGATAAGAGGATGTTTCCCTCCCTTGCTACCCCTTGGGAGGAAGGCCAGGCTCGCCGGTTAGGAGCAAAACCCTTTCCTCGCTATCTCGTTTGCTCAAGGACTGATGGAGGGACTTTCACTTCCACCAAACCTCTGTTCTTTGTCGAGACCATAGAGGACAAGTTTGGTGAAGTGGAATCTATGGGTAAGCTTAGATCTGGTTCATTACTCATTAAAACAGTCTCGGAAGCCCAGTCTGAAGCTTTGCTCGCCTGCAACACCCTTGGCGACATTCCAGTCACAATTGTCCCGCACAAATCATTGAATATGGTACAGGGTGTGATATTCCACCGGGACCTCCTCCTTCAAACTGATGAGGAGCTTAGGGCCTATCTCGAGCGGCGTGGTGTACATTTTGTTCGCCGCGTTCAGAGGGGACCTAAAGATAACCGCGTCGATACTGGGGCCTTTATCTTGGCCTTCGAGGGGGACACACTCCCAGAGGAGGTCAAGATCATGATATATCGATGTGAAGTGAAGCCCTACATTCCACCTCCCATGCGGTGTTTTCGATGTATGAGGTTTGGTAATATGTCCTCTCGCTGTACAGCAGTCCCAGTATGCGGTGATTGTGGACACCCACTACATGAGGGGAGCCCCTGTGTTCCTCCGCCGGTGTGCGTCAACTGTCAACAACACCACTCTTCACGGTCGCCAGATTGCCCTATGTTCAAAAAAGAAAAGAAGATACAAGAGTACAAATCCCTGGAGCGTTTGACGTACCCTGAGGCCCGCAGCAAATATGAACGTCTGCATCCCGTGCAAATGGCGACGACCTTCGCTACGACGTTATCGTCTAGCCTTTCACCCTCCCCTTCCCACTCCCATCTCCCCCCTACACCCCGTCCACACCCCTCCCTCACATCTCCCTCTCCTGTAGCTCCTGTAGCCCTCCCTTTGTGTCCCACCCCTTCCCAGCCGGAGAAGTGCACCCCTTCTCCGTCGCCTGCCGGTGACAGTGCCCTATCTCAGGGCCTTCCGTCCCGGCGTTCCCCAGATCGGAGATCTTCGACCTCCAGCCGGCCATCGGACTCCAAGTCAGTGAGTTCAAAGGTCGCCCGATCCTCGTCAGTACCAGACCTAACTGACAAAAGTCCTCTCTCTGGGGTGGGTCCTGCCCGTCCCACACGAGAGAAGGAGAAGGAGAAAGAGAAAGAGAAGGAGAAGGAGAAGAAGAAGAAGAAACCAAAGTTACAAGATAAAGCCCCTCCGGTACCACCGGAGGTGCCGACTGTGCTTTCGCAACTCGCTCATCCCATTGAGCCCGAGGCTGATCAGCTATTTATGGATGTTGTCCCTTCTTCTTTGGTGACGGACGCTGACAAAGCAGCGTGACAGACGTTATGCCATTCGCTTCCCGCCTAGATCCTCGTGATGTGATCATCCAATGGAACTGTAATGGTTACTACCGTCACCTCTTGGAGATTAAACAGCTAATCTCTCTCTCTTCTGCGGCCTGTGTCGTCCTGCAGGAATCGAGGTTTATGGATGCACATTCACCGACCCTCCGTGGGTTCCGTGCTTTTTGTCGGAACCGGGTTGGTCCCCTCCAGGCGTCTGGTGGGGTTTGTACTTTGGTCCGGACAGATATTGTCAGTACCTGGATTCCTCTCCAAACTCCATTGGAAGTGGTTGCTGTCCGGGTTCACTTGGACACTCCATTGACCATTTGCAACCTCTACCTTCCACCTGACAGGCCACCTACTCTCACGTCCCTAGTGGCCCTCCTTCAGCAACTCCCCCCTCCTTACCTCATCCTTGGGGACTTCAATGCCCACCATCCTTTGTGGGGCAGTGCTTATACATCTAGCCGGGGCCGCCTCATAGACCAGTTTCTTGCTGACCACAATCTGAGCCTTCTCAACGATGGTTCCCCAACTCATTTTAGTGCCGCTCACGGCACCTTTTCTGCCATAGACCTCTCTCTCACTTCTCCTTCTCTCCTTCCTTTATTTCACTGGTCGGCGTATGACGACCTCTGCGATAGCGACCACTTTCCGTTGATCCTTTCACTTCCCTCACGCCTACCACGAGCCAGGGTACCCCGCTGGGTATTCCGTCGTGCTAATTGGCCGCTATATACATCCCAGGTTGTGTTCCCATCTTCCCCCTCAGGCTGTATAGATGATATTATAAGCCAAATGACCAACATGATCACCCAAGCTTCCAACGCCGCTGTTCCCCGGTCGACAGGCCCTCCTTCTCGCCGGCCTGTCCCTTGGTGGAATGCAACTGTTGCCGCAGCCATTCGCGAGCGCCGAAGGGCCTTGCAACATCTTAAGCGCCACCCATCGCTCGCTGGTCTAATAAATTTCAAACGTCTGCGTGCCAGAGCTCGTTACTTAATCAAACAAAGTAAGCGGACATGCTGGGAGCATTTTGTCTCCTCGTTGGGTTCTTCTGTCCCTTTGACAAGAGTGTGGGCTATGCTCCGATCTATCCAAGGTAGCTGGCGGCCGTCTTCCGTCCCTGGTCTTGCCCTGCCTGATGGGGTCTGCACGGAGCCATCTGTTGTTGCAGAACATCTTGCAACTCACTTCGCCAATGTCTCGGCGACAACTTCATATCCGGCGACCTTTCTCCTTCAGAAACACCAGGCCGAAACCTTCAAATTAGGCTTTACTTCTCACCAGGTGGAACCATATAACGAACCTTTTACTGACTGGGAGCTGTCGCTGGCCCTCTCCTCTTCTCGTGATTCAGCACCTGGCCCTGACGATATCCATAATCAATTGCTGAAACACCTTAACCCCTCACAACGACAATTTCTCCTAAAAGTTTTTAACCGTATTTGGCTTCAAGGGGTGTTCCCCTCCCAGTGGAGGGAGAGTATTGTGGTCCCTGCCCTCAAGCCTGGCAAGGACCCGTCGGCGCTGGACAGTTATCGACCAATAAGCCTGACAAGTGTCCCCTGTAAACTACTTGAGCGGATGGTAGCCCGCAGATTATGCTGGGTTCTTGAATCCCGGGGACTTCTCTCACCTTACCAGTGTGGGTTCCGGGAGGGACGATCCCCTATTGACCATTTACTTCGACTGGAGACTGCGATCAGACAGGCCTTCTCTAAAAGACATCATCTGGTAGCAGTCTTCTTCGATCTGCATAAGGCGTACGACACTGCTTGGCGTCATCATATTTTACGTTCTCTTCATGACTGGGGCCTCAGAGGCTCCTTACCAATTTTTATCCGTCAGTTTTTATCCCACCGCCTGTTCCGTGTCAGAGTTGGCTCTTCCTTTAGCTCCCCTCGGATACAGAACGGTGTCCCCCAGGGCTCAGTGTTGAGTGTTACACTTTTTCTAATCGCCATCAATGGGTTGGTGAGCTCTGTTGGGTCACTGGTAACCCCGGCGTTGTATGTCGACGACTTTTGCATATGGTACAGCTCCTACTCATTAGCCTCTACTGAACGTCAGCTCCAGAGCGCCATTCGGCGGGCTTCAGTGTGGGCTACGTCCCATGGTTTCCAGTTTTCCTCATCAAAAACGAGGGTGGTGCACTTTTGTCGTCGTACTACAGTTCACCCTGATCCAGAACTGTTCTTGGGTAATCAGCGCCTGGAAGTTGTAGCACAGCATCGTTTCCTGGGTCTTCTCTTTGACAAAAAATTGACTTGGGTGCCCCATATTCGCCACCTAAAGATTAGTTGTATGAGGAAACTCAATGCCCTACGTTTCCTTGCTCATTCATCTTGGGGTGCAGACCGAACAACTATCCTCCGTATCTATCGGGCTCTAATCTTGTCCCGATTGGACTATGGGTGTCAAGTTTATGGCTCGGCAGCTCCTTCTGCCCTGAAATTATTAGACCCGGTTCACCATTATGGTGTCCGCTTGGCTACAGGTGCATTCCCGACTAGCCCGGTCGACAGTCTCCTTGTTGAGGCGGGAATCTGCCCTCTTCAGGTCAGGCGGCATCAGCTTCTGGCGTCTTATGCCATCGCCATCCGGCAATATCCTGCTCATCCCGCTTACCAGGTTCTTTTTGCATATGAAGGGCTTCGACCCCCTGATACCCGGCCGCGGGCGGGCCTTCCCGTCGGACTGCGGCTTGCCTCTCTTTGCCGGGATTTCCATTTCCCTTCGCTAGATTGCGCCCCCCATTTTACTGCACGCACACCTCCGTGGATGGTGCCGCGACCACTAATTCGGACGGATCTCTTCCAGGGCCCAAAAGCTTTAATTTCCCCCATGGTCTTTCGGCGTTTGGTGCGCCCAGTACTAGAAGAGTTTCAGGGAACCTCTATCTTCTACACTGATGGCTCGAAAACAGCGGGCCACTCCGGATATGCTTTTACGTCTCCTGTTGGGGCGGAATGCCATTCTCTGCCAGAGGCATGCAGTGTGTTTACGGCAGAGCTGATGGCGATTTATAGAACCCTCTGTTTTATTAAACGTTCTGCCGTGGAACGTGGTTTAATCTGTGCTGACTCCATGAGCAGTCTGCAGGTCATTGATCGTTGTTTCCCCTCCCATCCTTTAGTTATTTCCATCCATGAACTCCTTGCTGACCTTCATCGTGCTGCCTGCTCAGTTACCTTTCTCTGGGTGCCAAGCCATGTTGGTATTACAGGGAATGAAGTAGCTGACCAGTTGGCTAGATCGGCAATTACTCGCTGCCCGTCTCCCTTTCAAATTCCGGGTGCGGATCTGCGGGTGCAGATCAGATCTTTGCTTCACTCCTCATGGGATAGCAGTTGGAAAGCTACTGCCCCTTCCAATAAACTCCGCACCATCAAGGATACGACTGCAGCTTGGAGTTCATCTTTACGCCCTTCCCGGAGAGAATCAATTGTCCTCTGTCGCCTCCGTCTTGGACACTGCAGGCTGACCCATGGATTTCTTTTACGAAATGACAATCCACCACATTGTGATTGTGGAGCCGTACAATCCGTGTCTCATATTCTGACTGAATGTCCTCTCCATTCCACACTCCGTGGCGACTATGGCCTACCGCCTGAATTGCCTTCAGTTTTGGCGGATGACCCACGGATGGTTGATCGCGTCCTTGCCTTCCTCCGTGAAAGTAGATTTTATTGTCAGCTCTAGGACTCGCTTGTTCAGGGTGAGTGGGTTTGTGATTCTTGGCTGATTGTGGGGTTTAGAGCCTTATCCCCATCAGCCCCCCCCCCCCCCCCCACTCTTTTACATTTTAATGTAGTTTTATTTCTCCCTGCTCAGGAGCTATGATACGTTGACCACTGTGCCATTAGTACCTTGTGGTTAAGGCTAGAGGTCGCTTCCAGAGCTGTGGGTTCGGACACTGTAGCATTTGCTGCCCTTGGTTGGTCTTAGTCTTGTTGACGAGTCGATTTTACTTCCTAGTGTAATGGTCTTTTGGCTTTCACCTATCTTTTGTCGAGTTCCATGGCGTATTCAATTTGAGGTTGAAGGGACTGATGACCTCGTTGTTTGGTCCCTCATGTCCACCACCACCCACCCACCCCTTGCTTTGATAAATTCTGCAGGTAGTTCACTTCGACTTTTTCTTAGTGTTTCTAGCAGAGTCATTTGTTTTCGTTCTAGTTCCTTTGCCAACTCCAAACTTGTAAAGAAATTACCTGTTGTGATATTTCTACCACTTCCAGATAAATGTTCTTTCAGTTCTAACACTACTCTTTTCCCCTGATTTATTTCTCTATGCTGGCCTTCGCCCTTTCCTGTGTACACCTGCAGGTGTGTGACATAGTAATTAGTGCTGTCACATGCAGCCCAAATCTTTATACCATACTTTCCAGGTTTTGAGGGGCTGTACTGGCGAAATGGACAACTACCCCTGAAAGTTACCAGTTGTTCATCAACTGTAATATTCTCATGTGGTTCGTATGCATCATGCAATGTGCTTACCCACTGCTCAAATAAATCCCTTATAGGAGCCAATTTATCATTTCTGTACAGCTGTTCCTAGCCAGAGAACTATTGAAAATAGGTCGGCCATGCTCTTCATTCCATAAATTCACTATGCCCTCATTGTGACCTTTGTACACCTGCGCAATAATAAGCAGGCCAAGAAAGCATTCAAATTCTTCTCTATCAATATCTGTCCATTTGTTACTGAAAGTAATGTTACCCTCTTTGTTGGTCCACTTCAAAATAATCTGGAAAATGTTGGGCTTCATAAATAATTCAAATGCTGACTGCACAGTATTTACGTTCCTTACAGTATGTCTCGTGGGACCTGGAGCTGTCTTCAATATATTTCGTGCTGGCTGTCTCCCATGTAATCTAACAGGATTTTTTCCCCATGTTTCATTTCCATTTCTCGACCTGAAAAAATGGGATTACTTACATATTATTATTATTATTATTATTATTATTATTATCAGCTTCAGTTTCCAAATCTTCAGTTGATTCACTACCTCCAGAAATAACACCATCAATCTCTTCGCCGTCATCAGATGCTGTATCTCCTAATTCCTCTTCTTCATTCAAAATTGCTTGTATTTCTGTACTACTCAGACGTTTTCTAGACATAATGTAGTTCTTGCACACGCTGAGACAAAACACTAGCAACAACTGAGGCAACACACAACTACTGCTGAGGCAAGAAACGACAACAATGGGTATAAATAAGAAGTGGAAAGTGTTAGTTTCATCGTTGCAGGTGTTTCCTATAACATCTGTTCAACTTAATATCCACTGTTCTGTTTTCATAATGTTACATTCAAGAAACAAAAAAAATATAGATTGGGGTCATGCTGACGCCAGTGGTATTCAGTGCATAGCCCATGAATAAATTTTAATACAGTAGAACCTCGTTTTTACGCTTTTCAAGGGACTTCAGTGAAATGGTGTAAAATGCAGGAAAATTTGTTTTAAATGGTAAAATATGCTTACTGGATCAGCCTTGCATTTTCGTAGTTTATTTGTGATATATGTACATAATAGGCATCTAAATACTCACCAGGAAGTTTATTATACAATAAAGGTTATCAAAATTTTTACTATTTTAAGCGCCAGGCAAAACATAATTTTATGGAAATAGAAATTTTTGACGTAATTTCATTCATCATTCGAGGATGCCACTGTTGGGCTATGTAACACATCTTCAAAATTATCTGAACTGCTTTGATAGATATCGTTTGGACGCTGCTGCCAGGCTATGTAACACATCTTCAAAATTACTGCCTTTTAACGGCATTAATTATTTACGTAGTAAAACTCATGAAGTTCCGTTCTTTTTGTATTTTTAGATGTTTCACACGATAATATTAGAGAATTTATTCATGTTCCCGAGTACAAACATATGCATAAGTATTTTTGTGACGTTTGGATAGGATCGGCATCTCTCAATATTTTCACTTTTTTGTGATTGTGGGTATTATGAAACCCAACTTTGACAGATAATGTTCTTTATTAATCAGAAATATGTATTACAAAAACTCTTTACTCTCACTTCAACAAAGCAACTGGTTTTGATTGATTGATTACACAGCAGCCGCTCTGCCAAAGAAGCTAGCGGAAAGAGGCACTACACCGCCACAAATCAGCGTTATTCTCTCATCAACAAACTGTTCTGTTTGTCTGAGTAGACGCCAGGCGCTCTGGCAAAGAAGCTGGAGGAAAGAGGAACTACATCGCCACAAATCGGCGCGTTGTAAGTCAACAACGAAATGCGAAATATATGTTTCAATAAATGCAAAATGTCAAGAAACTCGACTGTGAATAATTTTTAAGCACTATACTTTATGGGGAAAGCCATGCTAGTGTCAATTGATGTACATTAAGTCATTTTTCTTCACGGAGATGCATCTGAAAAGTGTAAAACGCAGGAAAAGTGTAATTATGTTAATGCAAAAATGAGGGCGAATTAACATTGTAAACATAGGAAATTTGATGGGACCGACAAAAAATGGTGTAAATGGCAGGAAAACGTAAAAACCGAGAACGTAAAAACGAGGTTTTACTGTATGTTGTAAATGTAAAACTGAATAATATGTCATTGCATACAAGCAAGTTAGAGAGACAAAGTCATAAATTTTGAAAATAAGGGAGATACATATTTCAAATGGGCTTATGGGGTCATATTGACCCCAGTGGTAGTAGGAGGATTAAACAAAATATCCAGGGCAGTAATTAGCCTTATAACTTCTCAATTAGCCAAAAAATTAATTATTTGGTCATATTGGGTCATTCAGGAGGAATGTAGTGTAACTTGTTACATTTCAACTTAAGTCTGGGCGTGTCATACATCTGACAGATGGGATATTGAACATTTGTGGGAAAAAAATTAAAACATTGGTCCTAAACAAGCTTGTAGAAAGTATCCCAATGATTCATATGCAAGCATGTTGTTCTGTATGAAAGATAAAGATTTACCCCAAATGTCTATCTTCAGACATTTGGATACGTAGTCTTGTGAAATCAAACATTTATTTTTGAAACACTCTGTACTTTACAGATTCTATTTACGTAGTTCTGAAGACATTACTTTATGACTTTAGAAACTAAAATAATGACAAATGTTTATCTGTGATATTCAATAAATTGTGGTTTGTGCTTGGTAGTTTAACTGTTTAACATAAAATCCCGAGTATACTCGTTTTTTTAATTCTGACGAAATAATAAAACGCAGAGTATACTAGGGCTAATCATTTCCGAGTGGCACACATTTTAAAAGGCCGAATTTACTCGTTCTATTTAGTGTTTTGGCAATTCCTTAATATTGTTGGTAGATATTGCTGTGGACTGTTACTCCGAAATTCATATTTCTGCCAAGAGATGTCTCTAAATCAGGCACACTAGCAGTCAGTGCTACAACGTGTTCTTGGAGTTTTCCTGTTACTTTCTCACATTTTATGAAAATGGAGAGTGAAGATGAGTTTGATATTGAATGTAGTGGATCTGAGAGTTCTGAAGATAGCTATGAAGACTGTTCGGAAGAAGAAAGTGATGATTCATTTACTTCTGATTGTGACATTGTGAGTGCCAAGGTGTGGTGCGAGATAGATCCATCAAGGCCTCTGCCACCTGCTCCACCACGTTTCCCATTTACAGGTAAACCTGAAATCACTTTTGAACCCTGTATTGAAGATGTCTTGAATTGTTTCAAACAGTTTATTGATGAAGGATTCATGCAAATTTTGGTTACCGAGACCAACAAATATGCAACACAAGCAAACGTCCCAACATGGAAGCCAACAACAATTGATGAAATGTACATATTTGTTGCTGTAATATTGTTACAAAGCAGTGTGAAAAAACCCACATATCAGATGTACGGGACAAAAATAGCTACATTTGCCACACCAATATTTCGCGAGATTCCATACACGAGGTTTGTCAATTTGAAGAATAATTTACATTTTTTGGACAATGCAACCTATATCGCAGAAAGTCATCCACAACCCAAACTGAATACAGTATGGCCTATTGTGAGCTACCTGTCAGCTAAATTTAGAAACATTTGTGTTCCAGAAAGAGATGTCACCATAGATGAAAGCCTGCTGCTGTATAAAGGGCGACTGGGATGGATCCAATATTTGCCACTCAAGAGAGCTGGGTTTGGCATAAAAACATTCATGTTATTTGAGTCAGTGAGTGGATGTGTTTGGTTCCTAATTATTTACATTGGCAAGGGCACTAAATTTGATGACGATTACAAGGATCTGCCAATGTCATCACAAATTGTAATGACACTAATGTGACCCTTGCTAAATATGGGATATTGCTTGACTCTACATATCTGTTCTTTTTGTTGTCAGAAGGTCAGCAAGCTGGGGAGAACTATAATAATTATCATTATTATAGTTCTCCCCAGCTTGCTGACCTTCTGATAACAAAAAGAACAGATATGTATGGCACCGTGCATCCAACAAGAAAAGAAATGCTGCCTTATTTATGGACCAAGAAACTAAAACAAGGGGAGGTTGTAGCATTCCAGCATGGTAAACTAACTGCACGGAAATGGAATGATAAGAGACGTCTGCATGCTGTCCACTATCCACAATGCAGAAATGCAAACACGGAAAGTAAGAAATAAACATGTTGTCAAACCAGTGGCTGTATTTGCTTATAATGACACAATGGGAGGTGTGAATAAAGTTGATCAGCACATCACAAACAATCCATTGCCACGCAAGAGGTGTAAGAAGTATTGCAAGAAGATAGTTTTTCATCTCTTGGAATTAGCAGAATGAAATGAGTTTGTCCTCCATAAAAACCATGGAGGAAAGCACACTACCCTTGACTTTCACGTGGCTGTCGCTGAACCGCTCATTGCCAAACATCAGGGGGAGGAATGTTCACCCAGAGCAGCGGGCCGTCCATCAGCAAAAGCAACCCCAACGCGACTTGTTGGACGTTATTTCCCATCTGTGATTCCTCTGACCGAGAAGAAGCAGAATCCAACAAGAATATGTAGGATGTGCAGTAGTGTGTGTGATTCCAGTGGTAAGAAGGCACGGAGGGAATAAAGATATATGTGTAAAGACTGTGGTGTAGCTTTGTGTATTGATCCTTGCTTCAGGGTATTTCACACAGCCACAAACATATAAACGATGGCTCCAAATTTTCATGGTTAGTGTTTCTGTTCACTGTTAGTAC
This sequence comes from Locusta migratoria, assembly GCA_026315105.1. Taxonomy (NCBI): domain Eukaryota; kingdom Metazoa; phylum Arthropoda; class Insecta; order Orthoptera; family Acrididae; genus Locusta; species Locusta migratoria. Next base: position 261,679,541 of record CM048751.1, read on the forward strand.
TTTGATGCCCAGAATTCACTTTTTTTATGTAATTTTAAGAAGAAAATAAAGGGTTAAACATTTCATGAGTATACTCGTGATTTTAAACTATGGGATATTTGGAGATGAAAAAGTCCATTGTTAAGCATTAAAAAATAATGTAATTGTAACTGTCATTATTGTACTTCACTGAATATGTCATTCTACCAATTAAAAAAAAGGTGAAAAAAGAACCACCATCTTGTAAATAATACATATATGTTAAGAGGTTAAAGGGTAGAGTGGTCACCGATACAGGAACAGTCAAGTAATGTAGATCACCAGGCTTGAAAAATATTTATGGAAAGTGTTAGACTATGAAGTAATAGTCTAACAATGGAAATTCCAGGAAGAATTCAACAATCGTTTTGAGAAGGATAGGTTGCTACTCACCATAGAGATGTCTCGATGAGCCTCAGAAAGACCTCACATAACAGAATACAACTTACTGAATAGTTTTCGGTGGTAATGACTTTCCTAGCTATTACTCTCCGAGAACTGACATAGGACGTATTTCAGGCATGGTAAGAAACTGTTCAAGATGACTTTTGTCATTTGTTTAAATCCATGCTACAATGACTGCAATCGCTTGTGACCATGGAGACCAGACATACTGATTTCGGTTATAGAAATCAGTTCCGAATGGAATGACAGTTGAATAATTTAATACTGTTATTAAATTTGGTAAATATGAAACTGATGTTTCAATATTTTTGAGAAGGATAGGTTGCTACTCACTACAGAGACATCTCAATGAGCCACAGAAAGGCACACATAACAGAATACAACTTGTAATTTGCTTCTATGACATTCTTTCAAAGTGAAGAGAAGGTTTTCCAGCTGCAAAAACTTTCACAGTGACAACAGCAGATCTTTGAAAATTGAAAACCTGAAAATGCACTTTGTAATACAATGGAACTATGCATAAAATGAAGATTTAAAGAATGTGTTAACAAATTTGAAACACTTTAAACAAGAAGTACACAGTAATAAAAGCATGGTTTTTATTGTTTCCACTGTACTTCAAAGCACCCTCCCCCTTTCCAGGCACATGAAGACATTTTTAAAACAAGTGCTGATTAGTTCCAAACACTGTAAAAAGTTATGTACTATGCTTGCAATTTGTTCAGATGTGAGTTTGGATAACATGATACATTAAGATCTAGTTCATAAATGTTTCCATATTTCATTGTTTTTACGTCATCTGGGCCTTACTAATAAGTATTCAGAATATATGTAGAATTGACTTGTGTTGTTTTATTGTCTTCTAGCTATATCGTTAATTTTTGTAACAATTGTAAACAGGATTTCACATTATGAGTTTTATTTGCCTTTACCTCAGGAAATGTTTTTCATTTGTAGGTTCTTGGATTGTATGCTCTTGTTTTCATGGTTGCTTTGCCCACTGTTGTGGGAATGTGGTGGTACAAGTCTATTCGATATTCTGGAGACCAGGTGAGTAAAATTATGCTGTATCTCTTGAAATTAATGGATAAATATAATACAGAAATTTCAATAATTTGTTAATAATAGCAAAATAGTTCTTAATTTCATATTACCAAAATAACAGCAATATTCTTTCAAATTATATCTCACTGTTACATTGGTTTCTTGGTGTGGTTTTTTGCTTTGTAACATCCATTTAATCAATGTGCAATTTTATTAATAAGAAATTGTGAATAGTGGACATTACAGTGAATTACTTATTTCATTTTCTTTAATAATAATAATAATAATATTAAAAAAGAAGAAGAAGATGATAGAGTGGCTGGCTAGTAGTTACCTCAGCTCAGTAACCTTCGTAACCTCCTAGTCCATCCCTATGAAAACCCCAAACCACCTTCCTTACCCTCCGGCTCCTACCCATGTAACTGCTCCCGTTGCAAAACCTGCCCTATGCACCCTTCCACCACCACTTACTCCAGTCCTGTAACCCGGAAGGTGTACACAATCAAGGGCAGAGCCACTTGCGATAGCACCCCCATGATTTACCAACTGACATGCCTGCACTGTGAAGCGTTCTATGTGGGAATGACCAGCAACAAACTGTCCATTCGCATGGACAGTCACAGGCAGGCAGTGTTTGTTGGTAAGGAGGATCACCCTGTGGCTAAATATGCCTTGGTGCATAGCCAGCACATCTTGGCACAGTGTTACACCGTCCGGGTTATCTTGATACTTCCCACCAACACCAATCTTTCAGAACTCCAGAGATGGGAACTTGCCCTTCAACATATTCTCTCTTCCCGTTGCCCACCTGGTCTCAAACTCCAGTAAATTCAACTTCCCGCCCACCATCTTTAGCATCTTTGCCTCAGTTCTGTTGACAGAGCATCTGCCTCAAGTGGTATCTCTGTCCAACTTCTTTTCTTTTTACAAATGTCTGTCTAGGTGTGTTTGCATTTGGATATGTGTGAGTGTGTGTGTAGTTGTTTACCTGCCTTTTTTTCCCCTAAGGTAAGTCCTTCCACTCCTGGGATTGGAATGACTCCTTTTCCACTTCCTTAAAACCCATATCCTTCCCTTTCTCCTCTCCTTCCTTCCTCTTTTTCCTGAAGAAGCTGCCAGTGGTGGCGAAAGTTTGAATGTTTGTGTGTTTTTATTTGTGTTTTATGTTTCTATCGGCGAGCCTGTACTTTTGGTAAGTCAAACAATCTTTATTTTTAGATGAAGTTTACTTACCAGGCGAAGGAGCACAGGTAGTGAAAGTAACAAATAAAATACACGCACATAAACGCAAGATTTTGCAACCCAGTTGCATCTTCAGGCTGGAGGGAGGGAGAGGAAAAAGGAAATGATGGGGGTTTTAAGGGAGTGGGTAAGGAGCCATGCCAATCCTGGGAGAGGAAAGACTTCCCTTGGGGGGGGGGGGGGGAGGAAGGTAAACACACACACACACACACACACACACACCTACCTAGGTTTTTGTAGAAAAGTGTTGAGGGGAAATAAGTGAAGGAAGGCATACTGACAACAGCAAAAGCTGAAGAGGCACTGAATCAAATTTATGAGGAAAGAAATTGTTAGTAAAGTAATAGGTTGTTTGAAATAATACATACTGAAACATCAGTGAATAAGAAACTTGTACATATGGTTCTTGGGTGAGACATCGTATGTTGTGAAATATTCACAATATTTCAGCAGTGCATGTGATCAGTATCTTCAGATGCAGCAAACACACTGCTGTGGTACAACGGAAGCCTCCTATTTATATCAGTATAAGGTGAAACCACACACATATCAATTTGAAGACCAATAGTACAAATATGTTAACTGAAAGTGACGAAGACCGGTACACCAGATGTTGAACAATGAACCAAACGCTTCAATGTGTGCATGAAGGGAGTCAGTAACCATGTCCTGTTGTTGCCCATCTCAACCCCATCTGTTGGGAAAAGTAAACGGATGTGTGTCTACACTTGTGTGTACTAATTCTCACCCAAAAGGTCTTATGTTTTCACTGAGTTGCTTATTGTTGTATGACCAATAGTATTACTCGGTGCTTGCCGTGATTTTAAAACAATCAATACTGGAGCCTTGGCTGTACTAAGGTGGTATGCTGGGTCTTTTTTAAGTGGATTCGTCGAACTGTGAATTTTCCTGCTTCTTTAATAACGCTGTCTCAGTACATATACATCAATGAGAGACTTGAAGTATTTTTGTAATCTATACTGTGCCCTGTAATGACAGTGATCAGCCGTTGTAGGTACTCTAGTTCTTCGAGACACATGCCGTAGATGCCACTGTAGCAAAAGACTTTTTTGAATGAGAATGGAAATACGCCAGTGTGGACTAACATACTGATGTGTGTCACCAGCAAGGTTGTTGGCATGGCCGACAGCAGCACATGGCATAATTAACAGCCTTTGCTTGTGTGCTGAAATGTTTGGTTCTTCAGACAACAGACTCTTCTGCTTCCAGTTTGTAATTTTGCGTTATTAATCCCTGAATTCCATGCTCCTTCCTGCACAGTTTTGTCTTAGACTGGATTGATTAGGAGTCTTCGGCCATAGTCAAGCAGTATGTTAATTGAAGATGTATTAATCAGTTGTCTTTACAAAATATTGTAGAAATTTCCAGTTTCTCTCTCTCTCTCTCTCTCTCTCTCTCTCTCTCTCTCTCTCTCTCTCTCTCTCTCAAGAATATCAACTAGTCCATTGGAAAAGCCTTAAACAATGCAATAAAAATATTGTAATGGAAGTAAGTCCATGTGGGAGGTAAAAACTTGTGAAGGGAGACCAAGGATTGCCTACAGCAACAGCGTTCAAATAGATGTGTGTGGTAGCAGTTATGCAGATATTAAGACTTTGCATAGGATAAAATAGTATAGATTGCTGGTTGAAATCACTCTTTGTACAAACAATAATAACAATAAGCTACTCAATATGTTTTCCAGCAATCCAAGAATTATTTAATTTGATTTATAATGCAATAAATACCTCACATTTGTATCGATCAGGTTATTAATATTGGTCGGTGATGACATTCTTCAGACCTAAGCAAATGTAGAGTACTACACAATTTGTGGTATTTCGTATATAAATGGTAGTCGCATTAATTTTGTCTTAAATATAAAAATTTAAAGAACCTAGAACAACATTATACTAAACATTTTTGACAACAATGACACACATTCTATAGAATACTAAATTTGTCTGATGATGAGCATTTGCTGAAATCAATAACTTTATTGATAAACATTTCTGATGTGTGGCTAGACTGATAATAAAATAAATGACATAATTAGTGAGTGAAATAGTTTCTCTTCCTCCTCCTCCTCCTCCCCCCCTTTCCTGTAATGTGTTTCAGTGCATCCCTCAAGAACTCAGTATATGGAGCAATATGTAGTATGTTTCCAGTTCTCTTTTTTCCTCTGTACCTCAGTTACCACTGTGGAGAAAGCTCATAGGTTATTAAATGATTCGAGTAAAAGTTTTGTTCAAAATTCATTGTAACCTCATTTTACCTATCTGAACCTGTCATATTGAATTGTAGTCTTTTGTTATTCTTCTTACTCTAGGTAGGTACATCACTATCCTTTCTTTTGCTATTGGTCTTCTGCCTCTTTTCCTCCAAAAGAGGAAATGACTATGAGTAATGTAACAGGTTAATAGTTTACATACCCCTGTTAGGTCTTACATTAATTTTGCTTATTATACTCATTCTTAAGTTTTACATAGTTACTTCTTGTGTTTATTTGATTTTTACATTTTTGCCACATGGTTTGGAAGTGCTATATTACTTACATGTGACATATAACTATGCTTGCAGGTTCTGCTTAATACTACACAGATGTATTACTATTTCTTTCACAAAACACCTTCAATGGCTCTAAAAAGAGTAATTATGATCCTTGCAGCCTCTCTGGAGTTTGAGAAGAAGCACAACAGTGAGATTGTTGAGAGACCTACTGACAATGAAGAAGTTCCTCATGTGAGTAGACACAAAAGACAAGAAATGTAATGTAAGAACAAAGGCTTTTGCGGTCATTATTGTTAAAATTGAAATTCTTCTGAGCTGTTTGCCGCATCATGATGATATATTTCTCCAACGTTTCGGATCCATTACAGAAGCCTTCTTCTGCCTCAATTCCCTGAAGCAATTCCTGTAACGGATCCTAAACATTGGAGAAATATATCATCATGACACAGCAAATATCTCAGAAGGATTTCAATTTTAATTAAATGTAATGCATAAAAATACTTTCACTTTAATATTGAAATATAAATTTCTTTAAATGTTGTCCATTTAATTTTGTTAATAGTAGTTTGCAATAATACACTATTTACAGCATGTTATAAGTTTTAAATCTTGTGGAGAACACCGTGATAGAAGTAAATTAAGGGTGGTTTTCAAATGCGTTGTCAGTATCTTAGGATTTGTTCACAACGTGCCTGTTATTAAAAGGATAAATGCTTGATTGGTACTTGTAAAGACACAGTGCTTGTAAATATACATACTCTTTAGATGTAAAACTTCCTGCGCATACAACAGATACAGAATCTTCAGAATGTTTAAGGGAAACTGCAATGAACGTCAGATATATTCATCAGCAGGATAAATTAAGTTTGGTAAAAAATGTGAAGGACAAGGGTTTGTTGTCAACTTATCAAATAAAGTTAGCCTATTTTTATTATTCTCGGCATTTTCTTGCCACTTTGCTTTAACTGCTCCATGCTACTTTGTTTGTATGAAGCATACATTTTACCATTTAATTCACAGCTACACCTACTGGTCCAGAAACTAAGTCTCTGATGCTCGTCATGAAGGTTCGAGTCCTCCCTAGGGCGTGTGTGTGTGTGTGTGTGTGTGTGTGTGTGTGTGTGTGTCCTTAGGTTAATTTTCCTAGGTTTAAGTAGTTTGTAAGCTACGGACTGATGACCACGCAGTTTGGTCATGTTTGATACGGTTCCACATTACCGCCTAATGTAAAATGTGAGTGTGTGAAATATCAAAACAGCTATATGATTGCATTGAAGTTTTCTTAGTAATCAGAGTACATAATGTCATTTTTAATGGGGGGAATTCTCCAAAGGCTCCGAGAAACCTTAAGGGTATGCAGTACGACCATTGCTTTTCACATTATTTATAAATGTCAAAGATTCTAACAGCGGATGTTTCATGAGGCTTTTCGCGGATTATACTGGTGTATATAGAGTTGTAATACTAAGAAACTGTAGCACAATGAAAAGAGACCTGCAGAGAATCAACACTTGATGCTGAGACTTGCAGTTGATTCTCAACATGAATTAAAGCTATCAGTCACATTCATTAATATTTTCGTTGTGGCTGACGCTATCCTACAGTGAGCTCGGATTCTTATAAGCATCAGCCGCAGCGCACATGTTAAATATCTTAGACTGTGTACGGTGTGATTTAAAGTGTAATGAACACTAATGGAAGGTGGACAGCAGAATGAGAATCATTAAAAGAACTCATCAGGAATTATTGAGCAAGGTGGTGCAGTGGTAGCCCAAGTTAAACATATTCAGGAGGACAGCAGTTGAAAACTGCCTCCAACCATACTAATCCAAGTTACCTGTGATTTACCTAAATCACTCCAGGCAAATGCCAGGACAATATAATAATTGCAGCAGTCTAGATCGCAATATGATATTTGTATTATTTTATTTTTAAATTACCAAATATCACATTGTGATCTAGACTGCTGCAGTTATTATATTATTCAGACATTTTTTATCCCTGTTTCTTTTCCATGGAAACAATGTTCCATAAAATATTAAATGCCACAATGGCTCCTATCAAAGACATAGCCTTAAGAAAAAACTTTCAAAGCATGTGTTCTTTCTTTAATGATGTCATTGTCGATGGGATGTTAAACAGGTAGTCTTCATTCTCTCTTCATTCTTCAGGAAGTGTAGTCCACCCAGAAATAGGCAGATAGCTCACAAAACCATTTACATTTATGTCTTTACTCTGCAAGCCACCTCGTGGTGTGTTGCGGAAAGTATTCTGTGTACCTTTGTCATTTCCTCTTTTTTCCTATTTTCACAGAAAAAAAGATAGCATATATACCTCCATCTCTAAAATTTTATCCTTGTTGACTTTTTGCTAAATATACATAGGAGAGATGAAAGAAGTGAGGAGAGGTGGAAGGATGTACATCAAGGTGACACAAACCTGTCCAATTCTACTTTCATTTGGTCACACTAAATCATGGAAACAGGAAAAAAACACACTGTTACCTTTAATTTAATGTGAGCTTGAAAATTCATAGGGCCACCTAAAGCTTAAGGAAAGAGCACTGAGAATTTTTCTCATAAGACATTGATCTTCTAATAAGGAACTAGTTTTGAGATAAGATTTACTGTATCAGAAGTAGAAAATCCAAATACTGTAAAAGCATCAGTGCATGCATCCTCTATTTCCCTTGTGTGGCGTGATGGCTGTGTTCATATGGCTGCGACTTTGTCTTTGCTAGTGAACTAACAAAGGCCTTGTGGCTGACAACTGATACACGACACTGATATCACACCAAGCTTTGATTTAATTGTCTACAGTGGGGGGGATCTTATGACTGAGCAGTGTTCAGTACCTCTGTCAACGAAGATTTTCACATTGTAATTTCATTTGGCGACTTCCTTGTTTAGAACTAACTGAATTATAGTAATGAATCATAAAATCTGCATAGGAAGCTCAGTGTTTGTAACAAACTGATATACTGTATGTTGCTAAGATGTGTAGTTTCGCTGGCCAAGCCCTGTAAGAGAGATAACCTACACATTCATCGAAACATATATGTTGGTACGTGAAATGGAGCTACTTACACAATAGTTCATAGATTCTGGAAGATATGTCTGCAACATCAAATGGTGGAAATGTGGAAGGCTTAAGTAACATAGCTCCCATCTCACTGAGAGCTGTCATGAGAACCTGTTGTTTATGAGAACCTGTTGTTTATGAGAACCTGTTGTTTATGAGAGCCTTGAGACTTGCCACCACAATGAAAAGAAATGACTCACCCACAAAAGAAACAGAACACAGAAGTAAACACATAGTCATGCCAATTGTGCCATAAATTAAGACACAAGAACCAACATTTACAAGTTCTTTATCACAATACATTTATATGAACAGTAACAGGCAGGTAGTGACAGACTAGTAAAGTTGTGAGTGTAAACAACTGAGAGGGGTGATACAATGGCCCACGCTTATAAACGGTGTCTTGTACAGTAGGCAGCATAGGTGGATACTATGCATTATGTAATATGATAAGGGCTGCCTTTAGTCAACAGCTGTAGAGAATCCATGAGAAGCAAAGTCATGCCTCTGCTGGCTGTTCATGTACATACATATGTACACTGCAGATCATGTGCCAAGCAGAGGGTTTATAGAACTGCTTTTATAATTTCTCTACCTTTTCATTACCTAAAAGAGGGTGGGTAAATAGGAACATGTAAATCTTTCAGTTTTCGATCTGATTTCTCTCATTTTATTTATGATGATAATGTCTCCATATGTAGGTGAGTACTAACAATGTGTGTTTCCATTCAAAGGAGAAAGTTGGTGACTTCAAATACTACACACCTGAAGCCCGTTTTCTTGACGCACAACTCTTGAAATACAAAGGGTTACGTCAGTCTCCTCATTTATTATATCGTAAGTGTAAGGCTTCAGCAAATGGAAATTCTGACCCAAAATAATAAAAAAAAAAAAGGATCTTGAAAATAATGTTAGTAGTACAAACAGGTAATATTGTCACATGGCAATGGTAATGGTCAAATTAATATAGATTGGCCATTATTTATTTGAAATACTAAATATTGTAGTATTACATTCAACAATGTGTTATAACATCATTAATAATATGTTTCTAAAAAAACATATATGCACAAAAATAAGTTCACATTTTTGTTACTTGCAGTGTCTATCGCGATCTGGTTACTTCAATATTAGCTCAACAATCATCGACAGTAACCAACAATCACAATATTGTTCAGTTCCACATACCTCTACACTCAAGGAAATACTCCCCACCACTATAGCTTGAAATTTGCACACCATTGTCATATGACAGTGTCATGCTTCAATGTGATAAGAAATGTTCCCAAATGTTGGGTTAAAGAGTCCATCATGTGATAATGGTAGATATCAAGTATTTATTTTCATCTGAAAATGAATTAAAAACATTCTACATGCCAATGAAATACTTATTGGCAATTGTAGCTGACATCGCTGTCGTCATGGTGTAATAATGGTCTCTTACCAGACAAATATTTTATTGTGGCCTAGGTTATTTTTAGTTGATGTTTAAAATATTGTATCAAGACTGGGTATCTCCGGGAGATATATTCTCAAAAATTACATTTTTATTGGGGTTGTGGGGGTTAATCTTCTGACTCTATTGGATATATTATTATAACATTGGAGTCACGTAAACCTAACTTTCCTCAGTATTCTAGGTAATTTTTAATTTCAGGCTGTTTATTAAAGCCTTCCAAAGTATCTAATATTATTTCTTTAATTTCTTCTAGAGATAAGTCACCAATCTGGACAATTTATGTGGTGGTAACGTATTTGATTTTCATACTTTTATCTTTTAACAGCTCATTAAACAGATATCAAACCTTAGTGAGAAGAATCGTGAGCGGCCTCTGTGCTTCCTGTATTCTTTGAAGGCACGTGCTATCATTCATGCGCATCTGTCTCGAATTTCACTCAACCCAGAAACCTTGGACAAGGATCGGCAGTACATAGTTAAAAAATGCCCATATCTTATTCAAGAAATGGTCAACTGTGTGTCCCAGCTCATTCTTCTGGCATATGCCAGGCGAAGTAAGTATTGTGCAATTTTGATAAGGTGGTCTGAGCTATGTGCATTTAGATTTAAGAGTAGAAGAAGGGGGGAAAAACCAGCTCAAATTCAGTAGCAGAGTAACAATGGAAAATAGTTCTTATGTAATCTTTCTTGATCTAGAACTGTGAGTTAGCCAAGCTTCAAGTTTTGCAGGTTTGGCTGTACCATGTTCTCACACTCTTTGCTATACCAATGCTGCTTGCAGTTCTAGTTCTCTGAGTATGTTTTCAAATGTGCAAAATTGGTTGTAAATCAAACAAAACAAATTAATTTTTAAATAGTTGTATACTATTGGAGTATGATTGGTTTTTCAATTAAGTTAAAGTAACAGTTTTGAAAAAAATGGTAAATTAGAAATAAAATAAAAATGTATAAGCTGCAATTAAATTAGTGAGATCCTTATAAATCTTCACTTTATGTTCAGGTTTGCTCTTAAGAGTGTGAATTGGGCAGGAGTCTGCTAAGAAGTAGAGCTAAGTTGCGTCTATTTCTTACATGCATTTTCACATTTAGCTCATATTTTTCATGTTAAAGATCTCTGACAATTGTGGCTTGGAGCAACGGAAAGTAGTTTTCCTGTTAAATATTTTATCAACATTGTGTATTCATGTACCAGCTCTCAGCTTGCTGAGTGTTTGACAGGGTCACCAGAAAATGTGACCTCCCTACAGCAAATAATACTGAAAGAAAAATATATTACGGGTTTTCCACAACATACTAAAACTGTTTCATATTTACAACTGAAATAGAGTAAAAGTTTGAGTTGAATGGAATGTAGAGCTAAGGGAATTTCCTACTCTTCTATCACTCTCCAATGTGATCTTAGAGAGAGAGAGAGAGAGAGAGAGAGAGAGAGAGAGAGAGAGAGAGAGAGAGGGGAGGGAGGGAGAGAAACAATCCTGTACGAAAAAATAATGTAAAGAAAGTTGGACTTACCAGGCGAGACGGCACCGGTTCGTAGATACACAAATAAAAATAAAAACATACACACACACACACACACACACACACACACACACACACACACACACACGACTGAGCTTTCGCAACCTTAGGTTGCTTCTTCAGAAAGAGCAGGGAAGGAGAGGGAAAAAGAAAGGATGAAGGTTTTAAGGGAGTGGGTAAGGAGCCATTCCAATCCCGGTGGAGGAAAGACTTACCTTCGGGGAAAAAGGATAGGTAAACAAACACACATACACCCACACACACCAAGGCAGACATGTGCAAAATGCAAAAAGGTTGGACAGAGATGCCAGTCGAGGCAGAGGCTCTCTTGAGAAATTGGAGGCAAAGATGTTGTAGAGTGTTGGGCGGGAATTTAAAACTAATGAAGGGTTGAAACCTGGTGGGCAATGGGAAGAGAGACCACCGAGAGTGTCTTTCTGCCGCCCACGTAACCACCTAGTCCATACCTATGTAATCCCAAAACCACCTTCCCTACCCTCTGGCTCCTACCCATGTAACCGCCCCCAATGTTAAACCTGCCTATGCATCCTCCCATCATCACTTATTCCAGTCCTGTAACCTGCAAGGTGTACACAATTAAGGACAAAGCCACTTGAGACAGCACCCACATGATTTACCAGCTGACATGCCTGCAGTGTGAAGCGTTCTATATGGGAATGACCAGCAACAAACTGTCCATTCGCATGAACGGACACAGACAGACAGTGTTTGTTGGTAATCAGGATTGCCCTGTGGCTAAGCATGCCTTGGTGCACGGCCAGCACATCTTGGCACTTCGTGCTGACACCAACCTTTCAGAACTCCAGAGATGGGAACTTGCCTTTCAACAAATTCTCTCTTCCTTTTGCCCACCAGGTCTCAACCTTCGTTAGTTTGAAGTTCCTGCTCAACATTCTACAACGTCTTTGCCTTCAAATTCTGGACAGAGCCTCTGCCTCAACTGGCATCTCTGTCTAACCTCTTTGTATTTTGCATATGTCTGCCTTGGTGTGTGTGTTTGTTTACCTATCCTTTTTCCCCCAAAGTAAGTGTTTCCTTTCCCGGGATTGGAATGACTCCTTACCCACTCCCTTGAAACCCTCATTCTTTCCTTTGCCCTCTCCTTCCCTGCTCTTTCTGAAGAAGCAACCTAAGGCTGTGAAAGTTCAGTTTTGTGTGTGTGTGTGTGTGTGTGTGTGTGTGTGTGTGTGTGTGTGTGTGTGTGTGTGTGTGTGTTTATTTGTGTATCAACGAACCGGTGCCTTCTCTCCTGGTAAGTCCAACTTGTAAAGATTACAGAGGAAAAGTCCCTAGAAGTTTATGAAGTTTACTTACCAGGCGAAGGAGCACTGGTAGTGACAGCAAACATAAATAAAGAAAACACACACACAAATAAAAAATATAAAAATATACTCCAGAACTTCCTCTTCAATCTCAACTCCTTTGGTCCCATCAAATTCACCTGGTCCTATTCCAAATCCCATGCCACTTTCCTCGATGTCAACTTCCATCTGTCCAACGGCCAACTTCACACATCCGTCCACATCAAACCAACCAACAAACAACAGTACCTCCATTATGACAGCTGCCATCCATTCCACATCAAAATTCCCTTCCCAACAGCTTAGGTCTTCATGGCAAGAGAGTCTGCTCCAGTTCCGAATCCCTGAACCAGTACACCAATAACCTAATAACAGCTTTAACATCCCGCAGCTATCCTCCTGATCTGGTTCAGAAGCAAATTACCAGAGCCATCTCCTCATCCCCCCAAATCCAGAACCTTCTACCGTAGAACCCCAGATGAGCCCCTCTTGTCACCGGATACTTTCTGGCCCCGAGATCCGTCCTTCATGACATCCTTCCCACTCCACCAAAAGTGTCTTTCCGCCGACCACCTAACCTCCGTAACCTCCTAGTCCATCCATATGAAATCCCCAAACCACCTTCCCTACCCTCTGGCTCCTACTCTTGTAACCGCCCCCGTTGTAAAACCTGCCCTATGCACCCTTCCACCACCAGCTACTCCAGTCCTGTAACCCGGAAGGTGTACACGATCAAGGGCAGAGCCACTTGCGATAGCACCCACGTGATTTACCAACTGACATGCCTGCACTGTGAAGCGTTCTATGTGGGAATGACCAGCAACAAACTGTCCATTTGCATGAACGGTCACAGGCAGACAGTGTTTGTTGGTAATGAGGATCACCCTGTGGCTAAACACGCCCTGGTGCATGACCAGCACATCTTGGCACAGTGTTACACCGTCCGGGTTATCTGGATACTTCCCAACACTAATATTTCAGAACTCCGGAGATGGGAACTTGCCCTTCAACATATTCTCTCTTCCCGTTGCCCACCTGGTCTCAAACTCCAGTAAATTCAACTTCCCGCCCACCATCTTTAGCATCTTTGCCTCAGTTCTGTGGACAGAGCATCTGCCTCAAGTGGTATCTCTGTCCAACTTCTTTTCTTTTTACAAATGTCTGTCTAGGTGTGTTTGCGTTTGGATATGTGTGAGTGTGTGTGTATTTGTTTACCTTCCTTTTATTCCCCTAAGGTAAGTCCTTCCACTCCTGGGATTGGAATGACTCCTTTTCCACTTCCTTAAAACCCATATCCTTCCCTTTCTCCTCTCCTTCCTTCCTCTTTTTCCTGAAGAAGCGACCAACAGTTGCAAAAGCTTGTATGTGTGTTTGTATGTGATTTTATTTCTGTCTGACGACGAGCCTGTCCTTTGGGTAAGTCATCCGTTTTCTATTTTTTATATAAATTTATCCCATCAGGAAAGTTTCCTTCTGAGGAAAAATTCCTAGCAGGAAAAATATATATAAAAAGTAGATGAAGTTTACTTATCAGGCGTAGGAGCACAGGTAATGATAGTAACGTAAATAAATAAAACACACACACACACACACACACACACACACACACACACACACACACACACAAGCATGCTTTCGCAACCATGTTGCTTCTTCAGGCGGAAGGGAAGGAGAGGGAAAAGGGAATGATGAGGGTTTTAAGCGAGTGGGTAAGGAGCCATTCCAATCCTGGAAGAGAAAAGACCTACCTTGGGGGAAAAAACAAATACAGAAACACCCACACATATACACAAACGCAAACACTTATGTCTTTCCTTTTCCGGGATTGGAATGGCTCCTTACCCACTCCCTTAAGACCCTCATCATTTCCTTTTCCCTCTCCTTCCCTTCTGCCTAAAGAAGCAACTGGGTTGCGAAATATTGTGTTTGTGTGTGTGTGTGTGTGTGTGTGTGAGAGAGAGAGAGAGAGAGAGAGAGAGAGAGAGAGAGAGAGAGAGAGAAAAGAGATCGTTTAACTTACCCAAAGCATAGGCTCGTTGACTGATACACATACAAACACAAAAATTGAAGCTTTTGCAACAGTTTATTGCTTCATCAGGAATAGAGGAAGGAAGGAGGGGAAAAGGTAAGGATGCGGGTTTTAAGAGAGTGGATGAGGAGTCATTCCAAGCTCGGGAGTGAAAGGAGTTATCTTAGGGGAAAAAAGGAAAGGTAAACACACACACACACACACACATACATACACCGAAGCAGACATTTGTAAAGGGTGAGCTTAGTGACACGCTAGGTAAGGGTCGACCTGACGTCATCAGGAGCTGAATGCGATATATTGACCTTTCGACACGAGTCCTTATTTCGACACGCAGAAATTGTCTCCAGCCAATGAGAACTCGCTAGCTGTCAGCCAGTGAGCTGCGCAATAATACTGACAAACATATGCCAGCAAACAACTATGTTCTGAGTATGCTGTATACATTTGTAAAAGAAATTAAAGTTATCCTCTTAGGGCCACTGTTAACCACATACCCTATAATAATGACATATTCACAAATAAATTGTCAAATATTGGTGACAAGTAAGGAATATCAATAAAACCACACTCTCGAAAATCTGCATGTATTCGAAACTAAGCAGCAAAATATTGGGGGCAAACAAGCAATATTACGAGATATTAGAAAATAAACAGCCAAATGTTTCTGACTAGCGAATAGTGTGAATTTCACTGATACTTATTTCATTTAGGCCTACCAGCAATTTAAGCGTTTCCCATACGTTTGTCACTTACCATTTTCTTGGAAATCGTAACATATTTGGAACAAAGGTCAAATATTTTTGTAAAGGAAAAACAGAAATATCATTGCTAGTCTTATCACTTGCAGCAGTTTCATTCTCCATTTTTTAGTCAAACACAAATTTCCAAATCGATGACACCTATTCCTGACACAGCATTTTGTTACAATTAACATAGAGTATTGTGTAACATACTACTGTTATATGAATAAGAAAATCCCACAGTATGTTATGAATAAGTAACTACTACAATGTGATACAAACAATAAAATTTTAAAAAAAATTGGTAGGAGAGATTTGAACCCTTACCTCCAAATTGATGATCTACTGTTCTATCCACTACGCTATGGTACCTACATGCCATAATCGTCTATTGTAGACCTTAGTAGGTTTTTTGTTAATGTGTGTTTTCGTTTACATTTAGTTATAACAAATTGATCTGGATACGATTTTGTTATACATCTTTGATGCACTGTTAGCCTGAAACACCTTACTGTGAGTTATAAAACCAAAACATCGAGGTATACAGCAAATCAAGATGGCTTCTGTTGACATGGGAAGAACAAGTGGAAATCTCTTAGGTTAGGTATTGGTTAAACAAGAAATTTTTTTATAGTATGTGAGGGCGCGTAGCGTCTGAATCTCCGATAGACACAGCATCACATTGGCCAGAGACAATTTCTGCTTGTCGAAATAAGGACTCATTTGTAACTATAGAACAAAGATCTATAGCACCCGTTCGTGGACACAGTCGAGTTTGTTTGTGAGTTGTGACTGTGACGTCAGCATGACGCTTGCCTAGTGTGTCACTAAGCCTACCCATTTGTAAAAAGCAAAGAAGTTGGGCAGAGATACCAGTTGAGGCAGAGGCTCTGTCCAGAGAACAGAGGCAAAGATGTTGTTGAATGGTGTGCGGGAATTTGAATTTAGCGGAGCTTCAGACCAGGTGGGGAACAGTAAGAGAGACTATGCTGAAGGGCAAGTGCTCATCTCCGAATTCTGAAAGGTTGGTGTCGTTGGCAAGTATCCAGATAAACCGGACAGTGTAACACTTTGCCAATATATGTCAATATAGGAACTACAGGCACACTTTTGCCAATATGTTGAATGTCGTAATAAATGTTGGGGGGGGGGGGGGGGGAATATGAGCTGGCCATGCTCCAAGGCATACTGAGCCAGATGGCGATCCTCATTACCAACAAACACTGTGTCCATTCATGTGAATGGACAGTTTGTTGCTGGGTATTCCCACATAGAACGCCCACAGTGCAGGCATGTCAGTTGGTAAATCACGTGGGTGCTATCACAAGTGGCTCTGCCCTTAATCGTGTACACTTTCCGGGTTTCAGGACTGGAGTAAATGGTGGTGGGAGGGTGCATAGTGCAGGTTTTACACCGGGGGCAGTTACATGGGTAGGAGCTGGAGGGTAGGTAAGGTTGTTTAGGGATTTCATAGGGATTAACTAGGAGGGTACGAAGGTGGAAAGACACTCTTGGTGGAATGGGAAAAATGTCATGAAGGATGGATCTCATTTCAGGGCAGGATTTAAGGAAGTTGTATCTTTGCTGGGGAGCCACATTCGGAGTCCGATCCAGTCCTGGAAAGTATCCGGTGACAAGAGGGGGCACTTTTTGGGGTTTTTCTGTAGAAGGTTCTGGGTTTGGGGGGATGAGGAAGTGGCCCTGGAAATTTGCTTCTGTACCAGATCAGGAGGATAGCTGCGGGATGTGAAAGCTGTCATCAGGTTATTGGTGTACTGGTTCAGGGATTCAGGACGGGAGCAGACTGCCACGAAGACCTAAGCTGTAGGGAAGGGAACGTTTGATGTGGAATGCATAGCAGCTCTCATAACAGAGGTACTGTTGTTTATTGGTGGGTTTGATGTGAATGAATGTGTGAAGCTGACCTTTGGACAGATGGAGGTCGACATCGAGGAAAGTGACGTGGGATTTGGAACACAACCAGGTGAATTAAATGGGACCAAAGGATTTGAGGTTGGAGAGGAAATTCTAGAGTTTTTCTTCACTGTGAGTCCAGATCATGAAGATGTCATCAATAAATCTATACCAAACTTTGGGTTGACGGGCTTGAGTATCCAAGAAGGCTTCCTCTAAGCTTCCGATGAATGAGTTTGCATATGTGGGGGCCATCCTGGTTCCCATGGCTGTTCCCTTTAGTAGTTGGTATGTCTGGCCCTCAAAGATGAAGAAGTTGTGGGTTAGAATGAAACTGGCTAGGGTATTAAGGAAAGAGGTTTTAGGTGGGGTTGCAGACGATCTGCATGAAAGGAAATACCGTATATACTCGAGTAATCCGCGCACGTTTTTTCCCAAATTTATGAACGAAAAACTGGGGTGCATTGATTACTCGAATTTAGGTTGGTATTACTCCATATGCAACAACAAAACACACCAGGCGGGGATTTCTCCGCTTTAAAAAACATCCCTTTAGGCCAATATTACACGATAATATTTTCAATCAAATCTTTGACAAAGAAATATCAAACACTTGTAATATTTCTTAGACATAATTATTCATCGTGGTATTAAAAAGGGGTATTATTGTCGTCATATTTCAAGGTAGCGGATAATAATAACTTTTTATTTTTTTAGTATGTGAGGGAGCATAGTGCCTGGATCTCTAATTCAGAAACACTCAAAGTTGCCAGCATACTCGCCATGCTAATAAGACAGGCAACAGACTGCAGTTTTAACATCCTTATGTTTTGAGGATAGTTGTTACTCAGCAGACAAGGGTACATACAAGAACAAGTCAACCTTAGAGCGTGGACAGCATTAATTGACCTTGTGGGCAGCCAACCTATGAACATGTGAAATGGCAGTAGTAAGAGTACTTAATTATTAATCACTGGTGCATACAACATATGTTGTAGTGTCGTCGCAAGTTCGATATTTATCGAAGCTGCAGCCCGTGCAAGCGTCCTTTGCAATTACCAAAAATACATGTAAGTCAAAGCTCGTTATTATGCTATCAAATCTCTTTGATGTAAATACATAACGTATAGATTTTTACAAAGATATACGACCATGTAATACCTGTCTCTGCTCCATTTATTTAACGGTTCAGATTCTATAAGTGTGAGATTCGCATGCTCTGGATATGACAACATAGCGCCCCCCCCCCCCCTCTCTCTCTGTCTCTCTCTCTCTCTCTCTCTCTCTCTCTTTCAATCAGTGCGGCATCAATTGTTTTGATATTTACATATCTTTTCCAATGTGACATCCCAAATGCCTGCCTCACTTGTTCAAATCTGACGGATGGTGTCCTAATCTACACAAATCCGCGTGTTCCCCCCCCCCCCCCCCCCTCGTCAAAATTTGGGGTTCGCGGATTATTGGAGGGGCGGATTACTCAAGTATATATGGTATTAAATCGCAGCGAGTCCCTGGGCATGCAGGATGTTTGTGTATAAGGAAGTAGCATCAATGGTTACAAGGATGGTTTCCAGAGGTAACAGGTTGGGTAAGGATTTCAGGTGGTCGAGAAAGTGGTTGGTGTCTTTGATGAAGGATGGGAGCCTGCACATAATGGGTTGAAGGTGTTGGCCTATGTAAGCAGAGCTTCATTCTGTGGGGGCCTGGTAACTGGCCACAATGGGGCAGCCTGGATGATAAGGTTTGTGACTTTTAGGAAGTAGGTAGAAGTTAGGAGTGCAGGGTGTCAGTTTGGTCACGAGGTTGATGGACTCAGGTAAAAAGTGTTGTAGGGAGCCTAAGGCTCTGAGGATTCCTTGAAGTTCTGCCTGGACATCAATAATGGGATTGGCTTGACAAACCTTGTATGTAGTATTGTCTGAAAGCTGATGCAGTCCCTCAGCCACATACTCCCACCGATCAAGTACCATGGTCGTGGCTCCCTTGTCAGCCGGGAGAATGACGATGGAATGGTCAGCCTTCAGGTCATGGATAGCCCGGTATTCAGCTGCAGTAATGTTGGCAGTTGGATTAAGATTTTTCAGGAAAGACTTAGAGGCAAGGTTGGATTTCCCTGGAAGGTTTGAAGAGGGTGATTTTGAGGAAGGACGGGGTGGGTCTCTGTGTGGAGGATGGGACTGTTCCAGGCAGGGTTTGATTTGAATGATGTCTTGAGGAGGTAGATCATTAGGAGCAGGATTATCTTTCTTCGTGGCTGTTTGGTTGAATTTGGGAGTAGGGCTAAAGGTGAGGCCTTTGGATAGAACAGAGGTTTCAGATTGGAAGAGAGGTTTAGAAGAGAGGTTGACTACTGAATTGGGATGTTGTGGTTCCAGATTGTGTGGATTAGCATTTAGAGGTTTGGGGGGGGAGTGGAGCTGGAAGTGGGAAATTGAGTAGATGGGAGAGACTGGGTTTCTGTGCAGTAAGAGGAGCTTGAGGTTTATTGGAGAGTTTACTGAGGGAGAGTGTATATATGTATATAGTTACCTCTTGGCTAATTGATAATTGTAGACAATAGCTTTACCACACACAACAAACCCATCAAACTGCTTGAAATCCATTGCTCAGTGTAACAAACACACCCAACAGAGAAAATAATGTGTAACTCATTGTTGCAAAGGACAGCAGATTGACTGAAATGGAAGTATAGCAAATACAGCATAACCCCACTTTTATGTTTCTGGATCTTACGTTTTCCCACCAACAGCTTTTGTCAGTCCCGTCAAATTTTCTATGTTCACAGTGTTAATTCGCCCCCATTTTTTTTGCATTAAAATATTTACACTTTTCCCACATTTAATGCTTTTTGCAACCATTTTCATGAAAAAATGATGTAATTGATATAAAATGATGCCAGTGTTTATTCCGCCTTCAAGTATAGTGTTTATAAATGTTAGGCAGCCAAGTTTCTGAAAACTTTGTGTTTATTCAAACATATATTATGCATTTCGTTGTTTGCATTACCCGCCTAGTTGACTTGTGACACTGAGTATCACATCAGCGACCTCGTCAACTGTCAGCTTTTTTCTTCATGCTTTGCGTGGTGCGTTTTGAGAATTTATTTTCATTGTGAAATGCAAATATATTTTTGGGAAGTTTTGTAAATGGTGAGACTGATTACCTCAAAAATGCAATTATAGTGTGAGATGCTGACCTTACGCAAATGTCACAAAAAAATTTATGCACCTATTTGCACCCAAGAATGTCGGCGTGAAAACATCAAAAAATACAAGAAGTACGGAACTTGTGTAGTTTCACTAAGTAAATAATTAATGCCAGTTAAAGGATTGATGAGAAAGTGTATTATGATGGATATAATTACATCGAAAATTTCTGTTTCCTTTAAAGTTACTAGTTACTCCTGGCGTTTAAAATTGTATAAAATACTGATAATCTTTACTACACAATAAATAAATTTCCTTGTGAGTATTTTGATGTCTATTATGTATATATATCACAAGTAAATCGTGAAAATGCAAGATTCAATCAGTAAGCATATTTTACCATTTAAAACATTATTTTTCGCATTTTACACAATTTTCATTAAGTCCATTGAAAAGTGGGGTTCTATTGTATAGTGCTTAGAAATATTATGCAGTCATGTTTCTTGACACTTTTCATTTATTCGTACATATATTTCACAGTTTGCAGTGCATGAAAAGTTGTGTTGAGTGTCAGTGTAGCTTAGTTTATGCGCCTGGTAGTTTTTCATACTTTGCATAATGTGTTTCAAGAATTTATTCTTATTGTGGAGTTCAAATATTTATGTTAGTATTTTTTGTGACTTTTAACTGGTGAGAATGATTATTTGTGTGTGTGTGTGTGTGTGTGTGTGTGTGTGTGTGTGTGTTTCTGCACATTGAAAGGGAGACACTATGTTATAACCTCAAAATGACAATTACAGTGTGATGTGCTGACCCTGTGCTAATGTCACAAAAATACTTATGTATATATTTGCACTTGAGAATGCGAATAAATTCTTGAATGTTGTCATGTGAAACAAAAAAAACAAAAACAATAAACATAAATTTATGGAACTTGTGCAATGTTCCATTGCTTAAATAATAAATGTCAGTTGGTCATTTTGCTGATGCAGTTTGACAGTGCCAGTAAATCATAATCAGACAGTGTTGTGGTGTAACGAAATGGATTTATTTCCAAAGTGGTGTAAAATTTATGTGGGTACAGCCGGAGGAGAGTCACCAGTGGTACAGCAAATACGAGCATTGTGCTAGGTAAGGTAGGAAAAAGAACCCAGGGGACTGCAGAGCAGGGACGTGCTATTGGTTTAAGAACAGATCATAGAGATTTACATCTATAATGACCTAGCAGCTAACCAGGACTGAACCTACATAATTGCACATTTCATGCTCCGATTGGTTAGAATCAGGTGCCCTGATCAGTGGTTCAGTGCCAGCTGTTGCGGGAGTCAGCAACACTTGCCAGTTACTATGCACAAATCAGCTCAGGTTAGTGGATCCGTAATGTGCCTGGCATCTGATGAAAATGTATGGCAAGTGCCATTGCCGCCCCCCCCCCCCCAAAATGTCGTACTGAAGGTGCAGAGAGACATGGAAAACCATAGTGAAAGTGCCAAAATGTGAATGAAAATATATTTCTCCTGTTCCCCACTGCTGTACATAGCTTTGCACTTTTCAGTTTACCGTATTTACCTGAATGCAAGCTGCACCCCAGAAATTAGAAATGACGAGGGGGAGGGGGGGCAATTTCAAGCCACGCTTAAAAATGAAAACAAACATGGATCATCATAATGGATAGAGTGGCCCTTCCTTTGCAATTTGTACACATAAATTACTATTACATCGCAACTTCCCGATCAGGTAGAAGGTAGCACTTAACGCATGAAAGTTCAAAAGCAGACTGCAACAAAGAATAAAATCCAGATGTACCATTCAAGAAACCTACTTATGGGGGCTTCTAGCATTTAACGGAACTTGCTGAAGCTTTGCCTCTGAATCAAAGCCACAGGCATATTTTTAGATCCGAATAACTAGAAAAAAGTGTGGCTTGTATTTGGGTAAATAAGATACTAATCATTATGCCACAGTATCAGAGATAGCTCATTGAGAGCACCATTACATACACTGAAGGTGATCCCCCCATCCCCTCACTTTAATCTTCATTACAAAGCAAGAAAAGTTATCATTTAAAGTTGGAACAGAGAAATATGAACAAAATCATAAAAAAAACGGTTACTAAAATTGGTATTTCATTCTTAGTTAAGTCTATACATATTGTGTATATTGTGCTGCACATGGTGTGTTCTTACTGCTAGGTCAACCAATACCTAATCAAATGCTTTTGTTAATGTGTCATTCATAGACACTACTTAGGGGGAAATTATGGCACTAATAATTAGTGATAATTTACATTATAGGAGGAAATTGGATCATATCGGTTTGTTTATACAGTTATTGGTTCATAATGTAATTTTTGTGTTCTTCTGTGAGGTGCCCATGATAGTTTGTGTAGTAGTCTTAATTAAACTATGAGGGGGAGTTCGAAAATAAGTTTCCCCTGTTGACTGTGGGCAGAGTTGTGTATTAAAGGAAAAACATAGAATGAGACATTAAAGAGACCGTACTCTTTATTTTTCTACGTAGTTTACAAGTATATGAGACATTTATCAAACAGCTTTATAAGCTTCAGAAAGCCATCCAGGAAAAAATCAGGGCATTGCATATGGAAGAACTGTTGAACTGCTATGGGCGAAAGACAACACAGCAGGTGAATACACACTTGCAAGACACCAATACACCATTGGGTAGAGGTCGACCATGAATATGGAAATCACTTTCCGTTTCGGATTGTGATGGAGGATGAAACGTGGGTCCACCGTTACATGCCCGAATCAAAGGCTCCATTCATGGAGAGGAAACATCCATCATTACCTGTCAGAAGGAAGTTCAAAAGCATTCCGTCTGCAGGTAGAATGCTACTGGCCGTTTTCTAGGACACCCTAGGAGTTCTGCTGTTGGACGTTTTGGAGGATGCAACCATCAATGCTGGGTGGTACTGTGCCACTATGTCAAAATTAAAAGAGGTGATTCAGAAAAAGTGGGCTGACCTTTTCAGATTTGGCATTCTGCTGTTGGATGACATTGCAAGACCACACTCGGCTACTGCAACACAAAACCATACTGCAAATCTTGGTTGGGAGTGCCTACACTGACTGCCATACAGTCCTGATCTCGCACCAAGTGACTTCCATCTGTTTCCGTCTTTGGAGAAGACCCTTCGTGGAAGGCAATTTTGGAAGCTGTTCTGAAATCAAACAAGCCGTTCAACACTTCTTCCACATGCAATGCCCTGATTTTTTCCTGGGTGGCTTTTTGAAGCTTGTAAAGAAGCAATATGACAAATGTCTCAATGTACTTGGAAATTATGTAGAAAAATAAAGATATGTCTTATCTTTAATGTCTCATTCTATTCCTTTCCTTTCATAATCAACTCTAACCACAGTCGACAGGTGGAACTCATTTTCCAACTCCCCGTTGTAAAAGAGGTGGCATGTACAGTATTCCATGTGGGTGCTTTATATTATGTTTCAGTACCGAGACTGCCAAATATTGAGACAATAGAAAACTGCATGAAACTGTGTCCAATGATAGTACAGGCTATGTGGGAATATAAAAGTCCACTCTTACAGCTACCATATGTTACGGATGACAACCTGAAGTATTTTGTAAATAAAAAAGTAAGTATGAGTAATACAATTGTTAATGTAGCTGACTAAACTATACTGAGATTACTTTTGTGTGTTGTGCAGATTAACTTGTTAAAACTCATGATATTTCTATCAAGTGCAATTGGGGGACACATTTTGCAAACATTTTAATTACTTTTTTGTTTTCTCTACTTTATAAAAGATTTTCTAAAAGCTACAACAGAAAAACTGTTTTATATTAAAAAGCAGCCCTCTCAAAATAAGCTCTAACAACAAAAAATGCAGGTGTATCATGTGAAAATACACATAGTTGTTGCTGGCGTAGCACAGAACTCAACAGTAGTATATTAATTTTCATTGTAATCTTTGATCAGTTAAATAAAAAAAGATAGATTTAAAATATAAAGCTTTACTGACAGAAAAACCATAGTCCTACAATTGTGATTTAAAGGAGTCTTTTAGACTATTCACAAGACTGGTTTTGCAATGACTATAAGTTGCATCTGCTGGTGTATTACATAAAATCCCTTATCAATTATTACATCAAAGTTGCATAAAGTCTGATTACATTAAAATGCCCAATAAATATAATATTATACAATAGTAAAAATAACTAATTTAGTGCAGTTCATGACTGCTATTTCGGGACTTGTTTTCTGGTTAGCAGGGCATACTGGATACCACGTTGTCACCTAATGCCCTCATTGATTGCCAGGTTAAAAATCTGCATGCATGATGGTACTTGTTAAAAATCCTACAAAAGGATGAACAAATCAATTTAGGGTTTTGTCATACAACTATTCTGACCCATGAAACTGTAAGAAACCACTAACCTTAAAATTTCATCACAGAAGTTTATGGTAGAGCAGAAGCTGTACACATCATTCATGCACTTTGTCTTTCCATATTGAATAGAAATCTAGACCAATGGCCCTATAAGAAAAAATCAGTTGTTACTAAAAGCTTACAATGGATAAAATTACCCGCCACTGTTAGGACCACAAGATTTTTTGCTATGATGTCGTCATATGGTAAGGACATCTTTATTTACTGGTTGTCAGTGGTATGTTGACATCCACATGCTCCATAATCCTGTTGGTGATAGAATTGCGACAGCTGTCCTAGGACACAAAATTGTGTGGTCTAAGCCCAGCTGTAAATATAGAGTAGCAGTCGCGCCATGTAGCGGCTGTAGAAGTGAAGCTTTCTGGGAGGATGCTATAAGTGGTGTACTGAATACGGTGACGATGTGTAATCATGTAATTAAATCTTTTATATTGCAACAAATTACGGTGAATGCTACAAAGCTATTTCTAATATTCACATAATGCAATGTAATTAATTTTACACATTAATTTGTCCCGTCAGACTATATGTATAATCAGAAGCAGAAAAATACATTATGTTTTATTGTTGCATATAGTATCGATAAAACTTTATTCACATATTTACTTTGAAATTTAGAATGCTTAAATAAATATCAGCAAATAATACAATCCCTTGAGACAACATTGTCTCATTATAACAAAGGTATAATGAGACAATGTTGTCTCAAGGGATTGTATTATTTGTTGATATTTATATCACCTTGGCCTGAGGAACAAGGCGGGATTGTTTCTATTCGTGTTCTTTGCTGGGGTGTTATTCCAATGTAGGAGAGCCCTGGCAATTTGATATGCATTTCACAGGAACATGAGGCAGAATTAAAGTGTATGGTGTGGAGGGAGACGTGCTTGAAGATAGTTCATGTAGTTGCTTTGGCTACAGCGCAGTGTTAGCTGAGTGGTCTAAAGCACCTACCTAGTAAGTAGGAGGTCCCGGGTTTGAATCCTGACCACTGCATAAATTTTAATTCAATGCCTCTCCTTATGTTTTATACCTTAAATAAATGTTTTAATATTTTTCAAAAGGGATAGATTTGTTGGCCAGCATTTACCTTAATTCTGTACCACTGACCGTCAAACAAAAGCATGAAAATGGAGATGATTGTTAACATTGTTCCTCTAAATGCCATTACAGAAGGTCCTCAAATGCAAAGAGCAGTCAAGTATTCAATTTTGGTTTGGAATTCATGAAATAAACCATGTAAACTATTCTGAACCTGTAACTCAAAAAATATTGAGAAACAACATGTAATTGTGAAATAGGTGGTGTGATCTAGGCAAGTCCACAAATACCATGTATGTTATGGACTGATTATTAATAAAAGAAGGTATTGCCATACTACAGCACTCCATGCACTCCTCCTACCCCCTTGCCCTGTTGATCTCCTCTTCTACAACTTCTTGTCTATCTCCTCCCCCCTCTCTTTGTTCATCTACTGCTCCTTCTCCCCCCTGACCTCCCTCCTCTGACTTCTCATCCCCAACTTCTCCCTCTTCCTGTCCATTACCACTCACCCCCCCCCCCCCCCGCCCCTCATTATCCGTCTCCTCTTCCTCCTCCATTTATTCTTACTCCTCTGTGTAGCTTCGAGCCTTATTTAGGGATATGTTCAAAACCCTGTACATGCAAACTCTGTAACAGGGTGTTTTAATACATCTGGATGTAACATTCCTAGATAGTATATCTGTATTCAGTAAGGCATTTCTTACAGTTAAAAAACTTGCATAGAATTTGTTTTCTTTTACAGAGATATATAAAAACGATCCAACAGTTTGCACAACTGAAACATGAAGATAGGAGAAGCATTTTACGAAATCTTTCTGATGAACAATACAATGATGTTATGAAGGTGGCAGGAAAAATGCCTTACGTTGAGTTCAAAGTGAAATCTGAAGGTGGGTATTTTGCAGATTCCTGTTATTATCCATGTGCTTGCCATGTAAATGCTGGTGTCAGTAGTCGCAAGTCTGTGGTCCATGTTTGAGCCTAAATGACTCTTCTGGTAATGCACCAATGAGTGTTACAAAATCAAAAGCTAATAAGTTTAATTTGTCTTCGTCACACTGCATGTATGTAATATTATAAAAATGTTTTTTGTACGACTCAAGCCCCCACGCAACTTCGCACTTTTTCCCACGTGCCAAAATCCTTCAACTGCAAAAGCAAAAACGGCACTTCGGCCGCAAAAACCATCACACATTTTTATAAAATCACCGTGACGAGCAACCGCGCTGTGCCGTCCTCGGCAGTCCACATGACTCTCTCCTCCTCCGCGCAACTCGGCTTCCGTTTTTCCAGTCCCGTGGAAAGACCCCTACGTCATAAAGTTCCCCAAGGTTACATTTCCCGCGCACTTTCATGCGAGCGTGATTTAAATGTGCTGGAGTGTGGCTCTATAGAATACAAGTGCGCGTCATCAGCCTGGGAGCACTGTCACGTCGTAATGTTGATGTTGTGGTATGAGTGGAAGAGAGGCTGAAGGTGTACGTGCCCATAGTCCCACTGCTATTAACCCATTGGCAAGTTTGTGTTGACACTTCTAGGCTTACAAACTCTCTTATTTACTGTGATAGCTGTAAAATTTGCCACTGCTGCCCTTATAATATGATCATCTTGGCAGTCTCATTGCATTTATCTATGGGTGTGAGATAGTCACATTATTGCACAATTGACATAGCATGTCCAGTTTGTATGTCAATCTCCAGAAGGACCATCCCCCTGACCAACACACACACACACACACACACACACACACACACACACACACACACACGGCCATAATTTGACCCGTTTTGTTTCATATCTCTGGCACTGTATATTTTCCATGTATAGATTCTGCGTGTCAAAATTTGCTACCATTCTCATTTTGTTTTTCATATATATTTTGTTGCAAAGGACGATAAAAGAGAGAGATGCTCTGATAATACCACAACTTAGGACAAAATTTCCTCAAAGCTGCTTTTGAAATTGTGGAATTAATTCTGTCATATGATTTCAAATCCTTTAAGAAG
Source organism: Locusta migratoria (assembly GCA_026315105.1). NCBI lineage: Eukaryota > Metazoa > Arthropoda > Insecta > Orthoptera > Acrididae > Locusta > Locusta migratoria. The sequence goes on from CM048751.1 coordinate 261,707,456, forward strand.
CATAGATACAGATGATATCTTATTACAGTTTCACTCTACTGAAGTCATAGTTTGAAATGAACACTTACAATGAAAAGAAAAATGGCTCTCAGTGCATCTTTGTTTTACTTGGATATTTTAGGAGTGAGTTAGCAGATACTTTTTAAGCAATAAATTGCTAATACTATCCACCTTCCTTGATGGATTGCTCCAGTGGGGTATATTTCCAATATTTGTTGTTTTCATTATTGCTGTTATTATTATTTTTACTTATTTTCCTCCAAATTCTCCTACAAAGAATATTAAATGGCTCGTGGTAATTAAGATAACCCAATGGTAAACAGTAATCACTTTGATATTTCTAAAACTTCTACCCCATTAAACAATGAAACCACAGTAGTTTTACCACTGTGTACATTACTGATATTAATACATTTCCACTTTTCTCTCAAATGTTTAAAAATGAGCATGTTAGGACTGCTAGGTACACCATGTACTTTCGATGCAGAAAAATTGTACATTCTTAAATACTCTTGTACAGTAATGCATTCCAAATAGTGTTTGCTCATTGTTTATAACATCCATTCTGTTGGAACACCACTGTGTTGCCTTATGATGTAACAATTGGAAGTTTTTCTTCTTTTTGGTCCGTTAAATTAAATTCTCACAATATTTTTCCTTCAGAGTGAACAATAATATCTGCAGGGATATCATTTGTGGCAGCTGATTTTATTGTTTCTGACCATTCTCTTCTATTAGATACTATAAAGTGAAGATTTACTAATGGTGATCTTTTTAGTGTTGTGAGCAATTGCCAGTGCCATCACATGAAGTATGTATACAGATTGTCTTACATTCAGATGGCATCTATTCAAGGGAGCTACTAATTTTTTCAGTAAAAAATCTTTTGTACCTCACCTTGCACCATTTTCCTAAAACTCATGAACACCAAAGTCAGTTACATCTGAACTTAAAACTGCCTTATGTGATTCTTCAATGATGAAAAAGTAAATACTACGGAAGATGTAGAAGTAGATGTTGTGCACCATATTTTTTCTTGCATTTTCTTTCCATCCAGTGTCATTTGTGCAAAAAATTTATTCCTTTGTGGGATATTTAACAAGAACTTATACACATACTGGCTGCTGCTACCAAGCAACTAAATAAATTTAATAACAGTCCAGGCAATAAACTGTCCTTTTCTAAAACAAAATCAAACACTGCAATAAGAAGAGAATGTGAAGGAGAAAATGGAAGGAGAGAGTTAAAGTGGCGTAAGATATTGATAACAATATACAAACTCTGTGAGAAATATGAAACAGTTAAATGCATAAACCTGCCTTTCTTTTCATAGAAGTTATTTTGTATTTGCAATTAAAGGAAGCTAGGCATTTGAAAATAAAATGTTTCTTTCAACCCATCCCAAACAGCAAAGAATATTTCCTTTTAGTAAAATATGTCACATTTAGAATTGAAGACTTGAATCTGTGTCAAAATAGAAAAATTCTCTTCGCTGAAGCAAATAAAATGTAATTGTCATAACTATCCATAAAACTGCTTTCAGATACATTTTACAGTACAATATTTTCGTGATGGCTTACCATTATTTTTAATGTGTGTTGCAGTGATTGATGATGAAAATCCAACTGTCTACACAGCAGGGGCAATTGTCACAGTAACTGTAACACTAATACGTCATGATATGAGCATCCTCTTTGGGGATGATACAAAGGCAGCACAAAATGCTCCTCCTCAGGAGACAGTGGAGGACTTAGCAGAGAAAGAAAAAGAGCAGCCTGCAAAGAAAGAAGAGCAGGTGGGTGAGCTGTATTTTGTGATTAAGTAGTGAAATCTCTCTCACTCTCTCTCTCTCTCTCTCTCTCTCTCTGTCTCACGTGCACACATGTAAATAATTTTACAATTATTTTTCCATATGAATTTGCAGAAGATGTTAAGACTATCAATAAATTGCAAGGACGTTAATTAGAGCCGGTCAAAACGGCCGCCACTCCCGCTCAGTTCCCGCAGCGCTCGCGCCCTGCTCTCGACAGCTGACGGCGGGTAAAGAGATGGTAGAGGGGGAGCGATGACGTCACACTTGCGAGAGCGAGATGTTTTGGGAAGGACGAGTCACGATACTCCCGTGTTAATGCCGCGCCCACCAGGACGAGCTGAGCTTGGCTGAGCCGCCTCAGCCTAGTCGGCGCACGCCGCCGGCTGCGTGTTCACACTGCGTGCCGGACGTACCCGAGACAGTAAAGGGGAAAAATACACTTTTTCGATTTTCACATTGTAAAAAATGTTGATGGTATACACGATCACGCTACATCGTTTTATGAAATTAGTTTTTCCTTACTAGCTTTGCCTTGCCTGTAAAAAAAATAAAAAGGCTAATTTTCATTCCGCACGAGTTTTTAGTTCCGTAACGCTTCTCACTCGATTTTGATGAAAGTATGCGTTTGAAAAATATGATTTTTGGTCACATTATAGTAAAACATCTTAGCTTTCGTACAAGACATCCACCTTTTCGTAATTCCTAACAGTCGTTTTCAAATGACGCTTTTTCTCAAGTATATGCACTTGATTTACAAATCGTATATTGAAAAAGTTAGATAGCGGGCAGGTTACTGTTCTATGATTTTTAGACCATATATTACAGTGAGTGAAATGGAGCTAAAAGAACAAAAAAGTTTTTCAAATGGTAATCACACTGATATCTACCTCCTTTCACAAGTAATTGCAAGTTATCTGAGCGCCCTCGGGCTGCGATCACAAGTCTACGAACTCAGCCTGTGTCGAGCGTAGTGTGAAGCACTGCAGTGCCCAAAACTCTGAATTGCTGGCTACGTTTGTCGGTCCCTCGTGATGTGTTAAAGATCCACAATCAGAGAACAATAATGAACTAATTTTTTCTTGGGTGGCAACCGATTACAATGGACAACTATCTGCTACGGTTTTACAGCAGATCATACTTGACTTTGAGAGGCATACATCTGGTTTTTTCCACATAATACAATTCATGGAATTTATATTTCGTGTTTGGATCTAGAAGAGAAGAACAAAGTAATGTAAACTGCTACTTTGCTCTTAATGGACTGAAATAAAATGTTGTGTCATTACAGTTAACGGCTTTCTAGTTGCAGATGAACGAGAAAGTCAAAAGATATTTATATTTATTGATGCATCTACTCCTAAGAAAAAATATATACCTTTTCGCTTTTGTAGCTTTCGGAAAATGTGTTCCCACAGGATGAAAATAATTTTATACAGTGTTCCCGACATAAATGCGGTACTTTCACGTCTGAGATGAAAGTATGAATGAACTGAGTTGCTTTTAGTAACCTGTCTGAGATGAACATTTTACTGTATCATTTGAAGACAATTTCCTTTGTCTGCAAGGTGGTACTTTCGAATTTTCAACATATGCTGGTTTCCTTTAGCCTCAGACACTGCAGGACAAGTCAGTAAAGGATGAAAAGCGTCTGTCACTTTTTTCTAATTATTTTTTTCCGAGGGAAGGGGAGAGCTTGTCCCCAGTTATAAGGAATCCCAACCCACTGTCAGCCACTTCAAGAATCCAGCTAACAGTTCATTGATTTTATTATATTATATATTAAAAGAATCTACGAAAACTAAAGTCAATCGGGCAGACTAAACTACCCAGCTGATTTCCTTCATTTTTGTGTAAAACTAAAGGTATTCATTCACTTTTTCTACACTCAAACGGGCTTTCCTTCTGTATGTTTCTTATGGGGATGTCCTGGCTGTAAACTAAAGTCATTCTGTCAGGCCGTTCTATCTGACCCATTTCCTTCATTTTCGCTTTAAACGAAAGGTATTTATTCGCAGATTTGTCATCAAGTATCATAATTAACTTAAGTCTCTCCCTCCTTTACTTTCATTCAAAAGCGGGATCCTTCTGTCGGTTTGTTTTAGGATATCTTCGGTTCTAAATAAAGTACACAGTTCTCTTTGACCTAACAACGCTCAATGGATCAAGATCTTTCATTTGTGCTTTTAAACACTTGCACAGATTGATTCTGAAGAAAGCTATGCGTGAACATTCAACTTTACTTCCATGTCTTCCCAACATTTTAGTCATTCCAGTAACGCACGGGTCTTATTCGCACGGGTCTTCTATCTTTCTTATATATTAAAATAATCTAAAAAGATATTAAAAGAATCTAATTGATTTTAAATAAGTGTTTAGATATGAATTTAAGAAAACACAAGCTTATATAATATTCTGTATACTGTTACTATCTATAATAAATATTTTTAAATGATAACTATTTAATTTTACTTATTTCCATTTCACATGACTGGCCACTAATGCTGCAAAATATTTTCACAGGTCGCCTAGTTTTATTACTATTGTTCTCACACTGTAGTGAACTGTCGAATTTTATGAACATAAGAAATAGGTGGTAATGCACTCGTTCCATCCATATAGACTAACATTTAGGAGAGTATTTCATTCCTTTAACATTCGATATCTTTAATATTCCCGGTGCGAGTCGGCGCCGGCACGAACCGATTGGGGTATGGTGTTGCTTCTGCAGCACAAGTATCACAAGTCTCCAGCCTGTTTTCAGCAGAAGCTCCTCTGCATGATTATTTTTTAAATTATACTTATGATAATATGTTTATTTTTCTTCTGTTACTATTAATTCTATAATATGAATTAAAAAAATTAAGAAATGTTTCGTTTTTCACATAAGGAAACACACTCCTAAATGTTAGTCGAAATTAATGCGATGGGTAAATACCATATATTTCTAATGTGTTTATAATTCTGTGAGTCACTACAGTGTGCAAACAATAGTAATAAAATTACAAGATCAATTAACGGTTAGCTGCCTCAAAGTAGATGGCCGTGAACAAGTACTGGTCAAACCTGTGTTTCCTTCGATCTTCCACTGATAGTGGGTGACGATCCCTTGTTGCTGGCCACAAGCCCACTAAGAACGAAAAAACAAATCACAACATGAAACAAATGACACCTGCTTCTCATCATTTACTGATCTGCAGTGTCTGAGGCTAAACTAAATCTGCGTGTTTTCCTTTCATTTAAAGTATATAAATCAATATGAAAGTACCATGGAGACAAGGAAAATTGTGAGATTCAGGAAATGTTCATAGAAAAGCAGTTCCAATCAGACAGCTTCGTAACAAAATAAATAAAAATTCTGAGAACCGTGTAGAGTTCTTTGAAAGTGGAGATGAGCTGAAACATAGTACAGCGTGTACCACATAAATCTGGCACACCTGACGTACCCCCATGGCCATAAGTTGCAGCATCCCTTATCAGGAGGTAACTAAATGTCTTTAATTTTACTGTTATGTACTCCTACTTTAGTCTCGGTCTGAGGGTTAGCGCTTTTATGTGAGACACTGTATATAAATTGTTTCACCTTGTGGTACAACATTTTCTGGGAGTTACAAAAGCAAAAATTAAGAGGTTCAAATGTTTGTTAAGCTTAAGGGACTTAACAGCGGTGTCATCAGTCCATAAACTTACGAACTACTTATGAACTACCTTATACTAAAGACGACACAAATATCCATGCCCGAGGGGGGGATTCGAACTCCCGACCGTAGCGGCCGTGAAGACTGTGACTGGCGCGCCGCAGTCCTCTCAGCCACCGCGGCCGGCTTAAGAGAATGCTAAATATTGTAATCTTAGGTGTAGATGCATCAATAAATGTAAGTATATTTTTGGGTTTCTTCCATTTATTATCCTCAACTAGAAAGTCATTGAGTAGAAATTTAGAAATTTTATTTCAGTCCATCAACAGCAAATTCGCAGTTTACATTAATTGTTTCTTCTCTTGTAAACTCAAAATATGTATTCCATGAATTGTACAATGCGTACAACAAACTACTTGTATACCTCTTCAGTGAAGTATTACCTTACATTAAACCATAGCAGATCATTGTCAATTGTAATCGGTTGCCACTCAAGAAAAATTAGGGTATAGCTATTTTCTGGTTATGAATTATTAACACATCACGAGGGACCAACATACGTGGCCAGCAAATCATTTTTCCGGCATTGCAGTGCTTTACGCCACACTCAACACAAGCCGAATTCGTAGGCTTGCGGACGCGGCATAATGCCGCTCAGATAACTCGCAATTACTTGTGAAAGGAGGTAGATATTAGTGCGACTAACATTTCAAAAACTTTTCTGTTCTTTTAGCTCAATTTCACTCGCTGTAATGTATGGCCTAAAATGCATAGTACAGTAAGCTGCCCGCTATCGAACTTTTTCAATACACGATTTGTAAATCAAGTGCGCATACCTGACAAAAAGCATCATTTGAAAACGATTGTTACGAATTTCGAAAAGGTGAATGTTTTATTGGAAAGCTAAGATGTCGTACTAACCTGTGTCCAAAACTCAGATTTTTTAACCGAATACTTTCATCAAAATGGAGTGAGGAGCTTTACGAAACTGAAAACTCGTGCGGAATGAAAAGTAGACTTTTTATTTTTTCACAGGCTAGGCAAAGCTTCTAAGGAAAAAATAAGTTGATAAAACGATGCGATGTGGTCTTATATACCGTCAAAATTTCTTACAACTTGAACATCGAAAAAGTTGTTTTTCCCCCTCTTTTTCGTCTTGGCACATCCCCGCTCGGCTTGCCCCGATCGCACCTTCGTAGACGTGTGCCGGACGGGCGCAATAATTAACGGCGTCGTGAGGGGGGCTGGCCGGGCGCATGCGCACTGCTGTCAGCTGTTCTACATGCCAGCCGGGAGTACCGATTTTTCTCGCTCCCGAGACTGCATTATCGGCACGTCCGGTTCCCGGGTACGGCGGTCTCGCTAGCCGCTCCCTCTGGCGGGAGCCAGGCCGCGTTTGACGGCCTCTAACGTTAATGCTGTTCTTAATGACATTTCATAAAAGAGTAAATTTATTTCCAGTAAACAGTGGAAACAGTAAATGTAACAATACACTTTATGGTTGCAATGTTGAACTGTCAACAGGTACACGAGATCTCCATCATCACACACGTCCACACTACATTGTCTTGGTCATTCACATTAGTTTGCTGGGTACAGGCTGGTGAACCTGTAGTCCCTGAGCTGTGGTTTGAGTCGCACCAATCTTTCATACCATAAGCTCTGTATGTGCCTCAGTGACCACCATATGTCACACCAATGGAATTTTGTATGTTACAGAGTGACCAGATGCCCACTTGGTCTGGCTTCGAAAGATCATTGTGTTGCCACAGGTGTTTTCATCTTGGCATTTTGTGGCGATACATTATCCAATAAAGTCAAGGTTATATTTACTTGTGTTATTTTTCTGCAGTAGAACTGTGGCAGTTTTTTCTGCCCCCTGACAGAGTTGCAACAATTATCTCTTTCCTGCCGCTTTTTTTTTTTTTTTTTTTTTTTTTTTTTTTTACCCTACAGGAAATGTGGTTTCCTGATCAGAGGACGCCTGCCCTTTGTGGCTATCAGGGCTATTACAAAAATTGTCTATAGCCTCACCACTGTCCCCAGTATTGGCATGACTCTGGAGGCAGTGGCTGTTCGCATTCAGGCAATGCAGGAATTATCTGTTCTGTTTTACCTTCTCCCAGATGTTATCTCTGCTACTGACCTCACTGCCTTGGTCACCCAACTTTCCTCGCCGTTTCTCCTCTTTGGGCACTTCAGTGTCCACTACCCTTTCTGAGACAGGACTGAGACCACGGACCATGGTAGCGACATTGAGAACCTTTTGGCACAGCTAGACATTTTCCTTCTAAATACACATTTTAGCATGGCACTTACTCAGCCATAGACTGTCACTTTGCAACCCGAGCCTACTCCCACATCTTAGTTGGAGGATCCACGACCTTTGTGCAAGTGACCATTTTCCCATCCTTTTGTCACTTACACAGTTTTAACCTGCTGACCACCTGCTCCTATAATCTCTGATGGTTGGTTTGTTGGATGTTTAAGGGGGACAAAACTGCAATGGTCATCAGTCCCATAATCTCTGTAGGGCTGATTAACAGGGTTACATATTGGGTGCTGTGATTACTACTCCACTACCAGGCAACATTGATATGGCATTTCAACAGATCACTGTGGAAATTGCATCTGCTACTGAAACAACTTTTCCAATCACCACTACCTCACTTCAGTGCAAGTATGTGCCTTAGTAGGCACCAGAAATCACTGAAGCCATCCGGGATTGTTGGTGGGCACTTCAGCGCCACTGGTGTCGCCCTTCCACAGAGCACCTGATTACCCCTCAGGGACTCAGCATTAATTTGCTGAGTATGGGCTTGGCGAACCTGGGGTCCTGAGCTGTGGGCTGTGTCACGCCAACAGTCCGCTACACCATAAGCTCTGTGCGTGCTTCAATGACCATTGTTTGGCATGACGGTGGAATGCTGTACGTTTCTGATCCCGGGAATCTTGGCTCTTAATCGCCCGGGTTGCGAGGACAGTACAGACCTCTATTAAAAAAACCTGTCTAGGTGTGCTTGCGTTTCGATACGTCTGAGTGTGTGTGTATTTGTTTACCTTCCTTTTTTCCCCTAAGGTAAGTCCTTCCACTCCTGGGATTGGAATGACTCCTTTTCCACTTCCTTAAAACCCATATCCTTCCCTTTTCCTCCCCTTTTTTCCTCTTTTTCCTGAAGAAGCTGCCAGTGGTGGCGAAAGCTTGTATGTGTGTTTGTGTGTGATTTTATTTGTTTCTCTCGACGAGCCGGTCCTTTTGGTAAGTCATCTCTTTTCTATTTTTATTTATATATATATATATATAGAGGGAAACTTTCCCGGTGGGATAAACAAAAATAAAAAAATAAAAGAGATGACTTACCAAAAGGACCGGCTCGTCGATAGAAACAAATAAACTAAATAAAATCACACACACACACACACACATACAAGCTTTTGCAGCCTAGCTCCTTCGTCAGGCAGAAGGCAAGGAGAGGGAAAAGGAAATGATGAGGGTTTTAAGGGAGTGGATAAGGAGTCATTCCAATCCCGGGACAGGAAAGACTTACCTTGGGGAGAAAAAAGGAGGGTAAACAAATACACACACACCCACACATTTACACAGACGCAAGTACACTTAGGCCTAAGTGTACTTGCGTCTGTGTAAATGTGTGGGTGTGTGTGTATTTGTTTACCCTCCTTTTTTCTCCCCAAGGTAAGTCTTTCCTGTCCCGGGATTGGAATGACTCCTTATCCACTCCCTTAAAACCCTCATCATTTCCTTTTCCCTCTCCTTGCCTTCTGCCTGACGAAGCAGCTAGGCTGCGAAAGCTTGTATGTGTGTGTGTGTGTGTGATTTTATTTAGTTTATTTGTTTCTATCGACGAGCCGGTCCTTTTGGTAAGTCATCTCTTTTATATATATATATATATATATATATATATATATATTGATGAAACGAAAATTATAGAGGGAAACTTTCCCCGTGGGATAAACAAAAATAAAAAATAGAAAAGAGATGACTTACCAAAAGGGTGGTATTGTCTGAAAGCTGGCGCAGTCCCTCAGCCACATATTCCCGCCGATCAAGTACCATGGTTGTGGATCCCTTGTCGGCAGGGAGAATGATGATGGAATGGTCAGCCTTCAGATCACGGATAGCTCGGGATTCAGCTGCGGTAATGTTGGGAGTAGGATTAAGGTTTTTCAGGAAGGACTGAGAGGCAAGGTTGGAAGTAAGGAATTCCTGGAAGGTTTGAAGGGGGTGATTTTGAGGGAGAGCGGGTGGGTCTCGCTGTGATGGAGGACGGAACTGTTCTAGGGAGGGTTCAATTTGAATGATGTCTTGGGGAACTGGATCATCAGGAGTAGGATTATTTTTCTTCGTGGCAAAGTGATATCAGACAGTGTTTGTTGGTAATGAGGATCACCCTGTGGCTAAACATGCCTTGGTGCACGGCCAGCACATCTTGGCGCAGTGTTACACCGTCCGGGTTATCTGGATACTTCCCACTGACACCAACCTTTCAGAACTCCGGAGATGGGAACTTGCCCTTCAGCTTATTCTCTCCTCCCGTTGCCCACCTGGTCTCAATCTCCGCTAATTCAAATTCCCGCCCACCATCTTTAGCATCTTTGCCTTGGTTCTGTGGACAGAGCCTCTGCCTCAATTGGTATCTCTGTCCAACTTCTTTGGTTTTTACAAATGTCTGTGTAGGTGTGTTTGCGTTTCGATATGTCTGAGTGTGTTTGTATTTATTTGCCTTCCTTTTTTTTCCCCTAGGGTAAGTCCTTCCACTCCTGGGATTGGAATGACTCCTTTTCCACTTCCTTAAAACCCATATCCTTCCCTTTTTCCTACCCTTTTTTCCTCTTTTTTCCTGAAGAAGCTGCCAGTGGTGGCGAAAACTTGTATGTGTGTTTGTGTGTGATTTTATTTATTTATTTGTTTCTATCGACGAGCCGTTCCTTTTGCTAAGTCATCTCTTTTCACTTCCCCCCCCCCCCCCCCTCAGGAAAAGAGTTGTATGAAATAAAACTGGAATATTCTAGAACAACAAAGTGCATTTTTCAATGTGACCCTGCATTTCTATTGCATAGAAATCTGTAGTCTTTTTCCGATATTGATGAAATTTTTGTGCAGTCTGCTTCAAAAGCAAGAGGAGTGTCATTGTCTGTATAAAATTTCGTTTGGTGCGTGGTGAAGGGTACTTAACGCAATTTTACAAAAGGCATAGTTTTGCTCCAATCTTTATGAATTTTTGTACCCATGACCTTTTAAACCAAGAGGAAGATGACTGGGTACATAAATGTTTGTATTGTACATGACAGAGGGTACCTTGTAGAAAACTTTTCGGAGAGAGAGAAAGGTGGAAACGGAGGGGTGTGTGTGTGTGTGTGTGTGTGTGAGAGAGAGAGAGAGAGAGAGAGAGAGAGAGAGAGAGAGAGAGAGAGAGAGAGAGAGAGAGAAGGAGGGAGGGAGGTGGATGCAGAGACGGGGGAGGGGATGTGGACTACGAGAGTGTAGGATATTTAAACACCTGGGCAAGGCCGGGTTTACAGCTAGTCTAAAATAAAAGATCTAATTATCAGTGTAGCAAAAATGTATCCTTCAATCACTAATCTTGGTTATCTTATGCCTTTCTCAATTTAACATACTTTTATGTCAGTTCTAACTTTTGAAATACACACAGAAATTTTTACTCAGTATTTTTTCTGCTCTTTCTGTTAGGCCAAAAAACCAGTGTGGCAAAAGCAACAAAAGAAGGGTAAAAAAACTAACAAGAAGAGCTCGAGGAGTCAAAAAGCTTCATCTAGAAGTACACCTGCCAAGAAGGCTGATGAAAAGCCTCAAGCAACAAATGAGGTAAGTTTAAAAATATTTTGATGACAGTAAGGCTAATTACAAATAAAGCATCTAGGATATTTTAGGAAAAGAAATTATTTAAAAAAATAAACAAAAATGTTTGAGAAGAGTGTCCAAACTAAAATAAGTGTAAATAAATTGTTGAAGGAACTAACATTTGCGCTTCGAATGGAACCACATAAACTACTTGCTTTAAAGAATTTTATGCTGTGTAAAACAAATATTTGTAAGTCAGTAATTATGAGCTGTATTCCATTTTTCTCTCATTATGTCAGTTGGACTGGTTCCTGTTGCAATATTTGCCAACTGAAATAATTTTATGATTTTACCCTTGTTTTTATACACTGCTGACCACCAAAAATGCTACACACTGAAAGAAGCATCTAAATCAGGTGAAATTTGCCTCATGTATTTGCAAAGATGTGAGATGTACACGATTAGCATTTCAACACATGCACATAACGGGTGCCAGTAGCATCTCGTGCAAGTGCTATATAAAGGGGGTCAGACAGCTGTGTAGACTTACTGGAATTGTAATTTTTTGTTGTTGTTTTTCATTGTCATCTTCATTATGCCTCATGAAAGACAGCGAGTGTCTGTTGAGCATAATTTCAAGTTGGATTGAGGAGGAACAGCTGTCTATAGCGATTGTGGATTATTCTTCATAAAAATTTGTAATCTTGTTGGACATAACCTACCAACGGTGACGTGGGTCAGCGATCGTTGAATGCCGAAGGTTACAGTAGTCCAACAGAACCAATTACCCCCACATCATTGTACCACTAATTGTGATAACAGGCATATTGTGCACATGGCTACCACATCACAAACCATTTTGTGATGAATTCAGTCTGTTGCGCAACAGGAATAGATGTGCTGACATTCAAGAAGAGTGGACTGTCCACAAGGCATCCATTGTTGCATTTACCACTAAGTTAACACCACAGGCATTTACACCAGCAACGGTGTGATGAATGACATGTGGTCAAATGAAACACCATTTTTTTACTGATGAATCCCAATCCTGCGTGCACCACCCTGATGGTTGGAGTAAGGCACCACGGTAATAAAATGTTGAATTGTTGCCTTATGCATCACCATACTGGTCCTGTGCCTGGTAATAAGGTTTGGGACAGTATTAGATTCCACTCTCACTGCCCCTAGTATGCATTGCCCGAACACTAACCAACTAGTGTTACATCTCTGAAGAGTTTGGGCTTGTTGTTCTCCCACATCTTTGGATCTTACTTACCACCACATTGCGATAGAATAATGCATGACAACGTGTTGCATGCTAACGAAAGTACAGGCATAAGAAATAGGTACTCAAATATGTGAGTGATTCAAAGTCTACTTAAGTAATAGAGCCTAATATGTTGTCCTCGATGGTGAGTGTTCATCAGAGACTAGGGTATCATCAGGAGTGCGCCAGGGAAGTCTGGTAGGATCGCTATTATTTTCTGTCTGTATAAATGACCTGACAGACAGTGTGTTGCAATCTGTTGCTGTTTGTTGATGATTCTGTGGCATACAGGAAAGTGTCAGCATTGAATGACTGTAGTAGGACGCAGGTTGACTTGGACCAAATTTCTAGATGGTGTGGCGAATGGCAGTTAGCTCTAAATGTATAAAAATGTAAGATGAAAATTATAGAAGGAAACTTTCCTGGTGGGATAAACAAATATAAAAAATAAAAAACGGATGACTTACCCAAAGAACAGGCTCGTCGACAGACACAAAGAAAATCACAAACAAACACACATACAAGCTTTCACAACCATTGGTCACTTCTTCAGGAAAAGAGGAAGAAAGGAGAGGAGAAAGGAAAGGATATGGGTTTTAAGGAAGTGGAAAAGGAGTTGTTCCAATCCCAGGAGTGGAAGGACTTACCTTAGGGGGAAAAAAGGAAGGTAAACAAATACACACACACACTGACACATATCCAAACGCAAACACACCTAGACAGACATTTGTAAAAAGCTGCTACAATGCTAGGCCACTCTTATGCAAATTAATGCCTTGATAAACTCAAGTCGATCATGAAGGAAAATTTTACTTTCTTTCCAGGCGGCCTCTAGTGATTATGTTGGCAACATCAACAACACGATAGAAAATCTTTGTGAAGATGTTCGGACCACATAGCATGACTCGACTAGTGTATCGTACAGACCATGAAGTAAATAAATAATGCTGTTCCTGCTCTATGATTGACAGGTTCTTGTATGCACCCTTGTTTGGTCAGTAAAAGTAATTACCTGCGTAAAGCCATGGTTTCATGACAAAACATTTGCGTTGTCACGCGACTGGCTAATGGCAACGTCACAAGATTCTTGCTATTCACCATCTGTTGCCAACATTATCATAGGAGGCTGCCGGTATGGCTGGTAAAATGTAAACCAGTAAAACACACAGTCAGTAGAGTAATTTCATTTTTAACTACTTCAATACATGTAGCAACGTGTAACATCAAAACCTGTAAAATACAGGAAAGTCCTTTGTGTGTATTTATACAATATAAGCAAAGACTAGAACAGGGACAGCAGAAGCGCCGTCGGCATTTTCATATCACTCATAGGATGGCAACACACATTTCGCAAATTATAGGCTAAATGAATTGGCGCATTAAAAACATCTCCCATATATGTATTTTATGATAGCGTATGTTGTAGTAAAGTAACCAGAAAGGCGTTGTCGATGTATAAAGCGATTACTTATTATTGAAACGGTTGTTTGCATAATATCTATCTATAAAAGTACAGTTACTGGGGGTAATTAATCGGTGCTATACTTTATAGTGGGCTAAAACAATATTCATATTGTACTTTCACCAAATATATTAGGAAACAGCTTAATTACACATAAATCATATGTGTGTAACATTACAAAGTTTTATTTCGCAAATGTAAATATCAGTTCATTAACATGCACATAATACTACTACATACCCTTGCAGTAGAAGAGAATAATACTTAAGAGTGAATTAATGGAATAATATTACGTGTTTATTTCTGTGTGGATCATTTTGATTTAAGCAAACACATGAAGTGGCTGCTATTTCATTTGGACCTCTTCGAGCGAGTGTTAACCACATTTTGCACATCTTATCATTTTTTTGAAACTTCCACAACAATATTTCTGGTGTCTTTGTAGATGCATTGCTACAGTGGGAAACTACATAATGTCTGTAGGTCATTTTACAAACATGAGTGCCCAAACAATGTAACACTATTTGTGTATCTTAAGACAGCAGCAGCAGCATCATGGTTTCTGACGTCACAGGCCTCACGTGACTCAAATGTAGCATTTTAGCAGGCTTTCAAATTATTTGAATTTCATTTCGCTTTCCTTTCTAAACTACTAAAATTCACGAGGTAAAAAAGCATGTTTGGAGCATAATATGACATAATTAACAATTTAAAACGATTTCCAGAAAACAGTCAAATACCCTATTTTACTTGTGGCGATGGCGTTGTGTGATGATGATGGCAACAGCCACTGAATGCTTCTTCAAAAAATCAGTCACGTAGAATGAGGGGAATATTTCTTTATGTTCACGATGAAATAAATAATTTTTGCTGTTCTGGTCAGTAAATTAATCCTCCTCCTAAAGCGAATAGTTTGTTGCTAACGATAGCAAACTAAACCACTGCCATTGCAAGTAAAATTTAACCCAGGTAGGACACAAAAAATTCTGCCTAGTTGTCTCCCATATGCTTTGCAATGTCATGGAAAGAAAATAAGTGCATATTTCAACAGGTATAGCCACTAAATTGTACATAGAGTAGAAATATCTATGGAGTGAGCATTGCGTTCTGTGCATCTCCTCAACATTAAGCTGGAATTACCAGGTAATATTGAGACAAATCCACTCTTTCCACACATTTATTTGCTCTTACGATTGGTTTGTACCACATTGGCTGTAAAGAAGCCCCACCTACTTTTCGCAGAGCAACCACATAACATGAAATAATATCTAAATAAACGTGTCACAGAAGCAACGAGAAAGTTGAGGAAGCACCACTAAATGCACCATTTACACACAGTCACCCATCTTAACTGAACAAAAAAGTAGCAAGATAAAGTCAACAATTAATAGATTTTTCCCAGTATCATGAGTCATTTCCACCTTAATGTTGAGAACACAAAATCTGTTCTGCGCATCTGAATGCTCACTCCAGAGATATTTCTGCTCTGTGTCTGCCACTAGAGATAATATACACATGCGAGCGATAAACTCATCATAAATCTCCCTGCTTTCATAATTGTTTGGTACAATATTGTGTTTAAAATTTGTAATTACTTACCTATGGTGTTAACTACATCAAGATAGAGGAAGATGTCTTCTTTTACAAAGACAATTGTATTTAGAGTTATAATCTGACTTGTGAATAAATTGTTCTATTACACAACTTCTTGCTTAACGAAGTAATCACTACAGGACGTGGGGACACATATTAGCTGAAACAGTGGCCGATGCTGTTAACACAGACTTGAACTGCTCTGTTGATTACCAGTCTTTCAGCATTCGGCATGTTTTCGATAGTAGGGAGCACTGCATGCAGAATAACTATATTGTCCCAAGTACAACACGGCAACATACTAATACTTCAGAATACACTTACTATGAGAGATAAACAGTTTAGTACTACACCATAGAACCATCACATGGTGCTGTATTAGTATTTCTCATCTCAGCGACAGACGTGTTTTCAGAAGTTTATGCCAAACGGACATTCTTAACTTTGTGAACACAACCTAACATTGAATTTACATCGTTCCACCGTAAGGAGTTAAATTAATTTCACTCTTAGTATGAAGAACTGAAAAATTTTTGACAATGACTACTATTTAAATTTGACATCTTGGCTAGGAGAACTGAGTTTATTGACAGAGCTATCCAACAAGGATTCTGTTTTTGATGACCTACGTCCGGAATCCAAAGAACCATGATATACACAGGACCCTCTTCAACAAACGTTGCGAGGTACGGACATATAAGCTAGTATTAGAATAAAATCTTCTCCTCTAAAAATTGCCATACTTTTTTAAACAGAGATCTTTTGAAACAGCTAGCCCTTAAACACTAAATATTTACTGTGCAATAATATTGATCGTCTGAGAGCTGTGTTGGTGGTTTTGGCAATATACTGAAGGTGACTGCCAAACTTCAAAAATATTGACAGTCACTCGATTTGTGGAGCCATATATTCTATTGTGTGAGGGCAGTATTGTACAAAAAATGATTACACAAAATGGTCATGATGTGAGCAATGTTCATTTTATCATAAAAATGGTGTAGCTTTCCCAAATAATTAATTACAAGAAATTTGTGAAATATTATACTCATTCAATATTCACCTAGTTATGAAAATGAACTGTTTAAATTTTTTATTTAATAAATGAAACTATGTGTAACTAAAGAGAATAGGCTATATTGCTTCTACATAATCAAACTTAAATGTCTGGTTTATTTGAAAGTGCTTTTTCCCCCTAATTGTGCTAATCCCCTCCCATCCTCCACACACACACACACACACACACACACACACACACACACACACACACACACACTGTGACATTGGAGGTGCTAGAAATAGAATTTATGATATATGGAATCCACAAATGGTTAACAAAAGTTAATAATGTGGTTTGTGATGAGTGTTTTCAATGTATGCAGCCAAAATAATTTTAACTTGATTATAGGGAATTTTCTGTAAAAGTGGAATAGAACAAAAACCATATATTATTTGATAAATTGTGTGTAGACCAGGTTGATTGATTGGTTGGATTTTTTGAGACAGGGGGACCAAACTGCTAAGGTTATCAGTGCCCCTGTTGGGAGGGGAATGAGTCGGGATAGGAAAGGAGGGGAAGGGAAAGGAAACAAAATATAGGGAAGAAAGAAAGAAAGAAAGAAGAAAGACCGCATTAGCTCAGGGTCCCACGCTCACCACTCATATAGTCACGAAAGAACCGTGAGCCCCCTGGGAGATCTAGAACAAGTAAGCGAAACTATTGGTTAATCCCAAGAGTGGACAATTATTGAGACTGAGTAATTTAGGTCCATGTTTTAATATTTAGCCAATTGATCAATGAGGATGGGAGATCTGAATCGGCTAAATGAAAATCCCTTCGTTATATATTTACTATTGGAGGATGGTACTGAGAATAACCATTTTAGAAGAGACAGTCATTTCTGAGCTTATTGTAAAAGTTTGTCACACTGAATAGCTGCCATAAACACAATAATGGCACGTAGATACAGGGATTGTCTGTCAGTAAGAAAGAGCAACAAAAACTGTTGAAAAAATGTATGTCAGAAGCAGAAATTGGAATCACATTGAAAATGGCAGACCTAATTATTATCAGGAAACCAACAGCCATTCCTAAGATTCACTGCTTACAATTTATAGTGTATTTCCTTCATTTAAAATAATTCTCTCAAGAATTTTTGTAGTTTTTAACATTGTTACATGGGACAAAATATGATTTACAATTTTTGAAAGTGGCAAAGTTAATAAAATGTCTGGGTTTTCTCCTCTAATTTTCTACTGGATGAATGTATTAGCTTAATGAGGGTAGAACATTTTAACTTACTAAAACCTTAAGGGATTTGTTTGAATAGATTGTTTTACTGCAGTATGCATAAATTAGTGTGAAACTGGTTTATTCTTCTTTTGCAGACCCAGGATGTACCTACAAAGAAGGCTACTGCAGAGTCAGGAGATGAAAGTGATACATCAGATGATGAAGTAGAGCGGTCTGATGATGAAGAAAATGAAAACAGTCAGGGAGACAAGAAGGTATGGTAAATTAAGATCTAGTGTGGAAAGAAACATGTTAGTGATAAGTCTTTCTGTGTTTGTAATTTTTAATATTGTAGTTTCTCCTGCACACTAACTGCCATGAAAAATATAACTTACAAAAATAAATGTGCTCCTTGCAGTTGTGTATGAGATAAGTATAAAAAAGGAATTTATACAGATCATAAACTTAACTTGCCTCTTTCACAGAACTGCTGTTGAACATAGTCACTATGCATTTGCTGTACACCTTTACAGCCCAGCATCAAAAAAATGTTGGAAAAATTTAATGTTTAGCTTCTAAGTCGGGTTTTTTTTTTTTTTTTTTTTTTTTTTTTTTTTTTTTTTTTTTTTTTTTTTTTTTTTTTTAAAGGGAGAGTTTTAATGCCATCCAAATATTTCTATGTGTAGTCATATACAGGGTGTTTGCATCCAGGTGCAACTGAGAGATCCAGAAAAACCTGGAAAATTTTTCATCAGGGAGAAATCTGGGAAAATACGGGTAATTTTTTAGAATTCTGGCTATATTCTGAAAGTACGGGATACTTAGCGGGGCTTGCCCTGAGGACAGATGCAATGAATGAGAGCCAGTCTTAAGTTAGTGGATTGGAAAATGGAAAAGGTAACAGTTATGGTTCACACAGTTGGTGGCTGAGGCCGTCATCCCGCACAGAGACTGGGCCTCTGGAGTGTGTCTGTTCTGTACAAAGGCTAGAATGAAGAGAGCGAAGGAACTGATTTCGAACCACAGAGTCCTTCAGCAGTGGCACATTTCCCTAAACTATATTAACTGGCTGGTCATCCTCTACAGTATGTCCTATTTAATTAAATAATCTAGTAAGTACTAAGTAGGTAGGCTCAGCCTAAGCCTAAGTTATTTATATTAAAGAATAAAATTTTGAGAATGAGTAAATTAATTGTATTACATGCAATAACTCAAATTTACAACAAACTCGTACATTGAGGCTTTTTTTTACAGCATATCTGTTGATATCATCCATAAAAGTTTCTGTGAGTTCATTGCCCCCTTCTGTTGATACCTCCACACAAGCTTGAAGTGTATCATGGGCCAACCTATTCCTTAATTTTGTCATCACCGTTTTCATTGTATTGAATGACCTCCTTACACTTGCATTGGAAATGGGAATGCACAGTAGTACACGTTCTGCGAGCATCCATAATGCTATGGAGTCTATTTTGGTTCGTAAAATGAAAGACGCCACATCAGGTGGTGATTATTCAGATTTACTGTGAGCAACATACCTAAAAGAATGCAGGTCTACGATAACAGTTTCGATGTTTTTGAGTTGCAAAATTAACTACAGTTCCTTATAATCATTAACACTAAATATGCACTGATTTTGATAGCTTTTGTGGTCTCATTGTTGAACCATTGCTTAATTCCATTAACGATACTTTTTACAAATTTTCTTGTGTTTTTCATAGATCGTTTCTTGGCCTCTGTGTTCGTGAATAATGAATTTATAATTTCTCTTGCGTCCATTGTGAAATTTTCATTGATTGTCTCTGTAGTTTGAGACTACATTTAACGTATCATCCAAAAATCACTAAGTCGACAATGCAATTGTAACTCATCATTTCTGACAAGATTCTTCCTGTCAAACTTGTTAAAGCAGCACCATCCTTGTGAATATTTTCACTTCGAAGTGCGGCAGCCAGAGGTGATGGTTGTATGATTGTGTTGTGTACCTGTGTGATTGCATGAATGTTCTATTTTCTGAAGAAGATCATGGTCAATACCTGAAAGTGTTGTATGTGTGCATCTTTTTTATGTGCCTGTTGCAGCTCTCACTATGTATTTGCGGTGAGTTGTAAACTGTCCTTATTTCTATATTGGTAGCTCTCAGCAAGTTACATGCTGTGACACATTTCAGTTCAAGATTTGACAATGGAGGACATGTGCAAGACAGACTGCACCATTTCACAAAGACTATAAAAAAAGTGAATATTTCATTGTTTACTTTTCAACAAAATCAAGTAAGCAATGTTGCTAAACTCTAAATTAAAAACACTAACAGAAAATACAATGTGGCCTAGTCTTATACACAACCAAATCTTTTTGGGTTTAACCTATTCTCAGAGTACATGTTGGGCATTTCAAATATGACAGGCTCGAGCAAGCACAAGGAAAATTGAAAGCAGTTCATCATAGCGTGCTAAGTGATGACATTGACATCTGCTACGGAACTCCGTGCATTCTCCAGTTCGAGCAAGCATAGACGCCAGAGGTAGACCACTAGTATACACAAAGCAGTACCAAATCATGCTTTTGTGAAATAAGTGATTTAATCAGTTTGTGCTGCTGCTTCAAGACAAATTCAACACAAAGTGATGGAGAATACATAGTGATGATGTTGAATTAATCAGAGTACTTGAAGCTATAGGAATGAAGGGATTGAACTTTGGCAACAAGAATCTTGTCTGAAATCCTTATCTGGAGAGTGTTACTGTAATATTTTGCATGATTTTACAAAGAATTTTACTGCCACACTAAGTATCTGTCCGAAAATTTTTGAAATGGTCTTTCAGATGGAAGAATATAAAACTAAACTCCTTACACATTTCCAGTGTTTCCATTTTGTTCATAATGTAATGAGACCTTTTGGTAAGGCAGCCAAGCTTCCCAAATTCTGCAGGGCAGTCCCAGAATGGTAGCTCTGTCCCCCAATGGAGTAAATAACTAATTGTTCCAAGGAACTCCAAATGCTTTCACACCTCAAATTTTTAGGCTAAAAACATTAATTGCATCTGTTTATGTACATTATGTAATATTAGATACAAGTCAACTTCACTAATCATCTGTGTCATTGAATAAACAAAAACTTACATGTGTCAAATTCAAACAAATAAAGAAGCAAAACACATGTTAGCCATGGTTAAAAAGCACTAGCAGTTGGAGTTGTTTTGCTTCTAAATTATTCCACTTGGTGAAACACATTTCATTTTTTGTTGTGTTAGATCACTCTCAACTGTGAAAAATAAATATCTTCGAGACAAGCATAAGATAGGTATGCATCTGTAAATATATTTTCATCACTTTAATCGCCACTGCTCCCTCCCCCAACCAAGAAAAATTCTATGATAAAGAATGAAGAAGCAGAACTTGTAATACCCAAAAGTATATAGACTCTCCATGTGGTAAGTCCCAGTAAGAAATCTTCTATCAATCTTTGCACTTCTAAATCAATTCGTGAAGTTTCTAAAAAGTTGTTTCTTTGCACAGAAACTAATAGCCAGGTTATTGCGAGGATAATTTATTGGATGAAATGAGATGTATCTCGTATTGTGTGGACCAAATGAAAAACTGTTCAGGACAACTATTTGTGAAGACGTTAAAGAACGTAATGAAAAGCAAATGCCATTTGAAAATTGCCAGTAATGGCTATGTGACACTAATTTTCATACCTTAATTTAAAATTATTTCATGCAATATATAAATACTTGGTGAATCTGTTAAATTCAGAATTACCAACTCAGTTTAATTTAAAGCACTCCTAGAAAGAAATTTTCACTCTACAAAGGAGTGTGTGCTTTTTTCTAAACTAATGCAAAATGGAAATTCTGGACTGGATGAGATTTGAACCACAGATCTTGTAGTTCACAAACAGGTGTTCTATAGTATTAATCACATTGCATAACTGTGCTAACTCGTTGATGGTGCACAACTAAGCTTCAAAAATACCGTATTTGTGCAAATATAGGCTGCACTTTTTTTCCCAAAATTTGGCCTGCAAAATCGTGGTGCGGCCTATAATCGAGATTCCTCCTCCCCCCCCCCCCCCCTCGCTTAAGTCATTAGTTTCAAAATTTCAAAAATTACTTGCTCACATTTATTTTGGTTTGAGAAACAAATTAAAGTATAAATTCTTTTCAAAAATAAATTTGTTACTGTTCCGAAAAAGTGCATCTATGTTTTTGAATAAGTTCACAGAATCGGCACAACAATTGATAACAGTCGATATTTCGATATAAATCAAATGGTCAAATTCTGTACCACAGCCAACCACTGCAGCCAACAGAGCTTTATTAACACATCTGTGCGGTCTTTTTAAAGAAAAGCAATACATACCGTAATATACAGATTTCCCAAGTTCAGAACCCGTTTTAATTTCATATGGTGTGAAAGTCTTAAGAGTGCGTCGCGCGAGTTCTTACCGTGACATTTACGCCTTCCGCCAGCGGTGATGGAAGGTTAAGATACCGGAA
This sequence comes from Locusta migratoria, assembly GCA_026315105.1. Classification (NCBI taxonomy): domain Eukaryota; kingdom Metazoa; phylum Arthropoda; class Insecta; order Orthoptera; family Acrididae; genus Locusta; species Locusta migratoria. The sequence continues at coordinate 261,729,779 of CM048751.1, forward strand.
CAGCTGATTTGTGAAGCTAATGATATTGTTAAATTCAAAACTTACATTTTAAAATAACGCATTTTTCAACAACCAGATTCATAGTTTTCACAATCGTTGGAGTTATTTCCAAGAAACGACGTTCATCGAACTTTAGGCGTAGCTGCGATCAATTTAGGCTAGATTGAACTGTAGTGAAACAAAAATATGAACTTTATTTACTTTTTGTTTTGACCATGAAATAAGTAAATAATGCTGCTCCCGTTCTATGTTTGACAGGTTCTTGATGTAGTCTTATCTGGTCAGTAAATCAATTATACTTTTAAACAACTAGTTACGGTATTCAAACATATAACCAGTATAATAAGAGTCTGAACGACACCGCAAGTGAGATTATTTATTTTGTACACTTTAATTAGTACCAGCAGCTTATACATATTCATTAATATCAATTTCAGTACTAATAATTCTTATTTCCATGCTACTAAGTGTGTACGATGATAATTGTATTTCCGCTCTACTAATGGCTGCTAAACAGACAGGACTGTGGTGTTTTGCGGCCAACATTTGCATTGCACCGATTACTACAACAGCATGTACGGAACAGATTCTAGACTATAGTCAATATTTAGTACAAAATATGAAGCAGTTACTACATAAATCTACTATTAAAAGTATTTGAAAGTCGTTTTGCTACTACTAAAGATGTCAGGCCTATAAATATTACCTTAAGCGTTTTGTTTTACCATATCTATTGGCAACATTGACGTTTGTAGCATTTCCTCTGACACGTGAAAATGTCTAATTCCACATTTTCACTAATTGCAAATTGGCCTGTGTATTTCAAATGCTTTTAACGAGTGTTAAGTATTTACTGGGCAGATAGCCTACACACAAATTCTACGACAGTGCTTATATTAACATTAAATTTTTATTTGCAAAAATATGTGACTACGTTACAGTAAATGGTATTACACGAAAACACAACATTATGGAAAAGATATATTCCCGATACTTTTAAGCTTTAGCCGAATCAGTCACTCGTTTTTGTCTCCTCTCCCTCACTAGAGAATTCAGACTGCTGATCTGAGTCATTATACAACATCTCGTCTTCAATGCCATCGAGGTGATTGGAAATTCCAGTTTTCTTGAAACTTTTGGTCACTAATTCTTCTGGAATTGATCTCCAGGCAGCTAAAATCCAGCAGCATACTTCTGACATGGAAGCACTTTGCAGACGGCCTCCGGGTGTCAAAGTTGCTTTTTTCATTAAATATTCCCTGTCTCACATTTCTCTTAAACGGGCGATTAATACACACATCCAGAGGCTGCAGGACACTGGTCATTCCACCGGGTATTATTACAAGGTCGCATTTTTTTTTTTTTTTTTTTTTTTTGTAAGTGCTTTTTTATTCAATCACCAGTATGACCTAGAAAACTATCCATAACAAGCATTGATTTCGTACGCAGAAGAGCTCCTGGCCTCTTAGTCCACACAGTAGAAATCCAGTCCAGGACTAGTTCTTCAGTCATCCGTCCCCCTTCTCGAGCTCTTAAAATTATTCCAGGTGGGAAGTTTTCTCCCTTGGGAAGAGTTTTTCGATTAAAAATCACATACGGCGGCAGTTGTTGCCCATCAGCTGTAACATTTAACATGACAGTGCAACGCTGTTTTTCTGCACCACATGAACGTATTTGCACACTACGCTCCCTGACATTGTTCACCATAGTGCTGCTTGGCATATCGAAATAAACGGGAGTTTGGTCGGCATTCCCCATCTGAGATAGTAAATAACAATGTTGGTGTCGAAATTTAATTATATGCCGCTGAAAAGCTAGCAAGCTGTTTTCATACAATTGAGGAAGTTTTTGTGCAATAGTGGTTCGACAACGGACAGATAAATTATTTCTCACCATGAAGCGCCACACCCACCCGTACGACACTTTGAATTCCGTCGACGGAATGTTTCTATTCCTAGCTAGTTTGCAGCCTTCCACGTGAATCATTTCTGTGGTCACAGCAAATCTGCATTTCCTGGTTTCAATTACGAAGTTGAGCAAGTCTTGTTCAACATCGTGATATTTGCATTTTTGTCCACGAAATGCACAACGACTCTTTGAACAATTCACTAATTTGTTCTCACTTTCACACAAGCGATGAACGTTTTTTTCATCGACGTCAAATTTACATCCAGCATCCCTTTTTCCATGCTCCTTAGCGTATTGGACAACCTGAAGTTTAAACTTCACAGTATAACTTGTACGTTCTTTTCTCATTGTCACTCAAGCCAAAAGATCGTGATACACACGAATACGAAGGAAAAAAAATTTCCCTAGTACTAAACTAAACTCATTATTAAGGTGACACACATCTACGCTACACAGCACTTCAAATTCCCGCTAACACGCATTCGTTCGTCCTCCCCTCCCTCCTATTGGTTATCATCTGTTTTCTTATTGGTTCATTTACAGTTTTCACATTTGTTTCAATTTTGTTGGAAAGAGATAATCTATTCATAAGATCGTGTTTCTGATTATGAGAAAGTTCGATTTTATAATATGTGGCCTATATTCGAGATCTATTTTTTTTATAATTCCTTGTCAAAAGTTTAGGTGCGGCCTATATTCGCACGCGACCTATATTCGCATAAATACGGTAGCCCCACTACAGAAGTAAATTCAACAGTTTAGAAAAAAAACCTATGTTGTGGTTGAGCTATTATCCAAAATCTCCTTCCTTTCAGGACACTATTCACACAATGTTCGCCTGAGCATATGATTGTTTCCAACTTAATGGTGAATACAAATTGTGAGCCATCCAAGATTTGGAGTAGTCTTACGTACACTAGTGCACCCCTGCACCAAAGAGGAGATCTGTGTTCTTAATCCGACATATTTCATTAATCCTGCAGTGCCTGGCCTTTGATTCTGTTCAAATATAATATAAACAACCAACACAAATGTACATAATGACTTGTAATGTTTATAAAGGAAAAGCAAGCTAAGTTTTCACTGACACATACTATTTACAAGTACAATGCAGTTGTGGCCAGATTTGACTTTACAGTGTGTAAATCGAAAAAACAAATATTTTGGCCTTAGCCAGATGCTGTGGTGATTGGATCTTTTCTACTATGTTTGATCTTGCTGTTTTTGTTGTTGGGTTTTATGTTGACGTGTATGCCATTTCAGCACCACTAATAAAGTGTGATTATCAAAACAGTGTTGGGTTTTATGCTTCATTCTGTTGGATATTCACAAGATTGGCCACACAGTTAAATCCCTGTTTCCTCTTCACTGTTAGGCTTGAGGTTATTACTGTAGTTCTAACAAAAACTTGTAACACTCTGTCAGTGAACTATACAGTGGATAGTAACACAGAACAGTTCTGTATAGGAGCTTTCCAAAATATTGTCTCTGACAATAATAACTGAAGTAGTAAAACAAGTAAATAACTTAGTACTGAGACTTGATTGGTAAGCTACTTCCTGCAGCATGATATTTAGTAAAAAATGAAGCTCAAAAGTTTAGACTGGGTGCATCTTCAGAAAGTGTGATTAAATACTTATATCTAAGATACTTAAATCAACAATGGAAAGTCCAGTAAGGAATGTTAATAATAATATGTTGATAGGGAACAACTCACAGTAAAGACGAACGTTGAGCTGCCAACACACACACACACACACACACACACACACACACACACACAAGTCAGACTGTGTTTGAAGGCCAGAGACGGCTGGTATGTGTGGATGAGTGTTATCATTCTGTGGAAGGCCGCAGCCAAAAATTTAGAATTGTGTGTCTATTATTTGTGTCTGTCAGCGACTCAACGTTCATCTTTACGGTGAATTGTTCCCTATCTACGAATTATGGTTAAACTTCCTTTCTTGAGATGAAGGGATCATATGTAAAAAATTCTGAAGGCTGGAGACTCGGTCTACATTTTTATTCCTTATTATGTTGATAGTTTCTGTTTCAGATGTTATGATTAAGTTAGTATTTTATCTTTTGTCCTGTTCATTTTCATTTCTGACATTTGAATGAATGTTTCTTATATTTAATGTCTTCTTTTTCAGGGTTCTTCTGTGGAAGAGGATGACGTTGAGTGGGAGAAATTTCGAGCACGGTTACATAAACGAGAAAAAGTGTTGGAGGGTAGAAGTAAGCAGTCTCACAGTGTCCACTGCCCATTTTTCCCAGAGGTGAGCTCATTTCAAACAAATGTAGAAGATTTTTCAATGTTATTAATAAATATTTATGCTGTAAGTAGTCAGAAAAAGCATCCTCATTGTAATTTCATTTTTTATTTACATTATCATATGACATTTTAAAAACAGTTTGACCTAGGAAAAACTAGATGAAATAATAATAATATAAAGCAAAACATTAATTTTAGCGTATGAATTTTGTTAACTTTGTTTTGTATGTAGACATTGTACTTACAAGCAAGTGTGCCAACGCAAATAAAGTATTGTAGTTTCAAGGAGGATTGTAATTATATAAAGGGAACGAAATAGATACTGGGAGATCTTCAGATAGAACTTTAAGACTGTAAATATGAAATCAGTACAACACTAATTCAATTTTCTAAACTACACATACTATTTTCATTTTTGTGTTCTGTATTCCAGAATGTCAGCAGCAGCTAAACACAAGCATTCCAGTGTTTGTAATATACGAGAGTTTACTTTTACAGCACTGTGTAGTATTCTTTTGTGAAAGTAAGATTTGTAATGATGAAATTAATTTATTTTGAGGAGAGGAAGAAATATAAAGAATAAGTGATTATTGTAAGGAGTCAAAACTTATTACATTTTGTTGTTATACAGGATAAACAGGAATATTGGTGGGTATACATCAGTGATCGCAAGAGCCACACTTTATTAACATCTCCATACCACGTGACAGATCTTGTGGAGGAAGAGGAAGTACAGTTAAAATTTACAGCCCCACGATGGCCTGGCATCTATACATTCACTGTTTGTCTGAGGTCAGACTCGTATCTTGGGTTTGACCAAATGCAGGACATAAAGGTCAGTTTCATATGGAGCCTTTATGTTTGTCATTTCAGTGTATGTTACTGTGAGTACGTTTTTACAGTAATACATTGACAAATGAAATATTTTTCAATTTGTATGAGGACATTTAGTAGGTACAAAATGAGAATTTTATGTGGTTGGTACAAGATTTGCACGCTCTGGATATGACAACCCTGCGTCTCTCTCTCTCTCTCTCTCTCTCTCTCTCTCTCTCTCTCTCTCTCTCTCTCTCTCAATAAGTGCGGTGTTACGTGTTTTGATATTTATGTGACTGCCCTCACATGCTTGTTCAAAGCCGATGGGTGGTATCCTCATCTACACAAATGTGCGTGTTTATTAAATTTGGGGGAGGGGGGGATTACTCGAGTATATACGGTAATACTAAAAAAATATTTCATATGTGCATTCAGAAAAAAAGGTCTACCCTCCCCAGTAATTATGCACAAAACCAGCTCTGTAATTGTTACTTAATGATTTTTCTGTCGTGGCAAGAAGACAATTTAAATGTTAGCTCTCTATACTTTTTGTAGCCATCTGTGAAAGATGAAGTAAAACATGAATTAATATATGCTTTGCTCTTCTTAATGTCCCATTATTCAAAAAACAAAAATTAAGACATAATTTATGTTGTCATCACTAACACTATATGGCAAATGAAGATTTATGTCTGAGAAATATTACGAACATTTGATAATATTTCTTTGTCAAAGATTTGATCGAAAATATTATCATGTAATACCGGCTTACAGGGATTCGTTTCTTAAAGCGGAGTAATACCTGCCTAGTGTGTTTTGTTGTTGCAGATGGAGTAATATCAACCTAAATTCGAGTAATCCGTACACCCCAGTTTTTCGTTCATAAATTTGGGAAAAAATATGCGCAGATTACTTGAGTATATACTGTATTGCAGAAATAATTGACTAAGAAATTAACATACACATAATCTACTCCTTTACATTTCTTTTGGTGCTAATATAACTGTTGAATCAATGCATAAAACACAAGATAAAAGTGAAATTTAGTGTTCATAATGTACATTATGATATACAATCAAAGAGGGAGACAAGCCTGTTCTTACATTTTGAAAACTCATAGGAGGATAGGAGATATGCTTTTCACCCACCAGCCTTTGCTGTTATAAATTTCTCTGTTTAAATTTATGTTCCTTTGTTTGTCCTTTTTTCTTCTCGTCTGCAGTAATGACATAGTTAGGGTAGTGTACTTTTTTTAAGTCAAGCTACTTTTGAAGGTCTTAGTAAGAAGTCTCCTTTTGATTGTGTAACAAAGAACACCAAGCCTGTAAATATTATCTGAATGGACCTTTAACCTTCTCTCTTTGCAGACACTGGTCAAAAAGGACATCTCCTTCCCTATGTTGTTTACTCATGCTACCATAGATTTAACAGTTGATATCTCTATTTAACACAATGCATTTTACACATTTGTGTTCTGATGACCAGCCATACATTTTTTTAATGCTCCCAATGCAAAGGAAAAAAAATTAGCTTTTGTATTATCATTTTGTATGTTTTATTCATTAACTTCTTTTAGCAGTCCTATCCTATCCATTTCTTCAGTAACCCTTTCCACTCCAACGGCCAGTGGCTTTTGACATTGAGAGTTTTGCTTTCTGCTCTGATGTCAAGCCTCACTTAATACAAATTTTCATTGTTCTCACATGCTCCATTCTTTAATTTGGTTGTTAATATGCATCAATGCTCCAGAGTAGTGCCATCCAGGAACACATCACTAGTTCTGGTTTTATTTACAACAAATTAGCAGACTGGTTTTGAAAGGGAAGGCAACTTACAGATACAGTATCTGAATTATTAAATTCTACATTTTAATGAGCATACCACAGAATGTTATTCCTTATTACTGCTTGACCATCATACATATTCACAAATGACCCATATTGATTGTCAATCAGTTGCAGGAGCCAGTGGGATATAGGAAGTTGAACCATAATAGCATTACTTGAGAAAAATTTACCCTTCAAGGGAGGGGGACAGCATGAATATATTATACACTTCTTCTGTTAGACTTAAGTCACTTTTTTCATTCACAATAAATACAGGTCAAAGAATATATTGAGACTTCCGAAATGTTTGAAAATTGTTTGATATTAGAACACACAGTTAGCTATTTTTCCATATATGTAGATATTATTATTATTATTATTATTATTGTTATTATCAGTATTGATTTTCTAGTTTATAAACTGTGACTTTTTTGCAGTTGGATGTGAAAGAAGCACCTGAAATACCAACAGAGCATCCTCAGTGGGAAATGTCAGATGAAGAGGAAGATGAACAAGAGGCAGAAGGCAGTGACGTGTCAGAGTTCACGACTGATGAGGATGTTGAAGATGATCAAGATTAATGCTGCTTCATGACAGATAGTGCAAGTAAGAAATTAGTAGAGAAATAATATGTCTAAAGTGTTGTCAGAACTTCAAATGCATCTATGTGTGCACTCTATTTAGTGTGGAAGAAATTTCAGTGCCACTATGTGACAGACATCTGCTTCATAGTATAATCAATGTAGAATAAATCTCATTCAGGAATTTGAAACATGCTACATTTTTAATGCCAGTGAACTATGTTTATTACAATTTTAGTAATAAATTATATTGAATATTGTTCCCATGAGCTTGCCTCAACAAGAATTTTATCTAAATTGCAGCCCACATGTTTAAATAAAAAATATTTTAGCACCCCACTTTACCTTCTCCAGATTGTGTAACTCAATCACTTCCGATAAAATATGTGAGGATCCTTAAACTTTAATTCTCCCAGTGACAGGAATACTGTTATTGGAGGGGGGGGGGGGGGTATGGAAGACAAAATCATAAATGCATATTTGTACAGCACAACAAGTGAGTGGGGAGAGCAGCTCACAACCTGGATGTAAATTTTTGGATAATCATCCAACAAGTGATTAAGCTATTCTTCCCATTACCAATCAGGAAAGCTTTGCTGATGGCCGCCAAACTTGGCACCTGCTTGCTTGTGCATTTCCTCATTCATAGCTCGGCAGAGTGTGTCTGTGTGTGTGTGTGTGTGTGTGTGTGTGTGTGTGTGTGTGTGTGTGTGTGTTGCATATTTATTCAAATTCATTATTCCTTCATTAAAAACAAAACAGCATACAGGAGTAACATAATGGATACAAAGGCGAGGGTAGGGTACTGAAGTGCCGAGCTTTTACAATTAGATTTCCTTCATTACAGCATTAGAGGCAGAATGAGAAAAATATTAAGAAATCGAGCCTTAATCCAAAAAATAAAATAAAATAAAATTGAGAACCATTGGGAAAAGATTACATGAAACACTGCATGAGAAAGGATATAAAGACCTGAGTTCATAGGGAAGTGGACAATAGAAATTCTCTTGTGATTACATGAAGGGAAAAATGCCGAACTCGTGTGACAACTACTTGAGTAATTAATGCAAGGAGTCCTGTTGGCATGGTGACTACAGAAGGTACAGTAGAACCCCGATTTAACGAACTCCCATTCAAGGAAAACCTGCTTTTAACGAATATTTCCGTCGGTCCCGGCAAAACTCCCATTAGAATAATGTTATTTTTCTCCACTTTTAACGAACCCCACTGTAAGGAAAAGTCCGCTTTTAAGGATCAAACATGAAAAATTCTGCAAATAAAAATTTTGTTTTTATGCAATTTCTAACTGTGGGCAAGTTAATTTGTTTTGCTTCTTTCACACAATTAGGAATTTGTGTTTACGTGACGTCGGTTATCGATTCTTGAAGTCAATGCATATCGAACATCTTTGCAGTGATACCGGTATAAGCAGCCATAATCGATTCTGTGCGTCGATATGTTAACATATCGAATACCAGTGCAGCGATACCGGAGAAAGCGTTTGACGAATCAGCTAACAATTTCCCTCTTGTCTTCCAAGTGTTATGGTCACGTGGTCTGATGTCAGTCGAAAATTACGAAGCGCGAGCTGTGAAGTGTTGTCTTGTCTTGTTTTCTTCAGATTCACTTTTACAGAATTGTAGGAGTGGAGAGAAGCTGACGACCATCCATGCTGTCGAAGACTATTGTAAAATTAGGCTGTGTGACAATGGCAAAGAATACGATTTTGCACGTTTTCTTTGTGCTACTTTTAGAAACAGGGACCATTGTTAAGTGCCGAATCTAGCGATACCTTTGGTTGTAAAAAGACGAATATTCATGTGACAATGTTCAGTTGTACTTATTAAATGTTTTGAAGGCGTGCGAATTACATAGCTGCATTCCTTTAACCGAAAAATTTATGCAAAAAGGTTCGAAAATCGCCCTGCTAGATTAATGTGGAAAATTCACTGCTTTCGAACTGCTTAGAAAACTTAATAATATCTCGTTTCAGAGTTTAAGTGCAAAGTGTGGAAACTGAACCAGTGGAGAAAACATTACGACTAATAAAATGTTATAAGGCCAGACATTAAGTTACCCCTATGTATAATACGGAAATTAAAAACTCCAATGCGTTTAGAAAATTACCTCGTACATCAAATGCCTGAATGACTTCTAGAATTTTCAAGTATTTAGCCCCAAAGACGGGTGGGTTAAAAAACAGATTTAACTGTCGGTGGGCGCCGATGGAAGTGTTACAGCGCGATGATGACCCACATTGAAGGCATGCAAACACCTAATAGTGTCTTTAGGCTCATTTCTCTCTTTGTAAACAATTTGGTGTTGTGGGTTATTTTTTTACGAGTAATATATCTCAAAATCGCGACACACTTGTAGAGGATACGTTGTTTTGAAGAATTTACACTATAATGTTATTGCTGCTCCTTTAACTGGCAAAAAGAAAAACTATGCTATTGTAGTTACTAGCGTAACAACATAATCGAAAATCATAACATATTTGTAGAAGTGCTAAAGACCTATTTGTCGTGCACCCAAACTTCCTGTACATCAATATTTTTAGAAATGTTTTTGACAAATTAACAATGGAAATTAATTTTGAAGAAGGTACAGGTTGTTAAAAAGGTATTTAAACATCGAACCAGGGGGAGGCGTTGATGAAAATTTTGAAATTTATGCATTAGTAAAAATTACAGATTGCATATTCTGAGGAAAAGAAATCGCTGGAGAACTTTAGAAAAAGTACATTGAGTATCAGTCAGTTCTCGGGTATAGTGTTTTTTAAGGCTGATGTATGGCACCAATTTTTGCATCTCTAGTCAGCTCTTGTGAAGTAGCTGAGTCAATAAAAACAAACATCAACCACATAGTGAGAACTTTGGTCATTACAGTATGCTGGAAAAACAAAATGGTCATCTCTTTTTAATTTAATAAAAAATATTTTTTTCTGCAGAAAGTGTGATGATGTATGTAAAATTGTAGCAGATTACTGGTATGTTAGTAATTAAATAGCTCCTATAACACCTGCACATGCTTGAATTATGTCTCTGGGTCACTCCTCCTGTGTACCTAGGCAAAACCCCCATTTAAGGAAACCCCTATTTAAGGAATATATATTTTGGTCCCCTTAGATTCGTTAAAAAGGGGTTTTACTGTAACCAGTAATGGGGAGGAGACATCCTTTTAGCGATGGACGCTTCACTCACACTGCACATGGCAGTGTGTGGTATTAAGATTTTCCAGCAGCTGCCAGACTGATTGACACACATGCGCTTTGCTGATATTGTGTTCCAGCAGTGCCTTTTTCCACTTCTGGCTACTTGGAGTGGTTTTCCACCAGTTGCAGCAAGCTACCAGATTTCGCACATGCGCAGAAAGGTCTGAGTTAGAGTTGGGGTAGCCATCATATGACAAGTGTGTGTTTGTGGCGGGTTTTTCGATTATTTCAGAGCCACTGCAGGTCCCACTTGAGATCAGATATTTCTTGTTTACACTTCTTCATTATTAGAAATGTAGGTATTTTAATTGTTTCTTTGAACTCACCTTCACCTGCAGAAGAGTAAAAGAAATGTAATTTGTTGAAATGTGGAACTTACAATTTCCGTTCATTCCAGATGTCCAGCGAATCAGAGTCTAATGTATTGTTGAGTGAGGAGTTTGAAGTGATACATCATGCTAAAAGACAGAAAACAGAAAACTGTTTCGAGCAAGTTGTGACGCAATATAGCGACACAGAATTCCTGAAACAGAGTCATTTGACAGAGAAGTGATCCAAAAAATTCAGAAATTTTAACTATTACAGTTATCAGGCAGGAGGAAATGGGAAATTGCTTCCAATGTACCAAATTCTGATATGTTTGTGGTTTGCTGGCCATGAAACGGCACGTTTAAGAGATATGGCAAACAGGTTTACTATCAGTGTTAGTTCCTTGCACCATGTCATAGAGTGACCTACTTGGTTAACAATTCAGGAATCAGTGTTATAAAGTGGCCATCTGATGAAGAAAGGGCACAAATAGAAACAAGTTGCAATTGTAGCAATCAATGTGACTCACATCAGAATCGACAGACCTACAGATTAAAACTTGCACTCTGCAGTGGAGTGCGCTGTGCGCTGATATGAAACTTCGTGGCAGATTAAAATGCTGGAACTGGGATTCAAACCCGGGACCTTTGCCTTGAGGAGCAAGCGCTCTACCACGTAAGCTATCCTGGCATGCTTCACGTTCCGTCCTCAGAACTTTACTTTTTCCAGGAGTGCTAGTCCTGCAAGTTTGGCAAAAGAACTTCTGTGAAATTTGAAAGTAGGAGGCAAGGTACTAGCAGAAGTAAAGTTGTGAGGACGAAGCATTAAGTATGCGGGGATAGCTTGTAACATACTAGGTTGTAAGTTCGTTGCTTCTTGCTGGTCTCATAGATCGGCACTCTGGTCTATGACTGGCTGGAATTTCATGGGGCAAAACTAATCTGCTACAAATAATGTACGCAACACACAGAATTGCAGTTCATTGACACTTTAATCATTCATTAGAGTCCAGTTGTCCCCATTTATGGCCAGCATACGAGTCTCATTAATTACTATCACTACAACCCACTACATACATGTCACATGTTAAAGATACAAATTTACACAGTTTGTGTGTGGAATACAAAAGTTCGAGGTGTATGTTCGAATGTGGCACAAATATGAAGAGTTAATCACTGTAGATACAGTTTCTACACACCTAACATTGAAGAACTTTTACATAATTGTTCAAAATTAAAGTTCAAAGTGACATGGGTGTGTCTCAGATACATAACGAAACAAGACTCCCTACTGGTGTAGATTGTGCCTCAGATCAAGGATGAAACAATCCTTATTTACATGCCGCAAATCATCCTATTTATATTGTCCAAACAATGACACTGAAAATTATGTATTGTTAATTATGTACATTAATTTAATTATAATGAAAAAGTTAACAGTTACATACAACTGGCTATAGTAAAACATAACGTAAATAATACTGAGTAAATTGTATACAAATCTCAATTACAATTGTGTTTAGTTTACATATTTAATGAAATAGGTTTGTCAACAATACTTCTGTAATTACTTGTAATTATATAGAAACTAATGAGGGCAAAGCTTTCCTAACATCAATTATGAAACCTAATAATACCTACTTTAATGTTATGAGAAAAGAATTTAATTAGCCTTAACTAAAATACTAATTAGCATACTATCGGAACTACAACAATATGCCTGCATGAAGTAATTAATCTTTGATAATTAAACAAACTTCTGCAGTGTCAAATAATAGAAAATGACTTCAGCTAGTCCTGTTAGAAAAAAGGATAACAAATGTTTTGGAAAAGAAAATAAGAAAAAGAAAAATAAATATGTTGAAAACAGTAGACTGGCAGGGCGGGATTATAGGTGAAAACAAGCAGTCTCGCATATGCGGATGACTTGCGGATTGTAAACTAATATTTCAGAGCTCAATCAGAGGTGCAAGGATTATGATGTGAAGATCAGCATCTCCAAAATGAAAGTAATGACTGTGGGAAAGAGATTCACACAGATTGAGTGCCAAATAGGAGGAACAAAGTTAGAACAGGTAGACAGTTTCAAGTACCTTATTTTCTCACAGGATGGCAACATAGTGCAAGAACTGGAATCAAGGTGCAGCAAAGCTAATGCAGTGAGTGCTCAGCTAAGATCTACTCTCTTCTGCAAGAAGGAAGTAAGTATCAAGACTGCTCAATCTTTCAACCAACTTTGTTGTATGGGATTGAAGGTTGGGTGGATACAGGTTACCTTATTCACAAGGTAGAGGATACAGATATGAAAGTAGCAAGAATGATTGCAGGTACTAATAGATGGGAACAATGGCAGGAGGGTGTCCATAATGAGGAAATCAAAGAAAAACTGGGAATGAACAGCATAGATGAAGCAGTTAGAGCACACAGACTGAGATGGTGGGGTCATGTTACACGCATGGGAGAAGCAAGGTTACCTAAGAGACTCATGAGCTCGGCAGCGGAGGGTAAGAGGAGTTGAGGTAGACCAAGAAGAAAATACTTAGATTCGGTGCAGAATGATTTTGCTATAAAAGGCGTAACATCAGATGAGGCATCAATGTTAGCACTGAATAGGGGATCATGGAGGAATTTTATTAGAGGTGCGATGCTCCAGACTGAACACTAAAAGGCACAATCAGTCTCTAATGATGATGATGATGAATAACAGACTAATTACATTCATACCTATTATTATGCAACAGTGGTATTAGGAGGTTCAGTAACACAAGCAGATGGGAATAAATCCCAACATGCTTCATTACAAGTTTAGCTGATAGAGTGCTTGCCGGCCGCGGTGGTCGAGGTGACTGAGGCGCTCCAGTCACGGTCAGCACGGCCGCTACGGTCGGGGGTTCGAATCCCCCCTCGGGCATGGATATTTGTGCCGTCCTAGTTCGTAAGTAGTTCATAGGTAGTTTGTAAGTCCCATAAGCTTAACAAACATTTGAACATTCTAGAGTGCTTGCTCACGAAAAAGGTCCTAGGTTCAAATCCCGGTTCCGATACACAATTTTAATCTGCCAGGAAGTTTCATACCAGTGTACACTCCGCTGCAGAGTAGTGTGTCATTTTGAAAACATCCCTTAGGCTGTGGCTAAGCCATGTCTCCACCATATCCCTTCTTCCAGGTGTGCTAGTCCTGCAAGTATAAAATTGAACCAGACCAGAGGTTTGGGGTTTTGGAATGCTAGGTAGGTTTCCCCTGACAGCGCATAAAGAGGTCGCCATAGAAGGGTGCCACGCGGTGTCCATGGAAGTGCCACAGTTTGGATTGTAATTTTCCTCCTCAAAGGAAAAGTATTTGCTTCTCAGTGAGGGTTATAATGAAAGAGTTAACAGGTTTGTATTCAGAGGGACATTGGGAGAGGCAGTCAGGGTGTCCAGCAAACCTTGAAAACCGGGGAAAAAACCTGTAATTTTCTAAATCGGGGGGGGGGGGGGGAATCCTTGAATTTTACTTAAAAACCTTTTTTCATATACGGTGAAACCCTGCTTTTATGTTTTCCCAGTTTTTACATAATTTTTTTGCCGGGTCACAATTTTAATTTGCCTCCAGCTTTTGCGTTAACATATTTACATTTTCCCCCCAATTTATGTTTTATGAAATCATGTTTGAGGAGTTAAAAATTTACGTAACTTGCATAAATTGCAGCTGGCGTGATTTTTGCCTTCAAATTGTGTTTAAAACGTTACTCAGTACAGTTGCTTGACATTTTTTACGGGTATGGGAATGCATAGTTCGCGCATATGGTGCAGTGACTGATGGGTGTGACTGTAATTTATGATCGCTTCCATCAGCCTTCGCACTTATTATGATGAGTTTCGAGAATGAATTTATTTTCATTGTGGACTAAAAATGTTTATGTAACTATTTTTGTGATGTTTCATAAACAGTGCATACCTGCCAACTCTCCCGATTTGGGCAGGAGTCTCCTGATTTTTCACCTTTTTCCCACCTCCTGATTTTGCCATTATTTCTCCCAATTTTTAGCTTATATCCTAAAACTCAAGATTCGTGTTTTGGGCAATGGTCAAAAGTCCTTTGTTCATTTATCACTCTAATCTAATTACGTATAGAAATTAGGAGTTGCAGGTGACTTGTATAACGATTATTTCCATTCGTTCCGTGTATTTGCAAATGCACTTGTAGTGTTTTGATGTGCTCTTTTTGAATGTTTTGTTCTGTCATTGTAAATAAGTGAAATCACTTCAGTGGTTTTTAATCGATGGAAACCTTTTGAGTGGATAGTTAGGAGCGTCAGTTTCACACGCGAATTGCAGAAAGTCAACTTTTGTGTAAACAGCTAGTCTACGTGACTGTGGGATTTCAATTTTGTGGTATGTGTTCTAGGATGGCAAAAAATATGATCCCTCTTTTAAGCAGTTTTTGGAACATTATTTGTATTTTAAAGTCTTTTGTTGATGTGATATTTCCATATCACATGGTGGAAAAAGCGATGTACCGGAATACATGCAAAGAAAATGAAAAGTAAAAGACTGAAATTGCTGAGAAGAGTGAAAGTGATCATGTGATACTTGCAAAGTGCTTATTTGCATTGTTTATTTTACAGTACTGTTTACCACTTCAATGCGATGAACATGTGGGTCACTTGTTTCATAAAATGTTCCCTGTAGCAGTATAGCACAAAAATACAGCTGTGAACTTTTTTGTTTTAGTTTTACCTGGACTGGCTACAAATAAATATGTATTAAACATTTGGGTTTTGCAAGTGACTTTTAGTAGTCATTATGTAGTGCTGTGAGATGACAGGGAAAGTAAGGTTTATAGTAAAGTGCGGTGCAGTTTTTGACAGAACGCATCTCCTGAATTTTAAGTTTTGAAGGTTGGCAGGTATGACAGTGTGAACAATAGTTTGCGTATGTGTGGTTTTTTGCACATTGGAAGGGGTAAAGTAAGTTATAACATCAAAAAGACAGTGTGGTGCAAGATTAATTGCTTTTGAGAATGCAATTAAATTCTCAAAAATTGTTGTCCGAAGTGTGAAAAAAAAAAAAAAGTAAGAGAGGAAAGACTTACCTTCATCTACATCGATACTCTGCAAATCACATTAAAGTGCCTGGCAGAGGGTTCATTAACCACTTTCATAACTTTTCTCTACCGTTCCATTCTCTAATAGCGCGCGGGATGAAAGAACGCCTAAATCGTTTCGTTTTCGATCTGATTTCTCTTATTTTATTGGGATGGTCATGTCTCCCTAAGTAGGGAGCAAAATATTTTCACATTCAGAACTAAAAGTAGGTGATTGAAACTACGCAAACAGATCACGCCGCAATCAACAACGTCCTTCTTTTAATGATTTCCACCCCAATTCATGCAACATTTCCGTGACGCTTCCCCCCCCCCCCCCAATAACGTGATAGAACAAAACGAGCTGCCCTTCTCTGAACCTTCTCAATGTCTTCCGTCAGTTCCACCTGGTGAGGGTCCCACAAGGGGCAACAGTACTCCAGGAGAGGACGCACAAGTGTGATGTAGGCAGCTCTTTGGTGGAGTTGTTGCATCTTAGAAGCGTTCTGCCAGTGAAACATAACCTTTGGTTCGCCTTCCCCACAATATTTTCCATGTGTTCTCTCCACTCTAAGTGATTCGTAATTGTAACTCCTAGGTATTTGGTGGAATTTACGACCTTAAATTTTGACTGATTTATCGCGTAATTGAAGTTCAGCATATTTCTTTTAGTGGTCAAGTGTATTACTTCACACTTTTCTTTGTTCAGTGTCAATTGCCAATTTTCGCACCATGCAGAAATTTTGTCTAAATCGCTTTGCAGTTGCTTTTGATCCTCTGTTGACTTCACTAACCGATAAACGACAGCATCATCCGCGAACAATCTAAGGGAGCTATTCAGATTGTCTCCTAAATCGTTTATAAACATGAGGAAGAGTAGGGGACCTATAACGCTTCCCTGTGTAACGCCAGATATCACTTCTGTTTTACTCGATGACTTACCGTCAATTACAACGAACTGTGTTCTTTCTGATAGGAAATCGTGAATCCAATCGCACAATTGGGAAGATATTCCATAAGCACGCATTTTCATTAGAAGCCGCTTGTGGGGTACAGTGTCAAAAGCCTTCCGGAAATCCAGAAATATGGAATCGATTTGAGATCCCTTGTCGATGGCACTTAACACTTAATGTGGATAAAGGGCAAGCTGTGTTTCGCAAGAGTGATACTTTCTGGATCCGTGTTGACTACTGGTTAATAGGTCGTTCTCTTTGAGGTAGTTCATAATATCCGAACAAAGTATATGTTCCAAAATCCTACTGCAAATCGACGTCAATGAGATAGGCCTGTAATTTTGGGGATCACTCCTATTGCCTTTCTTGAATATTGGAGTCACTTGGGCAACTTTCCAGTCTTTGGGTACGGATCTTTCGCTGAGTGATCGGTTGTAAATTATAGCTAAGTACGGAGCTATTGCGTCAGCATACTCTGAGAGGAATCTAGTTGGTATACAATCTGGCCCGGAAGATTTATTTTTAAGTTGTTTTACTACTCCAGGAACATCTACTTCTAATTTTCACATGCTGGCAGCTGTTTTTGATTTGAATACTGGAGTGTACACTTCGTCTTCTTTGGTGAACGAATTTTGGAAAGCTGTGTTTAGTAATTCTGCCTTGGGGGAAGAAAAGGAGGATACACAAATACACACACCCCCACACACATACACAAATGCAAACACACCTAGGCAGACATACTCTCAAGTTAATAAATTGTGAACCTGGAAAAAAAATGATTATTCCTTGGAAAACCTGGGGAAAAAAACCTTGAATTTGAAAATTACTTATCGCTGGACACCGTGGGCAGTGTTCGAGAGTGGCAAGGCCATGGGCATGTGGAATGTTGGTGTATAGGGAGATGGCAACAACTGTCACAAGTAGGAATCAAAGAGGAAAATGAGTGGGGATACTGGAGAGTCAGTGAAAGAAGTAATTGTTATCTTTGATATTAGTGGATAGATTTTGGACAGTTGGTTGAAGGTGTTAGTCAAAAATAGCTTCTGAGAGGGGCCATATGATTTCAACAAGGATTGGAAATCTTGTTGTGACTTCTGGGAAGGGATCATTCAGGCACATCTTGAAGGTGGAAGAGTTAGAGAGTTTGTGGAGTGATCTGTCAGGTAGTCACTGTGATCCATAATAACAGTGGTGGAGCCTTTGTCTGCAGGAAGGATGATTGTCAGGATTTGCTGTGAGGTAGTGGATGGCTCTCTTTTCTTCTGCTGAAATGTTTGTGTTCTTCAGAAGGGACTTAGGAGAAAGATTGTGAGACAAAGTTGGAGGTGAGAAATTCTTGTAGGGTGACCAGGGGGTGGTTAGGTGAGAGTGCAGCAGGATCTCAGTTGGATGGTGGTATAAACTGGGATAGGCAAGGTTTGATGTTGAGATTAGGTCAGCTTTGGTCAGAAGGATTGGTGGCAAAAGTAGTGTTTTCACCTTAAAGATCAGGAAAAGGAGAGTAGGACTTTGACAAGTCGAACATTGTTGAATTGGGGTATAGGGCTGAAGGTGAGACCTTGTAGGCCATCCATAAGCTTTGAGGATCTGAATCCTCCAAACTGGTGAACTTCAGTTACAAAAATTTTATCCACATTTTCCCATTTCTCATACTTCAGTGTTAGTTTCTTGTTAAAGGAGAAGCTTGAGCAAAGCATCTGCAAGGATAGGTGTAAAGGTAATTGTATTGAAGAAAGAGAGCAGACTGTGAGAATCAGAGACAGTAGCAATGTAAGGGAAAAGGAATGGTACAACCCCCAAAATACAAGCAAGAACAACTGTAATTGGCATATGACATGATTAAAAACCTTAATCCTCTCCTCCTCTCCAATAAGTCTACATTATATATTATACCTGTAAGTAAATGAAATTAATTGAATAGTAGTAATATAGTGAGGACAGTTTACTACTCACCGCAAAGACGTGGCGACGAGCTGCGACAGGCACATACAAAAGACACACACATACAACACATTCAGCTATCGGCCATAATAATTATTATTATTATTATCTTTTTTCTTTTTCTTTTTTCTTTTTTTTTCTTCTTTTCTCTTTTTTTTTCTTCTTTTCTCTTTTTTTTTCCCCCTTCCATACCTTACAGTTCCTACCTCTGTATCCCAAACCTCGCCTGATTTGAGTGGTGTGTGAATGTGTGATCGTGTGTGTGTATATGTATGTGTGTGTGTGTGTGTGTGTGTGTGTGTGTGTGTGTGTGTGTGTGTGTGTGGTCTTGTGCACTTGCAGTGTACATGAATTATTTTACTTTATTTTATTTTATTTTATTTTCTCCCCTCACCCGCCTCCCCACTCCATTCCTAAGGTGCATCTCGTTATTCCCATCTAACCCATCCCCACCACCGTGACGTAACCTTTCTATCCCCTCCCCCTCCCCTCCCCTCCCGTCCCCGATTCGCTGCAGAGCGTGATTCGAAGTGTGGCAGTCGGAGGTGATGGTTGTATGACTGTGTTGTGTGCCTGTGTGATTGCGTGAGTGCTCTATTTCTGAAGAAGGCCATGGCCGATAGCTGAATGTGTTGTATGTGTGTGTCTTTTGTATGTGCCTGTCGCAGCTCGTCGCCACGTCTTTGCGGTGAGTAGTAAACTGTCCTCACTATATTATTTATTCCAACCTGGACTTTCCATTATTATAATTGAATAGTAGGTAAGTCTAGAATAGAGCCAGTGGCTTATGTACGGCGCAGGAAAGTTGTAGTGCTCACCATGAGCAATAATGGGGATGATGCAGTGCGAGTCAGCTGTTTGTTTTAGGCATGGAATGAACAACAGAAATCGGATTCTGTGATATGAAGAAAATTGCGATGAGATTTCGACTGCGCACAAGAAAAGCAGTCGCCATTTCAAATGATCTATGTTTCAAATAATTATAACAACAATGGAAGGTCCAGTAAGGAATGTTAATAATAATATGTAGATAGGGAACAACTCACTGTAAAGACGAACATTGAGTCGCCGGCAGACAAATAACACACACAAACACACACACAAATCTAAATTTTCAGCTGCGGCCTTCCTCAGAAATGGAATACTCATCCACGCAATCACTCAGGCCATTCATCCACACACATCAACCATCTCAGGCCACTCAACACTATCTGGTGACACAGCAAGTGGAAGCAATGGGTGGGGGGAGAGAGAGAAGGAGCAGAGGAGGGAGGGGGGGGGGGCAGTGGAAAGGGAAGATAAGGGTGGGGATACAACAAGCAGAGGTGATGTCAGGTGGGAAATGAGATGCAGTATGAAAAAGTGTGTGTGTGTGTGTGTGTGTGTGTGTGTGTGTGTGAGGAAAAATTCCTAACAGGAAAAAAATATACGTAAAAAATAGATGAAGAACACTTACCAGGCGAAGGGGCACAGGCAGTAATAGCAACAAATAAACACACAGACACACACACACACTCAAAAATGCTAGCTTTCGCAGCCTAGCTGCTTCATCAGGCAGAAGGGAAGGAGAGGGAAAAGGAAATGATGAGGGATTTAAGGAAGGGGGTAAGGAGCCATTCCAATCCCGGGACAGGAAAGACTTACCTTGGGGGGAAAAATGGAAGGTAAATAAATGCATTTATTTACCTTCCATTTTTCCCCCCAAGGTAAGTCTTTCCTGTCCCGGGATTGGAATGGCTCCTTACCCCCTTCCTTAAATCCCTCATCATTTCCTTTTCCCTCTCCTTCCCTTCTGCCTGATGAAGCAGCTAGGCTGCGAAAGCTAGCATTTTTGAGTGTGTGTGTGTCTGTGTGTTTATTTGTTGCTATTACTGCCTGTGCCCCTTCGCCTGGTAAGTGTTCTTCATCTATTTTTTACGTATATTTTTTTCCTGTTAGGAATTTTTCCTCTCTCTCTCTCTCTCTCTCTCTATATATATATATATATATATATATATATATATATATATATATAGAGAGAGAGAGAGAGAGAGAGAGAGAGAGAGAGGAAAAATTCCTAACAGGAAAAAAATATACGTAAAAAATAGATGAAGAACACTTACCAGGCGAAGGGGCACAGGCAGTAATAGCAACAAATAAACACACAGACACACACACACTCAAAAATGCTAGCTTTCGCAGCCTAGCTGCTTCATCAGGCAGAAGGGAAGGAGAGGGAAAAGGAAATGATGAGGGATTTAAGGAAGGGGGTATATATATATATATATATATATATATGAAATAGTAATAAATAAAAAAGAATAATAATAATAAATAAATAAAAAATTGATTGCTGCGCCAAAGGATAGTCCATAATGCTCTTGGCCAGTATGACGGTGGCCATTTATATGTAGAATGAAGAGCAGTGATTGCAGCAGAGTTGGTATCTTACTTGGCTGCTTTCACAGGTGGACCGGCCTCTGATAGGGTAGGAGAAGCCAGTGACGGGACTGAAATTGGAAGAGCTGGATGGGTGGATTGGACAGATTTTGCATCAGGGTCTTCCACAGGGATATGGAGTGGCATAGGAATGGAGTAGGATGTAGAGGTTGGGTGGGCAATGGAACACTACTTTAGGTGGGGTTGGGAGGATCTTAGGTAGGATGTCTCTCATTTCATGGCATGTTGACAGATAATCAAAGCCCTGACATAGGGTATGGTTCAGTTGTTCCAGTCCATGATGGTATTGGATGACAAAGGGGCACTCCTTTGTGGCTGGTTTGTAGGGTTGGTGGGGACTGTTGCTGTGTGAAGATATGGCATGGGAAATTTGTTTATGGACTAGGTGTCTGGTGGGTAATTTCTGTCTGTGAAGGCCTTTGTGAGGCTTTCAGCATACTGGTTAAGAGAGTTCTCATCACAGCACATACTCCTTCCACGGGTGGCGAGGCTATAGGGGAAGGATTTTTTGTTGTGGAAAGGATGGTAGCTGTCAAAGCGAAGGTAATGTTGAGAGTTGGTCGGTTTGATGTGGACAGAGGTGTGGATGGAGTTGTCAGAGACATGCAGATTGACATGCAGGAAGGTGACATGTCGGGTTGAGAAGGACCAAGTGGGATCCATTGAGTTAATGATGATTGTAATGCTTGCAACTAAGTGGTTACAACTAGATTCATATTTATCCAATAGACATTTATCATTTTTTCCAGTCAGTAATTGTTTCATCTGTATTGTCATCTTTACAGTTTAATTAATGCTTTGCTTACTAATGTCATTTTTAACCTGTCTGTTATATTCACTGCTTTCCTGTACTTAACTCTTTTTTTTTCTCTCCTTAATTATATCATAATATTCTGTTTGTTTCAGATTTGCGGAATACATTGAAGAAAACAGAAGTGTAAAATAAAAGAAGTATGTGCAGCATGAAATATGGGGATATTGCCCCATATCATGGAGACAGTATATGTGAACTGTTATACTTAATTTATTTGTTGTATTTGTATGCAGTATAAACTTCATGGGTGTGTTTTATGTGAAGTGATCCTCTATGTATTTTTGTGCACTTCTTTGCTCAACCATAGAGCAGCATTTTCCGTATGATTCAGTGATTTCTTGTTAAACCTTTGAAAATACTAAGATTTCAGAGTTTCATTAGTGTCTGTGCAAAACGTGTACAGTGGAAGTGGCATGTGTGGGTACGTCTGAGTTTGTTGCAATAAAATGGAGATGGGACTGTCATTTAATCATTCCTTGCTCATTCAGAATTAGCATGAAATGTTTTCTCTTGGCTTTGTAAATGCATCTTGTTTTGAAAGTTATGTTTGTAATGGGCATTCTAGTTTGTTGTGTCACCATAGTCCCTTGTGTTCTTTTGTGACTGAACAGGAATATTTTAAGGTTTCGCACATAATCCTTTTAATTTGTAAGTGAACGTGTTATTTGTCCTTTTTTTTATTACTTTTTATGCTTGCCTGTGATTAGTATGTGTAATGATTTGATCACTGAAAAAGTATACTCTGTAAATGATGATTCCATTTCTTTGTTCATGTTCAGAGACAATATGCGGTATTGTCCAAAGAGAATATGTGGAGCAGTGTGGCATGGTTTTTTTTTTTATTTTTATCTAATGTCAAAAGTCTGAAAAAGTGATTCCAAAGAAATTATTATTGCTTAAGAAGCAAAAAGTAGCTGATCTTAATTGTGCTTTATTGTGTTCAGCTTCTGTGTATTTCATGGTGAGAGTAAAGAAAACCGAAAATGACACTAAATCATTTTTCAAATTCTCAGGGCTTCATTTTTTGTCTGTACTGTTAATCAGAAGAACTCCACAAGTTGAGTAATTATAGTAAAACTTTTGTGTCTAAATTGATTTGAGGCCAAGTTAAAGAACCTATTTTCAATTGAAATGTCTTTCTCTAAAACTATGAGGTTGGTGCTATATCTAATACAGCTCTCATACCCAAACAGGCCTGCATTTGTATGAGGACCTACAATATATTTTTAACTTATTTGATTGGTGATCAGTTTATGTATATGAAATAATGAAATTAATGTTGTAAACATTTTTATTTGATAAAAGAGAAGAAAATACAATATTAAATATATTACTGTATATATGATGACGCAACAATATATTGTAGAAACAGAAATGTTATAATTTGTGGGTGTTGAGTAACTATTGATGTTAAATATGAGACTGTATTTTCTCAAAGGTGTTTATAAATGTCATGTAATACATTGGCCATGAGCCTAAAACTTTTATATATGTATTTTTCTTTCATTCCTTGCATCAAATGTAATTCTTCATTTCAGCATACAAATTATTTCCCAGAAGCAATGTGCAGAGTTGAAATATCTATGCACTCGCACAATGTGTCCTTAGCAGAAATTTTTTAAAGTGAGCCTTGTGTGTTACCAGATTTGTTTGTCGATGACACCCTAGTTCTGACAACCTAGCACCTTCTTCACCTAATCCATCATATGCGTACCCACATCACCGATGTGAATGTTCCACCCCCCACACTTTCTTCTGCATGCATTTATCCACAAGGACATGTGATTACATAATGCTGTGCTATGATTCCCTGTGTCCTTTGCACCTCCAGTACTCAGGTCTATACAAAGTTTTGTTTCGAGCCAGCGACAACAAGTGACAGACTGTATCGTTAAACATACTCAAAGCAGTGTGGGTACTTAAGGCCAACCTACATGACCCCTTTCCTGCTGTCGAAGTTTCATGGCGCACATGTATGATGCCAGTGACCCTACTCAGCCTCGTGTACCATCTGTGCATGATGAGTATTCCACTTTTACCAGTGTTATATGTGACAGCAAAACTGCAACATCCTCACCTCTATGAGCCTTCACACCACTAGAAGCATCAGTGGAGTGATGTATTGTGGCACATCGATGCCTCCAAGTTTTCCCCAGATTACCTTCTACTCCAGCTTTGGGACAACACCCTATTTATTTGTGACCAAACCTTGGCCTCTCCTATCAGACTTGTCAAACATTTTCCCCTTCCTCCTGACACAGACAGTCAACATATTCGCACACCCCTGGACTCTCTGGGCACCTTACCCATCTCAATCCCATTACTCACCTGCCACCTTCCCCCACCCTCCTCCTCCCAACCCGATGTCTCAATTGGCCACCCTCTCTTCACCACTTTGACCCCAATGTCAGATAACATTGTCACCAAAAGACCACAACCAGCAGATGCAACCACTCCCTATCGAGACTGCTATCTCAATGCTCACTGTTGAGTGTCCTCACCTAAAACAGCTCGCTGTCTCTCCCTCTGTCAATCCCCATTGTTCCACACTCCTTGGGGGGGGCAGACACTCTGTTGTGTCTGCTACAGGCATCAACAGTGATTACTATGTGACCCAAATTCTTTCACTTAGACGTGGCTGAGCCAAGCCTCTCAGTTGACTTGCCATCTCTGTGTTATGCTTTGACTGTTATCAATCTACACTAAAGTGTCATTTTTACCATGCACCATGTTCAGTTTCTTCTTTGTGGGATGCAAAATTCCACACATTGTTCCAGAAATAGATTATGCATGAATTGGAAAACAAAGAGAATGTACTAATTTTTATTTCCAGCAGTGTTTCTCCAACTGGTCTATTGTATGGACAACCCTTAATAAAGGAGTCCAGCATTTCATCTTTTGCTTTGCTACCATCAGTTGCAGTTCCTATGTCATCCATGAATGAATCTCTAAGTGTTTGGCATCAGGAGTTTCCAAAAGAATTTTCCAAGGTAGTCATTAAAGGCCTCATGCATTACACTCTCCACAGCCCAACACATTTGAGTTACCATTTCACTATCTACAAAATTATTCTTTGTATTACATTGTACTCCTGTTTCTTTTCGAGAGTCTTTCACAAACTGTGCGCTATGGAGGATTACGTTTTAAATACATATTACAAACCTATTACCTTGTAGCACGTGTTGAAACAACAATGAAAATGAACCAAACTTATTAACCACAATTATACTCCCAGTTATCAAAATCGTTGATATATATTTTTCCAGCAATTATTCTGATTACATGCTTCTGTGCAATGAATACTTTTTTGACATATTTTGAAAGGTTAGTCCAAAACACTGTAATTAATTATTTTATTTATATATCAGCATTAAGTGCCATCGTCAGTTGTTTGGTATGTAGAGGTTTTAAGTGCTTCAACTGACTATTTATTAGGTGGTGTTTTATATTTGATTTGAGAATTTTAGCCAGTTACAGTATCTGTCAATGCCTCAGAATATTCCCAGAACTTCTTCCGCCAAATCCATCTTCCTCCTCACCCCAACAACAACCTGGACACCTACTTTCTATGAGCTCCCAAAAATCCTGGACGCCCAATTGTGGGTGGTTTCCCACTGAAAGAATTTTGGCCCTTGTTGACCAGCACCTCTAACCAATTGTTCAAAATCTAGCTTCCCACATCACACCCAAAGTCTGGTTTAGGGTCCTTGATGATATTTTCATGATTGAACTCAGGGCCAGGACACCCTATCCTTGTTCCTTCACAACCTCAACTCTCTCTCTCTCTCTCTCTCTCTCTCTCTCTCCCATCAGTTTCACTTGGTCCTACTTAATCCAGCATGCCACCTTCTTAGATGTTAACCTCCACCTCATTGATGGCCCCATGTTAAACCTATTAATTACCACCAGTACCTGCACTTTGACAGCTGCCATCCATTCCATGTAAAAAAAAAAAAAAAAAAAAAAAAAAAAAAAAAAAAAAAAAAAAAAAAAAAAAAAAAAAAAAAAGATCCCATACAGCTTTGAAACCCATGGATGGTGAATTTCCCGTGACAATATGCCGAAGACCTCACGAAGGTCTTCACACAGTCACTATCCTTCGGACCTAGACTGCAGATTTCCCTTGCGATATCCCATCACACCATCAATAACAAAGTGTCCCTCTTCTAACCCAATATCACTGTGGACTGATACAACTAAATTACATCCTTCATCAGAGCTTCGATTATTTGTCATCACTCTGTGATATGTGAGACGTCCTACCAAAGAACCTTCCCAACCCTTTCTTCTGATGCCCACCCAACCTCAACATCCTAATCCATCCCTATGCCACTGACAGTCCCTTACCAAAGGTATCATATCCAAGGTATCATGGAAGACTACAATTCAAGACTGCCTGATCCACCCACCCACACTTCCTATTCCAGTCCCATCATAGGTTTGTCCTACTGTATCAGATGCTGGGCTACCTGTGAAAGGAGCCATGTGATTTACCAACTTTGCTACAACCATTGCATAGCATTTTACATTGGCATGACAGCAAACCGGCTGTTCATCAGGATAAATAACCCCTGTTAAACTGCAGCAAAAAGCAAGAGGGACAACCCTGTGCGGCAACATGCATCTGAACTCAACACAATTTCAATTATTGCTTTAGAACCCGGGTCATATGGATCCTCCCCTCCACCACCATCCCTTCTGAACTGTTCAAGTGTAAGCTATCCCTACAACACATTATACAGTCCTGCAACCACCCTGGCCTCAACGTAAGATAACTTATCATTCCTGATAACAGCCCCCTCTCCCTGTCTCTATCCTGTATCTCCCTCCAATTCATGTCTCTCTTCCAGTTGTATTTTATTTTTGTTTAATATTTCAATATACCTTTATTTATTTTTTCGCTCTTCTGCCACTCCTTTACTGCATTCCATGCTGCATGTCACATCACAAACTTCACAATCTGTCATCCAATGCAGAACATTGCATCCCCACCCTTACCTGGCATCCTTCCCCCTCCACTACCCTCCTTACTCACTGTCAAGACACTTGTGCTGGAGTGGCCAGTGACGGTGGTCATGTGTGCATATTTGTGTGTAAGTGTGTGTGTGTTTTTTATGATGGCCATGGCCAAAAATTTAAAATTTGGTAAATGTGATTATCCGTTTTATGTGCCTGTCAGCAGCTCAACAATTGGCTTTACGGTAAGTTGTTATCTCTTGTCCATTATTGAACTTCTAGATCATATTTTCTCCATAACATTAAAAAAAAATTTTTGATGGTACCGGTAACACAGTCTTCCTGAGTTCTTGATTAAATTTTATTATCAGAGGTACTAATCTCAAATATGGTACATATATACTTTTGAACTGAATTACTTTTCTTAATGTAACACAATTTTTATGATAATTGACTGTCTGTGGGTCATTACTCTTTCTTGATGTTAGATACAAATTCCTTTTCAAGTTAAAAGATAATTTTATCCCTTTGGTAAATCTTTTAACATATCATGGAATCAGTGGCAGTTTGTGTTGATTTTTCTAGGGGGTTCAAAGGAAGATGGTTTAAAATTCCAAACAAAAAAAGGGGAGGTCGGGCAACAAAATAATCAATACACAGAAATATAATGTCCAGGTCAAAATACATATTCACCCTTGCATTAATTATCAGCAAGCTAGAAATTTGCATAAATGTTTGGGATATCATCATAATGAAAGCTGAAAAGTCCCCATCAATCCTGCATGCATACAAAAAGTTTTACACAGGGCAAGGTTCCGAAAAACGTTATATTTTTTTTAGGTGAAATGGTTAATTCAAATGTTTATAAATCTATGTGACTTAACTGCTGAGGTTAGCAGTCTCCTACCTTTACAAGTTACTTTAACTTAAGGACAAAAAAAAACACACACACACCTGAAGGAGGACTCGCTCCTCCAACATGTTGCAACCTTTGGCTCCACAGCAAGGCGTGTTTAGAGCACTTGGCCATTCCACTGTGGCAATGGTTAGCTTTGTGATGAAAGTAGCTAAGACAAAAATTGTAGATTGCATAATTATCTACAAAACTGTTGATATTTTCTTCCCAAATATTTACCGTGTCTCAGAAAAGCCATTTAAAGTTGTACTCACAATTATATGCACATGTTTCCACACCACCAATGAATTCCAACACCTGCATTCTGACTCGTTACTTGGACTAAAATCAGATTCAGCTTATGGGCATAACAGTGAAAAAAAAAATGCATGTTTAAAATGTTCTTTCAGAAGAGTCTGTACACTGGGTCAATGACCACTCATAACAGCTGCACCACGGTAGCTCCGAGGGCGGGGGAATACTTTATCCAAATTGTCCACAATGTCTTTTAAAATTTCTTTAAGCGATTCTGTTAATGTTTTTGCATCATACCGGTATACACAAGAAGTAAGGAAAGTCCAAATCCTTCCTACATGTTTACCTTCCAGGCAAAATGTACCTGATAACCAGATGAAACTGTTGCAATGTCAGTTGTTTCATCTGCAATAATGCCACAAAATCAGTTTCATTGATTTCCTTTCTTATTCAATCATAATAAACTGCTAGCATACAAGGAAGTAACTCATTCTGGTTTCGAAGTGCCTCTGAAGTCAGTATCCTCTGAAAGCTGGTCACTAAGCACAACATCGAGTTCAGCAGTGAAATTTACAAGACCACAGAAAACTTCTGGATTTAATGAATCACTGCGTTTGTCATGTTCGAGTTCAAAAGTACCACAAAATTTAGAGAGTATGTAACAATTTCTGTGAATCCGATCATTGGGTCTTTCAACTGCTGCCTGTAAGCACTGTCCAGTTGTGTTTCTGTGAAAGGTTGTTCTCTAGCTTCGCAGTCATAGCCTATGTGATGCAAACCGTTCCTGTTTTTTTATCTCCTGTGTTAAATGTCTGAAATCGTCAATGCCTTTTAATGACCAAGTTGTTTCATGCCATGAATTTTCTTTAGCAAACAACAGACACGGAAAACAGTAAAACTTGTTTGTAATTTCATGAACATATCCAACTTACTGACCCATAAATGTCTGGTTTGAGAGTTCTCACAATTTCTTTACTTTTATTAATAGATTTTTTTTACTAATTTGATATCTGGTGTCTGTCTCCCTAGGTCCTTGATGCAAAACTTCTCTTTAAATGAAAGGTATGAGAAATTAGTGTCCCTTAGCCTCTGCACTGTATTATCACACATTAACTTCACAATTAAGACACTACAAAACTGACAACTCACGGCTCCAAACACACAACTGCATATCGAAAACTCCTCCCATCATGTGAGACCAGCTGTAAAATCTGGCCACAGTGTTAGTAACTTCACTGCAACAAGTAACAGGACACACTTATCTGTCGTTGCTAACTAGATTCTACTTATTATTGAAGTTTAAGAAACTGAACTGCTAGCAGGGATCAATAACAGAAAGAGACATTATACTGCTACAGAAGAGTGAAGATATGAATTAGTTTTGGATTCTGCTATTTGTGTGTCATGTTGGCTGAAAAACTGGGGAGGAAGAGGAACTGTGTACTGGCAAGGTGCGGCAGAAGGAGAGGAAGTGGAGGCTTTGGCGGATACAAAACGGAGCGTTGCCCGATTCCTCCTTCACCCCTCATCATGGAACTTAGCTGGAATGCAGTTGCCAGGGGTGCAGAACTGAATTTTGTGTAAAGGCCAAGTCAGGCCCAGAAGAGCTGACTACCAATTTCAAACATGACTGCAGATGTCAGTAGAGAGTTTCATATACGTTGATTTGATTTGATAAATAATATAGTGAGGACAGTTTACAACTCACCGCAAAGACGTGGCGACGAGCTGCGACAGGCACATACAAAAGACACACACATACAACACATTCAGCTATCCGCCATGGCCTTCTTCAGAAAATAGAGCACTCACGCAATCACACAGGCACACAACACAGTCATACAACCATCACCTCCGACTGCCACACTTCGAATCACGCTCTGCAGCGAATCGGGGACGGGAGGGGAGGGGGAGGGGATAGAAAGGTTACGTCACGGTGGTGGGGATGGGTTAGATGGGAATAACGAGATGCAGCTTAGGAATGGAGTGGGGAGGCGGGTGAGCGGAGAAAATAAAATAAAATAAACCCGTCCCCGATTCGCTGCAGAGCGTGATTCGAAGTGTGGCAGTCGGAGGTGATGGTTGTATGACTGTGTTGTGTGCCTGTGTGATTGCGTGAGTGCTCTATTTTCTGAAGAAGGCCATGGCCGATAGCTGAATGTGTTGTATGTGTGTGTCTTTTGTATGTGCCTGTCGCAGCTCGTCGCCACGTCTTTGCGGTGAGTTGTAAACTGTCCTCACTATATTATTTATTCCAACCTGGACTTTCCATTATTATATTTTGATTTGATTTTCTTAGGGAAGCCAAAACAGTCTTGGTCCAACCTGTCACTGCCCGCACCGAAACTAAGTTTATTGTGCGCTATCGCTCCCTGTATATCTAGTAAAGCCAACCAATGCCCTTGAACAGTGCAAGGAGTCCCTTTACCAGTTCTTTACTAGACACAATTTCTCCGGGTCTGGTTGTCCCAAATGTTCTGTGCCTTTTACTCTCCAATGCAATGCATTCGAAGATTAGATGCGATGCAGTTTCTTCACTATCATCACAGATCCTACATTTAGGGTCCTCTTCTGTTATTCCCATTGTATGTAGGTGTTCACACATGTTACTAAATAATTATCTGTCAAGAAGGCAGGAGAGTAGGTTATCTAAAATTTAACATCATTATATATTGTAAAGTTTTCTCAGAAGCGAGTATTTCTGTGGCAGTTCATTGCTCCGTAGAGCAAACCACCTCTGCTTGAAATATATTATATTGTATATTATCACCAGTTTCCTTGTATGCCTCATCTAGTTTAACTGCTGTAGACTTTCCCTGAAATTGTAAAATCATTACCTGAATGCACTACTTGAGGACTATTTCGAGTTCTTGTCTGAACCATGTCATATTGTAATGTGCTGGGCACCATGATTAGAAAGAGCATTCTCAACAGGATATGCATATATGTTGTTAACCTTATCTTGGTGTATAAAAAAAAGTTATCTATAAGTGTGTTGCTGTCCTTTACTACCTAACTAGGAAAATCAATAACTTATGTCAAACTGACAGAACTGAGTAAAGCTTCAAGATGAATCTTTCTTTTACACTCTTTCAGAGAATTTATACTGAAATCCCAAGTATGGTGTAGATGAGGATACCATCTGTCACTATTTAGCTAATCAGAATTGGCATTCAGGCAGCCATTAAGATTGCTTGTTTCAAGTCTATGCAAAATGAGCGAGCTTCATGACACGCTAGCATTGTGATTACTAGCATTGTGATTACGTTTTAAATTAAAGATACTGATAAATATTTCAAATGTGTTTCTGCAAGGAATTACACCATGTTCATTGTTACCGACAGTAAGGTTGTGGTTACCTGAGTCTTTAATTAGAAAAAGAAATAAAAAAAATTGACATTTGTATTGAGATCTGGGCAATGGCGTCATAGCGTAAGAACTCGTCATTACTTAAATCACAATACAAACTGATCCATTTACATTCAAGCATCAATCTACTGAGCACCATGTTTTAATGAAAAACACTAATCATCTAAAATACTCATGAAGTGCAATGGAAATTACAGTGTTGTGAAAATTTAATGTGTGTCATTTACGGTGCCATTTGTAACGACTTTTTGTTTACAAGGTGTAAAATGGAAACAACTCTCCTATTGGCTTTCTTCATGTACCTTGGTCAAAGGTGACAGTTGTATCCTCATCTACACCAATCCCGAAATCCCTATAGGAATAATTTGAGTCCTTCCCATCTGAAAGATATAACAAGGAATCCAAGTTGGTATTTCTTTCTCCCCCCCCCCCCCCCCCCAACAAAACACCTAAAAAAAGGACCAATGGGAACCTACAAACAGTGACAATTACAAAAGTGCCATCATTTAGTGTAAGCTCAAAGGCACAAGCTACTATTTGTTGCCCAAAACCAAACATTTTTTGTTTTGAAATTTTTCTCACAATAACAACTTTTAACCTCTATGGCAACTCCCTTCTTATTGTCTCATATGTGCTAACCACATGTATCTACTGAAATTAACTTTTTCCATATTAGTGACAATGTGATGCGCAGATAGGAATAAAAGTAGGCCTCCACATTTACATCATCCTCGAAATAAATCAGAAGCCCATACAGACTACTTTATTCTTTAATCTCCCATTATTGTGATGAAGTATTTTCACTGTGAGCATCTTGAGATACCATATTCAAATATTTTTAGGACTTGCTTGTCCTTAAAAAAAAATGATACTCAATGAGCTGCAAGGTCTCCCTTTAAGGACTTAATCAACCCAGCCAGCTTACCCTTTCCTTTCCTATTGAGATGTAGACCACCTACCAATAGTATCAACAGCAACCAAACACATTTCACCCATCCTGAGCAGCTGATCTAACTCTACACTGACCTCCCAAAGAGCTGTTCAAATGGGGACAATTTGGATTTCATACAATTATAAGTATTAATTACTTGGCCTAAGCTGAAAGAAAATATTTTACTAGCAGATAAGCTCTGTTGCTATTATTGTGTTGTTTAGAGATTTAATTACTTAGAGCTATTGGGAACTTTGTTGTTTGATGTACATTTCTGCAGTATATGCATGGATATGGCATCTGAAATATACTGTACTTATTTTTTTACTTCGTTTTAAATTATACAACAAAGTTTGTAAAAAAATAAGATAAAACTGTCACCTCCACAATGTTTTTCTGGTCATGTCCGTAGACAACTTATTGATTATAACAAAGAACTTTGTATAAGAATCACTCAATTAGAAAGATTTAAAATCTGACACTAGTAATTAACATGACAAAAACATATCAAATTACATTGGAGACTCAAATAATAATCACCAGGTGTGATCAATTATATGTTCCATTTTAAGTGAAATCTGGGAGATGTATTCATACAAAAGCAAATATTTATTTACAAGTCACTAGAATGTCTATTTCAAAAAGATTCCTCGACAATATTAATATCACCTCGCTATGCAACACGGATGCTATGCACCCAGCAAGTTGAGTAAAACTTTACAACACTTCTCGCCGGGTTCCAGTGCTTATGTTGGCAACAGATGAACAATGAAGTGTAGAACTGCGTTAATAATTTTCGCGACTTACAATGAAAATATTACTGCTGCTCGTTTCACTTGCTGCAAAATTAATACTGTACCTGCTCTATGGTTGACAGGTTCTTGTATGTACCCTTGTCCATTCAGAAAAAAAATATTTTCGTTTTAATTGAAGTTCTCATCCGAGTTGTCGTCGTTAACACTGGTGCTAACATAAACATAAGTTGTTACCAACTTTACCCATAAATGAGCAATAGGTGAATCGTATAAAACCAATGCACACACTGTGATTCTTACATCATCATATGTATAAGCCATCAGGTTCAATTTAGTTAACTGGTATTAATGAAATACAGATTTCTGTCTTTATAGTAGCACTCCATACACATCACACTATCAAATAGTAGCCCCTGAGGTGGTATCTATACACACAAACATTAACAATAATATTTTATAAAGCTGTAGAAGCAGATTCACAGTTGTCGAAGAGAACAAGAGTAATTAGGGTTTCCACAGATCGTATTATTAGTATCATCAAGTCCTACACAATATTGGTGTTCAATTCTATATGGTACAATTTTCTTGCATAAGCTAATGACATTAAGACATTGTTTATTACAAAACTGCATATCATCCCAGTAGGGCTATTTGAACAAATATTTATTTGTATAAGCACTTAGTGGATGTGAATTTAAAAAAAAAGTTCTAAACAGAAATAGTGAGATCATATGACCATTGGAGCAAATTCATGATTTCATTTTTTAACCACAAGTGTCACTTCAGCGCACTCCTGCTGCATGACTTCCTCCAGAACCCAAACGAATACTTATGTCCATTGGAGAATCTCTGTCATACGACACTTCCATGTCCAAATCTTCATCGTCTTCATCATCGTGACTATCGCTGTCGTCATCATTATCGTCTTCTTCTTCGTCGTCTTCTTCCACCTCTTCGAGCTGTTCAGAGGGCTTTTTACCGATTGGCAGTAAATCACAGTTCTTCTGTACAATTACTGACATCCAATTGCTCTGTTCATTTTCTAGTGCATGTAACTCATTCTCATCATCACAAGATCTATCAATGCCAAACCACAATGGATCTGCAATTTTGTTCTGCAAACTGGGAAACATTGGCACAGGCATACCGAATCTTGTAAATTAGTGTAGATGAAATATTCTGACGGGTCACTGACAGACGTACACACACAAATACTTCTACGAAGTCACAAATAAAAAGCGTCTGTATAAAATGTAAACAAATATCGACGACAATCACTGACATATGAATTACAGTGTTGCCAACGCCTATCAGTGAAATTACCCACCAAGGTTCCTCAAATAGCCCGATTTGACTTCAAAATAACCTCCGTTTCAAAAATATATGTGGAAAGACTCTTTTTAGACTATAAAAAACTGAATAATGTCCTCCAACCAAAACATTTGCAGTGTTCGAGCTAAAACCGACAGGATTAATGCTCCTAGATCCTATACGTGTTAGTAGTACCCGATGAAACTTCAAACATGTAAAAGAAACTAGTTTTAATCTGCACTGAATGTGGATCAAAATACGCGACTGTGAATGCAGTTTGTTTAGTAACAGTTGGATCAATTGATTCATCCTAGCGATTGTTAAATCAGAAAATATCCTTGTAGGAGACAGCGAAGAAACAGTGCAGTGAAAGGTTTGTGTTTTCGCGGATTATTTTGGTATTACTGTCAAAGTGCTTCCGCGCCTGCCGCTAGGGGCGCTGTGTCGCTTTCGCGCCAACTCTTTGAATGTTTTTGTTTTGTTTCTTTAATTAGTTAAGGAGTTCTTATGTTCTTGTTTGTGTCGAGATTCGTATTAATGCTCGTAAAACCTCTCGATTATACATTGTTCTGCAACCAACTAATTTCACATTGCTTTAATAAAGAAGTTAAAGTGTTTCTAATTAAAGTGTCGTTCTCATTACAACTGCGGCCACTCTGAAACAACTCAGGCCTCTCCGAAATCCTCTTACAAAGAGGAGTCAATGCATCCAATGTGCTAAACAGTAAATTATTGGTAGCTATAAGTGCTTTTAAATTAATTTCTGCTCTTGTTACGTCGTCGGTATTGCTATTTAGCATTGAATATCTCTTGGATGTAGCTGCAACCTATGTGTAATATTTGATTAGCACTTGGACTGGACAGAGCACACAACCACAATCTGTAAGAAGGTATATGCGTCACTACATTCAATGCAGAAATACAGAAAAGCATTTCCTTTGTAGCTGAAAAAGAAGCTCGTTAATACTAATACTTCCCATCCTCGATAATGGTGATGCTAATCTTCAAGAACTGCCACACGAAAATTCACATAGGCTATGAATTCTTTTGTCCGAAACATTTGTAACTTACCCTTCTACAACCATATCAGTCCCACATACAAGCAGTTATCTTGCCTATTTGCAGATAAGCGTCGAACCTACCATACATTATGTTTTCTGCACTGCTTCCTCAAACATTGCAAACCATCTTACTTATCCTCAACTTTCATACTACTATCTGAACAGCAAAGCAGAAATACATGCTCTCGCCAAAATAAACTCTCTCTGTACCGTCACATAACACTGAACACGTCTGTGGCACAATCTTCCTCAAAAGTTAAGAGAAAAAAAATCAATTCCAAGCTTCAAAAGACAGCTAAGGGTCCACCTTCTGACACAATAACCATCTTTTCTTGCCTAAAGCGTATAAAAACGTACCTGAGGAACACTATTTCAAAAGAAAGACTTTCTTCTTTATTTCAATTCACAAAGAACTTCTAGGGCAGTTAATAATGATACAACCATTCTATGACAACATCACCACATGTTTTCATCCATAAAGGACCGATGGATTAATTTATTATGATAAGCTCCTGTAGGCTTAGGGTGTATTATTTTTTCCTATTTTTTCATTTCTGATAGCTCTTTACCTAACTCGACAATCACGGGCTGCCACTGTTACTCAGACAAACTTGGATCATGGTAGCAACATTTTCTTTATTAATGATCCCTCCAATGAATAATGCCTCTCAAATACAGAAATATTTATCCCTCTCAGTGTACTTTCTTAAGTGAAGTGAAACACCTGATAAATTCATTAGATTTACAATGGTTTGTTATTAGGACAGTATTTCTCTAAACACACATTTGGAAATCGTCACATACCGGTATTTGGAAATTAATATCCAAATATGTTTTGTCCTTTGTTTTGTAATCACCTGTAAATGTGAATAAATCACAGAAACTTTGAATATGCTGCAACGATACTCAAGTACTTCGGACTGCTTATCATGCATTAATGTCATCCAATATTAGCTATGGAATAGAAGTGTGTGGCACAACAACACAAGCCAACCTAAACAAAATTTTAAAATTACAGAAAAAGGCTGTAAGAATAATTTGTGGTGCAAAACCGAAAGACTCATGTCGTAGTCTACTCCCTGAAGCTGGCATACTGACTGTTGTTAATATGTATATTTATAAATCAATTATGTTGATCCGTAAATTGAACCTAAACTTGAACTCTGATACACACAACTACAACACTAGAAATAAAGATAAGTTTCATCTCTTAAGCCATAGGACTGCACTTTATGAAAGAAATCCACTGTATGCATGACAAAGACTTGCTAATATTTTACCAAACTGCATAACATCTCTTCCCACTGAAAAATTTAAAGTCACACTTAAAAGAATATTAATCACTAACCCACATTACTCTCTAGATGAATATTTCTGTTTTGCACAGAATATAGAAAATTTTATTCCAGATTCATTAACATCAGTCTGATGTTTCTTATTTAGCTAATCAAAATAGAGAATAAAAGTTTTGTTGCAAACATTGTACTATATACCTCATAAGTTCATCAGTATTCCCCCTATAAATATTGTGCTATGTACCCCTTGTTTTGTTGTAAACATTGTACTATACACCGTACCTCATAAGTTCATAAGTATTCCCCTTATAAATATTATGCTATGTATCCCTTGTAACGAACTGACGTATTCAGAAAAATTATACTTGTATCATTTGATGTTGAATAAAGTTTATTCATTTATTTATTTTATTTATTTCATACATTCGGAGAAGTTCAATTAGAATGTAAACATGAAAATAAAGTTGTAAGGGACAGAAGGACCTGAACATATAACCACACATCAAACACATTACGAATCCCCAACGCTATTCATTACACTACAAACATATATCCCAAAGGGGGAATTAGAATAATTCGAACAAGATGGCGACTAGTATGCATGCACGAAATTGAAATATGTCTAGAAGTTATAGTTATGTAGTGAAAAGCGAGGTGTGCATAAAGTGCAAGGGTGAATTCATCAAGTTATGTGAGTGGATAAAATGCCTGCAGCAATGCATTGATAGTCTGAGACGGTACATGGCAGTACTGAGAAATGAAATTCGTGAGCTACAATCATCAGTAGATTAAGTGACAAACGAGCGATAGTAGTTGGCATACCACACAGGCATGACCTAATCGAATCATCCCATGTAAACAAGTAGATTCAGAAGGCGAACAGGACTATCAACAAGATTTGCAAGTTATCTGAAAACGCCACTTTTCTCAGTATTGATGATCTGGAAATAAAAAATTTCACAATACATGGAATGCATTTAAATAAAAGTGTGAAATCGCTGTTCTGCCTGAGGATCAACTCACTATTGAAAGTTGTATTTGTAAAAGGAGAGAAATGTGAAACAGTGCCATTACCATATTTAAAAGAGAACTACAAAGTGACTACCCTGTCAGCAGCAACAAGAGAAGGGAAAGAGCCACCACGAAGATAGCAGACACAAGCAGGAGACTTAAGACAACTAAAGGACCGGCTGTACATTCATCACATCTCACATCCACAATGAGAACTTAGCCTGCAAGAATAAGAAATCCACCAGCAAGAAATGTGGATTTTTATTGGCCACAGATGAAGTCAACACCTCCTTAATCCAGCCCAAAAGTTCACTCCAGATGGAAAACAAAAGAAAACAGGGGCAGAATATTGTAAGTGATGATTTGTCAAATGGGGATTATAATTTAGGATCTTAAATAAAAATGTACAATATGCAGGAAATAAAGCAGATGAAATGGAAACTACTAGTTACTGAACAACCAGGCAATTTTATTATGACAGAGAAAGGGATGAAAGAAAATGAAATAAAAGTTTTCAATATAGAAGGCTTTATGAGAGTCACAGCTTTCAGTAGATCATGACACAAGGGGGGGGGGGAGTTGCAATATATGTAAGCAGTACTGGGAATACAAAAGAATGTACAACAAGACCTGTATTAAACAGTACTGAAATTTCATTTGATGTGGTTGCAGTACAGATAAATGTTCAAGGAGAGAAATGCTTAATAATGGGAATATACAGATCACCAAGCAGTCCAGTAAGCAGCTTTCTTGAGGAATTTGATGCATTGCTGGACAAAGTGGTAAGGGACTCCAAATTAGTAATAGTGATGGGAGATATCAATATAAATACTTTGGAAGAAAATTACTACAAAAGAATCTATTGTGATCTGATTAGAACACAATATTAAATTTGAAATCAACTGTCCCACCAGATGCCAAGGTAGCTCAAAGACACAATTAGATTATGGTATTTGTAGTATACAGCAGGATAGACTCAGAGTTCAGGTAAAAAATACGGCCATATCTGATCACTCTGGACAAGTAGTTGAAATATTAGGAAATACAGAAAGAGAAGAAAATTTATATATACAGCTTAGACAAACAAAACCTTTACATTTAAATAGGTTAATCGAGAAACTGGAAAAAAAAAGAAGACTGGGGATGTGTGCACAGGAATGAGACTATAGATGCGAAATATAGAAAAGGCACAAACTCAACAACTCAAAATTTAGTTATTGAAAACAATGCTGTTACATATACTGACCCCCATGAAACTTGTAATATATTGAATCAGCATCATATTTCAGTAGGAGATAAGCTCTTAAAGCAATTTTCTCCAGAAAAACAGTCCAAAAATTGAATATTGCCTGTAACAAACAGTTTATTCAAGATGCCAACAACTGAAATAGAAGTACACACAGTAATAAAACAGTTCAAAACTAAAACTTCGGAAGGTCTGGATGGCATATCTACCGGGTTATTAAAACATTGTGCAGTGTATATGATAAGACCAGTCTCCATACAAATAAACCAGTCAATGGAAGAAGGAAAATTCCTGACATGCTTAAAACAGAGCAAGGTGGTTCCATTACACAAGGGTGGAAACATAAAAAAACAGTAAATTATAGTCCAGTCACCATTACGGTTTTTAGAATTAATTACAAAAAGCGGCGGTGGAATGGCCAAGCATTCTAAGGCGCCTTGCTGAGGAACGTGTGGTTGCTCGCTGTCGGAGCAATGGACAGCATGGTTTTAGTAAAGGCAGGTCCACTATGACAGCAATAAATGAGTTAGTAACACATATAATCACAGCAATTGAGATTAAAAATAAAGTCTGTGGTCTCTTTCTAGATTTATCCAAAACGTTTGACTGTGTGTCACATATACTCCTGCTATAAAAACTTCAAAGCTACAGGATAAGGGGAAAAGCATCTGATATCTTAAAAGCATTCATTCAAAATAGAGTACAGTCTGAAACAGTAAAACATAAATATCAAAATAAAGTCAGTACAGTTTCCTCTGACTTTCAAGACGTATGGCGTGCCACAAGGGATGGTACTGGGCCCAATACTGTTCATCTTGTATACAAATGACATGACATGGTCATGAAGATACTGTAATAATGTATGCTGATGATACATCCAGTGTAGCATGTGCAGCACAACAGAAAAAATGGGTGCACAAATGGCAGGCAGTAAATATTTCATAGGGAACAACTTATTTATAAATTGCAGGAAAACTAAGTAGATGCAGTTACAGGCTGAAAAACAGCTACAGTTGAAAACTTGCACCTCAAGTTAGGTGACCCATCAGTGGAGGAAGTCGGCAGCTACAAACCTCTAGGTGTTGAAATAGATAGGTTTATGACTTGGGAACATCATATACAAAAATTATGCTAAAAAATAAGCTCTTTTTTTAATGCGAAATATGTCCACCACTTTATGTAAAATTACTTTCTTAAAAATGTACTATGGGTTGATCTTCCCATATTTATATTACTGCATTGCAATATGGGGAGGTGCTGCTGATAGGAGGACATAGATGTATTGCAGGAATCTCCATAAAGCAATCCTGCAAAGGCAAATTTAAGGAACTAAGTGTAATGACAGTGCCAGCATTATACATATATGAAACTATAATGATTGTAACTGTTGCATTCTTTTTTTTTTTTTTTTTTTTTTTTTTTAATTGAGCGTGAGTTTTTGTGGAGTTGTTATATCTATGGAGTTTTTATGTTTTGTGCTCTTTGAGTCTGTAATAAATGTCTTATCAAATGAAAAAAAACAGATGGTGTTATTCAGGTTGTCAAATATCAATACAAATATTAAATAAAGTGTTTCATGTAATATATCTGGAGTCAGAAAACTATATTGTAATATTTGGTGACGCTGAAGTGATCGGAGACGTAAATAAATTACTGAGAACATTCCTGTCCAAGAAGAGAAGGAATCAACATGGAACGGCTAAATAAAGGTAGGACACCTATCAGACAATGTGTAACTAAGAAATTTCACTGTATCAAGGAATTACTTGCAATGGAAATTAATTCACAGAATCGTGACTTATTGAATTCTAATTTTAACCGTTTGGAAAGTTTATGGAGGAACTCCATGACATTGACATGAAAATAATGGATCACTTATTGGACAATAATGCAGAGGATAGTGTTATTTTAGCGGGAAGAGAAGGTACCGAAAAATACCGTGATGAATTTGAGGTCATAAAGGTACAAGTTAACAATGTACTTTTGCTCACTGAAAAAGTTAGTTCATCGTCTAGCAAGATGTATGTAAATGAAGGAGTTAATCATAACAGTAAACGTAGGTCTTTAAGTTACCCAAAATTGAGCTAAAGACATTTCATAGAGATCTTAAGGAATTGTTAGGTTTTTGGTCTCAGCTGCGAAAGATACACGAAGATGATACTTTACACAACAGTGACAAGTTTCAGTATTTGTTACAGGCAATGAAACTTGACACAGAACCACAAGCAATTGTTCTTAATTACCCCAAAACCACAGAAAATTATCCGAAGGTCATTGAAGCTTTAAAAGAACGTTTCGGTAGGGATGATCTTCTGATGCAAGTCTATGTAAGAGAACTGTTGAAACTAGTAATTTCAAATGCTACTCAAAATGATAAACACCCCCTTTCAACCTCATCAATTAAATTAGATTCGCATTTATGGTCAGTCAGTACTTTAAGCTTGACCGGAACAGATCCAGGTACGTAAGCATGGCAGAGGAGTCAGTTTTCTAAGCAAAGTGAAATGGAACCTAATATGTCTCGACTTGATTGTTTAATGGAATTTGTTAAAACTGAAGTCCAAAATGAGCAGCAGATACTGTTAGCACGGTCAGGTTTCGGTAGCATAGAACCGAAAGAAAGTACTGAAAGGAAGAGATATTTTTCTAAAGTCGATAAGAAACCCATTAAAGATAAGACAAGTACTCCTACAGTGACTGCACTTAGCAATACTTCAGAACACTTATGCATCTTTTGTGGAAAGGCGTATGACAGTGAGAAGTGTTTGAAACTTACAAACATGACAACTGAGGAAAAAAGATCGAAGGTTAGAGAAAAGAAGCGTTGTTTCACGGGCTTATAACCTAATCATCTGTCGAAGAACTGTAAATCAAACATTCAGTGCTTGGTTTGTAGTACGAAGCATGCCACAGTTGTGTGTCCTAATCATTTACAGAAAGATACGAATGAATCGAAGAAAGAAGAGGAAAGCACTCAGCCTCTTACAACTTCTAATTTCGCCTCTCAAACGTCTGTCCGTCAATTTACATTACAAATACTTACGGTTACAGTACACAGAAATGGCAGACGGAAGACATTGAGAGCTTTTTTGGATTGTGGTTCTCAACGATCCTACCTCTTGAAGAAAACAGCTGAAGAACTCGGACTGAAATCAAGTGCTGAAGAATTAGTTTCCCATATTCTGTTTGGTGGAAACAAAACCTCAGAAATGAATCATAAGAAGTATACAATCAAGCAGTAACTTTACTTGTGAGATCGAAGTCAGGGACCAATCACGTATTTGCCAGTCAATCCCACGAGTATCAGCGTGCTCTGCTTTGTTTAATGAACTTAGAATGAAGAAAATATGGATCAGTGATGTGGGTGATAACTGTCCAGAAATTCAGCTCCTTATTGGAATGGATGTTTTTGCTAACATTCTAACTGGTAATGCTTTTCGACTTAAGAATGGTCTTACAGCTATTGAAACAAAGCTAGGATGGACATTAGATGGAGAAATAAATAACTACTCTCCTGAAGTGAATATTGCAAACACAACAATCACGATGGCTTACAACAATGGCTCAATCACGGACTTATGGGACTCGAAACAATAGGTATTGGCGATCCAATAGAAATCAAATCAGCTGAAGAACAAGATCGAGAAGCGAAGCAGCATCTGCTTGACACTTTAACCCAGAAAGAAGATGGACATTATGTAGTTGGTCTTCCTTGGAAGGAGGGACATCCGGAAAGCCTGAAAAAATACTTCAATCTACTATGCGGAAGTTGGAAAAGATAGGCCTCTTTTCACATTATGGCAAAATATTTGAAGATTGGGAAGCTGAAGGTTTTATTGGAGAAGTACCACAAGAAGAAGCTGAGAAAACTTGCCATTATCTTCCACACCGACATGTAATCAAACCTGAAAGTCTGACTACACCAGTTCGGCCACTTTTTGATGCATCATGTAAAACAGACGAATGGCTTTCATTAAACGACTGTTTAATGAAAGGTCCTAATTACTTTCAAATTATTCCTGAAATTCTTTTAAGGTTTCGAGAGAAAGAGCTGGGTGTTATTGTAGACAGAAGAAAAGCATTTCAGATGATCGAGGTACGAGCTGAAGAACGTGCTTATCTTCAATTTTTATGGTGGGAGGATTTCAGAATTATGAAACTAAAGACTTATAGACATTCAAGAGTTATTTTTGGAGCCACATGTAGTCTGTTTATATTAGGTGCTGTATTGGATTTCTTGGATGTTAAATAATATTTTATTTAAAATACACACAACATTAACACTAATAATTACAGCACTTAAAAACACAGAATATGTATCGGAGAAACTTTATACAAAGAGCGTTCACAGTCAAAGAGTTTACACAGAAACGGACGCCTAGTCCACAACGTGTTACAAGTTCAGTCTCCTTCGGAGGTGCAGGCAGAGGCTGTGGATTGATGATTCTGTCTGGTACAGTAAGCGGTGTTGTAGTGTTGGCTTTGTTTGGTAGTTCCACTACTGGCATCTCGATGTTAACTGAGGTGAAGGCAGGTATGAGTCTGTCGATAGAGGCCGTGACAGCAGAACCGTTGATGTTGATATCAAACGTTTTATCTCGACGTATCAGCACAGTGTAAGAACCGTCATACGATGGTTGAAGTGGCTTGTGGATGGCGTCATGTCTGACAAAAACTTGATCACATGATTTTAATTCACTGAATATGAATGTGCGCCGGTTCGTGTGTTCTTTTGTCATGACAGGACGGAACTTGCGGATCTGCGAGCGAAGACGTTGTACAAAGTCTGAGGCTTCAATAACTTTGTTCTGTGTGCCTACAAAAAAATAATCTGGCAGTCGAAGCATCTGCCCACACACAAATTCAGCTGTTGTTGCATTA
This sequence comes from Locusta migratoria, assembly GCA_026315105.1. Classification (NCBI taxonomy): domain Eukaryota; kingdom Metazoa; phylum Arthropoda; class Insecta; order Orthoptera; family Acrididae; genus Locusta; species Locusta migratoria. The sequence goes on from CM048751.1 coordinate 261,773,888, forward strand.
ATATCTTCCTTGAAGAATGTCCTGAGACCCAGCAAAACTATGGGTAGGCTCTCAGTCCAACGTTCTGTGGCATGGCAACTGAGTGAAGTCTTCAACTGTCTATGTAGTCGTTCTATAAGGTCATTAGCTGCAGGGTGATATGCACAGGTAATGTTCAAATGTTTGTTAAGCTTAGGGGACTTAACTACGGGGTCATCAGTCCCTAAACTTACAAACTACTTATCAGCTACCTTATACTAAAGACGGCACAAATATCCATGCCCGAGGGGGGATTCGAACCCCCGACCGTAGTGGCCATGCAGACCGTGACTGGAGCGTCTCTGTCTCCTCGGCCACCGCGGCCGGCATATGCACAGGTCCGAATACGTTTCATGCCAAGCAGTTCTGAGAGTGCTTTAAAAAAATACGATTCAAATTTCTTGCCTTGATCCGTAGTAACACGGAGAGGTACGCCAAAACGTGCGATCCACTCACGGAAGAAGGTTGCGGCTACATTTGTCGCCGACATATCCTTCATAGGATAAGCTTCAGTCCAGCGAGAAAAACGGTCAATCGCTGTCAAGCAATACTTGTAACCTTCTGATGGACAAAGAGTTCCAATTATGTCAATGTGAAAGTGATCAAAGCATTGATTCTGTGGAGTAAAAGTACCGAATGGTGCTGTTACATGCCGAGTTATCTTGTTGCACTGACAAGTATTGCATTAGCGAACAAAGGTTTTGCAATCTTTTTCCAAACTTGGTCAAATAAATGCTTTATTCACAAGTCGTATCGTAGCCCTCAATCCTGGGTGGGAGAGGCTGTGAAGAGATGATATCGCTTGATGCGAAAATCTCCCATAACAAATGGACGTGCTGGTGGCGTTGAAACATCCCAGTAAAGCGCGACATTCGAGTTTGGTATTCGAATGTGTCGGAGCTGCAATCCTGCCGACTATTCAAGATAAGTCTTCAGCTCGCTGTCTCCCTCTAGGGCGTTCCCAAGTGCTTCATAGTCGACTTCTTTCGCGATAACGTCAATGCGAGATAATACATCTGCTGGCTTGTTTTGTTCGCCTTAAACATATCGAATGCCCGTGGTAAATTGAGCTATAAAGTCCAAATGTCTTAACTGGCGTGGTGATGCCTTCTCTGGTTTCTGACGGAATGCAAACATGAGTGGTTTATGATCTGTGAAAAGCGTAAACTGCCTCCCTTCGAGCATGTGCCTAAATATTTTGATAGAGGCATATGCAGCATACAGCTCACGATCATATGTTGACCAATTTGCTTGTGACGGTGAAAGCTTCTTGCTGAAGAAAGCGAGAGGCTGCCAGTCGTGTTGCACACATTGTTGTAACACTGCTCCGATGGCAACTGCTGATGCATCAACCATAACTGCGAGAGGTGCGTCAGGAAGAGGATGAGACAACAATGCGGCGTCTGCAATAGCCGCTTTTGCTTTGGCTAAGGACGTTTCTGTCTCTTCAGTCCATTGTAGTGTTTCTCCATGATTGGGCGAACCTTTGAGCATCTCGTTAAGATGAGCTACTAATAATGCGTGATTGCCCACAAAACGTCGGTAAAAATTAATTAACCCTAAGAGACGGCGTAGTTCTCGAACCGTGGTGGGTTTGGGGTGCTGAACAATAGCTTCCACTCTGTCTTGAGGTGGCGAGATTCCTTGAGCATTGATGAGGTACCCTAAGAATGTCACTTCTGACTTTCTGAAGACACATTTTTGTGGGTTAATTGCCAAACAATTTTCTTTTAGCCTAGTGAATAGTTGTTGTAAATGCACTAAATGCTCTGCCTCACTAGATGACATTACCAGCAAGTCATCAATGTAAACATAACAATAATCTAAGTATCTAGTTATTTCAACCATAAAACGTTGAAAGGTCTGGGCAGCATTGCACAATCCGAAGGGCATTTTTACAAATTCATATAGTCCAAATGGAGTACAAACAGCTGTCTTCGGTAAATCTTCCAATGCTACTGGTATTTGGTAATAAGCACGGACAAGATCAATCGTGGAGAAAACAGTCTTAAGCCGGGTCCACACGCTACGATCTGTCTGCGCAAATGTCTGCACACACCTCGTAAATCGTTGCGTGTGGACAGCACATTTGCGCAGATATGAGATGTGCGCAAACCTGGAAGTTGGAGTTGGAGGTTTGAGCAAAATTGCTCAAATCTGTGGGTTCAAATCACATCTGCGCAGACAAGTTGGAACGTGTGGACAGGAGATCGCTGCAAATCTGTCTCAGTGTATACTTTTTTCGTGTGCTTACTATGTTGACAGTGGATGAAAATGGCTGAGAACTGAAAATTCCGACTGGGAAACAAAGTTAGTCGCAACTTATTGGCCACATATAGAATATAAAGTGAAGTAGGTGTACGGTGTTTCAAATATATCTAAAACTCAGGCAATTTTATTTGTATCTTGTTAGAAGGTAGGCCTACTTTACTTGCCTTCATGAAATCATTCTTCTGGGCAACGTAAATAGCTTTACAAGTGTTGGGGATGGTTTAACACAATGCTTGTTGAGAAATTGCTGTTGAAAATTCGAGGTCTTTGTAGGTCCTTCCTGTGGCCAGGAATCTTAATGTAACTGTCAGCCAATCATGTGGAGAAATATATCTCCTCATACAAGTGTCTTTACGTATTATGCGTAGAGTTGCCAGTGTCAAAAGATAATTATAAGTTTCCACATCCATTCGCAAATAATTACGCCAGTCATTGGGTTTGCACTCCAGCTAACGATGTAGAATCACATGTGACAACTGCCTTCTTTTAAGCAGCCAATGCCTAGACCATTTCTGTTTATTGTGGTTTGTTTGCATATTTTTGTCTTGCAAGATACGTTGCAAATAGTGTCCGTAAATAGATTTCCTCTATCACTGACAAAAATAAACTTCGTAAAGAAGCTTATGGTATTCGTTTGCCACCCAAATTGTAGTCTGTACTACCTAGTTTCTTTTTTCACCGAAAGATGTCGGGCACGAGAATTTGCAGTGGTGTGAACACCCGTCCACACGCAACGATTGGTGTGCGCAGATATTTGCACAGACATTTGCGCAGACAGATCGTTGCGTGTGGACCCGGCTTTACCGTGAATGTTCATATCTTCGATATGTGGAACAGAATATCGATCAGGTACTGTTCTGTCGTTAAGCTGGCGGTAGTCACCGCATGGGCGCCACCCATTGTTCTTCTTAGGAGGTACATGGAGTGGAGAAGCCCAGCTACTACTTGAAGGACGACATATCCCCTGTGCCAACATAAATGAGAATTCCTGTTTTACGATCTTCAGTTTCTCTGGGTGCAAACGAGGTGGCCGTGCATGAACTGGTGGTCATGGCTTAGTGACTATGTGATGTACTATTGAATGCCGTACTGGTACTAGAGTTGGCGAAGGTCTGGTAATTTCAGGGAACTGACGTAGCAATGATGCTATTAAGTTTGGCCTGATGTAAGTATCCTTGAGTAAACAACTGTGTTGTGGAGCCCAACAATCGACGATTGCGAAGATCTGGGAGAAGACCATAAAAACATAAGAAATCTGCTCCAAAAAGCGGATATAGTACGTCAGCAACAACGAATCTCCAACTAAATTCATGTCAGAGGTTAAAGTTCAGGTGTAAATTGACATATCCGAAAGTCTTTACAGGTGTTCCATTTGCAGAATACAGGCAATTTCCATCTGTACTACGCCGTGGAAGACGAGAGGAAGGAAAAACTGAGAGATCAGCACCAGTGTCAACAAGAAATTGCTACTTAGTAGAGTGTTCCGTTATGAATAGACGACGGCTGTCTAGTTTGAAGTCATTTGCCATCGCTTCATGTTGATTTTTGGTGGCGTTTCCTTTGTCACACGGCGGTCGACATTGCTGGGCATCAGCTCCAAATCTTCTGTGATACCAGCATGTAGTCTCCCTGCTGGGAAAACGCTTATGTCTGCTGGAAGAGCGCCGTCGTCGTGACGTGTGCGTGGAGCGTCGTAGTTGTAGGGTAGCAACTTGCTTAGACAGTTCAGCTATTTGCGCCTGTAGTGCTTCTAATGATTTCTCAGGTTTCATGGACACTGTTGCGACACTTGTCGACGGATACATCTCGACTATTCTGTCGGCAGTTTGAGCGAGAGCGTCGAGATCACCTGCGCAGACTGTAAGAATCTTCTGTGTATCAGCAGGTAAGCGTGACAGCCATATATTTCGTAGAATATCGTCATTAATTGTGTTGCCCGCGAGCATGCAGAGACGACGTAGCAGCTAGATGGCATGCGATCGCCGAGTTATTCTGTGCGCAGTAATGTTTCAAGACATTTAGCTACCGACTACAAGTGCACGCTTGATAGTAGAGTATTTATCGGTGCTCGGCGGAGAAGCTAGGATGTCTTGGATTTCCGTGGCCATTTGCTCGTTGAGTGCTGCCACAACATAACTGTATTTAGTGTCGTCGGAGGTGATGTGAGCCACGACAAATTGACTTTCTAGTTGGGCGGATCACAATACGGGATTGTCCGACCAGAAAGTTGGAGGTTTTACTGCAACTGGACTAAGGACCACTTTTGCCATTGAGATGTCAGTGCTTAAAGTATCTTGCATGATATTCACATTTTAACGCAGCGCGGTTGCTGCTGAATTCTACGCGGGTGACGCGAAACTTACGCACGTGGCTCGATTTATCGTTTCGGCACGCAATCCAATTCATGTGGCGTTTCTAACGACTGTTACGGAGCGTAATTTCATAGTTAGGGGTCACCAAAATGTTGGATGTTAAATAATATTTTATTTAAAATACACACAACATTAACACTAATATTTACAGCAGTTAAAAACACAGAATATGTATAGGAGAAACTTTATACAAAGAGCGTGCACAGTCAAAGAGTTTACACAACTCTTGCTCTAACACGAAATCACTTCACATGCTCGAACACGAAATCACTTGCCACGGATTATCATCTTTCGACTATGAATAGTAACAATAGATTGATACCACAGAAACTGAAGAAATCTATGTATGTAGATAACTGTGTAACGTCAGTTGCTTCAGTAGAAGAACATGGAAAACAATGGATGTGTCACAAAGGTTTTGGGCATGAAATGGAACAAGAGGTTGGTCACAATGGGGGTTTATGTTGCCCACTTTCCGTTTTCCCAAGACGCACTAACCAAGAGAATTCTACTCTCTGTGATACAAAAAATTTATGATGTCATTGGATTTCTTGCCCCTGCGCTGCTCCCTTCCAAATTATTGCTACAGGAGTCGTGGAAAATAAAAGCATCAGAAAAATTAAGTAACAAAAGATTCAAGTCAAGTTGTGACTCCCCTCTGCCTGATGTAATTGCAAAGGAGTTCAACCAGCGTTATAGTGAAATTAGCTAGATTCAAAGGCTGATAACCGGTGGGAAAATAAATAGACAGGTATGGTCACTGCATACTTTTGTTGATGCCAGTCAACATGCCTATGGAGCAGTAGTGTATCTTCGAACCGAGGATGTAGAGGATGTATCAGTTCAGTTAGTACTAGCTAAAGCTCGAATAGCACCTCTCAAAATGTCACGATTCCTCGATTAGAGCTATTAGGATGCCTTATAGGAAGTCTTTTGGAAACATTAATTAGATCTTCTCTCTCATTAGAAAAAGTAAAATGCTACTTTTGGAGTGATTCAACAACTGTGCTTGCATGGATTAGAAGAAATAAACCATAGCGTACATTTGTCGGAAACAGAGTCAAGGAAATAAGACAACTAACAGACCCACAAAACTGGAGACATGTACATGGAATTTATAATCCTGCGGACTTGTTATCAGGAGGGTGTTCTGGCCGAGAGGTCCTGAAAAGGAATGGTCTGTTTATCACAACGATGAAGAGGTCATTCTTGCAGAAAAAAAGAAAATCACTGACGAGCTGGTAACAATGGTGGGGATTGTTATGAGAAGAGATTTCACCTATTCTCAAAGAACGAGAATGATGGGATGGGTCTTAAGGTTCTACAACAATGCTTGAAGTAACAGAGAGAAGCAGAGTGACCCATTAAAATTTTCAGAATTAAGAGAAGGAGAATTAGTTGCTATAAAGTACGTCCAACAGGATTTATTTCCCCGAAAAGGTGACACAGTCAGCGAACTAATAGTAATTCGAGACGGAAAAGGATTGGTCCATGTGAAGACAAAGATTACAACGAGGAATGATCCCTTCAGTTTTCGATTCCCTTCGTCATTGCCCAGAAATCATGATTTAGTTGACGCCTTGATCAAAGAACAACATAAAGTCCACTGTCATGCTGGCATACAATTTCTCCTTGTACAGTTCAGAAAAAGGTTTGGATCATTCAGAGTAGAAGAGCCATTAGCAATGTGGTTTCCAAGTGCATACAGTGCAACCAATACAAAACTAAACACGCTGAAACAGAGAGTACTCCACTACCACAAGATCGCATCAAAGATGCAACTTTATTTGGTCACTTGTATTAATCTAGTGGGACCATTGATTTTAAGGAATGGTTCGAAGGTGTGGATTACACTGTATACATGTGCAATTTACAGAGCAGTTGACTTAGAACTTGTAAGTTTGCTCAGCAATGAATCATTTCTTCTGTCATTAAGGAGATTCATTGCAAGAAAAGGACATCCTTCTATTGTATATTGTGACAGCAGGGCCGCGGTGGAGTAGCCGAGCGGTCTTAGGCGTCTCGCTGCAGAGCGCTTGGTTGCTCGCCGTCGGAGGTTCGAGTCCTCCCTGGGGCATGGGTGTGTGTGTGTTGCCCTTAGGTTAGTTTACACTAGTTCAAGTAGTTTGTAGGCTATGGACTGATGACCACGCAGTTTGGTCCGATAGATTTACAAAATTTTTTTTGTGACAACGGAACTAGCTTTGTTGGAGCAGCAAATATGCTAAAGGAAAACCAGTCCAGAAAATCCTAAATGAATCTCAACTACAAGAAATTGAGTGGAAGTTCAAACCCCCCACAGCTTGCTGGTGGGGAGGATGGTGGGAGCGCCTGGTTTGTTCCGTCAAGGAACTACTGAGGCGGATGCTTGGAAAGTCTGTTCTGAATTATGAGGAACTGTCGACTTCACTGTGTGATGTGGAATCGGTGATTAATGGCCGACCGCTTACATACATATCTGAGGTTCCAGAAGAACTAGCTCCATTATCTCCAAGTATGTTTCTACATGAGATCAATGCTGCCTATGTATCATATCTTAATAAATTAGAGGAAGAAAAGTTTTGCTCTCACCTACGTTTCAGACAGCACTTACTTCAAGAGCTCAAGCAACGTTTCAGGAAAGAATATGTCTCACAGTTGGGCCAACGTCCCAAAGGAAAGAAGGCAACAGCTCTGAAGGAAGGTGACTTGGTATTACTCGGTTCTGAGAAACTGAAAAGAGTGGAATGGCCTTTGGCGAGGATTTTAACGCTCTTCCCAAGTTGTGATGGTACTGCACGTGTGGCTAAAGTGAAAATGAAAGATGTAGTTCTGATTAGACCAATTGAAAGACTTTACCCTCTAGAAATAGACAATAATCAACCAGGTTAAAAAAACTGGATGTAGGGACAACATCAAAACAGAGTTCATATGTGACCAAAAGTGGCAGTGTAGTGATACCTAGGTGACTGAACTAGGGTAGATTGGTGAACCCCACAAAAAGTACATTTTAAAATTGTTTCCACAATTTCAAGGTCGGAGTGTGTTGTAAAAGTTTTTTTTTATTTTTTAAATTTTTTTTTAATTTTAACTTTAATTTTTTTATGGGGCATGAGTTTTTGTGGAGTTGTTATATATATGAACTTTTTATGTTATGAGCTCATTGAGACTGTAATAAACGTCTTATCGAATGAAAAAAAAATGTTGGTGTTATTCAGGTTGTCAAATATAAATATAAATGCTAAATAAAGTGTTTCATGTAATATATCTGGCGTCAGAAAACTATTTTGTAATAGTAACGTTAAAATGTAGTGTTCTACTAAAGAGGAACATCCATGGTTATAATACAAGAAAAAGAGAAGAAAAAGAGACGATTACCACAGCAGAAGGTTATAATTAAGTGACAAAGACCCAAAAACAGCAAGTAAAATTTTCTGCAACAATTTGCCACGGTGTGTGAAAAATATAGTCAAAACATAAGACTTAAGGAAGGGATTAAAGTGTTTTCTAATCTCTAAGAGTCCATATAGCGTTAAGGATTTCAATGAAACCCATCATGGAGACCACCAGTTAATGATACAATGAAACAAGATATTGTTGCATACGGAACTGACATAGACTTGAAAATTGAAAGAAATATGATGTAAATTGTTTATACAGTATTTGTTTGATGCACAGACTTAAGAATGGCATATATTGTAATCTCTGTTCTTATGTACCCTAGTTTTAAGTAATATGTAAATGTCACAAGTATGGATTATACTATGGAATGAAAACACCATACTTTATGAAATGACTATCAGGCAATGTAAAATGATTATTCAAATATGTCTGTAATAATAAAGCATGTAAGATGCCTTATGCAGCTGGTAAGCTGTGCACAGGCTAATAAATAAAGAAGTACTTATACCTAAACTTGAATAGCTGCATTGTTGCTTTGTTACAAACTAATATTTATTTGTAAGGTAAGCGTTTTCCTGACTACTCTTAAAGGCATCATAATGGCATACTGTAAGTTTAAGTTCAGCATTTCTGAATGTGCTGAATTTAAAATGGCGCCTGTCACAACATGCCTAAGATTCTACCTGTGCTGTGTATAGACTCTGGTCCTAAACGGAAGTGGTATTTTTCCGATTCTAACATGTACTGCTATGAAACTCCCAGGTAATTCTGCTAATTTACAACTACAGCGCCCACAAGTGGATGGGTCGTATAAACATACTGCAAAACGATTGTGTATTGTCTGTGTATTTTGAGTGAAGGAGCACATTCAAAATGCGGCAGTATTTCGGAGCTTTTATGGCGCTATAAATTGTACCTGGTGTCAAAAATACAATCTGAAAACCTGTAATTTCGATTTTCGAGGGATATTGATAAGTAAGAGAATAGTAATAGAAATAACAAATCTTCATTTATGGTAGTTAGTTATATTTTAAGGCATGAAAGAATTTTTTTAACAATTGAATCATTATTGAGAATCGCAAAAGCTTAACCAACACTTCATAATGAATGTGTTACTGATGTATATTAGTATTTTTTTAATACTTCGATTGCAGTTACTCAACTATTTCAGTAGATCCCGCTTAGTTATGTACTTCAGTTTCACGAAAATTATAGGCCTATATAGCGCCATATTTGCCATTTACTTACTAGTTTCCAAAAAATGTATGTGTTGCTTTAAATAAAAAATATATCCATATATAAAGTGCTGAGTAACTGCCAATATTTTCATGTCACATTCTTGAAGATATACAAGTAGTTAAAACATTATGATAGGTGTATGCAAAGCTTAGAAGTAGACAAGGGAAAATGACGATTACAAGCAAGTGTAGTACCTAGTCTCCATGTATGTAAAATTTGTGACTAGTTTTGAATATATTACAACATCTAAAAACTGTGCAACCGTGCATCCAGTGAGGGGATCAGGTGGCCAGTCCTTCAAATGTTTGTTAATCTATTGGACCAAACTTCATGGTAATCAGTCCATAGCTTACAAACTACTTGCCACAGTGGAGTAGCCGAGCGGTCTAAAACGTCTCGCTACGGAGCGCGCGGTTGCTCGCCGTGCAGGTTCGAGTCCTCCCTGGGGCATGGGTGTGTGTGTTTGTCCTTAGGTTAGTTTACCTAGGTTTAAGTAGTTTGTAAGCTACGGACTGATGACCACGCAGTTTGGTCTGATAGATTTACAAACATTTGAACAAACTACTTAAACTAAGGTAAACTAACCTAAGGAAAACACACACACACACCCATGCTCCAGGGAGGACTCGAACCTCCGACGGCGGGCAACCGCGCGCTCCACAGAGAGACGCCTTAGACCGCTCGGCTACTCCACCGTGGCAAGGCCGGTCCAAGCAGGCACATGGGGGAGGGATCTATTAGTAATTGGGAGTTCCAATGTTAGGCACATTATGGAGTCCCATTACACAGATAGTGTCCAGACCGAGAAATAATTTCGATGTGCACTCGGTATGTCGGCCGGGGGTCCTCATCTGAGATGTGGAGGTGGCTTATCCAGGGGCTTTTGAGCATACGGGGTGCAGTTGTCTGACAGTTGTTGTTCGTGTTGGCACCAATGACTGCTGTCACTTGGGTTCATCGTCAGATTATACAGGCAGCTGGTGGAATTTGTGAAGACTGCTGGCCTTGTGTGTGGGATGCAAGCAGAAGTTTCAATTTGCAGCATTTTTTCCAGAGTGGATCAGGGTCCTATGGTTTGTAGCTGAATGGAGAGTTCAATCAAAGGCTTTGTTGATTCTGTGACAGTCATGGCTGTAGATTCCTGGACCTCCATTATTGGATGGAGAACTGAAGGGATCACATTGATTGATCAGGGGTGCACTACACTAAGGGAGCAACTACTCGGATAGCAGAGTACTTGTTGCGTGCACATAGTTTGTTTTTAGGCTAGGCAATAGTTCTGATGGCCAGGTCCAGATAGGGTACCAGTCCGGTTTTACAAAGATTAATCGGCAGCATTGGCTCCTTACTTAGCTTTTATTCATCGCAAATCTTTGATCCAGTACAAAATACCAAGAGACTGGAAAAGGCTATAGAATGGACCGACGAAAGTACAGACTAATTCATTAACATCAGTTGGCTGTAGAATTCTTGAACATATTCTCAGTTCTAATATAATAAATTTTCTTGAGACTGAATAGTTTCTGTCCATGCATAAGCACGGCTTTAGAAAGCATCGATCATGCGAAACCCAGCTTGCGCTTTTCTCTAATGATACTTGGCATGCTATGGATAAAGGGTAACAGGAAGACTGCATATTTCTCGATTTTCTAAAGGTATTTGACACGGTACCCAACTGAAGAGTCTTAACGAAGATAGAAGGGTATGGAATAGGTATACAAATGTGAGTGGCTTGAAGACTACTTAAGTAATAGAACCCAGTACGTTGTCCTCGATGGCGAGCGTTCATCGTCAGGGGTGCCCTGGGGAAGTGTGATAGGACTGTTATTATTTTCTATCTATATAAATGATCTGTCAGACAAAGTTGCAATCTGTGGCTGTTTGCTGATGATGCTGTGGTGACATGGTGTGCAAGAGGATGACGTCATTGAATGACTGTAACAGGAAGCAAGGTGACTTGGACCGAATTTCCACGTGATGTGAGGAATGGCAAATAGCACTAAAAGTAAAAAATTGGAAAGTGATGCAGATGAGTAAATGGTTGCGAAAATACCCTTGATCTCCTAGCAACAAATAATCCTGAGCTAGTAAAGAGCGTCAAAACAGATACAGGGATTAGCGAACATATATCTATTAAATAGAGCAGATAAAAATTTGCTTCATTCTTTATTTTTTATTTATTTTATTTGTTTTTTCTGTTCCATAGGACCCACTTGACGAGTAAGACTCCATGGTCATGGAACAAGTCAATACATTGTTACACAAGAATGGTAACAGAAAAATTTTAAGTAGTCCTTTGCACACGACAATATTAAGACAAAGTGAAAACAATCAATAAAGAAAAAATTAATTAGCTTAATTGTTTAACTTTTCTAGGAGTTCCTCGACAGAATAAAAGGAGTGAGCCACGAGGTAACTCTTCAATTTAGATTTGAAAGCATGTGGATTAGTGCTAAGATTCTTAAGTTCTTGTGGCAGCTTATTGAAAATGGATGCCGCAGAATACTGCACCCCTTTCTGCACAAGTGTTAAGGTGGTGCAAATGTAGATTAGACATCTGTCTAGTATTCACCGAGTGAAAGCTACTAACTCGTGGGAATAAGCTGATATTATTAACAACAAACGACATTAAAGAAAAAACGTATTGTGACGCCAGAGTAAAAATTCCCAGACTACTGAAAAGGGGTCGACATGACGTTCGCGAACTTACACCAGATATTGCTCGAACCGCCCGTTTTTGAGCTAGAAATATCCTTTTTGCATCAGGCGAGTTACCCCAAAAAACAATGCCGTATGTCATAAGTGAGTGAAAGTAAGCAAAATAGACTACTTTTCGTGTTGAAAAATCACTTATCTCAGATATTGTTCTAATGGTAAATATAGCAGAATTTAGTTTTGGAACAAGATCCTGAACATGGGCTTTCCATGACAGCTTACTGTCTATATGAATACCTAGAAATTTGAACTGTTCAGTCTCACTTATCACATGCCCATTATGTGTAATCATAATGTCAGATTTCGTCAAATTATGTGTTAGAAATTGTAAAAACTGAGTTTTACTGTGATTTAACATCAACTTGTTTTCTATTAGCCATGAACTTATCTCTTGAACTGCATTATTTGATACTGTGTCAATATTACGAGCAACATCCTTCACTACCAAGCTGGTATCATCAGCAAACAAAAATATTTTACAATCACCTGTTATACTCGAAGGCATATCATTTATATAAATAAGAAACAGCAATGGTCCCAAAACAGACCCCTGGGGCACCCCATACTTAATTGTGCCCCATTGGGATTGCACGTCATAGCCATTTTCTACACTGCGGAGAATTACCTTCTGTTGTCTATTATTAAAGTAAGATGTGAACCAGTTGTGGGCTACTCCCCGTATTCCATAATGTTCCAACTTCTGCAACAATATTTTGTGATCAACATAATCAAACGCTTTTGTTAAATCAAAGAAGACACCTAATGTTCGTAGCCTCTTATTTAACCCATCAAGTGCCTCACAGAGAAACGAAACTATAGCGTTTTCAGTCGTTAAACCACTTCTAAAACCAAACTGTACGTTTGACAGGAAATTATGTGAACTGAAATGATCAATTAATCTTGAATATACAGCCTTTCCAATAACTTTGGAAAAAACCGATGGCATAGAAATAGGTCTATAGTTGTCTACATTATCCCTTTCTCCTTTTTTATAAAGCGGTTTCACTACTGAGTACTTTAATCTGTTAGGAAACTGACCATTCTGAAAGGAAAAATTACAAATATGGCTTAGTACTGGGCTAACATATGGAGAACAGTACTTTAGAATTCTGCTAGATACCCCATCATATCCACAAGAGTCCTTAGTCTTTAGTGATTTAATTATTGACTCAATCTCACCTATGGAAGTATCATGAAGGATCATTTCAGGTAACAGCCTCGGAAACGCATTTTCTAAAAACGTTATATGATTACCTGTAGAAACTAGAGTTTTGTTTAGTTCCTCTACTATATTCAGAAAGTGATTATTGAATATTGCACATATATCTAACTTGTCAGTAACAGAAACATTCCTACTACGCACTGACGTTATATCTTCTACCTGCTGCTCCTGACCAGACACTTCCTTCACGACTGACCAGATAGTTTTAATTTTATCCCGAGAGTTTGCTATTCTTTTTGCGTACCACATACTTTTTGCATTCTTAATGACATTTTTCAGGACCTTACAGTACTGTTTGTAATGAGCTACTGCATCTTCATTCTGACTGCTTCTAACATTTTGATACAACTCCCGCTTAGTTCTACATGATACTCTTATCCCCTTTGTCAGCCACCCTGGCTGTCTGTTACTGAAAGTACCCTGTTTTGAGCGTTCTAGCGGAAAGCAACTTTCAAATAGCATAATAAATGTGTTCAGAAAAGCATTATATTTATCATCTGCATTATCAGCACTATAAACATCCTGCCATTCTTGTTCCTTAATTAGGCTTAAAAAGGTCTCAATTGCAACTGGATTAACTTTTCTGAGTAGTTTATATTTATGTTTAACATTTGTTTCAGAACAAATACTTTTTAGAATTAAAAGTTGGGCATCGTGGTCTGATAGGCCATTTACTATTCTGCTGACAGGGTGCCCCTCTAATAATGAAGAATGAACAAAAATATTGTCAATGGTAGAACTGCTATTTCCTTGCACTCTCGTTGGAAAAAATACTGTTTGCATCATGTTATAGGAATTAAATAGATCTAACAGCTGACTTTTCCTTGAGCTATCACCTACACAATTAATGTTGAAATCTCCACATACAATTAAATTTTTATACTTCCTATACAGTGAACCCAGAACCAACTCCAGCTTGGGCAGAAACATTTTAAAATCTGAGTCAGGGGATCTATAAATAACAACTATTACTAGTTTAGTTCCATTAACATTAACAACTCCTGCACAACATTCAAATATCTGTTCTGTGCAGTGTTTAGAAAAATCGATTGACTCCGATGAAAAATCGTTTTTTACATACATGGCCACTCCCCCACACTGCAAGGAACTCCTAGAGTAGAAGGCAGCTAACCTGTATCCTGGCAAAGGAAGTCTCTTAATTGTCACACCACTTAAAAAGTGCTCTGAAATTCCAATAATGTCAGAATCAGTATCAATAAGCATTTCATTAACTTTATCTCTGATACCCTGTATATTTTGATGAAAAACAGTAATTCCCTTATTACTTATATTCTTAGACTTTGTCAAAGGTGGTTCATTTCTTAGAGGGACTTCCTTTAAGCAGGAATATCTATCAGCTGTCTTCAGTCTAAAAAAGGTGCAGCCCTAACACCAACTACTACAGGAATTTTTCCATGAGTGAAACCCCCACCCCCTACTACACTGTCACCTATGAGCTTTGCCAACCTCCCCTTCCCATACCTATGGAGGTGCAGACCGTGCCTAGTAAAATCCGACCTTTGGATAGTATCAACTGGCACCACTGCAATGTGATCCATGCCCTCCGTCATCAGCGACTTCTCAAGCCCCATGTTAACACGGCTGACAGCCGTATTAAGACAAGGCCTATCATGACGCTGAAACAGCTGCACGAAATGCACATTCGTGCCACCAGTTTCAGTTGCTATCCTTTCCAGATCACCACCTATATCATATTCCCCGTCCCTATCAAGACTATTCCCGGCCCCACCCACTATAACTACCAGATCCTCTTTTGAAAAATTCCTACATAAGTCCCCTATGTTACAAGTGACCTGAGCTAACCCTGCACTAGGCTTCACTATGCTGGTGACCTGGTACTCACTCCCAAGTACTTCCTGCATCTGTTGGCCAACACCTCTGCCATGAGAACTACCTAGCAGCAGAACCTTCTTCTTCCTAAGAGACCTCTCTATAGATTTCGGCTTACCAAAAGCTGAGGTCTGCTGTGTACTTCCTACACCTACAGCTACAGGAGGTTCATCTCCACTCAACTCTGACAGTTGGTCAAACCTATTTGCAACTTGCAATGTAAAGCTATCTGAATATCTTCTCCTAGCTACCTTCTTGCCAACTGCCAGTTCCCATTCCCCAGCCTCCCTTCCCCTCCTCAACCTACCTTGTTCCTCTTCAGCGTTTTTCAACTGCACCTGAAGGGCGCAGATCAAACGCTCCTGCTCCTCTATCAACTTATTCCTGCTGCAAATCCTACAGTTCCAGGAGAGAACCTCACCACAATGCCCACTGTCTTCCCCACTGCACTCCCCCCATGAAAATACTTACTACAAATCCCACACTGCAGCCCACTACGCACGACCCTACGACAGAGCCCACACTTTTCACTTATGGTAAAATTTTACAATAATTTGTTAAGAAAAACTAGACGTCTACGTTATTAAGTTACGTTTCTACAAAAGAACTAGGAAGTACTCTTAACTACAGCAATCAACAAACCTCAGTCTCTACAAAACAAGTAACAACAACTAATAGTATCAGAAAAGAGCAAATAACACTACCACAGAAACTTTACACTGTTGCTTGTATAAACAAGTTCAAATTCAAGCGTCACTAATAAAATAACTAAACACTGTGAGAGTACAAGAGTTATCAAATACCGTAACTTAAAGTTTCCCAACCTCAACTACGTTAAAAACAGCAAGTCACCTGTTGAAAAGTACTAAAGTTAATAGACAACTAGCGCGATAACACCTCCTGAAATCTAAAACTTTAATAATTTAACTACAATACACAAACACTTATTGGAACTTAGCTTTCGGAGACCCTACGGCTGGAAACACTCGCCACCAGATGTAAACAAAGCGGTAAGAAGTCAATGCCGGCGCACACGCGAACACAAATAACACCACTTAAAGCAATTACGGCACAACAAACGCTAAAATAACTGACGATCCTTTACTAGAACACCTCTAGATTGAATACTGTCACGAAATAACAATTAAAATAATTATATTAATCCTAAAATTATATAAAAAATCGAGAGCGATGTGCACAGCAGTCCAGCACTCGTGACGTCACCTTTCTGAGTGAGTCTCCAGTCTTTCAAAACGAAAAATGAGAGTGTAGATCAGTTGTGGCTTACTTTCAAAGACATAATACCAGTATCAATCGAGAGATTTATACCAAATAAATTAATAAAAGCTGTGGCTGACCCCCTGTGGCACACATAACAGGTCAGACCACTGTTGCAGAAGCAAAGAAAAATGCATGCAAAACGTAAAAAGACAATCTCTAAGACTGACAAGCTTTTACAGAAACTCGCAATCTAGCGCGGACTTCAATGCGAGAAGTTTATAGCAGTATCCATAACGAAATCCTGTCTCATAATCTTGCAGAAAATCCAATGAAATTCTGGTCATATGTGAATTACACTAGTGGCAAAACACAAACAATACCATCACTACGAGATAGCAATGGTAATACTACCGATGACAGTACTGCTAAAGCACAGTTTTTAAACACAGCATTTCGAAATTCGTTCACCAAAGAAGACGAAGTGAACACTCCAGAATTTACACCAAAAACAGCTGCCAGCATGCGAAATTTAGAAGAATATGTTCCTGGAGTAGTAAAACAACTTAAGTCACTAAACAAAAACAAATCTTCTGGGCCAGATTGTATACCAACTAGATTCCTCTCAGAGTATCCAAATGCAGTAGCTCCATACTTAGCTATCATTTACAACCGATCACTCAGCGAAAGATCTGTATCCAAAGACTGGAAAGTTGCCAAAGTCACTCCAATGTTCAAAAAAGGCAATATGAGTGATCCCCAAAATTACAGGCCAATCTCACTGACCTCCATTTTCAGTAGGATTTTGGAACATATACTTCGTTCAAACATTATGAACTACCTCAAAGAGAACGACCTATTAACAAATAGGTAACACAGATTCAGAAAGTATCGCTCTTGCGAAACACAGCTTGCCCTTTATTCACATGAAGTGATAAGTGCCATTGACAAATGTCCAAATGTTTGTAGAGCTTATGGGACTTAACTACGGGGTCATCAGTCCCTAAACTTACAAACTACTTATGAACTAGCTAATACTAAAGACGGCACAAATATCCATGCCTGAGGGGGGATTCGAACCGCCGACCGTAGTGGCCGTGCAGACCGTGACTGGAGCGCCTCAGTCCCATCGGCCACCGCGGCCGGCCACTGTTCCTCACAAGTGGCTTCAGATTACATTGTGTGCTTATAGAATATCGCCCCAATTGAGCGACTGGATTCGCAATTTCCTATCAGAAAGGACACAGTTCGTAGTAATTGGCGGTAAGTTATTGAGTAAAACAGTAGTGATATCTGGCGTTCCCCGGGGAATTGTTACGGGTCCCCTACTCCTCCTTGTGTTTATAAACGAGTTAGGAGACAATCTGAATAGCTCCCTTACACTGTTCGCGGATGATGCTGTCGTTTATCGGTTAGTGAAGTCAACAGAGGATAAAAAGCAACTGCAAAGCGATTTAGACAAAATTTCTACATGGTGCGATAACTGGCAGTTAACACTAAATAAAGAAAAGTGTGAAGTAATACACTTCACCACTCAAAGAAATCTGCTGAACTTCAATTACGCAATAAATCAGTCAAACCTTAAGGTCGTAAATTCTACCAAATACCTAGGAGTTACAATTACGAATAACTTTGACTGAAGAGAACACATGGAAAATATTGTGGGGAAGGCGAACCAAAGGTTACGTTTCACTGGCAGAAAGCTTTAAAGATGCAACAGCTCCACCAAAGAGACTGCCTACATCACACTTGTGCGTCCTCTTCTGGAATAGTGTTGCCCAATGATGGGACCCTCACCAGGTGGGACTGGAAGGTTCAAAGAAGGGCAGATCGTTTTGTTTTATCATGTTACAGGGGGGAAAGCGTCACATAAATGTTGCACGATCTGAGGTGAAAATCATTAAATGAACGACGTTATTCGTTGCGGCGAAATCTATTTGAAAAATTTCAGTCACCAACTTTTACTTCTGAATGTGAAAATATTGTGCTAGCACATGACCATCCCAATATAATAAGAGAAATCAAATCGGAAACAGAACGATTTAGGTGTTCTTTCTTCTCACGCAATATTAGTAAATGGAGCGGTAAAGAAAAGTTATGAAAGTGGTTAATGAACCCTCTGCCAGGCACTTAAATGTGATTTGCAGAGTATCTATGTAGATGTAGGCCAGTAATGTTCGAATACAGCATTAGTAATAGGCTGCTTGACAAGGTCACACAATTAAATATCTAGGTGTAACGCTGCACAGTGATATTAAATGGAAGGAGCACACAAGGGCAATCAAGGGGAACGCAAATGGTCGACTTCGCTTTATTGGGAGAATTTTTGGAAGGTGTGATTCGTCTGTAAACGAGACCACATATAAAACACCTGTACACCCTGTCTTGAGCTTTGCTCAATTGTTTGGGATCTCCACCAGTGCGATTTAAAGGAGGACATATAAATAGTTCTGAGGAGGGTGTGAGGTTTATAAGTGGAAGATTCAATCAATGCACGGGTGTTACCAAAATACTGTGGGAACTCAACTATGAGTCACAGGAGGGGAGGCTACGTTCTTTTCGAGAAGCACTACTGAAGAAATTTAGTTGGCCAGAGTTTGAGGCAGACTGCTGAACGATTCTACTGCTGCCAACCTACATTTCGCATAAAGACCCCAAGGATAAAATAAGAAAGATTAGGGCTCATACAGATGCATAAAAGTATTTTTCAAATCAAATGTTTGTAGAACTTATGGGGCTTAACTACGGGGTCATCAGTCCCTAAGCTTACAAACTACTTATGAACTAGCTAAGACTAAGGACGGCACAAATATCCATGCCTGAGGGGGGATTCGAACCCCCGACCGTAGTGGCCGTGCAGACCGTGACTGGAGCGCCTCAGTCCCCTCAGCCACCGCGGCCAGCATTCGTTTTTCTCTCGTTCTATGTGGCAGTGGAACAGGAAAGCAGGTAACTAGTAGTGGTACTGAGTACCCTCTGCCACGCACCTTTGGGTGGATTGCAGAGTTTTTATGTAGATGTAGAACATGAAAGTGCCCACCAGGGATGAATAATGACAATCAGTTCCTCTTGAACTTGAGCACATAAGTTTGCAATTAAATTTTTATCTTAAACGTTTTTGGACGATATGCCTATGATTCTACTATTGTGAGCTATATGTACTACACTGCTCTGGCATTTTGTATTATAGACTGCCATTAACAGAAGTAGTTACATTACTTTAATGATGTTTTGTGTTAGACAATTCACCACCACATTTAGTTACTAATAAATATGAAAACACAGCAATAAACATAGCAACTTCTCAGTTACACTTGGAGCGCTAGGGTCGCTTCGGCAGAGAACACTGATGACTACCCTCTTCTGTCGATGTTAAGCCGAAACTTGTTGATTTTCGAAATCGTTCGAGACATTTACCGCCATTGTTAAAGACGATTTAAGGGAGCTGCTTGTAATATATTCTATTGGTAGAGTCAATAAAAATTTGTAATCTGTTATTGTCTTATATGTCTTTCAAACTGTGTACCTACCTACCTTATAAATAGAAAAAAAGATAAGCAGATATGTATGGATAATATTAACAGATAAATGAAAATGTCAACAATGTAAATTTGGTTACATGCTAAATTTCAGTGTGTGAGTTTGTACGTTTAAATCTCATATAGTTGTTGAATTTTTTTTTTAATTTGAAAAATGTCATCTAATGTACAACATACAGAAGCAAGTGTTGCTAATTGTCAGATTCTCACCAAAACTAGATATAAATTGAGCTGTATCTTCATACAGGTAAACACTACTGAACACACATTTTTAACAATTTTTACTTATTTACAGATTTGATTATGTTACTGTAACATACAAGTTCTCGTAACTGAAAGTTTTAAATGTTTTCTTTTTAAATTTTTCTTCATACTAATATTTGTTTAGATCACAATTTATTTTATGGCAACTGGTTTCGGCCATTTGAATGACCAACCTGAGACCACTACAACCATAGTTTTGGCCACCGGTTGTGCTCAGTTGGAGCTGTCTGGGTGAGAGATGACAACTGCTCGACTCAGGAGTCAACATCTCACATCCACACAACTCCAACTCAGCACAACCAGTGGCCAATACTATGGTTGTATTGATCTTAGGTTGACCATTTAAATGGCCGAAACAAGTCACCGTAAAATAAATTGCGATACAGACTGACTTTTGTATGAATTCAGTCGTTCAGATCGCTTATATTCCATAATGTTTTGAATAATAATTTTAAAATTTTGCCTGAATTACATTCAAAAGGTAGTGCACTATATTAAACAATTTTATCATTTTGTGTCAAATTATTACTAATATCCGCATAATAAAGGTATTTGGTATATTCATCAAAACCTACAATAGTTAGGACACTAATAATGACAATAGGCATGATTGTAGTAGGTGACATATACTCGCTCCATAGTCTTCCCTGACACATGAAGCATTGTAACATACTGTTGTTATTCATATTTGTGTAATGACCTAGGTTGTGAATTACCTTCCCCTTCTATTCCCATTCCTTTTTTCTTCCCTTATCTCCTACCTGATGAAGGAACCTTGTTCCAAAAGCTTTTTTCGTCATTTTCTTTCTTTCTTTGTGTGACTATTGGCAGTACAGCACAAAGGCAAGTACTGGCTAGCCAATCTATCTCTTTTGAAGTATAATTTGTTCTTATTCCTAGAAGGATATGGTGTGTCATATTATATGTTCATCCCATTTTATGCAACACTCAACATGTATAGGATGCTTTTGTTGCAGCATCA
Source organism: Locusta migratoria (assembly GCA_026315105.1). NCBI lineage: Eukaryota > Metazoa > Arthropoda > Insecta > Orthoptera > Acrididae > Locusta > Locusta migratoria. Next base: position 261,794,960 of record CM048751.1, read on the forward strand.
TTTGACCACTGCAATCAAGGTACTATTCAAAGTTTAATATGTACCATTAGAAACGAAAGTGTCAGATACGAAATGTGTATCCAATATATAAAAACTGCTTTTTTTTTTATATTTTATGCACCACCCTATCATTATTCGATTGTGCTGAAATTGTCTCAACAGATTTCTTGCACTTTCACGAAGGTTATAGGCATAATTATATCACTGTACACAGCATAGTTCAGAGACACGACATCATAAAGAATTAAATGTACGAAAACTCCTGCATCATGCAACAACGTTGCACATCTTATACTCAACCAAGGGACAATTCAACCAAATTTGGAGCACATATTCTTTACTGTGGGGTAACAATTGCTGTAGGGGTAAGAACCACCTACAACCCATAGTTCAGGAAATGTGATGTGATCAACAACGAGATGCATGATAAACCTGGGTACTGAGTCTATTATATAAAGACAAGTCAGTGTTTAACATTTTAAACATGCTGACAAACATTGGCTATTCAATTAACTACACACACCCAGAGGCGAGGTACTGGCAGAAATACAATTGTGAGGACGGTTTGAGTCGTGTTGGAATAGCTCAGTCGGTAGAGTGCTTGCCTGCAAAAGGCAAAGGTCCCAGGTTTGAGTCCCAGTTCTGGCACACAATTTTAATCTGCCAGGAAGTTTCAAGTAAAGGGTGATAGTCAGTGGCATATGGATGTAATACTTTTCAATTTTAGCTATTCATGGAGAATAAAACTAAAATATGTAACTTTGTCAAGTCTTTTACAGAGCGGAGGAGAACCAAGAATTCTGTGTGGATATTGGGAAGTGGGTACTACAATTCTTGCAGTGCAATTTAAGTTCACAGTTTGCATTGTTTAACTAATTACTTTCGCTAGTGTAACTGAACAGTTGGTGAAAGACGTTTTGTGAATGTGAATATTTAGGCGGAGATTAACCTTCACATGTAATTCTTATTTGCAACACATTTTAAAGACAAAGAAGCAAATACACAGCTATTCACTGTGCAATGAATCATGTACACTGTAATTATGCACATTGTTAGAAGTCACAAAAGTACTGAAATGTTCTGATTAATGTCCATGATTCCCGAGCAGAGCTTTGGGTCTCAGGAACCAAGAATAAGTCAACAGTGTTTGAAATAACACCTCCCTCAATTTGGAACGGTTAGCAACCTATTTTGCTGTTAGATAAAACAAATATATGTCAGCAATATGTCAAATCTTCATCACATAAACCAAGACATACTTAAATAAATCAAAACTAAGGTTAATGATGACTGCTTATGCATTTCTTCCATGGCAAGATAATATTGAAAGATGAGTAGCTAGGATACAGTTGTAGAAGTACAAATAAGTACAGTGGAAACCAAAAAAGCTTGAATACTGAAATAATATATGTGCAAGGATATATAGAAAATTATTAGTCAAGACACCATAATGCAATTGATTATTTATTCTGTTTACAATTAGTTCGATTCTTGAAATGAAAAGTTTTATCAGATAAATGAAGCTGTAGAAAAGTTTCTTATAGTATCTTCCATTGTTTCCAAAATAACAGCACCCATGAATATGTTTCTAGTTCCATTTGTCGGCGATACATTTCTTTCATCCAGCAACTGCCTCCTGTTTTAGCTTATTACTATTTTCCAATACATTACCCATAAGCATGCAGGAGGCCGATGCCTGAGTACTATCTTCGTTAACCAACAATAGTGAATAGATGAAATAGCAGACAAAAATGGGCAAAGACAGCACAAGCAGAACACACAACTGACAAATGTGTAGTTTGTACTCCAGGCGAAATTATTTACAGGAGGAAGCTCCATTTAGTAGATATGAAACTTAGGAAGATGTCTCCAAAGTACAAAGTTTTTGTCCTCTTTTTATACAGTGTAAACATAGGTTTGTGCTCCAAGTAAGAAACTTAGAGACCATTCAGCTATGAAAGGAAAACACGAAATAAATAATAATATTACTCGTTTTGTATATTTGAGATGTTTGCTATGTTATCCACTATTACAAAATAAATAGTCGATCTCTTACAGCAATTGCATATCTCTGGGTTCTTTGCTTATTTATGTGACATAAATTCCATTTGCGTCTTGTATCCTGTGCTGTGTGCTCATCAAGGTGTCAAAATAAAATAAAACAATAAAAATCCTTTGCTTGCAATCACGACAGAAAATGTGGAGATGGACAGCAGTACCAGTGACAAAAATTGTGATATGAATCCACTAACAATTACCACCGTTGAGTACTACAATTGGTTGCAGTATGAATGTGACTGTGCTGTGCAAAGTGGGAGTTGATTGAGCAATGAGTGTCTTACATGTGGATACTTTATTTTTTTAACAATAAAAATATATTCAGTGTCCATTTAATATGTTCATAGTGTACAAATCAAATGTTTCACAAAACCACAGATAATTTCAAGAAAGACATTGCATTTTATGAACAAACTGTATTTTCAACTTTTTCTCAGAAGACATTTATGCAAAACTATGTGTTATTTACTTCATCTTTTTCTAACACATTATAATTTAAGAATATGCTAGCTCAAAAAACCTGCCACATTGGGTAGTGACATGATTGCCCCTCCCTTAGAGCTTGCCTTTTGTTCAATTCCTACTGGATAGCAACGAAACGACTGGTGACATCATCAGCTACTGATATGTTCACAGTAGACAATCAGAGGTTACTGACACTTTGGTGTAAAATGTTACATATGATTGGAATACCAAAGATCATCAGCTGAAATGTACTCTCAATCTTCATAAAATACAGGATCCACCACCATCTATTCTTTTCTATTTTAATCACAACTATAGTCAGAGGTATTTGTCACCAGATGAAATGCGAGTATTCTGTCAATAAAGTTCTTGAAACTGTTGATCATGTTGCTTCTCACCTCCTACCTACCACCGAGAATTAAATCCAATAGGAAATATTTGGTTGATTGTAAAAGGTTGGATGGTTTCTCTGCAATGCAACATGATTTATGTGAGCAATTTAATTCCTATCTAAAGAAGGCTGGACTCCTTAGTGTCAACATGTTAAAGAAATATGAATGAGAATTCATGCAGAAAGAAAATGTTTCGAAAGTGAGATAGAAGAATCATAGATTTAGATGGCTTAGAAAGTGATAGCGAAATTGATTACAGTGATTTTAACTCTGTAGATGGTGGAGAATGTGATGGAGTAGCTGTGCTGCTCGGTAATGACGTATGGTAAGTTCCGACATATTAAGCTAATGAGATTTCAAAGAGAAAAACCGGGCACTATTTCTTTATATCTTATATCATCCTTCACTGCAGTTTCATCTTAATTTTACCCTTCTTTTCGGGTAAGGGGATATTCTGAAATTGAAAATAGACCTATGATGGTGCTATGGTTGAAAGGCTCAAAACATGACTGTCTCTTCATTTTGTAAAGTGGCAAGTAAATGTAAATCACAAACAAAATTCTTTGAGCAGAAATAAAAAGTGGTTACACATTCTTTTCTGTTGCAATTTATGGATACATATTCTATAGTTTTTTCTCAGTTTGTACAGTTTGTTAATGCTAAAAGCTATGTAATATTACTAATATATAATAACACACAAACGAAATATTTCAACCTAAGCTTTACCTTTGTAGTATTTACCAGAAAAATTAATAAACTGATTTCATAATCAAATATCACATCTTGGCATGGAAATTAAAATAAGTTCGCAGGGAATTTTTGTAAATCAGTCTATGTATACAAAGAAAATCTTAAAACAGTTTAAGTTTGATGATATGAATCCAGTAGCTACACCTATGGAGTGTGGAATGGTGACAGATAAAGAAAATCTTGTTAATGATGCACCACTGGAAAGCACTGAAACATATAGAGAAGCTATTTGGGAGTTCACTGTACCTTGCAACAATATCTCGTCCGGACATCAGTTTTGCTGTAAATTACCTAAGTAGATTTAGTAATAAACCAATGGTTAGTCACTGGAAGATGGTAAAACGAAGTTTTCAGTACCTGAAAGGTATTCTTTGATGGAGGTTTAACATCGCTTGCCTATGCTGATTCTGATTATGGAGGTGATATCTCAACTAGATGATCCACTAGTGGAGTTGTTATCATGCAAGGAGGACCCATTGTCTGGTATGCTCGAAAACAGCATCTTGTGGCAACTTCAACTGCTGAAGCAGAATATCGAGCTGCCGTCTCTTCAATCGATGATATATGTTGGATACGGCGCCTTGGACAAGAACTTGGAATTTCTGGTTTGAATGAACCAACAGAACTGTGCATTGACAATCAGGCTGCCATACATATGTTGAAGAACACGTGTGAAGGAAAAATAACAAGAGGCAAGAAACATATTGACATTCCACAAAATTTTATTCAACAACATATTGGAACGACTATAAAACTGAAACATGTGGATAGTTCAAGTCAACTTGCTGATATACTGACAAAACCACTGACTCATAAAGTGTTTGAAGAACTAAGAAGAAAAATAATTAAGGAGGAGAATGTTGAGAATTAATTATTTTTCTATGTCTTGTTATATGTTGTGCAAAGTGCTTTTATATATGTTCCATGAAATAATAATGCTGTACATAGTAATTACTCTTTGTTTAGTTGTCTGTTGTTTCTTGGTAATGCATATTGTAAGTGAAAGAAAAAGTTAGTGTGTACTCCTTTAAAGAAATATAAAATAGTTGATTATATTCAAAACAAGAATTTATCCTCACTGCCCAATACTCTCACAGGAGAACATAGACACCTAGCCCAGTGTAGATTAGATTAGTTTAGTTGTTCGTTCCATAGGTCCATATTGAGGAGATCCTTTTGGGTGTGGAACACATCAATACATATTTTTTTACGATTATATAATAATAGTGTCAGTATGAAAACATACATCATTCAATAATTCGTCAGTGGAGTAGGAGTTGGCCTCTAGCAAATCTTTCAGGCTCTTTTTAAACTGAACTTTACTTGAAGCTAAATTTTTTATGTTTGCTGGTAAATTATGTGGACCCCTTTAGTAAGTTCTTTTCAGTCGTTATGTAGATCATTTTTGTTCCTAGTATTATATGTGTGAACTCAGCTGTTTGTTGGAAAAAGACAGATATTATTTATGACAAATTTCACTAAGGAATAACTATACTGAGAGACAGCTGTTAATATACCTAGTTCTTTGAAGAGGCTTCTTCAGGATATATGTGAATTTACTCCACAAATAAAACATATTACAAACTTTTGGACTCTTGAAACTTTTTCTTCATTTGAAGAGTTACCCCAAAATATTATACCATATTACATGGAATAAAAGTAAGCAAAGTATGTACGCTTTTATTATTTTTGTGTCCCCTACATCTGATAACACTCGAATTACAAATACAGATTTGTTACGTCATTTCTGCAGTTCTGTGGTGAGCTCCTCCCTATTGAATTTATTATCAAGTTGTATTTTCGGGAATTTCATTCAGATAGTATCTTCTATCTGCATTTGTTCATACTTATACATATGTTGGATGGAAACCAGTTACATGTTCTGAACTGCATAGAGTGACTTTTAAAAGTTTAATGCTAATGAGTTGGCTTTAAACCATGTATTAATGTACATGAAAGTATCATTAGCAGACCTTTCTATAACCATGCTCGAAATAATATTTATTGCAATACTTTTATCATCTGAAAAGAAAGCTTCTGGCAGTGTAACTAATGGGAGGTCATTAATTAACACAAGAAAAATCAGTTGCCATAAGATTGATCCTTGTGGAACACCAACATATAGTTTCTTCCCAATGTGATGATGGCTGATGGCTTAATTCACATGTCGCTTGTACTGACACCCTTTGTTTCCTGTTAGTAAGGTATGAGTTGAACAATTTTCCAGCATTACCTGTGACACCATAGAATTCTAATTTACTTAAAAGGATGTTGTGGTTCACAAAATCAAATGCCTTTGACTAATCACAGAAAATACCTGCTGCATGTAATTTATTATCTAATTAGTTAAGTACATTCTCATTGTATGTGTGAAGCCTTCTCAATATCAGAACCTTTCAGAACTCCAAACTGTATTCTGGATAATATGTTTCCTGTGGTCACGTGATTAAGAAGATTCTTGTATATTACCTTTTCTAGAATTTTCGAGAATGTTGGCAAAATTGAAATTGGTCTGTAGTTTGATGGCACCTCTTTAACACCATTTTTGAATATAGGTTTAATATCTGCATATTTAACCAATCATGAAATGTTCCAATTATAATAGATTCGTTACACAGATAATTTAAAATTGTGGAAAACTCACAATGATGTGTCTTAATTAAGTTTGTTGATGTTTCATCTTAACCACTAGAGTGCTTTGTTTTTAGAGATTTGATTATGGAAATTATTTCTTGTGGTGAAGTGACATATTCATGTCCCTGAAGTTATTTGTAAATGCTAGTTTTAGTCACTCAGGGGCATTATTTACAGACCCTGAAAATCCCATACTATCAGGAACATATATGAAGCACCCGTCAAATAGATTTTCCACACTATGCCCATCAGTTACTAATGTATCATGAACTCTTAATGCTATCTGCTCCTGTTCCGTTCTGGTTCTACCAGTCTTCTCTTTCACAATATCAAATATTGTTTTTATGTTATGGCCTGACAGTGCTAGCTTGTTCGAATATTGTTTTTTTTATGTCTGAGCTACTTTTCTTTATTTTATGGTATTCCTTGTGTTGCACTAAATCACTAACATTGGATCTAGTCCTGGTTAGTACATATCTCTTGCTTTTTGTCCCATAGGAAATCGTTTTCCCTTGTGTAATCTGTTGTTTTATTATAGACGTCTCTTTAATTTGAGTTACTTTTAGAGGAAAACAGTTTTCAGACTTGATACTGACATTATTAATGAATATATTTTTCATTCATGTCATGAGCACTATAAAAATGCTTCCAGTTGACATGTTTAAGCAGTTTTCTAGAATACTCATTTCTTGTGGATTGACTACTCTCCTGTATTCAGATTTAGCAGTCTTCATAATGTGCTTATAATCTACACCTTAAACAAAGAGATGCATGTCATGTTCTGATAGGCAACTCATTATTGATTTTATATTATTTTGTACTTTTGATTGCCTGAAAAATTGATATCAATGGCTGTTATATTGCAAGACAATATTACTGACTGTAATATATGTTTACTGGAAACAGAATAATAAATTCTGTATTAAAGTCAGCAGTAATTAAGATTTCTTCGTTTCTTCATGTTAAATAACCGAATAAAGCTTCTAAACGATTTAGGAATATATTATAATTTTCTGCAGGTGCACAAAAATAGTTATAATTGTATAGCGCCTGTTATGTAACTCTACTTCTGTTGCACATGCTTCTAAATGCTGCTCTAGAAAAAACTTATAAATATCAACATTCTTGAATTATGGCAGTCTCTAAGAAATGTTGCAACTCCTTCCCTCTCCATATCTACTTTAGAGAAGTAGGAGGCTAACTTGATATCTAAAATGTGTAATATATTTATACCAGTGGTCACACAATGTTCAGAGAGGCAAATTATGTCAATTGGGTTGGATGAATCTATATTATCAATACAAATGAATATTTCATCAAATTTATTTTTGAGTCCTGGAATGTTCTGATGTAATAAAGATAACAGATATTGCATACTAATGGGATTGTAATTGGTTGAACAAAGATTTACTGGTAGTTTCTGAATACTTTCTTTTAAAAATTGTTTGGTAAGACTACTTCTTGTTCATCTGTTCCTAAAACTGAAGTTGTCGTTTACGTTCTTTTAAAACTGGGTTTCTTTCCCCCTCCATATTCTAAAAAAGGTATCTCTCTGACTCCAGTATTTTACCATTTGTGACTGCCCCCTAACATGAGTTCTGAATGATGAAGCTATGAGGTATAATGCTTGATTTTTATTTTGTATTTCATTACATCATATTCAGGATATGAAAACGTAATGTAATATCTTTAAATATTAGAATATGAAACACCAGTTTTGCAATAACAGTAGTAACGTTGAATACATGCTTTCCTCTATTTGTGTCTATGTCTTAAAGTTATTACTTCAGTAACTACAAAACAGACATGCAAATATATGTAATGCATATAATATATTCAATGCATAGCAGTTACACATGCAATTAACAGCAGCATACTTCAACACCATAAAACTATTTTTCTATGTTATAATAATTAAAAAGTAATAGGATTGTCTTTTGATTCAAACTGTCCCTTAGAGTCTTACGAAGGGACTTTACCAATAGTACAACTAAGTATTGATGACTATTTCCAGTGGATCTGTCTCAATGTGGTACACCTCTCAGTTGTTTATTTCTTGAATGATATGGATATCTTATTTTATATCAATGGTTTGCCTGTGCTTAATGAATATTTTCTTCGCATTTGCATGGTTGGATATTGACAAAAAATTTATGTGATAAAAGGCAGTTCTTTGTTACTCTGTTTACGTTTTATTTCCTGAGAGCTAATGGCTATTTTTCTTCATTTTTTCAATAGCAAAGCGTACTTATTTTAGACAAAAGAACACCATCCATGTAATTGAATATAAGCCTGGTTAGCAATTGTCAGTTTCAGTTCAGATACACAAAGAAACTTGATCTACCTTGATAAAAATATTTTTTCTACTCAACATAAATTAATTGCTAAAGTTGTGTAAAAATGCCATGAGAAAGCTTGTAATGTGTATTTATTATTGGTATGTACAATCATAGCAAGACAAAATAAATAATCTATTACTATAAATGTATTATTGCATATTGAACTATTGCCTTGTATTTAAATATTATAGCAATTTAGTATTGGTGGGGTCACAGAGGAAAAAGTATCCCATCATGAAAATGAAGGTTGTTAATTTGGGGATGTAGTCAATAACAATTTCTGTACTGTGCAGTGCAGTGAGAAAATTATTAGTGTTTCACCTGTAACACCATTTATATATGAGCCAGCAAATTACAATTTACTGTCCAAAATAATAAAAAAACAAACTTAGGATGTACACATAAAAATCTATTGCTGATCTGTGTGGTAGTACAGTCTATGTTTCCATTACTATTTTTAGTGTTTTCACATTGTAACTGGTATCGCTTCTTAACTGTTCTAAGTGATTATTTGCTTTTTCTAATACGGTTTTCATATCTACAGCAAGGAGGAATAGACTTTGCTATAAAGACACTTAGCTTGAAGAAGGAGGATGTAAACATATTAAAAAGTTGTAAAATTAAACCAACGAAAATCTATTTTACATGGTGTAATATTAATCCTCTCTATACAAACAGCAAATGATTATTGGAGGCTCTCTGAAAAATAAGCATTTTGCAAAAACCTACAAATTTCTAAGCCAGAACAAATAGTTGTCACCATCATCAACATACAAGCTGTCCACACCTGGAACAGAAAATGATTTGTGTTAGGCTTTACAGTAAAAATTTGCAAGTCTTTTTGCACACAAATGAAAGAAGTTTTCACATAATACAATATTTCCTTTCTTTATGAGATTGATTTTCCATACACTGCAGCCAATTTTAACCAAGTACAAGAGCTTCTTTAGAAAATTAGAATTACTCCATGTAATGAAACAGAGAAGTAATCACAACTGCAGAAACAGTGAACAGTTCTGGTTATATAAAAGTAGTCGATATTTTGGCTACATAGTAGAGAAACATACAATTTATCAATTACTCTTTTTTATTTTAAGACGGTCGTTACATTAAAGTTTCATTTCACTTAATAAGCTGAAGAAGGAAATGGATATTGCAGGTATTTTACACAGGGTCAGTGGCAGTAGTAATAATTGTAATTGGGACAAATATGCAGAGTAGAGTTCGTCAATCATGTATAAATTTTCCTCTCTAAACTTCTTTTGAGGACAACAGAGTTTGAACTTATATTTTATAGGCAGATACACTATTATTAACTTATGGTACTCCTGAGACAACCTCTTCTAAAAAGGTTATCATTGTTATTTTACCTTTGCTGAAATCGATCTCTTTTTCCATCTACAAGTGAAGAGTCTGGTGCAAGAGGTGGGTAATTTTTGACATTCTTTTCAGGAAAGACATAAAACATATTAACACATTTAATATAATTTGAATAATTCGAGAAGATCTATTGTCAAAGCACCTACTTTAAGGTGGCAATATAGGGTACAATTTGAAAGTTCAAACTGATTGGTATTATTTATATTAATATAAATTTAAAATGTGGTTCTCTCTGTTTTGCACCAAAATAATAATAATAATATTTAAATGTAATCAACCTAAAAAACCTGGAAAACATTCATCGAAATTGCAAGAAGTTCTCCAAAGCAAGTTCTACGTAAATAAATATGGAGATCTGGCGAAAATATTTGTTTCAAGTACTCAAGAAATTGGTGTCTTGTGCCAAAAGAATAAACAACCAAAGAAATTCAGTGCCAGAACTGAAAACCTTTTATAATGGAAGAAAGAAATGAAAATCCAAACCGATCATGACGTGGTAGAATATTCTGAACAATGTAAGGTAGTGCAAGAGAAATGAAAACTGGCATACATAAATTCAGCGAAGACACCTTACAATCAAGCTTAGAGAACAAGACAAGTTTAAAGTCAGCCAAATGTAAACTCACAATCGGTAAAAAGCAGATTATCGAACTTGATGGAAATGGCAGTCGAATCACTGAAAAGGAGCTTTCGAAGTTCATCAGATACTTTTAGAGCAATTTTTATTGTAACCTAAGGGAAAATCTGAGTGTACCTAAATTAAATGATGTACCTATTATTCCAGACATACTCCCGTTGGGAGTCAAGTGTGCTCTAGTCAACATGAAGAAGGGAACAGTGTCAGGTGCTGATGAGCCTAGGGTTGACATCCTGAAACTAGCAGGAAAGGTAACAATAAATCACTTGGCAAAAGTATTTAATTCCTTCCTGCACTATGCTTCAATGTCGCTATCGTGGAATAAGGCAAAGATTATATTGATACAGAAGAAATGAAACATTCACAATATCAATAACTATCATCCTATCAGCTTTCTCTCAATGTTGTACAAAATTTTCACAAAGATCGTGTTAATCGAATTAGTTCCACCCTAGATGCACCTTAATCTATGGAACAGGCAGTATTCTGAAGCAATTTCAGCACTATCTATGCGTCAGTGAAGTGATAAGCGGAACAAATGAATACTAACTGCCTGTCTTCATTGCCTTTGTTGATTTTGAAATGTTGTTTGTCTCTGTTAGCTATACAGCTATCCTCCAAGCTTTGAGAGAGCAAGGGGTGGGAGCAGTGTTCATTGAAGTGCTCGGGAATATCTACAAGAATTCTTCAGTTTATGTTAGTATTGTTGAATCAATTCAAGAATTTCACATCGTGAAGGGTGTCAAGCAAGGCCATCCCATCTCCCGAAAACTGTTCTTGGCTGTACTGGAAATAGCTGGGAAGGTAAAAAGGTTAGGAAATTAGAATTAATGGAATAAGGCTTACAAGCTTGAGTTTTGCTGACGATATTGTCTTATTGTCCATCGAATTTGCAAAACTCTAAAACATAGTTACAGATCTTGGATTGGAATGTAGTTGGTTAGCTTGAACTTGAACCTTTCCAAAACAAAAGTAATGTTCATAAATGGGTCACAGCTGATGATGTGAAAGTCAACGGCAGTCCATTAGAAGAGGTCACTGAATATATCTACCTTGGCCAGATTATATACATATGAAGGGAGATGTAAGGCCTGAAAATCTATCGACACATAAAACTTGGCTGACAAGCATTTGGCAGGAATTCAACAGTATTCAGATCAAAAATGCCTGTAAATCTGAAGAAAGCAATATTTGATCAATGCATTCTTCTTGTGCTAACATACAGTTGAGAGGACACTGGACCCTATTACGAAAGTGAAACTGGCAGCACAGAGAGCCATGGAAAGATCAGTGGTAGGCTATACAAGAAAGGGTAGGAAAAGGGCAGATGATACCCGAACTGTGACGAACGTTAAAGACATCTTACAGACGGTAGGCCCCTTGAAATGGTAGTGGGCTGGCCACATCACAAAAAGAAAAGACAACAAATGGACGACGCTAGTACTGGAGTGGAGTCTGAGAGAGCATCAGAGGCCTAGAGGAACACCACCAGACAGATGGGACAAAGATATCAAGACGACCGCTGGTACCACCTGGCAGAGAACTGCTCAAGAATGTTCCACTTGTATAAGACTACTAAAAGCCTACCTGATTCCGCGACTCGAAGAGGCAACATCATTTAATGATTAAAATGGCTGATGATGATTATGATTTAAATGTTTGAGAATCTCCCTTTATTTAAATTATTAACATTGAATATGACAAAAGGAATGTAGAATAAAGATTAGTGCTCATAGAAAAGAATATACAAAGAAAATCAAACCAAAATAGTCGTGTATGAGTGCATGGTCTTGCGGCAATATGAATGAACAAAATCCTCTCAAGCCTCAAGCTTTCATCCAAGTTTTCCTTGGCTGTTGTCAAGTGGTAAATGAGTGCTGCATCGTCGTTACCCTGCTATTTTGTAGACGCCATACATTGTTCTACAGTGCGTACAGTTTGTACAATACAACAACAGCCACAAATGTTCCAATGTTTGTAAGTCTATCGGACCAAACTGTGTGGTCATCAGTCCGTAGCTTACAAACTACTTTAACCTAGGTAAACTAACCTACAGACACACACACACACACACACACACACACACACACCCATGCCCCAGGGAGCACTCGAACCTCCACGGCGAGCAACCGCGCGCTCTGCAGCGAGACGCTTTAGACCGCTCGGCTACTCCACCGCGGCATAACGGCCACAATAAAAATGTATCATATCCTGTGATCCACCGTAGAAAAAACTGACAAATACGGAGGTGACAGTAGAACTTTTGAGTTGATCACCATGTTGGCATGGGCATGGAGTAGCCTCATCCTATCAAAAAAAAAAAAAAAAAAAAAAAAAAATGGTATCTTAAAAACTCCTGGTGTTTTGAGCTCTAGATCCACTTTTACAGGCCTCATCAGCTGTCGTAGATTTGCTGGGGGCCTGAACACAGAGGCAATAGTACATCTCTTCAGTAGCTGGCTAATCTTTACCGACACTGTTCTACAAAATACAAGATTATTGCTTTCTTCTTCCGACTTAAAAAATGTTCAAATGTTTGTAGAGTCTATGGGACTTAACTACGGGGCCATCAGGCCCTAAACTTACAAACTACTTATGAACTAGCTACAACTAAGGACGGCAAAATATCCATGCCCGAGGGGGATTCGAACACCCGACAGTAGTGGCCGTGCAGACCGTAACTGAAGCGCCTCAGTCCCCTCGGCCACCGCGGCCGGCTCTTCCGACTTACTTTTCCTGCTTCTATCGCCAGAAATAGCTTGTTGTATCTGGCAGTGACTGTAACTATATTCGCTGAAAATTCTTCAGAGACGGGATAACTCTCGTGTCAGCCTTTGGGCGTCTGGAACTATTTTCGAGCGATGAACTAGGGTGTACAGAACACCGCGTTTTTGCGCAGGGTGGTGGTTGGTGAGCGCAATCAGATACCGATCCGTATGAGTGGCTTCCTATAGACACTGTGGTTTAGGTGATCAGTGGTTTTCTGGCAGACGACGACTTCAAGGGAGGCGTAATGATCCGTCTTTTCCCACCTCCATCGTAATTAAATGTGGACGTGCACACTGTTCAAATGATCTAAGTCCATTAGGCCAGACGACGAATTTATAATCGACATAGCGGTGAAAGCAACTTGATTCCATGGGGCAGTGTTCAAGACTGTCCTCAAATTTATCCATAAAGATGTAGCCTATACTCCAGAATGAGCTAACAGACTTCCCATCGCCATGCCGTCTGTTTGGTCGAAGCTCAGGCCACCATATATGAAATATAACGATGTCAACATGTGCTTCAACAGTCCCACAATTGTATTGTCTAATCTATGGAAGATCAGATCCAAGCATTCTTTGATCGGAACATGTGTAAATAGGGAGACCACATCAAAACTAACCGTGATGTCACCTTTCCTAAGATGCAGGTACTTGATTGGACTGATGAAATCTTCTGTATTCCTTATGTAGTGCTCAGAGTGACCCACATGCAGTGTGAGGAGAGTGGCCAGATGTTTCGCCAGGCTATGAGTTAGTGACCCAATGTTACAGACAATGGGGCGAAGAGATACCCCTTCCTTGTGAATTTTAGGGAGCCTAAAAATATTAGTTGATCTTGGTGCCCGAGGAAGAAGATTCTTAATGACAGCCTCTTCGATCACTAACTGTTTTGGAAGATCTGACATGTTTCTCATTATTTTTGTGGTTGGGTCCCATGGCAGTTTCTAGCAGGTGTACTCTGTGAAAATTTGTTGAATTTTAGCGTCGTAGTCGGCCTGATTCAGAATGAGTGTTGTAATGCTCTTATCAGCTGGTAGAACCACAGTGAGAGGCTCTTTGCAGATTTCACGAGTTCATCCCTTGTTAAGTTTCAGTGGTTTAGATTTTGAGATAATACGGCATGTTTCACAATAAATTTCGTCTGCACTTTCACTCGAAATTTTGCGGACCGCTGGTTCAATTCCATTTATAATATCACAGATAATGATGTCCGCAGGCGGTGCGAAGTTAAGACCCTTCTAGAGTGTCGAAATGCCACCGACGTCGATACCTTTCTCTGTCATATTGATGGCCATTCGTTCACCAGACTTTTGTTCTGCACCTAGGGAGGTACAGTTGATTTACCTTTTTGTTTCTCTCCAGTCCTCTTCTACTATGACGTCTATTGTGTAACGGTGGCTGCGTTGATCCATTCCTAATTCAATTCCAAGATTGCTTCTGTCAGATTTAAATGGATAAGTAGCTCGCGACCGTTTGAGTCCTAATGATGTGTATCCTTTTCCACAGCAAGGCAAAACTAGCTCGCCGATAAATTTTTCTGGCCCCCCATGGTGATGGTTCATCACAGCAAAATGTGGAACTGTCAGTTCATCCTGGTAGCGTAGCAGGAAGGCTAAAGAACTTAACAAATTAACCTACTTCAATGATGAGGCCTGTAAAGGACGATCTAGAGTTCAAAACACCAGGAGTTTATAAGATACCTTGTGATTGTGGCTGCTATTGTATCGTAAAAACTGTATGCATTGTAAAACAGTGCTGGACAGAACATGTAAAAATCAGCTATGGCAAAACATTTATTAGAAAATCGACACTGAATTTGTTTTGATGAAACATCTGTCATTGTTAAAACGAAAGTATATTGGATAGTGTTACAAAGGAAGTTATTGAAATTAAAAATCAGAGAGCACCACCGCTTGCGACCTGGCCAAAGCGAGATTGAAGTGGATGCGGCGCACACGAGACGAAGCACCGAGCTCCAGGGACGTTACAGCCAGCAGGCAGCCGACTCAGGATCCAAACGTTATCATATATGGCAAGGAAGCTAGCTCCACACCAGCAGCGCAGCCATATAACAGCAAGACAACGACCATGCAACAGTCATTTACCCCTTGACAAAGGCCAAGGAGAACTAGACCGAAATCTCATGGGATTCTAACCGCTGACGTGGCTAGAGACCCAAGAAGATTTTATTTAAAATAGCCACTAAATCAAGTGGGAAGCTCTATACGAAGCATTGTCTTCGTCTTCTATCTCTGATAAACCTTCACTTCTCCCAAGTAAGGTACACTACAGTGTTTTGTAATACCACATGTCATTACATAGTACCTACTGCACCACAAATGCCATATGTCTTTTAGTTTTTCAGGTTTTAGTGGCAGTTTTCCTGATGTGAGTTATATTGTAAGAGTACACCTGTCGTTGTATCTTACAGTTTGATTTAAAGTAATGTATATATTGTCTTAAATTTGTTTATTTCAAATATTTTTCATTTCTTGTATGCTAGATATATTTCTTATGTAACATGTTCTATATGTGTAAACCCGCATGAATGCACGGACATTCTTATGCTGTAAGTTAGCAATGCGCCAGAGAAAATTTTGAACCTGTTGTAAAAACTGTCTTTGGTACAGAAGTAGTAGCTGTGAGTGTCGCGCTGCTGAAGCAGTCGCGGAGCAGACTCGCTATAGTAAACACATAAATGTTTTGTTGATGGTGCAGAGGCATGGTAGGTGCAGGGTGGCGCGAGTTTAATGCAATTGCAATAGGCCTGAGAGGCGTACTGTTTAATGTATTGAACGAAGTGAGAAATAAGTTTATTTATACTCGAAAGTGATCAGAGTAATGTTTTTTCATGTGTGCAAGAAAAGTAATTGTTTGATATCAAGTCTATTGTCACCGAGTGTGATCGTTGTTGTAGTAAGAGTACCCGTTGTAATCATTATCTGTCTTGTATGGACTTCACGATGAAGACGACGAAAGCAGATGAGTACTTTTGTAACATTTTATTTTGTATGCATGTAAATGTAGTGTCAACCCAATTAGAATTTTGGTTCAATTATACATGAGTTATTTTGACACCAGTCTTAATTTTGTAAGTAGTTGTAGTCACCCCATTATCACCATTATTAGATTATGTTGATTATGCAAGCCTGTACATTGACTAACAAGTTCAATCATTTTCAAAGTAATTACGATCAGTTTTAAAGAAATTGCTAGACGAGTTAAAGAATTGCTAAACATGTTACAATCACAGAGACTAGTAATTAAAGTGCAAGAGAGTTTGCAAGTAGAGTAACATTGGTTTCCTATATGTAGAAAGTAACCAGGCTAACAATAGTCAAAGTATTATAGTTGATTAACCAGACTTGACTGAAGTAATTTTTTTATGAAATACGTTAAATGCCAAACTATGTTCAGCCAGTTACACGCGTACGCTACCCAGGCCCTGGAACCAATTAAAATTTTATAAGGAACTTGAATACTTTAAACAATAATATCAAAAATTATTGAGAACTTTGACTAGTATTTGTGAAGCTCATTGCACCACGGAGTTTCGCTGTTCTTAGCTATTATCATTGCAATCAGAGTCTATCTGCTATTACAATTTTGATTATAACACGAACACGCCATCACCACTACATGAATTCTGACACATTTATTAGTGAAGTTGTGCTGTTCGTGAAACGTAAGAGATGCTAGTTGGAGGCTGCAGTCAATGCTAAGTCAGATAGGGCCAAGCCTAATTAATTACTACAGTGACTGTTTCAAATTAATTAATATAATTTTTTTATTCAAAATTTTAACTTTCACTGCGAAAGTGTAGTTGCGACCCATTAGTTGTGATTTGCTGCAACATTCAGTAACGAAATTATTATTACTAGAGTATATTATTACGCATCCTGAATTTTGAGATTATTTGACGACCTCCAACAGGAAATTTTCTTACAATATAAACATTAATCCTAGATTGTGTCGCCGCAAACTCCAATCATATTTGACTGGCGAAAATCCGTCGTTCAAAGTTGGGTTCAATGGTAATCGTCAGTTTACAGTGTGGTGAACTCGGCGCTAAATACCGAGAGTGCCACTGGAAGTTACCAGAGGGTGAATTTAGGTCGAATCATGGCTCTCGATGCTATGATCACAACATACGCTTAAACAGACAACGATTTGTGACATACACGAATATGAATTTTGTTGCAACTCGTTTCACTCGAAGATGTTAGGTTCATACCTAATCACAAACTCGTAAATCGCTGCTTATTCGAAAATAAACTGTGAACTTTTTCTTTTAAGGGAATGTCAGGAACCTGCCATCAGTTGTTTTTAAATTCACATGTATGGTTCTAGCGTGCATTACTGTATATGGTGATGCTACATGTTGTGTAAAGTAAACAATAATAGGTTTTACTTTCTGTAATGTCTCGTATCCGTGCACTGATGCAGTAAATTTTCGATATGTGGTCAGTTACAGAACTTGACAACCTGTTTTGTGAAACTAAATATAGTCATGTGACAATGACATGTTCTCAGACATGTCTAACAATTTAAAATTGTTATGTGGCACATGGAAATCTTAACTGTGAATTACAAATAGTTGATAACAATCTAATGTCCTTAAAAATATATATGGTGGACTTATCCTCTACAAATGAAAATGATCAAGAATGCACCTATTAGCTACAAGGAAAAAGTCAATGGTACTGTACTCGTTGCACTGACTGTGACTAAAGTTGTTTCCTAATATTTATGCCTGCGTACCGCACTCGGAAATCGGCACATATTTGGTTATAAACAGCCAACTGTTTGTGAAAAGGCAGAACTTAAGTGTCACTTGCAGGTTACCATACTCATTTCAGCTGCAATGATTTAAACTTTCTTCTTAGGTTCCTGCATAACGAGACACTTGGATATCGCAAAGTATTCGGGAAAAACTGTCGAATACTGTATAGCATACTTGTAATCCATTAAGATTATGGTCCCAGATTCTGTTACAAAAGAAAAAATATTTCTGTTCTCACATGTCTTGAACCATAAATTTTCCTTAATGTAGATTACAACCTAATACAACTAACCACAAGAGCATACTGATATCATGCCCAGAGTTGTAAGATTTCAAGTCACATGTCTTGCTTTTTGGTTTCATTGTTATTGCATCACTGATAGATATTTGTTCTTCATTGACATTTATTGAACTAAGGTGAAGTGTGTGTGATAAATCTTCAATGTACTATCGCCTTAAAATGATGTATTGTTATGATTTGCATTTCACATGTCATCTGCAAAGCAGAGACCGCAGACACTACTGCTACAAGTGACCACAGATGCAATACGACGAAGCTTTTGGCACAAGGAGGTTAGAATACAGGGAGACGCCCTTATGCTAAAAAAGTGAAGCCTCCCTCCGCCATACTGCTAAGTTTTGGAGAAATGTTCGAATGGTAAAGCTAATGTTTTATGTCACTTAAAACAGAAATAAAACGTCCGACAGTTTTGCATGATGAATAACGTGTTAAAAGAGTTCAAATTAACTGTTAAAAATTAAGTTTTCAAAATAATTATATTGAGTATTTGTTAATATTCATTGAAGAAAATGTGGTGTCGCACAAGTATGAAGTGTGCGCCACGTACTTTCGCCATGCGCCGCTATGCACGCACGGCGTGACGTTCTTACGTCAGCCACGAGCGCCCTCTGCTGCAACTCCGCTCGTGGCCACGACTGCTGCATCGTTCACTTGGGAATCAGATAGGCACCAGTTAAGACTTGGCTATCAGATAGGCACTAGGAATCACCATTAGGCAGGCCTCTATCTAATCTATGTATCAGCATTCTGCAGTCAAGAACTATGTAAAAGTTAAGTATTACTAAGTCTCTATGAAATATATATCTCGTTCTAATTTACTCTAGTGTTTCTAGTTTCCGCTGTCCCACTGGCTGGTCACCTCCATACCTGCACACGCGTGCATCCTTTATTCCTGTGTCGGTCTCTTTCTACCTGGCCACCGACACCTACGACAACCGGCATACGAGACACAAAAGTGGCGACAAGGCTGGGACACAAAAGAAAGTATATTGTTTGAAAGTACATACTTCGCAGTGACTGTCAGTTCAATGCATTAACAATAAGAGGGTCAACTTAACGCATCGTTTTAACGGAGAAATAGAATTCCAAAACTGACCAAGTTGGCAGACAGGCTTCAACTGAAATACGTGCACTGCATAGATAATGCTATCTCAATTTATTCTAATCTAATCTAATCTAACCTCCTTGTTCGGGCAAATTACTTCCAGAGGCAATCTCGGTATTTAGCGTCTACTGTGTGGTGATATTACTAATTGCTTTTCTTCTTAATATATACAAACTGAATTCATGAAAACATTATTGTAAAGTGAAAACATTGTAACTAAATAAATATAAGAGCACATCCTTACCACATCAGCTATGCTCAATTACTTTTTTCGATCTGTGAGGTTAAGTTATCGAAATCATTGACTACATGTGTGGTGAACTCATAACAAATGTAATTAGTTAATATGCCATTTATATACATCTAGCTGCAGAGTAAGTAAAGAAAAGTCCTAATATTTGCAGTGAATATTTAAGTTTGTCAATTTTAACTGCAGCCACTAACAGTACAACATCTCATATACATGCTCTCATCTAGAGTTGCAGTAACTGCACAGTTCATATTAATTTTTTATTTATTGAACACATCCTTCTATGAAAATTGGTATGTGCATTAACGAATAAGACATAGTGAAGATTATTTGTTTTCTCAATATACTTTAACCATGAAGATAATCATCCTATCTCATTGTGGTTCATTAGTTGTGACACAGATTCTGGTGTAAAACTTTTCAGGTTTGAAACTACTTATATTCTGGATAGTTTTTCCTCCCTTTGATACTACTACTGTCTCTGCTGCATCGTTCATGAAAAATAATTATAACAACAGTTGATACCATAACACACAATTGCATTACTTAACTTACTTTTTTTCGTCTTTTTGCTTCCTATTGTGTCTTATATTGTCAAAAAAACAATTTCTGGAAATAAATCTTTTTTTGTTGTAGCAGAAGTTTGAAGATAACTTTTTTCTGTTTTATTCCTTTCATTTATACAATAGAAAGCTATGAGAAGGAATATTGCTTATGGATTAATATCTGCAGTCAAAGAGCAATAACCAACTCAACAGCTAATTTCAGTTGTGTTGCCAAGTGTCTCCTGAACTAACTCGGATCAATGTTGAACTATCTTCAGCAGAGAGAGGTTTCATGTTATACAGTGGATCCCTGGACAGTGTTTAATTTCTGAACTAACTTTGATCTCCAGTCAGTGATGTTTATCCAACTGGCCCTAATGGTTGCAGATGGTGCATCACAATGTCTGCCAACACATATTAAACTTACTGATTGTGTAGGTATTTTGGTAAACATGGTATGGTTTTTTCAAGAAAAAAAGTGAAATATAAAGTAGCTTTTTGTAAATCTAGGGACTGATGAACTCTACAGTTTGGTCCTATAGCTATACAAACATTTCAACAGTTTGTGTAAATGTAAACAATATAAATCTAGTCTTTCTACAGAATAATGTTTGAACTGATGTCATGTCTGCCTTGTCTGTATTTTTACTGAACTACATGGCCCAGCAGCTGTCACACCGTCTAGCCACTCCTCCTTTGTGTTACTTACTGTTAGGAACAGTTCGACCGGGGCAAAGAATAATCAATAGCATTTTAGGGTATCAAGAGCTAATATGATTGGTACTGTCATTAACCTGGTGTACGTAAATGTTTCATATCATAGGTTGCAGTACAGCATTTCAAAGAAACAGGGCATTGAAGAGTTATCACTAAATTGTCACTGTTGCCATTAAATATCACTCAATGACTGGCGATATGTTTTACAAAATTCCATTTCTTTTACCTTATCAGC
The DNA here is from genome assembly GCA_026315105.1 of Locusta migratoria. Classification (NCBI taxonomy): domain Eukaryota; kingdom Metazoa; phylum Arthropoda; class Insecta; order Orthoptera; family Acrididae; genus Locusta; species Locusta migratoria. The sequence goes on from CM048751.1 coordinate 261,816,319, forward strand.
TGGTTAGAAAATAAATGATAAAACAAATACGCTTCCATGCTATAAATACATTGAGTATCTGGTTGGGCAGGATCCTATGAGGACAACCTGAATCGCTTAGAGTGAGATGAGCAACAATAAAATTCAATCTGTTCCTTATCACTTGCTGTTTCGATCCACATATGTGGGAATTTCCAAGTGTTATTTCACGCAAGGACCAGTTAGATTCAGGCCTAATAAAACTTTCGGATATTGACAGATACTGGGAAAGAGACACGAAAATTAGTGAAAAGGAAAAGTAATTATTATATTATCTTTCAGTTTTTAATTAGATTTAAATGTAAATAACATCAAGTGTGATTCTTGTATTCATAAGAAAGTGCCAGAATATGTTAGGAATGCTAAGACAGAAAGAAATTATTTGAATGCAGCTGGATATAAGCTTGCATCCATCAAATTTGTAATCCATGTTATTATCCGTTATGCTTGGTAACAGAATGATATCGTTTGGATTGCTCTTCAGTTGTTTCACTGAGAAGCTCTTACACATTCTCCATACAGTCCCAGTCTCTCACCAAGTGGTTTTGGAGCTATGAAAAAGACCTTCATGCCAGTAAATTTGCTTAAGACAAAAAGATGGACATATGGTAACCACAAATATTTTGTGATGTCACTGATTGTTCTTTCTTTCAGTGGGATAAGTGATTATTATCGAAATAATAAATGGAAAAGGAGAATGGAAAAGCTGGTAGAAGTTGACCTCGGGGAAGATCAGTTTGGATTCAGGAGGAACGTAGGAACCCGGGAGGCAATACTTACCTTACGTCTTATCTTAGAAGATAGATTAAGGAAAGGCAAACCTACATTTTTAGCTTTTGTAGATTTGGAGAAAGCATTTGACAATGTTGACTGGACTACACTCTTTCAAATTCTGAAGTCAGCAGGGGTAAAATACAGGGAAAGGAGAGTTATTTACAACTTGTACAAAGGCCAGACCGCAGTTATTAGACTCGAAGGGCATGAAAGGGAAGCATCAGTTGGGAAGGGAGTAAGACAGAGTTGTAGCCTTTCTCCGATGTTCTTCAATTTGTACATCGAGCAGGCGGTTAAGGAAAGCAAGGAAAAATTTGGAATAGGGATTAAAGTTCAGGGAGAAGAAATAAAAACATTGCGCTTTACTGATGACATTGTAATTCTGTCAGAGACAGCGAACGACCTGGAAGAGCAGTTGAATGGAATGGACAGTGTGTTGAAGAGAGCGTATAAAATGAACATTAACAAGAGCAAAACAAAAATAATGGAATGCGGTCTTAGAAAATCAGGTGATGCTGAAGGAATTAGATTAGGTAACGAAACAATGAAGGTGGTAGATGAGTTTTGTTACTTGGGTAGTAAAATAACATGCGATGGTCGCAGTACAGAAGATATAAAATGCAGAATGGCAATGGGAAGAAAAGCATTTTTGAAAAAGAGAAATTTGTTAACATCGAATATTAATTTAAGGGTAAGGAAGTCTTTTCTGAAGACATTTGTGTCGAGTGTTGCCTTGTACGGGAGTGAAACATGGACGATAAGCAGTGCGGACAGGAAGAGAATAGAGGCTTTTGAAATGTGGTGCTACAGAAGCATGCTGAAGATTAGGTGGGTAGATCACATAACTAATGAAGAGGTACTGAACAGAATTGGCGAGAAAAGGAATTTTTGGCATATCCTGACTAAAAGAAGGGATCGCTTGGTAGGACACATTCTTAGACATCGAGGAATCGTAAATTTAGCATTGGAGGGAAGTGAGTGGGGTACAAATCGCAGAGGGAGGCCAAGAGACGCGTATAGTAAGCATATTCAAGTGGATGTGTGTTGCCGTTCTTATGAGGAGATGAAAAGGCTTGCTCAGGATAGAGTAGGGTGGAGAGCTGCATCAAACCAGTCGCCGGACTGAAGACCATAACAACAACAAATAGTTTACCTACTTTTGTTCATCTGTCTCACTTTCATTCAGCTGCCCTTTATGTAATCAGTCTGGAATCTCTTTTTCTATTCTTTGCAATTGTATGCAATCGTCTTTTATTATTCTTTACACTAATGTTAGCCATGATTAAATTAGACAGGCATCTACTCTTTTCATTTCTTCTTCTCAGTTCATATTAACCACCTATTTTTTCTTTCTTAATTTTCCTACTAGCGAATTCCAGTTCCCATCATAATTAAATGCTCCCACACTTAAATCTCTAAATAATTTATTTTAACTCATAATACATTATTTTTATTCCCTTCATTATTTGTAGAGCTAATTCATATATAAACTTTTACTAGTTTGGTGGGCATTGCTTCATGTTACTTTTCGCTATGATAATGCATTCACCATGCTGTTCACAGTAGCCTACCTGCATTTCTATTGTTTAATTCACGATTGGAACTACTCTTGCATTATCGCTATTTAATTATATATTTATAAACCTGTGGTGCTTACCTGGCTTTCTCTGTGGTAGGATTTAGCTGTTTATCAGAGGATCTCAAACTATCTATACCACTGACCATTATGTTTTTGAGTGCATCAGGATTATATTGTTGTAAATAATTGCAGCCATGTGACTAAGAATGTGCCAATTTCAAACGATACACTTTTGCAGATGAATGGGAATCTTTTACAAGTTGTTTATCCAATGTTGTTTTAAAAGGCACAGATCCCAGTGCATGCTAAATATCGAAAGTGCCGAAAGTAGACTGACGGGAACTCAATTGCTACTTTGCAGACGACAGTAATTCATTCTGGTCTTGTTTTCAGGAGCATTAGCTCCCAATCTACCTGCTGGAAAATTTTTGGCTTGAGTCATGTGAGAACTATTTTTCTTCCTTTTGTAAGTTCTTAACTGACTCTGGGATTATAATCTAAATGTACTACAGGCCTGTTATACAGTATTAGTATTATTCCGAGAGTGTAGTAATTCAGGAACCAAATAGTAAAGCTTAAATTGTACGACTAAAACGAGTATGAATTATATTCATATTCTTCCTTATCACAAAGATGTTGCTGGCCATGTATTTCAGAATATGTGGCCATTTCAGAGTTTGCATTTAGGTAGGAAGCTAAAAAGAAAGCTTAAATTACTGCAGTTAAAATGATTAGCCTGCAAGTACATTTAATTTCTTCTTGTCACAAACAACTGGCTGCTTATAAATGAAATGTGCCTATTTCACCATGTGTAATTAGGCAGAAGGTGTGACTGAAACGAGTACCATTGATATTTATATTATTTCTTGTAGCTAATAGGTAACTGCTTGATGATTTTCATTTGTAAGGGACCACAGTTAAATAAATTTTATTTAATGACATTACATTTTCATCAGATAATTGTAATTCGCAATTATGATTTCAGTCGAAAAACCATTGTTACATGCTACATAAAAATATTAAATTGGCGGATATGTATGTGAAACATGTTATCGCCACATTTTTTCCACACTTTTAGTTTCATAAAAAGGGGTTGCCAAGTTCCATAATTGAGCATAAACAAATCGAACATGTACTGGATCAGTGCACAGAAATGAGGCAACACAGAAAAGAAAAATCTATTTTATGGTCAACATAACGGTATGATGCTGCTTTACTCTCATTCAAACATCATGTAACATTAACATTTACAGTAATAAAGGTGAGAACTAAAAATGGAAAAAGAAAAAGTTGGCTGTTAATTTCAGAATAAGTGCCGATTTACGAGTTTGTGATTAGGTATGAACCTAACGCATGAACGGAGAGTAAAATAAGTTGAAACAAAATTCAAGTTCATGCATGTTACAAATCGTTGTCTGCTTATTTACGAATATGTGTGATGATGACGTCAAGCGATACGATTTAACCACAAAACTCGATAGCAGTCAACCTACATTCACCCTCTAGTAACTTCCAGCACTTTATGTATTCTGTGCAAAGTCAGAGTTGCCTACCAGTACTTGTCAACTCACCCTAAGGCAGGTGCAGGTAATACAGACTAACTGGCAAGGACTGCTATTAGACACACTTTGAATATGAAGAATCCACTTGTTCAGCAAGCCAACAGGTGCTTCCTCAAAGGTAGTTCTGTCATGCAGACTGCATCGTGGATACCTGACTGCCTTTGCCTGAGCTGTTTGGTTATTGCTGCGCCCATTACTCGAACTGCTATGTAGTCTTACTTGTTCTTTGGTTCTGTGGTATTTGTGAGTACATAACCCATCCATGTACCAAATAAGTGAAAGTATTGAAGACACAGTGGACGTACCAACAGGTGTGAGGAGGTCATCGCCAGGTGGGCTGGCAGGGTCAGGCAGCTGTGGTGTTTGGTAGATCAGCCAGAACAGATAGTTGGCAGGGTCCTCCCTGTGGCCAGCCAGCATTGTGATGTAGTGTCCATAGGGCCACTCTGTTGCCTCGAACCTGTGAATGAATTGCATTGTCACAGTCCTCTGTCTTGGAGTGTTTCACATAATATTTTCATTATTTTGCCAACTGAAGAAGCTGTCTTCTTTGGAATTTGATATCGGGCAACTGTTTTTTCTCCATCAATATAATTAATTACGCTTCATTGTTGGGACCAAAAACAATAAGTTGCTACAAAAAATGCAACACACTACAGAACAAGATAATAAAAAATGAGGTGACAGGTAGTTCATCACTATAGGAGTATGTGATACCAAATTCCGACCAAAGGAAACACACATATCACAGTAAAATGTGCTCAAACATTGTCATCATTCCATAATTTACCTCCTCTAGCGACAACATAGGCGTCTGTTCTAGCATGCAGACGATTATAAAGGTGCCAAATGCCTTCCTGTGATAGACTATTCCTAGAATCTTGCACCTGTTACCATAATTCGTGAATGTTTCTTGCAGTTCCTGAAGTATGAGCCAGTGAGAGATTGGTGATCTTTGGTGAGGGAGGTAGTACAATTAGAACAGTACAGTGTGTCATAGAACTGTATGTGGACATGCGTTCCTCTACTGCAGAAATTGCTCTACCACCGGGATAACTGCATGTGCAATGCTGCTGTTGTTTGAATTTAACATGAAAGAAATTATTCATCAGGAGGACCATGCAAACTTAGCTTCATTTGATTTTCACACTACCTCCCAAATGAAGGACATAATAATAGGCACATCTGGTGTAGAGAAGCAGCTGAGAAAGTTGAAATCAAAGTCGCCAGGTCCAGATGGGTACCAATCCGGTTTTATAAAGAGTACCCAGTGGCATTGGCCCCATACTTAGCTTGAATTTATCGCGAATCTTTGATCCAGTGCAAAGTTCCAAACGACTTAAAAAAGATGCATGTAACTCTTGTGTATAAGAAACACAAAAGAACGGACCCAAAATTATAGACCTATATCAATAACATCAGTTTCCTGTAGTTTTCTTGAACATATTCTCAGTTCTAATATAGTAAATTTCCTTGAGATGGAAAAGCTTCTGTCCAAGTATCAGCATGGCTTTGGAAAGTGTCGATTGTGCGAAACCCTTGCCCTTTTCTCTCATGACATCTTGGGTGCTATGGATGAAAGGCAATAGTCAGACTACAAACTTCTCGATTTTCGAAAGGCGTTCGATATGGTACCACACTACAGATTGCTAACGAAGGTACGAACTTATGGAATAGGTGGGAAAATATGTGAGTGGCCAGAAGACGACTTAAGGGGAGACGGAAGGCAATTTTTATCCCTATTCTGCCAATGCTATTGTACCCTTTGAATAGGGATACTTTTCAAAGAAACTATAAGTCATAAAACAAATAAAGTTTTACTGCATATATATAACAAATATGTCTCAATTTACAAATAAAATGAACATAATAACTATAATGGTTTTGAAGAAATTTTTTTTATTCTTTAACAAGGAAAATACAACTTTTTTAGTACATTAATTATTATAAAACAGTTGATGATTGTTTTGTGGTTCTCAATTTACTTGTAACGATTTAGTACCATCTTCAGTATAAAAAGACCAAATTTCATCTTTCCAACCCCATTAGCTTATCAAATAACGGTACCTGAAAGTTTAAAAAATGTAGTTTTGAGAAAAATCAATTTAAAGTTTAATATTGCAATTCTAGTACAGTTATTGATGAGAATTATGTACCACTAATATTTTCCTGCATCATATTGTCACGTTGCAATGGAAGTAGGCTTGACTTCGAAGGCAACTACACACAGCACTTATACTGAAAGAACGTTTATTACGAACTCAACATACATGCAGCACTGACTGCCTCTGAGGCAGAGTGCTCTGCTATTTATACACAGACAGAATTTACCAGAAATTAGAAGAACAGTTAACATAAGAAACAAGTAGAATTTACAAGTGAACATAAGAAAGATGTGGAACCTTCTGGAATTGTAAATTACAAAGAAATAAATTTTTGCCAGTAGGCGGGATTGAACCGGCGACCTTCTGCTCCGCAGTCCGTGACGCTATCCTATGCGCCACGCCGACAGTTGGTGTTTGTGGTCTCTCGCGACAATATTGAGCATAATCTGAATAATACTGATCTTCTTTTCTTCTCTTGGTCCCTCTTCATTTCTGTCTAGCTTATTTTGTGCATTTTAAATTAGCAATATCGGCTTTGCAGATTCTCTCTTTATCTATTTGCACTTGCAGTATTTCCACTATATTGTGTGCCCAATAATTCCAAAACATCCAATTTTCTAGTTACACCGTCATTGAATCATAAAATATCATCATAAACACCAAATTTGAGGGTTGTGATCTGAACAAAATTGGTAAATGGGTCCAAATGACAGAATTTACACATTCATTTAAATTTAGGGTTTTCCCATGAAGACATTTCTTCAACATTGTATCTTTACAAAGGGCTCTAAATATAGGTTTAATTTCATTTATTACTGTTGCAGGTAAAGAATGTTTGTGGTCATATGTGTCACTTCTCATGTACTTGCACAAAGTGTCAGGACCATTTGGGCAAAGAGAGTGCACAGGATTTTCATTTGTGGATAGCTTATGGAAATAGATAATAAATACAGATTTTAACATGTTTTCTAAATTCTCTACATTTCTTCTTATGGCTAAGCCATAATAATTTTGTAACCTGTCTATCTCAACATTTGTCAGGCAACCTTTGCCACCTATCTTCTTACCATCTGTCAATACTATTTTTTACTTTTATTTTAATAATCTTCTTAACCTGGATCCCATTCTCTTCTGGACAGCCCAATGCTCTTTAATTTAGAAATTGTGACATTAGGACCATAGGGTTGTTCTGCACATAGCCGGTCATAAGCCTTGCTGTCACCATCCCCTAAATACTGTGTGTATCAGACACCTCAGTTTGTCACTGAACAATTAAAAATGCTGAGAACTCCTGCTCCTTCCATGCCACCACTTGCACCAGTATAATTAATATGACAGTAATGTTCATCCCATATCACAGTTCCACTGCCACAAATCTAACAGTACTTCCTTAGAATCTCTACATCAATTACCTTGCTGGTATCAAATGATGTAGCTGTCACGACACTTTTTAGCGAAGTGTGTCCACATTTCTGCCAGCTGCCATCGAAACATGCGCAAATATCACTACTTTCACTGTCAGCACTTTCCTTGGTGCTTATTTAGCTGCTTTCTTCATTGAATTGTTACAAACTTCAGCATCAGCAGTTCCAATAACATTATTGTAAGTCCTAAATTTTGCAGGATGATTTGGAATGTCAAGTAATGCACATAAGAGTTTGCCTGCCTCCTTCCCTTTACAAATAGATCTGAGACCATAAACTAGCCTGATGTTGTTCTCATACAATTTACTATTTGCCATTTTTGATGTCATTGTTGCAGCGACTGCACCACATTTTGTACAACTCAACGGCAGGTTTGACACAATCCCTTTACAAAGACACTAATTCTCACCCAAAGATACGTCACCACCAGATATTCTGCAGACAGTATTTTTGGAAATTAAATCACAGAGGATACTAAGATTCACCACAATATTTCCAAATGAATGTCCATTTCCACAAGCTGACTGGGAGAAAATGCTTGGAAGACACTGCAGTTTATTTCTTGATGTTGCTGATTTTCTTTATGTCTAACATTCTTGGCTCCTTTGACCCACTAACCTCATTTATCTTTATGTATTTATTTCCTCTTAATTTTAATTCAGGCGAGAATTTCTTTATGCGCGGCATTTTTATGAAAACACGTGGGACCAACAAAAATACCAATCAAGACGTAGTTCACTCACAACAAACTTCACCAAGTTGAACCAATAACGTTCGAAAACAATAACAAACACGATCGGAACAAAAGGTATCGATAGTAGATACTGTGTAGGGAACATTGAAGCGATAAAAACAATAGAAGTATGAAATAATATACAAGGAGTAAAAGAATGCTGTGTGCATTTTCTCCGGATGGCGCAAAACGGAAGGCGTGGCCAGATTGCACAGAGCGTCAGAAAAACCACCATAACTCACGAAATAATTGTAGGATTTATATAAAACAAAAAATGTTTCACGCCGGAAATACCAGGCATTTAAAAACGCTAAAATCTAAAAATCGAATTTTCAATCCCAGTTGCCTTCTGTCCCCCGTTAAGTAAAAGAATGCAGTACGTTGATGGTGAGTGTTGTATCAGAGACTAGGGTATCGTGAGGGGTGCCTGGTGAAGTGTGATGGGACCACTATTATTTTCTATCTATATAAATGATCTGACGGACAGAGTGAGTTGAATTCTGCGACTGTTTACTGATAATGCTGTGGTGTACAGGAGGGTGTCGTAATTGAATGACTGTAGTAGGATGCAGGATGACTTGGGTGGTGTGAGGAATGACAACTATCGGTAAATGTAGAAAAATGTAAGGTTATGCAGATGAGTAGTACAAACAATCATGTAATGTTCGATTACATTAGTGTTATGCTTGACAGAGTCACGTCAATTAAATACCTAGGCGTAATGCTGCACAGTGATATGAAATGGAACTAGCATATACGGACAGTGTGGGCAAAGCAATTGGGAGAATTTAATGAAGGCGTGATTTGTCCATAAAGAAGACTGGATATAAAACGCTTGTATGACCCCATCTTGAATATTGCTTAATTGTTTGGGATCCCCACCAGATCTATTTAAAAGAGGACACAGAGCCAGCTCAGAGGTGGGTAGCTAGATTTGTAACTGGTAGATTTGATCAATGGGCGATTGTTACTGAAATGCTTCAGGAACTCAAATGGCAGTCACTGGAGGGAAGACGACATTCTTTTCGAGAAACACTGTCAAAGTAATTTAGAGGGCTGGAATTTGAGGCGGACAGCAGATCGATTCTACTGCTGCCAACCTACATTTCGCGTAAAGACCACAAATATGAGATTAGAGAGATGAGAGCTCATGCGGATGCAAACAAGCATCCATTTTTCCCTCGTTTTATTTATTTATTTTTTATTCATTTATTTGCCCATGTGACAGCTTTCAGGCTGCATAAGGCATGTCCCACATTTATATATATATATATATATATATATATATATATATATATATATATATATATATATATATATATATATATATATATGTATGTATGTATGTATATATATGTATGTATATATATATATATATATATATATAATGCTGTTATTTATATTGATCACATTTGCTTTAAGATTACATGTATATTTATCAGTTTTACAGCACATAAAAATAGTATCCTAAATAATCAAATTATTTGTAGACATACAAATTAATACAAAACAGTTAGCAGTAATTTAATATATCATATCATCCTTTGAACCGTTTTGAAATACTGAAATGTTGTATAATGCCTTTTCTTTCGGCTATTTTTCAGTCTTTATTTTAAAGATATTATGTAAGACATGATGTGCCTGTAGAGGTAAAGTATTAAATAACCAGCTGAAAAATGCTCCTGCCAGAGCACAGAAAAGGCAAATATGTTCTCTGACACAAAAGTGTGGAACCAGCTGCCTCAATCCTCATTCCTACTTCCTCACCAAAAATTGTGGTTTGCGAACATATTCACGCACTTTAGTGCATAATTTTCTAATTACTTTTGCCCAGTTAAGCCGTCATGGTCAGCAATGTTGTCTCACTGTCAGTGTCTAGATATGTCTCTGTCTGTCTATTTTCTCTCTCCCACTGCCGCTTTCTGTCTGTGTCAAACTTTCAATGTCTTCATCCCTTTCCCTTGCGATTCCTCACCGCTGTCTCTGCCACTTTCATCGTCTCTCTGCTCCACTGACGTTGTCCCATTCACTTCCTGTCCTTGGCCAGTATCCTTTCTCTCTCATTTAGAGCCGGCTTTCGTTGTCTTCAATCACGATTGTCTCCTTTACACATATGTCCATTGTGATGATTTGCTTGGGGTTTGACCTCTAGACCGGAAAACGTTAGCATGCAGGTACTGGGGATGGGAAAAATTGTTTCGTGCTGTAGTATTGGAGAGCTGCAGGCTCATGCTTTATGTATGGTCTCCATTCGTGTCAGTTTTCCACAGTTTTCTCTTTTGCTCCAATTGCTACTATCTGCACCTGTCTTAGTTTGTTGTTGCCACTGTCCCTGACTTTCGACATCTTGTTTAGCTTCCCACTGCTGTTTTCATGCATATGCCTTTCTCCTGAAGTGACATTTTCCCTGTTCCATCATATATGGCTCTCTCTGCCTGTTGCACTGTCTCTGTCCTACTCACATTCAGCCGAAAAAAGCGCGAATGTGTTCGCATGCCAAAATTTTTGGTGAGGAAGTCAGAATGAGGATTGAGGCAACTGGTCCAATACTTTTGTGTCAGAGAACATCGCCTTTTCTGTGCTGCGATAGAAGCATTTTTCAGCTGGTTCCCGCATTTCTCCTGTAACAACACAGTGTACTGCTTATATAACATGAAATGAATGGTGTGTAAACTTTCGATAGTATTTTATATACCTTGATACATTTGTACCAATGTCAGACCAAATTGACTATATAGTAGTTTACTTTCTAAATGAGCTTCACATTCAGATGATTGCTAAACACGCTTTACTATTTCAAAGAACATTTTTAAACACTATCAATACCGTTCCATAAAAAACATGTAAATATTTTCGAGTCCAGTTGAGAATTTAGTTTTATATTATGTTGCTATTTCACGATAATTGAAGTCGTTCACGTTGATCCAACCATTACAATGACGAATTTTGCACGTTCAGTGGCCTGAAAGACGCGAGTGTTGATGAAATATTAAGGGATTAATAAAACTGCAATTTGTCATGAACATGGGCGGTAATTTGGAATCTACAGATCTCTGTAATGGATAGTATTATCGGAAAAACTGTCAAAGCTTTCCAGAATCATTATATTAAAACGAATCGTAAGAATTTCGAAAATTTTCCATGAACAGAAGTGTAGATTTGCCAATACACATAGTTGGATCTTTTGATACCAAAAATTATGATTTTTATAGCGTATCGCGAAAACGAATGCACATTTCCAAAAATGGGAAACGGATTTTCCAAATAAACACCTAAACAGCATACATATAACATTTTAGTCATTTCCTAATCGTCAAGATACGTTACCTCACAATCAGAAATAGCGTTTTCGAACCAATTACTGTCGCGTGATATCATTCACAGACCGATATCTCAAGAACCACATAAGATATCATTCTGCTCTAAACTTTAAATAAAATTTCGATATTTTATCTACATTTCATACGCAGCTATGTGTAACCTAAAATCAACCATACGAGAAGTCTAAACAATGTGTTTTTACCTCTGCAAACTCTTTAAAATATGTTGTAATATTTCACTAGACTGAATGCTACATATTAACTATAAAGGAAACGAAAACAAAAATCACCCCTTCATCGATCATAGGCTTCAATCTTTAAGATGTACAAAAATCAATTTTTTTCGCCGAGTACCTTTTTTCAAATCGCATGGTAAGTTTCAGAGCTGTCTGAACGAACGTCATCTTTCATCACAATACAAGCTTTTTCTAGCAAAATATCGCGATTTTTCGGACGTATCATGCTAATGGACTAAGATTTACGAAAAATGAAAAATGCCGTTTACAGATAAATGTCTATAGGCTGTATTGTAAATATTTGAACAATTTTCTATGGTTATTTATTTAGATATTTGCGATTCGCAGTGCTAAAATGGCTAAAAATTGGGTTTTGTGATTTTGTGCAAAACTATGATAAATTTCAACCTCTGGATCTTGGTAACAAAAAACGATATCGAAAAAATTTAAAAACGGCCTCGAGAATATCATCATAAGAACATATTGTAAAAATGTCGAAGATTTGCAATGAATAGAAAGTATCGAAGTGACCATCCCCACAATTCGTTTTTTTGGTACCAAAAAAACGTGTTTTTTAGATTTTCTCAGGAACCGCCCCTGAATGAATGGTGCTGTAGCACACGGTTCATTAAATACTAAATTTAACACTTATTTTTCCATACATCTATTTACTTGTATCTTGCACATCAGACATCATGGAAGCGTAGTACAGTGACAAGAGAAGAACAGTTTTTTGTACTCTTTTTTGTTAACGATCAAGGATAATAACAGAGAATACCAGTTAGCTTAATACAGATCACACAATACAAATAGTAATTTGTCGTGTCCCCACAGTGCTTTTGTAAACCGTTTAAAGCCCACCATAGACTACACGTCATGTACAAAAGCCAACTGATTTGCTCAATTTGGATGGGCTCCAGGAAGTGTGTAACTTTGAAAATTTTGACGATGTACTGTATGATAGCTATAGTATGCCCATTCTTCTAATATGTAGACAAATGATCACTAGGCTAAGATCTATCCATAACACTTTACCCCTTCACTCTGAGATGAATAGAACATGAGATATGGGCCCCTAAAGAATCGTAAATTCGCATGCGCCATTTACGAACATATTAATATTTTTCTTTAATTTCTTTGATCTTTTATTCTTTAATCCTTAGGAGGCATTAATATATAAAGAGTGATGGGACTGTCAATATTTTTAATTCTTACAAGTGTGGTCTGCAGGAAGTTTTAGAGTTTGTTACTCCAGAAATAGATTTCATAACTTTTTTTTTGCCAGATGAAAATTTTTTTCGCCCCAACAGAATTAGCCCATAGATAGATGCTGTATTGCACATGACAGTGAAAGAAGGCATAGGAACATTTAAGTAACAAAGGTGTTGTTATGTGTGTCTGTAGCTTAGTCAATAAAAAATGTAACAGGTGAGAGCTTTCTACATATATGGTGTGTATGTTTTTCTCAAGTTAATCTGGAGTCATGTTATACACCAAGTAGCTTAACAGCAGAGCACCCAACTGAAAGTAATATTCACTGTCTTTTCATGGTTGATGGCTACTACATTGGATTTGAACCATGCATCAGACAGGTTAAGGTAATTTTTGCTTTCCAGTTCCAATTTGTTCATATCTTTCCAAGAGGTAATGAATATAGTGTCATCTGCATGAAGTACGCATTTACAGGGCATGCAACTGGGAAGATCATTTATAAATATTATAAACAACAAGGGGCCGAGCACAAAACCCTGGGGCAGGCCTCGAGTCACTTCTAAGTATTGAGATTTTTTTGAATTGTAAACTACAATTTGTTACATGTCACTGAGATAGGAGCTGATGAGGGAGAGTTCTAAGTCTCTGATTCCATAACACTAGAGTTTTTCAAGTAGTATTGCATACTTTAGTGAGTGAAATTCCTTGCTTAAGTCAACTAGAAGGGCATCAGCAGATAACTTTAATTAGATGGGGTTTGTATAAAAGAGACAATGACTTCGACTGGTTTTACTGTTGATAATTTGGTTCTAAAACCATACTGAGATTGAGTCAGTATATTACTTTCAGATAAATGTCTGCAGATATCCTGCTGTATGCAGTATTCTATTATTTTGGAGACAGTGACTACCAGTGAAATTGGACAATAATTATTCGTACATAATTTGTTACCGTTTTTATGAATAGGGACAACAACTGTTCTTTTTAGACACTCTGGAAAGTGACCACTAGCATATAGTTTGCAGAGAGGGTTAGATACAAGATCTTCTATTTTTTTTATCATAAAATTACATCTGCCATAGATGTCCTCAGACTTTGTAATTCCCAGTTTTGTTATTGATTTAACCACAACATATATTTGTATTTATTTTTATTTATTTGGTTATTTAACCTGACCAGATTAGGGCCATAGGGCCCTCTCTTACATCTGATCAGGAACAACATAAACAAAGGATTTCATCACAAAAACACTGCATTAATAATATTAAATAATAACAATATATGATAATACTAATAATAATAATGATAATAATAACACAAAAAATCAAAGTAATACTAATAATAACAAAAGATATTCACATTTAATTAAGTTTAAAATAAACAGAACAGAGAAAATGGTTAGTGAAAGAGGAGAAGATTGAAAAATGACAGTGCTAATGGATGTGAGGAAGTGGAGACATATATGAATGGAGATCTCTACTGGTGAAAGGAAAGGGAAACATTTATGGAGGGAGGAGGAATTGACAACAGTGGGCTACAGACTGGTAAGTGGAGAAAAAGATGGCTATTGTGACAGAAGGTGAACCCTTAGTTGTCTTTTAAAGTTTTGAATTGATTTTATTTCTCTTAACTTTTGAGGAAGATTGTTCCACAGACGTGTTCCCGATACAGAAAATGATTTGGAGAGGATTTCAGTGTTATGTGAAGGTAGAGAGAGAGTTTTATTTTGGTAAGAGCGTGTGTTTCTGCTGTGCTGTTCAGATAGTAATATAATCGTTGAGGATAAGTATGAAGGTTTGCAATGATTGAGAAAGCGATGTAGCAAACATAGTGTACGATAGTTTCGACGCTTATCTGCACGTAGTCAAGATAACTGCTGGTATGCGGGACTGACATGGTCGTAGAAACGTAAGTTACAAATGTATCGGATACAAGAATTCATCGCCAGCTCCAGCCTACGTGAGTTTTCGTGTGATAGTCCTTGCAGAATAGCATCACCATAATCTAGATTGGGAAGTGTTAATGTCTCAACGAGCTTCTTTTTCAGCTGTAAAGGAAATGCTTTTTTATATTGCTGCAGTGAATGAAGTGATGCATATACCTTCTTACAGACTCTCGTTGTGTGCTCTGTCCAGTCTAAGTGCTGATCAAATATTACTCCTAAGTTCTTTGCTGAATGAGAGAAGCGTATTTATGTATCGTTCAGTATTAAAGGTGGAAGAGTTTCTCTGAACTGTGGAGTGATGAGTCTTTTATGGGCCACCAAGATTGCCTGTGTTTTTGATGGATTCAGTTTCAATCCCATGCTATGTGCCCATCTTGATAGTGAAAGTAAGTCTGCGTTTACTTGCTGGATGGCTGTGCTTAGGTTTTTAGGACTTTCACTGAGATATAATTGTAAGTCATCAGCGTATAGATGGTATTTACAGTGGGACAGATCAGTGGACACATCATTAACATATAGTGAGAAGAGTAATGGCCACAGTACAGATCCATGTGGAACCCCTGATACAACATCCCTCCATTTTGACCTATTTTTTTGCTGTTATCACACACTGTTTACGGGTCGTGAGGTAAGAGTGGAACCACTCAATAGCACTTGTAGAGAAATTTAGATTAGATAGTTTAGCGAGTAAAATGTCAAAATCGACATTGTCGAAAGCTTTGCTAAAATCTAAAAAACACATAATTGTCGCCTGTTGGTTATCCATAGCATGCTTGAGATCGTCTGTAACTTTTATAAGAGCAGTCGTCGTGCTGCGATTTTGGCGGAAACCCGATTGATATTCGTCTAGTAGGTCGTGTGATGTTAAATAGCTAGTTATCTGTTCATGGATATATATTCCAAGGCCTTGGATAGTGATGGTAGGATGCAAATAGGTCTGTAGTCGGAAAGTTTTGTGGCAGATTCCTTTTTTGGTAATGGTTTAATAAGACCATGCTTCCATAATGTTGGGAAGATACTGCAAGTCAGAGAATTGTTAAAGATGTCAGTTATAATTTGTAGTAGCGGGTCGATGACTCTACTAATCATGTGTACATTGATATTATCATGCCCTGCAGCTGCTGAACGAATTCGCAAAATCGATTTCCTGACTGTGTTTGGACTTACCGGCTTGAGAGAAACTTTTTGGTTTGTATCAGCCACCGACATTTTAAGGGAATTAATAGTTTGCGTCTTTGTGCGTTGGTCCATTACAAATGTCGGCGTGGTAAAATACTCGTTAAGATCTTCTATAGGAACTACAGGTTCGGTAGCTGATTTTGATTTTCCAATTCCTAGACCTCGTAATTTTTTCCATAGGATGGCAGGTCTGTGAAGGTCTTTGGTTAACGAGTGAGCGTGCCTGAGTTTCGCATTTCTCACCAATTGACTAACACGGTTTCGTTGTTTCTTGTAGATGAGTTGATTTTCAGAAGTCGGGTGCCGTTTTTATTTCCTGTGTGCTGCGTCTCTGACGCTCATCAGGTGTTTGATGTCGTCTGTAAGTCACGGTGCAGGCTTTCTCTTTACTTTTCTTGTTTTAAGGGGAGCATGTTTGTCATACAGGTTGGTTAATTTATTAGTGAACTACATACTTGAATATTAACGTTGCGATTGTTTCCTGTTGGTATCAGCCACGAAATATCATAGGCATCTGCTGTAAGCTCAGTCATATTCATATGCTTAAGATCTCTAAAAGTCGTCACTTGCGATGTATTCTTAGGGCACTTCAGTGAATAGGACATGAGTATAATATCGTGGGAAGATAATCCAGGCGCAGAGATCTGATCTGAGCGGATTACTCTGTTTGGAGACTTGGTTGCAAGGATATCAATAAGTGTATGAGTGTCTGCTGTATGGTGGGTCGGCCCAAGTGGAACCAAGGAAAGTATGCGAGTGAATTTTGACACAGAAGGACTCTTTTGTAAGAAATTTATGTTTACATCTCCAGCTATAACTACGTGTTCATACGAGGGTGCAAAACGTGACAGTGCAGATTCAAAACTTGAGAGTTGCCCAACCTTTGGTGGATTGTATATTATACAGATCAGGCATTTCCAATGGAAAGCCTTAATTTCTACGAACATGTATTCGGGCTGTTTTTCTTCGTTTTTGGACGAGTGGACGATTTTAGGATCCAGGTTTGCCCGAATATATGCTGCCACTCCGCCGCCTCGTTTGTTACATCAGTCATGTCTCAGAAAAATGTAATCGTCATGAAGAGCTACAGAGCTAGAAGGTATGCTCGGTTTCAGCCATGTCTCTGATAGAAGTATAACGTGAAAACCGAGGTCTTGGAATATGCAGCGGAATTCAGTCAGGTGTGCTGATAGGGACTGGACATTTGCATGAGCAATCTGTAGCGTTGAGAAGTCGCCTGCGATTTTCGCTAACAGGCTGGACGTGGAAGGCACAGCTGTCGAGGAGGGAGGCACCGTGGCGCGCCCGTTGGAATGCGGAAGGGAGTGGGAAGGGGAGGGGGAGGAGAAAGCGGCAGTGGCGGCGGCCAGGGTGGCCGTCAAAGAGGGAGGGAGGGTCAAGGTCGGACACACCTGCCGGCACAAACAGTGCAGGCTGTAGGTGCGGGGGTTCGCCAGAGAGCGCTAAAACACTGGGGTGGAGTAGGCACTGTTAATTATTGGAGAAGCGGTGGTAGAAAGAGTGATTCTACTGAAAATAATAATGTAATAGTAGTATGAGGAACAGATTGTACTTGCACAGCAATGAAATAATACTCTGATATAAATAATACTCTGATAAGAGAAACACAGATACAGTATAACTAAGTTATGACTATTGCTAATCAATAAGATAATTCGATATTGGTACTAAAGGTAATCTAGTCAAATAAAATTAATATTAGTAAATAGTTTTCAAGAAATTCACAGTAGGTTATAAGGTTTCTCTGCAAGAAAGTTATTTTTGGCTCGCACAGCTTAAGCTTCTTAGTTCCTTGTCGTTGCACACTGAGTGTTTTCCTGTGGTTGCCTTTTATCATTATCCTACCATCCCTGGTCCACACATTATGCAGTCCGAAATTAGACACCCGCTGTAAGATCCTCCCGTAAGGTTATTCCCGATTTTGCTAGTTTCTTCTTTGCTCCGAAGATTTCAGAGCGTTTGCGGTATGACATTAATTTTATCAGGATTGGTCTCGGCTTTTTGGCATCTGGCAATTTTCGTCCTACTCTGTGGCTACTGTCTAAGTCAGATTCTGAAACATTAACGCCTAACTTTTAACGGGCGATTTTGAGGAACACTTCAGTTATACTTTCTGCAGGCTCTTCTGGGACGCCAAAGACTCTCTTGAAAGTTGGCATAGTGCTGGCATAGTTTTGAAGATACTGATTTCCAGAAATGGGGACTAGATGAGGAGCGAATGCTGAAGTGGAAATAATTTCATTAGAAGCTGGGATGGTAGTGAGGTTTCCTGTATTGACAAAAAATGATTAAATTCATCTGCTGTGATACTGACAGCATTTGCGGTTTCTGTACAATGCTATATGGGAGTGGAACAGGAAACAATGTAACTAGTAGTAGCGCTTTGTATACTCCGCCACGCACCTTTTAGTGGATTGCAGAATTGTTATGTAGATGTAGGATTCAAGATCTGGCACTGGTCATCAGACTTTAGTTTAGATCACAGACCTTGTTGTAAAGGTAGTAAATTTTATGCTGACTGTGAATTGGCTTAAAACACACAAATGTCCTCAAACACTAGCGGCGTTTTTACTCTCGCACATTGTATTCACCTGTAGTGAAGGTAGTAAACAAATACTATCCAGTAAATTCACTATCAGTTACCGCCAAATCCAAAACCTCAAACTTGTGAGTGTTTCACCAAACTAATTACACTTTTTGACGTATAATAAAACGTCTTTGTTAATTCATGTAAAAAAGAAGGGAGCACTATACATTGTAATCTATTAAAAGGACATTTACCTATATTGCTCATTAACACTTCATCATGACGAGACCATAGCAATATCAAAATGCAAATCTCTGGGGGCAGCATGTATGTTTCACCTGTTAGCTAGTGTAATCTGCAGGGACAACTGGTCACACAAAACTGAACTTGGTATTTATATATTTATTCAAGCCTTGAGTTAGTACTTCCCCTATCCCTACTCTCTCTCTCTCTCTCTCTCTGTCCAATTCATATTTCTAAAAATATGTTATATTTATCGGAAAATCTGTAAGACGTAAGTCTCTCTTGCACGATGTACAAAATTATAAGTGCAGTATCCAAAATAAGAAAGGTAGTAATCAAAATACATGAGATCTGTAATTCATGAATTCATACATTCATTTAATTCAAAACTAGACAGAAAACTATATTTATTGTAATTTGTGCAGGATTTAATATGAATAATTTATTTGGTGAGCCCATCCCTGAGCATGATACATGAATTTGTGCAGTAAGGTTTGAAATTATATTTAAAGGTTGTTGCAAGTCGCCAAGTACAATCATTCTCATGCAGTATATGAATAACATCTCGTAACATGATGTGGCAGTTTTTTGCGACTCCTATTGTTCATGATATTACATCTCCAGAACCATGTGTAGTGTAATGGTCCTTACCCCGACAGAAATTGTTATCTCAAGATAAGGAATATGAGTAGCAAATTTGGTTGAAATCGGTCCATTGTTTGAGGAGGAAATAACCAACATTGTCGCATGATGTAGCAGTTTTTTGCACATCTCATTGTTAATGACGTCATATCTTGTTAACTATGTGTTGTACGTGATCCTTACATTAAGGCGACTGTCCTCGTGGTTGAAGATCAAGTGTGCAAAATTTCAGCAAGATTGGAACATAACTGTAGATTTGCACACACAAACACTCTACTTTATATTTATCTGATAACCTGGGATGCCTGAGTATTTATTTATTTATTCAAGCCATGAATTAGTATTTCTCCTACACCTTCTCTCTCTAACCTTCTGTTCTAAAGAAAAGAAAAAAAGAAAAAAATTATGGGAGAAAATTTAAGAAAAAATGCAGTCTTCCATAATGTACAAAATAATAAGTGCAGTATCCAGACAAAAAAAGGTAGTCATCAAGATAAAAATTATAGGGAACATTCAAACATTCAATTAATTCAAAACATGATTATAAACAATATTTCTGGTTACTTGTCCAAATACTTTGGTGAGCTCAAATTTTAAAATTTTTGTAGATCTATTGGACCAAAATGCTATGGTTATCATCCCCTAGATTAACAAACTACTTAAGCTAACCTAAGAACAACACACACACCCATGCCCAAAGGAGGACCTTAACCTCCACCGGAGAGCAACAACGCACTCCCAGCAAAGCGCATTAGAATGCTCAGCCACTCCACTGTGGCATCTACTGCTCCCGCCCTTAACCAGACGACATAAAGTTGTCCTTATGAAAAACAGGGAGATGTGAAATTCACTCTGTAGTATTTAATAGATTGCCCTGTGATTTAGTAATTGTAATAGAAAATGTAAGTCTCATGGAAAACTGCAGTCTGCTGAAGTTAAAATGTAGATCTGTTGGAAATGATGGGTATTCATTGAATGGACACTGTTTCATTCTCTTCCTTTCTTGGTAGCTCTATAGAAGTGTTTGCCTGCAGCCGCGTGTACTTTACATTCAAAGCTCTCAACATGACTGTCAGCTTTCATGATTTTCCTCAAGCTGACTGCAATACTGAAGTGTCTTAGCAGTAAATAAGAAATTGTGTAAAATGTGGTGCATGATGTGACAGGTTTTTACCCATTGCAGAATATATAAGCGCATATTTATTGAATTATATGTTGTACAATTGTATAATATCTTAGGTATATTTTCATTTGTATAAGTGGTGTAAGTCTAAAAATCTGTTGCTAATACAGTTAGTAGTAAAGAATTAATCCACTAAAACCTTGTGTGTGATGGGATGGTTTTCCATGAACGTTACTGTTTATGTCCTCATATCTCATACCACACTGTGATACAATTTGGAAGGTACATTCAGCGGTAAGTGTGTATACTCTCTGTAAAATATCCTGCGAGTACGATTTGTAGTGTAGAAATTATAAATTGTAACGTCATATAGAATGCCATAATTTTACTCCATGAACGACTTAAAATTAAGCGAGAAACGTTTTCCTTTCATCATTTTGAGGTGGTTCTCAGCGATCAAAAGTATAATAAAGGTTTTAAATTATACCGGGTGATCAAAAATCAGTATAAATTTGAAAACTTAATAAATCACAGAATAATGTAGATAAGGTAAAGCAATCAACAATCCGAAGATTGGTTTGAACACCACAGTGCTTTACTAGGCATGGTCCTATTTGGAGGTGGTATGCCATTGCCTTCCTCCGACCTTCGAACTGACTTACCCAGCCAGTTATAGGGGAACCTACAGTTTAACGTGGGTTCCGAACCACGGTGCTACTCGGTATTTTTCACATGAGCAGTACTGCCAGAGGTGAAAGAAGTGGAAAGTGACAGATAAAAATCCTAGGACCTGGCGGGGATCGAACCCGCGACCTTTGGATTTGTAGTCTGGCACTCTACCACTGTGCAACCGAGGCGCATAGAGAGGTAAAAATTGACACACATGCTTCCCCATGCATAGATGGGGTGTATCATCTACACAACCCGTGGCTTCGAAATTCGAAATTATTCTCGCCACAGCTGCATTTGTCAACGGAGCTTTACCCGTTCGAATCCCCTTCATATGGCGATAGGAGCGTAACGCTGAACTAGCACATTCCCCATTGTGATAGTACAGCTTCACTAAAAACGCCTTTTCAGGTAACGTCAACATGCTGCGACTGCTGGTGCATCTGATTCTTATGTGCAGTCACTGACGTTTTGCTGTCCAGCGCCATCTGTCAGACATTTTTTGAACTTTATTTATTTATTTAGGTTTTTATAAAACACCACGTCATTCCAAGCATGTATGTCAATTTTTTACCTCTCTATCTACATTATTGCATGATTTCTTATGTTTTCAAATTTATACTGACTTTTCATCACCCGGTATTTAAAATTTGTTGAAAGTCTCTAAGTACTCTCATTCCCATACATTATATGAATAAAGTCTCACCGCATGATGTGGCAGTTATTTTACGACTCCTATTGTTTATGGTGTTATGTGACCTGAACCATGTATCATATGTAATTCCTGCCACTACAGCAATTGTTACCTCACGGTAAGGAATTTGTGTACCAGCTCAGTGGTTTAACAGGAAATGTGCAGCATTGTCGTTCATGCATTAGTTTTTCACGCACCTCATTGTTAATGACGTCATATTTCGTAAGCTGTGTGATGTGCATGATTCTTAGACCTACAGTGACCGTACTCTTGGATTGAAACTTATGTGTACAATATTGTCACGTTGAAATGGAAGCAGGATTGACTTCGAAGGCAGGGTTGTCAACTGAAAGCAGTTTTATTGCGAACTGAAACATACACGCAGGACTGACTGCCTCTCGGGCAGAGTGCTCTGCTATTTATACACAGACGTAAGGTACCAGTAATTAGAAGAAACATAAGAAACATGTAGAAATTACAAGTGAACATAAGAAACATGTTGAATATTCTGGAAATGATAATTACAAAGAAATAAATTTTTGGCAGTGGACGGGACTGAACCGACAACCTACAGCACTGCAATCGGTGATGCTATCCATTGTGCCATGTCGGCAGTTGGTTAACTTGGGGTCTCGTGGCAATATTTCTTAAAAATTTGAACAAATTGTAGATTTGTATGCAATATGTTCACAAAAACACACAAACCCTCAATCAAACGGACACTCTGCTTTATATACAATAAGAAAGATTTAAAGTATATACTGCACATTTCTTAGTAATGAAAATGGTATGACCCAATTACTGAGCCATCCTCAATGGATATAAGAAGAAATTTTATTTGTGTAATAATTACCACAGTAAATATACGAATACCACAAGCTCTCGCAACGTTTAATAAACGTATGACATATCCTCTGATTCCATTTTCTAAACACTCACTTATAATGCTCATCTACTGATGAAGCGAGGATCATGACGTCATAGAAGGACGTGTTGCGCACAGGGTGAAGTACAAGGGTGTAATTCTCTGTCACATTGGTGCCCACCCATATAGAATAGGTGATGGTTACATTCACTTCCTCTTGATAGCCAAGACCAGCGATGTCTGCTGCTCTGATGTGATCTGAAATTGGTTAGGAAAATAAACACAGCTGCAAATGTCTCTATGTTCTTAGAGTTGTGTCATTATATAGATTCAAAAACATGTCGATTCAACCACATACCTAGGATGTAAAAGTACTGGGAGGTGGCTTTGGTTCCATGGAGCACCCCATTATGGTGCAACTGCAAGGTAAGTGAGGCTCCTTTCACAATCATCCAAGGCTTTGTGAAGAAATCTGCCTTATGCAAGACGCCTTGTCTTATTTTTCAGACATGTTTCAGCACTTATTGTGCCGTCTTCTGAGGACTTTTTTCTTTTATTTTCTAAAAAAAACATGTTATAGGGTTTTGATTATATAGTCATTTGGACGAGTTGTTTCATTTGACATTTTGTTAGATATAGTAGGCGTAATTTTGTTTACTATAATTACACTACGTCAGTCTCAGGACTGCATATGCTTTAATTGAGGAATGACAAGTTTTCACAGCTTGTCACCTGCAAACAACAAAACGTTTTTTTATATCGAAATTAATTGATTTTTCTAATTGAGAAAATTTTGTTGTTTGAAGGTGACAGGCTGTGAAAACTTGTCATTCCTCAATTAAACCAGATGCAAATCCAGAGAATGACATTATTAAGTACTGTAAACAGAATTAGTCCTAATATATCTAGCAAAATGTCAAATCAAACAACTCGTCCAAATGACTGTATACTTAAAAAACCTGTAACATGTTTTTCTAGAAGATAAAAGACAAAAACCACATAAGATGGCACAATAAGTGATGAAACATGTCTGGGTAATAAAAATAAAACAAGGTGTCTTGCATAAGGCGGATTTCTTCACAAATCACACACAGAAGAAACAAAAGCTGTACCATCACTAGATGATCATCATGCAAGGCAATCAGCAGAATGCTGTAACTATGGCAACAGATAACGACTTTATAATTCTCCCTTAACAAAAGGGATGAATGCTGTGCTTGCATGAAATGTGAACCAAACCACCTTCATATGAGGAAAATAACAGCGATGCCATCATCTAGCTATTGAAGGAAACAGTAAGTGGGCCAAATTATTACTATCAATCACAACTAATATTCAAATATCAAGTAAATGTCAAACCAATTGAATATTAAACAACATAAAAATTAATAAAGGGAACAGATTATGAGAGTCGTGCTGTAGAAGACACTTAATAATATTCAGGGTTGCAAGATAGGCGAATTAGTTGAAACAGAAAGTAAATAAAACTAGACAACACCATCCCACTGTGCTGAAGGCACCAAGTAACATATAACCAGCTACAAATGACCTACAAACATGGACTGCTCTTCCACTCTTCGATTGGTCTCGCTTTTCATTTTAGCAACTCCACTCTTTAAAGTTGATGTAGTTAGTCTGCACTCAGCAGAAAAAGTGCCTTAGTACCAAGAAGTATGTCTGCTTTCATCACTGTTAGGTCCCAGAGTGGCCTTCGTTGTACCAAGTTTGAAATAGCTTTATTCTCCTCTTCAGCTAGAAAACGCCAACTCTCACCAATCAAAACATTCACAGTCCATTTAACGTCAATTCTTGGTTTGTTGCAATGGCGAATCTCCCCTCCGCCAGGTAGACTCCAACTAAGAACTGAACACGTGGTTAGTATTTATACCACTACAGAAAAGGTGCGTGTCCCTGGCAAAATTTTCAGATAGGTATCCGAATACTGCTGCTAGAATTAAAACATTTCAGTTGATTGCTACCACTCTGATGTTTTCATACCTCACCATCTTATTAGGCCACATACAAGTCCCAACACAGGTTTTTTACTTCAGGTTGGCCAGTTCGTCAAGTGAAGAAACTCTCCCTCTGCCTATGTCCCCAACCTGATGAGAGATAGCACTGTAAACGAACCCTTATGGTTGTTGCTAATGATTCTTCCAGGTTGCATGGCCAGGGTCAATGAAGCATTTTCAGAGGTGTTCCTGGTGGTGCTGAGTCTTGCCGATTGACGATCGGATGTTGGAGAGCGGCATAAATAAACGCTGTAGTCAGGTTTTCACATGATCTACATCTACATAAATACTCTGCAAGTCATATTGAAGTACAGGACAGAGGGTTCATCGAACCGCTTTTATGATACTTCTCTGCATTTAGTGGGGAAAGGAAAACCTAAATCTTTCTGTTTTCAATCTGATTTCTCTTATTTCATTATGAGGGTCATGACTACCCTTTGTTGGTGGGTGCTAGCAAAATATGTTCGCATTCGGAGGAGAAAGTTGGTAGAAGAAATTTCGTAAATAGATGTCGTCGCAATGGATAACGCCTTTCTTTTAATGATTTCCACCATGACTCATGCAGCATATATTTCAAATGTTCAAATGTTTTTACAGCTTATGGGACTTACCATCGGGTCATCAGTCCCTAAACTTACAAACTACTTATGAACTACTTACAAACTAGGACGGCACAAATATCAATGCCCGAGGGGGGATTCGAACCCCCGACTGTAGTGGCGGTGCAGACCGTGACTGGAGCGCCTCAGTCTCCTCGGCCATCAGGCCAGCATTTTATATTTATTTAATGATTTAAATGATTTACAAAGCCGCCTTCAGGTTAGCTGCAATTGTGTAATACAATTGTCTTGAGATAATAGAAAAGTCAAAAGTCAAAGGATAATATATTTACATAAATTTTGATTTTACATATTTCCTGTAATGTGGCTTTCCATAAAAGATCATTCTCATGCTGTCAATATGGTATGGTTATAATGTAATGTATGAAATTGCTGTAGATCTTATCTACTGATGTATGTCAACAATATTTTATGGTTACAATAACTTGTTTATATTTATACTAACTTTGTGGTGATCATGCAATGCACAGTACTATTCCAAAATAGGACGTAGAAATGTAGTGTAGGCAGTTGCTTTAGTGGAACTGTTGCATCTTCTAACTGTTCTTCCAATGAATAGTTGCCTTCAGTTTACCTTTCCTACTATAAATTGTAGGTGTTCTTTACGGTTTAAGTTGTTTTTAGTTTTTATTCCTAGATATTTAGTTTAATTTATGGCTTTCAGATGTGAGTGATTTATGGTATAAATGATGTTTAAGTTATTCATTTTAGTGCTCATATGCATGACGTCACACTTTTCACTGTTTACAGTCAATTGACAATTGTTGCATCATGCAGATATCTTATTTAAATGACTTTGCGGCTGATTTTGATCCTCTGGTGACTTTAATAACCGATAAACGACAGCATTATCTGTGAAAAGTCTAACATAAGAGAGCTGCTCACATTGTCTCCTAAATTTTTTATAAAGATTTCGACCAGTGAAGGCATTATAACACTTGCCTCCAGAAGGGATATCACTTTTGTTTAGTTGATGGCTGTGTCCTTTCTGACAGAAAATCGCGAATCCAGTCTCACAACTGTGGCAATATTCCATAAACATACACTTTGATTAGAAGACGCTTGTGAGGTTCAATCAAACTAGGATTACATATTCATTACTGTCAATCAACGATAGCTATAAGAGCTATCTATCTTCCTTGGCGGGGGGTGGGGGGGTGGGGGGGTTGTTGGTAGAGGTGAAAAAAGAAAAATAACACATGAAACTTGAGTACACAGAATTTATTCATCAACTATTTGAGAACGTCTGTACGTAGTTACTTGCAACATATTTTGTACACAGTTTAAAAGCATTGCAAAAGTTTTTATTGCTGACAACCAAAAAAATCTGTCGATTACTAGCTGAAAACCTACCGTTGCCCTGGTATTTCTTGATTTATTCTGGCCTTGAATTAGTATTTCTCCTACACCTTCTCTCTCTGTTCATTTCCTTCTTTATAAAGTCATTATTGAAAAAAAAATATATAAGAAATAACACTGTCTTCCATAATGTACAAAATTAAAAGTGCAGTATCAAAACAAAGAAAGGCTGTAGTCAAAATACAAATCACATATAAAATTTGTATGCTCTCATATTTATTGAATTATGTGTTTTACAAATGGATAATTTTTAGCTATATATTCATTTGTAATTAGTACTGTATGCTTGTAAAATCTCTTGGCAATACAAGGTGCATTCAAGTTCTAAGGCCTCCGATTTTTTTTCTCCAGACTGGAAAGAGATAGAAACATGCGCATTGTTTTAAAATGAGGCCGCGTTCATTGTCAATACGTCTCAGAGATGGCAGCACCGTACGGCAGATGGAATTTTACCGCCAGCGGCGAGAATGAGAACTGTTTTACATTCTTAAAATGGCGACGTTTTCCTTACTTGAACAGCGTGCAATAATTCGTTTTCTGAATTTGCGTTGTGTGACACCAACTGAAATTCATCGACAGTTGAAGGAGACATGTGGTGATGGAGTTATGCATGTGTCGAAAGTGCGTTCGTGGGTGCGACAGTTTAATGAAGGCAGAACATCGTGTGACAACAAACCGAAATGACCTCAGGCTCGTACAAGCCGGTCTGACAGCATGATCGAGAAAGTGGAGAGAATTGTTTTGGGGGATCGCTGAATGACTGTTGAACAGATCGCCTCCAGAGTTGGCATTTCTGTGGGTTCTGTGCGCACAATCCTGCATGACGACCTGAAAATGCGAAAAGTGTCATCCAGGCGGGTGACGAACGACCACAAGGCTGCCCGTGTGACATGTTGCCAAGCAATGTTGACGTGCAACGACAGCACGAATGGGACTTTCTTTTCGTCGGTTGTGATAATGGATGAGATGTGGATGCCATTTTTCAATCCAGAAACAAAGCGCCAGTCAGCTCAATAGAAGCACACAGATTCATGGCCACCAAAAAAAATTTCGGGTAACCGCCAGGGCTGAAAAAATGATGGTGTCCATGTTCTGGGACAGCGAGGGCATAATCCGTACCCATTGCGTTCCAAAAGGCACTAGGGTAACAGGTGCATCCTACGAAAATGTTTTGAAGAACAAATTCCTTCCTGCTCTGCAACAAAAACGTCCGGGAATTGCTGCGCGTGTGCTGTTTCAGCGAGACAACACACCCGCACATCGAACTTACATTACGCAACAGTTTCTTCGTGATAACAACTTTGAAGTGATTCCTCATGCTCCCTACTCACCTGACCTGACTCCTAGTGACTTTTGGCTTTTTCCATCAATGAACGACACTCTCCGAGGCAGCACATTCACCAGCCGTGCTGCTATTGCCTCAGCGATTTTCCAGTGGTCAAAACAGACTCCGAAAGAAACCTTCGCCGCTGCCATGGAATCATGGCATCAGCGTTGTGAAAAATGTGTAAGTCTGCAGGGCGATTACGTCGAGAATTAACGCCAGTTTCATCGATTTCAGGTGAGTAGTTAATTAGAAAAAAAATCGGAGGCCTTAGAACTTGAATGCACCTCGAACAATTAGTAGTACAGATGTAATAGATTAAAACTTGGTGCATGATGGTGCGGTTTTCCATGAACGTTACTGTTTATGTGCTCATATCTCATGAACTATGTGTTGTATTGTGGTACAATTTAGAAGGTACATTCAACTATAATTATGTGTGTGTACTTTTTCCTTTCATAATTTTGCTATGGTTGTCAACAATAAATAGTTCAATAAAGGTTTGAAATTATGTTTAAATTTCGTTGCAAGTCACTAAGTAATCTTGTACTCATATATTGTATTAATAAAATCTCGTCGTATCATGTGGCAGTTTCTTACAACTGATATTGTTTATAACGTTATATCTTCTGAACCACATGTCGTATGTGGTTCTTAGCATTACAGAACAGGTACCTCACGATAAGGAAGGTGTGAACAAAATTTGGTTGAAATCGTTCCAGAGGTTTAGAAGGATATATGCAACATTGTTGTGTAATGCAGCAGTATTTCTTGCATCTCATTGTTTATGACGTCATATCTCATGAACTATGTATTGTTCGAGATCCTTTCACTTATGACGACCTTCCTCATGGATTGAAGCTTACGAGTGCAAAATTTCATAATGATTGGAACAAAACTGTAGATTTGTATGCAATATTTAAGCGCAAACATACGGACACTCCGCTCTCTCTCTCTCTCTCTCTCTCTCTCTCTCTCTCTCTCTCTCTCTCTCTATATATATATATATATATATATATATATATATATATATATATATATATATAGACGACTTATTATTATAAACGGTTCAGGAAATATGACATCATAATATTAAAACGAAACTACAGCTGCATTTCGGTACAGTAAAGATGATATGCTTAAAGGTGATGGGGCAACAGACAATGAACTGACGGATAAGGAGATCTACTAACATAAGAATAGAATAATACCTCAGTCTTCAAAATATTTCATATTCCATCAAAAAAGCTGAAATGTGTCCTCAGCTCTTAATAGCATTTAAACCTTTGTAAGTGTTTCTAATTACTGAATCATAATAACTTGAAAATATTAATAGGAAACTGTTCCTAACTTTATACTCATACGATCAACAAGTATTTTCACTTCTGTAGCAGGACTGATTGGAAAGAATAATGCATACTCTATCTATACAGTGGAATTGGTATTAAGAACTTATTTCGTTATTCTGTCAAAATGTAATCTAAAATTGATTTACTATCAGCTTATATTCTCACATGATCTTATATACATTTTATATCTTTATAATGGTATTTTAGCTGTAATTCATGATGTCAATTTGGTCAGCCATGTGCTCATCTATATTTGCAGATTTATATTAAACTATTTCGTAATTTATGTTCACACCAATTGGTAGGCTATTTCATATTGCTTATTTAATCTTGATACTAGTTAGTTAAATCACTGTGTACTCAGATATGTGTCATGGATCTTTGTTTATACATTCATTGGTGTATCAAAAACATTACAGCTGCAATTTAGTCTGTTTAGCTCATAAAATGGGGTGGAACTGCATTTAAATATTGTTGTAGTTCTTGTCTGTTACATGTCAGGTGCCACGATACAATAATGACAAATGGGATGTTAGAAACATTAATTTCATAGTTTCCTCAACAACTTTCTCGCTAGAAGTTTCTTCAAGGTCCAACAGAAGGCGAATTAATCAGTGACTACAATTTACACAGCCAGATGAGTTTCACACTTCCTACAATAATTTATTTTTTCTTGGAATGCTTTTATGTTTCCTCGATAAAACTCATAACCTTCGCATCAAAAAAAATTTTTAAGAATCTTCATATACTTTTTCAGTCCAAACACTTCAGTAGTTCTGTTCCTACATCACGTTGAAGTAAAAAATAATTTTTCTTAAAAATTTCTTTTTGCATTAGTTTTTATCTATTTTTGTATCAGCTCAGTGAATTTTTTTTTTTTTTTTTTGGAAAGTGCTTCACCGTCTCCTAGACTAAATTTATAAATGCCTCATATTTTTACTAACATTTGAAATTATCGCTAACTAACAAGAACCTATTTTCGTCAAGGCCACTATAGTTAACATTTTACTAAATTTTTCTGCTAAGTATGGGTACATTTTATTTTATAATGGTATAATATGTTACTTGTACAATATATAGTCGATCCCATACGTTCTACTCATTAACAAAGCTATTTCATGGGATTTGTTCTTTAAGATGAAAGCTGACAGATGAGACAGTAAACTTACCTGTATGTAGCTGTTCTGTGAAAACAGGTATAACCCCCCATTTCGTGGATCCATTATCGTTACCCTGCACCTGTGGACAATCACAGTGGGTATCTCCATTAGACTACAAATCATTTGCTTCCCTAGGTGTTATGTGTAATCAGTATGTCTCAATATGACCTACCGAAACGTTTTGCATCTAACTGTAAGTAACCTGGGCCAGCAGTTGTACCTTTCAAGTGTGTGTGGCTGTATTATACTCCAGTGACTGATACTGTTTGCGTATTTCTTCTACCTTGTATCCTATTACCTAGTGTTCTAAAGTAAGTTGTATTTTCTCACTGTGATAGCATTTTTCTTTCATGTGACTTTGAATTATAGTGTCAGACTGCTTACATTTATATCAGCTGTTATTATTATTATTGATACTTGTATTAAACTCGAAAATTGAAGTATGGCAGAGCTAATGTCACTGATTCCGAGCTTATGGTATATACAGGGCTTGGCCAGAGATGTAACTGACAGAAATTGAAGTTCCAGATATAAATGCATATGCAATAAAAGAAAAGAAATTAAGATATAAACAATTTTGGCGCAGGTTGAAAAAGATGTGAGACATCTGTGTTAGCGTAATTTGTAAGCTGCAGTTGATGTTGAGCACAAAATATGGAATGGTTTTGGATTGACTCCATAGGTGGAAAAGTAAAAATTGTTTTTCAGTTTTAACATTACTAGCACTGCAAATAAACCGAAATAATCCTCATTGTATTTGTCAATGTTTTCATATTTGCCATTAAATAGAAGAGCAAAGAAAGGTTTATCGCAACTGAATTTCCAACAAAAGACTGTAGTTACAGTGTCCACGAGAGCTTAGCAATCAACTTTCCAAGAGAGGATTATAATGAAAGTGTTCTGGCCTCCTTTTTGACATTTGGCATAGGAAAAACCCGTGACAACTACACAGGAACAAAAGCATGCAGGTCTAGGAAAAAGCACTGTATCGGCCATTGGGACGATGATTTCGAAGCTCATTCACTTTCTAGCTCTCAGTTGAGTAACAGTAATTTTTTAATATTCTGAAAACATAAATGAGTATTTTGATTCAATGTATTTCTACGTCCACTAACATCGTAAATCTATATTGTTTTATTCACACAACCAGTTTTAATATCACAGTAATATCATCTTCAGTCCCTATACAAACACAGCTACAAATCAGTGTTGTATCCATAACATCATGATGCACAGTATGTCATACAAAATATGAAGAACAAGAAATACACAAGATATAAGCAACAGCAATAAAGTTGATGTAATATAATAAGGACTAATGAATGGTACAATAAAAAGGCTATATTAAAATCAAATAATTTATATAAATAATACAGGAATCTAAGTATCTGAAATATATTACTTCTAGAAGCAATGCTGTTGTTTGCATGCTGTCAGTAACTTTTCTTTACACTGCTAGTGAACCTAAGATATCTCAGGCGGTAGTACATATGTGACAAAAAATTTGAAAGTGAAATAAGAGCTTGAATTATATGAAATAATAGTGTAGTTGATTGGTACTGGTATAGAAGTAGGTGAAACTAATTATAAAATACAATATATGGTCTGTTATTGTAGCAAGAATAGACAGGTTATACTTTAGTGACGCACAAATGTCAGTAGTAGAAAACAGACTTATAATCCTATAACTAAAATCATTCACAAAAACATGTGGGATAGTCATGTGGTATACATCACTGAACAGAATGGTCAGAGAACTGTGAAACCACAATTCGTCAATTCATCCAATAAAAACTAAAACAAGTGAGGCATCATAACCATGGGTTAAAAGCTAACGCCTAAAATAGTCAACCACACCATTGTAGGTACATTAATCAACCCCAGTTAATGGGCCGTATGAATAAAACTGAGCATATGCTTCAGAGAAGATGCTCAGAGCAAAAGAATGTTCTCTGAGCAAGTTCTCAAATTCGTATGAATAAAAACTTCAAAGCATATGCTCTGAGCAGGTAGTTTATTCTCACTACCTCCCCTCCTACTTGAGTAAGTTCTCCGCGTGTCATGTCCGCCACAGATCAGCTGTCCAATCGTGTATTTCTTTAAACTAGCCCAATTAGGCAAATTATTAAGTGTACAAATATGGAGAAGGCATCGACGTGGTGAGAAAGAACTGGACTGTGTTTAGATATTAGTTTGTTGTGAAGGAGCATATTATAAAGACTAAATATGCACTATTTACGAAAATGTTTCTGCTGGCGATACAAAATTTTCGTCACGCGAGAAACTCGTTTGTTAATGAAGTAAGGTTAGCACAATTTGCGAACGATATAATAAGAATGCATCACATATTCATCTGTCACAACGTGGAATGCTGTAGGAGTGTTCTAACATGAGATACGCCTTGTTAAATATGACACCCAATGGTTTGCTCATAAGCGTTAGGCCATGCGATTTTGAACAAGAAACACGCTGCTAGGTATGTAATTAATCAGTTATTAATTTTCCTGTCGTGTTTACGTACTTCTAACATGACAGAAGTTAAGATTACGAAGTCAGAAAACGCATCATAAATAGCCAACTGGTTTGGATAGAAAGAGTAACTACCTCAGTAGGCCTACCTGGTACTGCAGCAACATTTATTTTGTGATAGAAACTGTGAAATCCTGGGATACACTTTATTTGGAACTAACATCATAAGGTCTTACTAATAGATCCTATTTTAAAACGATATTATTTTGCTATGTGACTGTTTACAACTGTAAATATACACGCCAAACAAATGAGTAAACAAGCAGCTGAATCCATTTGTGTTTCATTTTTATGTCGGTAATGAAAACACCTCGTACATCACTCTCGTCACTGTATAAAATGCTGAAAGTGTCACACGATTTTTCCGAAGGAAGATACTCGTCAACAAAATGTTTTTATTTGTATTAACTTTATAGATTGCCTCGTATTTCTTAAAGGCTACATATAATATTTGCCTTCCAAGTAACAAAATTGTTGTAATTTTTATTATAAACCTCAGTAAAACGTAATCTTAATAGAAGTTACTCAGTACGGAGTATGCCATAGAGCTCACTCCAGAAATCTGAGAATGTTCTCCCGTCGTGAGAAACTTCTGCAGTTTTATTCATATGAAATTGGAGAATGTTCTCTGTTGTGAGTAACTTCTCCCACCCCGTTACTCACGCTGAGAACATACTCGGCTGAAGTATATTCTCCGACTCACTTTATTCATGCGAATCTGAGTATGTTCTCTGGAATCCAGAGTATAAAGTAGATACTCCATTTTATTCATACGGCCCAATATCATCCACGAAACAGGTAGTAACATACATTGGTCTCACGGACAATTGAGATATAACCCTACAGGAAGTTTTATGACAATAAACGTAGTGAAACAGTGATAATAAGTGAAAGATAGTCACAGGGTAACTATATTTAAACAATCTCATCAAATATATTGTTAAATCAAAGATAATATTGAGATTCAATAAGAAATCACTACATTAGTTAAAAAGCAAAAGAGGGTACTGGTTTTCCTCTCTCTCTCTCTTTCCATAATCGGAATCTAAAGCCTCATGGCCAATTTGCATAGCTGTGTTGTGTGTCATGAAAGTAATTAAGGTACATTCAGGAAATACAAGCAAAAGCAAACTAAACTGTATTATAATCAAGCTTGGATTAATTAGTATAGATGTATTGTTGATGTAGATGTATTGTTCAGATGTATTGCCGTGAGTCTACTGACTGAACATGTGGTGCAGTGGTCAGTGTTGCAGATTGCTGTGCTCCGGTTCAAATCCCCCTACTGCCAGAAAAATTATTTCTTTGTATTTACTGATTCTAGAATTTCTATGTGTTTCTTATTAATGATTTACTTTCAAGTTCCAGAAAATTCTTTCTGTGTGTAAATAGCAAAGCACTCCAATCAGGGGTCAGTCTGTTCTGAGTGTACGTTTCTGTTAGCAATAAACCTATACAGTGTGAAGTGTTGTGTTCTATTAATTACCCAGTCTTCGAATTCTGATCCACTTTCAGTGTTCAACGTAACAGTATGATGGGCCAGGTAACTTTATATCAGGGCACATAACGATAAGATTACTGACTAAAATGATCTGTATGATGGTCAACTTACGAAACACGTGTCGAGAGAAGGAGTTGACAATCAGGAAAATCTAGCAGGTTTATAGTAGAGTGGATATATAAATACTTTGAATGAAAAATGGACCAGCCACAGTCCCAGTCTCCATTACAATATGAAACTACATCCCGTAAAGTTGCTGTGAAAAATATCGAATCGACAGATTACATCTGACAATAAAAATGAAAATAGTAATGTGCTTCAAATACCAGTAAAAAGACGGTCAAGAGCCACATATTAATAGAATTTACAGCGAGCAACAATTGAAAGTGGCGCTGGATTATACACCACTGCCCATCCAAAATTTAATACTAGAAGGACCCATGATACTACAGCCAAATTTATTTGGGAAATAACATATTCTACAAAGATAATATGATAAAAACTACAGCCTCAAATGTAGAAGATGAAGAAATCAGTATTGAGTATTGTCACCATTGCTGGATGTAATCGTTGCTGCACTCCTCGGCATCGAATCGAAGAACCTCTGGATGTGTTGTTGGGGTATAGCAGGCCTTACTGCTTCAACATACTGCCAAAGTTCTACATCTACATAGGTACTCTGCAACCCGCCCAAAGGTGTGTGGCGGGGAGTACTCAATACCACTACTAATTACTGTCGCAGTACAATAGCCGAGCGGTCTAAAGTGTCTCACTGCAGAGCGCGCGGTTGCTCGCCGTGGAGGTTCGAGTCCTCCCTGGGGCATGGGTGTGTGTGTAGTTTGTAAGCTATGGACTGATGACCACGCAGTTTGGTCCGATAGATCTACAAACATATGAACATTTGAACTAATTACTGCTTTCCTGAACCACTCCCATATAGAAATAGGAAAAACGAATGCTTGTATGCATCCATATGAGCTCTAATCTCTCTGATCTTATCTTTGTGGTCTTTATGTGCATTGTAGATTGGCGGCAATAGAATCGTTCTGCAGTCCATCTTAAATTCCGACCCTCTAAATTTCTTGAGCAGCATTTTTCAGAAAGAACGACGCCTTCTCTCCAGCGACTTCCATTTGAGTTCAAGAAGTATATCAGCAACACTCACACATTGATCGAATTTCCCAGTAACAAACCTAGCCGCCTACCTCTGAATTACTTATATATCTTAGTTTCAACCTATCTGGTGGGGATCCCAATTGCTTCATCAATACTCAAGACTGGGCTATACAAGCGTTTTATATGTGGTCTATTTTACATACGAATCACATCTTCCCAAAATTCTCCCAATAAAACGAAGTCGACCATTCGCCTTCCCCACAACTGTTTTGGTATGCTCGTTCCATTTCGTATCGGTGTGCAGTGTAACGCCTAGATATTTAATTGACCCGTCTATGTCAAGCAGCAGACTAGTAATGCTGTATTCCAACATTACGGTATTGTTTCTCCTACTCATCTGCATCACTTTACATTTTTCTACATTTAGCGCTAGTTGCCATTCCTCACGCCTCCTAGAAACTTGGTCCAAATCATCCTGCATCCTACTACAGTCATTCGATGACGACACTCTCATGTACACCACAGCATCATCAGTAAAATTGCCGCAGATAGCAACTCACTCTGCCCATCAGGTCATTACTATAGACAGAAAATAATAACAACCCTGTCACACTTCTCCGGGGCAAGATACCCTAGTCTCTGATGAATACTCGCCACCGACGACAACGTATTGGATTCAATGACTGAAGTAATCTTGAAGCCACTCACATATTTGAGTACCTATGCCACTAGTTCATAGCTTTGTAGCAGTCTGTAGTGCGGTACCGTGACAAATTTCTTTCGAAAATCGAGAAATATGCAGTGTGCCTGTTGCCCTTCATCCATAGCATGCAGTATGTCATGAGAGAAAAGGGCAAGCTGGGCTTCACACGATCGATGTTTCCTAACGCCGTGCTAATGAAGGGACAGAAGCTTTTCCATCTCAAGGAAATTTACTATATTAGAACTGAGAATATGTTCAAGAATTCCACAACAAACTGATGTTAATGATATAGGTCTGTAATTTCGTGGGTCCGTTCTTTTGCCCTTGTATTGCGTAGCGGCTGGTGGTGTATGCCAGTCCAGTCGTCCGCAACATCTATCAGACGGTTTAAAAAAGCGATCAGGAGAACAAGGAGATCAAGGCAACAGTGCAATCCGATAGTTGATGAAGTCTTGAGTAATGCGAGCCTTGTGTGATCGCGTAATGTCCTGTTACAATATGTTCGACAATCGGCAAGGCATACTGGGGAGGGAGGAGGGGTGCAATCCAATACCACCCAAACTATAATATTTGGGGCAGCTCCAATACGGCAATCCATAATGTATAGTTTAACAGTCTCTCAGCATTGTGACACCATACAGAATTGTAGACACTGAAGCAGATGTTCAACATTTTCCTTCGCTACACTTCACATTTTCTACATTTGATGTAGCTTCATTCGCCAAATAAACCCTGGTTTGGTTTACTCCTGACATCAATCTAAACAAGGCCTTGTGTGATCGCGTAATGTCCTGTTACAATATGTTCGACAATCGGCAAGGCATACTGGGGAGGGAGGAGGGGTGCAGTCCAATACCACCCAAACTATAATATTTGGGGCAGCTCCAATACGGCAATCCATAATGTATAGTTCAACAGTCTCTCAGCATTGTGACACCATACAGAATTGTAGACACTGAAGCAGATGTTCAACATTTTCCTTCGCTACACTTCACATTTTCCACATTTGATGCAGCTTCATTCGCCAAATAAACCCTGGTTTGGTTTACTCCTGACATCAATCTGAACAATGTCTTCCATGTAAATCATCCATCCTCATGACGAGTTTCAGGTACTCTGAGAGTATATGTGATGTTATGAGAATCGCTTCCTGGATTTAAGTCTTTTATCATGCAGATTGTACTCCAGTAACATATGAGTTACTCTCTTCTCTGCAAGGTGATAGAGACCCTCGCTTGGAGTATATAAGCCTACATGGGCCGTTAAGCACTTCATCTAACTGTCTGGTGTGACACGCTACTGCACTACAGACTGCAAACGAAGGTACAAGCTTATGGGCTAGGTACTTAAATATGTGACTGACTTGAAGACTAAGTAATAGAACCCAATACGTTGTTCTCGATGGCGCGTGTTCATCAGAGACTAGGGTATCGTCAGGAGTGCCCCAAGGAAGTGTGATAGGACCGCTATTATTTTCTATCTGACGGACAGAGTGAGTTGCAATCTCCGACTGTTAGATGATGATGCTGTGGTGTACATGAACATGTGATCATTCAATGACTGTAGTAAAATGCAGGAGAAATTTGACCAATTTCTACATGGTGTGAGGAACAACAACTAATGATAAATGTAGAAATATGTAAAGTGATGCAGATGAGTAGGAGAAACAATCTCACAATGTTCGAATACAGCAATAGTAGTGTGCTGTTTGGCAGAGCCGCGTCAATTAAATACCTAGGCGTAACGTTACACAGCGACATGAAATGGAACGAACATATAAGGGCAATCAAGGGGAAGACGAATGGTCGACTTCGGTTTATTAGGAGAATTTTGGGAAGGTGTGATTCCTCTCTAAAGGAGACCGCATACCCCAACTTGAGTATTACTCAAGTCTTTGGGATGCCCACCAGAGCGGTTTAAAGAAGGACATAGGTACAGTTCCGAGGCGGACTGCTGGGTTTGTAACTTACAGAGTCGATCAATACGCGAGTGTTCCAGAAATCCTTTGGGAACTCAAATGGGAGTCGTTGGAGAGAAGGCGACGTTCTTTCCAAGAAACATTGTTGAAGAATTTTAGGGGTTTGGAATTTAAGGCAGACTGCAGAACGATTCTACTGCCGCCAACTTGAATGCACGTGAAGACCACAAAAATAAGATCATAGAGATTAGAGCTAGTATGGATGCATAGAAGCATTCGTTTTTCCCTCGTTCTAAATGGAAGTGGAACAGGAAAACAAGTAACTAGTAGTGGTACTACGTACTCTCCGCCACGCACGTTTGCGTGGATTGCGGAGTGTGTGGGTAGATGTAGACTTGAGCTATACTGGAAAGGACTGGCGTACTTTCTGGCAGAATTAAAAAGTGCCACTGCAGAATTTCGACTAGGCTACCCCACTGTGAACCACTCACAGAGGTAATGGCAGAAAGTAACACATTACCATACTCTAACAGTCTAACTGGAATGTGCACTTCGAGAATTTTGCTAGCTATGTACAATGTATCTGTTACTGGTGTTTCATGAGAACCTCCTTGATAGTCCTGCTCTTGGTAAATAGACCTTTGTCAAAACAAGTCACTATCCACTGAATCTTATTCATCTCCTTTATAATTTTGCATCACAGGAGTCCCAGACTGACGAGTAACATTTGAAAACTGTCTAAAGGTTTTATTAGGAGTTAGTCCAACACCGAATAACAGGAGTAAAAGACGTGTGGAAGGGGAAAAATAGATAAAAAGTGTGTGACGAAGTGCAGTTTTACCATGTGTCATGCCAAAAAGATCTTAAAATGATTCCAAATAAGCCCCAACTACCAACAAGAACCATGGCAGAAGCAACAGAAATGGGCACCTGAAAGAAACTATACTTAATTATGATAAATTAGAATATAATCTTCTTTTAAGTAGAAAAGTAGACTGGAGAAAAAATATATATTTCAGACAACGCAGCGAATGCTAACTAGATTTCACCATCCAAAGGGTAATTCTGTTTTCCAACAACAGAGCAGACAATCATCCTAAGGACAGAGAATATTCCAACTACAGCACAGGCACTGCTAGACCTCATACTGAAGGTCTGCCGTGCATATCAGAAACATTCGACTTTAATAAAATATATAGCGATCATGTACATGGCCCCCACATTCGATTGTGGGCCCTGGTCCCAGAATCAGAGATGGGTCCTCCCCCTATCTTTGGTTTTTTTTTTCTTGTGTGCAGTAGTTTGTAATTGCAAGTTGATATCTTAATCATGCTCTTTTTAGAAATGCTTTAACTTGGTATAACAAGGTATATATTTGATACCATAAGCGTCATTTATAATATTATTTTACTTAAAATTGAGACTTACAATGGGCACAGCAGGCCCGAAGTCAAAATTTGGTTTCATGAAGGGGGAGGATCAGCCAATTATGACGTATATTCTAACTTGTGAAGCTTTACAACATATGTTGAACTAATGGCGCAGATGTATTTCAATAGAGACACTATTAACTTTTATTCAATACAAATTTCGAAGGAGCAACTTCAGCACATATTTGAATATCAGGAAATAGGTGGATAGTGAAGGTTTTTTGTGGAAAGAATTGATCCTCTTCATCCTCCCTCCCCCCTCCTGGCTTTGGCCCTGGGCCACAGACCACTTGTTCGTACTTCTGGCAGAGTTGCTGTATATACATGAAAATGTCATCTTTGCAGGAAGTTGGCGAAAAGAAATAAAATCTATCTCTACATTACACCGAAAGCTGATCCATCAAATGCTTTTCAACCCACGTCAGAAGTAACGTCAAACTGCTGCGCCAACGGCATGACTTGAGAACGAATCCCTAAGCGGTATGGCAACCAGAGTAAAAAGGGGAAAGGAACTAATTGTATTATGTTTTATAGCTGCTATCTAGTCTACTTGGCATTTAATACTAAAAGGATCGAATGCAATCTACTATGTATAAGAACCTCCAGGGCCAAATTAGCCCCATGCACTTTTATTGCTTATGTGGCCAGATTGTGAAAGATAATTCAGTGTAAACATCATATGCACTTTTATTGATTTTTAACAATGCAAGGGCCAGAGAGGAATGTTGATAATATGAGGATATCTAGCAACTCACCATAAAGATGATCGCTAAGGTGCCAACCACCTCATATTCACATTCATACAATTTGTAAATTTTTGGCCATGACCTTCGCCAGAAAAGATCACACTAACTCACACAATCAATCAGTCAGGCATAACTCATCTATCCATGACCACCATCCCCAGCTGTCCTACCACAATCAGTGCTGGAATGTTGCCATTGTTGTGGCATATTGAAACAACAAGGAGACAACAGTCGGTTTTATTTCATACACAGTATTACCAGGAAACATACCGAAAATATAGAGAAACGTTGTGAGGGGCCAAATTGGCCCTGCAGTCCTTTTACATAGTAATCTTAATTTTTAGGAATCTATTTGAAGTATAACACTCTAAAAGAGGGTGGACAATACTTTATATAAAAGGTAAAAAAATCACAGATGTCAATTCATTTCATCTAACGGTTTGATCAGGACACATGGGAAAAATTGGTATAGGGGCCAGATCAGTCTCTCGATCCTTCCAGTGTAAAATGATTTTTAAATGGCGTATAACGTGTTAAGCTGTACTTTTCAGAATACCTGGTAGATTAATTTCGTATCACCTCCGTTTATCTTTCTTCTGCATTTAATCACGACAGTACTACCGCCCAGATAGTTCACCAACGGGCTTTGCCAAATCAGATGTATGGAAAAACTCAAGAGCAGTTAATATGAAGAAATCATCAAATAAAGATCCTTCAAATCCCAAGATCTACAGACATGTGGGTATTATAAACAGCCTAGCAAAGATACAAGAGAAGCTACTGTGTAAGCTCTTTAAGTCCAGAGAACTCTGAGAGGCATGAGCCGACACCAATATGTCTTCAGGACAGAGAAATCCATAGATGATGCCATCAACCATGTCCCACACATAGTTAAAAACACCACACAGAAATGCGTCACATGGCTATAATGATCGGTATTGCCGGTGCATTTGATAACCTCTGGTGGCCTGCATTGTTTCAGACGTTCAGACATCTGGAGGTACCGCAATCACTGTATAACAGTTTCCTAGACTAGTGTGAAGATCGAGTAGTCTAATGTCAGATGGATAGGTGGAAAGTAATTAAAAAAATTAGCAAAGACTGGCTCTAGGGTTGGTTTGCAGTCCCACCTTCTCGGGCTTAACAGTCAAACCCCTTCTAGAAATTCTAGATGGGGATGAGAAGTCAGACGGAATTGTCAAATACGCAGATGACCTATAAGTAAAAGACACTGCAAACAACAGAGCTCATCTAGAAGCGAAAGCCGGTGGAATATTACTAACATTC
Organism: Locusta migratoria; assembly: GCA_026315105.1. NCBI lineage: Eukaryota > Metazoa > Arthropoda > Insecta > Orthoptera > Acrididae > Locusta > Locusta migratoria. The sequence goes on from CM048751.1 coordinate 261,858,244, forward strand.
ACATAGTGGTGTTACAACAACAAACTCAAGATAGTTGAAAATAAAATAACATACACATTGCTGAAACGATCTCTCCAAAGGAATCCTACAGTTAAAATAGTGGACATAAACAGTAAACGAACATATGTAACATGCTAGATGAGAAATTGCACTTCTACGAACAGATAGAAATAACAACAAACAAAGCAGAAAAAAATACTACACAAACCGATGAGGCTAAATGTAAAACAGGTCAGACTACCTCTGCCAGTTGTACAGACATACCACAGTGCGCTCTTCGATTCAGTACTCAATTTCGCAGCCAGCTCGTGTGATCACAGATAAAAATTGGTCAAAAACAAAGTATCTGTCAGGCGAGGACAGAGAAGTGTTTTACTAAGACTATTGGGAGCCTTTGGTAACACCTAAGTGGATGCACTGTGTGTGGTGCTCGGAATATGCCCTATAGATTTCACGAGAAAATATATGGCTGCAAGGTACTGGTAAAAGATGGAGAGACTAGGCAAGGTACACACAATAACTGGTACGCCGTTACTGACATCAAGCTAACTTAAAAGCTAGCTATTGTACACATGGCAAGGTGAATGGGATCGAATCGAAGTGATAAGGTACATAGATTTTACGACTTCCTCCCGGACATATAGGAGCGGTTGAGAATGAAACATTTCGAGCCCAATAGCGGATTCAGACCTTATCCCACATACTTAAACCGCGTGAGTCTGTCAGGCCCTTACATGCACACGCGGAAAAGAAGGTTCCCCGAAACATACTGCCTTTTTCTACTGGTAATACGCGAACAATAGGCATTCACTGCAATTAAACTACACTGAATAAGAGACCAAGAACAATGAACAAGACATGCCTACATGCTACAACATCCAGTCGGAGGACAGTGACATACATAGTGATCACGCTAATAATAACAATGTGGGGGAAGAAGATGAGACATAGCTACAAATGACTAACAACTAATAGCGCAGGTATAACACTAATCACATCATATATTATTTAAGGAAGGAAGGAAGCTTAGGGTTTAACGTCCAGTCGACAGCGTGGTCATTAGAGACAGTATCATTTAAGGATAGCGAATAATAGAGTCAATACCGAATAATGTCATGTGCTGCCAATGAAACCAAGCCAGAATCTAATCTGACACATGTACATAATGTAAAGGATTTGCCACAGCGGAGCGGCAGAGCACATTGAGGCGCTACGCTGTGATGTGTGAGGCTGTTCCCTATCGGGAGTTCGAATCGCCCCTCGGGCATGGATGTTTGTGCTGTCTTTAGTATAAGTTAGTTCATAAGTAGTTTGTAAGTTTAGAGACTGATGATCCCGCAGTTAAGATCCAAAAGCTTCACAGACATTTGAACATTTGAATTTGTAAAGGATTTCGAAAATCATTTCTGTACTTATTTCTAACGATAAATTACTTTAATGTGACTGGCGGCCAATGACTTGAAGAAAATCATCCCAAGGTATTCCCAACCAAGTACAATCGATGATGATACTAACATTCTTTCAAAAAAATGTTCAAATGTTTGTAGAACTTATGGGACTTAACTACGGGGTCACCAGTCCCTAAGCTTACAAACTACTTATGAACTAGCTAAGACTAAGGACGGCACAAATATCCATGCCCGAGGGGGAATTCTAACCCCCGACCGTAGTGGCCGTGCAGACCGTGACTGGAGCGCCTCAGTCCCCTCGGCCACCGCGGCCGCCTAACATTTTTTCTTTTATCCCATCATCTTTTCATATTTTTTTTATAATGAGAAATTTTATTTATCTTCCAACTTCCTTTTACTACTTATTATAAAAGTTTTGTTATTTGTAAAGATTTCAGATAAAAGCAAACAAAAGATAACATAAACAAAGGAGATAAAGGAAAACTGTATCGTGTATGGCCTGTTTTACAAACAAGATAACTGGTCAATAGCTACAATAAATAAAATGAATACGCCAGATGCACTTTGGCAATTTGCGAAAGCAGTATGGATTGCTATACCGCAAAAACACACCCGAGTCTCTTTGATTCAATGCTGAGGCAACGTTGATTATGCCTAGCAATGGCGGCAATACTCAGTAATTAATTTTGTCATGTCTCTCACTGCACATGTAACTCTTTGTACAACGAGTTACCTCTTAAATAAATTTTGCTGTGACATCTCGAGTTCTACTGGGCGTTTTATTTTGGATGCCCAGTAGAGCATATTTACATTGCAGGTCACTTCAGTTGACAAGTTCCTAAACATCTTTAACCTCCTGCTACCTACAGACGTCCGTGGGTTGTGGTCTCGCCTGGCTAATAATGTCATAAAGACAAATAGCGCCTCGCCGACATACATAAAATTCTAAAAATGTTCAAATGTTTGTTAAGCTTATGGGACTTAACTACGGGTTCATCAGTCCCTAAACTTACAAACTACTTAGGAACTAGCTACAACTAAGGACGACACAAATATCCATGCCCGAGGGGGGATTCGAACCCCCGACCGTAGTGACCGTGCAGACCGTGACTGGCCGTCCGCGGTGCTTCAGTCACGGTCTGCACGGCCACTACGGTCGGGGGTTCGAATCCCCCTACGGGCATGGATATTTGTGCCGTCCTAGTTCGTAAGTAGTTTGTAAGTTTAGGGACTGATGACCCCGTAGTTAAGTCCCATAAGCTGTACAAACATTTGAACATTTGAGACCGTGGATGGAGCGCCTCAGTCCCCTCGGCCACCGCGGCCGGCTACATAAAATTCCCTCGCCAAACTGCCCACAGTACAATATTCCTGAAACGTCAACATTGGCTCCAGTGCCTCCACGTGTCACTTGTATGGGAGCCATGTCGCGGCATGATAGCCTCCATTAACAAAACCACCACAATGAGTGTGACGGTGAAGTGGTTCACAATGCCGGACGCAAAGCTGCAACCCCGCACCAGACATAATTCCACTCTGTGGTTAATGGGACACTCTGCCTCGGGGATGATGTGAAGTACATGGCATATTTATGGAATGTGCTCCGCTCTTATGACGAAGTCTACGCCAACTTTCTCACGGTGGCCGAATTCATGGCCACCAACGAGCCATAACTTGCACCTGTCACTTAATGGAATACCTGTCAATTATAAAAAGTGCCGTACATGTTCTTTCTTTGTCATGCTTGCTTCTTATCATGACGCAGGGAAATGGACAGCCCATTTACTTTCAGAGCAGGTCGATTTGTGTTTTCTTCTTCTTCTTCTGACTTAAGAAGGTGTATCCCCTTCTGTTGTGACATATCCTTGCTACAGTTATTTTTCCTTTACACCCTTTATGTTTCACTATTGGTTCCGCTTCTAAATATATATATTTGGTTTACATTGTAGTGTAATAGTTGTTCTCCAGGGAGGGTTTCGATTTTTGCCTTTGTGGCATAGGGACTTTCCATGTTTATATGCAATTCTTGCATTTATGTTACGTTACAGTACGGGAGCACTTTCATTTTCCACAATTTTCTATTTTGATACTTTTGATGTGGCGTAAGGAAAAAAGTGATGCAATTAAGTAAGTATGATTATGTACAAGTAGCTAGTTTGATTTGTAATTCAATTTCCTAATATTTTAACGCTATCTTTTTCTTTCAAAATAAATATAAATAAATAATTAAATCTGTTGATAATTGTTGAAACAGATAACAACACCACTTGAATTACTCGTATTTACTAGCCTATAGTACCGACTTTTTCCAATTCTTTTACTTTCGTAATTGGGGAGGGTACTACAGGTGGAAACTTAGTAAATTCAATAGTGCATTCGGTTGGTTCAGAATGGACTCAATTTGTTAATCATTTTATCACACTTTGTAAGAAAAGCTTATTTCATTAAAACTTTTAACATTATTAATATACAATAAGTATGTTGTTCAATGTATCACAGTTTCCAACACGAAAGTGTCCTGTGTTACCACCAACACCTAGAGAGAAGGCCGCGGCGCTCTTGTGTGACATCAGGCAGAGTAGGTTGCGCGCGCATAGCTGACTGGGTAGCTGCTGGGGCACGGACCACTATGCCGAAGCAGGGAGCCAGTCAGAAATGCACGCGCAACCTAATCTTCTTGACGTCACACGAGAGCGCCGAAGCCTTCTCTCTAGGTGGTGGTGGTGTTACGCTCTTCTTACGTTGCATTTCGTGGCTAGCAGAAGACACATGCATTACAAGTGAACACCTAAAATACGAAAACTTCAGTTTTACGAGCTGCCGCAAGGAAACCAAGATACGCTGCAAACTTGACAATTCTGAAGATAAAGCGATGCCGTAAACCTAATTTTCCGATCACTAGCATTCATTTTCGTATTGCGAGGTGTTTGCACGACCAATATTTTATAAACTTGTTCTTGTAGGCCCCGTGCTTTTTGCACAGCCTCGCAACAGATGGAAATTTAACAACTTTTTCAAATTCCATCTAAATAGGTATACTGATTTTAAATGCCAATTTAAATCTTCGAAATTGTATTTATTATAGTTATTTTAGTCTTTTATATATATGTATATGTTATCGGTTCTGTGACCTTCTATCAACCAAAACAAAATCCCGTTCCTTTTCTATTCCTTTTCCCCTTATTTATTCTTTTGCTTCAGATCCTCAGTGCTCCTAGAACACCGTACGGCATTGCAGTTTCCTTGCCACTCCGTGGCCAACGATATTTCTAATCGGCCGTGTTGCCACTCTATGTGACGTCACATAACCGCGCGGCCGCAGGAAGCCCAAAGGAACATCTCGGAGAAGGAAAATATAAAAGAAAAAAAGAACAGAAAATATACAATAAAATTTCTTAGACTAAAGTTAAAAGGAAATAAAAATATATTAAAATTTCCTGCCACCTAACAACTATTTCACTCGTACTTGTTTGTTTAGAGGTTTAAATGTAAGGTTCCATTTTTTTTTTTTTTGAAAGACAAAAAATTTCAAAAATATGTCTATACCCTTACAGTATGTCGTTAATAGTATAAACCTATAATGATAATAATTTGAATTCACACTAACTGCAGAAAAATGCAAGCCTAGCGATACTGACTGAACAGTATTGATTCAGCTGCTGTTACCTTTGTTCCAGGAGACAGCGGCAGGCACTGTTGCCAAATTTCGTTTAAATTAATGGTGCCGTATTTCACGTAACTAACAACATTATTAATATAATTATTTTTAATTTCGTATGTTGACCTCGAAAATTAAGGAGGTACTACAGGCGGTGGGGTGCTATAGCCGAGTATACGGTATGTATTTTTAAAATTTACGACACAGCCCTTTTGTTTTCCTAACTTTCAGTCTGTGTCAGAATACTTCCTCACCTCCGTTGCGGGTGGACCGCCGTGGACGGAGAGAAGGCAGCTGGTGATTAGCAGAACCGACGCTAGCAACATGACTGTGCTCTGAGCAGCTGTGTGCTTCCTTATCAAGCAGTCGACTGGTACCGCAGCAGCTGAGGCGGAGCACCTGAAGTCGTGGAGGCCAGGAAGTTCAGACAAATAAACATCGCGTGTGTCGCAACGCCGCTGCAGACTGAAAGCCATTCTGCGCTTCTTCCTGCTTACTCCTATCGCACCTTTTGTTGTGCTGCGAGAGAGCGCTTTTCCTTCAGTAAAGTACTCGCAACTCCATGGCTTTAACAGGTTAATACTGGACTCATACGAGAACAAACTCGAATTATTCTGCAATGAATTATCAGATTTTCGGGTTACACTGATACATTAATGAAGCAAACGTTATGAAAACTGTCCAACGCAAAACTGAGTGCAACCTGAATAAAGAATACTGAGGACCGACAGAATATTCATTTTCGGCCAAAATGTTGGTTTCGGCCACAGTTTCGGTTTCGGCCAGAAATCAGCCGAATCTTCGGCTTGACCGAAACTATTTTTGTTGTTGTTGTTGTTGTGGTCTTCAGTTCGCAGAGTGGTTTGATGCAGCTCTCCACGCTACCCTGCCCTGTGCAAGTCTCTTCTAGTCTTGTGTAGTTTGCGAACGAACTAGTTCGGAAGAGCACTCCCACAGGCGAACTATGCGAACTAGTTCGCAGATCCCTCGCCTCTTAGTTCGTCCGCTCCTTTTCCGAAGACTGATGGGGAACAGCGAAAGGACGCAAGAGCTCGTAGAATCGCGTGATTCCCTTCTGCCAGTTACCGTCATTTCAAGCTGATATGCAGCTCAGCTGTAGTTTCATAAGTCACTGCCACAAGAAATCCATTTTAAAAATAAAGTACTACGAGTACTCTGTATGCAAAGTAGTTGAATACCATTGTATCACCCATTCGTTTAAATAACTGGTAATATCACACAGGTAATAGCACACGCTTTGGCAACACTGATTCGTTATATAAAAAAAGCTGTCATAACAAAAGAAGGAGCTCGTTTAGTAGCGATAGCAAAAGCCAAAAAGAGCGGACGAACTAAAAAGAGCGGAAGAACTAAACGAGCGGACGAACTAAACGAGCGGAAGAACTAAAAAGAGCGCACGAACTAAAAAGAGCGGACGAACTAATCGAGCGGACGAACTAAAAAGAGCGAACGAAGTAAAAAGAGCGGACGAACTAAAAACAGCGGACGAACTAAACTACTTCGCGACCGAGCTGCGACCTAAAAGGAAAGCTACCGGTCGCACTCTAAAATATGCGCGATCGGTCGCGAATTATTATGCCAAACGTATCTCGCTTCTTAGTTCGTTGGATTCTTTTCCGAAGAGCGACGGGCAATAGCGAGAGGGCGCGTAGCAGAATTAAAAATCTCGTTTTTACCTTCTGCTGATGATTCATTTCGAGGTGAGCGTCTGCCTGCTAGATTACATAGTTCAGTGCTACAAAATTTCTGTTTTGAAGTATTCTGCACTCTGCAATATCTGACTAATAAATTCCACAATGCCAAGCTATAGAAATAACTCTAAAATTAAACGCGAGAAATTATCCACAACTGTTTCTTTTGGTTTGCGTGATATCGTTAGCGACTCAAGCAGCAAGCGCATGAAGCAGCTAGGTGGGGGAGCTTCCCCCTCCAAATGCACGCGCAGACCACGCCGCTCAGCCGCCCGAGGAGGGATTCGAAACCCCGACGGCGGACTGCCGCGCGCAAAGCAACACGGCGTTCCAGCACGCGCGGGTAATCCGCCGCGGCTCCACACACTTCCTTCTAATGCTAAGTTGACAATTCCTCGATGTCTCAGAATGTGTCCTACCAATACCTTCTCTTAGTCAGGATATGCCAAAAATTCCTTTTCACCCCAATTCGGATAAGCACCTCCTCATTAGTTACGTGATCTACCCATCTAATTTTCATCATTCGTCTGTAGCACCACATTTTGAAAGCTTCTATTATCTCCTTGTTGGATGCTAACGAGTTTCGCTTCTTTAGAAACGCTTTTCTTCCCATAGCCAATCTGCATTTTATGTCTATTCTACTTCGTCCATCGGAAGTTATTTTGCTACCCAAATAACAAAACTGGTCTATTACTTTTATTGTCTCATTACCTAATCTAACTCCTTCGGCATTGCCTGATTTTCTGACATTATATTCCATTACCCTCGTTTTACTCTTGTTAATGTTCATCTTATATCTTCCTTTCAAGACACTGTCCATCCCGTTCAATTGCTCTTCCAGATCCTTTGCAGCCTCTGACAAAATTACTATGTCATCGCCAAACGTTAAAGTTTTTATTTCTTCTCCCTGAACTTTAATTCCCTCTCCAAATTTCTCCTTGCATTCCTTCACTGCTTGCTCAATGTACAGATTGAACGACATTGGAGAAAGGCTACAACCCTGTCTTACTCCCTTCCCAACCTCTGCGTCCCTTTCTTGCCCTTCTACTCTACTAACTGCGGTCTGGTTTTTGTATAGGTTGAATATAACTCTTCGCTCCCTATGTTTTACCCCTGCTACCTTCAGAATTTGAAATAGTGTATTCCAGTCGACATTGTCAAATGCTTTCTCCAAATCTACAAACGCTAAAAACTTAGTTTGACTTTCCTTAGCCTATCTTCTAAGATAAGAAACTGCTAAACAAACTGCATACACTACGCTTGTCCGTACTTTTATGGAGTATTGCTGCCCAATGTGGGCTCCTTATCAGGTGGGTTTGACGGAGGACATCGAAAAAGTCACGATACAGGGGAGACAGCGTTACGGAAGTGATACAGGATCTGGGATGTGAATCATTACAACAATGGCGCTTATCCCTGCGGCGTGGGTTACTTACGAAACTCCAATCGTCAACATTCTCCTCCGAATGCGAAAATATATTGTTGACTCCCACCTACTTAGGTAGAAATGATCATCAGAATAAGATACGAGAAATCAGAGCTCGAACGGAGAGATTCAGGTGTTCATTCTTCCCGCGCGCTATTCGAGAATGGAATGGGAGATAAAGTAGTATAACGGTGGTTCGATTAACCCTCTCCCAGGCACTTAAATGTGATTTGCAGAGTATCCCATGTAGATTGGTTCAGCCGTTCTCGAGTTTTAGCGAGACTAGCGAACAGCAATTCATTTATATATATATATATATATATATATATATATATATATATATATATATATATATAGACTAGTTTCAATATTTCATTGTGCTATTTTCATGCCCCGTACCCGTCCTAAGACCGCGATGCATCCAATACGCCGTGAAGTCAGGACTGCTAACAGTCAGCACTATGTCACTTGTATCCAAAGATTTCTGACAACAACACCAATGCTTCACCAATCAGTAGAAAACGTGGTTACACAACTGGAAATAAATATTAGTACTCCCTCTAAGAGTTTTCTATTCAATCAAGAGTCATTGTTCGAACAGGTTATATGGAATACATAAAATGATTACATTTGCAGATCAATAGCTCAAGCGCTACTAAGGTGTCCAAGCTGAAACACCCAGATTAGTATGTTTTGTAGGCTCTAAGGCCGCAATGCAGGGTCTGATTCTAACATTCATTAGATCATACTCTACATCTACATAGATTGCAAATCACATTTACGTGCTTGGCAGAGGATTCATTAACCACTTTCATAACCTTTCTCTAACGTTCCATTCTCTAATAGTGCGCGGAAAGAAAGAACTCCTAAATCGTTCCGTTTTCGATCTGATTTCTCTTATTTTATTAGACGGTCATATCTTCCTATGTAGTGGGGTGCTAGCAAATATTTTCACATTCAGAAGTAAAAGTCGGTGTTTGAAATTTCGCCGCAACGAATAAAGTCTTTCTTTTAATGATTTCCACCTCAAATCGTGCAACATTTCCGTGACGCTTTCCCCCATGTAACGTAATAAAACGAAACGAGCTGCCCTTCTTTGAACCTTCTCAATGTCCTCCGTCAGTCCCACCTGGTGAGTGTCCCACATTGGGCAACACTAGTAAGCAGTCTGGTGGAGCTGTTGCATCTTCGAAGCGTTATGCCAATGAAACGTAACCTTATATGTGTGTTCTCTCCAGTCTAAGTTATTCGTAATTGTAACTCCTAGGTATTTGGTAGAATTTACGACCTTAAGGATTGACTCATTTATCGCGTAATTGAAGTTCAGCATATTTCTTTTAATGGTCATGTGTATTACTTCACACTTTTCTTTATTTAGTGTTAATTGCCAATTTTCACACCATGTAGAAATTTTGTGGCAATATGCTAACCTAATAGTTGTCAACTAACCAGAGAAGCGATAGTGTCATTGTCAAAAATCTCCAGATATCAGTGTCATTGATATATTGCGGTTTTACGTTGATGAGGGGCGTGAAAAAGGAATAATGAAATGCCTAAATAATCAAAATAGGCGGTTGAAGGTTGAACAGCTGTGGTACCTAACCATTCTAGACCAAGATGCACATGAAGAGAGTTGAGTGCAGCCTGATGGCGTTGCAGGTGTGAAACGTCGTTAGAAATATACACTTTCCGATCAAAAGTATACATATCCCACTATATAATACGGAATAAGATGTCACGAGAGACCGAATCGCCAGTATAAAACGAGGGGGGGGGGGGGGGGAGTAGATGACGAACCTAGCAAAGTGAACGGTACTGAGAAAATACCCATTACTAACATTACCAAACCTTGCATGATCTGTCGCAGACAGCATACCGCTACTGCCCTTCATACCTACCCCACTGTCGCAGATGTTTTTTTCCCTTGGCTCTTGCCTTGGCATTTTTTTTTCCTCTGCCCTTACATACCTTTACCCTTCGTATACCTTTCGACCAATTCTATCTCCAGATGCACCGTATTAATGGGTGATCGTGCCCACACATACGGATAACGTCGCGGTTCCCACATTCCCTGATCCATCTTAACAAACTAACCTAAATACGGAGCTGACAGTAGAACTTTTGTGATGGTCACCACGTTGGTGTGGGCGTGAAGGGGCCCCATCCTTGCGAGGAAGAATCCTCAAATATCACCTACCATAATTATTTCCCTATTCATCAGTTTCCTAGTTTGTGAAATAAATCTTGAAACTATATTAACATTACCATAAACTATCCGCCTTTGGTTTCCACAGGCCAAATTAGTGCTAAAGGTGTGTCACTTTCAATTGTTTTAGAAAATTTAGAAAGTTCTGAAACGAAATTTTACGAGAGCAGGTTCATAATACCGCCTATACTTATTACCATTTTCATCCAACCAGCGAAATTAGGAGCACTTGCATAAAAATAAATGAATACATATTGGTTTAGTTTTTGTAAATAGATTTGAAACTGACATAAACGAAATTATGAAAAGTAAACAGTTACTTGGCGGCTCCCTCGATTCACTGCAAGCACAACCTCCAACGACACATGAATCGTACAGATTCTGTTTTCATTCTTAGGAATCTCGCAACTAGTGCTTGCTGTGGCCAACTCAAAGATCTTCAATAGTAGTTGGGCAGCGCCAGTTCTAACCCACTGAAAATCGCCCGTCGACGTTAGTGTCATCGACGCCTGAAACCGTTACTCCTCCCATCCCTCTGCCCTCGGCCACTTGCCTCACCACAGATGTACCGTTACTCTGTTGATGTCGTCTTCCAAGTACAATTATCCCCCCGCCCCTCCACCGCTGCCAGACTGACTCCTCACACCCACCGCCCCCAATTAATTTAATTACATTTGCATATCAGTTTAATTGTAACACCCTATGTTTTTATCAGTAACAAGGGCAACTGCCTCAACAAGTAAGCACTTGCATGATTACCCCCTCCCCCCGCCCATGCCCCCACTACCGCCCCCACCACCACCCCACCGACTGCCCTAAAGATTGCCACACCCGCGCGACTTAGTCCGGGACTCGAACCCACGCCCCCCCCCCCCCAATTTTTTTTCTTTTTACAAAAGTTATTACTTATCGATTGGAAAAAAGGAGCCAATTATTTTGTACTTCGGACAGTACAATTACCTGGAATAACATCGAACATATCCACCTCCACTAGTGGACACTTGTGTGAGTGCTGCCCCAACCTATGCCCTAGGCCATCCACCATTGCTCCCTATTATTTTTGGCGTATCAATTTAATTTATGCATTAAGAATTAGAACATTATGTATTAAATTTGCATATAAATTTAACAGTAACTTAAGGGCAGTCACCACCACTCGCCCCTGACCTCGCCCCCACCGACATCCATAAAGATTGCCGCCCCCAGGTGACCCAGTTCAGGACTCGAACCCGTGCACCTAGAAACTTTTTTTAAAAGTTATTACTTATAGATGTACACCAACATAGGAAAAAAGAAGCCAATTATTCTGATGCTAAATGTTTAAACAAAAATCATATCATTTTATTATTTTAAGCAGTCTCTCTCCAAGCTCTTCGTATAGACTACATATACAACAGCCGACAGACGTGTTTTATAATAGCGCAGGTTATATAATAAAACGGATGTAACGGTAACGAACGTCACAAACAGTATGAAAGCCCCGTCAGGGGTTAAAAGAAGATTAAACCCCCTGATGTGGCTTTCATCCTGAATACCATTCTTAGTGTTTTATATCAGAGGTAGACCATTGGCTGATGAAAATTTACTGTTTTAGGTATGGGATTTTATTTGGCATTTAATACATGTTGACTGAGCCCCACTTTTAGAAGAAAGGGATTTTATAGATGGTTTTATAGGCAAGTTGGTTACAACTCAAGAATAATAATGGGGATCAGCTAGTTTAGAGTCAAAGTAACATATGGTTAAGATCTGAATGAAATAAGCACCTGATGATGCAAATTTAATTTGCGAAACCGGTCGTGAGTTCTTAGTAAAGAATTTTTAACAGTCGCACTGGAGTATTATAAAAAAAATGAATCAATTCGACTGTGGTTGCCCGATGAATACACCTTTACACTACCCCGTTGCACATAAACACCTAACTGTATGCCACCCCCCTCAACAGGTGCACCGCTAATGAAGATGCCTAGAATGCTAACCTACACACTGCAACACCAGAAAAATTATCACCACAAAACACCAAAAAACCTCACATATTTCGAAGTCCTAAGTTAAAGTACGGACGATAACAGATGTTCCATCCTTATAATAATAGTAGACAATGCTTAAACACAACGAAATTTAGTAGATCCTCTAGAGGTAAAAACATTCATTAACGAGGTTGTCTGAGCTATCATTATCTCTCGGAATAGTATTACACAAGCAAAAACGTTCAAACCAACAACTTAAAGACGAAAGTATTACACCTTAGGTTTCCAAAACGACAGCACACTGTGCGAGAAGAGAGTCAAAGACCGCAAACATGAGTTCGCTAGTTTTACAGAAACACCTGTCAATTTCTTATTAACCAAGCAAACAATTTACAAAAAAATAATAACAAACAAACAAACAACAACAACAAGACTGCTCTCTAAGGAATTTGTTAGCTGAGGCCACGTGGTTGGGATTGACACACATTAAAGGGCTGCACGGCAACAAAGAGGTAAAAGTATCCTGCAAACACCTGTTATAAAATCGATAAGGTGACTACTCGTAATTTTATTATAAGGTACAGCCAAATGATTTGCTGGATGTTCTCCAGAGGTTCCTTGCCGAGTTTCTCCAGTATTCCGAGTGCTCTCACAACGCTGCCACTAGTTAGGAGAAATGGTAACTACTCCTTGTCTCCATGGCTTGCAATGACGAACTTGTCGAATTTACTACGCATGTATAAGTTAAAAGATCAGCAATAATCCTAAATCGACGTCTTTAGGGGTCTATCACAACACAACATCATCCAAAACTGGAAACATACTGTGTGGCATATTTTAAACACTTTTTACTTAATTTATATCCCAACTAGCCTGCGACACTATGTATTAACAACCATCTCCAATCTATCGACCGAACTACAGCGAAAGGATCTACACATCCCAGCTCTTAATCAAAATATCCACGGGTGTACTGCCGATCTATAGTGTCCAACTGGCACAATATTTCGGCAATCGTACATGTCGCTATCATCAGGTGAACTGACGGACTGAGCTCCTGGAAACGCGCCGGCACGGAGATCCGCAAGTTACGACGGCTCGAGGGGAACTGGGTTTTAGCCCGGTAGCGGGCGATTTAAATACCCTCGGCTTGCGGAGCGACCCCTCCGTGGTCCGCGCCCCACGCCGCGGTCGCGCAGTGGAACCGATTGCGACGGCGTCTGAGATGACGTCGATGTGAGCGCTCTGTCTGCTGTGGTCGTCACTACGTTACGTTTGCTAGATTTACTATTAATTAATTGAATCGCTGGTTCCCAAGCTTTGCTAAGATTATAGTCACAGTCACAGCTTATGAGGTCGTCACTTGTGCGAATTTCAATGGCCTCTCTAACGACGCAGTCCAAGTACCTCGACGTCTGTACCAGAATCCTAGTGCGTTCATACTCCATCGCGTGATTCTCCGACAAACAATGTTCAGCGACCGTCGACTTGCTCGGATACATCAATCGGTGTGCCTCTGGTGTTCAACGCACCGATCCTCGACAATACACATCTTCTGTCCAATGTATGACTTGCCACACTGATACGGAATCTGGTACATGCTGGCCTTCCTCAAACCGAGATCATCTTTGGCGCTCCCCACCAGTGCACGAATTTTATTCGGCCGACAAAAGACAGTTCCAGCCTGGTGTTTCTTCAAAATGCGGGCGACCTTCCCCGAGAGTGCGACGGTATATGGAATGAATGCAGTGCGTACATCCTCCCTCGCGTTTTCACCCGTTTCCACAGGTTGTGCTGTAGTGGTTGGGCGGAGAGTCCGCTGAATCTGCCACTCTGAGTACCTATTTTTTCGGAATACAATCCTCAGGTGTTCCTATTCCTGGGGTAGACTCTCTGTGTCGGAGATAGTGTGCGCCCTATGTACTAGAGTTTTAAGTACCCCATTCCTCTGTGAAGGGTGGTGACAGCTGTCTGCGCGTAAATACAGATCAGTGTGCGTTGTCTTCCGATACACACCATGACCCAGGGTGCCATCAGCTCTACTCTTGACCAAGACGTCAAGAAACGGCAATTTACCCTCCGTTTATGATGTTGGGGTGTATGTAGTTCAGATGTGTAAGGAAGTCAAGGAGTTTATCCATACCATGTGGCCAGATGACGAAAGTGTCGCCCACGTAACTGAAAAAGCAAGTAGGTTTCCATTCAGATGATGCCAGGGCTTCCTTCTCGAAATTCTCCATGTATAAATTTGCGACCACAGGGGAGAGTGAGCTACCCATGGCGACTCCCTCCGTTTGTTCGTAGTATTCGCCATTGAAAAGAAAATACGTAGAGGTCAAGACATGCCTAAAACGTTTGGTTGTCTTCTTGTCAAACTTCTGACCAAACAAATCTACTGACTCTCGAACGGACACTCTCGTAAATAACGAAATGACGTCAAAACTCACCATGATGTCTGACTCATCCAGCCTGAAGCTGTTAAGGCATTTAACAAAATCCACGGAATTACGGATGTGATGAGGGCATTTACCCACAGAATGACTTAATATTCCCGTCGAGTATTTGGCCAACAAATATGTAGGTGCTCTGATGTTACTGACAATGGGACGTAACGGCACCCGATCTTTATGAACCTTAGGGAGTCCATAAAGTCTTGGCGGTACCGGATCTTGAGGCAGCAATTTATTGGAGACACCCTCCTTTAAATCAGCATCCTTGAGAAGCGCCCTCGTCTTGTTCTCCACCTTCTTTGTGGGGTCAACGCTGAATTCCCAGTAGGAATCGTCATTTAGCAGGCTCTGCATCTTTTCAGTGTAGTCCTTATGGGAGTCAGCAACCGTAGAATTGCCTATGTAAGCCGGTAAGACAACAATTTCAGGGCGCTCCCTCAGGTCACGAATGACCGCCCTCTCTTTACTAGTGATGTTCGATTTCATGGGCTTGGATTTCGTCAACGCACGACAAGTTTCACGACGTATTTCCTCAGCTGATTCAGGCGGAAGTCGAGCTGCAACCTGCTCAACAGCACTAATAATTTCCGCGACCGGTGTGAACTTGGGGCTAGGTACAAAGTTGAGTCCTTTCTCCAAAACCGAGACCGCATCATCACTCAACTCCATGCCACTCAGATTTATAACAGTCTTGCACGAAACCTGCAGAGATGGTTTGTCAAGGAGGTGTTTGACGTCCTGTTGCCTTCTTATGGGCGGAATCGGCTGCAACCCAAGTAACACCATCAATCCAATCCCAGGAAAAAGAAGGAAAGTGACTGGCCAGTTGCAAATGCAGTTTGAATAGTTCCAGTGAGATGAATTCAAGGGTACGGCGGGTGAAATGCACTCTCTCGCGAAGCAATGCGAGGATGGCCCGTTTCTTAATTCTCTTGGTTGCTGCAGAATCGATGTGATGCGTAACCTTAGCAAAATTTGGAACAACATACTCGTAACGACATCTCTTTAGAAAGGCAAGAGTACTTAGAAAGCGACATCTACAGTGGGGCAACTTTTCAAATTTCTTCATGCTGCGATACGTCTCCTCGCCATAAAGGTGTATGATGTGATTCTTGAGTTTCTCCTGGTGTATTTGATAATCAAAATATCCACGTTACGTTAACGTAGTGACGACCACGGCGGACAGAGCCCTTACATCGACGTCATCTCAGATGCCGTCGCAATCGGTTCCACTGCACGACCGCGGCGCCTGGCATGAACCATGGATGAGTCGCTCCGCAGGTTGAGGGTATTTAAATCGCCCGCTACTGGGCTAGTCCCCAGTTGCCCTCAAGCCGCCATAGCATGCAGATCTCCGTGCCCGTGCGTTTCCAGGAGCTCAGTCCGTCAGTTCACCTGATAATGGCGACATGTATGATCGCCGAAATATTTTGCCCATTGGACACTATAGCCCAGCAGTACACACGTGGATATTTTGATTATCAAATACGCTGGGGGACACTCAAGAATCACATCCCAGCTCTTTACTAGCTAGTAAACGACAGTCTCGGTCAACTTTGCTTCATTGGTGGATCCTCTCGAACATCTGTTTTTTTTTCTTTTTTGTTTTTTTTTTTAAATAATTAATGCTCCAGCAGTCACTTTTTACTAATATTTTTATTGGCACGATGTGTTTCGGCAGCTCGCTGTCATCATCGGGTGCATTTTTACAGTTACTGGTTCATTATTGACTTATTATGTTTTGTGTTGTGGATGACAGTGAGGTTATGTTTGGACATTTTACCAGTTTTGTTGATAATCTTGTTGTCTGGCACACACGACACAAGAACACAGTTACATATACAGCACATGTAGACATTTTGTAACTGTGTTCTTGTGTTGTGTGTGCCAGACAACAAGATTATCAACAAAACTGGTAAAATGTCCAAACATAACCTCACTGTCATCCACAACACAAAACATAATGAGTCAAAAATGAACCAGTAACTGTAAAAATGCACCCAATGATGGCAGTGTACTGCCAAAACGCGACATGACAATGAAAATATTAGTAAAAAGTGACTGCTGCAGCATTAATTATTCCAAAAAAGTTTATAATACATTTGCAGACTTCAGAACAATCCAATAACATGGATAAATTTATATTTATATCTAACAGTTTGATCATGCATCTTTTTGTATTGCATACTCCACTAGAGAGTGTTTCTGAAACGTTTTGTATCAGTCACTAAACTACATACCTCGTACGTTTGACAATCAGTCGAACAAACAGGCAACATATCCCCCCTTCTAACAAATCAATACTCCCAATAAACATATGTATCACAACAAATTACAAGGAACGATCCAGATCAACACCAAGCTATTTTCTTATATGTATATATCTAATCCTTATTTTTAAAAAATTAAAAAAAAAAATAGTCTAGACCATTTCGACCTAATAGAACACCGAAAATTTTTATCGAACGCCAAGAGCAGTCCTTTAGAGACTGAACAAACAATTAAATACGCTTCCCAAAGAAAGTAACTACCCAGCTTTAAATCATCTAACCATAGGGTTTATTGAAATCGATACTTCTCGGCCGAAGAACACTAATTTACCACAGCAAGCATCTTCGCTACACTACCGAGCGACGACCAGTCATAAAGTAAACAGCTATACCAGCGCTCTTAATGCAGCATTGACACAATAAAGGTCATCTCTACAAGCTATAAAAAGACATCAGCGCACAATCGTGTTACCGACAAATATTGCAACACTTCTATGGATCATTTCCTTGCAGATGACACAAACGAGGTATTTACTGTAGGAGCTGACTACAACAGCCGTTATAACTTGCATGAGGAAAATATAGTTAGCGATAACCTATTTTACACACGCACACACAAACAAACAGTTGGATGAGCGCTAAATTGCGATTTAAACTAACACTTGCTTAGCTGCAGTAAATCAGCACAGAAGTACATCTCCAATAACTTACCAATTAACAGGTACTCTAGCAATCGAAGCACTTCTCTTCTGACACATAATCTATCTTTCGGTACTCTAGATCCATAGAACTGTGAAACCGAAACGTTCTACACGAAAAGCTATGTCTTAACAAGAAACAGCTATTGCAGATGCAAACTATTTCATATTTTAGGTAATCACAAGGACGTTTGAGTGCTCCTCAAGACACTTGATCCCCCTACAGATCTTAGGACCTACAGAAAACACCTCGTAAGGTTGGTCTATATACACCGCAGAAGAGTAAGGGCGTTATTACAATAGGCCGCCAGAAGACGCAGCCAATACTGCCACCACCTTTCAATATGGCCACCGCATGGTCAGTCTACCATGCAGTGTTCACTACTGATGACAGAACATGCTGGGCAACGAGTATTCATATATACTCCTCATTCTAGTTTTAATGAAAATGAGAAGGCAAAGGAAGGGAAAGGTGTATGCACACCCTATGCCACTATTTATCAAACTTTTTGAGTTCGTGACTCTCCTCACAATTAAAAAACTTTGGCCAACCCCATCTCCACTCTGCTCTCGCCATACCATATCGCAACGATGTATATGAATTTGCAGACAGTGAATTTTATATTCTTTCTGTTGATAAAACATTCTTGTTAACGGGGGGTACAGTATTCTACATTATACAGTGAAGGTTTTAGTCTATTTTCCAGATTGGAACACATCCTATTTTTACATTAATTTTGACAGAAAAATTTATGTTGCATGACGAATGTTTCATTTCACGTTGCAGGTAAGTTTCTGAAGCGAATTATATTCGATAAGCCACTGTGTTGCCAATTTCTAAAGAAGTTTATGTTTTTTTATATAGATTCTCAAAATTATCTATTGACTCTTGTTAATTTAGTTGTTGATTGGTTCCGAAAGCAGTATTCAAGCTTTTGTTTATTCATCGTTGACGTGGCATATTTATTGTAAGAAAGTCTGTTCTATTCAAATCAGAACTGCTTATAACAAGGAATTACGTTGAGTTTCGTATAAAATAAATTTCACTTCTCTCAGGCTATTTTAGTATTTCGGAACCACAAAGTACCCAGACGTGCACTAATTTGGTTGCTTTATGGTGCATGTTCTTCCTCATTTGTCCGCAACCCCCAGAACCAGACTTTGCGACCCCCCTGGGGATCGTGACCCACAGGTTGAAAAACACTGCCCTATGCTATCGTTAAGGGAATCTATAGGGTTGTACTATATACTTTTTGATTAACTGTGTCCAGACAACAACAAGGTCAATTACTTACGAATGTCTAAATCGCCCCTCTTTGAACTATTGTCGTTAATAAAGGGATGTATTACCGGTAAAGATTCGAAAATGAGAAAGTGTCTCTCACCAGAAGAAAAACTCGTGGTCACCTTTAGGTTAGTAAACCGATAAATTGTATTGTATGTTACTTACGCTTTTTATTTCGAAAATATTAATTACTAGAGCAAACGTTGACGTTTTAAACTTAGGAATATTTTAGTTCAATATTTATATTATAATACGAAGAAAGAAAATCGATTCAATGAATAACTTCTGGAATTCATTCAGGCTTTCTTGCAGCTTCATGATTTTCTCTTTCGTCATGTTTACATTTTCCCTCGTTTCTGTCTGAATTTCACTAGACACTTATGGAGTACAGGCAAGAATGAGGGGAAAACAGAAATAAGGAGATTGATCGACTGAGAAGAACTAATGCAGTCAGAACAACCACTGGTTGCGCAGTTGGCTGTGCCGTCTGGTGGCCTGTGTAGTAAGGCAGTGTCACCGGCAACGCGCCGCCGGTGACGAAGTTGGCTGCCTCGCCTGGTGGCCTAGTGTAATAAGGGCCTAAAAGGCTCTTTTCACAGAGGGAAGAAACCTAGAATGCGTCTAACTCGATTCCCACATCACGAAAAAGATACTGTCGAATTGTGCTTTTGTGTAATATTGTAGCTGGAGAACTATTTAAAACCAAACACATCGCGAGGTTGTACGAATCCTGCAACTAACCAAGTCTTTATGTTTAAGAGGAAATCGCATCGATAGATCAGACATTTAGACTCCTGACAGGTAAGTACAACATCCAATAGCTTTGATGTATCTTACCAAACGATCCTATGATTCTTAGATCAGGGTATAGATGAAGAAACAGAGCTGATAAAATGGAATATAAACGCCTGTAGTTATGGTCAGGACTATACTAACCACAGAATTGCACCTATCATCGACTGTTTTTTCCAGATAGAAGGCGATGCAGACGTTAACGACCACATAACATGTTACTGAGAAGCCAGTAGAAACACAAAATGGAGAGACAGAACACCGTCTCCATTATTCAACTCTTATTCCATATATGGTATACACCACACCCACCTTACAGAATATTTCTAAAGTAACAACATTATTATTAATCATCTAACCTTGTAGAATACATACTGCATCGTATTTTAGGTAATCATATTGTCCCATCAGCCCACATCGATAAGACTGCAGAAGCAGTATATGGCATCTTACGACACCAACATACAATTCGCAAGTGTCATCTACACACACCACCGAAGGGTAGAAGGGTCTGTCAACAGAAGAGTATTCCTAGATTGCTTTTATTCGCAACCAACAACACAAAATATTGTGCAGGGGCACGAAAAACTTAAAATGCAACACACTGACCTCTATCTCTTTTTACGGTAATGATATATGTAATAAGAGTTGAATAATGAAGACAGTGTTCTATCTCTTTATTGTGTGTTTCTATTGGGTTCTTAGAGGTATGTATCTGGAAAACACAGTCGATGATAGGTGCGATTCTGTGGTTAGTATAGTCCTGACCCTAACTACAGGCGTTTAAATTCCATTTTATCGGCTCTGTTTCTTCCTTGTACCCTGATCTAAAATTCATAGGATCATTTGGTAAAATACATCAAAGGTACTGGATATTGTACTTACCTGTGTGGAGTCTAAATGTCTGATCTATCGTTGCGATTTCCTCTTAAACAGAAAGACTTGGTTAGTTGCAGGATTCGTACAACCTCACGATGTGTTTGGATTTAAATAGTTCTCCAGCTACAACATTACACAAAAGCATAACTCGACTAACATTCCGCTGTCTTAATAGAAGTGGTTTCGAAGGTTGTGATGTATATTTCTTTGATCTGTGGGTCTATTTATCTCAAAAAGGGATAGAAGTGGGTCTGTTGTGTTTTTCCGTTGCCTTGTGCATTTTTCGCGATGCACATATACAAATTTGTATATTAATTGCATATACGAACGTTACTTATTGTTTGCCCTAGAACACAAGACGAATGGCACTGGGTCTGTTTTATATTGCCGCAAGAGACGACGAACACCAACTGCTGGCGTGGCGCAGGGGATAGCGTCACGGACTGCGGAGCAGAAGGTCGCCGGCTCAATCCCGCCCACCGGCAAAAATTTATTTCTTTGTAATTTACAATTCCAGAAGGTTCTACATCTTTCTTGCGTTCACTTGTAAATTCTACTTGTTTCTTATGTTAACTGTTCTTCTAATTTCTGGTAAATTCTGTCTGTGTATAAATAGCAGAGCACTCTGCCTGAGAAGCAGTCAGTGCTGCGTGTATGTTGAGTTCGTAATAAACGTGCTTTCAGTATAAGTGCTGTGTTTAGTTGCCTTCGAAGTCAAGCCTACTTCCATTGCAACGTGACATTGTTTGGTGGAGGCGCAGGATACACTGTGCAACACCTGCATCACCGTGGCTCCGATTAGGCAACGTAAAAGCCGTCGCTTACACGGACTGGAACCGGAATACAAGGGATACACCGAGTACATCCTTCCAAAAGTCCGTATTATCAGAAGAACGATGGAGACGAAACCAGCAATAAGCCAGCTGCACATTAGACACCCGTCGGTGTTCTCTGGAGATGCTGGCCAGGACCCCAACAAATGGCTAAAAGGGTTCGACTGAGTTGCCAAGTACAACAGGTGGGATCATACGATGTGCTTGGCCAACGTTTATTTCTACCTGGATGGAACAGCCGAGCAATGGTTCGAAAACAACGAAGAAAAGTTGAATGACTGGTAGACGTTCCAGGAGGAACTTAAGAAGACGTTTGGAACCGCCAGCGACAAATCCGCTCGGCGGAAGAACAACTGAAGAACCGGACCCAACGACATGGTGAGCCGACACAATCGTACATACAAAGTGTTTTGGCCCTGTGTAACGTAGTCAATCCGAACATGACTGAAGCGGACAAAATCACGCACCTGATGAAGGGAATTGCAGAAGATATGTACCAAACTCTTCTGATAAAAGACGTCGCTACGACAGAAGAGTTCATCAAGTGGTGCCAGCGTATTGAAGAGATGCAACAAAGGAGGGTTGGACGCAAGAAGTATGACAGACTCCCAAATGTAGTCCCTATGGCCGTTGTGGAAGACCAGCAGGACTTGGCTTCTCTCATACGACAAATCGTGAGAGAAGAATTACAACAGTGCATGGCAGCCGGGACTATTAGTCCGAGCGAGCATCAGATTATGGCCATGGATGTGAGCCCTGTAAGTCACGAGGGAGCCGACGCCGCTGAGGACGAGGTATTTCAAACATTAGCTCCTGTCTGCCCCATCAATCACACCCGACGTGAAGAATGGCGTCGCCCTGCTATGACTTACGCTGCAGCCGCCAAACGGCAGCCCATGAACCGACCGACGCGACCACAGCCAACTCCCCCGGTAACTATGACGTCCCGCCTAAGAACAGACGTCTGGAGGACAGAAGACCACACACCACTGTGTTTCCACTGTGGGCGCCCTGGACATGTCGTACGCTACTGCAGAGAGAAGAGGGGAGTATTCGATGATTATTTTGCCGCAAGACGTCAGCCGTCGGAGCAGTTCTATCCAAGGCAGTCACCTGCTGATGAGTTCAGTCGACCTATGGGAAGAAGCCTATCGCCGTACCCTAGACGAGGTCGCTCCCCGACGTGCCGCAGCCGTTCACCGTCGCCGTACAGAGGTACCAGCCGCTCCCCTAGCCGCCGCGCCCAGGAAAACTAAGCGAGGCGACCATCTACGCAGGTGAGGCGGCCGCAGATGAAAATCCTCCATGGACGACAGTCGCCAAGATGTCGGGAAATCTCATCGACGTCATAATCGACGGCCAACCTGTCCGGGCACTTGTTGATTCAGGAGCCTCTTTTTCTGTATTATCGGATAATTACCGCCGCACACTAAAGAAGACAATGTTCTGTGATACGGGAGCAACTGTGCTGAAGGTCGCGAATGCAAAGTACGTCCATCCAGCAGGAACTTGTGTCGCAAGAATAACCATTAACAACAGGACGCAGCCGTTTGAATTTGTCGTGTTAACAGAATGTAGTCACAATGTCATCCTCGGATGGGACTTCCTTCAAGCATCCCAAGCTATCATTGACTGTGGAAGATCTGAGCTGCAAATTGAAGAAGTTGTTCCGCCGGATACACGTAATACAGAATTTTCTGGGAAGTTATTCGTCGTTGACAATGTGACGATACCGCCGATGACAATGAGAAGA
This sequence comes from Locusta migratoria, assembly GCA_026315105.1. Lineage (NCBI taxonomy): Eukaryota > Metazoa > Arthropoda > Insecta > Orthoptera > Acrididae > Locusta > Locusta migratoria. Next base: position 261,881,585 of record CM048751.1, read on the forward strand.
GTTGCAGTCACAAACACAGATGACTGGTTAAACTGTGAAGTTCTTGTTGATAGTAAAAAGGTTATCAGGCTCACAAAAGAAATTTACATACCAGCGGCTATCATAAACATTACTGGTGGTCAAGGAGAGATTTGGATCACAAATTGTCACGAGCAATGTGTATCGGGACAGTTGAACCAATCCAGAACGGTGAGCTCAACGTCATCAATAAAGACCCACGCCCTGCTATTAGTACAGACAGCACGCTGGAGGGAACAAACGTGGAACTGCCAATAGGGCCTCGATTGACCAAGGAAAAACGCCAGCGGGTGTTAGGTATACTTCGCCAATTTTCGGGTGCATTCACACCTCAGCAGGGGAAAAGTCAGACGAAACGGCCCACGATAAAGCACCGTATCAATACTGGGGACCATCCGCCAATTAGCCAGCGTTCGTATAGAGTCTCGCCAGCTGAAAGACGGATAATTCGGGATGAAGTGGAGAAGATGTTGCGAGATGACATTATTCAACCTTCGGAGAGTCCTTGGTCGTCTCCGGTGGTCCTCGTAAAGAAGAAGGATGGCACGTGGCGATTCTGTGTCGACTATCGGTGGCTGAACAGTATCACAAAGAAAGATGTCTATCCATTGCCGCGTATTTATGACACCTTAGACTGTTTGAAAGGAGCTACATACTTCTCAACTATGGACATGCAGACAGGTTACTGGCAAATCGAGGATGACGAAGCTGACAGGGAGAAGACGGCTTTTATTACACCTGACGGTCTCTATGAATTTAAAGTAATGCCATTTGGATTATGTAATGCTCCAGCCACATTCGAACGCATTATGGACAACTTGCTTCGACACCTTAAGTGAACGACGTGTCTCTGCTATTTAGATGACATTGTCGTTTTCTCGAAAACATTTGAAGAACATTCGAGTCGCCTGTCAACTGTGTTGAAGTGTGTTCAGGCTGCAGGACTCCGCCTCAATCCAAAGAAGTGGACTCGCATTCGGAAGGATGGTGGTTCAAATCCACCTCCGGCCATCCAGATTTAGGTTTTCCGTGATTTCCCTAAATCGCTCAAGGCATATGCCGGGATGGTTCCTTTCAAAGGGCACGGCCGATTTCCTTCCCCATCCTTACCCAAATACTCCGAGCGTAAGCTCCGTCTCTAAAGACCACGCTGTCGACGGGACGTTAAACTCCAAGCTTCCCTCCCCTCCAAAGAAGTGCCTCTTCGTCGCCAAAGACATAAAAATCCTGGGGCACCTAGTCAACAGAGATGGTGTCCGTCCTGATCCAGATAAAGTAAGGGCAGTCACAGAATTTCCAACTCCTCAGCACATTCGTGATGTGAGAAGTTTTCTCGGGCTGTGCTCATACTACCGACGTTTCATAAAAGGATTTTGTAACAAGGCACGTCCATTACAAGAACTTCTGCAGGGAGACGCCAAATTTTACTGGGATGAGACAAAAGAAAGAGCTTTCCGAGCACTTAAGGAGGCTCTAACTTGCGCACCAGTGCTAGCCTTGTACGACGAGAATGCAGAAACGGAACTTCACACAGACGCCAGTGGCTATGGGATTGGTGCAGTGCTTGTACAAGTTCATGAAGGTGCGGAAAAAGTGATTGCCTATGCGTCAAGAGTACTTTCAAAGTCCGAGGTAAACTACTCTACAACTGAAAAAGAATGTCTCGCGGTTATCTGGGCTATCAACAAGTTCCGGCCGTATTTATTCGGCAAACCATTCACCGTCGTGACAGACCACCATTCTTTGTGTTGGCTGACTAGCTTGAAGGATCCATCAGGTCGACTAGCAAGATGGGCACTAAGACTCCAAGAGTACGACTCATAGTGGTATTTAAGAACGGGCGCAAACACAAGGATGCCGACTGCCTTTCGAGGAATCCATTAGTGGAACACAACAGCATTAATTAGATGACGTTACAGCTGAACAGAGGGAAGATCCAGCACTATTAAAAACGATAGAGGCCTTGGAGAAAGGAGAACCGACCAATGGAGAGTTCCAACTTATAAACGGAACATTGTACAAGAACAACTACGATCCACTGGGCCCCAAATGGATACTTGTAGTTCCAGCTCATCTCCAGCCAGCTATTCTCAAATATTTCCATGATGCTCCTTGATGCTCATCTGGGATTCGTGAAGACCCTAGACAGAATCAGACGCAGGTATTACTGGAAAGGTCTCTACCGATCTGTCAAGCACTATGTGAGTCACTGTAAAGAGTGCCAGAGACGGAAGCATGTGCCGCAATTACCTCCAGGACATCTCGTACCGATTCCGCCGGCAGCAGCTCCATTCCAACGAGTTGGGATCGATCTTTTAGGGAGGTTCCCGAAGTCGACAACCGGTAACCGTTGGATAATAGTCTGCACTGACTACCTCACACGCTACGCTGTCACCAAACCTGTGCCGACTGCAGAAGCTCCAGAGATCGCAAAATTCCTTGTAGAAGACATTATTTTGAAGCATGGAGCACCACGTGTCATGATATCTGATCGTGCAAAAGTATTCCAGTCAAAACTAGTATCAGAGGTAATGTCACGGTGCAACATTGTCCACAGAATGACAACTGCATACCATCCTCAGACAAATGGTCTTACGGAACGTTTTAACAAAACGTTAGCCGACATGCTGTCGATGTACGTCGATGTTGAGCAGAAGGACTGGGATACAATTCTGCCAGGCATGACATTTGCTTACAACACCGCAAGACAAGACACCACAGGCTTCACTCCGTTTTTCCTGCTCAATGGCCGTGAAGCTGAGACGACAATGGATACACTGTTCCCGTTCCAACCGGACGACATTCAGGATGACTATGTTAAACAGCTCATCACCAGGGTCAAAGAAGCAAGACAGCTGGCTCGCATACGGACACTGGACGCCCAGGAGAAGGACCGTCAGCGGTATAACGACAAGCACCGACCTGTTGTGTACAGTCCAGGAGATCTGGTATGGATTTTTACCCCTAAAAGGAAGGTTTGACTGTCAGAAAAGTTATTGAAGCGATACTTTGGTCCGTATCGTGTCATACGCCGCCTGTCAGACGTCACATACGAAGTTGAGGATTATGAGCCGTCGTCGAAACGTCAAAAACGAAGAGACATTGTTCACGTCCTGCGCATGAAGCCTTACTACGATCCTGAAGACGACAATGGCTTCTTGTTCAAGGACGGTAATGTTCCTGATGAAGCCACGACAGGAACATCTGTCGTCGATAATCGCGGAGAAGGGAAGGATTCTCTTGAACTGTCATACAGAAGACCCATGACATTCCAGGACATTGCAGCTGGCTCCACAGGGATCATAACAGCGGGTCGCTGTTTCTCCAGGAGAGGGAGCAATGCCGCGAGAGGCGACGAACACCAACTGCCGGCGTGGCGCATAGGATAGCGTCACGGACTGCGGAGCAGAAGGTCGCCGGCTCAATCCCGCCCACCGGCAAAAATTTATTTCTTTGTAATTTACAATTCCAGAAGGTTCTACATCTTTCTTATGTTCACTTGTAAATTCTACTTGTTTCTTATGTTAACTGTTCTTCTAATTTCTGGTACATTCTGTCTGTGTATAAATAGCAGAGCACTCTGCCTGAGAGGCAGTCAGTGCTGCTTGTATGTTGAGTTCGTAATAAAGTATAAGTGCTGTGTTTATTTGCCTTCGAAGTCAAGCCTACTTCCATTGCAACGTGACAATATTAAGATTGATGGAACACGTGGTTCTTCATATAGAATGATAATGCTAAAAGCACATTTCAAGTAACATTTCTGTGTCTTCCTAGGTGTGGTTCGTTTTGTCCTAAAACAAGGTTGTATGTGTTGTAATCCCATGGTTTTCATGGGAAAATGATTGATCTGTAGGTCGCTTTGCCTTATAAAGAGGTAGAGTTGGATCTGATGTGTTGTAAGCTGTTGTAGGACAGTATCTTTTTCGTGATGTGGAAATCGAGTTAGATGCTTTCTAGGTTTCTTCCCTCTGTGGAAAGAGCCTTTTACTATTTTGTGGTGTATATAGACCAATCTTACGAGGTGTTTGCTGTAGGTTCTATGATCTGTAGGGGGATCAACAGTGTTGAGGAGCACTCCAACGTCCTTGTTATTACTTAAAATATGTAATAGTTTTCATCTGCAATAGCTGTTTGTTGTTAAGACTTATAGCTTTTCGTATAGAACGTTTCGGTTTCACAGCTCTATGTTTCTAGGAGAAAGTACCGGATGACAGATTATGTGTCAGAAGAGTAGTGCTTCGATTGGTAGAGTATCTGTTAGTTGGTCAGTTATCAGAGATGTTCATCTGTGCTGTTTTAGTTTGCAGCTAAGCAAGTGTTAGTTTAAATCGCAATTTAGCGGTCATCCAACTATTTGTTTGTGTATGGGTGTGTAAAATAGGTTATCGTTAACTATATTTTCATTATTTTTTTTATTTCACTAGTCCAGAACTAAGCCATATCTTTTGATGAGTAAATATACAATTACAGTACAATTATAATAAACAATTTACAATCTAGGGACACCAAATTCACTAAATATATGTTTACAGTGTGCAATTACATTGAGCAAATTACAATCCAAGAATGCAAAATTCAACACATATACAATTAAAATACACAAATTGCAAACTAGAAACATAAAATATGGAAAGAGGTGACTAATTCTGTAGGACACTGCTAGTTTCTGCTAGATCGACCGCAAGCTCCAAAATTCTGCTGCCTTGATGGCCGCATCATTTGCTGCGTGTAGGTTCTCTATGGTGCAGGGGTTGGGCAGGATTCTGCAGACCAGGAGGTATTGTGGGTCCTGTACATCGCCACACTCGCAGAGTTCATCTTCGTTTGTGAAGCCCCACTTTCTGAGATTCGTCTTGCAGCATGAAACTCTTGTCCTCAGTCTGTTTAGTGCCTTCCATGTTGCATACGGCAGATGAAATCCTTCGGCAGGTTCCTTTTTGCTGTTCTCTCCGGCCCTTTCATTTGACGAATTCCGCCATCACTCTGTTCTCCGAGTTCCAGGCCTCAATGCAGTTGATGTTCTTGTGCTGATAAAGCTCCTCCTTGACTTAAGCCTAGGTTTTCTTGCCTAATGTCCGAAGAGGGGATGTCTGCGGTAGGTTTCCTGTCCTTTTTCTCTGTTTCTGGAGCTGTTCTTCTGGGTATGTCTGGAGGCGCTATGCCCATAATTTCGTAGATTTTTCTGACAGGAGTTGGTCGAAGGCAGCTATTGTTATTGGCCCAAACATTTTAAATTGTTCTGGTCATCTAGGCCTGCAACATTATTACTCTTCATAGATTTAAAAACTACTTCCAATTCCTCTGTCGTGAATGGAGTTCCAAGGTAATCTTCCTCGTCAGTGTATCTTGAAATTTCTTGGCCGCAGTTCTTCTTTTAGTTTTGCCAATCAACAGTAGTTAATGTGCAATTTAGTGAGTTGCTAAATTAACTAGACTTGGAGGAGCACTTGTTGGATGGCCGTTAAGTCTCATCATGCAAGTTATAACGGCTGTTGTAGTCAAGTCCTACAGTAAATACCTCATTTGTGTCAACTGCAAATAAATGATCCATAGAAGTGTTGCAGTATTTGTGGGTAACACGATTGTGCGGGGATGTCTCTTTATGACCTGTAGAGATGGCCTTTATTGTGTCGATGATGCATTAATAGCGCTGGTATAGCTGTTTCATTTACAACTGGTCGTATCTCGATAGCGTAACGGAGATGTTTGCTGTGGTAAATTATTGTTCTTTGGTCGAGAAGTATCGATTTCAATAAACGGTATGGTTAGATGATTTAAAGCTGGGTAGTTACTTTCTTTGGGAAGCGTATTTAATCGTTTGTTCAGTCTCTAAAGGACTGCTCTTGGCGTTCGATAAAAATTTCGCCGCTGTGGTGTAGCCGAGCGGTCTAAGGCGCCTCGCTGCGGAGGTTCGAGTCCTCCCTGGGGTATAGGTGTGTGTGTTGTCCTTAGGTTAGTTTACCTAGGTTTAAGTAGTTTGGAAGCTATGCAATGATGACCACGCAGTTTGGTCCGATAGATTTACAAACATTTGAATTTTTAAAAATTTTCGGTGTTGTATTAGGTCGAAATGGTCTAGACTATATTTTTACTTTTTTGTATTTTTAAGGATAAGATATATACATATAAGAAAAGAGCTTGGTGTTGATCTGGATCGTTCCTTGTTAGCTGTCCTATGTGTGTCAGTCATTTTTACGATGTAATTGGGTGTGTTACATATGTTTATCGGAAGTATTGATTTGTTAGAAGGGGCGATATGTTGACTTTTTGCTCGAGTGATTGTCAAACGTACGAGGTATGTGGTCTAGTGACTAATAGAAAACGTTTCAGAAACACTGTCTGGTGGAGTATGCAATGCAAAAAGACGCATGATCAAACAGTTAGATGTTCGAGAGGGATCCACGAACGACGCGAAGTTACCGAGACTGCCGTTTACTAGTTAGTTTCGAACTTTAGTAGATAAGAGCTGGGATGTTTAGATTCCTTTGCTGTAGTTCGGCGATTGGTTGGAGATGGTCGTTGTTACATAGTGTCTCAGGCTAGTTGGGATATAAATTAAGTAAAAAGTGTTTAAAATATGCCACGCAGTGTGTTTCCAGTTTGGGATGATGTTGTGTTGCGATAGATCTCTAAAGAAGTCGATTTGGGATTATTGCTGATCTTTTAACTTATACATGCGTAGTAAATTCGACAAGTTTGTCACTGCAAGCCATGGAGACAAGGCGAAGTTACCATTTGTCCTACCTGGTGGCAGCAGTGTGAGAGCACTCGGAATACTGTAGAATCTCGGGAAGGAACCTCTGGAGAACATCCAGCATATCATTTGGCTGTACCTTATAATAAAATTACAGGTAGTCACCTTATCGATTTTATTACAGGTGTTTACGGGATACTTTTACCTCTTTGTTTGGCATTACCAGACTGTAGGCTACAATATACACTTACGGACTGGCTTGTAAACGAGGATAGCCAATATTTACAAATTGCAGCCCTGTACTGTGTGTCAGTTCCATCCATGTGGCCTCGGCTAACAAATTCCTTAGAGAACAGTCGTGTTGTTGTTTTTTGCAAATTGTTTGCTTGGTTAATAAGAACACCGAAAATTGACAGGTGTTTCTGTAAATCTAGCGAACTCACCTGCCCAATAGGATGTTTGCGGTCTTTGACTCTCGGAGACCTAAGGTGTACTACTTTCGTCTTCAAGTTGTTGGTTTAAACGTTTTTGTTTATGTAATACTATTCCGAGAGAGGATGATAGCTCAGACGACCTCGTTAATGAATGTTTTTACCTCTAGAGGGTCTACTAAATTTTATTGTGTTTATATCGATTATCTCACTCAAAATACTAACAGGGTGACATTTACCAATCTTGCAAAATCATAACTTGCAGGGTCTTGTAAATGAACCTATAATACTAACACCCCCATCCAAGAGTACCTTAGACCAAATACTCGTTCACAGATATAAACTTGGATCCACAGTTCAAGTATATAACGGAGGATTAAGTGATCACAACGCTGTTATAGTAAATGTCAGTCTTAAAGAAGGTATTTCAATCTCAGTCCCACCTACAACGCTTCAAAGGTATAACCTCAACAAACTTAAATGTTCTTATAAGTAATGAAAAATGGACAGAACTGTATGCTGCAAACGATGTCAGTGCAAACATCGTTAGTTTCTTTTTTGTCCTTTAGTTCCACTGTTGCTCTTAATAATATAATGTAGATATCTATTGATGGAACTGATTAATACAAGTTTATTTTCCCATATTCTGCATTTCGTCTTTATTTGAAAGGCATCTTCAGTGGAAATATTTGGCCAATTGAATAAAAGACGAAAACAAAACAATCCAAAGGCTTAAAGCACCATATGTAGAACAGCTGTTGTTGCTGTTGGATTCTGGAAGGGACTAAACTGCAACGGTTATCAGCCCCTGGTAGACCAGCATCCACCAAAAGTTGCCACTAAAATGCCTTACAAATATAGGCGAAATGCATATGACAAAATAAACTTGTATCATGCAGTAGCATAGACTGCTTACATCAATAAATATCTACGTTATAATATAGATGTCAATCCGAAATTTAAAATATCTCTAGACACTGCAAAAAACAACTGAACCACACTTCGCTAAAAAGTTAAAAACAAACAAAGCAAAGGCGCCAGTTAAAGTCATATCTACTCAGCCAGGTCAAAGGAATCGTGGAAGATAATTCCACAGCCGGCTGTCCCGAACAGCATGTACAATTAACACTTCTTATCTGTTTGGAATAAACTCACCGGGCTTATAGCTTTTAATTTGTGTGCAGTCTCGTTGTTTTTTTATGCAATGTGTTGGAATTCGTAATAGAATCGATGCCTCTGCTAAAATTTATTATCTTTGCCGTGGTTGCTTTGGACACATTATTGATGTATTCTTTTATTCGATGTGTAATGAGTTTCATGTTCTTATTTTTTTTATTTGTTCTGTGCTGAAATAAAAGTGTATTTTTGTGTTTCAAACCGTGATATATATATATATATATATATATATATATATATATATATACTGCTGCCACCAACGATCACCTATGGTGAGGTCAGCAGCGATGTGGTGGTGCAACAACACCTAGAAGACAAGGCCTTACAACAGGCCGTGCCTATGTCACACTTACAGGCCGTGGCCGCCATCTGACTGGCCGGCCACTGCGTGGCAATGGGCGTGCCCCAGCGGCCTCTAAGTGTGATGTAGGCACAGCCTGTTGTAAGGCCTTGTCTTCTAGGTGGTGTTGGATGGCGCCGCATCTGATAGCCTCGTGACGTGATGATGTAGACTGGGAGTCGCCTCTGCCACTAGCAGCTTTCTCGTCCGGCAGCAGCTCCGGCAGCTTACTCTCGAAGCAGAGACCTCAGTGATGCACAGGGTCTATTTATTAAAGAAACAAAATTCTCAGGAAACAGCAAGCTGCTGCCACCTGATAGCTGTTGTCTCGTTGAAACTGTGAGTCCATCCATCTAGGCTGCACTCTCCCAGATGCCCCATATTGTTGTAGTTAAAGGTTGATGGAGGCTCACAGTGACTTGTGAAGATTTCTTCTTGATATATATTCTTCTATCTTTTTATTCCCATTGTATTTAGCTCGCTGATGGCATGTCCTGTCACGTATTAGCCACATATATAGTGGAATCAGCCCTTTATTTGTTAACTAATTCGGCAATAGATGAACAGTGTAGAATTGCGTTAAAATTATTCATGAATTATAGAGTAAGTGTTATTGCTACTCGTTTTACTCGCAACGAAATTAGTACTCGACCTGCTCTATGGTTGACAGGCTCTTGTATGTACCCTTGTCCATTAACATATATATATATATATATATATATATATATATATATATATATATATATATATATAAACTGAAGTTATCAAGACAAAACATGTATTGGTCATCCGAGTTGACACCACTAAGCATTGGTGCCAACATAACAACTGGAGCCTGGCGAGAAGCGTCGTACAATTTAACCAATTCGGGACTTCTTCTCCATGGACTGATGCCATCACAAAAAATTATAAAATATATAATTATTCTTGATTGTACCAATTCAAAATTAAAGTCTTTGCAGGTTCTTTCAGGAATACTAATTCATATTAAAAATTCTTTCCTAATCCCATCAAAAGTAATCGTCTCAAGTTATTTTCTTATCTGCCAAAAATTCGTTACGAAGATTAAAGTCAAAGAAGTTATACTGCTTGCGCAACCTACTTGCACAAAATATTTTCAAAATTTCCGCAAACACAACTTAAAGCACAACTTATTCATTAAAGTTCCTACAACATTCTGTCAGTCTTGATGAATAATAAGCTACATAAAAATTCATTTTGCTCACTTTATATCATAATATAAATTCAAATTAATCTAGAAATAAAGTTTCACTGAAATAATATATTTTCTTCTTCATACATATAATCAATCATAAAGTTCACAATAGTATTCAATAAGTATCACTTCTCCAAACGAGATTAAGAACTGAACTTGTTTTTAACATTATTAACAATTAACAAAAAAGTTTGAGACTTCAGTGCACAACAGCATACTGCGGGATCTTCTCCACCTTGATGGCCTTTGGCAAACATCAAGCAGTGACTAGGTACATATCTGTCATCAGAGGAGAAACTTCCATGCTGTGCCACTGTGTAGTCGATGTTGAACATGCAACAGATAAAATCAAACATATTTCACAAAGACATTGTTCTAAATATTTTAAAAATATAATAACAGATATAATAAACATATTATTAATAAAGTAATTCGACTGCAAAATTGCCACTGCAACACACCACCCGTGGTTGCATGGAAGGTCGCTCCAGTGCGTGACAGGCGGCATAAGACATTCCAGGGGACCGACAGTGAGGCCTCCCCAGTTCGTCTTGCGAACAGGTTTGAGGCACTATCTGTTCAGACCAATGTTCCTGAGCGAAATGGTGTCGTTCATCCTGAAGTCACCATGTAGCCTGCAAGATCAAGGCTTTCACAGAGGGTGGGTTTACTCATACTTGGGAGCTCCAGTGTTAGGTGGGTAATGGAGCCCCTTAGGGAGATGACTGCCAAGGAGGAGAAGAAGGCCAATGTGCATACCGGATGGAGTCATTCCAGATATGGAATGGGTCCTTCAGGATGCCAAGAAGGGTACAGGGTGCAGGCAACTGCAGGTGGTGGCTCACATCGGTACCAATGATGTGTCGCTATGGATATGAAAAGATCCTCTCAGGTTTTGATCGGCTATCTGAAGCGTTAAAGATGACTAGTCTTGCTTATAAGATGAAAGTAGATTTCACCATATGCAGCAAAGTTGACAGGACCGACTGTGGAACTTTCGTACAGAGCTGAGCGGAGGGTCTCAGTCAGAGGCTTAGATGGTTCTGTGACCGCGTACGCTGCAGATTCCTTGACTTGTGCCATCGGGTGGTGAGGTTCCGAATTCTGTTGAAGAGCTCAGGAGTTCATTATATGCAGGAAGTGGCTACACGGGTAGTGGGAGCTGTGTGGCTTGAACTGGTCGGTTTTTTTTTTAGGTTGGAGGCCTTGGCAACACATAGGAAATGTTTCAGTCTCGAGTGTTATAGGTAAAAGATAGGATGAACACAAATCGAAAAACCAGTGGGCTAACAGTTGTCTAAAGCCGGAGATTAGTTCAGATGAAATTTTTACTGAGGAGGACATGGGATTCACAAAGGATGGATTGAACAAAACAGCTGGTGGCGTATTTATTGATGTTACAAGTGGTTTATCGTGTAGCATAATTGAAGTAGATAGTTCCTGTGGATTGGTTTGTGTAGAGATTATATCTGACATCAAGAATAAATTAATAATTAGCTCTTTTTACCGGGCCCCTGTCTAAGATGATTCGATTGTAGAAATGTTCAAAGAAACCCTCGATATGCTGGCAAAAACACATATTTAAAGCTGGAGTCAAGCCTAAAACATCGTCCAAAATCATACTCAATGCATTCTCCGAAAATTATCTCGAGCAATTTGTTCATGAATCCACCAGAATAGGAAACGTTTGTGAGAATATATTTTTACCTCTTAGCAACAAATAATCCGGAACTCAATAAAGGGCATCAAAACAGATACAAGAATTAGTGAACACACAGTTGTAGCGAAAATGAATATCGAATTTCCCAAATCTATCAAAAATAACGAAAAATGTAGCTATTCAAAAAAGCAGATAAAAATTCGATTAACACTATACTGAGTGAGAATCTCCAGTCTTTTATAACTAACAATGTTAGTGAAGATCAGATGTGGTTTACGTTCAAAGATATAGTATCGACAGCCATTGCTAGATTTGTTGTTGTTGTTGTGGTCCTCAGTCCAGAGACTGGTTTGATGCAGCTCTCCACAACACCCTATCCTGAGAAAGCCTCTTCAACTCCACATAAGAACGGCAACCTACATCTGTCTGAATCTGCTAACTGTATCTATCTCTTGGTCTTCCTGTGCAGTTCTTAACTCGCGCAACACTCCTGTTGTCGCAAGTGCGCTGAGTCTGACCAGACATAGTGTAGAGGCCACCATCTTCCTTGTAGCCCAACCTCACAGGTGCCGTGTAACAGTACAGCTGATGCCTGAGTCTGTGCATGGAGGGGGCGAGGGGGGAAGAAGCCTTGCCTTCCTCATAGTCCAACTTCACATGCGGCGTGAAATGTGACGATCGCTATAACAACCAAGACGTTCCATACCTGAGCTGGAGGGTGGAGTGGGCAATCGGTGAAGTAGACTGAGCTTCCATTCAGGGCTACCTCCACCTCCACTTTCCAGTCTTCCACGACAGTCGGCTGACCGTAAAGTGATACTCGTTGTGCATGGCTTGGAGCAGGCTTTCTTCTGTAGTGCTTTTATTAGTGTGTTTTAAATATGAATCCAGTTTACGATGTAGTGTGTGTTTTATTATAAACGCTTTTTTCATGTTGGAAAGACGAAGACAGGAAGCAACTTCTATACTGTGGGTGCCCTACTGAATCACTTAAAATATGTGCCAGAAAAGAAGTAAAATATTCTGGTAAAGCCTACAGCCTTACTTTCAAACGTTCATGGTTTATGGAATTCCTGTGGTTGTGCTCTTCTCTAACTCTACAAAAACTATTTTTTAGCAATAAAAGCAACGTTTTGAATAGAGAAGGATTTACTTCTTCTTTAAATACCGCAACATAATTACAGAAACACTCAGATTCGGCAGAGCATTTAAAGTGCCAGGTTAATTTGAAAAGTGTAGAAAGAAACCGAATATAATTTCAGATGCACTAAAGCAATAAAAATGTGTGTTCAAACAGACGTTTCCTACATTTAGTGATAGATGCAGTACTTTATTTAAGACAACAAGAATTAGCATTTCGTGGTCATGATGAATCACTAGACTCCATAAATCGTGGGAACTTTAAGGAAGTAGAAATACAGAACCAATATTTTAAAATAGGCTAAAAAAGTGTTTGGTGGCGCATAAAAAAATATGCAGAATTAACTAATAGACTGCATATAAGACTACATCAGTGATTATGTAAAACCTGATTTCAAAAGTACGATTTTTTTTCTGTCCAGGTGGACGATACAACAGACATTAAACAGGTGTCACAGTGTTCTGTTATAGTCAGATTCGTCAATGGTAAATGACTTGTAGAGGAGAGTTTCTTAGGTTACTATGATCTAAGTGCCGACAGATCATCAGGAACATGGTTTGCTTTATTGGACAATATCTTGGGACCATTTGAGTACGAGCACAAATTAGTAGGGCAGTGTTATGTGGTGTAATCGTGATGTTTGGTCATTTAAATGGGATCCAGAAAAACAATTAAGGACAAAGCTCCTTTTACAGTATTTGTACACTGTTTGGGACACCGACTAAATCTTAGTCTTGCAACACAGTTTCAAGAAAATACCAAAGTGTCATATCTTTTTTCTCCTATTCCTGAAATTACCTCCTTTTTCTATCACTCAGCAAAGAGAACATACGCCATTACTTTGGCATTAGGACCACAAATTCTAACTGTAACATCTGTTCGTTGGAGGCCTAACTCGAAATTATTGTGTGTGATTGTGAATGACTGGGAAAAGCTGAAAGTGGTTTTCGAAACCATAGTTTGCTGTGAACAGTCCGATGATAATTCTATTTAACTTGTCAGAGGTTTTCTAAACGCCATGATCAATTCTGAATTTACATTTCTGGCAGTAGTATTTCATGTCATATTTTGTTTGACGGATATACTGTTCGATGTCTTGCAGAAGAGGTCGTTAGACGTTAACTACTGTATATCTAAAGTAAGGACTATATGTGATGTGCTAAGAAACAAGAGGAACAAACAGTATTTTTCAGTCATCTCCAACAGGCCAGAGAGTACAGTTCTCTCTCTCAGGATGGAAGTGTTCAAATGTATCGAGGCCTGCATTACGAAATTTTGAATCGTATTTTTATGGAAATGGACGAGAGATTTGGCGACTGTGAAAAAATTCAGTTTGTTTGCCTTACTGATACCACAAAATTTCAAGCGTAATGGACATGTTTTCTTCTGCTGCACTTGAAAACCTGCAAACAGTCTTCCAAGATACAATGCTTAATAAACGAATTCTCTATTTTCTTTGCTGATGAAAAGTACAGAAATATTTCCCCCAGAAATATGTTAGAAATGTTTAATGGGTATAAGGACTTTTTCAGATATTTATAAACTGTTCTCTGTAATTCTGTCGATCTCTTATACAACAGCTTCTGTTTAAAGAAGCTTTTCTTGCCTAAAGCGAATAAAAACACATTGCAGGAACACTATTTAAAAAGGAAGACTTTCTTCTTTAGCGAATATTTCAATTCAGAGAGAGCTTTTAAAGCAGTTAATAATAATGCAACCGTTCTATGAACACATCTCCGACACGTTTGCAGCCTTAAAGGGCCGACGGATTGATTTGGTGTACAAAAAGTAGGTAAGTAGACTTATAATGCTAAACTTCTGTAGGATGACTCATACTCATCTACATACATGGGTATGTGTATTTTTCATTTCTGCTAGCTTCACAGCCACGAGCCGCCACTGGCACACACGTAGTTAGAGATTTATATCATTAACATCAGTTTGCTGTAGAATTCTTGAACATTTTCTCATTTCCAATAGAATAAATTTACTTGAGGCAGAAAAGCTTCTGTCCACGCTTTAGGAAGCATCGATCAAGGCCAATTCACACTGTCCGTCACGTCATGTCACCGTCCGTCAGATCATTCTGTCATGTATTTCTAATGGCGGCATTCACACTGTCCGTCACCGGACCGTCACGTCACGTCAAGCTTCCTTGAGAAGAATGTTTTGACGGAACGGCCGCTGCTAACATTGGAAGTTAACCTATTTTCGTCACGCGAATTACATGTTGCAGTCAATGATTGCACTGTTTATATGCAAATGTGTCTTATTCATCTTTATTTTATTGTTATGCTTCGTTTTAGGGGTAAATCTTAAATATTTTTTGTCAATGAGTGTCCCCCTAAAATCGAGGTCGGATATCTGAAACCAAAGAAATGATTTATGTTACCTAACATTGTAACAGAAAAGACTGAAGCAAACTGTTTATTTGAATAAGATTGTAATTTGATTACGCATTTTTCATTAAATAACATTTTAAAGGAAAAAGTCAGTTCTAATGAAAGACAAAAATTTAGTTGTTTACGACAGTATTAACAATGTCAGCGGGCAAATCGTAATGGATAAGGTAAACAGGCGCTATTTATGCTCTTATAAGTATTGTTTGATGTTTTTATATGTTTATGTTTACGCTTGAAAATAGATGTCAATGTTTTTAAATGTTGTTTCAGTTTCCAGTAAGTTGGCCAAATACACACACTTTAAAGTTTTCTTTGGCCGTCAATAACATTTAGCATTGTTGTTCGCTCAATTCTAGTATTAAACTATGACTTTCTATACAACAGATCGCTACTCATAACCTAACTTTCAACATCGTGTATTGAGATGCACAAATGACGTGACAGACAGTGTGAATACAACTTGACGTGACGGTGGCGTGACATGACATTGACCTGACGGGCAGTGTGAATTGGCCTTCATGCGAAGCCCACCTTGCCCTTTTTCTCTCATGACATCTTGTATGTTAAGGATGAAGGGCATCAGGCAGACTGCATATTTCTTGATATTTGAAAGGCGTTCGACACAGAGATACATCACAGACTGCTAACGAAATTATAGGCATATTTTATTTATATATTTTATTCATGTTCCGTTGATCTCTACTTGTGAGCAAGTCACACGAGATGTGGAACGAGTCAAAAGTACAAAACAACACACATACAAAAAGATACAAGCATACAGTACAATTATAGAGATGTTTTGCCTGATTGCAATTGTTTAACACAAAAATAGAAAAAACAGATAATAATATTTGAGTGGCTCGAAGACTATTTAAGTAATAGTATCCAGTACATTGTCCTCGATGGCGAATGTTCATCAGAAACTAGGATATCATCAGGAGTGTCTCAGGAAAGTGTGAAAGGATCAGTATTATTTTCTATCTATATAAATGACCTGGCAGACATGGTGTGTTGGTATCTGCGACTGTTTGTTGATGATGTAGTTTAGATGAATGACTGTAGTGGGATGTGTTGGATCAAATTTCTATTTTGGGTATTGCTCAAGTGTTGGAGATCCCCACCAGATCTGTTTAAAGGGAGATACAGAAGCAATTCAGGGACAGACCACTAGGTCTGTTACTGGCATAAATGTACGAGTATTACTTGAGATGCTTCGGGAACACAAATGGCAGTTGCTGGAGGGAAGGCGACAATCTTTCCGAGAAACACTGCTGAAGAAATTTAGAGGATCGTAATTTGAAGCGGAGTGCAGAAAGATTCTACTGCTGCCAACCTACATTTCTCGTAAAATTTACAAAGATAAGATCAGAGAGATTATGGCTGGTACAGATCCATGTAAGTATTTGGTTTTCCCTTGTCTGATACGGGAGTGCAACAGAAAAGCAAGTAACTAGTAGTGGTACAATGTACCATCCGCCACGCGCCTTTGGGTACATTGTAGAGTATGTATGTAGATGTGTATGAGTCAGCCTTCAAATGAAAGAACCTCCAAGCGAATGCATCTCAATTGTCCACAGACGTCTGCATGAAGTAATTCAAGTGGGGCCTTGGCTCTTGATGTACTGACAGAGAAAGGTAAGCAATATTGTTTACCTGCCAAATACTCTTCACAAGTGACGAGGTCATCAATGACAAAAACTCTTTCACATTGGTAATGCTCTAATGGTACAATTTTTTATGCCATATGCTGTAGTTTTCAACACTTTTTGACTGATTAACAACACTAAATAAAGTTTGTTAACTCGCTCACACCGTCAGTACTGACCGCTGAAAAGTCACAAATTTCTTTACTGTCAACTGCTGCCTGCGTTTTATCTGCGCATGTTCTGTTCAAGGAAAACAACAGACGATGCATTTTAACATGTCTACAAACTGCACAAATTTCGGATTTACTGTTTAAAAGCTTACATTGCTCCTTGTTTTAAACTAAATGCATACCTTTATCCAAAACACTTCCTAACGAAAACAGATTGAATTTTAGTTCAGGCACCAAAAGCACTGCATTAAGTACCGTTTTGATAAACTTAGTACAGTTTCATACAGTACATGCAGTTCCACAGTATCATGCCCTATCACGTCAAGGAGCTTACCATCACTCACGGTAACTTTCAATGGGCTTTGCATTTTGCTCAGTTCCTTCAACAGTTCTCTCTTATTACCCAAATGCTCACTAGCACCAGTATCCATGATAAAATAATCTTCTAGGTCAATTTCTTGACTCCTTTGACTTTAGCAGTCTGCAGTCTGACTTTAAATGACGCCTCGTCTCTCAATAATTTCCTTTTCTTGTTTCACTTTGCTTTTAGAGGCCTTTATAAACGACCCTCTTTACCACAAGCGGAGCAGGTAATTTTTTGCTGCCTGCTAACACTTTCCAAAGCTACCTCCGGCTTATCAGTCTGATTATTTCTCTCTTCCTCATTTAGTAATCTTGAAATTAACTCGCTAAGTGTTTGCTTCTCAAAGGGGGTGGACTCCCATGAATCTCTCATGTAATGACATCAACACCTTGGTTATTATAATTTTCTCTGAAAGTGGTTTACCCACTTGTTTCAATTTCGTGTTGAGTTCTTGTAACTTCGAGATAGATGTAGCACCTGATCATCGTCAAATTGCAGCAAGTAAAACTTATGCTAAAGTAGATGAATACTCACTGCAGACTCCATCTAATACAGAGTTTTAAGTTTAGCCCACATATTAGCTGATGATATACAGGACTATAGGTAGGGTTGCCAGATCTCCGGACGGCGCCCGGAGTGCCCGGGCTTGGAATGAATTCTCCAGGTCTACGGGCCAATGAGTCTCATCTCCGGGCTTGAATTTAACCTTCATCATAACTGTTTTTGACGCCTTTTAAGTATTATGCTCATGTAGCGACGATCTACATAGAACTTAACGTAACTTAAACTAAGGACGAACACAACGTCCATGCCCTAGGGGGGGGGATTCGAACCTCTGGCGGGAGCAGCCTCGCGCACCGCGACAAGCCGCCTCAGTGCGCTGGGCCATTCTGGGCCGGCTCCTCTCTAGTAATTATGAATAACTTTATATAAATGTCAATTTCTTATTGCAACAAAACGCTATTTTTCTATTCTTCCTCTGAAAACTTTTCATTGTTGCGTCGGTAGCAATCGGCTAGCGGATTGTTAAGTAAACACTGTTGCGGCAACGTGTCAACTGGCAACGTCTATTATTTGTGTTCGTTCGTTCATTGTTCATTATCAGTTTACCGGCAATTTTTGGAATACTCGGATCGTGTGAGAAACAGAAAAGCTTATATTAACTCTTTTCTTCTTCTTCTTCTTTTTTCTTTTTTTTTATAGAATTCACGTGTAATCCTGGTTGGGGGGAAGTTGGACGCAGTTGGGGGGGTGAGTCATTGGCCAAGGGGGAGGGGGGCACGTCTAGTCTCCGGGCCTGCCTCGAGTTCAATCTGGCAACCCAAACTATAGGTTTGTGAGTGGCGCTCCCTTCACACAAGTCACGATAATTTTCTGCGCCTTTATGTCTTTTTCCAGCCATGCTTTTCTCTCAACTTGTTTTCCTGTCAGTGGATTAATGACATCTTCTAGAATATCTAAAAAAACATTTTCCTTATAATATTATTTCCATTTGGAATTTCCATACAGTGTAATTGTTAATACGTTGCTTGCAGTGGCCATTTATCTCCTCCAGATAACTTCTAGCACGAATTCGTATACTGGTCCATCGAACGCACGGAAACAAACGCCGCTTGTATCAAATTCGTTTTTACATATGAAATCACCACAAACAAAACACTGCTACTGCCCACAAAAAACAGACCTTTGCAACTGCGCCCATAACCTGTCAGTATATGAAGTAAAAGGAGCTCAAAAGTCTGATTTAGCAGAGTTTACTGCAAAATGTTAATTTACACCCTGATGGATGATGACAACAATAAAATACACAAACTATACATTAAAATAGAAAAGGCCTCGGAAGTTAACACAATCAACTAAGTGCATAATTGGTGTCTTTGCCTTCTGAGAAATAACATTAACATTCCATCTTTAACAGAAAAAAAATATCTTAGTCGTCAAGGAACAGATTAGGTTAAATTAGATTAGATTAGTACTTGTTCCATAGAGCATGATTACGACACTTTGTAATGATGTGGAACGTGTCAAGGTAATGAAAGTTGTCTTTACAAATTACTACGTTGTACTAAATATTACATGACAATTTATTTTGTATTTTTTAATTTTAATTTTTTTTTTCCAAATTTACTAATTTATATCTAAATGTTCATCTACAGCATAGAAGGAGTTGCCATGCAGAAATTCTTTTAATTTATTTTTAAATGCTTGTTGGCTACCTGTCACACTTTTGATGCTGTTTGGTAAGTGACCAAAGACTTTTGTGGCAGCATAATTCACCCCTTTCTGTACCAAAGCTAGATTTAACCTTGAATAGTGAAGATCATTCTTTCTCCTAGTGTTGTAGTTATGTACGCTGCTATTTCTTATGAATTCGGTGGGATTGGTAATAACAAATTTCAGAAGTGAATATATAAACTGAGAAGCTACTGTGAAGATCCCTAGCTCTTTAAATAAGTGTCTGCAGGGTGATCTTGGATGGACTCCGGCAATTATACTGATCACACGCTTTTGTGCAATGAATAACATTTTACTCAGTGATGAATTACCCAAGAAAATGATGCCATACGAAAGCAGAGAACGAAAATAGGCATAGTAAGCTAATTTACTGAGATGTATATGATCAAAATTTGCAATTACCCTAATAGCATAAGTTGCTGAACTCAAACGTTTCAACAGATCTTCAATGTGTTTTTTCCAGTTCAGACCCTCTTCAATGCTTACACCTAAAAACTTCTGACCAAAATCTATATTTATTGATGGTGTCGCATTTACTGTATGGAACTGTATGTACTGTGTTTTATTGAAATTTAATGATAGTCAATTTGCTGAGAACAACTTAATGATTTTCTGAAAGACTTCGTTTACAATTTCATCAGTTAGTTCTTGTCTGTCAGGTGTAATAACTATACTTGTATCATCAGCAAAAAGAACCAGCTTTGCACCTTCATGAATATAGAATGGCAAGTCATTAATACGAGGCGCGTCCAGAAAGTAGGTTCCGTTTGGTAATAAAATGAAATTGTACACAGATGCAGAAGAAATGTTTATTGCACAAAATTCTACAACTCTTTAACTACTTTTCAACATAACTGCCGAAATTTTGCAGGCATTTGTCATAGTGTGGCACCGGGTTTTGTATACCTTCTTTATAGAAATCTGCCGCCTGTGTCTTCAACCAGTTGGAAACAGTTTCTTTCAGCTCGTCGTCATTGGTGAAGTGATGACCGCCAAGGAAAGACTTGACATGTAAGAACACATGAAAGTCGCTAGGAGCGAGGTCAGGGCTGTACGGAGGATGATCCAACACATCCCAGCCAAATTCCTGTAGGAGGTTTATCGTCACATTTGCAGTGTGTAGTCGTGTGTTGTGAAGCAAAACAACCCCTTTTGACAGCAGTCCCTGGCGCTTATTCTGAATTGCACGGCGCAATTTCCGAAGTGTCTCGCAATAAGCATCTACTTTGATTGTTTGACCATGCGGTAAGAAGTCAATGAGTAGGATGCCTTTCCAGTCCCAGAACTCTGAGCACATCATTTTCTGAGGTGTAAGGATTTGCTTCGGCTTTACCTTTGGTGAGGGTGAAGTGTGCCTCCATTCCATTGAGTGCCGCTTACTCTCGGGGGTGTCGTAAGAAACCCACGTTTCATCTCCTGTGACTATCTGTCTCAGAAATTCTTCGCCGCTTTCAACTTAATGGGTCAAAAGATCAAGTGCACTACCCATCCGTTGTGTTGCTAAGTGAGAATCTTTGGTACCCAACGTGAGCAAAGTTTACGGAATTTCAGTTGTTTGGTAACAATTTCATGCATCAGTGATCGTGAAATTTGGGGCAAGTCCACAGCGAGGGCACTAATTGTAAACTTACTGTTTTCCTGGATCTTGTCATCAATCTCGTGAACCAGTTCTTCTGTAACCAAGACGAAAACCGAATTTCGTAAACCGTTTTTCGCTGTTGTGTTTACATGGTATAGCCTGAATCAGATTTCCTACCCCTCTTAAGATGGCGGCTGAAAAACAGCGGATTCAGTTCCTGATTTAGTCAGAACAATCGCTATTTTTCTTTATTTAAATAAACAGATTTATGTTCACTCTAATATTTATACATTTATTTCACATTAGAAAATATCACTCTTTCCATATGTGCCGAAAATTCTTAACAAGAAAACAATCTGGCAAGTCACGGACGCTGAAAAACGTT
This sequence comes from Locusta migratoria, assembly GCA_026315105.1. Classification (NCBI taxonomy): domain Eukaryota; kingdom Metazoa; phylum Arthropoda; class Insecta; order Orthoptera; family Acrididae; genus Locusta; species Locusta migratoria. The sequence goes on from CM048751.1 coordinate 261,903,042, forward strand.
TGTGTTTACATGGGCACGAAAATCGATTGTGGAATTGGAAAACCGCTTTAGAGAAGCGGATTTCCAGAATCGAGTTTAGAGTGCTTACATGACCAACCAAAAGCGGAATTGGGAAATCGGTTTACGAAATCCCGTTTTGGGAGCCCATGTAAACGGGGTGAGTAAGAGGGTCAACTTAACGCATAATTTTAACTAAGAAATGGCATTTCAAAACTGACCAAGGTAGTGGGCGGGCTGCAACCAACACCGTCTAGAAGACGAGGCCTAACAACTGGCCATGCCTACATCACACCAAGAGGCGGCGGCTGCCAGCTGACTGGTTGGCCGCTTGGGCACGCCAACTGCCTCATACCGGTTGGCCAGTCAACTTACGTCCGCCGCCTCTCGATGTGACGTAGGCACGGCCAGTTGTCAGGCGGTGTTGCTTCAACTGAAGTATGCCGTATGTGCTCGGCATAGATACTGCCATCTCCCTTAATTCTGATCACCTTGATAATGGCTTTGGAACGAAAAGCATTTCTCAAGGAGAGAAATTAGTTCACTTCGAATATTAATTTAAATATGTGGACGTATTTTCTGATAGCATTTCTATAGAGTGTAACATTGTATAGGAGTGGAATGTGGACGAAAATGAATTCAGAGAAAAGATTATAGCAGTTTTTCTGAAATTTGCTGTTACAAGGACGCTCAAGACTGGATGAGTGGGTCACATAACTAATGAGGAACTACTAAACATAATTGGGAAGGAAAGGGATTTCTGGCATGTCTTCACTAAATGTAGAGAACGACTGGAAGGACACATTGTGAGACATCAAGAAATGTCAATTTATTATTGGCCGGAAATATGGAGGGCAAAATCGCATAGGCAGACCAAGACACGAAAACAGTATGTAGGTTACAAAGAATGTTGGTTGACGTTCTTACTGAGATGAAGATGTTGCCACAGGAAAAGGAAGCGTGGAACAGCATCAAACAAGTTTTTGGACCAAAGACGTATATAAACAACCTCTTTGTTTTGGACCGAAGGCAAATATAACATTTATCCTTCTTCTCTTTGTTAATCTTTTGCTGACTGGTTACAAACGGCAGAAGGTTCTTGTTAAAGATATGATCTACAGAACATAAAGGAAGACTGAATGAGCGAGATACGACAAAAATAAAGTTGACGCCAGGATCACACATGCGATTGTAATATTTCAAAATCTGATAATCGATTATGAAAGAAATTATCGATTGTTTGTGCCGGTTTGTTTGTATTCTGTTGTAGCAGACGAATAAATTAGTAAACATATGTTGATATTTACCGGTACATAGATTCCACAGTGTATCTTGTAAGACGAGATAAAGTACAGTTTTCTTCATATTGCGGATGAATTTATACTGTGAGTTCTCGAGAGATTGTGATGTTTCGATTTTATTGATACATGTGATTTTTATTTATCTACGTGCATTGCGCCATGCGTACAAAACTTGCAGATACAGAGATTACAATTCTATATATTTGTACTTGTTTGTTATTAATTGTTTAAAATATCTGAAATTAAAGTTTCAAAACACGTGTTCATTTAAAACTCGTCCTGGGACTAATTATTCCTGTTTATGTAGTTAGTGTATAATTTTACGGCTAAATTTTTATGGGAGTGGCGACTTAGTGTGATAATGTTGGCGACGAAATGTTCACGTTGTGAGGATAATAGTACATACAATAACCTGTCAAACATAGAGCAGGAACAGCACTAATTATTCATATATTTGTCATCACAAAAGATTATTTCTCTCATTCTGTGTGAGCATTCAGCGGACGTTACCAACAACAGCACACTACGCTGTTGTAAGTAAAATTTTACAGTTTATAATTAATGTTTAGACCTGTCACAATGCCCAGAAGATCGAGTCCACCTTGATTCTCTCTGTCGTCAATTTCTATCTGTTCTAGACTTTCCCCGTTGCTCCGAAATAGTCTATACTGATGGCTTAAAGGTTGATGGTCATTTTGGCTTTGCATATGCTCATGTAGATCATACTACACTGCGCTCTGTACCAGTTGCCTGCAGTATTTACACTCTAGAGCTGGTAGTTATGTATACACTCATAAACATATCCATTCCTGCTCTGGTGAATCCTTCCTCGTCTGTAGTGACTCTGTGAGGAACTTCAGGTCATTGGAGAGTGTTACCCTCCCCATCCTTTGATAGTGGCTGTCCAGGAGTCTATCTATGATCTTAATTGATCTGGGTGCTCGATGACTTTTGTCTGGACTCCAGGACGTGTCAGAATTCTGGAGAATGAACTGGTTGATAGACTTGCCAAGCAGGCTACCAGTAAACTGACTCTAGAGACCGGCATCCAAGTAGCTGATATTTGATCAGAAACTATTTGCTTTATGCAATTCAGAACAGCAACATCTGATTATGCAAAATAATTTATGTATTATGAAGAATGATATGAACTAATGGAGGTCCTCTGTGTGGGACTGTCACAGGGAATCTGTTGTCCTTTGCTGGCTTCGCATTGGTCATACTTGGCTGGTACATGGCCAGCTTCTCCACCATGAGAACACTCCTCATGGTTTGCATTTGGCAGTGGCCCACATACTGTTGAACTGTTCACCTTGAGGTGGAATTTTAATATTTTTAACATGCTGCCTTTAGTGCCTGCTAACAATCCTTTAATGGCTGATATAGTTTAAAATTTTTTTCATGCAAGTGGTTTGTATCATTCTATTTGAGTATTAGTATTTGTCCTTTTCCTATCTGTGTTTTGCCGGCCGTGGTGGCCGAGGGGACTAAGGCGCTCCAGTTACGGTCTTCACGGCCACTACGGTCGGGGGTTCGAATCCCCCCTCGGGCATGGATAATTGTGCCGTCCTAGTTCGTAAGTAGTTTGTAAGTTTAAGGACTGATGACCCCGTAGTTAAGTCCCATAGACTATACAAACATTTGAACTATCTGTGTTTCTATTGTCTTCTACGTTTAGTCAAGATATTTTAATGTGTTACTGATTGGCTACATCATCCTTAACAAGTTAGGTTTAACACCCTCTGATAATTTGCTTTAAATATCTCTCCCCTTTCTTTCGTTATAGTTATTGACAATTGACCCATATATTCAGTTTAACACAGTTTGACATATTGTTTTAGTATTTTAAATAGTAACTGGTTTTTCAATTCATACTCCTGGTCCCTTGAACAGCAAACCAACCAACCTATCCCCTTGTGATATATACTTCTGTGAACTTATATTTGTCAGCAGCCATTCCTGCTTCGCTTTTTTGCCTTTCCTGTCAATTTAATTTTTAGCCACCTGTATACTATTTTATCCATTTCATTTGCTGCAATTTTGTAGTTTTCTCCTTTCGTCAGTTGAATTCAGTGTTTCCTGTGGTATCCAAGGACTTCTACTAGGCTTTTTGGTGGTTGTTGGATTTATGTCTACCTTGGCTATGTTGATAGGTTCACTACTCTAATGATAGCTACCCACATCCATATTTTCTTTTTCATTATTAGACCGTCCCATGCATTACAACCAATTGATTTTGTGTTCATAACCCTGCACTCAGGTGATTAGAAGTTCTGTTTGCCTGGCTAACTTCACTAATACACAAACTCTAAATTAAACCTATCCATTTTCCTTCTCAAATTTTGTAATCTGTTTACATCATTAAGAGAAGCAACATTCCATGCTTCAATTTGTAGCATGTCTTTTGTTTTTATTGATGATGACATGCTCCTGAGTTGTCCACATCCAAAGATCTGAATATGGGACTGTTTTACCTCTGGTATATTTTACCCAAGAAGCCGCCATCATCATCATCTATTCATAGAAGAGAGCACCATGTCCTTGAGAAAAGTATCAACTGTAGTTCTCCTTTCTTTTAGCCGTTACAAGGCCAGATAAGTCAGTCATCCAGACTTTTTTCCCCGCAACTACTGTGAAGATTGCTGCCCTTGATAGAAGCATGTTTGCCTGGCCTCTCCACAGATACCCCTCTGCTGTGGTTGCACCTACAGTATGGTTATCTGTTGTTATAACAGCATCACATTTATTACACAATCCTCGTTGTGACAAAGTACACAAAACAGAATAAACTATCCATTCCAAGTAAAGAAAGGTTTGGGCATAGATAAAGTGTCAGGACATGAGAGACGGCAGACAAAAGAGGTAGAGGCTAGTTACACAGTGAGCTGCATACGAAGAACCATGCTGTCCCATAGCACGCTAGCTGCTGGCACAGGGTTCATATCTGCTGACATGAAGGTTGTGGCATCCAGTGGCATCTCAGAAAATGTGTATTGTTAAGGAATGCAAGCCACTCTACCCTGGCAATGACTGTGGTTAGTGGGGTTTGGTATCATAGTAAGAGGTTACAATTATATGCATTTTCTGTAGATCATAATATCATAGTAATATGTTGAAATTATATTCCATAAAAATGCAGATATCTAAATAGCCAGTAACAGCATCTGGAAAATAAACTTCTGTAATTAGCAACTGTGGCTGTAGTATTAGATTTTTTGAAGTAGATTTATGAAACTATCAATTTGCAGTAGACTATGTACATTATGATTGTTTATGACACTGAAGTTAGAGTTGTGAAGATTGTAATAATTTACTGTGTCCAGTAATATCTCTCTAGATGAATGTTCTCTTAATGTATATGTGTTCTGTGGTAATAATCTAATATTAAAGGATTGTTAGAAAAACATTGGTATCGGGTACATGTTATTTTATTAATGTTCACTACTCATGTTGAGAATTTGCACCATAGGAGAAGCACAATTGAATTGATACAATATTTTCTAGACAGTGTAACTGAATAACAACTGCAATGGCAAATATACTTTAAATTTTACTTAGTACATAATATGATTCTGTAAATTTTTACATACTTTATTGTAAAAAAAATTAAATGGTTTATTACATCTTTTCAGCAACCTAGGACAACATGATACCTCAAGAATTCCAAGTAGTCGTACTTGCTGGAGGCAAAGGTTCTCGTATGACTGAGCTCACAGCCAACAAACCCAAATGCCTTTTACCAATTGGCAATCGGCCAATGATATATTATCCATTACGGATGCTAGAGAAAGCTGGTTTTAAAGGTAACATGTGTTCTTTTATTGTATGCAATGTATCAGATTACCATGAGTTTAAAGATAACCAACTACAGTTATTCCATATGTTTTCCTTTACTTGGTAAAATTCACCACAGCACAGCCAATTGTCCTGTAAATGAAATTTACTTTGGAAAGTGAAACACAAAAATAAAACCTTTTCAGTTTTCTTAAGAAATGTAGCAGTGTTAGTTATTTTCCAAATGCAAACCACTGTTGAATGCTAATCATAAAAGTGTGGTAGGTGTGTTAGTTCACATTTATTGAACAAATTTTGGAAACTACCTTTAGAAGGAAAAATTCAGAGTTTTAAAACTGTTCCTATTTTATGAAACTGTTGGTTAGTTCATCATTGAAGAAAGAGGGAAAGACTAGGGAAAGTCAGAGAGACCCCAGGATGAAAGAGTCCCACCACACAAAGGACAAAAAAGGGGAGGAGGCGGTGCCAGAGAGAGTAGGAGTATATCAGGGATTAGTAAATACTGTGCCAAATAAATAAGTAGTTGGAAAATGGTATAAAATAAAGATTTTTGACTTACCTAAAGTACAGGCTTGTCGATAGAAACACGAAACACACAAAAACACACAACCATTCGAGCTTTCGCCACCAGTGGTGGCTTCTTCGGGAAAAAGAGGGAGGAAGGAGAGGAGAAAGGGAGGGATACGGGTTTTAAGGAAGTGGAAAAGGAGCCATTCCAATCCCAGGAGTGGAAGGACTTACCTTAGGGGACAAAAAGGAAGGTAAACAAATACACACTCACTCACACATATCCACATCCAAACACACCTAGGTCTGCCTAGGTGTGTTTGGATGTGGATATGTGTGAGTGTGTGTGTATTTGTTTACCTTCCTTTTTGTCCCCTAAGATAAGTCCTTCCACTCCTGGGATTGGAATGGCTCCTTTTCCACTTCCTTAAAACCCGTATCCCTCCCTTTCTCCTCTCCTTCCTCCCTCTTTTTCCCGAAGAAGCCACCACTGGTGGCGAAAGCTCGAATGGTTGTGTGTTTTTGTGTGTTTCGTGTTTCTATCGACAAGCCTGTACTTTAGGTAAGTCAAAAATCTTTATTTTATACCATTTTCCTACCTAGAAGGTCTCCTTCTATAATATAAGTAGTTGGAAATATAGATAAAGTAGGAAATTACAAAAATGGTGGCTGGCCAGTACTTACCTCAATTCAGGGCCACCGATAGTAACACAAAAAGATGAAAATACATGTGTAAGCTTTCAGAAACAAATTCCTTCTCCAGGCAGGAGAGAGGAAAGAGGAGAAAGGCAGTAGGAGGGAAGGTAGATATGCTTTACATACAACCTAAAGCCACGAGGTAAAGGCTTGGGTTCTGGAAAAGCATTAGGCAAATATCTGAAGCCACCTCCCTAGATATTTTTTGAGACATTTTTGTTTCTCTTGGGGAGACAGCAATCTGTTTTTTATTGAACAAAACAGTCTAGAGTGCAAACTTTTCATTTACTATCTATTAGTTTTGATGCATGGGTGGTTAATCTTCAGGGCATGTGACTCTAGAGATGGTATCGAGCAGAGCAGGAGCTACGGGTTCCTCAAGGAATTTTCACTGGAGAAAGCCATAGCTCTTGCTACACTCCACTGCATCTCCGGAGTCACATGTCCTGAAGATGATCCACCGATGGATTTAAGCTGGTATAAAACAAATGAAAAGTTTGCTTTCTAAACTGTTATTAATATATTAAAAAAGAAAATATGCTTTAGGAAGCATCAATCATGAAAAACTCAGTATTCCCCTTTTCTCTCATGACATCTTGCAAGCTATGGATGAAGGGCAACAGGCAGAGTACACATTTCTTGATTGTCACTGCAGTCTGCTAATGAAGGTACAAGCACGTGGAAGGTACCCAAATATATGAGTAGCTCGAAGACTATACTGGCTCCATGCCAGGGTGGTTTTCGCCAGGGTCGATCAACCACCGACAATCTGGTGTACCTAGAGTCTGCAGTCTGCACAGCCTTTTCCCAGCGCCACCACCTTGTTGTCGTCTTCTTCGATATGCACAAAGCATATGATACAACCTGGCGATGACACATCCTCAACACTTTACATGACAGGGGCCTCCGAGGCTCCCTACCGATTTTTATCCAGAATTTTTTAGCTGTCCGTACCTTTCGTGTTCAAATTGGTGCCTCCCTGAGCACCTCTCATATCCAGGAGAATGGCGTTCCTCAGGGCGCAGTTTTAAGCGTTCCATTATTTTTAGTTGCCATCAACGGTCTGGCGACAGCGGTTGGATCGTCGGTCTCCCCTTCTCTGTACGCTGACGACTTTTGTATCTCTTTTAGTTCCTACAGCACCCAAGTTGCCGAGCGTAGGTTGCAGGGTGCTACTCATGGCTTTCAGTTTTCTGCCACCGAGACCAGAGTGATGCACTTCTGTCGGCATCGGACAGTTCACCCTCACCCTGAACTTTATCTTAACAATGAAGTCCTGACCGTAGTGGACACCCATCAGTTTTTAGGACCGGTCTTTGATACCTGGCTGACGTGGCTCCCCCACATTCGTCAGCTGAAACAGGTGTGCTGGCGCTGTCTCAACCTACTCTGGCACCTGGGTCATACGACCTGGGGTGCTGACTGCTCGACGCTGTTGCGGCTTTACACGGCACTGTCCGAGTATATAGTTCAACAGGACACCCAAACTACCGCCTGCTATTTTCCACTGTGGCCGTTCGTCACCAGCAGCAGCGACCCAGGTCAGGACACACAATAGTCGTCCGCGTGCAGTCCCTCCTGGGGGAGCTTGAGTCCTATCCTCTCCCACCTCCATTTCGGGCCCGTTCACGCGCACCTCCATGGTGCCTGTCACTGCCATGTCTTTGCTTAGACTTGGCTCATGGGCGCAAGGACTCACTTCCCCCTGAGGCACTCCGTCGCCAGTTTTTTGCCATCATTTTTGAGCACCCCGGCTAAGAGATTGTTTATACGGATGGCTCGTTGTTAAATGGCCGCATTGGCTTTGCCTCCGTCCACGGTGACCAAGTTGAGCAGCAGTCTCTGCCAGAGGTCAGCAGTGTTTATACTGCGGAACTGGTGGCCATTCTCCGTGCTCTTGAGCATGTGAGTACCTGCTCAGGTGAGTCGTTCCTTCTTTGTAGTGACTCCCTGAGCAGCTTACGCGCCCTGGACCAGGGCTACCCATGTTCACCATTGGTAATGGCCATCAGAGACACTGTTTTTGCCCTTGGTCAGTCTGGTAGGTCTGTGGTGTTTCTTTGGTCTCCTGGACACGTCAGCATCCCAGGCAACGAACGTGCCAATGGGCTTGCCAAACAGGCGGTTAATGCCCCTACCTTAGAGATCGGCCTCCTGGCTCCAGATCTCCGTTCCTGGTTGCGCCGCTGGGTACATCAACTGTGGGATGCTGAGTGGCATAACCTGAGCATGCCCAACAAGCTCCGGGTTGTCATAGAGACGACGGCTGCGTGGCGCTCCTCAATACGTGGCTCTTGCCGGGACTCGGTGGTTTTATGTCGCCTCTGCATTGGGCACACGTGGCTCACCCATGGACATCTCCTTCGGGGTGAGGACCTTCCCCAATGTCGGTGTGGCTCCTATTTGACAGTCGTCCACATATTGTTGGACTGCCCTGTTTTAGCTGCCTTGCGGAGACGTGGCTCTCGCCGGGACTCTGTGGTTTTATGTCGCCTCCGCATTGGGCACACGTGGCTCACCCATGGACATCTCTTTCAGGGTGAGGACCTGCCCCAATGTCGGTGTGGCTCCTATTTGACAGTCGTCCACATATTGTTGGACTGCCCAGTTTTAGCTGCCTTGCGGAGAAATTTTAACCTCCCTGCTGTTTTATCAGAAGTATTAGGTGACGATGCTACAATGGCAGATTCCGTTTTATGTTTTATTCGAGCAGGGGGTTTTTATCATTCTCTCTAACTGGAGATTTCTTTGTGTTGCCGAGTGGTTGACTTTTCCTTTTTTTTTTTTTATTCTTATGGTCGGTCAACAACAGAAATCGGTTTTTTCATTGTTAGGTGTCTTTGTGTGATCGTCTCTTTTCGTTTTGTATCTTGTCATTTTTGATGATGTTTTATGGACTCTGTGGGACTCCTCTCCCACTTTAAACATTAACTCTGGGCTTTTATTCTTAACACCCACATAATTCTTTGGACGCTTTGTGGTGAAACGGGGGACTGATGACCATTGCAGTTTGGTCTCCCTTAAACATCCAACTAACCAACTTGAAGACTATTAAGCAATAGAACCCAGTAATTTGTCCTTGACGGCAAGTGTTCATTAGAAAAATAATAATAATTCATGTGGCTCATTGGCCTGTTGCACATCTTTCAATTGGTCACCACTTCGATGACTTGCGTGTCGTTAGCCTACCCCAGTTATCCAACCGGGTAAAGGGGACCTACAGCTTAATGTTGAATCTGAATGATGTGTTGTTTCTGGTGACTCCTCATATCGTTGAGAGGAGAAGGATGGGTTAAAATGCAGACTGAAAAAAAAATTCTAGGTCTGTCTGGGTTTTGAACCCATGACCCTTCGGTTTCCATTCGAGTGCTTTACCCCAAGATGAATGGGCCCAACATTCATTAGAAACTTTGGTATCATCAGGAGTTCTCCCAGGGAAGTGTGATAGAACCACTATTATTTTTTATCAATGCCTAAAAAACAGTGTGTGTGTGCAATCTGCAGTTGTGTGTCGATGATGCTGTGGTGTATAGGAAGGTGGTGTTGAAGGACTATAGTAGGATGCAGGATCACTTGGACTAAATTTCTAGGTTGTGTGAAGAAGGGCAGCTAGCTCTAAGTCTAGAAAAATTTAAGGTGATGCAGATGAGTATCATAAATAATCCCTTAGGCTGTGTTTATAGCCTTCGGTTGCTCTGTGGCAGAGGAATCGCAGTGGTTTGTCAGTGTGTTGTTTCTGATAAGACAGTGTGGCCCAGTTTATAGTCGTAGCTGTGGTGATGGCCCTTCTGGTCTTTCGCCGCAACTTCAAAATATCAGTGGCTGCACTTCCAAACCACTTACACCGCAGCTAATGGGGCTGTTTGGTGTATCATGTCTGACCACCAGGTGGGAACAGGGTGCTCAAGGTCGCTGTGGCTGTATCATCTGCTGTGTGAGTGACGAGCAGAGCCTTCGCAAAATCACCGCAGTTGCTCCACCGTAGAGGCACCGCTGTCTATAAACACGGCCTTAATGTTTGAATATAGCGTTAGTAGTGTGTTGCTTAATGGAGTCATGTCGGTTAAATATTTAGGCATAACACTGCTCAGCGATATGTAATGGAATGATTATGTAAGTATAGCAGTGAGGAAGATGGATGGTGGACTTTGGTGTATTGGGAGAATTTTGGGAAGATGTGATTTGCATGTAAAGGAGGACGCACATAAGTTGCTTGTATGACTGTATCTTGCGTATTGCTCAAGTGTTTGCGATCCCCACTGGATTGGTTTAGAGGAAGACATATAAGCAATTCAGAGATAGGCAACTGTGTTACCGAAATGCTTCAGGAACTCCAATTTGAGTTGCTGGAGGAAAGGCATCATTCTTTCCAAAAAATTGTGTTGAAGAAATTTAGAGGAGCTGAATTTGAAGTTGATTGCAGAAATATTCTACTGCTGCCAACCTACATTTTGCATAATGAATGCAAAGACAAGATCAGAGAGATTAGTGCTTGTACAGATGCATATAAGCATTCATTTCTCCCTCATTCTATATGGGAGTGGAACAGAAAAGCAACTAACTACAAGTGATACCGAGTACCCTCCATCACACACCTTTGGTTGGATTGCAGAGTATGTGTGTCAATGTCGGTGTTTGACCTACCATTTCTCAAGTCCCATACACACACCTCAGTCCATATAGAACATGCAAACAAGAAACAGAACCTCCACTTTGACAGCTTTCTCCCTTCAACGTCAAACGCTCTCTTTCCTACATCCAAGGCAAAGATATCTGCTCCAGTGATGAATCCCTCAGCACCTACACCAACATCCTGTCCATTGCTTTCCTCTCCTGCAACCTGCAGCTACCCTGCAGACCTTGTCCACAAACAGATCTTCTGAGCAGTGGGAACAGTATTTGTGAGAGGGTCAGAGGAGGGTACTTCCCTTGAAGGTTTTATTGTAGACAAGTTGCTTGAGAGGAAAGCCTGGGAGAGGTTCATGGTGTAGATATTGAAGGGTTTGGTGGTAGAGCAGTTATGTTTTCCATGGGTACACATGTTGCAGTGAAGGAAGTGTTTGATGTGGTGGGGTGGCAGCTGTTATTGTGGAGGTATTGTTGTTTATTAGTTAGTTTTACAGGAACTGGTTGAACATTAACATTTAAGTGAAGCTGATGATTAGGATTGCTACAGGAGTTATATTTCTTTCACTTGTTGGTTACTATGAACTATGGAACAATATCCAAATGCTTCTGTCCTGTATGAAGAAATACAGACAAACAATGCTGTTTATTGCCATTCATTGAACTATTAAGTTGTTACATAAAGTTTTGGTAAAGTAACAAGTTCTGCCAGTGTTCAATATTGCTTTTATTTATTTATCATTTTTAACATCTTATATTAATGGATTTGTTTGGGTATTTTCAGAGGTTATTGTTGTGGTGCTAGAGACTGTGCGTCAGGAAGTTCAGACAGCAGTAGATCAGTGTGGTTTGAAGATTCACCTCGACTGGGTGGGAATACCTGCAAATGAAGACTGGGGCACAGCTGAATCTCTACGACATGTTAGTGAGAAAGTGAAGGTAAGTAATGTTGCGTTAAGGAAGAGCTCAGTGGCTGTCACACTTCTCTTTATCAAGTTAGATGGATCAGTGATGAGACCCTCAACTTTTTTTCATAGGTACAGCAGTTGAAATCCCTGTCCAGTTATCCGTATTTTCTGTACTATCCCTCATTTGAGATTAACAAACTGCGTCAGTACAAACGCAACCTCCTACATGGAGGTCAAGATATTTTAATTAATGATGAAAATTCTCCTCAGAGATAATAAATATTGTTGAAATGAGATAGAATGGCTGGCCAATATTAAACGATCCCTTCCCTACAGCCTGGGCATCCGTGGGAAACGTATCTGTTCCAGTTCCGAATCCCTCACCAGCTACAACAACAATCTATCCAATGCTTTCCTCTCCCGCAACTACCCTACAGACCTCGTCCACAAACAGATCTCACGAGCTGTCCATTCCTCTCCATCCAAAAACAATGTTCCTAACCCCAGACCACCCAGAAGCACTCCCTTAGTCACCCAGTACCATCCTGGCCTGGAATGCCTCAACAAATTCCTCAAACAGGGCTATGACTTTCTCAAGTCATGCCCTGAAATGAGACCATCACTCCAAACTGTTCTTCCCACACCACCCAGAGTAGCCTTCCGCCGTCCTCCCAACCTCTGCAACATCCTTGTCCAACCTTACAACATCCCAAAACCACCCTCCCTACCTAATGGTTCCTACCCCTGCAACCGATCCCGCTGCAAAACCTGTCCAATGCATCCTCCCACTACCACATACTCCAGCCCCACCACAGGAAAAACCTACCCAATTCAAGGCAGGGCCACATGTGAGACGACGCATGTCATATACCAGCTGACATGTGTCCACTGTTCAGCCTTTTATGTTGGTATGACTACCAACAAATTGGCTGAGCGGATGAATGGGCATAGACGAACTGTTCGCCTGGGGGACACCCAATATCCTGTGGCAGAACATGCCCTCCAGCATAACTCCAGGGACCTGGGCACGTGTTACACCACACGTGCCATTTGGATAGTACCAACCAACACCAGTCCCTCAGAGCTACGGAGGTGGGAACTTGCCCTCCAACATATCCTCTCCTCCTGCCACCTCCCTGGCCTAAATCTACGCTAACCCCTCCCCTTCCTCCATCCTCAGCTCACCTATTCATTATCCGTTCCTTACCCCCTCCCCCTCTCTCTCTCTCTACCGCCCTCTCGCTCTCTCTGTCATTCTCTCTATCTCTCTCCGTGTGTGTGTGTGTGTGTGTGTGTGTGTGTGTGTGTGTGTGTGTGTGTGTGTGTGTGTGTGTCCATCCATATTTCCCTGTTTATGAAAAACGTTTTAGACACCCCCCCCGCCCCTCCTACACCCCTCAGCATCATTAATTTCACTCTCTTCTCTTCTCTTTACTACTTGATCTTTCCTTTTTAGTTATATTTATCCTCTCTGGCTTGGCTCAGTACATACATGCAGTATCTCTGACGCCCACACTTCCGAAACACCACCTTCATGACCTAGGTCGTGAACCACCTTTCCCTTCTGTTCCCATCCTTTATTCTTCCCTTCTCTCCCACCTGACGAAGGAACTCTGTTCCGAAAGCTTGTCCCTTTGTCCCTTTTTTTCTGTTTTTTCATTTTGTGTTACTATCGGCGGTACAACACAATGGTAAGTACTGGCCAGCCATTCTATCTCATTTCAACAATATTCAAGATATTTTAAGTATTTTAATTTATTTTAAGCATTGATAATGACCACACAGTAGTCGAAATCCAGATTTACCAACAAATAAAGAATTTATATTTATAACGACTGATTGCTGAATAATTACCACAAAACTTGGTTTGTTTGGTTAAAGATGGGAAAGGAAGTCAACTGTGCCCTTTCAAAGGAACCATCCCAGCCAACCGCAGTGGCTGAGCGGTCAGAGGCACTCTAGTCATGTTCTGCGTCTTTGTTTACATTTGTATAATGTGTGGAAACTGTATGGTGCATCATGTATAAAGTGTTTGCAGCACAATAAATATGTGCACACCACCAGTTATGCTTTGTAATATGAGTGAAGTGCATAGCAGTACAATGAATGTGTGCATGCTACCATTTGTGACAATGGGTTTATGGATAACACAAATTATGCACAAATTCCTCCACACACCATCAGCAATATAAAAAAAAAAAAACATTCACAATCTGGTGATGATATGCTAGGCATATCAAAACCGGTAATGGGAGAAATGTAATAAAAACATGTTACATAAAAGGCGACTGGTTGCTGTCATTCAAAATACCTTATTTCACCACAGTCGCAGTGTGCCTCATCCATAATGGATAAAAGTTTTATTGTTTTTCACAGTTAGATGTTACACTATTGCCAGTAAAGTGGGTTACAACTTGTGAAAATGAACTGTATGCAACAATGTAAAGTTTTAAATTTTAAGGTTTAATTTTTAATGTCATAAAATAGTTAATACATTGCCAAAGTATATAAAGTAAATCTGTTAACTATTTACAGAAGTTTCTATTTATAGTTATGGTATTCATACAGAGATATGTCAATGGCTGCTACATATTGTTAAGGAAAGAATATCTATTGAGTCCCTCCTGGGTTACATTTTTGTTTATTGTACACAAACAATTCTCAAATAATTTCCAAAAGGTTGTATTTTTCATAGTAACTTGGCCATTAAGTAGGGTATGTCTATGGTAACAAAAGATCTCAAGCTCTTTGTGTAGATTGAGAAATCTTCCCTTCTCACCCCTATGCAGCAACTTCACATTATTTGTTATGTTTGGTATCTGGTGCTTTGTTTCAAGCAGACTGGCTGCCATGCTTGCTCTCTCGGTTGCGTCTTTTCTCTCAAGCTCAATGTGTTCAGCAAACCTACTTTCTAGCTTCCTTCCTGTCTGCCTCACAGTCCGGGCAGTCAATCTTGAAGACACTAGAATCATGGATTGGATTCATTTTGTCTACATTGTGCTTGAGTATGTTGCCTCAGTTGTTGGTGGTTAAAAAAGCTATTTTTACTTTATACTTTTTGAACGCAGATGCGATTCTAGTGCTCATTTTACAATAATATGGTAAATTAATGAACCTAGTGTTTTTTCTTTCTTTCTTTTTTTGACACCACAATGTTGTTACAAGGAGCCACTTTGTTTTCGTAATTATTTGGCAATATTTCTGTATAGGTGATTCATAAAGCATTGTGGATAGTTATTAGCCATGACAATATGTTTTATCATAGCCATTTCCTAGTCATGTTCATTTTTTGAAAGGGAAATTTTGAACAAACGACTGATTGTGAAGTGAAAAAATGCCCTGTTATGTTGAATTGTATGGTTTGATGTAAAATCTAGAATCCCATCTGTGTAAGTATTTCTCCAAATAATCCCCTGCCATTATTGTTACGGATTGACAGATCTAAGAAATTGATGGAATTATTTGTTTCAACTTCTAATGTGAATTTAATGTTTTCATGTAAGTTATTGAAAATCGACACTAAAGTGTTGATGTCATCCTCATTGCCTTTTACTAATAGCAGAGTGTCATCAACATACCTAAAATAGTATATAATGTTGTCCATCCAAACTGGATTTTCTGAGAAGAATCTATTTTCCAAGTGATTGATAAATATATAAGCAAGCAACCCGGATATTGGACTTCCCATACTTACTCCATCTTTTTGCAGGTAGAAGTCCCCACTGAACTTAAAATAATTATATGTCAAAATTATTGTGAGTTGTTGTGGTCTTCAGTCCGCAGACTGGTTTGATGCAGCTCTCCACGCTACCCTGTTCCGTCCAAGTCTCTTCATCCGAGAATACATTCAGCAACCTACATCCTTTTGAATCTGCTTACTATATTCGTCCATCGGTCTCCCTCTACGATTTTTACCTCACACGCTTCCTTCTAATGCTAAGTTGACAATTCCTTGATGTCTCAGAATGTGTCCAACCAATCTAACCATTCTCTAAGTTAGGATATGCCAGTAACTCCTTTTCTTTCTGATTCTGTTAAGCACCTCCTCATTAGTTACGTGATCTACCCATCTAATTTTCATCATTTGTCTGTAGCACCACATTTCAAAAGCTTCTATCATCTTTTTATCTGAACTCTCATACAATGCTACACTCCAGACAAATGCTTTCAGAAAGGACTTCCTAACATTTAAATTAATATTGGATGTTAACAAGTTTCTCTTCTTTAGAAACACTTTTCGTCCCAAAGCCATTCTGCATTTTATATCTTCTTTACTTTGGCCATCAGAAGTTATCTTGCTACCCAAATAACAAAATTCATCTACTACTTTTATTGTTTCATTACCTAATCTAATTCCTTCAGCATCACCTGATTTTCTGGAATTGCGTTCCATTACCTTCGTTTTACTCTTGTTAATGTTCATCTTCCTTTCAAGACATTGTCCATCCCATTCAATTGCTCTTCCAGATCTTTTGCGGTCTCTGGCAGAATTACTATGTCATCAGCAAACCACAATGTTTTTATTTCTTTCCCTGCACTTTAATGCCCTCTCCAAATTTCCCCTTCCATTCCTTCACTGCCTGCTCAATGTACAGATTAAACAACATTGGGGAAAGCTACAACCCTGTCTTACTCCCTTTCCAACCTCTGCGTCCCTTTCTTGTCCTTCGACTCTAATAACCACTGTCTGGTTTTTGTATAGGTGGAATATAACTCTTTGCTCCCTATATTTCACCCCTGATACCTTCAGAATTTGGAAAAGTGTATTCTAGTCGACATTGTCAAAAGCTTTCTCCAAATCAACAATCGCTAAAAACGTAGGTAAGATAAGTCGTAATGTGAGTATTGCCTCCTGTGTTCCTACATTTCTCCTAAATCCAAACTGATGTTTCCCAAGCTCAGATTCCACAAGTTTTTCCATTCGTTTGTAAATAACTCGTGTCAGTATTTTGCACCCATGACTTATTAAACTGATAGTTCTATAATTTTCTGCACTTGCTTTCTTTGGAATTGGAATTACAATATTCTTCTTGAAGTCAGAGGATATTTCCCCTGTGTCATACATCTTGCATACCAGGTGATACAATTTTTTCATGACTGGCTGAGTAAACAGATGAATTCATCTATTTCCTGTTGGAGAGTTTATTCTGTTCCAGAAGGTTGCGTAGAATACTCTGTATTGTGTTATTGATTGGTATGTTGGTGTATAAATTTACAATGTCCAGTGAGAGAAATATCATCCCATCCATTATTGGTACATTTCTGAATTTGTTGGTGAGCTGGAAACTGTTTAAATTTGTTTGTTGCACTTCCATGATTGCTGTACTTACTTTGTCACATGTTGGTAGCCTTTGACAGATGATGAAAGGCCAACGCCACCTTTGAGGCTTTGAAAACAATTGCCACCACCTCAATTTTGTATACGATTGCTTATACTTTATATCATTTGGTCAACACTTCTGCTGTGTGATGTACATGTTGTTCTTAGTTCCACTCTTTTGTGATTTTCAATTTATCAGACAAATTTAATCTGAGAAAAAGAGAATTATTTTTGGTATTCTTTACCACAAATTATAGTTTTACCCATGAATGATAGTAGGTCGTGCATGTCGTGAAAGCATTGTTGCTGGTTTCAAGTAACTGTTGAAGTATGTGTATATATGTGCTTTACCCTTGAATAAACCTTATAGTCACCTTATAGCCACCATATGATAGTAGGTCAAGCATGTTTTGACAAAGGTGGGGAAAGCATAATTGCTTTGTCTTTCTACAAATGTCTATGTTGTTGTGTTATCCTGTGTATGTGTGTGGGTGTGTGTGTGTGCTATTTTACCCTTCCTTTTATCCCCTTAAGGTAAGTCCTTCCACTCCTGGGATTGGAATGACTCCTTTTCCACTTCCTTAAAACCCGCATCCTTTCCTTTCTCCCCTCCTTCCTTCCTCTTTTCTTGAAGAAGCTACCAGCAGTGGCGAAAGCTTGTTTGTGTGTGATTTTATCTCTGTCTGTCGACGAGCCTGTGCTTTGGGTAAGTCATCCAATTTCAATTTTTTATATAAATTTATCCCACCAAGAAAGTTTCCTTCTATAATTTTGATTTTATATAAGATTTTTTGTGTATAAATAATTTTGGAAGTGCTGATTTAATTTAATAATTTATAAATTTAAAACTGCAAAATTTGTGTACCCTCCTCTGGTGTTACCTGTGATAAGGATTGGGAGGGTCTCTAAACATCATAAAATTTGTCTGACAGAATTTATGGATGACTCATACCAATGTTATGAACATATCTGGAAAGTGATTGGAAGATGTTGACATCATGAGTAGGTGACAAAATGGTGAAGTCTATCCCTCATCACAGAATGTAGAATGTCAGAGGTTCACCCGCTCCTTCAGGCAGGATTTGTGGTCATCTGTGGCAGATCTGATATCATAGTTCAATGCTGATGCCGGCACTATGTTTTCAGAACATTGTTCATTGCATGTTGTTGAATGTGGGACTCTACAGTAGACAGCTCCTACATGTTTCTGTGTAGAAACAATGATGTCATCAGTTACTATTCCAGCAGGAACAAGATAATGATCAATGTATTAAGGAAAATGTTAAGATTAATATCAATAATAATTATAATAATAATAATAACACCTCAAAGTCTTTAACAATATTTAAGATGAATAAAAGTTATAATACCGGCATTACTCTGTTGGGATTTCTTATGAAAGTGTTAACAGTGTACACTGAAGGGCATTCTTTCAAATAAAAATAGTCATGATTTAGTGAATATGTTTTAATAATGGAGGATAGGTAACAGCTCACTGTAAAGTGGCTCGCTGAGCTGTTGACAGGCACAAAAATAGATATCACATACCTGTACACACAACTTAAATTTTTGGCCATTGTCTTTGTCAGGTAAAGAAACACATACAATCACTCAGACAACTATATGCACACAACTATCATGTCTGGTCACTCCAGTGCCACAAGCATCTAGGCTGTGAGTGAGGTGGGGAACGGAGGGGGAAGGATGCCGGTCAAAGGTGGGAATGGAAAGTTCTGTTTCCAACCACGTATTGAATATGTAATAATGTCCAGAAGTACTCCTGCAATGTATGAGAGCTGCAAGAGAGGGCTTAATTTGTGAGGTAATTGGCATCCTCATGGCTACTTTAAAAGAAGTTGCCATTAAGGGCTGAGAGATACAAATAAAAATAACATATGTTTCCTAGAAATTGCAAACATTGCTCTCGGTTAAATTTATAACAGCTCTTTGTCTGTCAAAATATTGTATGTACCAGTAGAGGGACCGAGGATTACATCTACAACACACTTCTTCCATGGCCTACCATTCTTGGGATTATCAGGTGCCAGTTAGTGTGCAGTAGATAAGAAAACAATAGTGTAAACCAGGAGTTTGCAAGTTCAATACTGAACTTCTATCCTTCATACTCAGATCACTAATTGTTCACTTAAAAGTCAGTCACTATCACAATTTATTTGAAGGTTATCAGTTTCAGCCATTGAAATTGCCAGCTTCAGACCATTACAACCATAGTGTTGGCCACCGGTTGGACTGAGCAGGAGCTGCGTGAATGATGGATGTCAACGTGCTATGGAACAAATTTCTGAAACAAAACACTTTTGAGGATATTGAAAAAATTAAAAAGTTAGTTATATGACTTATGTAAATTGTTTCTAGGAATTACTTTCCACCAGGACTTTAAGAAATGGCTTCTGTCATTTCTTTAATATGTATGTACACACAAATTAAAATATTTGTTTTAACGTGTCAGATACTTTTAGAAAAATTTAATGTGCCTGATTACCTTCTTTGAAAACCCGATGAATGAGTACGTCGTCCACACACTCATTATAGTAGTGAGTCAGTTATTAAGGAATTGAAAAATAAATTGTGCTGAGAAAAGTAAATGAACAGTTATTTGTGTACATATCCAAGTAAAGACTCAAGTTTTAATTTTTAATTTGTTCCCATTTTCTTGTTGCAGTCAGACATCATTGTCATGAGCTCTGATCTGGTTACAGACTTCAACATAGAGAATGTACTGGATGTTTTTAGGAAACATCAGGCTTCTGTTGCCAGTGTCTTTTTCCAGTCACCTCCAGATGTTGGAGCACTACAAACTGGTCCAAAACAAAAATACAGACCAGGTATGTAGAATAGTTGTGTGTTTATAACAATGAGTCATTGAAGGGGTCTATCTACTAGTCAAATTAGCATTTTATTTTATTTATTTATTTATTTTTGGGTCCTTAGGATGAACGTAAGTCATTAAAGAATGCATTTTGTTAAGGCAGAGTTTTATTAAAAGACCACACTCCAGCAGGTTGCACTGTAAAGAGTCATGTATTGTGTGTTCACTTTACAATTGATGACACCGTGAACTGTTGACATCTTCTGCTATTGGTTGTTTACAATGATACACAAATGGTATAACTGCAGTCACTTAAAATAAAAAGTCGCTTCCTGAATTGTATGTGTGAAATAAAACATAGATTCATTTAACTTATGGAATAGAACAAATCAAAATACAAAATGAGAAAGTAAAATAGTTGTTTTATGGCTGAACAATGCAGCTGTGCATGTTAGGAGACAACAGTACACTGAATTTTAATATAGCCTTCTAGAGAGAAAATCAGAAAATAAAATAAAATAAATAAATGTTGTGCTATAATCTAACATGTAATACATGTTCTTCTACAGAGAAGTGTATGAAATTAAAATGAAGTTGTTGTTATAAAATGTAATAACTTGAGTTTGTTGTGTATCAGAGTAGCAGATAAAAAAGATTCAATATTAATATTTTATTCTGCTGAAAAATCCAAGAAAGGAATATGAAATAAAATTTTTGGCAAACAATCTAATGATTAAAATGACAAACAATTTAAAACTACATTTGCTGCTTTGCTAGTAGAGGCTAGATACAATTCACCCATAAAAACAATCGTTCAGCTGCAGACAGACACATAAAATAGACAATCACATTCACTCAACTTAAATTTTTGTCATTATCTTCATCAGAAAAAGAAACACATACTTTCACACAGTCACTCAGAAATTACTCCCTGAGTTATGTATGATGTATTTACCTGAACTGTTTTGTACCTTGTACCTGGTGATGAAGGTCAATGACCAAACTGCTTGGTGCTTGAGATTTTAATAAAACAACTGTTGGTTTTTTTAAAATGTGTTGTATAGAGTATTCAATAGTTATTAACAGTCACCTGACCAAACAACGAAAATTTGTTTTATAATAAAATAGTTAATCTGTAAAGCATTATAATAAACGTGCATAAATTGTTAATCCATATATAAGGGCTGAAAATCTAACTCTTCCTCACATAACTGTCTCATCTGCTGACTCATGTGAGCTTTTGTGGTCATCTGAAGCAGCTGTCTCTGTTGAATCTGAATCTGCCTTATCACATATGTCTTCAGAACCACGTGACAAAATTTCACTGTCCGATTCTCAGTGAATAATTATGCTCTCAATAGTGTAGTTTCTACCTAGGTGTGGCTATATGTTAGTCTTCAAATGGAATGATCCTCACTTTGTCACATGCCTTCTTCCATTTATCTTCTGTATACTCTGTATTGCAGCTGTAGTCATTTCCTTAAGTTGGGAAAGGGTAATGCTGCTGACATTCATCAGCAGAAACTTTCTGTTTCATCAAATTCCAAATAAGTTTGATGAGCTTCAGATCACAGTTATAGGGTGGAACACACAGTATTTTCTCGCTTCTTTCTAGGCTTGTAATGTTTCACAACTTCCAAGTGCTTGTTCTGTGTTAAATATGCATCAAATGACATTTTACACTTAGTCAGCCATGATTGTATATTTGCTTTACAAGAAATTTTCTTAGGCATTTTATTCTCTTTTACACAATCATAGGTGTATTATCCAATACCATAATACTTACAGCTGGAATATTTGCTATTTGGCACTATTGCAAACATTTTATATAATTTTCACTGTTTGTTTCACTGTAAAAATCTTGTGATGCTGAATCATAGATGAGCCCTGCACTCTCAATGAAACCCATTTCTCTACATTCATGAACCACTGTTGCACTTTGTCCAGAACTCTTTTTGCACACACAGCACATCACAAGGCTAGTGGATTTGCACCCATGTTAAATCAGTATATATGACTGGTTTCTTCATACCTTTCTCATTGTTGTAAGAAAGTTTCCTCCCTTTCAATCAGAAATATTCATTACTTTTACATTATTTTTAAAAACAAGAGCCCATATCTTTCAAAACTTTCCAAAACCTGGTTTGTGGCCTGTGAAATTGTCTGAATCCTCCCTAACCCAAAATTTAAGTTTTCAAACAGTAATAAGTATTTCTCTTTTAACTTTGTATTATTTCAACATTATTAACAAACTTTTTCATTGTTTTTCTTGACAGAACCACTCGTGTACTGTCAAGTATTGTCAAATGCCTTTGATCTCGTCTGCCTGTAAACAAAGTTTAGTTCCATTTCTATTGCTGGTTAACTATAAAGTGAACGGGTTATAGTGGGCTGCATTTCTTTTGTGAGCCTATTTACAGATGTGCCTCACAAGGTTGCACTGTGTTTACAAATACCTTATTCAGAAAGAAATGTTTTTGTGGCCATTTATATAGAGCAATCTGTAGAGAGATTCGACAGTGCATACAAATAATCCCTTGCTTTTTGTAAATAAGCTTGGGGACATTTCACAAGATTTTGAGTTAGCTGCAGTTTTTCTACACCATCTGTTTTACAATGCTTTGTTTTATTTGACACACCTGAAAACATACTATGGAATTACAGCATAAAAGATATGGTACAAGCTTTGTTTTCTATATCTGTATAACACTCCACAAGTCCTGTAGGTCTCTTAGTCATTATCTTTCCAGTTCTACTCCAAATGGAGCAAGGGAAAAACAATTGTCTGTCTGCTTTCATATTGGTCTTCATTTCTTTTATGTCATCTTCTCATTCCTTACATAAAATGTATGTTGGCAGAAGTTGTAAATGCTAGTTGCCAAAAACTTTCTCAATAACATTTCACAAAATGAATGTCTACTTTAGTCCTACTGTTCCCATTTGACTACATGAAGGATTTCTATAATAATGGAAGTTGATTGAACCTACCAGTAACTAATCTAGCAGCATTTCTCTGGATCGTTTTGATGTCTTCCTTTAATCCGTTGGCATGGGGATTCCAAACACTCAAGCAGTACTCAGGAATGTGTTGCATAAGCATTTATATGTGAGCTCCACTTTCCTAGAATTTTCCTTATAAACTGAAGTTAACCATTTGCCTTTCCTTTACATGCTTATTTCATTTCATCTTTTTTGCATTACACCTGGGTATTTAATGGATGTTCCAGTGTCAAGCAGCTCACTGTCAACACTGTATTTCAACAACAAGGGATTGTCTTTCCTACTCACCTTCATTAACCTGCATTTTTTCCACCTTTGGATTATGCTGTAATTTATCACACCAAATGTAAATTCCATCCAAATAATGCTGAACATTCCTACAGTCATTCAAAGATGACACCTCTCTGTATACTGCAGCATCATCAACCAGTGCCCAAACATTACTGCTTCTCCTATCCATCAAATAGTTTGTTATATAGAGGACAAGAACTGTCCTAACACATTTCTTGAGGGTACTCATGACAAGACCTTTGTCTCTTATGAATACTTGCCATTCAGGACATTGTTTATAGTGTCAAATACATTCTGTAACTAGGAATTAGGAATCTGCCTGTTGCCCATCATCCATACTTCACATCATATCATTTGAAAAGAGGGCAAAATGAGTTTCATACAATGATGTTTTCTAAATCCAGATCAAATGCTCTGTTATATATTGAGTCATATATTTTATACATTTTATTATGTATATATTTGGGTATTCAATAAATTATGTTTCAAATAATTTGTATTTTTTTCATAGATAATCATAGACTTTGGCACATAATAGATTCCATATTTTTAAAGTTCTCTCTCTTTTTTTTTCAGAGCGTGACCTAGTTGGAATTGAAACAAAGACTTCTAGATTGCTTTTCTTAGCTTCTGCTTCAGATTTTGAGGATAATGTAACTCTTCCTCGAGCTCTGCTAAGGAAACACCCCCGATTTTCAATATATAGTCATTTAATTGATTCTCATATTTATGTACTGAAGAAATGGATTTGTGATTTTCTCAAGGCAGAAAAGTAAGTTGTCTTCATGGTAGAAAATTATACTATTGGAGTCCTTGTGCCTCCATGCATACCACTTTAATACTGAATTGTGCAAATTTTCACATTGTGACTGAAACAGTGAAAAGGGGTTAAAGGTAAGTGAAGAGTTATGAAGAAAATGACTTGCAAATTTTAGAAAATAGGTAGAGTTGAAGAAAAGTTGGCCAGACCACTGCGCTGGGGGAGACTTACTGGACAGGACAGTAGGAAAGACTGACTATTGGAGACAGCAATGAGAGGAATTTGAAAACCTGTGAGCTAAAAGGTGGAAGTTAGGGTAATAAGCAAGACAGAGATGATTGAAAAAACATATTAAGAGACTTAATAATTAAAAGTTAAGGGAATTATTTGTGTTAGAGAAATTTAGTACAGCGTTTGGAACCAGGATGGCTCCTTCCTAAGCAAAAATTTCAATTGGAACATTTTTCCCTAGCATCCATAAGCATTCAGCCCATGATTTGATTTAAATACATCGATGACACCTTTGACATATGGTTTCAAGGTGAGGCTGACCTGTTAAAATTTCTGACTGTCTTAATACTTTCTCCCAGTTAAAGTTCACACGCCACTTACCTTCATGTTGACATCATCCTTATGAAGAGGCAGGTACACACATTTGCCCATATTAAACCAACAGATAAATAAGATTACTTATTTTTGACAGTCAAACATTCTCTCCCTTACAGCCTTGTCATGTGAGTCTAACGTATTTGTTCAGATGCAGAACAGCAGTACAAGACCATCTTGTCTCAAACCCCAGAGAAATTCATTATCCCAATAGCCTTGTTTGAAAACTGATTTCCCAGGCCATCACATCCAATCCTAAAACTGCTCATCCCCTCAAAAACAGGTTTATAACATTTGTACACAGTACTGTCCTGATCTTAAATGTATTAATAAACTACTGTGGCAAGGCTGTGATTTTCTAAAATCTTGCCATTAAAAGATACTCATTCTGTCTGACATTTTGCCCACCACACCTAATATAGCTTTGCCCACCCCAGTCAACACAATATCCTGATTAAACCATATGCTGTACACCTATTTTCCTTCCATACAGCAGCTACCTGTGTGACTGTATGCGTAAGATTTGCCTTATGTACCATCCTACTACCACCTATACCTATCACTCTCTGTCCCTCCCCCCCCCCCCCCTTTCTACCCACTTGCACAGTGGTAACACACTGGACTCGCAATCGGAAGGATGGAGGTTTAAATCCATCTCCAGCCATCCACATTTAGGTTTCCTGTGATTTCCCTAAATCACTCCAGGCAAATGCCGGGATGGTTCCTTTGAAAGGGCATGGCTGATTTCCGTCCACATCCTTACCCAAACATTCCAAGCGTAATCTCCGGCTCTAATGATCTTGGAGTCGATGGGACATTACACTCCAAGCTTCCTTCCTTCCAAACACCTGTGTACCATTCATAATGCACATAGTTTTCCACTCTTAAGTCTTCCTTATCTCTGTTAATATCACTGTTTAGCTCTCAGGTTTTCTACTTTCCCACAGGGCAGTGTCCAACAATCAGTATTTTTTTCTTATTGCATCTGGTCTCACCTGATATGAGGTCTGGTTTTTTTTTCTATAACTCACTCTGTTTATAAACCTCACCAGTTCTTTTCATTTTTTAATCCATCCATATAACTATTTTTTGTGATGTAGAATATTAATTATATACTGTAGCAAATTATGTGAACCACTATTGATATAACTGATGATTACTGATATGTGTTTGTTGCAATTTGTATTAACAGAATAATTAAACCATCATCATAGAAAAGTTGTTTACAGTAATTTACATTGTACAACACAATTCTTTTTAATTCACAGCAACAATTTAAAACTGTAGTCTTGACTGAGACTAAAACATGGTCCACCCTTGTCAGCTCGTGTGCGCTCTTCACTGAATGTGCCAAAGCTTTTACTTTCCATTCACTAATTTCTTGTTGCCACCATCACAATAGGTATGTCCCCTCATTCTGGACTATGAGTGACTTGCTGTTCCTTTCCAACCTTCCTCCTGAGGAATATGCTAACAATTTCAAAAGCTAGGATTGGTGACTTATCTATTAAATACGTTTATCACTAGAGGCAGCTGTTTAGTGGTAACATTTTTGCTTGATTTCGTCATTCGGTGGCCGAGGTGACTGAGGCGCTCCAGTCACGGTCAGCACGGCCACTACGGTCGGGGGTTCGAATCCCCCCTCGGGCATGGATATTTGTGCCGTCCTAGTTCGTAAGTAGTTCATAAGTAGTTTGTAAGTTTAGGGACTGATGACCCCGTAGTTAAGTCCCATAAGCTTAACAAACATTTGAACATTTTTTTGATTTCGTCATTTTTTAAAACCTATTTCGGTGTATTTTTCGCTACTTTTATTGTATTTCGCTAATTTTATTTTCACTTTTCAACAAATAAAAACTAAAGCAAAAATCAATTATAGTCTCATTGCAGTGTAAGACCTTTTATTTTATCCAGGAAACATGAAAATTTGACATTGATGGAGATACATAAGAAATAAAAGTTTAAGAAACATTTATCCTGCTACTTATACAAGTTTTACTAGCCTAAGTAATTTATGTAAGTATGTATGTTTTATTAAACTCAAAGTCATGTTTCTAACAACACCAAGATAATTGCTTCTCAGAAGCTCCACAATCTAACTGGCACTTTGGCACTCATATTGATTCCATTGGGGGGGGGGGGGGGGGACAAAACACAAACTAGGTAATCTGATTTTGAGCCGCACTTAAAAACGAAAAATATGGATAATCGAAATGGATAGCATGGCCTTTCCTTTTCGATTTGTACACTTAAATTACTATTACATCACAAACAATGATAGCCATGAGAAATAAGTATATCTATTAACCCTATTACTGCTTATTTACTCTCGGTGGTGTGTGTGTGTGTGTGTGTGTGTGTGTGTGTGTGTGTGTGTGTGTGTGTGCACGCTGTCCCTCATTATTGAGACAAAAATAAGACACAAAATCTAGTAATGTTGTGAAAAATACGTTTCCTTTTTAATCTTTGGAGAGAAAATCATATATATATATATATATATATATATATATATATATATAAAACGATTATTAAGACGAAAAATTCCTAGCAGGAAAAATAAAATATAAAAAATAGACGAAGATTACTCACCAGGCGAAGGAGCACAGGTGTGACAGCATCACAAATAAATAAATGAATACACACACACACACACAATCGCAAGCTTTCGCAACCCAGTTGCGTCTTCAGGCAGTAGGGAAGGAGAGGGAAAAGGAAATGATGAGGGTTTTAAGGAAGGGGGTAAGGAGCCATTCCAATCCCGGGAGAGGAAAGACTTACCTTGGGGGAAAAAATGGAGGGTAAACAAATGCACACATGCCCACACATTCACACAGACACAAGTACACCTAGGCAGACATACTGTATGTCTGCCTAGGTGTACTTGTGTCTGTGTGAATGTGTGGGCATGTGTGCATTTGTTTACCCTCCATTTTTTCCCCCAAGGTAAGTCTTTCCTCTCCCGGGATTGGAATGGCTCCTTACCCCCTTCCTTAAAACCCTCATCATTTCCTTTTCCCTCTCCTTCCCTACTGCCTGAAGACGCAACTGGGTTGCGAAAGCTTGCGATTGTGTGTGTGTGTGTGTATTCATTTATTTATTTGTGATGCTGTCACACCTGTGCTCCTTCGCCTGGTGAGTAATCTTCGTCTATTTTTTATATTTTATATATATATATATATATATATATATATATATATATATATATATATATATATAATATAGTGAGGACAGTTTACTACTCACCGCAAAGACGTGGCGACGAGCTGCGACAGGCACATACAAAAGACACACACATACAACACATTCAGCTGAATGTGTTGTATGTGTGTGTGTGTGTATGTGTGTGTCTTTTGTATGTGCCTGTCGCAGCTCGTCGCCACGTCTTTGCGGTGAGTAGTAAACTGTCCTCACTATATTATTTATTCCAACCTGGACTTTCCATTATTATATATATATATATATATATATATATATATATATATATATATAAATAGAAAACAGATGACTTACCAAAAGGACCGGCTCGTCGATAGAAACAAATAAAATAAATAAAATCACACACAAACACACATACAAGCTTTTGCAGCCTAGCTGCTTCGTCAGGCAGAAGGGAAGGAGAGGGAAAAGGAAATGATGAGGGTTTCAAGGGAGTGGACAAGGAGTCATTCCAATCCCGGGACAGGAAGGACCCACCTTGGGGGGGAAAAAAAGAGGGTAAACAAAAACACACACACCCACACATTTACACAGACGCAAGTACACAACGGAGCAGTGAAAGCTACACGCAACAGTCTCATTGTGGCTTCCTTTAAAATCCTTTATCTTCTGTTCTCAGGCAATTTCGTCTGTTTTCACCCATATAACATGGGCACTGGTGCGATTAAATGTCATTTCCACAAAAGAAATTACTTTTCTCTTAAACTTCACAGTGTATGCTTCTTCCTGATCGGATACAGGGTAGCACTTCTCGCATGAAAGTTCTAAAGCAGTCTGCGAACACTGCAACAAAGGGTGGAATCCAGAATGTATATCATTCACAAAACTAACTTATGGTGGTGTGTAGCGGCAGTTTACATAACTTGCATTTGCGTAAATACAGTTTGTTCATCCACTCTCTGAGTTTCAGATGTTTGACTTTTTCCAAGGGGATGTTTGCCTCGTGTTGTTGATAACACGAATTCTTCCTTGTCCACTTTTGCTTGTTTTGCCGCTGCATTGATGTCCGTAACTTGTCTCTTGACACCTGTCAACAGCACTTTCTCCTTGTTCTTCTTATGGGATGAACTGCTATTTTTATGTTTTGGGCAAGTGTCCTTTCTTAGCCATTCAATACGCACACAGCTGTATTTGCACAGAAGTATTTTCCTTGTTTTATGATAAACATAAAATCCATCTGATGCAGATTCTCTTTCATGATCAAAAACTGTTACGACCATCTTAATAATCTGCTGTACCAAAACAAATCATTGAAAGAACCAGCAATCAGAAACGATTACAACCACGCAATACACAGTCAGTCACCAGATGAAATAAAGTGCCAGAAATGGACTTCTTCACTGTACAGGAAATGAGGTTGGCAGGACTCAAAACGGTATATATCGAATCGGTGTACAATCAACTGTGATTTTGTATCTCAAAATTCCGCCAGTACATTTAAATGACTGATGAGATTTCACAAAATTTCATGGATTATTTTTGTTGCAAAAATTTTGCAATTTCGTGCTTCACGAAAAACAGGTGCCTCTATCTATCACTAGTGCTTTTGCTCCAAGGCAAAAGGTACTCTAG
This sequence comes from Locusta migratoria, assembly GCA_026315105.1. Classification (NCBI taxonomy): domain Eukaryota; kingdom Metazoa; phylum Arthropoda; class Insecta; order Orthoptera; family Acrididae; genus Locusta; species Locusta migratoria. The sequence continues at coordinate 261,932,467 of CM048751.1, forward strand.
TAAGTACCAGGAGAGCATGTGGCAATAATTGGGGCCTGAGCCCCAAGGGTATGCACTGGATATACACCACGGTGATTAGACCCAGGATCACCTAGTGGGCGGTCGTGTGGTGGAAGAAGGTAGAACAGCAGGTTGCTGCTAAGGAGCTTGTTAAGGTGCAAAGATATAGATGCTACGATCTTTGTAGCACCTACGCAAATTCTCCTCCACACATGCCCTGATGGCAGTGATTTTGGCCTGGAATACTGAGGCCAGTTTCCCTAGAGAGATGACGCCCTCCAGTCTTGGCTGCACGCTGTATACCCTGGCCCCAAAGCCTTGGTCTGATTTTTCACTTGAAACGCTGGAACTGCTCCTCAAGGCTCACTTTCCTCAATATACTCTGGGGGATAACTCAGACCAGAATGTGATTCCTGAGAGACAACGGTTCTCAGGTATTCGCAAAGAGGACTGGGATCTGGCCAAGGAGTGTGTCGATTTTAGTAAGGTCCGATGGGTGGTGGGAACATTTCAACCATTCAAGTCACCTGGCCCCGATGGAATCTTTCCAGCTGTCCTGCAACAAGGGGGAGAAAATCTTATTAGATTCCTATGCAGGTTATTCAGTGTTAGCCTAGCAGCAGGAATCATTCCCAATGCCTGGAGGGCAGTGAAGGTTGTCTTCATTCCAAAACCTGGGAGAATTGATCATACCAAGGCCAAGGATATGAGACCAATCAACTTGTCCTCCTTCATTCTTAAGACATCGGAAAGCTGGTTAATGTGCATGTTGGAGAAAGGAGGTTAAGTAGGGCTCCTCTACATTCAAACCAACATGCATATCAACCAGATAAATCATGTGAGACAGCTCTCCACCAACTCGTTGGGAAGGTGGAGAAAGCACTACACTTTCAGAAAATAGCCCTCTGAATCTTCCTGGACATCGAGGGGGCTTTTAGCAACACAACATTCGATTCCATGGTTATGGCAGCCCTAGGTGGACTAGGGCCATGCTCAGTGGAAGAAAGGTAGAGGCTACCATGATGAATGAAAAAATGGTAATCAACACCACTAGGGGTTGCCCGCAAGGAGGAGTTCTTTCCCCTTTATTGTGGAATCTAGTGATGAATGATCTCATTGAAGAATTAAACTCTAGGCAGTACTTTTGCCAAGGATACGCAGATGATCTTGTCATAGTAATACTTGGCAAATTTGCTGACACAGTGAAGAATAAGGCACAAGGTGCATTGGACATTGTGCAAGACTGGTGCAGAAAACAGGATCTGGGGGTTAGTCCTAAGAAGACTGTTGTTGTACCATTCAGAAGGAAACGTATCCAACACTCAAGTTGGAATCTAAAGCTTTTCAATGAAGCGCTACCTCTGAAGTGGACAGTGAAATATCTAGGGGTTACCCTAGATGGGAAACTGACATGGACCCCTCACATTAGGAATATTTGCTCCAAGGCAAAAGGTACTTTGGTAAGTACCAGGAGAGCTTGTGGCAAAAATTGGGGCCTGAGCCCCAAGGGTATGCACTGGATATACACCACAGTGATTAGACCCAGGATCACCTATGGGGCGGTCGTGTGGTGGAAGAAGGTAGAACAGCAGGTTGCTGCTAAGGAGCTTGGTAAGGTGCAGAGACTAGCCTGCTTAGCCATAACAGGCGGAATTAGCAGCACACCAACTGCTGGGACGGAAACCATGCTGTATATGCTCCCATTGCACCTTTGGGTCAAGATGGAGGCAGCAGCTGCTGCCTACAGACTCAAAATTGGCAACAACTGGAACTCTTTGGGGTATCCAGAATCACAAGAATCACACACTAAAATAGTGAGTGAGGTAAATATAGGAAAGGTTGGGGAAATGCCTGCTGACTATATTATAACCCCATACTGCTTCAACAAGCCTTTCAATATAACAATTGGAAGTAGGGAGCAGTGGGAGAAAATAGTTCGACACCGTACGGGGGGATATTGTCTGGTTCACTGGCGGGTCAAAATCAGACCAAGGCGTTGGGGCCGAGGTATGTGGGGTGCAGCCAAGACGGGAGGGCATCATCTCTCTAGGGAAACTGGCCTCAGTATTCCAGGCCGAAATCACTGAGATCAGGTTGTGCGTGGAGGAGAATTTGTTTAGGTGCTACAAAGATCGTAGCATTTATATCTATTCAGACAGCCAGGCAGCCCTGAGATCACTGGCAGCTCCTGCAACTAGGTCTAAAATTGTTGCAGAATGTCACAGGGTTCTGGTGGAGCTAGGGGAAAGCAATAGAGTAAACCTATTGTGGGTCCCTGGCCACTCGGGGATTAGTGGCAACGAACATGCCGACAGATTAGCCAGGTTGGGGGCAGAGACTCCATTTATTGGACCGGAACGTGTCCTGACAATCACCAAGGCAATGATCAAATTGGAGCTACGTAACTGGCTCAGAAGACAGCACGTAGAATATTGGACCAAAGTCCATCAACAAAAACATGGCAAGATAATGATGCCAAAGCCTTGTTTTAAAAGAAGCTCTGCAATCCTGGGTCTGAACAGGAGAGAGATTAGACTCATGGTTGGATTGCTGACAGGCCTTGGGAATTTCAAAAAACAACTACATACAATGGGAATAACAGAAGAGGACCCTAAATGTAGGATCTGTGATGACGGTGATGAAACTGCATCACATCTAATCTTCGAATGCACTGCATTGGAAAGTAAAAGGCACAGAACATTCAGGACAACCAGACCCGAAGAAATCGTGTCTAATAAAGAACTGGTAAAGGGACTCCTTGCACTGTTCAAGGGCATTGGTTGGCTTTACTAGATATACAGGGAGAGATACCGCACAATAAAGTTAGTTTCGGTGCGGGCAGTGGCGGGTTGGACCAAGAATGTTTTGGCTTCCCTGAAAAATCAAATCAAATCAATCACTAGTGCTGAAATGTCAGCTTCTGAGTGTAAGTACTGGCAAACCACTCAAATTAATTGCAACTTCATAGAAAATCTCAACTAAATTTTCCTTTATATACAACCTACCATGCATTCAACTATTCAGTGCAGTTGCAGTGCAGCTAGATGAAATATAAGGCAGTTAATTTTAGTGCTGCAGAAGTCTGACATTTAAGGAAAGAAAACTTGTGTGAGAAGTATCTAAATGTCACTCAAAATCTAATAATGGAAAGTCCAAGTTAGAATTAACAATATAGTAATAGGACAGTTTACAACTCACCCCAAAGACATGACAATGAGCCGTGACAGATGCACAAAAAAGGCACACACATACAACACTTTCAGCTATCAGCCATGACCTTCTTCAGAAATAGGAACATTAACGCAATCACAGACACACAACCCTCACTTCCTGCGACGGAGATGACTGTTGTGTGACTGTGTAGGGGGGCCTGTGTGATTACATGTTTGTTCGTATTTCTGAAGATGGCCATGGCCAATAGCTGAAAGTGTTGTATGTGTGTGCCTTTTTTATATGCCTGTCATGGCTTGTTTACTTGTCTTTGTGGTGAGTTGTAAAGTGTCCTATTACTATATTGTTAAATGTCACCCAGTCATGCAGAAACCAACAATTGTTGATAATGCTGATGCAAATGCTAAAGAAAGAAACTGAGGAAAATGTGTTAATGAGGCCAAACTGCTGTGTGTGTGTGTTTCAATGTGTCAAATGTGATGCTGCATGTCTTAATCAGTCTTTGTAATATTTTTCACATTTTTGTCTTACGTTCATCACACTATAATCAGAACACTAGGTGAATAATTTTAAGCACTGATATGTACAATTACCAAGTAAGGTAATACAGTGATAAGAAGATTGTATCAACAGGAATGGGATTCTTGTTTGAAAATATGCAGCTGATTTCCTTCCGAGTTCTTATCAAAAACATTGGAACTTGTCCACCATCTCTAATAACATTGGCTGCCAATGGAACTTTCTTGCTTCTTTTTCTCTGCCAGCATATCCTGATCTAAATTTTCTCTTGTTTGTATAAATCGCTCCATAAAAAGCATTGCTAGAGCTGATTTCTTACCCATTTGTTGCTTCTGATATGATTTTACTGTCTCAGATGCCAATAAGAGATTTACCCCTAACACTGCTTTTCACCTGTAAGGTGCAACATTTTTTGCATTATTTCTTTGTGAAGGGTGGAGAGAAAGGGCGAAGGAGTGTTGCTTCCACTCCTGATTTATTTCATTACTTTGTAGATTACAAAGATATACATAGGTTTTTTCTGTCATGGTCAGTGTAATGAGGAACAGCCCTTCTTGTTGCACTGGACTTTCTTCATGGGGAAAACTTAAGCAATCGTATGATACAATGTCCTGTAAGTCCTACTGCTGTTGATATATTTTCATTTAAACTAAAAGAAAACAAATACCAGACAAACCACAGATGAGTTATGTAAACTGGCCACAAATAATTTAATGTTCATACAGGTATTGGCAGAAAATATATAAATTGTAAAATTTGTCTGAATATGGAAGAAAAGGGCCAATTCAGTGGTGGACAGTGTTGATCTTCTGGTATTGCTGTCAATGAGGCATTGATCTACAATATCAGAGAACAGATGGTACTGCACAATCAATTCCAATAATAGGATCAGTGATGGGCAAGGTTTTGTTGATAGCGAGTTCGAGGACATGGTGCATGTTGTAGGTGGAAATGTTCATGTTATTTACTGTTAGGGGCACCAAGGTTGCTCATGAGCTGTCACGAGAAGATGTACAACTCAAAGCCAGCATCTATTAAGAATATCACGATGGAGTGAGTGTCACTGATGAACACGTGCTGGAAGACAGAAGCAGGGTTCTCTGCAGTTAGCAGCATCCAGACCAAAGGGCTTGTGGTATCAGCAGAGACCAGTTGTTTTGTGAGAGATATTGACAGAGCAGCTGGAGTAATGGTGCTGGTAACTTCTGTGCACTGGTGGATGGGGTTATAACCAGAGTGCTGACCGGAATCAAAGTGAGCGACAATGGTCTGCATTGCAGCCATCTTGGCAGTGTGGCCGGCGAGGATTTTATCTACTTCTGGTTGCTTAGCACTGTGCTGTAGGCCTGCAGCACAGTGGCCAGGGAGGGGGGAATAGCTGTTAACTTTATTAGCACTGCGTTGAGCAGCAAGGAGGAACTCATGGTGGGCACTGGGACAGCCAGCTGATGGCATGCGATGTGATTTGAGCAGTTTCAAACAGCAAGGCCAGCTTCTCGTGCACCCTGTTGGTGAGGCTAGTGGCATTGGTGAGGGAGAGATTGATATGTTGTGCCACTATTGTCTGTATTGGAACTGGAAGGGCAGCCAGAAAGATGTTCAATTGAAGTTGTACTTCACACCATGTAGGGGGAGTATCATACCCCGATGCTGACACTCCGAGGAGCGCCCTATATTTGAAGTCTTTGCTAGATACAGGGCTATTGTCTAGCTTTAGCTAGCCAGTGATGTAGTAAGAAGGTTTCCAGTTGCATGGTAGAAACAGGCGCGCTTTGGTTGAAAATAGTAAGAGGAGTATGAAGAAGATATCTTGTTATAGTAGCAGACTGCTGTAGTGAAAAAAGACTCTGTCATGAAAATATGAAAATAGGCTGATACAGAATGTGGCAGGACTGCTAACAATGGGTTCTGGGTATTTGCTAAGGGTGCCACATGGTCAACTATGGGCAGCATAGACATTAGGGATTGTTGGCATTCCTTTCCCTCACTTCCCAGAAGCTTCTCTTCTTTTCTTTCTCTACTACTTGGAAATATATGAATCTCATGCTACTGACTTTGTTTCTGTAATCTTCTCTGTTTTATATAATGTCTAGTGTACTACCGTTCCTTCTGTAACTTCTTTGTTCTTTTCTATCCTTTCAGAAGTGGTCTTTGCTGATCAGATGTTGTTTTTACTCTGTCAGATTTCTTACATTCTCTTATTAGGCATCCATAAAATGTAAGCTGTTTTGTGTGCATTGCACCCACCATCTTCTCATTGTACTTGGAGAGCTGCTTGTTTTTCTTATTCTTCTAAGGCCAATCAATGGTTTTGTGGGATCCCTAATTTTCATGAAATTCTACCTTTCTTTCTTTTCAAGTACTTCTTACTATCGCTTTTCATTTAACTAGATATTCCAAAGTGTGGCGTTTGTTGAATTTATCAATCCTTTTAATGTTCCCATATTTTTACCTCAAGTATGATTTCTCTTGGTGTCTGTGTTGCACAACTTCCATTTTTTCATATGAGACTTTGAGATCTCTTCTCCCCCTCCCCACTCCCACTACCTTTTCCAGTGATTTCATGCAAGACGTCTCACATTGCCAGCATATAAGATGCACTGGCGTATATGATGCACCCCACTTTTAAAGCCTTTTTAGAGAAAAATAAATCACATCTACTACATCTATTACAATATAATTGTAACACATGTTCATGTACATCAAATATCTAAGGCCATGCCTTCAAGTGGTGTTCATAAACTTTACACAGTCAAATTTCTTGACAGTTTGCACTTATTAAAATGAATATTATGCCTTTTGCTGTTTACATTACGTGCTGATTATGGAGCGAAGGTTGAGAAGAGTGTCGTAAAGGTGTATGACATTGCCCCCTAGGTGACACTGCTCACAATTGCTCCCATCAGCCACTGTGCCGAATATCAGTTTGCATGACGAGTAGGGGGGGGGGGGGTATTCATGTTAAAAATGATGCATTTTGAGAATTTATTGTGAAGCGCAAATATTTATGTAAGTATTTTTGTGACATTCCATAAACTGTGAAAATTATGGATGGTTTGTGTCTGTGCATTGCTCAGCACACTGTATGGGCACATAACCTCAAAAAGACAACTGTGAGACTCAGGCGCTTTGCAACATAACAAAAAATATGTATTTACATATTTGCACTTAAGAATGTGAATAAATTTGCAAATGTTGTCAGGTGAGACATGGATAAATATGTGAGCAGTGTTCAAATAATGACTGACACCATTACAGAATTGCTGAAAACATCAAATATGATGAATGAAATTATGTCGAAAGTTTCTACTTCCTATAAAGTTACCAGTTTCAGTTATGCTTGACATTAAATATAGCACATAATTCAGATAACCTTTCCTACATAAGGAAGCTCCTGATGGATTATTTTGGTGAACATTGTGTACATATATTAAATATAAACTATGAAAATGTAAGAGAGAACCTTAAAGCATATTTTCCCACTTAAAGCATTATTTCCCGCATTATACAACCCCCCCCCCCCCTTAAAAAAAATCTCTTAAGAAGAAATGGAACTTGTAGGTATGTACCGAAATTGGCAACCAGCGTATAAGACGCATCCAGTATTTGGACCAATTTGTGTAGGGAAAAATACAAATACAAAACTTCTTACATTGAAGATATTATAATGTAATTAATACTGACATTGTAATATTATAATATTTCATAAATTTTTATATTGTTTTCACTTAAATAGAAACTGAAATTTATATTTATTTTAACATCTCTGTTTCATTACTGATTTTTTTAAATTTTATTTCATTTTTTAATTGAAAGTTACTTCAAGTGCATTTCCTTATTTCAGGTCGTTCAGTACATTGAAGGGTGAAGTTATACCATACATTGTAAAAAAGCAATTAGTAAAGCCATTATCTCAGACTGCTCCTGATCCAAATATTTCATTGATTGGAATGGATGTCAAGAAAGGTAGTGTATAATTTCCTTAAATATAGTACCAGAAAATACTGTAACTATTTTCTTTTTACATACAGAAATTGGCATCAACATTTAGACCTATTTATAGTCTGCTTCAAGTAGAAAGATGACCCAGTTTGCAGCTGTTCTGTGCATCCCTGTCCATTACCACACTGGCAGCCAATAATATTCATTATTTAGGTACCTTTCTAGAAGTGAATTACAACATGTTTCTCCTGCAGACTCCACTGTTGCTGTTCTGCTCAGCTGTAGCTCCTACCCTCCACACTTCCCTTATCATGCTGCCTCTATGCGCAGAAGTTTCTTCGTACATGACGTAAACTATAATACAGACTGTAGAAGAACTTTGCAGTGAAATTTCTACTACAAGTCAGGCAGGCAAGAATCTCAGGAGTTAAGAACATATAGGAATATAAAATTACTGCAAAATCTAGCAATGGAAATTCCAGGAAAGATTCAACAATATTTTCGTAAGGATAGGTAGCTACTCACGACATAGATATCCCGATGATTCACAGAAGGGCACCCATAAAGTAATATACGTATACTCAGCTTTTGGCCCATCCTCCCCGCAAACAATAGCTTTTCTATATTGTGCTGGTGGGAACTCTACCTACAATATATCCTATGCTCCTGCAATCCCAGGCCTGAACGTTTGCTAGTTCCTGTCCCCACCACCCTCCCTTTCCCTTCCCTGCCACACTCTAACCTCACATATGTCTTCCATTCCATCACACACTCCAGTCTCTCCCCTTTCCTTCCACTCTCTCCGTCAGACAGTGCTGGTGTATTCCTCCACCCCCACCTTGCATCCTTTCATGCTGCCTGCTCAACCCCTACCACTGTTTGCTGTTCTAACAGCCTCCTCCCAGCTGATACTCCACGGCTTCCGGAGAGCGGGATCCAACAGCACTTACGATTTGGCCTGCGTCGCCCCTCCCGTGGTAATGGATCCGCATCCATCGCCACCTCTGCCACCTCCACCATCGCTGTTCGCCGCCAACAGTACCGGGTGAGAGTGACGACAGCTTCGTGGACTATGACCCACCTTCTCCAGTCCTATTTCACTGGTCACCAACGGGCAGGGCTCGCTGTGTTGTATGGCGCTCTCAGTCTACACACCCATACTCTGAGGTTCCGGCTCGGCGCTTTGGCCATGAGGATGAAATGGATGTGTCATGTGAAAGAGTTTAGTTTTTCTCTGCAGAAGAGGGAAATATCGTATAGCATAGTGCGAGCTGTGTAATTCTAATCTAGTACGCCGACTATGCGCTTGCTGTGCCCTCCACCAGAGGTGCATGAGACTAGAGAAAAGCACTGTGCCCTCTACCAATGAAGGCAGATGTAGCATGGAGTCGCACAGTCAGTTTTATAGTGAATGCCAAACTGTTAAGTTGTTATGTTCAGTTCTGTACTTAACGGCTGACTAGGGCCACTTATGTTAGACTTTAAAGGATAAAGTTCCACAGTTACGACACAAGGATACACAATTTTTCGGGAGAAACAATGAATTCTTCAGACATTTTATCAAAGTTTGGCAAAATTTCATTATCCACCTCCAGTGGCTCTCCCCCCACCTTGCATCCCTCCCCTACCCTCTCCATGCTCCCTCATCACTACCACTGCTGCTTTCACATTGAACAGTCCTGCAGTGTGATTCCAATACTAAAGTGGAACATAAATATCTTCAGGACTCATTAGGGAGAATTAAAGCCCTAGTATAGGAAAGGTTTTTATGTAAAAGCTTATCAGAGATAAATTTCAACATTTGGTTTCAGTTGTATAAGGTGTGTTCACACAGTATCCGACTTTTGTTTATAAAATCAGTCTTTGTATCGAGATACAAACTTTTGCCTTTAGTGACCTTCAAAATAGTCCCACAGAGCTTCTACATACCTCTTCCAACACTGCTGGAAAGCTTCTTTTGGTATGGGGTGCAGCTGCTCTTTTAAATTCTGCATAATGTATTTTTGTTGTCAAATCTGATTCCTGTCTGGGTTTTTTCAGTTTGGGAAAAGCCATAGTCACATGAATCAATGCTTTGAATAATACTCAATCATAAAAATCAGTGATTTGTGTCATTTCCATGCAAACTGAAACTCTCTTATGTTTACTTGAAAGTCATCATTTGTGTTCTTAAATAAAAGAAAGAAACATTTCCAGCCTTTTCTCCCCCTCGCCCCTGAAAAAGCCTCTTGTATCTATCTCTATCTTGCTGTGTGTGTGTGTGTGTGTGTGTGTGTGTGTGTGTGTGTGTGTGAGGCGCGCGCGCACACACGCACGCGCTTCTTTCCCTTTCCTTTTATCCCCTTAAGGTAAGTCCTTTCAATCTTGGAATCGGGATGACTCCTTTTCTACTTCCTTCAGACCCGTATCCTTCCCTTTCTCCCCTCCATCCTTCCTCTTTTCCTGGGGAGGCTGCCGGCGAGGGCTTGTGTGTGTGTTTTTATTTGTATCTGTCAACAAGCCTGTGCTTTGAGTGGGTTGTCCGATTTCTATTTCTTATATAAATATATCTATATAGTCAGCTTCTCATATGTAGATAGCCCAGTTTAAAGCTGTTGTGTGCATCCACCTCCGTTACCACACTGGCAGAAAATAATATTTGTCCTCCAGGTGCTTGGCTGGCCATAAGCTACAAGAATGTTTCTGTCTGCCTAGGTGTGTTTGCATCTGTGTAAATGTGTGTGTGTGTGTGTGTGTGTGTGTGTGTGTGTGTGTGTGTGTATTTGTTTACCTTCCTTTTCTTCCCCCAAGGTAAGTCTTTCCTCTCCCGGGATTGGAATGGCTCCTTACCCCCTTCCTTAAAACCCTCATCATTTCCTTTTCCCTCTCCTTCCCTTCTGCCTGAAGAAGCAACTGGGTTGTGAAAGCTTGCATTTGTGTGTGTGATAGTAGCACAAATAAATTAATAAATTCACACACACACACACACATACACACACACACACAAACGCTAGCTTTCGCAGCCTAGCTGCTTCTTCAGGCAGAAGGGAAGGAGAGGGAGAAGGAAATGATGAGGGTTTTAAGGGAGTGGGTAAGAAGTCATTCCAATCCCGGGACAGGAAAGACTTACCTTGGGGAAAGAAAAGGAGGGTAAACAAATACACACCAACCCACACATATACACAAACACGAGCACACCTAGGCAGACATACTGTAGAAAGCAAAGAAGTTGGACAGAGAAACCACTTGAGGCAGAGGCTCTGTCCAGAGAATCAAGGCAAAGATGTTCAAGATGGTGGGGGGAATTTGAATTTAGCGGAGGTTGAGACCAGGTGGGCAACGGGAAGAGAGAATATGCTGAAGGGCAAGTTCCCATCTCCGGAGTTCTGAAAGACTGGTGTCGGTGGGAAGTATCCAGATAACCCGGATGGTGTAACATTGTGCCAAGATGTGCAGGCCATGCACCAAGGCATGTTTAGCCACAGGGTAATCCTCATTACCAACAAACACTGTCTCCCTGTGACCGTTCATGTGAATAGACAGTTTGTTGCTGGTCATTCCCACATAGAACACTTCACAGTGCAGGTATGTCAGTTGGTAAATCATGTCGGTACTATCACAAGTGGCTCTGCCCTTGATTGTGTACACCTTCTGGGTTACAGGACTGGAGTAAGTGGTGGTGGAAGGGTGCATAGGGCAGGTGTTGCAACGAGGGTGGTTACAAGGGTAGGAGCCAGAGGGTAGGTAAGGTGGTTTGGAGATTTCATAGGGATGGACTAGGAGGTTACGATGGTTAGATGGGCGGCGGAAAGACACTCTTGGTGGAGTGGGAAGAAAGTCATTAAGGATGGAACTCATTTCGGGGTAGGATTTAAGGAAGTCGTATCCTTGCTGGAGAGCCACATTCAGAGTCCGCTCCAGTCCCGGAAAGTATTTGGTGACAGAAGGGGCACTTCTGGGGTTCTTCTGTTGAAGGTTCTGAATTTGGGGAGATGAGGAAGTGGCTCTGGCAATTTGCTTCTGTACCAGATCACGAGGATAGCTGCAGGATGTAAAAGCTGTTATTAGGTTGTTGGTGTACTGGTTCAGGGATTCAGGACTGGAGCTTACTCTTTTGCAACGAAGACCTATGCTGTAGGGAAGGGAACGTTTGATGTGGAATCGATGGCAGCTGTCATAATGCAGGTACTGTTATTTATTGGATTGTTTGATGAGGACGGATGTGTGAAGTTGGCCGTTGGACAGATGGAGGTCGACATCGAGGAAAGTGGCATCGGATTTTTGAATAGGACCAGGTGAATTTGATGGGACCAAAGGAGTTGAGGTTGAAGAGGAAATTCTGGAGTTGTTCTTCACTGTGAGTCCAGATCCTGAAGATGTCATCAATGAATCTGTACCAAACTTTGGGTTGACAGGTTTGGGTATCCAGGAAGGCTTCCTCTAAGCGTCCCATGAATAAGTTTGCGTACGAGGGGGCCATCCTGGTTCCTATAGCTGTTCCCATTAGTTGTTGGTATGTCTGTCCCTCAAAAGTAAAGAAGTTGGGGGTTAGGATGAAGCTGGCTAGGGTATTAAAAAGAGGTTTTAGGTAGGGAAGTGGGTGGTCGGCGTGAAAGGAAATACTCCATTGCAGTGAGGCCCTGGGCATGTGGGATATTTTTTGTATAAGGAAGTGGCATCAATGGTTACAAGGATGGTTTCTGAAGGTAAACTAACTCCATTAACCTCGTGACCCCACCGACACCGGTTACCAAGTCCCTACAAAACGAATCTCTTCCTACATATACCAACACCTTCAACCCATCATGTGCAGTCTCCCATCCTTCATCAAAGCCACCAACTTTTGTGTCCCAGCCTCGTCGCCGCTTTTGTGTCTCGTTTCCGTCGTAGGTGTCGGTGGCTGAGTGGAATGAGACCGACACAGGAATAAAGATAGCATGCTGGTGCAGGTATGGAGGGGAGCAGCCAGAAACTAGAAACACTAGAGTAAATTAGAACAAGATATATATTGCACAGAATTTATACAATACTTAACTTTTACATAGTACTGCAGAAGGCTGATACATAGTTGAGCTAGAGGCCTGCCTAGTGCCTGTACGATAGCCAAGTCTTCACTGGTGCCTATCTGATTCCGAAGTTCCTAACTGGTTCCTATCTCAGTCCCAAGTGAACAATGTCGTTCAGTGGTGGCCGCGAGCGGAGTTGTAACAGAGGGCGCTCGTGGCTGACGTCGTAAGAACGCCGCGCCGTGCGTGCATGGCGGCGCGCGGCGAAAGTAGGTGGCGCGCACTTTGGACTTGTGCGACACCACACCAACCACTTCCTTGATCACCTGAAATCCTTACCCAGCCTGTTACCTCCAGAAACCATCCTTGTAACCATTGATGCCACTTCCTTATACACAAATATCCCACATGCCCAGGGCCTCACTGCGATGGAATATTTCCTTTCACGCCGACCACCCACTTCCCTACCTAAAACCTCTTTCCTTAATACCCTAGCCAGCTTCATCTTAACCCACAACTTTTTCACTTTTGAGGGCCAGACATACCAACAACTAAAGGGAACAGCCATGGGAACCAGGATGGCCCCCTCGTACGCAAACTTATTCATTGGACGCTTAGAGGATGCCTTCCTGGATACCCAATCCTGTCAACCCAAAGTTTGGTACAGATTCATTGATGACATCTTCATGATCCGGACTCACAGTGAAGAACAACTCCAGAATTTCCTCTTCAACCTCAACTCCTTTGGTCCCATCAAATTCACCTGGTCCTATTCCAAATTCCATGCCACTTTCCTTGATGTTGACTTCCATCTGTCCAGTGGCCAACTTCACACATCCGTCCACATCAAACAATCCAATAAACAACAGTACCTGCATTATGACAGCTGCCATCGATTCCACATCAAACGTTCCCTTCCCTACAGCATAGGTCTTCATGGCAAAAGAGTCTGCTCCAGTCCTGAATCCCTGAACCAGTACACCAATAACCTAATAACAGCTTTCACATCCCGCAGCTATCCTCCTGATCTGGTTCAGAAGCAAATTACCAGAGCCACCTCCTCATCCCCTCAAATTCAGAACCTGCCACCGAAGAACCCCAGAAGTGCCCCTTTTGTCACCAGATACTTTCCGGGACTGGAGCAGACTCTGAATGGGGCTCTCCAGCAAGGATATGACTTCCTTAAATCCTACCCCGAAATGAGTTCCATCCTTAATGACTTTCTTCCCACTCCACCGAGAGTGTCTTTCCGCCGCCCATCTAACCTTCGTAACCTTCTAGTCCATCCCTATGAAATCCCCAAACCACCTTACCTACCCTCTGGCTCCTACCCTTGTAATCGCCCTCGTTGCAACACCTGCCCTATGCACCCTTCCACCACCACTTACTCCAGTCCTGTAACCCGGAAGGTGTACACGATCAAGGGCAGAGCCACTTGCGATAGCACCCACGTGATTTACCAACTGACATGCCTACACTTTGAAGCATTCTATGTGGAAATGACCAGCAACAAACTGTCCATTCGCATGAATGGTCACAGGCAGACAGTGTTTGTTAGTAATGAGGATCACCCTGTGGCTAAACATGCCTTGGTGCACGGCCAGCACATCTTGGCGCAGTGTTACACCGTCCGGGTTTTCTGGATACTTCCCACCGGCACCAATCTTTCAGAACTCCGGAGATGGGAACTTGCCCTGCAGCTTATTCTCTCTTACTGTTGCCCACCTGGTCTCAACCTCCGCTAAATTCAAATTCCCGCCCACCATCTTTAGCATCTTTGCCTCAGTTCTCTGGACAGAGCCTCTGCCTCAAGTGGGTCTCTGTCCAACTTCTTTGCTTTTTACAAATGTCTGTCTAGGTGTGTTTGCGTTTGGATATGTGTGAGTGTGTGTGTAGTTGTTTACCTGCCTTTTTTTCCCCTAAGGTAAGTCCTTCCACTCCTGGGATTGGAATGACTCCTTTTCCACTTCCTTAAAACCCATATCCTTCCGTTTCTCCTCTCCTCTCTTCCTGAAGAAGCAATCAACGGTTGCGAAAGCTTGATGTGTGTTTGTTTGTGTGTGATTTTATTTGTGTCTGTTAACGAGCCTGTCCTTTGGGTAAGTCATAACACACTCTTACGGTAATTAGTTTCTGAAACTACGAGTTTGAGTTTTGTGGGCAGAGTAAGCTGGGAATTCGTGTCTGACGGGAGGTGTGGTTAGTTAGTCGTTGCAGGTGCGGTGATCACTGTGTCCCCAGTGGTGTAGTGGTCAGCGCAACTGCCTAGAAAGTGGGATACCCTGGTTCGGATCCCATCTGGGGACACATTTTCAGCTTTTTCCATTCGCAATTGATGTCATATATTCTGTGAATATGGGTAGAGATTGATTATGTTTTTACACAATAGTTGTAACATACATTCTGCAAGAGTTAGTCACATGTCCTGTGTACTACAATCGTGGAACTCGGAAAATAAATTCATTTGTTACATATTGTTGTCTGTTGCATTCACTCTTTATAATTGAAATTTTGTCTCATATTTGATGATTTTAGCAGAAACAACACATATATATTAAGTTACTTACATATCACATATGTACTCTACATCTCCAAATCTTTTTTTTTTTTTTTTTTTTTTTTTTTTCGTCCTAGATATTCATCAGTTCTCAGCTGAAGACCAATTAGTGAATGAAATTCGCAGCATGTCAACTTTCACTGATCACTGTGGAGACATGCAGCCACCATATCACGCAGACAGTATTCGCTGTTATGGCGTTGTTATGTCCAAAGAAACTTTTGGCATGCGAGCTAATACATTAGCAGGATATAGTTTTTTGAATCATAAGGTATAATTTTGTATACATTTTATTCAAATGGATTTTTCAGTGCTGCATTAATTTCAGTTCTATTTGTTCTACATAAAACATTCTTCAGTATTAAACGGACCTATACATCATATGATGATAATTATTTTGCATTTGTTTTCTCAGCTGAACACTGTTTGGAATTCATTGAATGGAACCTTGAAAATGATAAGTCCTACCAGCAACATCAAATCAAATCATATTGGGTCAGAATGTATAGTTGGCGATGCGACTGAGATAGCAGAGAAAACAACACTAACAAATTGCATCATTGGTTCAAATTGTGTTGTTCAAACAAAAACTAAGTTGTTTAATTGTATAATAATGAACAGTGTCACAATTGAAGAAGGGTAAGTTCAAATACATTTTTACACCAATTATGCAGTTGGGTCATTTGTAATGTTAGAAGAAGATACATCCTTTAAACTAAAGCAGACTTTGTTTATTGGTTACATGAATAAGTATGTAATAATTTGGAAAGTAAAGTTCGTTAATATCTTAGATAATGTAAATCTGAATGAAAACAGAAACAGCAAAATTATTTTAATTTTATTTCTTTATTTAATGAAATGTCAATTATAGGTCTGTCTTGATGGTCTGTAGTATCACCATTTGTAACTGATCATTTGTAACTGTGTATTATTATTGTTGATGTGAGTATAACATTGTGGAATGCATGGTCCATCACATTTTAATCATACATCCATGGTACCCTCATATTGTCATATGTTAACAAAATTATTATGCAACAATTGAAAGTCCAGGTTGTGATAAGCTGCAACCTATCCACATTATAATACAGATTTGTTGTGTCATTTAAAGGCAAGCATTCTGCATTTTTCCTTGAGATAGTGCGCTATTTATGATGTGTATTAATTTTCAGTCATATGTCACATCTCATAAGTGCCCTCACTAGAACTATACAACCCCAAAGAAAAACCTACCCAAAACATCACTTATAACATGTGTGTAAAAAAAGAAGAAGAAGAAGAAGAAGAAATAAAGAAAAAATCTGGATCCTAAATCCACATAAAATTAAAGCTTGGCATATGCAGGGAGGCATGTTAGATGCTGGCACAATTAATAATACTACAGAGGTTAAAGGCAAAATAAACTTGCTTTATTGAAGCAAATACACCACTACATAGCACATTGAAATAATATTTTAGTACTGTGTGGTGCTGAAAAAGTTATATTAGTTACAGGAGTATTTCTTCCCAATAAGCCCAGTGGCAGTGCATCCTATGTGTTCACTGATTCAGTGAACCCCCGGAAAAAGCTCGTAATTAAAAAAAGAAAATTAATAAAAAATAGATGAAGATTACTCACCAGGCAAAGGAGCACAGGTGTGATAGTAGCACAAAGAAATAGAACACACACACACACACACACACACACACACAAAAACACAAGCTTTCGCAACCCAGTTGCTTTTTCAGGCAGAAGGGAAGGAGAGGGAAAAGGAAATGATGAGGGCTTTAAAGAAGGGGGTAAGGAGCCATCCCAATCCCGGGAGAGGAGAGACCCACCCTGGGGGAAGAAAAGGAAGGCAAACACACACACACACACACACACACACACACACACACACACACACACATTTACACAGACGCAAAAACACCTAGGCAGACATACTATAGAAACCAAAGAAGTTCTTTGGCTTCTGTGGTATGTCTGCCTAGGTGTGTTTGCGTCTGTGTAAATGTGTGTGTGTGTGTGTGTGTGTGTGTGTGTGTATTTGTTTGCCTTCCTTTCCTGCGTCTGTGTAAATGTGTGGGTGTGTTAGTATTTGTTTGCCTTCCTTTTCTTCCCCCTGGGTGGGTCTTTCCTCTTCCGGGATTGCGTGGCTCCTTACCCCTTTCCTTAAAGCCCTCATTATTTCCTTTTCCCTCTCCTTCCCTTCTGCGTGAAGAAGCAACTGGGTTGTAAAAGCTTGTGTGTGTGTGTGTGTGTGTGTGTGTGTGTGTGTGTTCTAACTATTTGTGCTACTGTCACACCTGTGCTCCTTTGCCTGGTGAGTGATCTTCATCTATTTTTTATATTTTGTATACAATTTTTTGTCTATAATAAAGTAAATTAATAAATAAATAAATAAAGTAAAAAGTGTTTTTAAACCATCGTTCTTCTATAAGATCATTTAATATGTACATTCAAAGTATTTTTATCACATGATAAATGTTTTACGTCATGGAGACAGCATGTATACAAGTCGTAGTACGGCCGCTTAATATAGGCGGCAGTGGCAGCAGCTTTGCAATGCACATGCACAGCTGAGGTTCAAAGTCTCTTCTGAATCCCCTGGAGGCAGCATATGGGCACTCACGCGGCAGGGAGGATTGAGGGGAAATGCCACTTTTAGCATTGGTGTTGGAGCTGGTAGACACACCAGATCCTGGCTACTCAAGCTCTGGCGGTTACGCACAAATGGTCCCGAATCAAAGGCTATGGAGCTTCTGCACACCTCACCTTGCACATGCTCAAATCCTCCATGAAGGCAATATCCGCCCTTCATATTTCTGTTTTGGCGCATTGAAGATTCAGCAAATACACATCATATTTGGTAAAATATCTTGTAACTATAAATTAAAGACACATCAACTGTAAAAGCCTTCAGAAGATCAGAACATGAATAATAATGCAGTCACTACTCTCCACCTAGCAAAAATAACTGTATGGTAAGTGGCATAGTGCTGCGCTGTCGAAGGTAGTGGGTTTGAGACCGACTGCAAGCAATTTTTTTAGAACTCAATCTTCTTTTTAACAGATACAGGAACAACATTGACTTTTGTGTGGTTACTCACCACATATCTTTGGATGTTTTAGCACATGTTTTGCAATTTTGAGGATAAATGACGTCTATAGTCTTCGTTGTAACAAATATTTAACTAGAATGAAACTTTCACTCTGCAACAGAGTTTGTGGTGATATGAAATTTCCTGGCAAATGAAAATTGTATGCTGGAACTGGGACTCAAACATGGGACCATTGCCTTTTGTGGGCAAGTGCTCTAGTACTGAGCTAATGCTGACAAGACTCACAGTCCGTCCTCACAACTTTAGTTCTGCCAGTACCTCGTCTCCAACTTTCCAAACTTCACAGAAGGTAGCTCAGTGGTAGAGTACTTGCCCACGAAAAGGAAAGGTCCCAGGTTCGAGTTCTGGTTGCAGCACACAATTCAATCTACCAGGAAGTTTCACATATTCAACTGTTTGAAAATAGGTGGGGAAGAGCAGTCTTTGTGCATGTGTAAGTTTAGGAGGAGGAGTTGCTTACAGTGTCACATAACCTGAAGCTAGCTTGTCTCTTTATCGTAACAGATTCATTTTGCTACAGTCACTTAACAGTGTAATCAATTACTTACTGTATTTTAGTGTTTGTGCATATTCATATGTTCTTGGTGTTTATTATCAACAGGGAGCAAGGTTAAGTAACTTTTTGAGACAAATTACTCAGCTTTAAGGTTGGAACAAAAGTGTGAAATAAAGAAGCTGGTAGGCCGTTGCCTCAGCTTGAGTTGAAACAAGCATAAACAAGCCGAGGTAAGACATCTGCAGATCTTTTAACAAAAATGTATCTAAAGGGGAAAAGGGGGGGGGGTCAAGTCAAACCTGGGCACTTTCCCCTGGCACCACTCGCAAAGGCACCAAATTGTCTTTGTCTCTTTGGATGCTGAGCAGAGGCATGGGCGGGGGAGGGACAGCAGTGCCACTATCAAGATCCACCATTCAAAGAAGTGAATCCCCAGTCATCTGAAGCACCAGCTGCCTCCGAATAAGCCTAATTTTGTTGCTACAAAGTGGTCTGTCTTAGGCTACCACATGAAAAGTTTTGTTGTGTGGTGGACTGAGTACTGTGAGGCACAGAAAACAAATGTTTGTCACACACAGGAGTGTTCATTACCACCAACCAAAATTTTTCACCATGAGATGTAATATTAACAAAGGTTCAATATGTTGTTACAGGCATGTACTCTCAATTGTGTACTCCTGAGACAAATGGAGTGTCTATAAATGTCCAAATTGAGCTCCAACGTAGTTTCCACCAGGAGAACTGAGCAAGATTATGTCGGTGGAAGTCTTGCCGTTTGTAGGGCTATTGTTTATTTATGATTAGCTAGCAGTGTGTCCAAACACATGGCAGAAGTGGAAGCTTTTGCCAGAAATGGTCAGAAACACACGTGAAAGGAATTTCATGGTCTTAGTAGGTGGCTCAAGCAAAGTTCAAATGTGAGGTAAATGCTTCTTTATTTCTCCTGTGTTTCTTTCTGTACAGAATCATAATGGTGATGATTCAAATGACTCTGTAATGAATCCTCATCAATTAGAAAATTATCATAAGATCATCCTGGATGAAGCTTTTCTCAGTTATTTTCACTGTCCTAGACATTCATTTGGATTTCTAGATATCATTTCTTCAATTAGGTTTGGAAAAATTATCCAATTGAATTAGTCCAAAATTTGTAATAATGTTGATGTTGACAAGCAAGTAAAGAACAACAACAGGAACATTCACTTGCAGGGGAGTTTCAGTTCAGAAAAGCAGACCTCATTAGGGTACTGAGACACGATGAGCTGCTCATTCTTTCTTTCTTGTTTCTATTAAATTTCCATTATTCATTTTAACATTCATTAGAATTCTTAAGTATATAACATTCTACATTATTTGGATGTACAGTGATGAACCTAACATTATGACCACTACCTTTATAGAGTGTTGGTCCACCTCTTCAATATAATATGCAGTGTCTTTGCATTATACGGCTTCAACAATTCATTGGTAGGTCTCTCAAAGTGTGTGGCAACATGTCACACAGATTCATAAATTATGTACTTGTGGTTTGTGGACATGGAGGCTGCACCAGTAGCATAACAAATGTGTTCGATTTGCTTCAGATAAGATGAATTTGGTGCCCAAGACATCAACATGAGATAATTATCAAACTTCTCAAATCACTGTAACATAATTCCAGCCTTGTGATATGGAGAATTATCGTGTTGGAAGATGTGTAGCCTTAAGATAGACATCAGGGACAAAGTGAAGTACAGTTCACAGCTGTCAATAATCCACAGCTGCTATCCTTTCAGTCACTACCACAGGTCCCATGGAAGCCTAGCTGAATACCTCCTGTAGCAAAATACTGTCACCACTGGCCTGCATTTGTCCCATTATGTATGTTCAAGCATCTTTCACCTGGATGACAGTTTTTTATATAATCGTTGATATTGTATAACAAGAAATTTGATTTTTCTGATCAGTTGACACATTTCTATTGATTCATAGTCCAATATTGATGACTACATGTCCTCTGAAATCTTAACTGATGATGTTATCCAGTTGACATAAGAACCTGTAGGTGTCATCTGCTTCTTATTTCATCTTCAATAGTTTGTTCTGAGCAGTGTTTTCTGAAACACTATTGCCTGCACCACCATTGTACTCATCACATCAAACACTGAGTGCCACCTATCCTGCCTTACAGATTCGGCTTCTCAAATCCAAATTTTGTGATGTTGTGTTGTCAAACATCTTGTCCTCCATTCATAGTTTTGCCTTTCTTCAGCAACGACCCATAGGTGATCATTGCAGAAGCATGCAAACAACTTCACTGTTTCTGAGGTACTGTTCCCAAGTGCCATACCATAACAATCTGTACTTAGTAGTCGGTTGTCTCAGTGGATTACCTCATTTGTGGCCCTTATCTCTGCTAGACTTATTGCCCAGTCAACTGTGTTCTGCTTACTTTCCTTATTGTGTCACTTACCTGCAATACCGCTAGGTAACATTCATTATTTATGTGGGCAGTGATAATAACGTCTTGGTGCGCCAATGGAATTTTCCTATTTTCTGACTCTGTGACTCATTTTCTAAAGGTCTAAACTAACTCTTCTAATGCTAATTACTGGATATTTAAAACTAGAGAGTATTTTAGTTCAGTTTCTTGGTTTCCTTATGACAAACATGAACAGTTACTCAGAACATTCAGGGTTACTTCCTCTTTCATCATTGCTAGGAGCTGACTATAACAACATTGATAGGATTTTATTTGTCAGTTGACCAAATTTCAAAGGATATTATCAAAAGCTTGAGATACCATTTATACCTGATCATTTTCAGGCTCGGATTTTAATGACAAGTCGTAATTTTTACTGACCTACAGAGTGAATTTTAGAACAATTTTTACACAAATCTAGGCATTTTTGTGTAGAAAATGTATTTTAATTGTGCATGTGCATTTCAACATATATAGGTCATATTGTGGCTAACTTTTATTATAATAGGTCATATTTCCATAAACTTTTGTCAAAAATGCATTTTCTCATATCTTTTAAGACACATGAATATGGAATGAACATTTTTGCTCATGAGACAGTATTTAATGTGATATTATTAAAGTTAAACAAATAAAATAGTACACAGCTTTATTTCTCAGGACTGCAGTAGAAAAGCTGTATACCACAATAGTCATTTTGCGAATATAAAACTGTTGCGCAGAGTCGGCAATATGCTTGCAGAGCCAACAAAGGTGACTTATGCCATAACAATCATGGCTGTCACACAGGTGCTTGCAGTAACCAGTTTGAATACAGCCTCTGCCTTGTTCAAAATGCCAAAAGGAAAGTGCACCAATTACACCCAAATAAACTCAATCTTCTGTGAGCTTGATAGTGATAAATCAAGTGCTATCAAAACTGTGAAAGAAGTTTTTACTTGGCATACATCAATGTCAATTCTTCAGTGATATCAAAAGCCACCAAACGACTGGAAGCTGCTGGCACTCAGTTATGTGAGGCCTTGAGTATTGTACAACATGTGCAGAGTAGTTGGGTTGAGCTTGTGGTCATATGGCTGACTAAGTGCAAAACAAATTGCAAGGTGTTCCGTAACGAAATCCTGGGTATTTGACAATGTGTAAAATAAGTGATAGTCTTTCTGGGAATGCCACAACATTTAAAGCTAGTAAACCAAAGCTAACCTGCAGCGACCTGGATGCCTTCTAATACACTCCAGTAATGTCTTGTGAAATGGAGAGAGCTTTTCCAGGTACAAAACTATCCTCAGCAACAACCGTAGATCTTTGACAATTGAAAACCTGAAAATGCACATGGGATCCAGTGCAACTTTACAGATACTGAAGATTAACAGGTGGTATTAAATAATGTGAAATGATTTAAATAAATTATGTGCAGAAATATAAACATTGTTTTACTGTTTCAGTGGATGATCTTTTCACTGTACTTTGTGTTTAGAAAATAAAACATTCAAACATTTATAAAATAGGTGCTAATTAGTGTTGTACCCTACAGAAAGAAAGAACAATACTTACTATATATTGAGAAGTGAATTTTATATTATGTTATGGTAAATAAAAAATAAAATAAACAAACTAGAATGCTTTAAATAAACTTCTATTACATCATATTTTATTTTTAATGTCATATTTATATAAGTTTTAGGTCATAAATGCTTGAATATTTCACTGTTTTTAGGTAATTAAAATCTGGGCCCTACTGATTATACATGTAGACAGTTAAGAGGTTGTATACAGGAATGCTATTTCTAAAGACTATAATTCCATGTACAAGTTCCTTTTTTATTCTGCAGGTCCAGTCTATCAAACTGCATCTTGTGTGATGGAGTGAAAGTTGGCAAGCAGTCTGAACTTAAAGACTGTTTACTGGGAAGTAGTCACATCATTCAGGCAGAATGTAGGTTCACTTTCTCAGGTATAATTAATATTGTGCATATTACTTGTAGACATTGATGTTTATTTTCATGATTGTTTTTTATTCTTTCAGCAAAACATTCAAATGAAGTACTTACAGACACAAAGAGGCTGATGGAAATATGAAGCTCATAAACTTGTAATTAAAGTGCAGATCAACAATTTTATAAATACCACTGTTTTGAGGAGTAAAATCTTGCAGAAAATTACAGATGTGACTTTTGTAAGGTTGTAATAAAATATGAAAACAATAATGAACATTTTGTGTTTTCAAGTGAATTTTGTGTGGAATTATGTATGTGCACTGCAGATTTGTATGAAAACAGAAATCAAGATGATCATGATGATCATTGCTATTCTGTCAGATGCCAAAAATATTCTAAGAGTAACAGTCAAGATAGTGGTTATGCAAATGCATCTGTTTCCCATTGGGCCGAATGAATAAAGATGTAAAAAAAAAAAAAAAAAAAAAAAAAAAAAAAAATTACTGATTTGGGGTATGTTTATTTTTCTGATTCAGTCCAGAAGAGTTCTGGAAACATTACATTATAAAAATTTCGAAAAATATTCATATTCCCGTTATTTTATGTTACTTAGAAATAAAATAAATCTATGTTGGTCCTTTTTTTAACATTTGGAGATATTTATTTACTCTCTTATATGCTATTTTGCACGATTTGAATGTTATTTTGTTTTAAAAGTTTATGAATATGAGAGCAAAGGCTGAGGCATTATTTATGTTCTTTACTGTGGGAGATCTTGTCACAATCCCTACTGGTAGTTGTTGGTTGGGGGAAAGGGAAACAATCGAAGTCCAAACACTTTATCTTAAATAGAAGATAAATCTGATGAAGTTTTTATCCATGAATTGTGCCACATCCTAATTATTTATTACAATATTAACAGCCATTTGCTTTACAAAATACAAAATTATTTCTCCAAAACTGAGATAATTAAGAAATTGCAATTAAATTTAATAATACTATTTACTCAGAGCAAATATCTGCTATTATTCACAGTCAGATTCAGCTGAAGACGATCATCAGTTGGGGACAGTTTTTGGTGGAACCAATTTACATGTCAAAAAGTATATAATATAATGACATAGCAAATAAGCTGTCAGTATAAGATAAAAATTATGCTGATTTCTTCTGCACAGAACATAAACATTATTTGACCAGGCGGGGGGGGGGGGGGGGAGGGAGAGGCAGAGGTGCATTGGCAGGAGATGACACAGAGGCTGAAGAAGCCAGAGGAGATGTATTCACCTCAAACATAATGATTGGAGGGGGAATGCCCTTGACCGGAGGTGGGGACGAGGGCTCGACATGAGCGGGTTTAATTCGGTTACAGACACAGTGGAGGGAGAGTTATTGATGAGTAAGGTGTAGGTGTTGAGGAAGCACCTGAGCAACCAATGAGGGCCTGAGTATGGAGGGCTGAGTGAAGGACAGACCATGTCGTCCCATAACATGATAAACTCACAAGATTCCAAGCTTTTGGGGACAATGATCTGCGGGGGAGAGTGACTGGAGGGAGGTGGAGGGGAGAACTTCATGCAGTGCTGATGCACCTGGTCTACCAGAGTGGCGAGGTCAGAGGAGCAAGGAATGGGAGAAGAGGAGACACGTTCGCCAGGTAAAAGTAAAGATTGCCAAAGACTAATTTGGCTACAATGCCATGGAGGTCCTCCTCCTAGGTCGCTTGTAATCCAAGCAAAACGAGGGGAAGTGCCTCCATCCATAGGGAGTCATGGCACCAGAGAGAAGTTTCGAGAGTCCTTTGGCACCGCTCTACTAGCCCGTTGCTTTGAGGGGGAGGGGAGTTGGTAAGAGACGGTGTGGATATGTTTGATACCACAGTGGTGGCAAAGGTCAGAAAAGAGAGTGGATTCGAACTGGCGGCCTTGGTCTGTGGTAATGACAAATGGACAGCCAAACCGGGAAACCCAAGAATGAAGAAAGGCTTTAGCTACTGTCTCTGTTGTGATGTTAGTGAGAGGAGTAGCCTCAGCCCAGCTGATCATCCGATCGATATTCGACAAAACATAATGGATGCCAGAGGAAGAGGACCAATGAGCACAATGTGGATTAATTGAAATCTGCCCATAGGAATGGGGAAAGAGCTCAAAAAAAAGGGGGGGGTGGGAAGTACGGGAAGTGATTTTGTTTTTCTGGCAGGGAAGTCGAAACGTTCAGTGACAAGTCTGGTTGCAGAGGCAAAGCTTGCCTGTGGAATCATCACATCAAATTATGCCCATCACCCCAGGTAAAGAGGTGTGTCATTTTTAAGTCCAAATGGCATGAAGTGGTATTGGTATAAACCTTTTGGAGTAGTGATGGTAGTCTTTTCAACATCCTTCGAAGCCATGGGTATCTGATGGTACGTACATTTGCAGTCAACCACAGAAAACATTTTAGCACTGGCGAGAGCATGAGTGAAATCAGCTACATTAGAGATGGGATACCTGTGCTTGATCATCTTAACATTGAGCTTATGGTAGTTCCCACACATTCTCCAAAAACCACTGGTTTTTTACTAAGTGAATGGGGGAGGACCAAATGCTAAAATAAGGTTTGATAATGCCTGCTTCAAGTAACTCAGCAGTCTGCGTTTCCACGGCCACAAATTTTTCAGCACAAATGTAGTGTGGTTTGCTAAAGACAGGCATGTTGTCAGTGTGTCTGAGTCTGTTGACCGTGACTACAGAAATGCACTGCTGAGGCTGGGAGAAGGGGTGGACATCAGAGGTCCATCTTCGGATTCTGCGACAGAAGCAGGCTGTGGTGTCTCGGTTGTGAGGTGATGTAGAATGCCAGGCAGGTCGACTAGGTTGGCCGGTATGCGGGAGTGACCCCAAACGAAGGTGCGAGGAGGTGGGGTATGAGCATGAGCAGACGCATCAAGGCGGGCCTCATGTTAGTCGGCAGCTTGAACCCGGTCAGCAATGCGGATGCGCTTGCTCAGAGACTTGAGGATATTGTAGGCCAGTAAAGGAAGCTTGTTATTCCAGACTGCTATGAGAGCTGGCATTGGCTGCTCGCTAACCAGCAGCTGAAGATGTCTCCACAATTGAGAAGGCTTTCTGTTGCCGAGAGGTTCCTCCTGCAGAATGTAGGAGTGCGCGTGACATACTCCAGGAGGGTCTGATTTGCCACAAAGTAGCGACAAGTCATCGGAGGCGATGTTACCAGATCGCAGATTATAACTCGTGCAGGTGTGTAGTAAGGCAGAGGTAGCGAGAAGCATCATCCAGAAAATGGTGATCGAAGATTTGTTCTACTAAGGTGAACCATGTAGTCGGAGCCTCAAACAAAAACGGAGGCAGCTTGGGAAGAGATCCAGTTGGTGGAGAAGGAAGAGAACACGGTGCATGAGGTTCTGAGTCTGGCACTGCAGCATCAAACTGATGTTGAAGTTGTTGAGGAGGTGTGACATGAAAGGCTTACGCGGCAGAGGCACTGAATTGTGCTGATGAAACAGACAGCGTAAGAGAGTCACACAATGTGCCAGCCACACAAGCAGATGTGGTAGGCCAAAGCAGGTGTGACAGGGCTTTTGGGTCACTGAATGTGGCTGCTCATTGAACACATTGTCCTGTCCTGACAGGTTCACATGTGAGAAATTGCTCGACAGAGTATGACGGTTAAAAACACAGTCACTAGGTAAACACTGCACAGGTGGTTGTCTGAAGGACGAAGGCACTGCACTGTCCACAACCCAACTTCAAGCGCATAAAAATGTGCAGAAGCTGCTTGAGACAAAGGTCCTGAACTAAATGTAGAACTCGAAGAAGTTTCAGGAATAAGTACAATAGCCAGATCATTACATGCAGGCGGCAAAATATAGTTCTGCAACAGCTCACCACTGTTCAAACTTTGTCCAGGCATGTGGTCGCAGATGGATAAAGTTGTGCACATGGCAATGCTGTGGCGGGTCGCGAATACAAATTTGAAGCACAGTACACTGAACTATCTTCAGTCGGCAGTGGTCAAGAATGTATTCACACAAAATAGTCCTGCGAAACATGAGTACTGTTTGTCATTTGTGCACAAGAATGCAAGTTCGGGGTCACAAAGCTGGAGTCCATTATGTGACTCCGTGCATTGTTGTTCCGAGACAAACTGAACAAGTCCAGAGAAAATTGCTCATCTGTGTGCCAAGGCATTGAAACAAATACACTCACTGAACTGTGGGTCAACGGTGAGTTAAACGATGCTTGAAATGTCACAGTGAAGTCCAATGGAAATTGCACAGGCATGTTAATTCTGGTTTGGTTGTAATCGTCAGATCACGTACTGCCGTATTTTGCAAATTAACCTGACGCAGGCGAGCGAAACACACTGAACCACACTCCATAGCACAAGAAACTCAGTACAGGGTCACCAATGTGGGTTTTCCACATGGTCTGAGCCCCAGAAAACACACTTGTCTGCATAACAACACTTTATTCACCATCAGTGCAAAATAATAGACACAGACTAACTCACTCAAATTCATGATGGCTCGCCCAAAGATAATCATAAAGATAACTTGTTTGTGCAAAGTCAATTATGGCACTAATTAATATCAAATTTCTCTTTTTCAGAACTGATTTTCTTCCCATAGCAATTCAGCATTTTATATCTTCCCTGTTTCAGCCCTAGGAAATTACAGTATTTTACTACACAAATATTAAAACTTATCTCCAACTTTTATTGTCTTGTTTTCTAATGGAATTCTTTTGGCATTGCCTGACTTTTAGAGTAATTCCATTATCCTTTTTTTGCTCTTGTTAATGTTCATCTTATACTTTCATTTCAAGACACTGTCCATTCAATTAAGTTGCTCTTACAGGTCCTTTGCTGCAGGTGACAATTACTATATCATCAGCAAACTGAAGTCTTTATTTCTTCTCCCCGAACTGTAATTCCATTTCCAAATTTCTCCTTGGTTTTTTAACTGTAATTCCATTTCCAAATTTCTCCTTGGTTTTTTAACCTGTGGGTTGTGATTCCCTGAGTGGTCGCAAAGTCTGCGAGGATGGTCGCTGTCACAGGAGGAAGTACTTGCACTTTAAAATAACTATGGGTTCAGTAATCAAAAAACCTATGTCTAAGTGAAATTTATTAATGTTAAAATTATGGAATTCCTTGTGTAACATTTGTTATGAACTGAATATATCATAGATTGTTTATAATACAGTGTGTTAATGATGAATAAGCATAAAGACTGAAAACATTTTCCAGAAACCAATCTATTTGTAAAAGAACATGATAAAATAAGTAATTCTGAAACATTCGAATACACACACACACACACACACACACACACACACACTTCTGCTATACATCGCGGTGCACAGCACACTAATTACACGCCGCCTCACATGGTTACGCCACCAGCTACAAGACCGCGACACTAGCGCGGACCAGTATTACCGGTCTGCCACCTGCCGACACAGCGAAGCCAAGCGAACGCAACCCGGCACAGTTGTTTGTGAGAGTCGTGCGAGAGCGCATAGCATTGAGTGTTGTATACTTTCATACTGACGATCAGTTCTTTATTGTTATTCTACTCGACTCTATTATTAGTGCTCGTGACAGTACTACTTAGAAGTTACAACAACTTCTTTACAAATTTGTAATACAGTGGGACCTTTCTTAATGTGCATTATTTGCTTCTGAGTCCTGCATGAAATGCAAAACACTCATTAAGCAAACATTTTTTTCTGTCAGAAATCATGTAAAAATAGGAAAATGTGTTCCATTCCTAAAAATGTACAAAAACTTCATCCTTCAATTTAAAAGAAAGCTGTGGCAAATAAAGAATATTAAATTTGTTTCCTTTGAGATAGTATCGTTTTGTTATGGTTCATGAGGAATTGAGGGAGTTGGGGGTGGGGGGGAGGGGGTTGCCAGAATATTTTATTTGTAAAAAGATCACCTTATTATTTTTACTTGGAAGGGTGTCGCATATTCGAAAAGGTTGAAAAACACTGGTGTAGATTGAATAATATTGAGGAAAGCCTGTATTTCCCTTCTGAACCAGTACGTCCCTTTCATATCCTTCGACTTTATGACTGCTGTCTGGTTTCTGTACAAGCTTTCTATAACTTTACATTCCCTATATTTTATGACGGTTTTGACTTCTTGCAGAATTCCTATTATTTTATTGATTCCCACTTCAATTGTACCATATTCTGATTATGATTTACAGAATCACAATTTTTTTCCAAAACATTCACACAACTACTTCAACAAACACCCAGCCTGTTAGCTGAACTGTGCTTAAAGGTAAAAGGGTAAAGCAGTCAACAATCCAAAGATTGGTTTAAACACCACAGTGCTTTACTAGGCATGGTATGCCATTGCCTTCCTCCGACCTTCGAACTGACTTACCTGAGTTATAGGGGGACCTACAGTTTAACGTGGGTTCTGAACCACGGCACTACTCGGTATTTTTCACATGAGCGATATTGCCAGAGGTGAAAGAAGTGGAAAGTGACAGATAAAAATCCTATGACCTGGCAGAGATTGAACCCGCGACCTTTGGGTTTCTGGTCTGGCACGCTACCACTGTGCAACTGAGGCGCGAATACTGATGCATATTTCAACAATGTATCATCAGCAAGAACTTGTTGTGTACATGATTGCTAAAGCTCAGCCAACCTGATTCTGAAGAAGGAAAATATTCCTTCTAATTGTAACTAACAGGGATGTAGCGTTGACTGTCTAGATTGGTAAGTTATGTCAGTTGGTTTGTTTTGTATGGGAACATGTATGACAATAACTATGCCTGTTGAATTTGATGGTTTTTGGAAATGTTGGACATTTAGCTGGTTTTGCACTCAAAGAAAATGACAAGTTTTTGACTTTAGCAATCAAATATTATTTCATGCAGCCCTTTTCAACACTTTATATCAAATTTTGCACTGTGAAACCTATTCCATCTTATGGTGCAAAATTCATTTAGCAGTTTTGCATCTGGGCTACTCAAATGATACCACATTTTCCGAAATGTTCCTCAAAAACAGACCACTCAAACAGGCGGCTGCTGCTGGGTCAACCTCATAGCTATACAATTCAACCTGCGCTATCTGTCAGTCCCTGCAACTTAATCCCTTATGTAAATCTGTATCAGCAGTCAACTGCGCATCTTTCCCCAACAACAAGTGAATAGCCTCAGCTTC
Source organism: Locusta migratoria (assembly GCA_026315105.1). NCBI lineage: Eukaryota > Metazoa > Arthropoda > Insecta > Orthoptera > Acrididae > Locusta > Locusta migratoria. The sequence goes on from CM048751.1 coordinate 261,962,824, forward strand.
TGTTACATTCTGTGTTTCTTGTCAGCCATTGCACCCTCGTTGTTTCTCATTATGATCAAATAGAAATAGAAATTCCCTCATGACACTTTTAGAGTAATGTACCAGTACCCATGCCCCAGAAAAACATACTCTCTACATGCTACTGATACCTTTCACATTTGCCACCTTAGGCAAATAAATGACAGTGTGACTTGAAACTTGTAGAAACAACATGTGTCCCACTTACCAGTGGGTGCACTTCTTCAGGTCTTGCCCATTCTGCCATCAGTAGTTAGATGCAGGAGGATTATTAGGGCAGCAAAGAGAGTCCAGATGTGATTTAATTGCCTTTACTTTCCTCTCATATACTTGAGGTGCAGCCAACAATAGTGTGGCACCTTTGTTGACATCCCAAAGTGAGCCACAGCCCCTCCTTCAGGCATAATCCTTACAAAAAGAAAGACCTGTTTAGTCATAACTAATCATCACTGTCAAATGGTATTGCCTTTCTAATCCCTTCAGGTATGATTCCTGGTATAATTCAGATTGAACCAGGTCTCACTGAGATAAATTTTCTTTCCAGATATTAAGCATATAAAAACATAAAGCATATAAGCATATGAAAATGCTGTGAAATAGGTAAAATGGAGTGCAGATAAGTGCGGCTTGGTAGCACAGTGGTAGAGTGCCAGACTATGAATCCAAATGTCGGGGGTTTGATCCCTGCCAGGTCCTAGGATTTTTGTCTGTCACTTTCCACTTCTTTCACCTTTGGCAGTCTTGCTCATGTGAAAAACACCAAGTAGCACCGTGGTTCGGAACCCATGTTAAACTGTAGGGGACCCTATAACTGGCTGGGTATGTCAGTTTGAAGGGTGGAGGAAGGCAATGGCATACCAACTCCAAACAGGACCGTGCCTAGTAAAGCACTGTGGTGTTCAAAGCAATCTGCAGATTGTTGACTGTTTTACCTTTTATAATCATATGAAAATGCTGTATATGAAATAGGCAAAATGGAGTGCAGATGACTAAGGAATCTCAATCTCGACAGGAAGTGTAAAATAGCTAAGCAAAAGTGGCTAGAAGGCAAATGAAAGTCTGTAGAAGAATGTATAACTAGGGGAAAAATAGATACCACCTACAGAAAAATAAAGAGACATTTGGATACAAGAAAAGCAATTGTATTAGTATCATGAACAGATTGAAAACCAGTTCTTAGTGAAGAAGGGAAAGTTGAAAGGTGGGAAGACTATATAGAGTGGTTTTACAAAGGAAACAAACTTCAAGACCATATTTTTGGAAGGGAAGAGGAAATAGATCAAGATGAAAAAGGAGAGACTTTACTGAGGGAAGAATTTGACATAGCATTGAAAGATCTAAGTTGGCACAAGGGCACTCGAGTTGACAACATTCCCTCAGAGCTACTGAAGTCTCTGGGAGAGCCAACCATGACAAAATTCACCTGGTGCATAAGATGTAAAATACAGGCGAACCCTTGCACATTTAAGAAAGATATAATAATCCCCATTCCAAAGAAAGCAGGCACAGACATCTGTGAAAAGTACTGTACCATCAGTTTAATAACTCATGGTTGCAAAATTTTAACATGAATTATTTACAGAAGGATGGAGAAGCTGGTAGAAGCCAATGTCGGGGAAGATTAGTTAGGATTCAGGTGAAATGCAGGAATATGGGAGGCGATAGTCACCTTACCCTTGATCTTAGAAGATAGATTAAGAAAGGCAAACCTACATTTCTAGCTTTTGTGAGATTTGGAGAAAGCCTTTGACAGTGTTGAGTGGAATACACTCTTTCAAATTCTGAAGTCAGCAGGGGTAAAATATAGGGAGTGGGAGGTTATTTACAACTTGTACAAAAACCAGATAGCAGTTATCAGAGTTGAAGGGCATGAAAAGGACGCAGTGATTGATAATGTAGTAAGATAGAGTGTAGCCTTTCTCCAATGTTATTCAATTTGTACATTGAGCAAGCTGTGAAAGAAATCAAGGAGAACTTTGGAACAGGAATTAAAGTTCTGGGTGGAGAAATAAAAACATTGTGTTTTGCCGATGATATTGTTATTATGTCAGACAGGAAAGGACCTGGAAGAGCAATTGAACATAATGGCCATTGTGTTGAAAGGAGCGAGTAATATTAAGAAGAGCAAAACCAGGGTAATGGAATGTAGTCTAAGAAAATCAGCCGATGCTGAAGGAATTAGATTAGGCAATGAAACAATAAATGTGGCAGATGTGTTTTGTTACTTGTGCTGTAAAATAAAATATGATGGTCGTTGTTCAGAGGAAATCAAATGTAGAATGGCAATGGGAAGAAAAGTGTTTTTGAGAAAGAGTAATTTGTTAATACTGAATATTAATTTAAGGGCAAGGAAGTCCTTTCTGAAGGCATTTGTGTGGAGTGTTGCCTTGTACTGGAGTGGTACATGGACGATAAATAGTTCAGACAGGAAGAGGATAGCAGGTTTTGAAATGTGGTGCTCCAGAAGAGTGCTGAAGATAAGGGGGTAGATTGTGTAACTACTGACTAATGAAGAGGTACTGAACAGAATTAGGGAGAAAAGGAATTTCTGGCATACCTTGAGTAAAAGAAGGGCTCGACTGGTAGGACACATTCTTAGACATAAAGGAATTATGAATTTAGCATTGGAGGGATGTTTGTGGTTTAAAAATTGCAGAGGGAGACCAAGAGATGGATGTGGGTTGCTGCTGTTATGAGGAGATGAAGAGGCTTGAAGACCACAACAACAACACACAAGAATTTTCCACAGAAAAGTTGTCCTGGTTGCTACAATATCAGATTCTTCCATCAGGATGCCTTTTCCTCATGTGCATTTTCTGTAGTTGCATTTGCAACATTTCAGAATTATTTTGCATGAATGATGGTCTCCTATGACAACAATCTTATGTGAAACGTTTGTCACTTCATGCCTTGTGAGATAAGAACAATTCACTCTGTCTGTCTCGTCACGACATGGCACCACATATCACGATTTATTCACACACTCTTAGTCATATCTTGTCAAGTCAAATAGCTTACCAATAGCTTACCCAAAGCCTATGTTGGCTATGGCAGTGCCAAATATAATAGCAGGTTATGGCTTATACCAAAAGTCAGAGTACAGTATCATAATCAAAGAACTAAAAACTATTCAGTTTATTAATGGCCAAAGCAAATACACTGGTGTCTAAAATAAAGGCAACAAGCAGAAATTTTCCAATGTTGCGATAATTTTTCCATAAAGCAGTATGAGCAAGTGATTGTAAAGTGGAAACAATGTAAAATAACTGCAACATGTATAACAGTAGACAACTGTGGTTTTCTTAGTTTTTCCTATGTAATGGATTTCATTCCAACAACTGGTTAATATACTGAGTTTGGGATGTGACCATCTTTGGTGGCAATACAGGTCTGACAACAATGGTGCATGCTGCAAATGATATCATCAATCTCACATTGAGGCAACAATACCCATTCTTCCTGCAGAGCAGCTCTTATCAAGTAATGAGAGGCGCAGACCACACCATGCATGCAATATTTTCCATTTCCACAAAATCATCAATCACCTGTGCTCTGTGAGGTCACGTGTCACTGATCTTTAATATGAAGGCTGTGCCCACAGTGTCGTGGAGCAACCACACATGAGGTCCTGTGGTATCATTATGATAGCCAGCAGTTATTATACCTTGTTGATTGACCCATACAGTTTCAAGAAGAAGTGTAAAAGTGATGATGTTGGTCTCCATCCACGCTGATTGGGTCCTGAAATTGTGTTCCAGGTTCCTCCAGATGTGAATCTGTTGAGAATCATTATCTAGACCAAATCGGGGCTCATCTGTGAAAAAAATCATTGGCCCACTGTTTGACACCAAACTCCAGATGCTCTCTTCTGTGAAGACATGTCCGTGGTATGTATACTGCAGGTCTTTGACAATAAAGGCCACTGTACTGAAGCTGTCTACGTGCCTTTTTGTTGTAACCTCCAAACTTTATCCTATACAGTCCAACATAAATGGCCCACATCGGCCATTAAGTATCAAGCTGAACATAACAGTTTGGCATTCACTATACAACTGCCGGCACGACTCTGTGCTACATCAGCCTTCGTTCATAGAGTGCACACTGCTTGACTCTAGTTTCGCATGCCTCTGGTGGCGGACAATGCAAGTACATAGACAGCAAGCTCGATTAGAATTACGTGTGACATCATATCTCCCTCTTCTGTGGAGAAAAACTAAACTCTTACACGTGACACATCCACTTTGTTCTCTTGGCCACAGTGCCTAGCCAGCATCAAGGAGTACAGGCGTGCAGACTGAGAGTGCCATGCAACATAGTGAGCCCTGCCCATTGTTGGTGAGTGAGATATGACCAGAGAAGGTGGGTCGTAGTCCATGATGCTGTCGTCACTCTTGCTCGGTGCCGTAGGCAGTGTAACTGCGAGCCGCAATGGCAGCGATGGATGTGGAGCCGGTACCACGGGAGGGGTTGCGCTGGCCAAATCGTAGGTGGTACCGGACCCTGTTTCCTGGACGCTGTGGAGTTCTGCTGGGCTTTTATCACCGATAGATTTAAAACGGTAAGAAGCCAGTAATGTCTCTAAAGCCATGTTGGGTTAAGATTGTACATGTATGTTGGAGCGCGCCACTGCAAGTTGCGTCCCGTCCGTCCGCAGCATCTGAAAGCCGCGCCATGGCTGAGTCCGCCGCACGATGGCACCGCCTCTGAGGGCCTGCAGCACCGGGCGAGCATGCGGTGTGCGAGGCGTGCCTCAGTCTTGTTGTAGCTCTGTGTCCGTTACTTGCCAACTCAGTACTGTCATTGATGTGTATCTTGTACCGTCCTGCGTGTACAATAAATTATACTGTTACAACAGTATAATTGGCGACGAGTTTCGTTCTTACGCGTGTTTTCTGTTGCAGTGGTTATTGTACCGGCATTGCTTCAGTTACTCCAAAAGCAGCAGCAGCAGTTAGATCAACAGCAGCAACAACTTGTTTTGCTTACGGAGTTGATTATGTCTTCTCGTTCCGCTACGACCCCTTTGCCACCGCCCCAGGCCTAACCCCCCCCCCCCCTCGTTTCTCCGACTTTCCAAGAGTCTAAGAAAGACTGGGACTCCTACGTGCAGCGTCTACAGCAACATTTTGTGGCTTTTAAGGTAATGGATCCTGGTGTCACGAGATTGCGTCCGCCCTAGGTCAGAATTGGTTACGGTGATTGACCATCTTCCTCGTCCTACCAATTTGCAGGAACTCCAGTCCTTTTTGGGCAAGGTCAGCTACTATTCCAAATTTCTTCCTAAAGTGGCGGACGTCACTCATCCTTTGAACACACTTCGAAAGAAAGGTGTTCCGTTTGTGTGGTCTGCTGCTTGTGAGGCGGCATTCGCACGCATCAAATCAATGTTAAAGTCTTCACATTTAGGCCAGGCCGACGTCTCGAGTGTTGGGCTCTGTTTTTGAGTGCCTATCACTACGAAATTCATTATCTGCCCTTGTCGCACCATGCCAATGCTGACGCCTTGTCCCATCTGCCCATGGGCCCCGAACCTTCCTTTGACAAAGACGAAGTGGCGATTTTTCAGATTGATGAACATTTGCACGATGCAGTTGAGCGACTTCCGATTACAGCCAATAGAGTCACGCAAGCCACCCGTCGGGACCCTGTGCTTCGGGAGGTGCTTAAGCATGTCACCACTGGGTGGCCTAAGCGATTGTCCGCCAAAGAGGCTGGCCCTCTGCGTACCTATTTCCAGCATCAACACCGGCTGTCAGTTATTGATGGTGTCCTCCTCCTCAGTACCGATTCCGACGAGCCTCGTGTTGTTATTCCATCCGACTTACGGGCTCGTATGTTAACTCTGTTACATCGGGGTCACTGGGGTATCACACGTATTAAGGTACTTGCACAATGTTTTGTCTATTGGCCAAGAATTGATGCCGCTATTGAGCAGTTGGTTCGTACGTGCACTCAGTGTGCTACCCAGCAAGCTGCCCCCCTGGCACACTTTTTCCCCGTGGCCTACTCCGGAGCACCGCTGGGACCGCATTCATGTGGACTTGGCTGGCCCTTTCTGTCAGTCAATGTGGTTCGACGTGGTAGATGCACTGTCTAATTATCCGTATGTCGTCATATGCGCTCCACTATGGCAGAAGATGTGGTCAGAACCCTGGTACAGATCTTTGCTATTGAAGGCCTTCCTCGGACGCTTGTATCTGATAATGGCCCACAATTCACATCGTCTTATTTGCAACAGTTCTGCACTAATAATGGTATTTCTCACCTCACCTCGGCTCCTTTGCAGATTGTATGGTGCAAACATTTAAATCACAACTTCGTAAGTGCCTGGAAAAGTCATCCGCCTAGGCGGCGCTCCCCTTATTTCTTAGTACTTATCGGACAATGCCAATTAATGGTCGGATACCGGCGGGCCCCGGAAGCTGTTGCACCTGCTATCCCCGGAGCCCCAACCGGAGATTCCCACACATACTCGGCGCGTTACGTACCAGGCACCCCTGTCTGGGCACGCACCTTTGGCCGCCGCCCAGGGTGGACGTAGGGGTAGTACGGCGTTCACGTGGTAGATGCAGACGGGATAACGATCTCCCGCCATCTCAACCAACTCCGTCCTCGGTGGGGCCCCACCCCACTGCCTTCAAATCTCACGTCTGTGCCTCTCGAATACCCCACCATAGATTCGGAGGTTGAGAGAGGAATCCACCCGACATTATTGTGGCACCGGCCTTCTCCCGCCAACGGCTGTCGCACGGCAGCCTATGCTGTATTCTCGCCCACTTCCCACCGCCACGACGCCTTACCGTCAGAGCCGATGCTTGACGAGGCGAAGTGGCACTACGGATGGGTGTCCACAATGCCAACAGTCGGCCGCTGATGATGATGTCGAGATGCGGCCTCTAACCCTGCGGGTCGATGCTCCGGCCGGTACCCCTCCATCGCCCCTGCCTCCTGCCTGCTCTGGTCCTGCTACAGATGCGGCCGTGTCATTTCCCGCACTGGTGGTGGGGGGAGCGCCGGCAGGGGAGGCATCTTCCTTCAGTGGCGATGTCGAGATGTGACCGGCCTCTCCGCCACTGTCACCTGTGCTAGCGGGGACCCTGCCATGACCAGGTTGCTGCCAGTGTGGGCACTTCTGCCCCTACGTGCCCCCGGACTGGTTGGCCACATAGCGACGGGCTGACGACATCCCCTCGGATGCAGATGAGGTGATGGAGGCGCTCTCCGGCCGGCTCCCTCCCTGCCGTGTTCGCCCCTGCCACAGAGTCACATGGGCGACTCTCGTGGCCTCCATAATCCAGCGTCCCACCCATCCGCGGCATCTGAAAGCCGCGCCACGGCCGAGTCCGCCGCACGATGGTGCCACCTCTGAGGGCCTGCAGCGCCGTCTCGACCGGGAGAGCACACGGTGTGCGAGGCGTGCCTCAGTCTTCTTGTAGCTCTCGCCGGTTTCACATGTAAATATTAGCTGTGTCCATTACTTGCCAACTCAGTACTGTCATTGATGTATATCTTGTACCATCCTGTGTATACAATAAATTATACTGTTACAACAATGTACTTCTTTATCTGTATCTTAAATGTTCTTAAAAGATGTTTGACTGTCCTGTTCGATTATGGGTGGAAAGGAGGCACAAACACAGGACAGATACATCACCAGGTGTAGAATTCGGCGAATTCTTGAAAATAAAACTGTGGATCATTATCAGTAACTAAAGTGATAGGCAGGCCTTCGAGAGCACAGATCTTAGGTAACACTGAAACCGGTACTGCTGTTGACATAGAAGTGCAACGTACCACATGTGGAAATTTAAAAATGCGTCTAGCACCAATAGCCAGAAGGAATTCAAGAAACGACCCACAAAGTCTACATGAACTCATTCCCTAGCTGTTCTGGATCTGGCCAGGGTGAAAGGGACGTGTGTGGAGCAGACTGCTGAGTTGCACATTTTGAGCAGGAAGAAACAAGTCTGACAATATCCCTGGCCAGGCCTGGCTAGAACACATGACGGTGGGCTAATGCTTTTGTATGGGACATACCCCAGTGGTCTGCATGCAGAAGATGGAGGACCTCGCGATGGCGAGAGGAGGGAATGTCCACTCGAGGTGGTGCGCCTTCTGTGGACAGTAAGAGGATTCCATTCCTGACCAAAAACTAATACCAGAAGGAAAAGTAATTGCGAAGCGGGTCCAAAACACGGCCCAGAGGCCTCTCTGGCCATTCGTGTTGTACAAAAGAGACCACCTGTCTTAACACGGGACTGCAGCTGCAATAGGTGATGCAGTGAGGGGAAAACCATCTACTACCTCTTGTTCCCCCGTACCAGATGAAAACAGAGCAATTTGTCATTGTCAAAAACGGGGCCTGGACCCACTGGAAGATGAGACAGCGTGTCGGCATTAGCATGTTGGGCCATGGAGCGAAAATAGATTAGGTAGTTGAACCGCGACAAAAACAGGATCCATCGCTGAAGGTGGTGTGCTGCTTAGTTGAACCGTGACAAAAATAGGATCCATCGCTGAAGGTGATGTGCTGCTTTATCCAGCAGGGAAGTGGAAGGGTTGAACAGGGAAATCAAGGATTTATGGTGGTCTGCGATCAAATGGAATTTTTTGCTTTACAAAAAAACGTAGAATTTATGCAATACATAGATGATGCCAAGGGCCTCTTTTTCTATCTGCAAATATTTGAGTTGTGCCGAGTTCAATGTTTTCAATGCATAAGCAATGGGCCTCTCAGTACTGTCTTCGTACCTATGAGCCAAAACTGCTCCCACCCCATGTTGGGATGCATCTCTGGCCAAAACTAATTGTTGCCTGGGCTGGAAGGGGGCCAAACAGGGGGCAGACCGTAACTTTTGTTTCAAAAGAGAAAACGCCGTTTCTCACGCCCGTGACCACTGAAACCGCACACCTTTGTGCAAAAGGACATGTAAAGGAGTGACACCCTCATGTGAAATTTCGAAACCTAGATAGACAATAACGTATTGGAGGGAGCTGCACTTGTCTAGATTGCATTTGAGTCCAGTGGCCTGGAGTGCCGAAGAAAAAAACCTTAGTTTCTGCAAGTGGTCTTCGGCAGATGTGCCCGACACCACAATGTTGTCCAGATAATTTATACAGCCCGGAAAATGCGCTGTGAGCTGTTCCAGGAACTGTTGGAATATGGCTGGGGGGCTGGCAACCCCAAACATTAGGCGTAAATACTGTATAGGCCAAATGCTGTATTAACCACCAACAAATGCTGTGACTCCTTGTCCGAGGGAAGCTGAAGATAGGCCTCTGGCAAAACCATATTCGAAAAAAATAGGCCTTGTGACAACTTGGTGAGCAGTTCCTCCTGGCGAAGCAAGGGATAAGTCTCAATGACGGACTATGCGTTGATTGTGGTCTTAAAATCGCCACAGAGCTATGGAATGCATAGACTCAAACCCACTCGTTGCAAATGAGTGTTGTTACCTCCGAACCTTATCCTATACAGTCTAACATAAATGGCTCACGTCGGCCATTAAGTATCAAACTGATCATAACAGTTCGGCATTCATTATACAACTGCCGGCGCGACTGCGCTACATCCACCTTCATTCGTAGAGAGCGCACTGTTTGTCTCTAGTCTCGCACGCCTCTGGTGGCAGACACAGCAAGTACATAGTCAGTGCACTCTATTAGAATTACATGTGCACTATGCTACAGCAGTTTGCCTCAATACAACTCTTCCAGTGGGTGATACAAGAAGAAATGTCATGCCATGTACCATGGCAGTATTGATGTGCTCTTTCAGCCAAATAACAGACCTTGCTTTCTGATGTGGTCAGGCCTGTCCTGGTCTTTAGGATACAGTTTTGGTTTCTAGAAACAGTTGCCATACACAAAAACCAAGAGAAAAATTCCTATTAAACTATACACTGAAGGCTTTCATCACCTGATATCTGATGATTCTTATTTATTTATATTTATCTTGTTCTGCAGGACTGAATTGAGGAGCAAGCTTCCATGTTAATGGAATGAGTCATTACATCAGATTGTAACAAAGGAGTAGTAACTGATAAAGTAAAGTGTTAGAAACACAAAAACTGAGACTTACATGGTTTAGCTTCAGTTTATATTCTACAAGCCACAAGGTTCTCTCTTTAACTAAATTATTTGACACACCATCAGTATTACCAACAACATCCTTCACTACCAAGCTAGTGTCATCAGCAAAGAGAAATGTCTCAGAACTACCTGTTATTCTTGAAGGCATATCATTTATATAAATCAGAAACAATAGTGGCCTAGAACTGAATCCTGGGCCACTACCCACTTAACTGTGCCCCATTGAGAGTGCATATCACAGCCATTTTCAACACTACAGATGATCATATTCTGCTGTCTGTTATTAAAGTAAGAAATGAACCAATTGTGATCCTCCATAATGTTCCATCTTCTGCAACAATAATGTGTGAGCAACACAATGCAATGCTTGTGGTAAATCAAAGAATATGCCTAGCATTTACAGTTTTTTATTTAATCCAACAAGTGTCTCAAAGAGAGATGAGAATATAGCATTATCAGCTGTTAAACCACTTCTGAAACTAAACTGTACATTTGAAAGGAAATTATGAGAACTGAAATGATCAATTGATCTAGAATGTACAGCATTTTCAAGAACTTCAGCAAACACTTATGGCCTTTTCATAAAAGGTTTTCACTACTAATTATTTCAATCTGCCAGGAAGCTAACCATTCTGAAAGGAAAAATTATAAATATGGCTAAGCCCTGGGCTAAAAGAGGGGGAATAATACGAAGTATTCTGTTAGATACCCCACCATATCCGTAAGAGTCCTTAGTCTTCAGTGATTTAATTATTCACTCAATCTCTCCCTTGGCAGTATCATGGAGGACTACCTCCGACAACAGTCTAGGAATGCTATTTTTAAAGGGAGTTATATGATTACCTGTAGGAACTAAGGTTCTGTTTAATTCACCTGCTATATTCAGAAAGTGATTATTAAATACTGTACATATATATGACTTAGTAACAGATAAATCTCCATTATGCACTGATTTTATGCTCTCAATTCAATGCTGCTGCTGACTACATACCAGTACTTCCTTCACAACTGCCCATGTGGTTTTATCCTGAGAATTACGGTACTATTCTTTCTGCATGCCACATACTTTTTGCCTTTCTTAATTACATTTTTCAGAACCTTAGAATACTGTTTGTAATGGGCAACAGCAGCTTAATTCTGACTGCTTCTAACACTTTGATATAATTCCTGTTTTGTTCTACATAATATTCTTATCCATCTTGTCAACCAATCAGGCTGTCTATTAGTGGTAATACCTTATTTTGAGCATTATAATGGAAAGCAGCTTTCAAAGAGCATGAGAAATGTATTAAGGAAAGTATTATATTTATTGTGTACGTTATAAGCAATGTAAAACCCTTCGAATCTTGTTTCTTAATTAGGCTAAAAAAAAGGCCTTTATTGCAACTGGATTAGCTTTTCTAAATAGTTTATAATTATATTTAGCAGCTGTTTGAACACGAAACCCTATTAAAGTTAAAATTCATGCTTCATGGTCTGAAAGACCATTCACTGTTACGTTAATAGAATGTCTCTCTAATCGTAAAGAATGAACAAAAATGTTGCCTATGGTTGTGCTGCTGTTCCCCTGCACTCTCATTGGAAGGAATACCGTTTAAATCGGGTGGGATAATTGATCTGAAAGCAACCTTTTTTCTTGCACAATCAGTTACACAATTAATTTTGAAACCACCACATATGACTAATTTTTTATACTTCCTATAAAATGAACATAGAACAACAATCTATAGTTTGATCAGAAATGTATTAAAATCAGAGTCAGGGGACCTATAAATAATAACAATTATAAGTTTAGTTTCACTAACTTCAATCACATCTGCAACCTTAAAATATCTTTTCATTGCAGTGGTTAGAAACATCGATGAACTAAACTTTAATACTGTCTTTCAAGTACATGGCCACTTCCCCACGCTCTAAAGAACTTCTGTAGAAAGAAGTACAACTTGTACCCTGGTAAAGGAAGCCTCTGAATTGTGACATTATTTAAGAAATGCTCTGAAATAGCAGGAACATCAGAGTCAGCATCTACAAGTAGTTCACTAACTATGTCTCTAATACTTTTTAACAATGGAAAATCCGTTTGGTTGGTCAATAATGGAGGATAGATAACAACTCACCATAAAGACATTCACAGAGCTGCTGACAGGCACAAAAAATAGACAATCATATTCACACAACTTAAATTTTCAGCCATGACCTTCACCAGAAAAAGAAACACATACATTCACACAATCACTCAGACAACTATACAGACTCAACCACAATTTCCTGCCGCTCCAGTGCTAGAAGCAGCTTGACAGTTAGTGAGGAGGGGAGTGGAGGGGAGTGGAGGGGAAAGGATGCTGGGTAAGGGTAGGGATGGAATGTTAGGCACAGCATTGAATGCAGTGAACAGAAGAAAAAAATTAGGAGATCAGATGAGAGACACACTATACATATGGTAACTTGTTTTATTCAGGTATTGGTTACAGTTGTAATTTGTGTGCGATACAGTATGATATTTAGCTGTCTCAACTTTTTAATTGAGGTTTCCATTATGTTACTTAGAATAAGGCACCATGGGGCACCATAATAGTGAAAAAGTCATATGGTGTGTGATCGCCTCAGATGGCCAGCATAGTTGCACACCTGTGTGACATGGTCAGTATGAGGTTATCAACCATCCCTTGAGGGATATTTGTCCATTCTTCCATGAGTGCAATATCCAGCATTGCAACTGTTGTGGAATTTTCTGGTCTGACTGCAATGTGTCTGCCAAGTGCATCCCAGACATGCTCAATCATGTTAAGTCAGGTGAACAAACTGAGCACTCCATTTGTTTACTTCCCTCAGTTTAAGCATGGTATCCTCCAGTGAAGCTCTGTGAGGACAAGTGCTATCATCCATCAGAAGGAACCTGTCTCCTACAGCACCATCATTGGGCACAACAAAAGGTCAAAGGATCTCTTCTCTATACCTCTGAGCAGTCAAAGTGTCATTCAGAATGACATAGAGGCTCATTTCCTGCACATAAGCAGGATTATTCATAGTTCCACATTCTCTCCAGATGAGGGAATGACAATTGTCCAGCTGAACACAAAATCTTGACTCATCTGTGGACAGAACCCAGCACTATTTGTTACGACTCCAGTTCCGATGTTCTTTCGATCAGTTTCTGCGAGCTAAATGGTGCTGTGATTTTAATGGGACACACTCCATAGGTCTCAATGTGTAGAGGCCACATTTCCAAAAGTGATTTCACACTGTTTGTGTTGATAAATGCATGTCCTGTTGCTGGCTAGAGGGTGCATTGTAGCCAAGTTGAACCCAGTGTCCTGTCTTGAGAGTAATCTCCTTCTGCTGTTACCCAATCTTGGCCTTGTCTTCTTTTAATGGTTCGCGTTGTCTGATATTGCATCCATATCATGGAAATTACACTTTGGGACACTCCAGTAGCTGCAGCCAACTCCCTCTGTGTCTGTCATGCTTCCAACCTTCCTATGGCTCTCCATGCCACAGCTTATGATAATTCACATTGTTATGGCATTGCACTACCTCCTCACCACACTATCTGAACCTTTGCTAGAGTAAAATGTCAACAACAGGTCCCTCTGCATTCTGTTGCCATGATGTTATTGTCTCCACAATGTAGAACCATCAGAAAGACTTCAAACCATTTTAGTTCATTCTGCCAATGACAATACTTCAGAACCTAGATTTCTCAACTGATCCTCTAACTGTTTTGTCCGGTGTGTGTGTGTGTGTATACACTTCCCTTTTATTCAGCATTCAATGCTGCATCTCACATTCCTGCCTGTCAGAGCCTTTACAATCCATCATGCAATGCAGAACTTCACATCCCCACTCTTACCTGGCATCCTTCACCATCCACTATCCTCCTCACTGACAAGATGTTTCTAGTGCTGGAGTTTGTCTGAGTGATCTTGGGAATGAATGAGTTTCTTTTCTGATGAAGGCCATGGCCAAAAATTTAAGATGTGTGAATATGATAGTCTATTTATCTCTAATGCCCTGTATATTTTGGTAAAATATGCTAATTCCTCTATTGTTTGGATATGTGGCATTTGCTGAATGTGGTCCCTTTAAGAAGGAACACCTATCAGCTGACTTCATCTAAAAAAAGGAGTGACTCTAACATCCACTACTACAGGAATTTTCACATGAGTGAATCCCCTATCCCACACTACAATGTCATCTATAAGCTTTACCAACTTCTCCTTCCCAACCTGTCCATGTTGTATGGCTGTGGTCTATTAAATGTATTGACCACGGCCATAAAACATGAAAGAATCATCAGCAACTATTGTGTTAAACCAATTGGCCACATTAGTATGAGATTGTCCTGCTTTCATTCTTCCTATTGCCTTTCACCACATAGAGTCTGGTAAGTGTCTTCTCCGTGCCACACTGCATAGGATGGGAAAATAACGTTTTGTTTCTTTAATTTAGAATAACAGTGTATATTCATACCATAGTTGGGAACATTGTTAAAAAGATAACTGTGCTATTCGTTACTTTATTATTAAAAAAGTTAATAATGGTTATGTAGCCAAGATTGCATTTTTCATTTATTATGTGACCGGTTTTGGCGTACTCAACGCCATATTCAGACCTGTCGTAATTTACATAATTTCATGACATTTTTATATACTAAAAGAGTACATCCAGGTTGAGGCATCGTTAAACATAAAATTAGTAGTCACAAGTAAAACATATATATCCATCTTCTAATGGTTTTGAAGTGAGGTACTTCAAAGTCTAAGTACTTTTGAAGTACTTTCTAAGTACTTAAACTTTGAAGTACCTCACTTCAAAAAGTGAATCATGTCTAACTGTGTCAGGCTCCAAAGATGGCATAGAAAATGCGATGGTCTGCTGTCCCCTCATCCCTCTAGGTGCAGGAACTGATGCACATGTTGTTCTTGAGATGATTATAACTGCCAGGTCAGCTATTCCTTAAATTGTTCGTAAGAGGATAGTGTCAAATGGCCTTTCATTGTGTCACACACAGTGGCCACATAGTCTTGATCTAGTTGGCTCATGATGTGTATGAATTTGGCTAGGTCACAGGTGATGTTGTTGGTAAAGAATACCACTTCCACTAGGCTGAACAACATGACAGGGTTGTAGAGCCAAAATGGTGGCAACTGAACAAAAATTCGTCCTGTGCTTGCCACTGTTCCCTTAACCAAAGGTGATGGTGCGGTGCGCATGGCAATTTTCGTGAAGTGGCTCCTGGGGGATGGAGCCTGTGCATGCAATGAGTGCCTGCAGCTCACTTTCTACTTTCTGCTTGTAACGTTTCTGCTATGTTGAACACTCCTAAAAAATCAGTTGCCAACATTGAAACACGAAATATCTGACGCCTCAAGTAAAACTTCATTACCGGACATGTGATATTTCACACTTTCGCCTTCAGATTGAAATTCTATTTACACTATTAGTAAAACACTTTTAAGAAATAGTATGTTCATTTAAATATAACTTTAGCTGACCTTTTACGTAATTTTCTGTTCTTAATACTTTCGTAAATAATAGCTGCAAACACTAAAAATGCCTTACTTAGTTTTGGATATTGCTGAAACTATATGATACTAATTTGTATAAACACAACAATGCTACATGTTATAAACTATTGCACAACATGATTTCATATATACCTTTTGTTTAAATAAATTAGGGCAGACCATGTTTTATATATCACTAGATCCTAAATTAAATACTGATAATTTTTCATGCACTAAAATTAATAATCCGTTTGGTACTAAGAAACTATCTTCGAAATTAACAAAACTACGACAACCATATACAAATCCGTATTAATAAATAATTTGACCGCAAACTGAAACTCACTAAAATTCCATGTGTCAATAATAGTACGCCTACACAATATTGGCAAAACAAATATATGTGCATTTCGAAAACACACATAATGTAAATAATTTGACGACTGTAAACACTAGTCAAAAGGATGACGATTAAATTTGTGTACTACATTTAAATACAAAATTCATGAAACAAGTACATATATTAACATAAATAGTCTTAGCTTAAATGTAATATTTTAATTTCTGTATTTTGGCATATTTGATGTAAAAGAATATTGTTTAATTGTGAATTACAAAACTTTGTCATCATTTTTAATACGTGGTTAAGCAGATAGATGTTGGGGAGAAACCATTGTTTGTTTAGTCGTGGATGGAGTTTGTGAGTGGCCAGAAGCCTGTAAGAAGCTGTGTTGGCTTGCTGCTGCATTTCTTGATTGTGCAATGTTTAAATGGAAATAAAATCGTTTCCATATCAACTAAGATGAATTTACTTTATGAAAATATCCTGTAGAATCAATTTCTTTAGTGAATGCCGAAGACAACTCACAACGCAATGGACTTCAGCCAGCATATAAGATAAGTTCAACTTCACCTACAGTGGAATGATTTCGTTATAGACTGAGAACTAATAAACATTTCCGTGATTTAGGAATATATTAGGGCTCAGTTTGAGTCATTCCGAAAAGAGGTGATGGACGTTAGATGCTCCATCAGCTCGTTTATTATCTCCTTTTGGCTCTCAGTTTTTTTCTCTTGCAGTCGTCACAAATAAAACATTTTGTTCTAGGACCTGTTATGTACATGAGATCGTAGGGGTAGACCACTTTCAGCATTGAGTCACACACGAGGCCACTCCCCGTCTGGGGTTCGAATCCCTGCTCAGGCATGGAATTTGTGTCATCTTCAGTATAAGGTAGTTCACAAGTAGTTTGTGACTTTAGGGACTGATGACTCTGCAGTTAAG
Organism: Locusta migratoria; assembly: GCA_026315105.1. Classification (NCBI taxonomy): domain Eukaryota; kingdom Metazoa; phylum Arthropoda; class Insecta; order Orthoptera; family Acrididae; genus Locusta; species Locusta migratoria. Next base: position 261,979,726 of record CM048751.1, read on the forward strand.
TTCCTCAATCTTCATAAACATTTGAACATTCTGAGTCACAAAAGTTCGTAACCATGTGTGTAGCCTACTATCATGTCAGAGTCAGTCCCGCTTACAAATTAGACGTGCAGTGAGCCGACCAATTGCCGAGTCCATGCACTGTATTCATGGTGTAAGCCGTAGAAACAAAATTGCTAAGACAAATCTTCTCAAAATCACACTATTTCCCAATTAATTAGACCACCCTTGCCGATAATAACACTGATGATAGGCAATTATTGTCTTTGCACTTGCGTCCACATAACCCCCGGGATTGGATGAACATGTGTCCGGGGTCGATTGCATGTTTGGAAACACGCGTGGCCTCGAAATTTTCGCGGATGCGACGAGTGACGCTTCCGAATTTATTCACACCCATTGTTGGGGAGCTCATGTTAAGCTCGATCCACACAGTTCACGTTTTGCGGAAAAGAAATTATTACAATACGTCCGTTCAGTACCGTGGTTATGGTCGTACTCCGTGCATCTTGCTGCGCGCCACGCCGTCACCAGATTTTCTGCTGGTCGCTGAAAATTTCCGCGTCGGCGGATATCTGATGCCGCTGGCTTCTGCCGGCTGTCGGCCGTTCATGCAATTCTGCGTGGCAGCCAAGATTGAAGATACTACAGTAGGCCTACGTATCTAATTAAGAGACCGGAAGAAGGTAAACGTAAGTCCTTCTTTACCAAGGGCTGGATCAGGTGCACGTGAGATTGATTTCGTTAATTAACTATTACTGGTCTTGTGCCCAGCAATGATTCATACAAGCACTTCAAACAACATTTGTAAGGCAATTGTGAGAGCCTTTTTAGCTCAAACATTATTTTACCCCTTGCTTCATTAATAATATAATTAACAATTGTTTTTGTTTTTCATTAGAGTAGATTATTTCCACTAACACCTTATTAAAAAATAAGTTATCAACTTACGTTCTCATTTCTAAACAAAATGGGCGTCAGGTCTGTGCTGTTGTTATAAACCCTTAATAGTGTATCGTTTTCAGAGAGGTGACTCGCTTGTGAAAGAGCACTGCAGCTTGGCACGATAAAAGCACAGTAACAAAATAAATATTAAGAAAACACAAAAGCCTAAAATGTTATACTTGAGCGTGACAGTCTTCAGACAGCAGGTATGAAACGTTTTGTCATAATTTGTCGATCACAGTGAATTGGCCAATATTAGCCACTGTCATAAAAATCCAATAATAGTTCGATGAGCAGTTCAAGTCAGAGTTTGTCACTGCTTGACTAAAGGTTTCCAATTCCTGTGCTAGTGTGTAGGTACACGCCTTTTGTGTTACAACGTACGAGCTGCCTGGATGAAGGTGGGCACCTACGGCAGGAATAACTCCGTAGGAAAGATGAATTCTTTGCGTGACAATCCGAACTCGGCGAACACCGTCTACGTTGTGTTGATTGTCACGCCAGGTGGCATTTGAGCCAAGTTTCTACAATCTACATAGTTTATTGATCGATACTTCCATGATCGATATACCGACATGAGAATGCATCTTTGGAAATAAAATTCCAACATCCTTGGGTTTACCCAAGGAGGTTAAAATTTTAACCTCCTTGGGTTTACCTAGCAGACGACAGTATCGATGTGTCAACATCGATACCATAAACGATTCGTAAAGCATAACATGTGAGCGCTTGTTTTGATTTTCGTTGAGGTTATGGTTATAAGTCTATGCATAGTTATCGGAAGATGTGAACCAGTATTCAAAGCAAAAAATGGAGGAACATAGCATGTACGGTGATTGGATAGGAGATCCAAAAAAATTGGGAGATGCAGTGAAACCTATTGAGGTGAGTGCATAAGGGTATGCCATAGCTTGGTGGTTTTCGTTTCTCCTGAAGCTGTAATTTTTTATGGACGTATTGTTTTAATTGTCTTTTGTGTTTGTGATATTTTGATAGTCATGCGGCTATTCGTTGGTTCATAAATGTGCTGATTCAGTAGAATACAAAATTTGAACTATCGAAACAGCATAAACGCAAATTGGAACTTTCGCGTTGCAGCGTAGAATCAGCCATTGTCGGTCGTGATTGTCACCAGCAGATTTCCCTTGCTTGATATCCAACTCGCGTTAATAACTCCTCTCTGTTAACTTTAAATCTCTCATCTACTTATTATTTCCATACTGCTTGTTTTATTCTGTCCATCTAATTTCAGTGGGTGCCCACTCACAGTTGCTATATATTCAGTTGTTTTATCATATGCAACGTATGTTTTGTGCCAGTTGACAGCTTTGCCCTGTCACATGGCAATGATGTGACACATAGTCATGGTGAAAGAGAAAGTGAGCAAACCACTGACAGTAGTTGTTATGCATATTTGGTTTTTTTTTTTTTTTTTTTTTTTTTTTTTCTGGAATATGATTTTGGTTTCAAGAATGTCAATACCATGAGTTTAGATCAAAACTACGTTGGGAAATAGTTCATTTGTGAATTGGCAGAACCCACAAATGTGAATCCAAAGTCAGTTTTAGCTCATCAAAGTACTTAAGTTAATCCATAATTTTTCCAAGTAACCATTTAACTTGATATTTACAATCATGTTGCAGCTGTTAAGTAGCTTCACACATACCTTTGGGGGAAACACACACCCACACACATATACACGTGCACACATACCTAGGTTGAAGTATGCAAAGTGCATTTGGCATTTTTCACGTTTCTGCCGTAGTGTGTGTGTGTGTGTGTGTGTGTGTGTGTGTGCGCGCGTGTGTACACATGTATATGTGTGTGTTTGTTTACCTAACCATTTTTCCCTATGGTAAGTCTTTCCTCTTCTGGGACTGGAATGACTCCTCACCCACTCCTTTAAACCCACTTCCTTTCCTTTTCCCCTCTCCTTCCATGCTCTTTGTAACAAATGGTTTGCAGTTGGCCTGTAAGAGGATGTTCTACACTGTATATGTGCATGTGGGAGTGGTAACGTTGACGATTTTGATTATGGATAGAAGTTGACAGGTGTGTTCATTGGCGGAGTTGATATATAGGTTAAGGATTAGGCAGGTGAGGGCTGTGGATTGTTCTGTTTGGAATTGGTATAAGGCAGGATGAAAAGACGGGTTACAGCCAGAGATGGAAACTTTTAGTGTGAGCCCTTGGGGGTGATGTCTGACATCTGGCTTGAATGATTATATAGGTAAAGCCATCAACAATCCAAAGATTGGTTTAAACACCAAAGTGTTTTACTAGGCATGGTCCTGTTTGGCGGTGTGTGTGTGTGTTGTTTAGCTTAAGATTCAAGCTTTCGCAAACGTTGGTTGCTTCATCAGGAAAAGAGAAAGGAAGGAGGAGAAAAAGGGAAGGATACGGATTTATGGGAGTGGATGAGGAGTCATTCCAATCGTGGAAGTGGAAGGACTTACCTTAAGGAAGAAAAAGGAAAGGTAAACAAGCACACACAACCACAAACATACACACGCAAGCACACCACTTGGCAGACATTTGATTTCTACAAATGTCTGCCTTGGTGTGTTTGTGAGTGTATGGGTTTGCTTGTTTACCTTTCCTTTTTTTCCCCCTAAGGTAAGTCCTTCCACTCCCAGGATTGGAATGACTTCTCATCACTGCCATAAAACCCGCATCCTTCCCTTTTTCTCTTCCTTCCATTCTTTTTTTCTGATGAAACGACCAACCGTTGCGAAAGCTTGAATCTTTGTGTATGTGTTTGTGTCTGTCAACTAGCCTGTACTTTAGGTAAGTTTCAATATCTATTTTTTATACATATTTTGCCCACCAGGAAAGTTTGCATCTATAATATTAGTTTCATCCATTTGAACCTGAGTACAAACTATTAAAATGTTCGAAGAGTAGTTGTGCATTTTGAGGGCAAAAATGTAAATATCCCAATGTAGAGAAAGACTTCGTAATTCAAAACAACACCTGTGGTTTTGCTGTTACATCAGAAATGATTCAGTTGCAAATCTGCTACTATATAACCTTGAGTTCCGTGTACGCCATTTCCCGGAAATTACAAAACCCATGTCAAAGCAATGAATCTTGTCATGATAAAATTATTTTAAATTGAACTGGATTTGAACTGGACATTGCTATTAGCAATCACTTTGTCATGGTAAAAAATCTCGCAACACACTAAACTTCTATCGTGAAGATTAACTTCATTGACAACATCAAATTAAAATAATTCCTGTGCTTAGGAATTTTTGTGTGTGTGTGTGTGTGTGTGTGTGTGTGTGTGTTACATACTGTTTTTGTTTAAGGCTGCACAGAAGTGTTTAAAACTATGGTCTGCTATGGTTGGCTGTGGTACAGAATGACACCATTCAATTTATACAGACTTTCACGAATTGCCATGTCATTTCCTGAACTTGTACAAAAGCGTATATGCAGTTCTCTGAAACTGTTAGTACTATACCATTTTTTTTTTTTTTTTTAATCTGATTTATTATGTTTCTCAAAACAAAATAAATGTGAACATGTAATTTTTTTAAACTAATGACTTAAGGAAAATGGGGTGGGGGAGAGGGTGGAATCTATTATAAGCCGCATAACTATTTTGCAAGCCAAAATTTGGAAAAAAAAGGTGTGGTCTATATTCAAGCAAATACGGTATATAATTTTGATTGATGTACTGCAGACAATCACACAAAAACAAGATCAAATGATGTGCATGCGCACCTCCCCCCACGCCCCCCCCCCCCCATACACAGCCTTTTCCAGTAAATAATACATGATCATTAATATACTTACGCAGGTACAGTTTCCTAACACATGAATATCATCTCCGGCTGCTGCATTCTGAGAGTACTGTATCATACTTTGAAACTTGAAATACATTTGCCTGTTTCAGCCCTGTATCTTTAATGTCTCTCTTTGCTTCTTTGCGGCCTTTTCTCCCCCTATCATGTACTCCTCTTTTCTCCTCCCTCTCCTCCTATTCTGTCCCCCTTTTTTTTTTTTTTGCCAATTCTGTACGCACCTGTGCTCCACTGAGCATCCATCCAGGTTCTTGCACTACTCTCCTCCAGTGGAGAGCAATAACTAAGTTGCCATCACCTTTTGGAATTGTAGTCTCTTTTTTTTTCTTTCTTCTCAGCAGCCTGGTTGTATTGCAGGAATCTAATTTTTTTGATGCTCACTCTCCAACTCTTCATGGTTTCAAGCCTTTTGTCAGAGATGGAGTGGTGGTCATTTGGATCTATTTAGACTATGTGCTAATGACATGCATTCCTTAGCTTCCTGCTCCCTTACTGTCCTTAAATAGCTTCTTTACCCCCCCCCCCCCCCCGGGCTTTCCTTCTTCCTGCGAATTTTAATCCCATAACCCTCTGTGCTGTGGGCGGGATGCTAGTGCTGATTTTGTGACAGCGATAATTTTCCTATCTTCTTCTTTTCTCCAGTGTCACTAGTATGCCCTTCCAGATGTGGATTGGGATGTCTTCTCCTCAACAGCCCTCCCAGCCACTCCATCACATAGAGACACTGCTGAATCCAAATAGAGTTTAAACAATGCCATCCCTTTGCCTCCTAATTTGGTGTGTCTTTCTTCCTTGGGTTCTCTTAGATGGAAGACAATCCCTTCATTGACCCCTGAAAATGTTGCATATGTTAAAAGTTGCTGTTGTGCACTCCCATGCTAAAAATTGCTTCCACATCCTGATCTCCTTCTCGCCTCCCGTTTTATGCTTGTGCCCACTATCTTCTTGATTGCCAGAAGTAGCTTTTTCGAGAGTGACAGGTTGCTGTCATAGAGTTGTGTACTCCCTCTTCCTAAGTAAGGGCAAAGATCAGGCACATTTTTTGCTGCTGTCCTTCCATAGGTGTTCAGGGAATGTTTCTAAATGGAGTTGTATGAACTAGCCCGGAATCTTTATCACCAAGCATTTTGCACAGAATTTCATTCAGGCCTCACTATTGGTCCACCATCTGTTTGTCTTCCATTTTCGTAAACACCATTTGGAATAATCCCCACTGCCTTGAGCCTTCTGGTAGCCTGTTTAGTTAGTGGTAGTTTAGTAACACCCTTGCTCTCTGGCATGATACGGCTCTGGAAATACTTCAGCATTTATTAGGGGCTAGCCACAAATGCAAATAGAGGTATTTTTCAAGGAAATATTTTTAAACATACTAGAAACCTCAAGTTCATCATTTGAGCACAAATGGATGGTGATACATGCACTGACAAGAATATGTGCAGATGCTCAGAGTGTTGTAGATATTTATGTCAATTACGACTGTGATCTGTCTGCTGCAAATTTATTTGAAAGGTGAATATTGGAATTATATAAATTGATTTAGCTTATTCCTGAAATTAGTATTTAAAAAAATAATAATAATAAACTAACCATAATCTGGGCAGCATTAAGATATTGGAAATCTTATAAATGGATTCTTCAGTCACTTCTTGGTAGAACAATACCATATTTAGGGTTGAAAACAAACAATCTGTTTTTTTCTACTAAATTGTGTTTATTTGCGAACTGGTTTTTGGCTTATTGGGCCATCTTCAGATAAACATTTCACAGACATCGGCAAAACACTACTGCTTATGTTGCAAACTTGTCAAATGTTTTCCTGAAGATGGCCTAATAATCCAAAAAGTAGTTTGTGGATAAACATAATTTGGTAGAACAAAAACAGATTTTTTTTCAACACTAAATATTGGTAATCCTTAAGAGTTCACAAATATTAGCAACAATGATGGGTTACATTTGTACTTTTCACAGAACAGTTTAAATTAAGATATTATGGATCCTTGCTTTACTTTTATTGCCATTGGTAAGAACCACAGACATTGCCATGGTGGGGTGGCTTGCGTGCCTCAATGATGCAGATAGCCGTACCGTAGGTGCAACCAGAGAGGATGGGTATCTGTGGAGAGGCCAGACAAATGTGTGGTTCCTGAAGAGGGGCAGCAGACTTTTCAGTAGTTACAGGGGCAACAGTCTGGATGATTGACTGAGCTGGCCTTGTAACATCAGCTAATGTGGCTTTGCCACACAGCTACTGCGAACGGCTGAAAGCAAGGGGAAACTACAGCCGTTACTTTTCCCAAGGACATGCAGCTCTACTGTATGAACATATGATGATGGCATCCTCTCGGGTAAAATATTCCCCCATTCGGATCTCCAGGCGGGGACTACTCAGGAGGATGCTGTCATCAGGAAAGACAATACTGGCATTCTACGGATCGGAGTGTGGAATGTTAGATCCCTTAATCGGGTAGGAAAATTAGAAATTTTAAAAAGGGAAAATGATAGGTTGAAGTTAGATATAGTGGGGATTAGTGAAGTTCGGTGGCAGGATGAACAGGATTTCTGGTCAGGTGAGTACAGGATTATAAATACAAAATCAGTTGGGGGTATCACAGGAGTAGGACTGATAATGAATAAGAAAATAGGAATGCGAGTAAACTACTATGAGCAGCACAGTGATCGCATTATCATTGTAAAGATAGATACGAAGCCAACACCGACAACAGTAGTACAGGTTTATATGCCAACTAGCTCTGCCGACGATGAGGAGATCGAAGAAATATATGAGGAGCTAAAGGAAATTATTCAGACAGTTAAGGGAGAGGAAAACTTAATTGTGATGGGAGACTGGAATTCGGTAGTAGGAAAAGGAAGAGAAGAAAAAATAGTAGGTGAATATGGACTGGGCAAGAGGAATGAAAGAGAAAGTCACCTGGTAGAATTTTGCACGGAACATGATTTAATCGTAACAAACACCTGGTTTAAGAATCACAAAAGAAGGTTGTATACATGGAAGAGACCAGAAGACACCGGTACGTATCAGATGGATTTTATAATGGTAAGACATAGATTCCGGAACCAGGTTATAAACTGCAAGACGTACCCAGGGGCAGATATAGACTCTGACCATAACTTGTTAGTCATGAACTGTAGGCTGAAACTGAAAAAACTGCAGAAAGGTAGGAAAATAAGGATTTGGGACTTAGATAAATTGCAGGAAAGTGAAGTTCTGGAGAATTTCAGAGGGAGATTTAGGCAACAATTGACAGAAACATGGGGAAATAAAACAGTAGAAGAGGAATAGGTAGCATTGAGAGATGAAATAGTGAAGGCAGCAGAGGACAAAATAGGTAGAAAGGCAAGACCTACAAAAAATCCTTGGATATCACAGGAAATACTAAATTTAATTGTTGAAAGGAGAAAATAGAAAAATGCAGTAAATGAAACATGCAAAATGGAGTACAGACGACTAAAAAATGATATTGACAGGAAGTGCAAAATGGCTAAGCAGGAGTGGCTAGAAGCCAAATGCAAATCTGTAGAAGAATGTATAAGAAGGGGAAAAGTAGATACCCCCTACAGGAAAATAAAAGAAACATTTGGGGACAAGAAAAGCAACTCTAAGAATATCAAGAACTCAGATGAGAAACCAGTTCTCAGGAAAGAAGGGAAAGCTGAAAGGTGGAAAGAATACATAGAACAGCTCTACAAAGGAAATGAACTTAGAGACGATGTTGAAGCAAGAGAAGAGAAGTACCGGTAGATCAAGATGAAATAGGAGATGCTATACTGAGAGATGAATTTGACAGAGCCTTGAAAGACCTAGGTTGGAACAAGGCCGCAGGAGTAGATGACGTACCCTCAGAGCTACTAAAGTCTCTGGGAGAGCCAGCCATGACAAGACTATTTGAACTGGTGTGTAGGATTTATGAGACGGACTTTAAGAAAAATGTAATAATCCCCCAAAGAAATCAGGTGCAGACAGGTGTGAAAATTACACAACCATCAGTTTGATAAGTCATGGTTGCAAAATTTTAACACGAATTATCTACAGGAGAATGGAAAAGCTGGTAGAAGCTAACCTCGGGGAAGATCAGTTTGGATTCAGGAGGAACGTAGGTACCCGGGAGGCAATACTTACCTTACGTCTTATCTTAGAAGATAGATTAAGGAAAGGCAAATCTACATTTCTAGCTTTTGTAGATTTGGAGAAAGCCTTTGACAATGTTGACTGGAATACACTCTTTCAAATTCTGAAGTCAGCAGGGGTAAAATATAGGGAAAGGAGAGTTATTTATAACTTGTACAAAAGCCAGACCGCAGTTATTGGACTCGAAAGGCACAAAAGGGAAGCATCAGTTGGGAAGGGAGTAAGACAGGGTTGTAGCCTTTCTCCGATGTTATTCAATTTGTACATCGAGCAGGCGGTGAAGGAAAGCAAGGAAAAATTTGGAATAGGGATTAAAGTACAGGGAGAAGAAATAAAAACATTGCGTTTTGCTGATGACATTGTAATTCTGTCAGAGACAACAAAGGACCTGGAAGGGCAGTTGAATGGAATGGACAGTGTGTTGAAGAAAGTGTATAAAATGAACATTAACAAGAGCAAAACAAAAATAATGGAATGTGGTCTTAGAAAATCAGGCGACGTGGAAGGAATAAGATTAGGTAACGAAACAATGAAGGTGGTAGATGAGTTTTGTTACTTGGGTAGTAAAATAACATGTGATGGTCGCTGTACAGGTGATATAAAATGCAGAATGGCAATGGGAAGAAAAGCATTTTTGAAAAAGAGAAATTTGCTAACATCGAGTATTAATTTAAATGTAAGGAAGTCTTTCTGAAGGCATTTGTGTGGAGTGTTGCCTTGTACGGGAGTGAAACACGGATGATAAGCAGTGCGGACAGGAAGAGAATAGAGGCTTTTGAAATGTGGTGTTACAGAAGAATGCTGAAGATTAGGTGGGTAGATCGCATAACTAATGAAGAAGTACTGAACAGAATTGGTGAGAAAAGGAATTTTTGGCATACCCTGACCAAAAGAAGGGATCGCTTGGTAGGACACATTGTTAGACATCGGGGAATCGTAAATTTAGCATTGGAGGGAAGTCCGTGACTGTGTTGGGCAGCCAGAGATGGCTGACGTGTGTGGATGAGTATGCCCGAGTGATTGTGTGGAGGAGTGTTCTATTTCTGAGGAAGGCCACAGCCAAAAATATAGGATTGTGTGTGTGTTTGTGTGTCATTTATTTGTGTCTGTCGGCAGCTCAACATTCATATTTATGGTGAGTTGTTTCCTATCTACATGTTATTATACTGTTGGTTATTAGTTTTACACATTGTCAGCAAAAATTTCATGGATTCTGTGAAGATGGACAAATACTGAGTGGCACTGAGAGTGCTAAGATATGTTCAACCCCTCTCTTCAGTATTGCACTCCTTAGTTCTGGAAGAACACAATTTTCCAAAAATTGTATCACAGCATTTACCATTCTAAAGGCCTCGACCATTCCTTCATTGTCAGTGGTCTAACATGCTGAACTTATGTTCCTTCTTTAATACTGTTGTCACTGAAAACTATCAAAATTTTCATTGCTCATAGCCTCAGAATGAGATTTTAGGAACTTACACACATTCTCTTAATTGACATCAATGAAACCAATCTGCCACATCAGGTATGCAATTTCTCTCATGCAACAATATCATTGCTAAGTAGACCAAATTTTGGCAGTCATTTATATTTTTATTTAACTACATATCAAAAAACTTAACTTTTATGTGATCACTACCTAAGCTCTCAACCATGCTTTATGTCCCACACATGACTCTGTTATTGAAATATGAATTTTATTACACAAAAAAATTTTGGAATCTATAGATTGCTACTCAGGACAGTTGTGAGTAGGGCGGACAGCCGACTTCGGTTTATTGGGAGAATTTTGGGAAGATGTACCTCACCTGTAAAGGAGACCACGTAAAAAACGTTTGTACGACCATGTCTTGAGTATTGCTCAAGTATTTGGGACCCGCAGCAGATCAGTTTAAAGGTAGACATAGAGGCGGTTCAGAGACGAGCAGCTAGATTTGTTACCGGTAGGTTCGACCAATGCACAAGTGTCACGGAAATGCTCTGGCAACTCAATTGGGGATCGCTGGAAGAAAGACGATGTTCTTTTCGTGAATTTCTGTTAAGTAAATTTAGAAAGCCGGAATTTGAAGTTGAGTGTAGTACGATCTTGCTGCCGCCTACTTACATTTCGCGTAAAGATCACAAAGACGAGATAAGAGAAATTAGGGCTCGTACGGAGGCATAAAGGCATTCTTTTTTTCCTCGTTCAATTTGGGAGTGGAATAGGAAAGGAAATGCCTAGTAGTGATTCAGTGTACCCTCCGCCACGCACCTTACGGTGAATTGCGGAGTATGTATGTAGATGTAGACACAGATCTCACAATTGTTACATATGGAGCACACTTAAAATTCTTCTCAATAAAAGAGCCTAAAGAGCCTTCTTCAGAAACATGAGCGCGTGTGCTTGCACACACGCCCACACTCACGTGCGCTCGTGCGCGCGCGCGCACACACACACACACACACACACACACACACATTCATTCATACAAGCACCAGTAATATACCACTCACAGTAGCTGGAGACTGTTGTCTTGTGTGTTTGAGTACTGCTTGTATGATTACTGCTTTGTGAGTATCTATTTTTGAGAAAGGCTCTTTGGACCGAAAGCTTAATTATCATAAGTTTTCTAAGTGTGCTTGTCTGCTACTCACCCAAACATCTGTGTGATGAGTAGCAATCTGCCCTTAACAAAATAATGATGTTATTCCATCTTGGACTTAGCATTTTTTAATTTTATTTTGCAGGAATATGTACTGGTGTTGGACACAGCACTTTCTATTATTGTATAATTTGTATTCTTTTTCCTACAGGAAAAATGGAAACTTGTACCAGCATTTCTAAAAGTCAAAGGGCTTGTGAAGGAGCACATAGATTCATTCAACTACTTCATCAATGTGGGAATAAAAAAGATAGTTGAAGCAAATGAGAAAGTATTGAGTGATGCAGATCCGTTGTTTTATGTGAAGTAAGTAAATGTCTTTTTCAGATGTGAATGTCATTGTCTATTAAACATTTCTGTTTATTCATTTATTGTATCATGTAAATCCCACCATAAAGACAACCTAGGATGATGTAATTGAGTAAAATTATTAACACCCAGAATCAGTCTGTGGAAGGCTACCTTTATGAAGCACACAAACAAGAAGTTATGACTATTGGTAACTACTTGTTTTGATGAATATGGATATTATTTCTGGTTTTAATACTGTCATGTAGAAGCTGGTCATTATCATTATTATTACTTACAGTAACTTTATTTGTAACTAGCTGTAAACCCGACGTTGCCCGGTGTTTATTTATCCTACACTCTCTGTCACCTCCCCTTCCTTCCTCTCTCTGAATCCATCTATCTATTAGTTTCCACCTTTCTCTCTCGGCAAAATTTTCTGCAAGGTACCCTCTGTCATGTACCACACAAACATTTATGTACCTAGTGTCCTTCCTTTTGGTTTGAAGGTCATGTGTGCAAAAATTCATAAATATTGGAGCAAAACTATGTATTTTGTAAAATTCCTTAAGTACCCTCCACCATGCACTGAACAAAATGTTATACAGACAGTGACATTCCTCTTGTTATTAATGTAGAGTGTGCAACATTTCATCAATACCAGAACAAAACTATAGATTTCTATGCAATAGAAATGCAAGGTCACATTGAATAACGCACTTTGTTGTTCTCAAATACTCCAGTTTTATTTCTTACAATCCTTGTTCTGAGAATAACGAAAACAAAAAAAAGCATCTGTGAAATAGGTCGAGCCGTTGTCAAGTTATGGCGTGGTCAAGGTATTAAGGGATGCATTTTTATGTTGCAAAGTAACCCCTCCCCCATGCACTGTATGAAACTTAGGGTAGACGGTTACCTTCCACTTGTTTTGAAGGTCAAGTGTGCTAAATTTCGCGAAGATTGGAATGAAACTATAAGTTAGATTTCGTGAGTCTGTAGAAGTATGTTGCGCTATGCACCTATCACAAACACTTTCTTAGCTGACGTTTCCTACCTATAAACTACCTGTGCATTCCTGCCAAATTTGAGCTTCATAGGTGAAGTAGTTTTAGAGATTTGGTGTTTAGTCAGTGAGTGAATGTCCTTTCGCTTTTATATAGATAGATATTAAGAAAACAGGTTGCTTAATTTTGGATGCAAGAAAATTAAGGGAGACTTGCAGAAAAAAAAAAAAAAAAAAAATAGTAACATGCAAATCTGTAATACTAACTTTATTTGATACAAGGTCATGCCTGATGCGACAGTTGTATGGCATCTACAGTGAAACTGTTGTTAGTGGTAGACATCGTTTCATCATTTTTTTGGGGGCTTGGGGGGGGGGGGCAGGGGGGTCAGTTACAAATTGCTTCATAAATGTTTGAAATTACTTACAAACTTTGTTGCAGGTCCCTAACTACTCCCAATTTCCAATAATTGACACACAAATCTGGCTATTTGCACACGGTGGCCTCTCATTATTTATGACGTCATATCTCCTGAGTAATGTGCCATGCTCTTTTGTTTGTTTGGTCAGAAACCTTCATGGGCATACGGTGAACAGTTTACCAGTTTCATTGCAATCGAATGAATGGTTTATGAACACATAGAGGACATACAGACAAACTTTCATTTATATACGAATACTAGCTGAACCCCCGCTGCTTCGCATGCGTAGGCTGACTGGTCTGCACCAGTTGTTTCTTTTTAATCCTGATGAAGAATCCATATCTTAAGTTTTGTAGTTATAGCTTGAAATTTGAGTTAACAGTACCAAATTTTTGAAAATCAAATTTTGCATCTCATATTTCACCCCCTTATTAGTCTAATTTCCAAAAATACTGAAACACGTGTCTTTTAAATTCGAACCCTGAATCCAAAGCCGAAAATTTGTAGTTCTAACTTCAAAATTGTCTAAATAGCAACAGATTTTCGAAAAACATCCCCTCTCCAATTTAACCCTCTTGATGGTTGAATTTCCAAAAATACCGAACCACGTATTTTTAAAATCATAACGAACATACAAATACCAATTTTTGCAGCTATAGCTTCAAAATTGTCTTGACAACAAAGTGTTTTCGAAAAGAATTTTTGAATCCCTCTTTTACCCCCTTAGTTTTTGGAATCTCCAAAAATACCGAAACTTGTGTCTTTTTAATCCTGATCAATAGTCCATATCCTAAGTGTGTTCCTAAGTGTTTTCAAAAAGAATTTTTGAATCCCTCTTTTACCCCTTAGTTTTTGGAATTTCCAAAAATACCGAAACTTGTGTCTTTTTAATCCTGATCAAGAGTCCATATCCTAAGTTTCATAGTTATAGCTTGAAATTTGAGTTAACAGCAACATATTTTTGAAAAGCAATTTTTTGCGTCACCTATTTTACCCCCTTATTTGTCGAATTTCAAAAAATGCTGAAACACGTGTCTTTTAAATTCGAACCCTGAATTAAAATCCGAAATTTTGTAGTTCTAGCTTCAAAATTGCCTAAATAGCTATGTATTTCCAAAAAATGTTTCATCCCCTATTTCACCCCTTACGGACAGAATATCGAAAAATCACTTCTCAAATGACGCCTACAGAGTAAGATCAACACCCTCCACAAATTTCAAGTTTCTATCTTCAGTGGTTTGGGCTGGGCGATGATGAGTCAGTCAGTCAGTCAGTCAATCGGGACACTTCCTTTTATATGTAGAGAAGATTATAAAAGGAAAAATTCCTAACAGGAAAAATATATATAAAAAGTAGATGGAGTGTACTTACCAGGCGAAGGCGCGCACACACACACACACACACACACACACACACACACACACACACACACAGGCACACACAAACGCAAGCTTTCGCAACCCAGTTGCTTCTTCAGGCAGAAGGGTAGGAGAGGGAAAAGGAAATTATGAGGGTTTTAAGGGAGTGCTTAAGGAGCCATTCCAGTCCCGGGAGAGGAAAGACTTACCTTGGGGGGGGGGGGGGGGGAAGGAAGATAAACAAATACACACACACACACACACACACACACACACACACACACACACACACACACACACAAACGCAAACACACCTAGGCAGACATACTGTAGAAAGCAAAGAAGTTGAAAAGATATACCATTTGAGGCAGAGGCTCTGTCCAGAGAACCGAGGCAAAGATGTTAGATGTGGTTGGCGGGAATTTGAATTTTGCGGAGGTTGAGACCAGGTGGGCAGGTGGCTCTCCACCAAGGATACGAATTCCTTAAATCCTGCCCCGAAATGAGATCCATCCTTCATAACATCCTTCCCACTCCACCAAGAGTGTCTTTCTGCCGTTCACCTAACCTTCGTAACCTCCTAGTCCAACCCTATGAAATCCCCAAACCTCCTTCCCTACCCTCTGGCTCCTACCCATGTGACTGCTCCCATTGTAAAACATTCCACCACCACTTACTCCAGTCCAGTGACCCCCGATGAATGGCAGAACCACTTGCAATAGCACCCACATGATGGACCAACTGACGTGCCTGCACTGTGAAGCGTTCTATGTGTGAATGACCAGCAACAAACTGTCCATTCACATGAACGGTCACAGGCAGACAGTGTTTGTTGGTAATGAATATCACCCTGTGGCTAAACATGCCTTGGTGCATGGCCAGCACATCTTGGCACAGTGTTACACCATCCCGGTTATCTAGATACTTCCCACCGACACCAACCTTTCAGCCCCCCAGGGGGCCCACAGTTCTTTTGTGGGTACGTGTGTGGCGCGCACGGGGTCCCGAGCCAGAGCAGCCTTTCTTCTGCCCCAGGCTGCTTCACTTTCCCTCCCGGTTTATGCCTTTGCCCGGAGACGGGCATATTTCGTGAGCTACGGTGGTTCTTGTTTTCGTTTTTCTTCCTTCGTTCCTTCCTTTCTTACTCTTACGCCTCGGCGTTTGAGACACTTCCTTCCTTCTTTCTCTTCACTTCCTCTATTCTTCTTCTTTCCTCCCTGTGCGTGTCTGAAGGCCGACCCACGCATTATCATGCGTAGCAGGTGACGGGGTAACGCGTAATTCCCCCCCCCCCCCCCCCCCCCCCCGGGTAGACAAGTAGGGCACTTACGTACCCCCTGGTAAAGGCCAGGCCCAGGGAGGGGTGATTACCCGAGCTGGTACCTTCCAAACGTGCCGATTGGTCCCTCCGTCAGTTCTCGGGAGGTGTGACCTGAGGTGTGAACAATCACTTAAGGCGGGTAAGCCCTCGGAGAGGGCCCCCACTAGGAAGGAGTGCGCCATCGGAGACGCCGGTAATCACGGGGGACACTTCCGTGATGACTTCCTTCTCTTCTTTAGTGACGTTGACCCAGAAACGTAAGTTAGATTCACCTCAGTAAAAAAAAAGACTCTGCCTAATGTACCGAAATTTCTTGTTGTCTCTCACACCGACGGAAAAGATTTCAATTCTGTCAATCCTTTCGTGATACAGAAAGGTGTAGATGCAATTGCTGGCCCTGTTAAAACCTGTTCACATCAGGGCAATGGCACATTGTTGCTGGTAGTGGACAGTGCCTTCCAAGCTCAGAAACTAATCCGAACTACACTTTACACACGTTTCCTGTCAAGGTGGAAGCACATCGCACACTCAACTCGTCACGGGGGGTAGTCTTCACGAGATCCCTTGACGGGGATATTTCCGACCAGGGTGTGACCAGGGTAATGAAAAAGGTCGATAACCAGCTGACACCGACTCGTACTGTGTTTTTGACGTTCGACAGAGTCGACCTCCCTTCGAGGGTCAAAGCAGGGTATGAAGTCATCTCCGTCCGCCCTTATTTACCTAACCCAACGCACTGTTTTCAGTGCCACAGGTACAACCATACCCGTGAACATTGCCCAAATGCATCAAAGTGTGTCACTTGTGGTAGGGACGCCCATGAGGGGGATTGCCCACCTCCGTCCCCTCACTGCCTAAACTGCAACGGTGACCATGCGGCTTCCTCTCGCAACTGCCCTGTATACAAGGATGAGAAGGTAATCCAGGACATTCGGGTTACGGAGAAGGTATCAACATCTGCCGCTCGATAGTTGTTGGCGAGTCGAAAGCCCACTGTCCTCCCAGCGGGTACATACAGTAAGGTCCTCACCTCAACTCGACCAACTAAGGATTCCAGTACCCAGACTTGTGATTTCGCTTTCGCTGACACAGTTGTGCGATCCGCCAGCCCGAAGATTGCCCGTTCCACGTCCCCGCTTCCTCCTGCTGCTTCTAAGGTACAGTCTTCGTCAACCTCTAGTAAACCGCGGGCACCTAACCAAGATTCCCGGACCTTGAAAAAGGAACCCGTCCGTGAGGATTTTCTGCGTTCTCAGGCTTCCCCACCATCAACTGCCTCTTCCCGCCGTCACTCTTCCAGAAGAGCTGACAAGAAAAAGAGTTCCTCTCCTTCCCCGCCTAGGCCTGACCCATCCGTCACGCCGTCCAACAGTTGCCGGCCTCGGCCGTCTTCTGTTTCACCGGGTCGCTCCGTCTGCCGGGCACCCAGCCCTTTACCGGCGGTGGAAACTGCCCCTCCTGATCAACTCAGGGAGGTAGCAGGCGCGTCGGTCGAACCTATGGACCACGACCCATTGCCCCTAGACAGCGATAGCAGTGCTCCCTCGAAATCCGGTCCTCAGCGGCCGTCGAGGTGACTCTGCTTGCTAGTTGGTTTTTATCCTTATTTCTTCTCTCATTTTTATCATCACGCTCCTTCAATGGAATATTCGCGGCATTTGTTCCAATCGGGAGGAGTTAAAACTACTCCTTCGGTTGCACTGCCCGCTTCTAGTCTGTCTACAAGAAACTAAGTTTCGTCCACGTGATCGTGCAGACTTTCCACACTACACCTCTGTGCGGTTCGACCTGCCACCCATGGAAGGTGTCCCAGCCCATGGAGGGGTTCTGATGCTCCTTCGAGACGATCCCATTTCCTTGCATACTCACCTACAGGCAGTTGCCGTCCGCATCACCTTATCCACATTTACCTTCTCCCTCTGTAATATCTATTCGCCATCGTCATCTGCCCTTACTAGGGCAGATGTGCTACACCTTGTTGACCAGCTCCCTTCACCTTTCGTGTTGGTAGGCGACTTTAATGCCCACCACCCCCTATGGGGCTCTCCGGCACCTTGTCCGAGAGGCTCCCTTTTGGTGGACCTTCTCCAACACCTCGATCTTGTCTGCCTCAACACCGGTGCACCGACCTTCCTTTCTGACACAACACACACTTATTCCCATATAGACCTCGCAATATGCACTCCTCAGCTTGCCGGTCGGTTTGAGTGGTATGCACTTTCTGACACGCACTCAAGTGACCATTTCCCTTGTATCATCCACTTCCTGCATCATTCCCCATCTCCTCGTCCCACCAGTTGGAACATTTCCAAAGCCAACTGGGGGCTTTATTCTTCCTTGGCTGTTTTTCACGATCAGAATTTTCCCAACTGTGACAGTCAGGTTGACTACCTCACAGAGGTTATTCTCACCGCTACTGAACGTTCCATACTTCGTACATCCTCTTCTCCACGTCGTGTCCAGGTCCCTTGGTGGACTGCAGCCTGCCGCGACGCGCTTAGAGCCCGGCGCCGTGCTTTACGCACCTTCCGCCGCCACCCAACTTTGGAGAATTGCATCAATTATAAACTTATGAGAGCGCAATGTCGTCGTATCATAAACGACAGCAAGAAAGCTTGCTGGTCTGCTTTTACTAGTTCTTTTAACCGTTTTACTCCCTCCACGGTTGTTTGGGGTGGCCTACGCCGTTTATTCGGCATCAAGGTCCACTCCCCAATTCCTGGACTGACCGTGGAGAACGCAGTCCTCGTGGACACCGCTGCTGTTTCCAACGCATTGGGCTGTTTCTTTGCGGAGGTTTCGAGCTCTGCCCATTACCACCCTGCCTTTCTCCCTCGCAAACAGGTAGAGGAGGCACGGCCGCCTTCTTTCCACTCTTTTAATCGTGAAAATTATAATGTCGCCTTCACCATGCAGGAGCTAGGCCGTGCTCTCGCCCTGTCCCGATCTTCTGCTCCCGGTCCCGATTCCATTCATATTGAGATGCTGAAGAACCTCTCTCCTGCGGGCAAGTGCTTTCTTCTTAGTACCTACAATCGCATATGGACTGAAGGTCATGTTCCCACAAGTTGGCGTGAAGCCATTGTTGTCCCCATCCCCAAACCAGGGAAGGACAAACACCTTCCTTCCAGTTATCGCCCCATTTCTCTGACGAGCTGCGTCTGTAAGGTGATAGAACGCATGGTTAACGCTCGGTTGGTCTGGCTCCTCGAATCTCGCCACCTCCTGACTAATATCCAATGCGGTTTTCGTCGACACCGCTCTGCTGCTGATCACCTCGTTACGTTGTCGACCTTCATTATGAACAACTTTCTAAACAAGTGTCAAACAGTAGCAGTGTTCTTCGACTTGGAGAAGGCATACGATACCTGTTGGAGAGCGGGCATTCTCCGCACATTGCACACATGGGGCCTTCGGGGCTGCCTTCCTCTTTTCATTCAAGCGTTTTTGGCGGATCGCAAGTTCCGGGTACGGGTGGGCTCTGTTTTGTCAGATACCTTTTGCCAGGAGAATGGGGTACCACAGGGCTCCGTCTTGAGTGTGGCGCTCTTTGCCATTGCAATCAATCCGATCGTAGATTGCCTTTCAGCCGACGTCTCCGGATCTCTTTTTGTTGACGATTTCGCAATTTATTGCAGCGCCCAGCGGACGTGTCTCTTGGAGCGTTCTCTTCAACGCTGTCTTGACCGTCTATATTCCTGGAGTATCGCAAATGGCTTCCGATTCTCCACTGAGAAAACTGTGTGTCTAAACTTCTGGAGATACAAGGAATTTCTTCCACCTTGTCTACATCTCAGCCCTGTTGCTCTCCCTTTCGTGGAGACTACGAAATTCTTGGGACTCATGTTGGATCAGAAACTTTGCTGGTCCACACACGTGTCCTACCTGGCTGTCCGTTGTGCCCGATCCCTTAACGTTCTTCATGTCCTCAGTGGCACGTCATGGGGAGTGGATCGTACCATCCTGCTTCACCTTTACCAGGCCATTGTTCAGTCGAAGCTCGACTATGGAAGCCTTGTATACTCTTCTGCGTGGCCGTCGATTCTCCACCGTCTCAACTCTATCCACCATCGGGGTATACGTCTTGCGACCGGAGCATTTTATACTAGCCCTGTTGAAAGTCTGTATGCCGAGGCTGCTGTATTACCCTTGACCACTCGGCGTAACATACTCTTGTGTCGGTACGCATGCCGCCTGCGGTCGATGCCCAACCATCCATCTTACCGATTATTTTTTGATGACTCACTCGATCGCCAATATCAGTTGTCTGCAATTGCCTTGCTTCCACCTGGAGTTCGGTTTCGCCCCCCTCAGGGGCTCAGCATTAATTTGCTGAGTACGGGCTTGGCGAACCCGGGGTCCTGAGCTGTGGGCTGTGTCGCGCCAACAGTCCGCTTCACCGTAAGCTCTGTGCGTGCCTCAACGACCATCGTTCGGCGCGACGGTGGAACGTTGTACGTTTCAGAGCCCGGGGATCTTGGCTTAATCGCCCGGGTCGCGAGGACGGTACAAACCTCTATAAAAAACCCCTCAATCTCAAGGTGTGCTACACGCCGAGGAGATGCATGGCTGTTGAGGTTGAACAGCCGTTAGCGAGCAACCTCTGAGGAACCTGCCGCACCTCAGTTGTATAAGGCTTACCCAGGCAAGCGGGGCTCTGTCTGGGTGGACCTCTTTTCCCTAGCTGCTCGTGGGACGGAAATGAAACGAGCACTAACTAGCGTGGGCGTTTGCAAAAACGCCGTTTCTAAGCGAGGAAAGTCCGATTTTCATGCAACAGTATACGACCCTAAGACGTTCCCTTCCCTGGCTACACCATGGGAAGAGCGCAAAACTTTACGGAGTTCAGATCCCTACACGCCGCGATATCTTGCCTTTTCCCGGACTGATGGAGACTCTTTCTTGTCCACCAAACCGCAGTTCTTCGTTGACCATCTCGAGGACAAGTACGGTGAGGTGGAGTCATTCTCAAAAATGAGAAGTGGGGCTGTTTTGATACAGACGGCTTCCCCAGCCCAGTCCAGGGCATTATTGGCCTGTGACAAGCTGGGTGATATACCTGTCAGTGTCACACCCCACAAGACCCTCAATATGGTCCAAGGTCTAATTTACCATCGCGACTTATTGTCGCAGTCCGATGAGGAGTTGCGGACCAACCTGGAACGCAGAGGAGTTCACTTTGTAAGACGTATTTATAGGGGACCTAAGGATAACAGAGTTGCCACCGGTGCGTTCATCCTGGCCTTTGAGGGCGATACACTGCCCGAGAAGGTCAAGGTCATGATCTACCGGTGCGACGTCACACCGTATGTCCCGCCCCCTATGAGGTGCTTCAGGTGCTGGAAGTTTGGGCATATGTCCTCCCAGTGTACTTCCAGCCCTGCATGCAGGGAATGTGGACGTCCAGCTCATCCGGACACTCCCTGCACGCCACCTCCCGTCTGTGTGAACTGTAATCAGCTGCATCCGCCGTGCTCCCCGGACTGTAAAGAACGAAAAATAATGGAGATTAAGACCTTGGACCGACTTTCATACAATGAGGTGAGAAAGAAATATGAGCGGCTCCATCCGGTAAACATGACCACCTCTTATGCTGTAGTAACGTCGTCCCCGCGCACTACGGGTACGACATCTACCAAGGTATCGCTTCCTCCTGTGGGCCCTAGGGGCCACAAAACTACCACTGCCCCCTCGTTAGGTGGGGGCAATACTCCATCTGCTGCTGCAGCACCTGTTGTGGGGGCAACTTCCCCACAACCATCGGGGACACCAGTCCCCAACCCCCAGCCGGAAAAGCAAAAACTTCCTCCGGCATCTCTCCCTCGGAAGGGGTCCTTCGGGACGCTCCTTTATGGGGAGTCCCAGGGTGCGCCAATGGATCCCAGCCTTTGGCTGAAGGATCCGAAGCCTGCTGGTCGAAGGGCTTCTGGCTCTTCGACGGCCTCTGATGCCACTCCCGTGAAGTCCTCCCAGCCCTTAACACCACAGGGCCAGCGAGAGGGCAAAAAGAAAGTGAAGAAGAAGAAGAAGAAGAAGAAGAAGACTGACCCAAAGGAGGACTCCTCGGCGATTCGGAAGGAACGCTCCATCACATCTTCAGCCTCTGAAGATGAGGTGGAGATCCTCGCGTCGCCTGAGGATCTCGCCATACTTGGGTCGCCAGAACCGATGGTTCTGGACCCTGCAGAGTCCGCGGAGTTGGCAGCAGGTGCCACTGCTGAATAACCATTCAACATCTTAACTTATGGATATTCAGCACGCTGCAAAAGACATCTTGCAGTGGAATTGCGGCGGTTTTTTCCGCCGTCTGACTGAGCTGCGGCAATTACTCTGCCACTTCCCTGCTATCTGCCTCGCCTTGCAGGAAACATGGTTCCCCGTCGAGAGGACCCCAGCCTTCCGAGGCTATCGGGGCTATTTTAAGAACCGAAACTCCTACAACAGAGTTTCCGGCGGCGTATGTGTTTATGTTCACACTTCAGTCCCCAGTGCTGCTGTGCCTCTGCAAACACCTCTAGAGGCAGTCGCTGTACGGCTCCGGTTATTACAAGATTTTACGATCTGCTCTGTCTACCTTCCACCAGATGAAGTCGTCTCTCCCGTAGACCTCGCTGCCTTGGTCGCCCATCTTCCCCAACCCTTTCTTCTTTTGGGGGATTTTAACGCACATCACACTCTGTGGGGTGGCACACAGACCTCGGCCCGGGGTAGGGATGTTGAGTCTTTACTATCAGAGCAGAATCTTTGCCTTTTAAACACCGGTGCTCCTACTCACTTCAGTGCAGTGCATGGTACTTATTCTGCAATAGACTTGTCTGTCTGCAGCCCTAGCCTTCTTCCACATCTCACCTGGAGGGTCCACGACGACCTGTGTGGTAGCGACCATTTTCTTATCTTCCTGTCGCTCCCACAGCGTTTGCCTACCGACCGCCTGCCTCGCTGGTCCCTCCGTAGGGCTGACTGGGCAGCCTATTCCGCAGCTGCTGTACTATCCTCTCACTTTCCAGCTGATGTTGATGCCGCCGTTGAGCAGTTCACAGCGGCCGTTGTTTCTGCAGCCGAAAACTCTGTCCCCACCACGTTCGGTTCGCTCTGTCGTACATCGGTGCCCTGGTGGTCACCGGAGATCGCTGAGGCCATCCGGGAACGTCGGCGAGCTCTACAGCGCCACCGACGCCACCCTTGTGTCGAACATCTCGTGGCCTTCAAGCGTCTCCGAGCACGAGCCCGGCGACTGATACAGGAAAGTAAGAGGGCTTCCTGGGAGAAGTACGTCGCCTCCATTGGTTCCCGCGCTTCTCCTTCCAAGGTGTGGTCGCAGGTTCGACGCCTCTTTGGGCACCGCCCACCGGCGGGAATTCCGTGTCTCAGTGTTCAGGGTTCGCTCTGTACTGACCCCGTCGCCGTCGCTGAGCACCTGGCGGATCATTTTTGTCGCATCTCAGAGACTGCTGCTTATGGTGCAGACTTTCGCGCCCTTAAAGGGCGAGCAGAGAGACGTCTGCTTTCATTTCGAACGCGACGTCGGGAACCGTACAATGCCCCGTTCACTGAATGGGAGTTTGAAGGTGCCCTTACTGCATGCCCCGATACCTCCCCTGGACCCGATCGCATTCACAGTCAGTTCCTCCGACACCTATCAGCGGATGCCAAGAGCCAACTTCTCGCCCTGCTTAATCGGATATGGCTGGAGGGTGTTTTTTCGTCCTCGTGGCGGGAAAGCATTATCATTCCAGTGATTAAGCCTGGGGCTGATCCACAGGTGGCTGATAGTTACCGCCCAATCAGCCTCACCAACGTTCCATTAAAGCTCCTCGAACGCTTGGTGAGTCGGAGGCTCATGTGGATCCTCGAGGACCGGGGACTTTTGGTGCCACAACAGGGTGGGTTCCGTCAAGGTCGCTCCGCTGTTGACAATCTTGTGTCACTGGAGTCGGCCATCCGTACTGCATTTAGTCGCCGCGAACACCTGGTTGCCGTATTTTTCGACCTGCGGAAAGCATACGACACCACCTGGCGCTACCATATCCTGTCTACGCTGTATGACTGGGGTTTACGGGGTCCGCTTCCCATATTCATTCAGAATTTCCTGGCGTTGCGTTCTTTTAGAGTTCGTGTTGGTTCTTGTTTTAGCTCACCTCATTGTCAAGAGAACGGAGTCCCGCAGGGTTCCGTTCTCAGTGTCCCTTTATTTTTAGTTGTCATCAACGGCCTTGCGGCGGCCGTGGTGTCATCGGTATCCACTTCCTTGTATGCCGATGACTTCTGCATGTATTTTAGCTCCACCAGCATCAGTGTTGCTGAACGTCGTTTGCAACTGGCCATTCGAAAAGCGCAGTCGTGGGCGTTTGCCCACGGTTTTCAGTTCTCTGCGTCGAAGACCCGTGTCATGCATTTCTGCCGACGTCGGACAGTACACCCAGAACCCGAACTCTATTTAGCTGGAGACCTGCTACATGTCGTAGAAACACACACGTTTCTAGGCATGCTGTTCGACAACCGTCTCACCTGGGTGCACCACCTTCGCCAGCTGAAACGAAAGTGCTGGCGACACCTCAACATCCTGCGTTGTCTCAGCCACACTGTTTGGGGAGCCTCACGCCCAACGCTCCTACAACTTTACAAGGCCCTCATTCAGTCACGCCTAGACTATGGCTGCATAGTCTACGATTCGGCTGCGCCATCAGCACTGCAGGCGTTGGACCCAATTTTACACTGTGGTGTCCGTTTAGCTACGGGGGCTTTTCGCACGAGCCCGGTGACAAGCCTCCTTGTCGAAGCTGGAGTCCTCCCGCTGCGGTTCCGTAGGCAACACCTGCTGGCATCCTATGTTGCTCATGTTCAGGCCTCGCCCTTCCACCCGAACCGCCGGCTCCTTTTTCCAGACGCTGCACTACCTATCCCTCCACGACGGCCAAGGTCGGGATACCCGATCTCGGTCCGTGTTCGTCTCCTTCTTTCGTCTCTCACATCCTATCCACTTCCAACCACTTTCCACTATTCCATTCACACCCCTCCTTGGTCCATTCCTCGTTTGCAGCTTCGTCTGGACCTGCCCCATGTGTCGAAGGCCTCTGTTTCTCCCGCACATCTCCGTCACCAGTTTCTGCAACTGCTCGAGCCGTTCCGTGCCGCAGACGCCATTTACACAGATGGTTCCGTAGTAGATGGCCGTGCTGGGTATGCGTTTCTACATCACAACCACGTAGAACAGCATTCTCTGCCCTGTGAGAGTAGCATCTTCTCCGCCGAGCTGGTCGCTATTCTCAGAGCTCTCCAACATCTCAAAGCCTGCCCCAGGGGGTCATTCGTCATCTGTACTGACTCCCTGAGTGGCTTACAAGCGATCGACCAGTGTTTCTCTCGGCACCCAATAGTGCGGTCGATCCAGGACACTGTTCACTCCCTATGCCAATCAGGCCGTTCTGTGGTCTTTGTGTGGACCCCAGGTCATGTTGGCATACCAGGGAATGAGCATGTAGATCGATTGGCCAAGCAGGCCACTATGGGACCACCTCTCACAATTGGTGCCACGGAACAAGATGTTAAACTGGTGTTGCACCGGAGGGTGCGCGAGGCTTGGAGCACCGAGTGGGTTACGGCGACTGCACCGAATAAGCTTCGGGCAGTAAAGCTCTCCACAGCTTTGTAGAAATCTTCACTGCGGCCGACCCGCCGAGAGTCAGTTGTCCTCTGTCGCCTCCGGATTGGACATACGTGGCTCACCCACGGGTATCTTCTTCGGCGTGAGGCTCCACCCGTGTGTCGATGTGGCACTGTATTGACAGTGGCCCATCTTTTGATGGCCTGTCCACTTTTAGCCGACCTGCGGCACTATTTTACTCTTCCAGACGCACTACCTTTAGTTTTAGGAGACGACGCCTCTATGGCTACCAAAGTTTTACGTTTTATCCGAGCTGCTGGTTTTTATGACTCGATCTAACGGTAGGTGCTGTGGCCTGACATCTTAGGCCACCACCAATCCCGTTTTTTACCTTTTCCGCCCTTAGGGGTTCTTCGTGTATGCAGTATGGCTGGCTCATCCTGTTTTTTCTTTGTGATCAGCCAGCCAAGGTACTCTGCTATCCAGTTTTATTCCTGACTTTCTTTTACCATTTCTGTGTGTCTTCGTTTTAAGTTATCAGAGGTTTGTTCATTGTCCACCTGTCCCTTATGTGCGTGATCATTTTTAGAGCTTTGTTTAATTTTGTCGTTCTTGGCAGTGGACTCTGAGCTAGTAACAGGGGACTGATGACCTAGATGTTTAGTCCCCTCAATACCCAACAACAACAACAACAACAACAACAACATCGGTTTTGCCGCCTACTACAGCGGCTCGATTTTACCCTTCCTTCCACCTTTTGGTTGAGCGAAAGCCCATTGCCACCGTGGCATCAGGCCCAGGTTCACACTCACCTCGAACTTAGTTCGCTCCCCAAGGAGAGCACTCCGGATTTGGTATACCGCTCGAGGCTTGTCGAACGCCGTTCGCGGTTCGATAATGCCATATTTATTTACACTGATGGTTCCAAGAGCACTGCCGGTGTCGGATCTGCCTTCGTTGTCGGGGACAACTGGTTCCAATACAAGCTCCCTGACTGGTGTTAGAGTTTCACGGCTGAGCTTTTTGCCCTCCATCAGGCTGTTTTGTACTCCTGCCGTCACCGCGAACCTTTCTATGCCATATGTTCGGATTCCCTTAGTGCCCTGCAGAGTCTTAAGGACCCTTTCTCGAACCATCCTCTCGTGTATCGGATCCAACGCTCCCTCCAGTTGCTAGCTGATGACAGCTGTCACGTTTCTTTCCTGTGGGTCCCTGGCCACGTGGGAGTGCCCGGGAATGAGACCGCCGACATAGCAGTCAAGGCCACAGCTATTTTGCCTTGCATGGCTACCTTTTGCGTCCCATCGGACGATGTTCAACGGGCTCTTCGCCGGAGTATCGTGTCGCAATGGCACAGTGCGTGGTTTTCAATGTACAACAATAAATTGAGAACTGTAAAACCGATCCCGACCGCTTGGAGGACCTCCTCACGCCCCTCTCGGCGAGAGGAGGTCATCCTGGCCCGGTTGCGGATCGGTCACTGCCGTTTCAGCCACCGTCACTTGCTCTCTGCCGACCCTGCACCGCAGTGCTCCTGCGGTGAACTGCTGACAGTGCAACATGTTTTACTGACTTGGGTTAATTTTAATCATCTCCGTATAGCCCTTCACTTGCCGTCTACTCTGGAGGAAATTTTAGCTGATGACACACGAGCAGCTGCTCGAGTTTTGCGTTTTATCAACTTGGCCAACTTATCCAAGGATATTTAACCGTTTTAATTGTCCTTTATCTTTCGTTTTTAGCCTCTTGTTGATGTTCTGACAGTCACCTTTTTTCTTTGAGATCATAGCAAATCTATGTTCTTGGCTGGACGCTAATGACCATAGACGTTGTGGGCCATAAAACCACAAAAAAAAAAAAAAAAAAAAAAAAAAAAAACCAACCTTTCAGAACTCCGGAGATGGGAACTTGCCCATCAGCATATTCTCTCTTGCTGTTGCCCACCTGGTCCACCTGGTCTCAGCCTCTGCTAAATTCAAATTCCCAGCCACCATCTTAACATCTTTACCTCTGTTCTCTGGACAGGGCCTCGGTACAAATGTGTACCTTGTTGTGTTTGCGTGTGTATGTGTGCGCGCTTGTTTGCCTTTCTTTTTATCCCCTTAAGGTAAGTCCTTCCACTCCTGGAGTTGGAATGACTCCTTTTCCACTTCCTTAAAACCCGCATCCTTCCCTTTCTCCCTCCCTCCCTTCCTTCCTTCCTCTTTTCCTGATGAAGCTACCAGTGGTGGTGAAAGCTTGTATGTGTGTTTTTGTTTGTTTTTTGTTTTTATTTGTATCTGTTGACCAGCCCGTGCTTGGGGTTATCGGATTTCTATTTTTTATATAAATGTAGATATTTGTAATACAAAGTTCTGAACATAGAAAATGTTATTTGCTAACAATATATGCTGTTTGTTTTTAATTAATATTTTAATGAGTGGAAGATGCTAGATGGTAATGTTACCAAAGAATATTAATAGAGAAAGATATCTTTTAGTGATAATGAGATTTTGTGAAGATAATTTGTTTATCCAAATATGAAGATGTTGTAAATTGTAAAATTTAATATTTCATATTAATTAGTGAAGATTTCAATCTAAAGTGGTTTCAGATTTTTTATTTCAGTAATTATAATTAATAGTGGGTAGATTTTTTTAAATGTAGCAGAATAATCATTTTATGGTTTACAGTAATGTTGAGACTTCTAGAATGAACAGGAATTACCTGTTTTTATATGAACAGTATAGTTTGTATCTTGTTGTTTAAATATGCAATATGAGTTAATGAGATGAAGATACAAGTCTTGCTACTATTAAAGGTGCACAAAAAGTGGTATATGAAACATTGAATTGCAAAAAGTAACTTCAGATGTCATGTCTACAACTGAAGAAAGTGATAACAAAATTATAAAAGGAACCTAGTTTGTCCTGTTCCATTATAAGATTCATCATGAGAAAATGTATATGTACTCTGTCAAATGTTAACTGGGAACAGAGCAGCAACCTAAAATCATGCTATTTGTTTGAGTAGCTTATTTATGATTAATTTCCACAACTTTTTCTAATTGACTTAAATAATTAACCACCATTTAGTAGAGAATTGACTTAATGTTTTCTTGTCACAGTTTTGGTAACATGTTGGAAGTGTGTGTCTGTCAGCTTTATTGCCCAACAGATAGTTAAGCAGTGCCAATGCCTTAACCCTTAGTTACACTTGCAAACTTATATAACTATTCCCCTTTTTGTGTGTGACAAGTTCACTTATAGCTGACAACAGACTCAAGTGATGGGTTTTCATTTAAATTGGTAGTGCTGAACACTATTTGAATCAAGGCTCCAAGCACTCAGAGAAAACAAGTTCAAGAATGACATAGGACTCATTGGCAAGTTTGAAATGAGCATAGCAGCTCATTTCAGATCTGTACATGGTAGCTTTTACCATTTCTATACAGTTTAACATTAGAGACTTTTAATATTATTTATGTGTGTAAACACAATACTCTGTGTCCGTAAAGAACTTGAAATTAATTTCAGACCTTAAAAAAAGTTTTTTTCTCTTTATTCATTGATACAGGTACCTGAACGTATCTGTTGGTGTTCCTGATGTTGAAGAAGGTTTTAATATTTCGAAGGGTACAACACCCCATGAGTGCAGGCTACGTGATATGACATATTCAGCTCCAATAACCGTGGATATTGAATATACAAGAGGCAACCAAAGAGTTGTTAGAAATGGGCTTCTCATAGGCAGGTATGTTAATTTTATGTTATTAGGATACAAAGAAAAGTTTTAAATTATTTAATTGACGTTAGTACAATATTGGAATTTTCTAGAATACAAATTATGGCATGAGTAAATATAATTACTCAATTTATAGCAGAGCTTTTGAATGGTTAGTAGGCATTTAAATAAGGTTGAAAATATTAATGATGCTTGTCTTCAGAGCGTACTAAATGGAGCACATATAAGTAAACATGCACACCAACATTGTTCAAATTAACTTCACTCTTTTGACACTGCAACTCAACTAGGCTAAATATGAAAACTTGAGGGGAGATTTTTACTGATGAGGAGGGGAGGATAGCTGATGTCTATTATGGCTTAAGATAATGTCAGAGTATCTTAACACAGCAAGAAAATTTCACTTTTGATACAGTATGAATCGAGTGGTGGCATAGATAGTTGAACTGATTTATTCTCTAGTCATTTTGAAATGTACAACTATCTTCTTCCAATGTGAGAGATTTTCTGTTATCAGGCCTAGGTTGAAGACAAACTTCAAGTGCATAAAAACACCCTCAAAACATTATGTAAGGGGAGAAAATAACCATTGAACTTTTTAATGTAATGTAAAATGATCCATTAAGGGAAATATTTGTGAATGTTCTCATGAAACTGGAAAAAGTATATTACAAATCTGGGTATGTATTGGAGCACTTCATCTAAAAGATCAACCACAGTTTCCCTTGTATTATGCAGAATCTCAGACTCTTTTTAGTTGGGGAAAAGTGTCCAAACTCTCAAAGCTAACACTTTTATAGTGGGGAACTTTTAGACACTAATATATCACCCACCATTATGTTGAATTCAATCTGCATATTAATATGAATTGTATATAGCATCCTAATTTACAAACATTTAAATAACAACAACAAATATTATCTTTGAATTTAAAATAATTTTCCATAAAATTAAAGTAATAAATAAAATTAAAGTACTAATACTTAAATTGCAGGATGCCGATTATGCTTCGCAGCTCTAACTGTGTTCTTACTGGCAAAAGTCAGGGAGAACTGGCCAAGATGAATGAATGCCCACTGGATCCAGGTGGCTATTTCATTGTCAGAGGACAAGAGAAAGTGAGTAATTATCTGCAAGGGAGACATTACTTAAATGTCTAATGCAGTAAATGCAAAAATACCTGTATCCTACTTTTGTTAAATATGGTATATTTTTACTATCACCTTAAGCTTTGTGTCCTCATTTGGAACCTATTGGTGTCATTAATATATATTCCAAAAGTGTCCTGTAATATGACAGTTGAAGTTAGGTGTTGCATACACTTTCTGTTCCAAATTTTTGTCATCTTAGTATAAGCCCCCCCCCCCCCCTCTCTCTCTCTCTCTCTCTCTCTCTCTCTCTCTCTCTCTCTCTCTGTGTGTGTGTGTGTGTGTGTGTGTGTGTGTGTGTGTGTGTGTGTGTGTGTGTGTTGCAAAAATTAGGATTTTTAATATTTAGAAATATTGCAGCCCTTACATTCTCGGAATAACAGTTTGGTCAAGTCTTAAACCATTCTACTCATAAATATGTTAATGAATATATGAGCTATGCATTTTTTTAACTTTGTATGTGAAGTGTTGTTTCAGAAAAAAATTTTTGTTTCGATTAATGTGTATTTTGAGTGTAATGTTCAGTCATGATTCAATACTAGAATGAAAGAATAAAGATATTTGTTAGTTGCACACATGCGTATAAACCATTTCCTGTAATTACTGCTTAAAGTGGCAGGCAGTGAAATTGGAAGGATGCCTGTAAGAAAGGGGAGCATGAGATGACTAAGAATGTTAAACTTGTGGCTTTATTATCAGGAGACTCATTGTATTTATTTTCAGGATGAGTTAAGCTCCCTATTATGTTTATGTAGAGAGTACTGTGAAAATACTTGCAATTGCATCTTCATCATGACAGCTGTTACAGACTCTGTCACCAACAATCAACATTGTTTGTGTGTCCATTTTCAACATTTATATTAACTGATGGCTGAACATGCAGAATGTATGTATTTGGAGGTCAGAAAAAAAGAGACTAAGACATCTCCAAATTCAGAATCATTAATGTGAGATTGCAATTGATTATCAACAATTAGCATTCTTTTCTCAATTTTGATATGTCTGGTAACAGAACTAGATTGTTTAGAATTACAGATCAGGTGTGGACAACCTTTCGCAACCTGCTGGCCTGATTCCACTATTTACTGTAAGCACATGTTGGCCGTCTTGTCTTATGGAGTAATACATAGATACGAATCACAATCTCTTCCTGACATGCCTCATTAACAAATCATGTATCAAAACACATGTTCTTCTGTGTGTATTCATTTTATGCTCACCACATTTAATATTTTTGCAATTATTTATGCACTCTGAACATTATTTTTATATTTATGACATTTTACAAATGTTTGCTCTTTTTCGCATGAATTTCTTCCTCAGCCCAGATTAAAACTTCGTGGATAGGATTTGATAGTTGGCCATCCGTGTATTGGATACCGGAGGGCATTAGTGGAGTTTCTGTGCAAATAATGAAAATATTGCGAAAAGCTTGATAAAACAAACAATTATCCAGTGCATTAAGGGAAATTTAATTGTGGCCAAAGACTATAATTCAATAGTTGTGAAAGGAAGTGATGGAAAAACAGCAGGATAATATTGTCTACAGAAAAACAATGGAAGTGGAAGGTGGCTGGTAGATTTCTGCACAGACAATTTAATCATTGCAAACCTTAGAACTTATTTTAGGTAGGTCCACTTAGATTGGAAAATAATGAGATAAGGATATAGAAACCAGGCTCTAAAGTACAAAATATTTCCAGGAGTAGATGTTGGAGCCCAACCATAATTTATTATGAACTAAAACTGAAAAAAATTGCAGCAATATAGAAAGAACATAAATAAATAGAAACAAGCAGTTTAGAATGCTTCAAAGGTTGTTTTGAGCAGAAACTGACTAAAACAAGAGATAAATAAGAATCAATAGCTTTGAATGGTGAGGTAATCAAAGCAGCAGAGAAAGAAATTGGTGAAAGAAATACATTGTAGAAATTTATGGATAAAACAGGATACACAAATTTGATTACTCAAGATAAGGAAAAAAGTCATAAAAATTATTAAATGAATCAGGAAACAGGAAAAGTGAGTATGGTGAGCCAGTATTGAACAAAGATGTGAAGGATTGAAGATCGATTGTGTGTATAATATAAAACTATATTAAGGAATGAAATTTGAAGACTTTTTTTTGGAAAGAGAAGAAGCATTTGATCAAAATGAGATGAGTGATATTGGTAGTGTGAGGAGATCTTGACAAAGCACAGAAAATCCTCAAGAGATAAGGCACTTTGATTTGCTGATATTTTCTCATCTTCTTTATAAGAAATGCTTTTATGTGCAGATGCCATGTACTGATCTATCATCCTACTATCCAGCACCCCTCTCTACCTCTTAACCGCTTAATCTGCCTATTTCTCCACCATATCCCATTTTCCAACAGCACTCCTGCTGCAGTGGATCCCTACTCCTTCTTTTTGCACCAGTTTAGAAAGATTTCCCTGTCCTTGGCCAAAACCCAGTCCCACATTCTATTTCTCCAATCCTCCCTAAACCATGGAATCCCTCCCAATGCCCTAACCATTAAAATTCTTTTGTCTGGACCCCACCCTTCCTTTCACAGTAACCTTCACCTATTCAGATTCCACCAATCCTTGAACCTCACATACCTAGTACTCCAAATACACATCTCCATGGCACAGGCATCCATGAACCACCTCTGCTCCCTCTGAAAGATATTGCTAATGTGTAATCCCCATTACATAAATCCCATATCCCAGATTGAATCCCTTGCACTCCAGCAGTTGGAGGAGCATTTTAGACATCACCTTCATCTGTATCTTCCCCTCCCCACCAGCTCTTCTGAAATGCACAGAAGGAAGTTGTCCCTTCAACGCATTCTATGGTCCTGCAACCATCCTGTCCTCAACCTCACATAACTTACTACTTCCCATCCCTACACCCTATGCCTAACATCTCCTCCACCTTTCCTTCCCCTCTCATTATCCTGCATCTCTCCAATTCATGTCTTCCTTGCAACTGTTTGTTGCCTCTTACAATCTCCCATTAATTAATTACTTTTTATTTTTATTTGTATTTTTCCCCTATTTTTTTCCCATCTTCCTCCTGTTTTATTATCTCTTCCTTCTCTCTTCCTGTTTTTCCTATTTTTATTTTTCCTTATTTTATCTTTTCAAATGCCCCCACTCCTTCCCTAAACTCCTCTACACTTCCTGTTCATTCTTTCCCACCCCTTCCCTTCACTGTATTTATTGCCGCAATTTAAATTCCCGACTATCAGAGTTTTTACAATCTATCATGCATCCTTCCCCCTCCACTCCCCACCTCACTCGCAGTCTAGATGCTTGTGGTGCTGGAGTGGCCGGACATGGTCGTTGTGTGTTGTCTGAGTGATTGTGTGAATGTATGTGTTTCTTTTTCTGGCGAAGTTCATGGCCGAAAATTTATGTTGTGCGTATGTGAGTATTTTCGTGCCTGTCAGCAGCTCAGTGAGCCTCTTTATGGTGAGTTGTTACCTATCCTCAATTATTGACATTTCCAATCAAATTTTACACTGATAAAAAGTTTTTTAGACCTATATATTTTGGCGCACATCTAAAAAAGTACACACGCATAATGTAAGGTTAATACACTAATTTCTCTTCAAAGCAAATTCACTGTATTCAAGACTGGATGTTAGACAATACTCATGGTAGACAAAGAATTTTGTATGACCATAGACAGTCTGAAGTGCCCTTATACAGACAGGACACTACAAACTTTAAATGGTAAAAACACGGGGGGGGGGGGGGGGGGGGCGACATTTATGTCTCAGATGTCCTACATATTTTAAGTGTGTAAGTACACTAACTTTGTACCACTGGATTCTATAAGAATATCATCTTAAAAACATAAGGCAAAGTTACTGAACATTTGCTATGACTAGAGTTATAGAAGTGGGCACCCAAGAATTGGCACTTTAGGTAAAAAAAAAGAAAAGGGGGAGGGGGCAAAAGAGTCAACAAATTTGCCCAATCTGGCTGGGCTGAAGGAATTGTGTACTGTTTCAAATTGTACCCTATAGTGTGCTATGACTCAGTGTGTTAACTGTTAGATGGCAGAGTTCTCCACAGTCCTTAATTGGTAAAAGCCCTTGAAGTTAGGAGTCTTCAGCTGGCAGTCTTTGTTTTAAAGGCTCCAGCCATCGTATGACTGATCATGCTGTGTGAGGCAACCATTGGTGGTTGCTTTGTTACTGTTCGCATACCAGTATTCTCTGTGTTCCATATTGTGCAATACATAACTAAAATGAGTGATTCCTGCAGTTTGATTGTTATCAACCGTGCTTATTTATAAGATGCTTTGGTTAATTTGTGATCAATATTTAAAGTGATGTTCGCGACTTGTACTTTCATGGAAGCATGCCACGTAGTTTGTGGTGCCGGCATTGCAGGACAAAGGCATGACTTGTTCTCCTCACTCACGTCACTCCTAGAGGCTGTCTTGTTGTGAGGCGTGGCTTACTTCCTCTGGTCTCCACTCCTCCCCCCTCCTCCTCAGAACTCTGCCATTTAACAGATTACACACTTTCTTTCAATAGATACACAAATGAATCGGTCATTCCAAAAAGGTCATTAAGTCATGAAAGTAAAATTTTACAGGAGAAGGAAAAAACGTTCTACAGCGTAGACCATTTATTTATTTATTGTTACTTTAATATCAATATTTAGTGAGGTGCCAAGCACTGTATTAGACTGTGTATTTGTGTTTTGTAATTAATAGTTTAAACACAATATTAATTTAAAAATTGCTTACTTATGACCTTCTTGCAATGAACGACCATGTGTTCCAACAAATGAAAGCATTACTTGCATATAATTGCCTATTTTATTGAAAAATCAGTTAATATTTAACGCAGTAAAATGAAATTTGAATATTATTATCTGCAGTAACATTTTTTGCAACATTTGTGTGTTTTATAACAACATGAAAAAAGAGTACAATAAACCAAGTTAATATTCTTGATCATCATCTTCATTATTTTTCCCCCTTCCATTGCCCATTCTTGCAGTTGGTCATAAAATTCCACATATTCAGCTGGAATATACCTCTTCACTTTCAATAAATCTTGTATTTTTTTACATTGATCGGCACTTGCTTTCCAGGATACGCCATCTAGATGGGAAGTTGAACCTTTGGAGGGGCTGGAATGTCTCTCTGATCACACCATCGATTAATTGCTCTGTTTTTACTTGCCCAGGATAATGTGCATCAATACTGAAAAGTCATTCATTCTGAATGAGAAAAAGAAACTTTTTGTTCTTTGGGAATTATTCCCACGCTTGATTCACAGAGGCAAGCTTTTTTAAAATAGGCAGGCCACCAGTTTTTAAAGGCTAATATAGCAACATTATCAATAGTTTCCACTGAGTATTTACTTGATGCCTTTTTTTATCATTATTGCATACTCTTCAGATAAGTAGATCCGGTCATGACATCTTACAAATATTTTATGGTCCCAAAATCTCTATCGTTTAGAAGGAAACTATGCTCTCGTATAGGGAAGTAATGTTTCATCTTCCTAAATCTCCCAGTTGGTACAAGTGTTAATCAAAAGCGAATCATTGGGTGATTTTTGTTTTGACCAGCACACCCGTCAGAGAAGAGATGAAGCTTTCATGGTACACATAAAAGTGTGACTGCTTGGTTTTCATATTATGTATGCCAAAACATTCTTAATTTAGGATCCCCTTTTCATGGTCTTCTGCTCTTAACATCTTGAACTTCGATTAGCCCTTGCAGGAAGATATCTTGTTGATTCTTATCACTAAAACTGTTCAAGTGAGCAATGATATCTATCTTTTCGTCATCATCAAACAGAGAAAAACAGTCCTTTTTGCACCTGAAAGAGTCGGAGTTATCAATTAAGATAATGCTTAAATTGCATACTATGCAGGTACATGCATTTAATTCCATACATAAATCAAGTACACGTATTTTACTCACTTGCAGTCATATCCTGTACTCCGACGCTGAATTTTCTCATCTTTCCAATTCACGTATTCCACTCCCTTTACTTTTGAATCATAAATAATATTCCTTTTGTACTTATCAGCATTTCTTGTCCGTTTCTTGCATATAGGAGGCATTTCAGAGTCCGAAGAAGACGCAGACATAATTACATCTCGACAAATAAGTAGCTTCTGAATGCAACAGTAATACACTTATTATTTGAACCTATAATGCTGTAAACACAACAATGGATTGTTGCAGTGATGCTAACCTCAGACGACAAAATACGCGGGAAAGCAGCGCAACGCCGCCAATAACTTGTGTGTTTGATTAAATACACCTCCACACAGTCATTGCAAAAACGGCATGAGTCAATGACTCATGACCTTTTTGCAGTGAACGAAGATTTCAAGGGTCGATAGTGACACCATTTGAAAGCTGACTTCTGCCCTTCTTGTACATATGAATCCGGCTACACTTTCCCATCAATTTCCAATGGATGACTCATTTTCGTAAAAAAGTTGACTTATGACCTTTTTGCAATGACCGATTCAAATGGTCACTAGGCCAAAAGCTATCCAAAACTCTTGACCCCTTAACTTTATTTTCAATAGAACCCGAGATAATACTGCCTGAAAAATCACATTTTCGTTTATAACTTTTTGGAATACTGGTATGCGCACTATCAGGTATGGACTCACATAGTTTTGGCTACATATTTCAGAAATTCTTTACGGAGCTGTCCGCACATATGGGCCTTCTTGCTACCTTTACAAATAAAAGTGCACAATTTGCGAATGATATTTCAGTATAAAACTGTGGTTGCTATTGTGTTTGTTTGTTGGTTTGTTATTGTGGGTTTTTAGGGAAGTAAACACTGACGTCATCAATCCCCTGTTCGCTACTGAGATCTAAAAGTGAAGAGTCGAATGAATAACTGTATTTCTTCATATTGTAAATTGAGTGGCACTGTAAGAATTTACACTTTTTTCTACATAGAAAAGTGAGCATCCAATTATTCCAAAAAAATCTGTTGTAATGCATTGATGAGGCATGTTTAAATTAATAGTTTCATCCTGCACTGTGAAGAGTTAAATAATACTTTATGATCAGATAATGAACATAAGAAAACTGATACAGTGTCTGTGAGGAAAGAAAGATACACATGTGCTGTAGTCAACCAGTACAGTCATTGGCTGCAAATGAAAGATACCTCTGCTGAGCAGTAATGTCATAAATGTTGTTAGCAGTAATGTCATAAATGCTGTGTGTGTTTGTTATTTTAGCTGTGAAATGCGTAGAGCTTATGAATTTAGAAATTCTTCTGCATTTAAAATTAAAGTGATTAAAATGATGATGTTTTCCATTAATGCACATATGTTCTTTCTTATAACTGCAAACATATTCCCTCTGTGTATAATATTTAATTGATACTGTATCAACATGAAAAGGGTATTGAGTTACCGACAAACACAATGTGACTTGCTATTGCACCCCTCCTGACATGTGCCTCTTCCTTACCCCCGCAACCCAGCCCCACTAAATTGTTGCTCACGTCATAGTTGTAGTCAGGCCTAAATGTCAGTAGACAGTTTCCATGTGTG
Source organism: Locusta migratoria (assembly GCA_026315105.1). NCBI lineage: Eukaryota > Metazoa > Arthropoda > Insecta > Orthoptera > Acrididae > Locusta > Locusta migratoria. The sequence goes on from CM048751.1 coordinate 262,017,683, forward strand.
TGTTTTCTGTTGTGCAAATGTGTGTGTATTTTCTACTTCTTAAGAAGACTTTGTCCTAAAGCTGAAAATATTTCCAGTGTTCTTTTTCATTGTGCCTGAAAGTGACTCACCACATCTTCTATGTTGTGTGGAGCAATCTGTCTTTTCCATATTGATGTTATTCTGTCGTGGCATTTTCTTTGTCTCATTTTGTAAGTATTTTAATCATCCTGTGTAATTTAGATTCATGTAGATTAACAGTATTTGAAGAATAAGTGTTCTTTTTGCTGCAGGTGATCCTGATGCAAGAACAATTGGCACGGAACAGAATTATTGTAGAGGATGATGGCAAAGGAGGTGTACAGTGTCAAGTTACAAGTAGCACTCATGAAAAGAAGTCTCGAACAAATGTCGTTGTCAAAAATGGAAAATATTACCTAAAGCATAACACACTGCAAGATGTAAGCATAACTTTTTAGATTATTTTTAGTTTATATGCAAATGTATATAAAACTTGACTAATATAATAAGGACAGTTTACAACTCATCGCAAAGATATGATGATGATCTGCGACAGCTGCACAAAACAGAAACACACGTATGATGTGGAATCCAAAACTTTCGGGACTGGTGCTTCCATCTGGAAAGGAGGAGTAGTAGATCTTTGCACTGCTAGGTGGTGAGAACTGCATATTAGTGTGCAGAGTGGCAGTCTGCTGGGAGGACATGTTGCGTGTCCACAGTGATTTCCATAATACTCTGAGTTTGGTGTGTGGTTATTTTATGGTGGATCAGCGAACAGAACAGCACATGTGTATCAAATTCTTTGCGAATCTTGGGAAAAGTGCTACGGAGACCCTCACAATGATTAAGAAGTGTTTGGTGGACAGAGCACGAGTCGCACGTGTGTGTTTGAGTAGCATGCTCGGTTCAGGGCCGGCCGTACGGACGTCAATGATGATGCTCACACTGGAAGGCCAACTCCACGTACTATGCTGATGTTTTGCGATGGCTCAATGATAATGTACGGCAACAATGGCCTGAACTTTGTTGTCAATAGGAACTACTTCGAGGGTGACGATGACCATTAGTCCAAAGGTAAGGTTTCAAAAAATGGCAGCACCAGTCCTGAAAATTTTGGCTAGCATCTTGTACAACACTATCGGGCTCGGCTTTCTTCAGAATAAAGAGTGTTCACACAGGCACACTTCACAATTGCACAACCGTTATCTCCCACTGCCACAATCTAATCAAATTAGAGATGATTGCTGTGTGACAGTGAAGGGTGATTGTGTGAATGCTCTTTATTCTGAAGTGGCTGAGCACTCCAAGGCACCTAGCTGCAGAGTGTGCTGCTGCTCGCTGTCAGAGGTTTGAGTCATCCCTTGGGCATGGGTGTATTTGTTGTCTTTATTATAAGTTAGTTTAAGTAGTTTGTAAGCCTAGGGACTGATGACCAGTGTAGTTAAGTCCCATAGATTTACAAACATTTGAACATTTTTTACAGTAGAGTCCTCAAAACTCGGTACTCAGTAACCCGGCAGTCCGGGTAACTCGGCCATCTCCCTGCACACCCTCTGGAATTATTCCGTGCTCGCAGAATGCAAGATGGAATTGAAATCGTAGCATGTAGCAGTTACCGCCTATGCTATAAATGGGGCTAGACATCATCTTTTCTTGTGCACCAATGCTCTATTTAAAATTCTTTGAGTTTCATTAATACAGTATGTTGATGTGTCTTCATATTAAAGAGAGAGAGAGAGAGAGAGAGAGAGAGAGAGAGAGAGAGAGAGAGAGAGAGAGAGAGAGAGAGAGTGCCTTTTTCACAGTACCTCTTAAGATCAGCTTAGGCGAGGTGGGAATTTCAGGGGAATGTTTTATGAAGTAAATTACTGTTGTTCATACTTTTCATTGGTCAAGGCTGTATGCCTTCTTAAAGTAGTTTCCTAAATGTAAAATAAAGTATGTACTTGTAAGTAACAAATATCATTTCTTAGACATTTTCTTAAATTAATTTTGAGTTACTGTATTCCATCATTTGTATTGTATTCTAAATTAACAATAGAAAGTATTCTGTAGCAAAAAATCTTACCTATACTTTCTTAACACATTCTCGATAACCAGGCATTTTCACAAACTCGGCCAACCTTCAGTCCACATTAGACAGCAGTTTTGGGACTCTGCTGTCATTGCTCACAATCTCACATTAGGATTGGATTAAGTTCCTGATTTTCATTAAGAGATTTCATATTCAGTGTACATTAATAAAGCTACTGTATCATATAAATTATAAAATATAATATTGGAGACAAATTTGGCATAGAATTTTTTTCCATATATTAAGTCAGTGTTAGAAGGCAGTGACAACCTCAAAATTAAAGCAGGGTGTGACATCCGTTTGACAGTGAGATCAGTGAATGTGAACACAAGCTTTGACAGAACAAGACAGGGAATGTTGTTGTTGTTGTTTGATGTTGTGGTCCTCAGTCCGGAGATTGGTTTGATGCAGCTCTTCACTCTACTCTATACTGAGCAAGCCTCTTCATATCCTCATAAGAACGGCAACATCTATTTGAACCTGCCTACTGTATTCATAACTTGGTCTCCTTCTGCATTTTTTTACCCCAAACACTTCCCTCCAACACCACATTCACGATCCCTTGATGTCTAAGAATATGTCCTACCAATTAATAAGTTCTTTTAGTCAAAGTATGCCAGAAAATCCTTTTCTCCCCAATTCTGTTCAGCAACTCCTCATTAGTTACACAAACCACCCACCCATCTTCAGAATTCTTCTGTAGCACCACATTTCAAAAGCCTCTATCTTCTTCCTGTCTGCACTGTTTAATGTCCATGTTTCACTCCCATACAAGGCAACACTTCAAACAAATGCTTCCAGAAAGGACTTCCTTAAACTTAAATTAATTTTTGATATTAGCAAATTTCTCTGTTTCAAAAACGCTCTTATACCCATTGACATTCTGCATTTTATATCCTCTGTACTGCGACAATCATAAGTTATTTTACTGCCCAAGCATCAGAACTCATCTACCACCTTTATTGTTTCGTTACCTGATCTAATATTTTCAGCATCACCTGATTTGCTTAGACTGCAGTTCATTACCCTTGTTTTGCTCTTGTTAATATTCATTTATACACACCTTTCAACACGCTATCCATCCCATTCAATTGCTCCTCCAGGTCCTTTTCTGTCTCTGACAAAATTACAATGTCACCGGCAGAACACAATGTTTTTATTTCTTCACCCTGAACTTTAATTGCTTCTCCAAATTTCTCCTTGCTTTTCTTTATAGCGTGCTAAGTGTACAAATTGAATAACGTTGGAGAAGACAACCCTGTCTTACTCCCTTCCCAACCTCTGCATCCCTTTCATGCCCTTCAACTCTGATAACTGCTGTTTGGTTTTTGTACACGTTGTAAATAACCTTATGTTCCCTATATTTTACTCCTTCTGATTTCAAGACCTGAAAGAGTGTATTCTAATCAACATTATCAACAGCTTTCTCCAAATCTACAAAAGCTAGAAATAAAGGTTTGCCTTTCCTTTGTCTATCTTCTAAGATAAGCTGTAAAGTGAGAATTGCTACAGGTTTTCCTACATTTCTCCTGAATCCAAACTGATCTTCCCCAACTTTAGCATCTATCAGCCTTTCCATCCTTCTGTAAATAATTCATGTTAATATTTTGCAACCATGACATATTAAACTGATTGTTCTGTAATTTTCACATCTGTCTGCACCTGCTCTCATTGGAATGTGAAATATTACATTTTTCTTAATGTCTGAGGGTATTTCACCTGTCTCAAACATTTTACGCACCAGGTGGAATAGTTTTGTCACGGCTAGCTCTCCCAGAGACTTCAGTAGTTGTGAGGGAACGGCATCCACTCGAGGGGCCATGTTTCGACCTTTTGCTCTGTGAAATTCTTCTCTATAGTATCTCCTATTTAAACTTCATCTACTTCCTCTTCCCTTCCTGCAATATTGTCTCTAAGTTTATTTACTTTGTAGAGACCCTCTATAATTCTACTCTTTCCACCTTTTAGCTTTCCCTTCTTTGCTGAGAACTGGTTTTCCATCCGAGTTCTTTGTATTCATAAATTTATTTTCCTGTAGGTGCTATCTTTATTCCCCCTATTTATTCTTCCTTGTACAGACTTTCAATTGCCTTCTAGCCACTACTGCTTAGCTATTTTGCACTTCCTGTCAATCTCATTTTTTAGTCGTCTGTATTCCATTTTGCATGTTTCATTTACTGCATTTTTATATTTTCTCCTCTTCTCAATTAAATTTAATACTGCGATGAAATGAATATTATAGAGGGAAACATCTCTGGTAGGAAAAATATGTATAAAAAAAAAATAGAGATAATTTAACTTACTTAAAGCACAGGATCGTATACAGATACACAAATAGAAACATACACAAAGACAAACATTCAAGTTTTTGCAACCATTTGTTGCTTCATCAGGAAGTAGAGGAGGGAAGGAGGGGGGAAAAAAGGAAAGATGCAGGTTTTAAGGGAGTGGATGAGGAGTCATTCCAATCCTGGGAGTGGAAGGACTTACCTTAGGGGGAAAAAAAGGAAAGGTAAACAAACACAGCCACACACACAAATACATGCAAACACACCAAGGCAGACAATTGTAAAATAAACCTGTACTACTGTGGTCAGTGTTGGCTTTGTATCTATCTTTTTACAAATGTCTGCCTTGGTGTGTTTGCATGTATATGTGTGTGTGTTTGTTTACCTTTGCTTTTTCCCCCTAAGGTAAGTCCTTCCACGAATACCCCTCTGCTGTGGTTGCACCTACAGTACGGCTATCTGTTATAGCTGAGGCATGCCAGCCGCTCCACCGTGCCATTGTCTGTGGTTCATGGGCGTGGAGGACTGGGAAAGGAAACACAAAGTACGTTTCAGACAGTTTACAGAAACAAACTAACAGCCCTTATCTGGGTAGGTCAATGAGGATCTGATCATCCTGCCCCATACCAGACCAGTTGGTATATCATAACTGCCAACTTTTACAGTTTATCCGTAAAATTTACAGAAATGCCACCATTTTATGGTTGGTATATCATACCTGCCAACTTTTACAGTTTATCCGTAAAATTTACGGAAATGCCTCCATTTTATGGTTTTAAGGGTGGACAGGTTTATTTTATGAATTTGCGGACAAAAATTTGTAACTAACATCCGATAATCGCACCACTTCCGTATAATCAACTGTTTGCGTGTCTCGAAGGCAAGAGTGAAAGTTTCATTCTGGAAACATCCCTTAGGCTGTGGCCAAGCCATGTCGCCATCATATCTTTTCTTCCAGGAGTGCTAGTCTTGCAAATTTCACAGGAGAACTTCTGTGAAGTCTGGAAAGTAGGAGGCTATGTACTGGCAGAATTGGAGTTGTGGGGTGGCACCGTGGGTCATGTTGGGATAGCTCAGTGGTAGAGTGCTTGCTCGTGAAAGGCAAAGATCCTAGGTTGGAATCCCTGTTCCGGCACACAATTTTAATCTGCCAGGAAGTTTCAATTCTGGTCCCTGTTATAACAAAACATTTTCTCACATCTTCTTGCAACAAGCTAAGAAGGCCATAACTATGCCTTTAAAATCAAACTAGCATGTGATTTGCAGTGTGTATTCTATTATTTCTTGCCTGTATTATCCTTTTTCAACTACCGCATATCTACTTAATCTATCAATAAAGTCCTGTTATGTATGCTCCACACCAATATTCACCATGCCTGCTGTTTCTTAAACACTCTTTTCTTCTGGATTGTTGTGTTCATCTGGAAACATTGGCCTATTATGTAAGTAGAAATGATTTCATTTAAGTATCATGTTGGAAGCATGAATTATTGTTTTTTTGTTTCCTAGACATATTATTTTCGTCAAGCCAGGTTATATCGACATTCATCAAATTATTTGCTGCACATGCTTTTTTACTGAAAGCCCAATTTAAAAGTTGGCATGTATGGTACAGTATTCTTTTTACACGTTGTAGCTATTTTGTATGTGGTGGGAGGGGTATGATGTTATGAGCTGTCGGATAATGTTTTTCAGTAAAACAGTTTCACCCAAAAGGCAAAATGATGTAGTACACACTACTATATATCCAACTTTTCAAAGTTCCTAGTACAAAGTAAAGTAATTTGGAGCATTGTTAGAAATGTTGGCTGCTGAATTCAATAAATTCTATCAAACTCTATCAAACAGTAGCTGAAAACTGGGAGACAAAAAATTTACCACCAAAGACAGATCAATCATCATTTTTACTTACTTAAAGTATAGAAGAAAACTATCCTGGTGGGATAAACAAATATAAAAAATAGAAAACGGATGACTTACCCAAAAGGACCATCTCGTCGATAGTGACAAATAAAAATAAAAATCACACTCAAACACACATACAAGCTTTCGCCACCACTGGCAGCTTCTTCAGGAAAAAGAGGAAAAAAGGGGAGGAGAAAGGGAAGGATAAGAGTTTTAAGGAAGTGGAAAAGGAGTCATTCCAATCCCAGGAATGGTAGGACTTACCTTAGGGGACAAAAAGAAAGGTAGACAAATACACACACAATTCAAAGTAAATTATTTTGACTTGCTTCAGATTACAACATTGTACTGCTTGAAAAATTTTTATAACCTCAACTATAATGAATCTTTAAGAATGTTTTAATTTAAGGACATTAATTGTAAAACATTTTTAGACAGATTGTTAAGCATTTTGTGAAATATTTAAAATTTTTTGCAGGATGTTCCTATAGCTATAGTTTTCAAGGCTATGGGAGTGGAGAGTGACCAAGAAATTGTACAGATGATAGGAACTGAGGAAAGAATGATGCAACGAATAGCCCCTTCCCTTGAGGAATGCCACAAGGCAAATGTGTTTACCCAGACTCAGGCTCTCAGGTAGGCATCATATACAAGTTTATAATGCTGTATTTTAAATGCAGGTAAAAACCTTGCATGTTATCATATGAAATGTGTTATTGTAAAAATTCTAATTGATTATTTTAAAAGAGGAGAATGAAGTCACAGACCAACTTTTCAGAGAAAGTAACTTCTTTTTCAAATTTTAAATTGGTTAATTTTTTAAATATTTTATCTAGTCCTTCGCCAATTGCTACTTCAATAAGAATGTCCACAAATTATAAATATTGAACAGTTAATGTATAAATAATCTAGCAAATATTTTTGAAAAGAGATAGATTGGTTGACCAGTACTTACCTTAGTTCTGTACCACTGACAGTCACACAAAAAAATGAAAATAGAATTGAAAAATATGACACAAACTTTCGGAAAGAGGAAGGGAAAGGTTATTCACAACCTAGGCCCTGAACGGCTGGGATGATCTATCATGAGGTAGATGATAGGTGGTAATTTCAATTTTGAGAGTACCATTTGAGAAGAAAAAGTTGTGATTTATTATTATAAGGAAAAATTTTAGATTGTGCTATGGGCTGCAGGTTGCATGCTGGGAAAATTTATTTTGATTATTAATAATTTTTTAATTTGCCCCCGAGTTCCTGAAACTAAGTAAAGCCTAGAAAGTATTCTGTGCTTGGAATTAAAGCAGACTGATTGCATGTCCCGTCGTTTACATGAAAAATAACTTTTCTTTTGTTGTAGGTATATTGGTGGAAAACTGAAACAAAAAAGGTTTTTCACACCTGCTGCTCCTAAGAAGACTCCTATTGATGAAGCACGTGACCTGCTGGCTACTACAGTTCTTGCTCACGTACCAGTAAGGACTTCATTCTAATTATGAATCATTAATCAACCATTAGTTAATTGATAGAAGGTGACAATATGAAATGCAGGAAATGAAACAGTTGAATAGGATTACAGATGTCTAAATATTGTGTGTGACAGGAGATGCAAAATTGCTTATCAGGAAAGGCTAGAGGAGAAATGTAAGGTTGTAGAAATGTATGACTACAACCTATAGGAAAGGAAAGAGAACTTTGCAGAAAAGAGAATGGCTGTATGAACATAGAGCTCAGACAGCAATCCTAGGCAAGGACAGATGGAAGGACTATATAAAGGGTCTATGTAAGGGGAGCATCTTCAGGAGAGGTATACAGGAAGAGAAAAGAAAGTTACTAAAGGTGAGATGGGAGGTAGAATACAGCAAAAAAGGTTAAAAAGATTTAACTGAGCCCCGAAAGACTTAAGTGGAATGAGGCTCCTGAAGTAGATGACATTCACTCAGAATTCCAGAAATAATTTACGAATTTAGAATTCATTAACTCAGATCCTTGGGAGACCTAGCATTGATAATCTATTCAACTTGGTGTTTAAGAGATATCAATTGTGGAAAATACCCTCATACTTAGAGGAATGTAATGATTTAAATTATAAAAAAGACAAGTGCTGATATGTGTGAATACCATATTGATTTAGGAGCTATTATTGAAGAAAATGAATTTTGATTTCAGAGAAAATTAGGAACAAGTGAGGCGATACTTGACCATACATTTATCTAAGTTGGTAGTTTGAAGAATTATTGCTTGTTGGCAGCATGATACGGTGTTGTTGTATGAATCCAAACCTCATGGGTTCGATCCCCTCTCAGCCCAGAGATTTTTATCTGTCACTTTTCACTTCTTTCACCTCTAGCAATGTTGTTGGTGTGAAAAATTTCAAGTTGCACTGAGGTCCTGAACCCATGTTAAATTGTAGGGCCCCCTATAACTGGCTGGGTAAGTCAGTTCGAAAGTCAGAGGAAGGCAGTGAGGGGCATACCACCTCCAAAGAGGTTCATTGTCGACTGCTTTACCTTTTAGGTTGTAGAAAGGCACACCTACATTTATAACATTTGTGTATTTGGAGAAATCTCAAGACAGTATTCACTGGAATGCAATTTTTGAAGTTGCGAATGTAGCCAAGGATAAACTACAGGGAGCCAAATGTTATTTCCAACTTGTACAGAAACAAGATCAGTTCAAAGGTAGACATAAAACAATTCAGAGGCAGGGTATTAGATTTATTACTGGTAGCTTTGATCAACATGTAAGTGTTACCAATATGGTTTGGCAGGAGCTCAAATGTTAATCCCTGGAAAATGACATTCTTTCTGAGAAAAACTATTGAGGACTTACAAAGGGTCGGCAATTGATTCTACTGCATATAACTTAGATTTTACTTAAAGACCTCAAAGATAAGGCTTGTACAGAAGCATATAAGAACTAATTTTCCCTCACTTTATGTGGGAGTGGAACAGAAAAGGAAATGACTTGTAGTGGTACAAGGACCCTCCGCCATGCATTGTATGGTGGCTTACAGATTATGTATGTAGACATGAAGCAAATAGAAGCTTTTGAATTGTGTTTTGAAAGAGGAATTCTGAAAATCGGATGAGTAGATGAAATTAGAAATGAAGAAATAATGAATGAAATTAGTGAAAAGCGAAATGGGCACAACTTGACTAAAAGAAGAGACTTGATGGTAGGACCTGCATAGAGGCACACTACTGACTATTAATACCAAACAGTCATAAAATACACAGCTGATAGTGAAATAATATGAAATGCTTTCTATGTTAACTACTTGGAGCAATGAAAATAATACTAAATGATTCATTGGTTAATCAGTTAACTACTTGGAGTAAATAGTTTCCAAGCTCAATCATGACAGAAATATAGTAGATAAAATGGCAAGAACCAGACTTGTCTTCCAAGTATGCCACATAATGAAACTCTAATCAGTGACTATGAAACAATGTTAGCAAAGTGTCTCTTTGAGTATAAAGAGGAGCTATCAGAATTAAGAATATACACACATCCAGTAAAAACAAAGAAAAAATTCCAGGCTGCACTATCATGTAATGAAAATGATAGAATGGCTCTTGAGATGTGATGAATGGAGATAGTGGACATGTGTGCATCAGATGTGTGTGTGTGTGTGTGTGTGTGTGTGTGTGTGTGTGTGTGTGTGTGTGTGTGCATTCATCTTTACAATGAGTTGCAATTTATCCTTTTGAGAATATTTTACATAAAGCTAGATAGAATTGAACATTTATCTCTGGGCAGGTGCAGGTATAGGAACTGAGAGTAATTGCCCAAGGACTTGCTAGAAGTACACATAACAGAACCTGTTAATGACAGGAGGAATTAACCATGATCTACTAATATACTAACACTATAAAGAAATGTCTTTAAAAATTAATATTATAGTAATAAGGACAGTTTACAAGTCACCGCAAAGACGTGGCGAGGAGCTGCGACAGGCACATACGAAAGATGCACACATACAACACTTTCAGCTATCGGCCATGGCCTTCTTCAGAAAATAGAACATTCACGCGATCACACAAGCACACAACAATCATACAACCATCACCTCTAGCTGCCGCACTTCAAACTGCATACTATGTGTAAAGCGAAGCATAGGGTTCTAGGTAAAAAGATATTTTGTGAAATATATTTGGGTGTCCATACGACAATGTATGAAGCCTTCAGTACTATTGCAGCATAACCTTATGGAAATGTTTCATAACATGCATCATAAATCACCAACTGTTTATAAATTCCTTAAAAATTGACTAGTTTCTGTCCTAGACCATAATAATAGATAAACAACACAAAATTACAGAATAAAAGTAATTAATGTACACAATACTAAAGAAAGTAGGAAGTGAAATTGCACACAATAGGATGGAAAAGTGGAAGTATCATGACTACTTAAAATAGCATTATAAATTCTTACAAGGTATTATAATAGATTAGGCAAATGCATTAGATAAAATAAAGCTGGTTGATAACATCAGAAATCAATTTTACTAAAAATAAAATTGTCATATTTGATTATCCTATCAGTCAAGCAATCATAAAAGAGAAGAATGAACTGTGAATAATGAGGAGTGAACTGTTCTAATTGCATGTGTCAAAACCATTGGGACCCATGTTATCTGAATGTGATAGACAATTTCAGTGTGTTTTAACGAGTAACATACCTATGCGAGCTATGTAAGCCGCGACCAATACAAAAGTCTTGAATTGTCTCATTCGGATCTGAGAACCTATGATGCGAGCTGTTTCCAATCCAGTCCCTGAGAACAGCACAGTCATGAAGCACACACTAGTTCATAAACACTGGCGAAAACTATAATGGATAGAAGTGGCCACAGCTGGGCTGGCACCTCTCTTTAAAGCCATGCAGCCGGCAGGGTGCAGCGCGATAGCCCAGCCAGTGCCGCACAACAGCCATTCCTGGTAATGGATAGTGCGCCGTTCAAACATACGTGCCATGCATTACCATATTCCCCCCTTCACGGTGTAATCTCCAGGGGTGCTGAATGCACCCACACTACGCCCATGGGGGATGCATCGTCCATATCTGGTTGCCAGTTTCAGGCCGGCACTAACCCGTAAGGCTGATAGTGTCATGATGTTACATGCTGGGAGTAACTGGTACATCTTTGAATTTTGCTCTTAATCACTGAGGATGAGTGCACACCGTTCGATCCCAGTACTGGAGATAAAAGAGGAATGGTTGCAGTACTCACAGGTTCGTTCACGTCCATTTTGGGTGTCAGGGTGTCCATGACTTTGGTAGCGGTGGCACCCCCACCACTGTCGGGCACCGAAGGCGCAGACAAGGGTGCCAGAGTCAGTGGTGCCCATGATCCTGAGGGTGTGAAGGCTGGAAACGGTGCCGGTACAGGAGAAGGCACATCTACAGATGACGGTGCTCAGGCAGGCACGGTGCTCAGTGCAGGAGCTGACCCAACTGTAGATGTCGGCATGGAGCATGTTGATGGAACAGGCCCTGGAGTTGGCGTGGGCAGAGGTGGCGATTGCGGATCTGCCGAGAATTGCGGGTGCAACTGATCCCAGTGACTATGAAGAGTGCCCACAGTAGTATCCACAGTGCAGAGGCGGCAGTCGAGACATGTCTTCACCTTATCTGGCAGCCAATGAGGATGACGGCCAAAACCTCACGCCCACGCAAGAGAACCTGGAACATAGTGACCTGATGCTCCTGCCGGAGCACTCGACAGCTGATGCAACAACAAATTGAGGAGAGTGTGAGGTTGCCTGCCATTAAGCAATTCTGCCAGGCTGCGTTCCCCCACCAGCGTGAATTGATAGGACATAAAGAAATGGATGATGGCATCTTCCACATAGCAGGATGTCAAATATTTGCACATTTGAACTTTAAAAGCACACACAAGCTGTTCCACTTCACCATTAGACTGAGGATGAAACAGAGGAACCATAATGTGGCGAATGCCCAGACGAGTACAAAAATCTTGAAAAACAGAAGAAGTGTATTGAGTGCTATTATCCGAAACAAGTGTATGAGGAAAACCCTCCAAGGCAAGAACTTTAGACAACGACTGAATAGTTACAGCAGTGAACACAGTATGACAATGAAAAATGTATGGAAAATTTGAATAAGCATCCACAAGAAGAAACAAGTAAGAGTTAAAGTAGGGTCCCGTGTAATCCATATGCACTCATTCCCTCGGCTGTGGAAGGTGTGGCTAAGAAGAGAGACATGTTCGAGGAGCCGCCTGTTGCGAAGCACAGAACGAGCACTTACCCATCATCCTCGTAATGTCACCATCAATACCGGGCAAAAACACATGTCGACAAGCCAATATTTTTGTGCAGGAAACTTCCCAGTGTCCTTCATGCAGCATCTGAAGTACTTTTTAACGAAGTTCCACCGGGATCAGTACCCACGGATATTGTCCATCTGTAGCCAAAAGGAGAACCCCGTTCCATTTAGACAGACAAAAACAGAAAGAATAATAGTTGCGGAGGGGATCTGAAGCTCTATGCGGAGAGGTGTCTGGCCAGTCCACACGAATGTAGTGAAGAAAGTGCCGCAGCACCAGATCGGGCGTCACTGCCTCGCCAAGGTTGGAGCAGTAATAAGAAAACCATCAACAGTAGACTGAGCTTCCTCATTCGGGTAAAAGCAAAAAAGTTCTTCTCTATCAAAGGCAGGACCAGGACCTGCTGGGAGGTGAGATAATGCGTCCACATTAGCATGTTGCGCTGTTGTATGGAAATTGATCTCATAATTATAACAAGAAAGAAAGAAAGCCCAACGCTGCAATCTGTGAGTTGCTTTGTCAGGTAGTGCCGCTGTAGGGTGAAATAGAGAGACCGAGGGCTTATGATCAGTAATGAGATGGAACGTGACCTCATATAAGTAAATGTGAAATTTCTTCAAAGCATACACAATGGCTAAAGCCTCTTTTTCAATTTGAGAGTATCGTTGTTGGGTACCTGTCAATGTCTTAGATGTGTTACGTGATGGGGCGCTCTGACCCAGCACCAATGCCATGTTGGGAAGTGTCCTTAGCCAGAACCAAATGTTGTCCAGGAACATATGCCATCAAACAAGGGGCAGAAATCAATAAGTGCTTTAAGGTGCAAAATGCACGTTGACACTCCGAAGACCAGACAAAGGAAACACCTTTGTGAAGCAGATGGTTTAAGGGGTGTGCCACCAAGGCAGCTCCTGGTAAGAAGCAGTGGTAATAGATAAGGTTGCCGAAGAAAACCTGTACGTCTTTGACAGACGCGGCAGAGACTGTACCGCAGCCGTGCGATCCGACAAAGGGCGGACACCTGCTGAAGACACTTCAAACCCCAAATAAGGACTAGAATGTTGGGAAAAACGAGACTTGGCCAGGTTGCAGCAGAGGCTGGCTGCTTTGAGAACAGAGAAAAGTGCATGTAAGTTTTGTAAATGTTTGTGGGGTGAAGCCCCGATTACAACAATATCATCTAAGTAGTTAACACAGCCTGGAACCGGGCAGAGGAGCTGCTCTAAGTAACGCTGAAAAATAGCAGGGGCACTAGTGACCCCGAAAGGAAGCCGTTGATTTATATGTATAAAATGAATGTTTGTCTGTATGTCCTCTATGTGTTCATAAACCATTCATCCAATTGCAATGAAACTTTAGTGAACTGTTCAACATATGCCCACGAAGGTTCCTGACCCAAAAACAAAAGAGCATGATACACAGCTCAGGAGATATGACGTCATAAATAATGAGAGGCAAATGCGTGAGAATACACAGATTTATGCGTCAATTATTGGAAAATGGCAGTAGTTAGGGACCTGCAACAAAGTTTGTATGTAATTTCGGATGTTCATGAAGCATTTTGTAACTGACACCCCCTCCCCCCCCCCCACACACACACACATAAAATGATGAAATGAAAAGAAGGCTGCCGCTCACAACAGTTATGCTGTAGATGCTGTGAAGTTGTCGCATCAGGCATGACCTTGTATCAAATAAAGTTAGCATTACAGATTAGCATGTTACTATTTATTTTTGTCTGCAAGTCCCTCTTAATTCTATTACATCCAAAATTAAGCAATCTGTTTTCTTAATCGCTAACCTTATAAAATAGGAAGGACACTCTCTCACTGACTAAACACGAAATCTCGAAAACTACTTCACCTATGAAGCTGAAATTTGGCAGGAATGTAGTTTATAGGTAGAAAAGTCAGCTAAGAAAGTATTTTGTGATAGGTGCATGGCGGAGCATACTTCTCCTACAGACTCACAAAATATACAGTTTCATTCAGATCTTCACGTATTTTGTGATAGGTGCATGGCGGAGCATACTTCTCCTACAGACTCACAAAATCTACAGTTTCATTCAGATCTTCACGAAATTTTGCATGCTAGACCTTCAAAAACAAGAGGATCGTCACCATCTAACTTTATGCACAGTTGTAAACAAGTCATGGCTTCGCAGCAGCTGCAAGCCGCATTGCACAATTCTGCGCATATGCAGCGACATTTACCATCTTGCCCAATAGTTCATGGGGGAGAGAAAGAGGTGGATGGTGAGGGAGGGGGAAGGGGATGTGGGCTATGAGAGTGTAGGATAAATAAATATCCGGGCAACACCGGGTTTACAGCTAGTATTGGTATAAACCAGAAGGAGGGTTTATGACCAGGAGACGTTTTGTATCGGTGTCCAAAGGAAACTGAAGATGGGATTCCGCCAAATCTATGTGAGAAAATGAATGCAAACCAGAAAGTAAAGCTAGGAGTTCATCTGTACGAGGCGTGGTGTATGAGTCAATCACAGACTGCGCATTGATCGTAACTTTAAAATCCCCACAGATATGTAAAAACCCCGCAGGATACTTTACAAAAACCAGCGGTGTAGCCCATTCACTGGAAAAATTAGGAGTTAAGACCCGTAAGTCTTGGAACTGATCCAATTCAGCCTTAATTTGGTCGTACAGGGCCATCGGCACTTGACGCGCACAAAAAAACTTGGGGCGTGCCATTGGTTTCATATTAATGTGGGTGGTAAAGTCCACGGCACAACCCTCCCCACCAGAAAACAAAGAAGAGAAATCCTGACAAAGGGCATTCAACTCTGGGAAAGGCACTGAATCTGAAAGAAGGTTGACAGAATAATCTATAGTAAAGCCAAAAACAGTAAAGGCATCAAGGCCAAAGATGTTAGCAGCCGCAGTATCATCAACAACAAGAAAAGTGACCGGCCTGATGACAGATTTATACACCGTGGAGGCCGTAAATTGATGAAAGATAGGGATGCGCTGGCGGCTGTAGCCTCGTAAAGAACGGGTGACTGCTGCCAAGAGGGGTGAGCCTAGCCGTATATACGTAAGATAATTCAGAAGAGAAATGGAAGCTCCCGTATCTACAAGTAAGGTGACATCCTTGTCGAAAATCTGAACTTCAACAAAAAGTTTGGGAGATGGAGAGTGTACATTCTGGACAAGATTAACATCCATCCCATCGTCCTGCTCAATCGGATGGGAACGGCAAACAGAAGCCATGTGGCCCTTTTTCTTGCACGAATAACATACATCCCAACTCTAGGGGCAGGCTGCCCTGTCATGCTGTACAAAACAAATGGGGCAAGATGGTAAACGTCGCTGCATATGCGCAGAATTGTGCAATGCGGCCTGCAGCTGCTGCGAAGCCATGACTTGTTTACAACTGTGCATGCGGTGAGTGGGGCACTATCTGAAGGCACTGAGCTGCCCCCCCTCTCCCCCTCCCCCCTGTGCAATGTTTAGAACATCCATGAAGGTTGGATTTTTCAATTGCAAGCCTGAGAATTGCATCCCGAGCCATATCGTACACACAAGATTCCTTATGGGTCGGGCTAATGAACATACAATGATGGCTAATACTGTGCAGCGCTGCGGCCCATGACCGATAGGACTGAGTTGGCTTCTTATGTGACCGGAAAATTCAACCTGCGCTACAATAACGTGTGTACGCAGGCAATAATAAGCTGACAACAAACGACACATCTCGTCAAAAGACAAAGCAGCCAGTTCCTGCAGGTGGGCAAGCCTTACATAATGCCGTGTCTGATACCCTGAATGCAAGGAAATGCTGGCATAGCCTATTTTAGTAAGAGTCCCAATCTTCTAAAGAGTCATCAAAACCAGAGAAAGGAGGCAGGACCGCCATCACATTAGACACAGAACTGGAATCAATCGCTGGCAGAGAAGCCGACGGCAACCTTGACACAAAAGAATCAAAACGTTCTGCCTGATCCGACATGATCGTAGTTAACCATTGAATGTACTCAACCACAGTCTGTAGAGATTGCTGGAGAATTTGGCCTCATGGAGGCAGCTAAAAGTCCGTCAGACCCAATCCCTGGTTTTCCACCATTGTCCCCAACGTAGAACATGCCAAGTCAATTACCACACTCGTCGCCACTTGTGTTTTAACGAGTAACACACCTATGTAAGCCGTGACCAATACAAAAGTTTTGAATTGTCACATTCGGGTCTGAGAACCTACGATGCAAACTGTTCCCACTCCAGTCCCTGGATACAGCACAGTCATGAAGCACACACTAGTTCGTAAACACTGGTGAAAACCGTACTGGATAGAAGTGGCCGCAGCTGGGCCAGCACCTCTCTTTAACAGCTGCGCGGCCGGCAGGGTGAATAGAATAGAATATTTATTAGCCTCTCAGTATTTTTCATACAGTTGGCTTCGTCAAGGCACATAGTGGAAATTACCTTTATAGCCTACATTACATTTATACATTAATCACATACATACAGAATCACATATTACAAGGAAAAAATTGGGAGAAACATATATTTTTACTATCAGTTTCTAGGAATTCTTCATTTGAGTAGAATTCACTGTATTTTAGCCAAGTTTGCAGTGTGTTTTTATATTTGCTCAGTGGCATTGTACGAGCTGATTGTGGTAGCTTATTGAAAAATTTTAAGCTTAAATACTTATAGTTATTATGAACTATGGCTAGTCTTGTGGAAGGCAAATCCAACAGACAGTTGTTTCTTGTATTATGTGAATGCACATTTCTTCTCATGTTGAATTTATCTATATTTTCTTTAGCATATACTAAATTATAGAGGAGAAATTCCTAGCAGGAAAAATATATAAAAAAATAGATGAAGATTACTTACCAGGTGAAGGAGCACAGGAAGTGATAGTTGCACAAATAAATTAATAAATTCACACACACACACACACACACACACACACACACACACACACACACACACAAAACAAATGCTAGCTTTCGCTCGCAGCCTATCTGCTTCTTTAGGCAGAAGGGAAGGATAGGGAAAAGGAAATGATGAGGGTTTTAAGGGATTGGGTAAGGAGTCATTTCAATCCCGGGACAGGGTTTCTACAGTATGTCTGCCTAGGTGTGCTGGCGTTCGTGTATATGTGTGGGTGTGTGTGTATTTCTTTACCCTCCTTTTTTTCCCCCAATGTAAGTCTTTCCTGTCCCGGGATTGGAATGACTCCTTACCCACTCCTTTAAAACCCTCATCATTTCCTTTTCCCTCTCCTTCCCTTTTGCCTGAAGAAGCGGCTAGGCTGCAAAAGCTAGTGTGTGTATTTATTAATTTATTTGTGCAACTATCACTTCCTGTGCTCCTTCGCCTTGTAAGTAATAAATGTCTGCCTAGGTGTGTTTGCGTGTGGATATGTGTCTGTGTGTATTTTTTTACCTTCCTTTTTTCCCCTAAGGTAAGTCCCCTTCCACTCCTGGGATTGGAATGACTCCTTTTCCACTTCCTTAAAACCCGTATCCTTCCCTTTCTCCTCTCATTCCTTCCTCTTTTTCCTGAAGAAGCTGCCAGTGGTGGTGAAAGCTTGAATGTTTGTGTGTTTTTATTTGTATATAATAAGGAATCATCATTATGCCAAGCAATTTAAAGTGACTTCTGCAGGACTCATTATGTGCTAGCCCTAATATACACCTTACTGCTTTTTTTGCCATCTGAATACACATTTAGCTCCTGGGGAGTTTCCCCACAGCAATATTCCATATTGCAGATGGGAATGGAAGAAAGCGTAGTACGATTGAAGTAATAATTGTTTGCTAATACTGTCCCTCAATTTGTACAATAGGAAAAGTACACAAGCTAGTTTGCTGCAAAGGTAATTGGTGTTTCCTTCCAAAGAGAATTTTTCGTCTATGACCAGTTCAAGCAATTTCACAGTTTTATTTTCCATTTTTAGATACCTTCAAGTTAAAGATTATTTCCTCTGTTTTTGTCTGATGTATGCAGAGTTGATTGGCCTGGCACCATTGGCTAGTCATTTCTATCATCTCTTTATTTTTATCCAATACACTCTGCAGATTAATAACCACCGAGACAATGACATGTCATCTGCATATAATACACTCTTACAAGGAATATAAGTTGGAAATTCATTTACATAGACAGTGAAAATGAAGGGTCCAAGGACCGAGCCTTTGGGGTTTTCCTCTTTCTATTGGGAGGATTGCCAATCTCTGATTGTTTGCATATGCAAGCTGTACCCTATTGCTTAGATAGGATTTGAGTTATTTGAGTGGTTTATCTCCTATTACACAGTATTCCAGCTTTTTGAGTATTGCATCATGAGACACAGAATCAGACACTTTGCTTAAATCAATAAGGGTTCCAGAAGTGTTTACCCGTTTTTCATACCCTTAATAAACATTATTCACCAGTGATTCGACTGCTTTCACAGTTGATAAGTGTTGTCTAAAGCCAAATTGTTGTTCATTCAATAATTTATTGCATTCAAAGTACTTATATATCTGTTTATGCATACAGTTTTCAATTATTTTAGATAGGATTGGTACTATTGAGATGTGTCTGTAGTTACTTGGAAGATTTTTATCTCCTTTTTTATACTCAGGCAGTGTGACTGTAAGCTTAAGACATTTTGGGTAGGTTCCGTAATCTAATACTCTGCTTGACAGTGAGAGAAGTGGCATTTGGACTTCCTTTGCTATAGACTTTATGATGAAATTCCTGAGACCATAATAGTCGCCTGTTTTTGAATAGTTGAGTTTGCTTATTGAGCGTTGAATGTCATTCAAGGTGAGTGGGGCACAAGTAAATTTGTCACTTCTTGTTTGTTTAGCATAAGTCAGAAAAGCTTCCACGTCGAAATTAGAATCAATGGGTGGAGTACTGTTGCCATTTACAAAATATTCATTGAGAATATCAAAATCTATGGGAATATTGTTTTCTTTGTTGTTGGTATTAATTTCTCTCTTAATGACATTCCACACTGCTTTACATTTATTTTTTGAGTTCAAAATGTATTCATTATTCACATTACATTTGGTTGTTTTTATTTCAGACCTGTATAGTTTTCTTATATTTATGTAGTTTTTTTGTCCTTATCACTATTATGAGACTTATCTTTCAGTATGAGTAATAATATCCTGAGTCTGTTTAGCTGTGGTGTGTACCATTTATTAGTGTGTTGGAGCTTACGTGGAGTATTAGTATATCTTCTAGTTACCATGGGGCATATCTTTTCTACTATGTGTGTAGTCTCTGTCAGGAAAATGGAAAAGCATTTATCAACTGTTTCATTGCTATTCATTATTTGGGACCAATCCTTTTCTTGTAACTTATTTTTCATATTGCTTACATTGGATTCACCTAGCAGTGGATATGTCACTTGCCTTTCTTTGGTAACAAGGGTTGAATTATCTATTTGGAGCCATAAACCTGTATGATCTGATAAACCTAATTCTATAACATCACATTGCACTAAGTCTCTATGTACATTACTTATTATGTTATCAAGACAGGTGTTAAGTCTAGTAGGCTTTTCATTCAGACAATAATAATTTAATGACTTCAAAGAGTTAATCATATCTACTACATTTTTCTTATAGCCCTTATATCAATGTTAATATCACCTACAATTACAATTTTATGTTGTTTATATTTGGACAAGTGTAATATTAAAGCATTAATTTTTTCTATGAAAACTATTTCATCAGAGCCTGGAGTTCTATAAATTGAAACAATTACAATTTTTTGGTGTGTGCAATACTATACCAGCTACTTCTAATGTACCTTCAGTGGAAACCATGTTAAGATCTATAACTGAGTTTTGCAAGTCTAGGTTGCTTTTTATGTTGATTGAGACTCCACCACGTACAATATTTTTTCTGCAGTTACTAGTGGTTAGTAAGTAACCTATAAGAACACACAAGTCTATTTCATAGGCTTTCATCCAGTGTTCATTAACACACAAAACACTGCAGTTGATTCTGTCGAGCCAATATTGTAGCACAACGGGTGCCACGCGCTACCACACAAGAATTATTCTTAATGGGTGTACAGTATCTCTATCTGAACATCTTTGGTTACAGCCTAAGTAAACAGAGTTACAAAGTGAAGTCATCAACAAGTCTCGGAGCAATTTGTATATATGAAAAGTATTCAACAACAATTAAAATGTGCTAAAATTAAAAAAGAAAAAAGTTTATCACAGCTTTCAACACTGGACACTATCCATATCAAAATGGCGAGTTACCAAGTGACAAATTAAGAGTGACCATCATCTCAAAAAGATTTACATTACAACAAGATCAAAGATTATATAAACAATCTTACTCCCACTGTTGTGCAGATTGAGGTGTATTTCTAAGAGGAAGAGTAAAACTACCTCTATATTAAATAACAATGTGAAGTAGATGATAAATATGGTCATAATTGTTCCAAACACTGTAGAATAATAGATATGAATGAGGTTACAATGAAATATTTTACAATAGAGCAATTCATTTCTTATGATGTTGGAATTAAAAATAATAAAGTATGGGAAAGTTAGACTTCAGGATGCTTAATACATACAAAGGGATTTCAATCAAGGGGCTATCTTATATAGTAAATGTAAAATTTATACAATTATGAAAATGACAGGTAACATATAGATAAAGAAACCATGATGCTATAGTTTCATGTCATGATGAAGAATATCCCATGTTGTAGCATAGATTCCTTATAATAGCATAGACTTGAGTCTACATTTCACTTGTGCACATTATCAATAAGCGAATTGTCACAATGTAAGGAAATAAATAATTGTAATGTAAATTTCTTAAAAGTAGTGTAGCAATAGAGTTCTTGTCTCTAAAAGAAGTATCGTAACGTCATAATAATACTGAAAGTGTACAATATTACATCATGAAAATGCAACTATTGAACAACAAGATTATAGAATACGCTCTAAAATACAGTTTAAAATCCCACTTCTTCATGTTGTACATAATTTGGAGTAACAGTAGTTAAACTTAACAGTAGAAATAAAAATATATTTGAAGGGGTACATAACAAACAACCACATACAGGATGTAATTAGACAAATACAAGGAATGTATGTACAGATAATATCACATTAGTTTATCCTATTTTAGTAACAAGGCAGATAATTCTTTATGGAACTTTAAAACTGACTGTTACTGGATGTCAGTAGTCATAATAGATGCGTGTAAAGAAGTGTCACATCAAGAAGAGATTTCTAGGGTGGTATAAAAAAGTTGACCAACCACAATTTAGAAAGCAATATAGTTATAATAAAACGAAATAGAGCACATTGCAGTATACATAAAATTGTTACTAGGATTAATAAAAGTAATAAAGTAAAAAGGAATAAAACATGCCAATAAAAGACAATGTAAAAATACTATAAGTTATAGGTCAGCTGTTACTGGGATGGTGTTTCTAAGTTTAATTTAAAGTGATATTGGACACAAAAGTGTAATATTAATATAGAGATATAATATTGTCAACAGTTTACACAAAATCACATAACTTAGATAAGTTTTGCTAATTTAAGGAATTAATAAACAGCTGATGGTTTAAGATGCATTTTATGAAATATTTAATGGTTGTTAACTCACACCTTACCAAACTATAAATTATTGAAATGTCTCCCACAACACCTAAAGAAATTCTGGTCATATGTAAAGGTTATGAAAGATTTAAAATGATATGTTTTAGACACCTACAGATACCATAGGAAATGTAATTGAGAGTAGAAGATCAAAGTTAGAAATGATGAACACCATTACAACCTCCAGGATCAGTGAATGGAACTCTGAGCAGGGAAGAGGGTAGGGGTAAAGGAAAGGATGCAGGCTGAGGGTATAGGTGTGTACTAGATTGGTAGAAACAGACGTTCTGGAAGAACATTTCCTGTGAATTGCACATACCATTGATTATGTCAGAGGGAAGGGAGGAGGAGGAGGAGGAGGAGAAGGAGAAGAAGAAGAAGAAGGAGAAGGAGAAGGTTAGCGAGACATTATAGATTCTGTGGGGAGGAGGAGTAGGTGGAGGAAGAAGAAGGAAGGAGAAGACAAAAAGAGGGGAGAAGGAGAGGATATACAAAGAGATGAGGGAAGAGGAGACAGACATACAAAAAAATGGAACAAATAAATACTTGGCCAACACTTGGGTTACAGCTAGTAAATTTATTGATTATTTCTATTATAAGCTTATCAACTGCATTTATTCCGAAACCTCTGATTTTGTAAACTGGTTTTTGTAAGGTAGTTTCTTTATACAATGTGACTTAAGCATGTGCCAAACAATAAAATATGCAATTAACTCACTGACCTTACTGTGCACTGAGGCTTTTAATAAGAAAACATTGTTCTAACATTTCAAATAAGGAGAACAGCATAAAAATGTTAACAGTAGTCAACTCTGGTAGAGTTTAATGATTGGCGTGTATAAAAATTACAATTCGCTACAAGGAGGACAATGTTTAGTGATATTATGTAAATCTGAAAGAGAGAGACTTTCAATAAATAGTAAATTTCTCAACTGCAGGTTGAAAATTTCAACTTCAAAATAAAAGCAACATATACAGCGTTGATGGTCCGCAGAGTCATGCAGGCAGAAGTGGATCATAACCTGATTGATGATCCAGATTATTATGGTAACAAACGACTGGAACTAGCTGGATCCCTTCTGGCACTGATGTTTGAAGACTTATTCAAGAGATTCAACTGGGAGGTAACAATAAAACTTGTATTTCTAGTTTTAAATTTGTATTACACTGACAAATATCCTATACAATAACAATATTCTGCTTAACTTTTTCTTTTTTTCGTAATACATCTTCTGGTTAAATTTTACTTACAATGTTAGCGGCCTAGTGTATTGATGTTTGCAACAGATGAAAATGGTGGGAGCTGTGTGCTGATGTTAGCCAATCATGTGATATTTGTGGTATATAATGAGATTTGCTGGTTTCAAACATGGGATAAATGAACACATTTTGTTTTTTTTTATATTTAATGTTTTGTTTTGTTGCAATATGACACAAGAACTAATGTTGACAACAAATTACGATGATAATTTAGTTACTAGATGGGATACGTACAAAAACCTGTCAACAACATAGCAGTAGCAGCATTAATTATTTATTTCAATGTCAATATATAGGATTAATTCCCTCGTAAATAAAATTTTACTGAAGTCGTGGAATGAGGGGTATAATCCCTTATATTGACAGTGAAGTGAATAATTAATGCTGTTTGTCCTCTATGGTTGACAGGTTATTGTATGTGATCTTGTCTGGTCAGTAACATAATGATCATCACTGTAAAGGAAACATTTTGTTGTCAACACTAGCTACTACACCACCGCCATCTTACATCAAACTTAATCATGTCACAATTCATTGTAATGTTTGAAAGGGGGGATGCATCAAATGTTTTGACGTCCTTTTATTACTTATAATCTCTTTTTCATGTAACAATTAAAAACAGCTTAATTCTGATTGGCTGCCTGAATCTGCTCTGTCATTGGATGCCTCATTTCCAGCCACTCTCAACTCTCACAGTTTAACACATCTTCCTTCTTATTCCATACTGAAATTGACAAATTTTCTTGCTTTGATAGTGAACTTTGTTAATTTTTAATCATATTAATTATATTTGAGTGACTTAGCTTAACTGTAGTTTTTATTTTGTCAAGAGTCATTGTCTAATGGTACTAATTAAGAGTATGCAACCTTTATCTTTTATGATGATGCTGAATCTGATGGATGTATAATTAATTTTTCGTTTTAATCCCTCAAAATCTGACAGATATAGTTTCAAAATTCAGTTTTGAGCAAAGTCCAAGACAAGCTACAAATGGACTAGGGATGAAAATTGTGTAAATACGATTAGAATAATGATCAAAAGCAAGTATTTTGATTAAAAACAATATTAGAGAAGAAACACTCTATAATTTGGAACTGTGGATTATGAAGAAAAAGCTGCTACAACTCTAGGGCAGGAAGAAAATTTGCTTTCACAGAAGTAATTGTTTTTACAAATAATTTTCTGAAAAGGGCAACCACAGGTTAAATACATTTTGATAAAATTCAATACACAAACACCACAAAATCTAAAAATTAAAGGTTAACTTCAATAATATAAAGTCCTGGGTGCAGATGTGTAGAGAAAATCGCAAAGCTGTTAAGACGTGTTTATTTAGACACAACGATTTTCACATCGGTATAGATGCATCTTCAGGTGACATTAGCAAAATGATTATACGATATTTAGAAAACAGCGTTCAGCATTCAGGAGGCCTTGCTAAAATACTCTCACAATAGGGTGTGGTCGTCATTTGAGAAACATCATCCCCAATTTGTCCATTACGAAGAAACCAGCAATGTGAGTCAGGAAATAGATGGCATCTCCAGGACCAGGAAGTGCTGCGGCCGTGGTACATAACAAGTGCATACCCAGGGGCCACAGCACTTCCTGGTCCTGGACATGCCGTCTGTTTCCTGAGTCACATTGCTGGTTTCTTCGTAATGGACAAATCTCGGGGATGTTATTGATCAAATGACGACCACACCCTATTGTCCCCTCAGGGGACTCACCGCTCTGTGGTGAGTACGTGCGTGGCGAGCACGGGGCCCCAGCCTTTGTAGCACTCTTTCCTTTCCGTGCTACATGACGCTTCTTCTACTGTCCTTTTCCCCTCTCTTGGGGACCGAGTCTGTGCATCCTTCGGGGAACCGAAGTTCTGACCCTTTTGGCTTTACAGTCTTCTTTCACCTCTTTCTTTGCCTCCGCGTCTGCGTTTGAGGCTTCTCCTCCTACTATTTCTCTCTTCCTCCTCCCTGTACGCACTTGAAGGCCACCCATATGGGTGACTGGGTAATGCGTAAGTCCCAGCCCCGGGCTGGCATGTAGGGTGCGTGCGTACCCCCTGGTTAAGGCCAGGCCAGGGGAGGGGCGATTGCCTGCGCTGATACCTTCCCGATTCGCCGATTGGTCCCTCCGTCTGTAGATCGGGAGGTGTGACCTGGGGTGTGAACAATCACCCAAGGCGGGTGTGCTTCCATTGGGGGCCCCCAGCAGGAAGGAGCGTGCCATCGGAGACACTGGCAATCGTGGGGGATACAACCGCGATGGTTCTAAAAAAAAGAAAATGTAAAGAGTCTTTAGAAATTGATGTACTAGACAATAGTGTGTCTGAACAGAAAAATTTACAGACATCGAAGTTCCTTGTGGTGACCCGTACCGAGGAAGGACAATCCTTTTCGTCGGTGAACCCATTTATTATTCAAAAAGGGGTTGATGCCATTGCTGGCCCAGTTAAGACCTGCAACCGCCTACGTAATGGAACACTACTGTTAGAAACAGAAAGTGGCTCCCAGGCACAGCGGCTGCTTAAGGCTACTCTGCTCCACAGCTACCCGGTTCGTGTTGAGCTCCATCCAACCCTCAATTATTCCCGAGGGGTAGTCTTCTCGGCCAGTTTGGACGGTCTGACTGAGGATGAACTGAAAGAATATCTGGCAGCTCAAGGCGTCGTCGCAGTACACAGGGTGACAAAAAAAGAGAACAATGTTGTAGTGCCCACTCGCACAGTGTTTCTGACCTTCGACCGAGTGGCTCTGCCGCCGAAGATCAAGGCAGGGTATGAGGTCATCACAGTACGACCTTATATCCCTAACCCTACTCGGTGTTATCAGTGCCATCGATTTAACCACACAAGCCAGTCTTGCAAGAACCCAGTCATATGTGTCACCTGTGGTAAAGAGGCCCATGAGGGGATTTGTCCACCACCGTCCCCTCATTGCATCAATTGTAACGGGAATCATGCTGCTTCCTCCCGGGAATGTCCCGTGTTTGCCGATGAATGAGCCATCCAGGAAATCCGTGTAAA
This sequence comes from Locusta migratoria, assembly GCA_026315105.1. NCBI lineage: Eukaryota > Metazoa > Arthropoda > Insecta > Orthoptera > Acrididae > Locusta > Locusta migratoria. Next base: position 262,044,129 of record CM048751.1, read on the forward strand.
GGAAAAGGTTCCCATACCAGTTGCACGTAAGATGTACGCCAGTCGTAAGCCTAAGACCCCGCCGCGAGGTAACTACAGTACTGTAGTTGCAACGCCTCCAACAACACGGGATATGGCCACACAGACTTGTGACCTACAGTTTACGACAGTAGTTGTCAAACAGTCTACATCGACAACGGCGTCACGTTCAACGAAAAGTGTGAGTACCTCTTCCAAGTCTTCATCTTCATCTTCAGCTGTGAAACCACAGATAGAGACGCGAAAGTCTAAGAAAGAGCATTCGCGCGAGGATTTCCTCCGCACCCCTACCAAAACGTCTGAGCCAACCAAGGAGCTTCACCAGGGCTCCAAGAAATCAAATAGGGGGAAAACCCTCCCCCCTCCTACCTCACAATGTGACGATGGCATCCCCTGGAAGCCTATAGTCTCTCCAGGTGCATCAGCCAAAGATGGGGCTGCCGACCACACTCACGCAGCTGCTGTGGTAACCTCTGAGAATATGGAGCAAGACCCTCCTGTCTCAGACACCACCAGTTGCGAACATTCGCACTGTGGCCCGCCGCCTTCGTCGGGCTGATGTCCACCTTCATCTCATTTTATCCCATTATGGATATTCTTCAATGGAACATTCGTGGTATCCGGTCGAATTGGACAGAACTGCAGCCTTTAACGCGAACATATCATCCAATCATCTTCTCTCTACAGGAGACAAAATTGCTCCCTGGTACTCGAATTACTTTCCCACGCTACACTACCGTTCGCTTTGACCTTCCTCCAGTGGCAGGAATTCCAGCCCACGGGGGCGTAATGTTGCTTATTCGGGATGACGTACACAGTACACCGGTCCCTTTGTGTACTCCAATACAAGCTGTTGCTGTCCGGATATACCTTCCTGGATTTGTCTTCACACTGTGCAATATTTACGCTCCTTCCTCTTTTCCCGTCATTAGATCAGATCTCCTAGATCTTATTGACCAGCTTCCGCGTCCGTTTTTGTTGGTGGGAGATTTCAATGCCCACCACCCCCTTTGGGGCTCCCCACGACCATGTCCACGGGGCTCCCTCCTGGCAGATATACTGAACCACCTTCAGCTCATCTGCCTTAACACTGGTGAACCAACTTATCTTTCAGACACCACAAATACTTTCAGCCATATAGATCTAGCTATCTGCACTGCTCAGCTGGCACGGCGTCTTGAATGGTCTGCTCTCTCAGACACACATTCGAGCGATCATTTTCCGTGTGTAATTCACCTAATGATGCCTGACACCCTTGAGCATCCACGCCGCTGGCAGTTAACGAAAGCGGACTGGGAGCTCTACACGTCACTGGCGGATTTTGGTACTTACCATTATCCTAGTATAGACGACCAAGTGGAACACATTACCACAGTTATTCTGACAGCCGCAGAATGTTCCATCCCCTGCAAGACTTCCCACGCACGTCGTCCCCTTGTCCCGTGGTGGACCGCGGAATGCCGTGACGCTCTGCGAGCACGGCGACGTGCCCTTAGAATCTTCAAACAACGGCCCACGCTCGACAACTGCATCCGATACAAACGGCTGCGGGCCTATTGTCGTCGCCTCTTTCGCGACTGTAAACGCGCCAGTTGGCGCTCATTCACGAGCTCTTTTAATAGGTCTACCCCTTCCTCCATCATTTGGGGTAACCTTCGAAAAATTTCGGGCACTATGGCTCATTCCCCAATTCCCGGTCTGTGTGTCGCAACTGACACCGTCGTCGATCCTCCACAAATAGCCAACGCACTGGGTCGACATTTTGCAGAGGTCTCTAGCTCTTCACATTACACTGACGCTTTCCTAGCTAGGAAACGGACGGTGGAGGCGACTCCATTGCCCTTTACCTCTCAGAACCGTGAATGCTACAATACCGAATTTACTGTACGAGAGCTTCACCACGCACTCTCGTCTTCGCGGTCCTCCGCTCCAGGACCAGATGGCATTCACGTGGCGATGCTGCAACACCTTTCACCAACGAGCTTGCACTTCCTACTGGCCACCTACAATCGCATATGGATAGAAGGCACCTTTCCGCGACGCTGGCGTGAAGCCATAGTCATTCCCATACCAAAGCCTGGGAAGGACAAATGTCTTCCTTCCAGCTACCGCCCCATTTCCCTCACCAGTAGCATATGCAAGGTGATGGAACGCATGATTCACGGGCGCCTGGTATGGTGGCTTGAAACGCGACATCTCCTGTCTAATGTCCAATGTGGGTTTCGCAAGCACCGTTCTGCGGTGGATCATCTTGTTGCCCTATCTACCTCAGTAATGAATAACTTTTTACGGAAGCGCCAGACAGTAGCGGTGTTCTTTGATCTGGAAAAGGCATACGACACCTGCTGGAGGATGGGCATCCTCCGCACTCTGCATACATGGGGTTTTCGGGGTCGCCTGCCAATTTTTATCCGCGAATTTTTAACAGACCGTGTTTTTAAAGTGCGTGTTGGTTCGGTTTTATCGAGCACTTTTAATCAGGAGAACGGAGTCCCCCAGGGCTCGGTCCTGAGCGTTGTTTTATTTGCAGTGGCAATCAATTCTATAGCCGATCACCTTCCACTGGGAGTGTCGGCGTCCCTATTTGTTGACGACTTCGCGATCTACAGCAGCTCTGAGCAAACGGGTCTCCTGGAGCGGCGCCTCCAGCGGTGCCTAGACAATCTCCACGCGTGGAGTATCGACACTGGCTTTCGATTCTCAGCCGACAAGACAGTCTGCATGAACTTCTGGCGGCGGAAGGAGTTCCTTCCCCCATCCCTTCGACTGGGCCCCATAGTACTTCCATTTGTGGATACCACGACGTTCTTGGGACTTGTTCTCGACAGGAAGTTAAGTTGGTCTCCCCACATATCCCGTTTGGCAGCTCGCTGTACCCGCTCTCTCAATGTGCTGCGGGTGTTAAGTGGCACCTCGTGGGGAGCTGACAGGTCTACTCTCCTCCATCTGTATCGCACCATAGTTCGGTCCAAACTGGACTATGGTAGCATCGTTTATTCTTCGGCTCGACCGTCCATACTGCGCCGCCTTAATACAATCCACCACCACGGTCTCCGTCTGGCGACAGGAGCGTTTTATACTAGCCCCGTTGAGAGCCTCTATGCCGAGGCCGCCGAACTACCCCTTTCTTACCGTCGGGAACTCCTGCTTAGCCGTTACGCTAGTCGTTTGTCGTCCATGCGAGGACACCCGACGTACGCAGTTTTTTTTAACGACTCACTTGACAGTCTCTTCACTCTGCGCCCGTCTGCTCTGCTACCACCGGGAGTACGCTTGCGTTCGCTACTCGGCCAGCTTGGCGTTACAATGCCTGCTATCTTCTCGACTGGAGAGAGCACCTCTCCACCGTGGCGAAGCCCCGAAGTCCGTGTTAACTTTGATCTTCATTCTCTTCCAAAGGACTCCACACCTCGTTTCGTCTACCAGAGAGAATTTCACGCACTCCGGTTTAAATTTGATGACAATTTGTTCATTTACACTGATGGCTCAAAGACAGACCAGGGTGTTGGGTGTGCTTTTGTACTTGGCGACGTCTCTTTTAAATATCGTCTTCCTGAGTGGAGTTCCATTTTTACAGCTGAGCTGTATGCATTATACCAAGCCACACAATACGTCCGGCGCCACTCGCTCAGTAAGACTGTCATTTGCTCGGACTCAATGAGTGCTTTGTTGAGCCTTCGCATCCTATATCCGGCCCATCCCCTGGTACAAAGCATCCGCAATTGCCTTACTTCTCTTTCAACGAGCGGCACTACGGTGACGTTTCTGTGGGTCCCTGGCCATGTGGGAGTGTTGGGGAATGAGGCTGCGGATATGGCTGCCAAGGAAGCAGTTCTCCTTCCTCGGCTATCTACCTTTTCCACCAGCTCTGATGACCTTCGCGCTGGTATCTCCCAGCGTATTATCTCGCGTTGGTATCTACATTGGTCATCCCTGTCAGGGAACAAATTGCGAGCCATTAAACCTGTGCCTGATATCTGGTCAACGTCATCTCGACCCTCCCGCCGAGAGGAGATTGTTCTAGCCCGGCTTCGTATTGGCCACTGCCGTTTTAGCCACCAGCATTTATTACGTGGTGGTCCTGCTCCCTTATGTGAGCACTGTGATGCACCTTTTACTGTGAACCATCTTTTAGTGCAATGTCCATTTTTTAACCGTCTCCGTCATGATCTGTGTTTCCCATTTGAATTGTCTGCCATTTTAGCTGATGACCCGCAATCGGTTAACAGAGTTTTACTTTTTATACATCGTGCAAATATGGCGAAAGCCATTTAATTTCTAACCCCGGTTCTTTTTTACTTTGGGCAGTGTTGGGCGCTAATGACCACAGCAGTTGTGCGCCCTAAAACCACAAAAAAAAAAAAAAAAAAACCACCCTATTGTGAGAGTATTTTAGCAAGGCCTCCTGAAAGCTGAACGCTGTTTTCTAAATATCATGTAATCATTTTGCTAATGTCACCTGAAGATGCATCTATACCGATGTGAAAATGGTTGTGTCTAAATAAACACGTCTTAACAGCTTTGCGATTTTCTCTACACATCTGCACCTAGGACTATATATTATTGAAGTAAACTTTTAATTTTTAGATTTTGTGGTGTTTGTGTATTAAATTTTATCATAATTGTTTTTAGGTGGTGTCACATGAAGAATAAGTAAAGGAAATGTCCTACTTTCAGGAGACCATACCTGGGAATGTTTCAAGGAATGGAGTTGTAGGTTGGCAGTATGTGTGTGAGAAATGCAATGTGGGCTTTCCTATTACTTGAATTTATTCAAATGGAGGCATTCAAGATTTCGGAAATTTTCTAACTGTAAGTGGTATCAAATTCAGAGCAAATGCAACAACTTACAATACTATACAAATGATAATTGTTGTTCAAACACAGTATTTGCAAGAATGTTAATAATGGAGGGTAGATAACAACTCGCCTGTGGTAATGCACGGCGCGTATGTTTGAACGGCGCACCGCTCGTTACCAGGACTGGCCGCTGTGCGGCGCTGGCTGGACTATCACGCTGCACCCTGCCGGCCACGCGGCGGTTTGAGAAAGTCACCGGGCTAGCCGTGACCTTTGCCTCAGTTGTATTCTCACAGTGCTCGCTAACGTGGTTGTGCCTCTGGACAATACTGATAGCTGGGACAGGAGTGGTCATGTGTAGCAGTGGATTTCATCGGACTCTGAGAGGACGGTTCAGGATCCTGGTGACAATTGTAACTGGTTTAACGTGCATAGATGTGTTATTAGTCGTAACATCACCATAAAGGGGCTTGCTAAGCCACTGACAGGCACGAAAAGTAGACAATCACATACACTCAAATTTTCAGCCATGGCCTTCATGAGCACTCTGGATTTCAATGGCTGCTTCTCTACCCAAGCCATCTGGATCCTACCCTCCACCACGAGCTCTTCTGAACTACACCCATGGTAGTTGTCCGTTCAACACATTCTACAGTCCAGCAACCATTCTGGCCTCCACCTAAGATAACTTCCTGTCCCTACACCCTGTGCCTAACATCTTCCCCTCCCCCCCTCCTTCCCCACTCATTATCCTGTATCTCTCCAATTCATGTCTTCGTTGCAACTCTGTGTTGCCCCCTACACTATCCCCCTAATTATTTACCTTTTATTTTTTTCAAATCCCCCCACTCTCCCCCCACACTCCTCTACTCCTCCCTGTTATCCTTTCCTGCTCCTCCCGTCCACTGTATTCAATGCCACAATTCAAAGCCCCGCCTGTCAGAGCCTTTACAATCAATCATGCGACACAGAACTTTCCATTCCCACCCTTACCCTGCATCCTTTCCCCTCTACTCCCCACCTCACTCACAGTCTAGATGTTTGTGACCCTGGAGTGGCCGGACATGGTGGTTTTGTATGTATAGTTGTCTGAGTAATTATGTGAATGTATGTGTTTCTTTTTATGATGAAGGCCATGGCTGAAAATTTAAGTTGCATAAATGTGACTATCTACTTTTCATTCCTGTCAGCAGCTCAGCGAGCCTCTTTATGGCGAGTTGTTATCTGTCCTCCATTATTGACATCCCAATGAGATTTTCCATTATTCACATTTGGAAGAATGTTTGATGTAGAAAAAGAGTTCAGATTAGGCCACATATTAAAAAAAGTGCAATTCATTACCAGAAATGATCAGGGGAGAGGCATGTAACTCCACTCATATTATTTCACTGCAGCACATTTCCCCCCAAAAGCTTATCTCTGAAATCAGATCAGAAAGAGCACAGTGGCTTACTTTAATATGCACATTTAAAATGTTGATTGGTTTGGGGTTCAAAGGACCAAACTACACTGGTCATTGATCCCTAAAATATTGAGAAAATATGTACCCCAATATATTTTTATAATATGGATTTACACACATAATGTATGACAGCTTCTCCATCTAAATGCTACATATAAACTGATACCCGTCCAGGGGTCAGATGTGTAAAATCAAAGCAGAAGCTATGTGAGGTGTGGAAGTTCAAGATGTTCATAAATAAGGAGTCAGAATAGTGAGCCACTGCGCTTTCTTCTTGGTCCGATTTCAAAAAGAAACTTTCAGGGAAAATGTGCTTTTTTAAAGCAAAACGTTTCTAGTAATGAGTTGTGCTTTTTTCTTCACTAGGTGATCAAATCTGAACTTCTTTTATAAATATAACATTCTTCCAAATATTATGGTTACCCTGCACATTCCCACTTACGTCAATGAGAAGATCGGAATAACAGCCATTCTCAGTTTCTGGCAGAAAATAGGCAGCCAGCTCCACATGTGATTCTTTGCAGGAAAACCATACCAAAAGAGAATCTACTTGCTAGACTTGTGTTTAGATTTAGAGAAAAGTTATGATGACAAATAAAGTAATGCTAAATTGTTTGAAGGTTGTATGGAATTGTTTGGCTGTATTCTGGATTGCCGAGGTGTGGTGGCTTGCGTGCTTCAACAATACAAATAGCTGTACGGTAGGTACAACCAGAACAAAGGGGTATCTGAGGAGACACAAGACAAATGTGTGGTTCCTGAAGAGGGGCAGCAGCCTTTTCAATAGTTACAGGGGCAACAGTCTGGATGATTGAGCTGACCTTGTAACATGAGCTAATGTGGCTTTGCCACACAGTTACTGTGAACGGCTGAAAGCAAGGGGAAATTACAGTGGTTACTTTTCCCGAAGACATGCAGCTCTACTGTATGAATATATGATGATGGCATCCTCTCGAGTAAAATATTCCGGAGGTAAAATAGACCCCCTTCGGATCTCTGTGTGGGGACTACTCAGGAGGATGTGATCATCAGGAAGACAACACTGGCATTCTACGGATCTGAGCGTGGAATGTTAGATCCCTTAATCGGGTAGGGAAGTTAGAAAATTTAAAAAGGGAAATGGATAGGCTGAAGTTATTTACAGTGGAGATTAGTGAAGTACGGTGGAAAGAGGAACAGGACTTCTGGTCAGGTGAATATAGGATTATAAATACAAAATCATTTGGAGGTATTGCAGGAGTAGGTCTTATAATAATGAAGAAAATAGGAATGCAGGTAAACTACTATGAGCAGCACAGCGATTACATTATCATAGTCAAGATAGATACAAAGCCAACACCAACCACAGTAGTACAAGTTTATATGCTCACTAGCTCTGCCGATGATGAAGAGATCGAAGAGATATATGAGCCGGTAAAGGAAATTATTCAGACAATTAAGAGAGAGGAAAACTTAATTGTGATGGGAGACTGGAATTTGGTAATAGGAAATGGTAGGGAAGGAAAATAGTAGGTGAATATGGACTGGGAAAAAGATGTGAAAGAGGAGATCACCTGTTAGAATTTTGCACGGAACACAATTTAATCATAATAAACACTTGGTTTAAGAATCATGAAAGAAGGTTGTGTAACTGGAAGAGACCATTGGTTTAAGGATCATGAAAGAAGGTTGTGTAACTGGAAGAGACCAGGAGACACTGGAAGGCACCAGATAGATTTTATAATGGTAAGACATAGATTTTGGAACCAGGTTTTGAATTGTAAGACATATCCAGGTGCAGATGTAGACTCAGTCAATAACTTATTGACCATGAACTGTAGGCTGAAACTGAAAAAACTACAAAAAGGTAGGAAAATAAGGAGATGGGACCTGGATAAATTGAAGGAACCTGAAGTTCCTGAGATTTTCAGAGGGAGCTTTAGGCAACAGTTGACAGAAACAGGGAAACAGTAGAAGAAGAATGAGTAGCATTGAGAGATGAAGTAGTGAAGGCAGCAGAGGACAAAATAGGTAGAAAGACTAGATCTACAAAAAATCCTTGGATATCACAGGAAGTACAAAATTTAATTGATGAAAGGAGAAAATATAAAAATGCAGTAAATGAAACAGGCAAAATGGAGTACAGACGACTAAGAACTGAGATTGACAGGAAGTATAAAATAGCTAAGCAGGAGTGGCTAGAAGGCAAATGCAAGTCTCTAGAAGAATGTATAAATAGGGGGAAAATAGATACCGCCTACGGAAAAATAAAAGAAACATTTGGAGACAAGAAAAGTAGATGTATGAATATAAAGAACTCGGATGGAAAACCAGTTCTCAGCAAAGAAGGGAAAGGTGGAAGGAGTATATAGAGAGGCTCTATGAAGGAAATGAACTTAGTGGCAATATTGTAGAAAGGGGAGAAGAAGTAGATGAGGATGAAATAGGAGATACTATACTGAGAGATGAATTTGACAGAGCACTCAAAGACCTAAGTCGAAACAAGGCCCCTGGAGTAGATGATATTCCCTCAGAGCTGCTGAGGTCTCTGGGAGAACCAGCCATGACAAAATTGTTTCACCTGGTGTGTAAGATGTATGAGACAGATGCAGTACCCTCAGACTTTAAGAAAAGTGTTATAATCCCCATTCCAAAGAAAGCAGGTGCAGTCAGGTGTGAAAACTACAGAACCATCAGTTTAATAAATCAAGGTTGCAAAATATTAACACGAATTATTTACAGAAGGATGGAAAAGCTGGTAGAAGCCGAGCTCGGGGAAGATCAGTTTGGGGTCAGGAGAAATGTAGGAACACGGGAATCAATACTCGCTTTACGGCTTATCCTAGAAGATAGATTAAGAAAAGGCAAACCTACATTTCTAGCTTTTGTAGATTTGAAGAAGGCTTTTGACAATGTTGACTGGAATAAACTCTTTCAAGTTCTGAAGCAAGCAGGAGTAAAATATAGTGAGCGGTTATTTACAACTTGTACAAAAACCAGACAGCAGTTGTCAAAGTTGAAGGGCATGAAAGGGATGCAGCGGTTGGAAAGGGAGTAAGACAGGGTTGTAGCCTTTCTCCTATGTTATGTAATTTGTACATTAAGCAAGCTATAAAGGAAAGCAAGGAGAAATTTGGTGAAGGAATTGAAGTTCAGGGGGAAGAATTAAAAACATTGCGTTTTGCCGACGACATAGTAATTCTGTCAGATACAGCAAAGGACCTGCAAGAGCAATTGAACGGAATGGACAGTGTGCTGAAAGGTGCATATAAGATGAACATTAACAAGAGCAAAACTAGGGTAATGGAGTGCAGTCTAAGAAAATCAGGTGATGCTGAAGGAATTAAATTAGGTAATGAATCAATAAATGAGTTTTGTTACCTGGATAGTAAAATAACATACAATGGTCACAGTACAGAGGATATAAAGTGCAGAATGGCAATGGGAAGAAAAACATTTTTGAAAAAGAGAAATTTGTTAACATCGAATATTAATTTAAGCATAAGGAAGTGCTTTCTGAAGGTAGTTGTGTGGAGTGTTGCCTTGTATGGGAGTGAAACATGGACAATAAACAGTGTGGACAGGAAGAGGATAGAGGCTTTTGAAATGTGGTGTTACAGAAGAATGCTGAAAATTAGGTGGGTGGATCGCGTAACTAATGAGGAGGTACTGAACGGAATCGGGAAGAATGTTTCTTTTATTTTTCCGTAGGCGGTATCTATTTTCCCCCTATTTATACATTCTTCTAGAGACTTGCATTTGCCTTCTAGCCACTCCTGCTTAGCTATTTTATACTTCCTGTCAATCTCAGTTCTTAGTTGTCTGTACTCCATTTTGCCTGTTTCATTTACTGCATTTTTATATTTTCTCCTTTCATCAATTAAATTTTGTATTTCAAATTTATGATACGAATATTATAGAGGAAAAATTCCTAACAGGAAAAATATACGAAAAAAATAGATGAAGTACACTTACCAGGCGAAGGGGCACAGGCAGTAATAGCAACAAATAAACACACAGACACACACACACACACACACACACACACACACACACACACACACACACACACACACACAAATGCTAGCTTTCGCAGCCTAGCTGCTTCATCAGGCATAAGGGAAGGAGAGGGAAAAGGAAATGATGAGGGTTTTAAGGAAGGGGGTAAGGAGCCATTCCAATCCCGGGACAGGAAAGACTTACCTTGGGGGAAAAAATGGAGGGTAAATAAATGCACATACACCCACACATTTACACAGACACAGGTACACTTAGGCAGACATACTGTAGAACTGTAGAAAGCAAAGGAGTTAGAAGTTAGAGATGCCACTTGAGGCAGAGGCTCTGTCCAGAGAACCAAGGCAAAGATGTTAAGATGGTGGGTGGGAATTCGAATTTAGCGGAGGTTGAGACCAGGTGGGCAACAGGAAGAGAGAATATGCTGAAGGGCTAGGTCCCATCTCCGGAGTTCTGAAGGATTGGTGTCAGTGGGAAGTATCCAGATAACCCGGATGGTGTAGCACTGTGCCAAGATGTGCTGGCCATGCACCAAGGCATGTTTAGCCACAGGGTGATCCTCGTTACCAACAAACACTGTCTGCCTGTGTCCATTCATGCGAATGGACAGTTTGTTGCTGGTCATTCCCACATAGAACGCTTCACAGTGCAGGCATGTCAGTTGGTAGATCACATGGGTACTATCGCAAGTGGCTCTGCCTTTGATCGTGTACACCTTCCGGGTTACGGGACTGGAGTAAGTGGTGGTGGAAGGGTGCATAGGACAGGTTTTACAACGGGGGCGGTTACAAGGGTAGGAGCCAGAAGGTAGGGAAGGTGGTTTGGGGATTTCATAGGGGTGGACTAGGAGGTTACGGAGAATAGCCTCCTTCAGGCCAACCACAAATTAGAACAGCATGCCACCCAGCACCTCAAAAAACTATCCAATCTCCTGGTCACCCACCTCCGGAAAGGCAATACTCTCTCCCTCAACAACCTCTCCAGTAAACCTCAACCTCCTCTGATTGCACACAAACCCAGTCTCTCCCATCTACTCAATCTCCCACTCCCAACTCCTCTCCCTCCCAAACCTCAAAATTTCAATCCACACAATCCGGAACCACAACATCCCAATTCAGTGGTCAACCTCTCCTCTAAACCTCTCTCCCAATCTGAAACCTCTGTCCTATCCAAAGGGCTGACCTTTAGCCCTACTCCCAAATTCAACCAAACAGCCCCTGTGAAAGATTTACTATCCTATACTCGCAGTCTTTGCTGGAGATATCACTTTGCCACGAAGAAAAATAATCCTCTTCCTAATGATCCCGCTCCCCAAGACATCATTCAAATCGAACCCTGCCTAGAACAGTTCTGTCCTCCGTCACAGCGAGACCCACCTGCTCTTTCTCAAAATCACCCTCTTCAAACCTTCCAGGAATTCCTTACTTCCAACCTTGCCTCCCAGTCCTTCCTGAGAAATCTTAATCCTACTACCAACATTACCGCAGCTGAATCCCGAGCTATCCGTGATCTGAAGGCTGACCATTCCATCGTCGTTCTCCCTGCCGACAAGGGCTCCACGACAGTGGTACTTGATCGGCGGGAGTATGTGGCAGAGGGAGTGCGTCAGCTTTCAGATAATACCACATATAAAGTTTTTCAAGGCAATCCCATTCCTGATGTCCAGGCAGAGCTTCAAGGAATCCTCAAAACCTTAGGCCCCCTACAAAACCTTTCACCTGACTGCATTAACCTCATGACTCCACAGACACACCGCACCCCCACCTTCTACCTACTCCCCAAGATTCACAAACCCAATCATCCCGGCCGACCCATTGTGGACGGTTACCAAGCCCCAAAAGAACGAATCTCTGCCTACATAGACCAACACCTTCAACCCATCATGTGCAGTCTCCCATCCTTCATCAAAGACACCAACCACTTCCTTGATCGCCTGTTACCTCCTGAAACCATCCTTGTAACCATCGATGTCACTTCCTTATACACTAATATCCCACATGCCCAGGGCCTCGCTGCGATGGAATATTTCCTTTCACGCCGACCACCCACTTCCTTACCTAAAACCTCTTTCCTTAATACCCTAGCCAGGTTCATCCTAACCCACAACCTCTTCACTTTTGAGGGCCGGACATACCAACAACTAAAGGGAACAGCCATGGGGACCAGGATGGCCCCCTCGTACGCGTACTTATTTATGGGACGCTTAGAGGAAGCCTTCCTGGACACCCAAGCCTGTCAACCCAAAGTTTGGTATAGATTCATTGACGACATCTTCATGATCTGGACTCACAGTGAAGAAGAACTCCAGAATTTCCTCTCCAACCTCAACTCCTTTGGTCCCATCAAATTCACCTGGTCCTATTCCAAATCCCATGCCACTTTCCTTGATGTCAACCTCCATCTATCCTATGGCCAACTACACACATCCGTCCACATCAAACCTACCAATAAACAACAGTACCTGCATTATGACAGCTGCCATCCTTTCCACATCAAACGTTCCCTTCCCTACAGCTTAGGTCTTCGTGGCAAACAAGTCTGCTCCAGTCCTGAATCCCTGAACCAATACACCAATAACCTGATAACAGCCTTCACATCCCGCAGCTATCCTCCTGGTCTGGTACAGAAGCAAATTGCCAGAGCCACTTCCTCATCCCCCCAATTTAAGAACCTTCAACAAAACCCCAGAAGTGCCCCTCTTGTCACCGGATACTATCCGGGACTGGAGCGGACTCTGAATGTGGCTCTCCAGCAAGGATACGACTTCCTAAAATCCTGCCCCGAAATGAGATCCATCCTTCACGACATCCTTCCTACTCCACCGAGAGTGTCTTTCCGCCGCCCACCTAACCTCCGTAACCTCCTAGTCCACCCCTATGAAATCTCCAAACCACCTTCCCTACCTTCTGGCTCCTACCCTTGTAACCGCCCCCGTTGTAAAACCTGCCCTATGCACCCTTCCACCACCACTTACTCCAGTCCCGTAACCCGGAAGGTGTACACGATCAAAGGCAGAGCCACTTGCGATAGTACCCACGTGATCTACCAACTGACATGCCTGCACTGTGGAGTGTTCTATGTGGGAATGACCAGCAACAAACTGTCCATTCGCATGAATGGACACAGGCAGACAGTGTTTGTTGGTAACGAGGATCACCCTGTGGCTAAACATGCCTTGGTGCATGGCCAGCACATCTTGGCACAGTGCTATACCGTCCGGGTTATCTGGATACTTCCCACTGACACCAATCCTTCAGAACTCCGGAGATGGGACCTAGCCCTTCAGCATATTCTCTCTTCCCGTTGCCCACCTGGTCTCAACCTCCGCTAAATTCGAATTCCCACCCACCATCTTAACATCTTTGCCTTGGTTCTCTGGACAGAGCCTCTGCCTCAAGTGGCATCTCTGTCTAACTTCTAACTTCTATGCTTTCTACAGTTCTACAGTATGTCTGCCTAAGTGTACCTGTGTCTGTGTAAATGTGTGGGTGTATGTGCATTTATTTACCCTCCATTTTTTCCCCCAAGGTAAGTCTTTCCTGTCCCGGGATTGGAATGGCTCCTTACCCCCTTCCTTAAAACCCTCATCATTTCCTTTTCCCTCTCCTTCCCTTCTGCCTGATGAAGCAGCTAGGCTGCGAAAGCTAGCATTTTTGTGTGTGTGTGTGTGTGTGTGTGTGTGTCTGTGTGTTTATTTGTTGCTATTACTGCATGTGCCCCTTCGCCTGGTAAGTGTATCATCTATTTTTTTCGTAAATTTTGTATTTCCTGTGATATCCAAGGATTTTTTGTAGATCTAGTCTTTCTACCTATTTTGTCCTCTGCTGCCTTCACTACTTCATCTCTCAATGCTAATCATTCTTCTTCTACTGTTTCCCTGTTTCTGTCAACTGTTGCCTAAAGCTCCCTCTGAAAATCTCAGTAACTTCAGGTTCCTTCAATTTATCCAGGTCCCATCTCCTTATTTTCGTACCTTTTTGTAGTTTCTTCAGTTTCAGCCTACAGTTCAAAACCAACAAGTTATTGTCAGAGTCTATATCTGCCCCTGGGTATGTCTTACACTGTAAAACCTGGTTCCAAAATCTATGTCTTACCATTATAAAATCTATCTGGTATCTCCCGGTGTCCCCTTGGCTCTTCCACGTGTACAACCTTCCTTTGTGATTCTTAAACCAGGTGTTTGTTATAACTATGTTCCGTGCAAAATTCTACCACACGGCTTCCTCAGTCATTCCTTTTGCCCAGACCATATTCACCTACTATTTTCCTTCCCTACCATTTCCTATTACCAAATTCCAGTCTCCCATCACAATTAAGTTTTCCTCTCCCTTAATTGTCTGAATAATTTCCTTGAGCTCCTCATATATTTCTTCGATCTCCTCATCATCGGCAGAGCTAGTTGGCATGTAAACCTGCACTATTGTCGTCGGTGTTGGCTTTGTATCAACCTTGACTACGATAATGCGATCATTGTGTTGCTCATAGTAGTTTACCCTCATTCCTATTTTCTTATTCATTATCGGACCTACTCCTGTAATACCCCCAACTGATTTTGTATTTATAATCATGTACTCACCTGACCAGAAATCCTGTTCCTCTTTCCACCGAACTTCACTAATCCCCACTATATCTAACTTCAACCTATCCATTTCCCTTTTTAAATTTTCTAGCTTCCCTACCTGATTAAGGGATCTAACATTCCACGCTCCGATCCGTAGAATGCCAGTGTTGTCTTCCTGATGATCACATCCTCCTGAGTAGTCCCCCCCTGGAGGTCTGAATGGGGGACTATTTTACCTCTGGAATATTTTACCCGAGATGATGCCATCATCATATGTTCATACAGTAGAGCTGCATGTCCTCGGGAAAAGTAACGGCTGTAGTTTCCCCTTGCTTTCAGCCGTTTGCAGTAACTGTGTGGCAAAGCCGCATTAGCTGTTGTTACAAGGCCAGCTCAGTCAATCATCCAGACTGTTGCCCCTGTAACTACTGAAAAGGCTGCTGCCCCCTTCTTCAGGAACCACACGTTTGTCTGGCCT
Organism: Locusta migratoria; assembly: GCA_026315105.1. Taxonomy (NCBI): domain Eukaryota; kingdom Metazoa; phylum Arthropoda; class Insecta; order Orthoptera; family Acrididae; genus Locusta; species Locusta migratoria. The sequence continues at coordinate 262,059,444 of CM048751.1, forward strand.
CTCCACAGATACCCCTCCACTGTGGTTGCACCTACGGTACGGCTATCTGTATCGTTGAGGCACGCAAGCCATTCCACTTCGGCAATGTCTGTGCTTCATGGGAGTGGTCTTCTATTTATGACCCATTAATGTAGCATGATATACCAATTAATAGTAATGTTACAGTTGTTAGTCCCTAATAAGGTATGAGATAGACTTTGACCTTTTTTTTTTTCCAGCTCAAGATAATTGCTGACAAGAACATCCCAAAAATAAAGGCAGCACAGTTTGATATTGTTAAACACATGCGGCAAGACCAAATAACAAATGGTTTAGTTCATGCCATATCAACGGTAAGCAAGTTATTTATTTATTCTATTAAGTTATAAATCTTATAGAAACTACCCAAATTCATTAATATTCTGTACAAGTCATTAGAATTAAGTATCATCATTCTAACTAGTAATTCATCTGAGGAAGAATGTTGTAATTTCATTTGTGACACCTTCAGAAGAGGTATAAGTAAATACTACCACTGAAATTATATTCTTGAGGATAAAATTTGAAAATGTTTGAGTGTGCCTATCTTTTTTTTTTCACAAGAAAGATTCCTTATCATGCTTTGTGATCTGTAGTGTAGAAATTCATTGCTAAGTGGTTGTTTTATCCTTGTTTATATGTAAATAAGGCCCATTTATACGTATTTTGCCTGTGAATAAATGGAGCTATTGGAAAGCCACATTGCTGTTAGTAAAGGATTATTGTACCATTTTTGGAGTAGCTTATAATTGTTGTAGAAAAGTCATATTTTATCATCTCCCTTAATTATCTGTTGACCACAGCAAATTGCTACATACCTTCTACCTGCGTAGAGAAGGAGAAACTTTGCTCTAAATGCAACATAGTGAAGTGTGATGTGACATAAACATAAATGTAACAATATAAGGAAAAATCTAATAATGGAAAGTCCAGATTGGAATTAACAATATAGTAATACGGACTGTTTTCGATTAATCATGGAAATTCTCCTCAGAGATGATAAATTATTTTTCATGAGAGAGAGAGAGAGAGAGAGAGAGAGAGAGAGAGGGGGGGGGGTAAGGAAGGATAATGAGTAGGTGAGCTGAGGAAGGGGAGGGGTTAGCATAGATTTAGGCCAAGGGGGGGGGTGGCGGCGGGAGGAGAGGATATGTTGAAGGGCAAGTTCCCACCTCCGTAGCTCTGAGGGACTGGTGTTCGTTACTAGTATCCAAATGGCATGTGTGGTGTAACACATGCCAAGGTCCCTTGAGTCATGCTAGAAGGCATGTTCTGCCACAGGATATTGGGTGTCCTCCAGGCAAACAGTCTGTCTGTGACCATTCATCCACTCAGCCAATCTGTTAGTAGTCATGCCGACATAAAAGGCTGCACAGTGGACACTTGTCAGTTGATATGTGACCTGTGTTGTCTCGCATGTGGCCCTGCCTTGAATTGGGTAGGTTTTTCCTGTGGTGGGGCTGGAGTATGTGGTAGTGGGAGGATGCATTGGACAGGTTTTGCAGCGGAATCAGTTGCAGGGATAGGAACCATTAGGTAGGGAAGGTGGTTTGGGATGTTGTAAGGTTGGACGAGGATGTTATGGAGGTTGGGAGGATGGCTGAAGGCTACTCTAGGTGGTGTGGGAAGAACAGAGTGATGATCTCATCTCAGGGCATGACTTGAGAAAGTCATAGCCCTTTTTCGTCCTTTCTCTCCCGCCTGAAGAAGGAACTGTGTTCCGAAAGCTTGTCCTTTTTTGTTCCTTTTTTTCTTTTTCTCAATAAGGACAGTTTGCAACTCACCACAAAGACGTGACGATGAGATACGACAGGCACATAAAAAAGTGCCACAGCTGGAGCTGATGGTTGTATGACTGTGTTGTGTTGCCTGTGAAATTGTGTGAATATTCTAGTTTCTGAAGAAAGCCTTGGCCGATAGCTGAAGTGTTGTGTGTGTGTGTGTGTGTGTGTGTGTGTGTGTGTGTCATTGTCATGTCTTTATGGTAAGTTGTAAACTGTCATTATTACTATATTGTTAATATAACTTGTTATACAGACAATGTCCTTTTACAATAATGTTTATCAGCATTGGTTCTTAAGAAAGTTTAGTTACATCAGAGTAATGTCATTTGAACATTTATCCAATGTCGTGAGACAGAAAAACATTGAAAATTTGTCTCATAAAGGTCACCCATGGGCGATAAGAACAGAGGATGACCAATACCCGCAAATTATGGAACGGCTGATGCCTTTTTGTTAGGCACCTGGGAGAACACGGTCTTTTCCAATTGTCTATCAGTAGCAGCAATGCAGCAGTATATGTGATGAATGTGATTGAGAGAACACCTGGAATGTTATATGGATAAATGCCAGTTTTCTTTGCCAAAAAGTTAAGGACTTGGCTGACACCTGGTAATCCTCACAGAAGTGTTAGGAAGTGGTCAAACTTCTCAAGGCTTTTCATAAGCTTGACTAAGTACAAGTCTGTTCTGTTAACCTGCATGATGAGGAATGTCTCTCATTGCTGTTGAGTTACAATTTGAGTTCTTATTGTCCACCAGCTGAATAGTCAACTTTTTTGTAATAGGTTGATGTATCAGAGTTATAACACATGGGCACATCTTATTCCTGAAGCAGGAATCAACCAAATAAAAGAGCCTATGTTATCTGCTTGTACTTACCCAACCTAGTTTACTTGGGAGCAGTTGAATCTCTATGTTGAAAACTCAAATTTGTTAATGTGGAAAGCTGATACTTTAATAAATATGTGTTATTCTGACACATCTCTTCTTTATAGTGTTAAATATTGCTTGTGTTTGTGTGTGTTTTTATTTGTATCTGTCGACGAGCCTGTGCTTTGGGTAAGTTATCCGATTTCTATTTTTTATATAAATATTGAAATAATTAGTTTTGTTCAAGGAAATTTTGTGACAGCATTTTGTTATTTCGTTGTAGGGCAACTGGACTATAAAGAGGTTTAAAATGGACCGCCAAGGAGTAACTCAAGTACTTTCAAGACTTTCCTACATTTCGGCATTAGGAATGATGACGCGAGTCAACTCCCAATTTGAAAAGACAAGGAAAGTTTCGGGACCTCGCTCCCTTCAGCCTTCTCAGTGGGGAATGTTGTGTCCATCTGATACACCTGAAGGAGAGGTAAATTCTAATTTAATGTAGTACAAAAATTGTACTTACCATATTTCTGATATGAATGAACAGTACTTCATACAAAAGAGGACTAAACTTAAGGGTAGAAAAGTGTGTTGGAGGAGGTATTAACAGTAAATTTCATCAAATTAATCTTTCATATGAAAGATATAGATTGTGAACTGTGACAGTTGTACATCAACATGTCTAACCAAGGAATATTTAAAATACCACTCTGAAACATACGCATTGCGAATGTATTATTACTAACCGAAATCTGGATTTGTGATAATAAACCTTGAAATTTTGTGATTGCTGCTGATTACCCTGTTTTTAACAGTAAAATGATGAAAAGAATGAAATTGAACAAAGGAATGACTTTCAAAGCAGATTGAAAAAACTGTTTTGCACAATACCCTGTTACACAATACAATATACTATGCAGTGTCTTGAGTGATAATCAGCAAGTTTAAAGCTCTAAAATTTCCTTCAATACATAGCACAAACTGTCAATACTGCTCTCAGATAGTCAATATCATGTAAAACTGAGTACTGTGCAACACATATTGATCATTTCAATGGTTTCTTAGATGACACATAATTCAACTATTTCTTTAATGATGTAGTCCCAGTAAGTGGATGCAGATGAGAGGATCTTCGTAGTTCATAGTATGTCTCATGTCCAGACAATGTTAGCAACAGCAGACTTTTCTGGCTGACTTAATCTGGTGTTATGTCTCTGTTCATCACATCTATTCATCACATCTGTTAGTCCTAGATTGCCTCAGTATTGTTTGCACACATTCTGGAGGATGGATGACAAATTTAATGTGTTGGTTCTTGAATACTTTGCCAATCATAAAGGATACTACACCAACATAAGGAATAAAAACCAATTTCATTGAATTCTCAGTTTCTTCTGGTTTCTCTTGATATTTTAAATATGCTTCTCAGAATACTTGCTATAGATGAACACAGAACAAAAATGGCTAAGCTCTTTTGACTTGATATGGCTGTAGCCCTATAAATGAAAGTTCGTAATACAGCACAGCATTGGGAAGGGTGGTGGCAATTCATAGCTTTTAGATATAGGTCAATGTGTGTTGGCTTACAAAAACATACTGACCCAAAGAACCCCTGTCTTTTCTATAGACCAAGACATCCAGTAACGAAAGAGCTCCATTTTTCTGTACTCCCATGGGAATCTGATGGGAGGATGGAGTTATGGTATTCCAGAAATGAAGAAAGTGTTGCTTATTCCAGAAATGAAGAAAGTGTTGCTGTCTCGTGTTACCACACCACAAATGTACATGTATCTTCAAAAACATTTGAGTTCTAAAATCACCATTTGTAGTGCTTTATCCTCAGTCTCCTGTGAAAAGGTTAGCTACTGAAGGAGACAAGGGGCTACCCAAAACAACACTCTTACTTTGTTCAAATAAAACCTTAAAAAGGTAATGTCCTCCTTCAGTATACAGTTATCTCCTTTAAGTTGTAGGAAATTCTCCAGTGGTTGTTGTGTGGACAAAGAAATCATATGAAAACTTAATACATCAGTTCATTTGAGATGCAGGTTATTCAGTCTCCATATAAAATCTTCTGAGCTCCTAATATGGTGTTCACATATTCTTACTTACAGCCTCCAAAGAGAAGCCAGATGTTTTAGCTAAGTTAATATATTGGAGCTCCAATATTGGTCACAAATGTTTTAGCTAAGTTAATATATTGGAGCTCCAATATTGGTCACAAAGGGGCAAAATGGAACACCTTCCTTATGTGTTTTAGGCAGAACATAAAGTCTTGGTGCCACTGGTGCTTGTACTCTGAACCTTTTTTTCAGATGTTCAAGGAAGTGGCTGGATTTGAGTAGGTCAGATATTTTCCATTGTACAGAATTCATTGGATCTTTCTGGAGACTTCAATACATTGAGACCTATAGTAAATTTGTCATCATGCTACAATAAGATATTGCAGGCAGATCAACTGTATTGTTTCTCTTATATGTTGATAGAATTACTATTTCTGTTTTTTTCTCTTAGTGATCTGATCACTTGTCTTGCTTCAGTGGAGATAAGTGGGCATCACAGTTATAGCCCTACTAGTTGCTTGCCATATTTCTTCAGTAGTCTTACTGGGAAATTTCAAGACACCGTGTTCAATGACACTGATGAATTTTTTTTGTTCAAAGTCTTTGGAATGTTTACAATATTTAGGTCATTTTCCAACACAGGTATCACAGTATCACTTAAAGGTTTATCTTTGAAATTAGTTTTTCATCTTGTGATGATCAGCCTGTAAGGTGATGAACTAGGAAGTTTGATGCACCAAAGCCTGCTGCAGCATCAAGCCCTAAAGTGACCACACATTATTGTCCATTCACTACTAGGAATCTGCTAACAGACATGATGAGATGCTCAGATGAAGTGACAGCAAGCTTCAGGAGAGATTGTCCAATTCTTGCCTTGTGCAACAGTGTCTGTCTCTCTCACTCAGTAGTACCCTACTAGCTCATTGTTTTTTTCCTCTTGGCAGCTGCAGCGTCTAAATTATGCTTAAAGTTGGTGAACGTGTGTGTATAGTTTGCTAGTCCTGTCATCTGAAGTCACATACTTTGTTCGCCATCTCCTCCACATAATGATAATAGATGTACTGTTTGAGGGTTTTCCAACATATCAATTTCTTCTGTGGTTCATGGATGTCATATTGGACAGTGTTGTGAAAACAGCACAATAGTTCAATGAGACAGCTGCTTATCATCTTTAGGTTCTTCCTTTACTGCATATTGTTGTAATAGTTGTTTGCCTATATATGATATGCCTTGTTAGAAAACTACAAGCTGACAAGGAGATGTTACTGTTCTTGTCAGCAACATTTTACTTTAGCACGAGGACAGATTTATTGCATGACTCAGCGTAGTATAGTATCTGGAAGGATCTAACAGATACTGTTCAACACATCTGTCCACCTCAGATCTAGCTTCTTGCTTGAAAATTTGAAAAACAGTCTCAGAGTGAAAGTACCAGTGCCGCCAAGACTTTATGGTCTGCCTAAAATACATAAGGAAGGGATTTAATATTGTCCCATTGTGAGAAATATTTGGGGCTCCAGCATGTTACTTGTATAAAAACCTGGCTGCTCCTTGGAGCTCATTGGTAGGTAAATGTAAACATCATATTCAAAACTCAGAAGATTCTATACAGAGACTGAAGAACTTGCATTTTCAACTAACTGATGTATTAGTGAGTTTTGATGTGGTTTCTGTGTTCACAAAAGTGCCGTTAGTGGATTCTAGCTTGCGCTTACTTCAACATACTTTTTTTTATGTGACAGACAATATTTTGAACAAACTTTAGATTTTGCTGTGGCTAACCATTTGTCTCCCATAGTAACTAAGCTTTTATGTAAGATTTCGAGGATAAAGCACTGCAAAGAGTAGTTTTTAAATCTAAATGTTTTGAGAGAATGTGGGTGACACATCTGTGATATGGGCACAAGTAACAGCAACACTTTTTCATTTCGGGAACATCTTAATTTAATTTATCCAAGTGTCTACTTCACAGTGGAAGTGGAGAAAAATTGAGACCTCTTGGTCCACAGAAAAGAAGTTTTTTTTGGGTCACAGTGTACTTCATAAACCGACACACACTGATCTTTACCCATGTGCTAAGAGCTACCATCACCCTCCACAATGCAGCAGTTTATTACAGGCCTCTTTCATAGAGCTAGAGCCATATCTGAACCAGAGAGCAGGTATTCTCAGAAGCAGATTTGAAATGCATTGTGAATGGGGCACACAAAATCTCAAGCAAGCCAGGAGAAATAGAGAATTGATGAGCAGATATCTTGTTAAGATATTGTGCAGTTTTCACAACAGTATGACTTGATGCTTGTGAACTATGGAAGGAATTGTGTTGCGAATGCATACTTGCTACTCTCCCAATTTAGGTGGGAATCTCCTGAGATTTCACTTTTTCTTCTGCCTCCAGATTTTTCCTTTATGTCTCCAGATTCTTAACTTTTATCTTGAAACATAAGATTCTTTTTTTTTAAAATAACACAGTTTTTTTGTCAATGGTCAAAAGTTCTTTGCTCATTTATCATTTTAATCTATATACATGTCGAAATTCATAGAAAACACAGTTGTGTGATACTTACATCGATTTTTGCTCCTTCCCGCAGATTTGCAAATACTGGCATACTGTTTCGGTGTTGAGCTTTTGTTTATGTGATATTTCTTCATTACATGCAATGACCATGTGGGGTACTTTTCTGTAAATTGTTCCCTGATAAAAGTATAATACACAAATACCGTATCTACTCGAGTAATCCATGCACCTCCAAATATTGATGATGGAGGAAATAAAAACCCACACGTGGATTTGTGTAGATGAGGATACCATCCATCAGCTTTGATCAAGCACATGAGGACAGCCATCTTGGGATGTCATGCCTGTTAAATTTTAAATTTCACTTAAATATCAAAGCAATTGATGCCACACTGAGAGAGAGAGAGAGAGAGAGAGAGAGAGAGAGAGAGAGAGAGAGAGAGAGAGAGAGAGAGATATGTGCAGGGTTGTCATATCTGGAGTGTGAGAATCTCGTACCAACCTCATAAAATTCTCATAAACTGAAAAATATTTCATTTGTATTTCCAAAAGCTTGTTATTTTCCTCATTTTTTCTGTGTGTAACTATCGGCAGTACAGCAAAAAGGTAAGTACTGGCCAGCCAATCTATCTCTTTTGAAAAATAATTTATCATCTCTGTGGAGAATTTCCATTATTAATCGAATAATACCTAACTTAAGTAGATAACGTACTTTATCACTCAGAAAAATGGTATCACAAGCAAATGCAACTAGTCATTCTTACATCAACAATGCAACTGTTTGTATGCACCAGCTGCGCTGCCAAAGAAACTGGCGGAAAGAGTACTACTCCACCACAGTGGTTTGTGACGTGAGGAGACCCTTTACAGTGAAATTACTGATACATTGTGTCATTGTCAAGTAAATTATGTGCAGTTTTGATAGTGGCTAAGGTAGCACACAATAAAAAGTTGTTGTTATCCGCAATCTTGACATGTGATGACCATATTAGCACTTTTTAATACCACGATGAAGATTTATATCTAAGAACTATTACGAATATTTGATAATATTTCTTTGTCAAAGATTTGATCAAAAATATTATGTAATACCATTCTAAAGGGGTATGTTTGTTAAAGCGGAGTAATACCCGCCTAGTGTGCTTTGTTGCCGCAGATAGAGTAACACCAACCTAAATTCAAGTAATCTTCACACCCCAGTTTTTTGTTCATATATTTGAAAAAAAATGTGTGGATTACTAGAGTATATACAGTACAGCTGTGCACTTGTTTTGTTCCAAAAATCAATCAAATTACTTGGATTATGTAATGAACATTTGAGTTACTTGCAAGAGCTTTTTCTTTTTATCATCATTTTTAGCTATTACAATCTGGGGTTGCCAGATCATAGAGCAATATTAAAATCACTTATCTTGAGGTTTATAATAAAATGAGCAGCAGTTTTTGATAGTAAATATCTCCTGATTTTTTTAAGAATCTCTTGATTTTTTAAATTGGATCCCTTGATTTTACGTTTTGAAGGTTGGCAGGTATGGAATGCCTCAAACAGAACTGATCAGATCCATTTTCTTGATTTATTTAGAAGAATCAGTTTTTGGGTGGCAGACGGAGATGATAGACTCTTTAATGTACTTCCAAGCCTTCGACATAAAATTCAGAGTATTAATAATGAATGCTTTTATAAGAGACTGTGTCATGTCTAGTTTTGTCAGATTTAATGTGTTTCATGCAATGCTTTTAAGTAATGTGTCATGGATATGTACAAATTTAAAGGCTCTGAATTTGCTTTTCAGTGTGATTGCTGAATTCTCTGGCACATTTAAGAAATTCTCACTTTTAGATTGTAAAAGGCAACTAACTACAAAGATGTTTTTTTTAATTATTTTTTTAATTATTTTTTTTTTTTTTTTTTTTTTTTTTTTTTTTTTTTTTTTTTTTTAGTGAAAGCTGCTAATTTTTTTCTCAGAAAGTTATTAAATCCTCCTTTCTTTCTGACGTACATGGTAGTTAATTGATAAGGTTTTAACATTTTTAAAATTAGTTTCTTTAATTTGCTAGTCAGTAATTTCCTCCCTATCACTGTTACTGTCAGGCCTAATAATTTTGCCTATATTGCTACCTTTCCTCTTTTAAAAGCAAGTATCATCTTCAGACTGATATAGGAGAAAGACTTGTTTCATAAGTACACTTGTCAAAACAATTAGGGGATCAGCTGAGATATCTACATTCTGAAGTTTTGTCATCGGCAGAATGAACTAAAATGGTTTGACATCTTTCTGTTGGTTCTGTGAAGTGGAGACAACACCATTACGGCAACCAAGATAGTGGTAATAACAGAGTGTTACTGCAGAGAGTGTTGGTGTTGACTTGTGTTTACTCTATTAAAAGATACACAAAAGAATTGGGTACAGATAGTGTAGTGAGCAGGTAGTGCAATGCAACAACAACATAACTTACCCAAAGCTATGTCATGAAGACCTATAGGAAGGTTGGAAGCGGGATAGAGTCCGAGGAAGGTGGCTGCAGATATTGGAGTGTTCCAAAGTGTAATTTACCTGGATCCGATTACAGACAATAGGAACTGTTAAAAGAAGGCAAGGTCAAGGTTGTCCATGGGTAACATCAACAAGAGTTGACTTTTATCTCTGGTTAACAGTCCATCTAGACAGGTGGCTGAATGCAGCTCTGCTGCAATGAACCGTTCAGGCAGCAACAGGACATGCAATATCAACACAAACAGTATGGCATCACCTTCATCAGTCTGGCCTCTTACACTAGGAGGCCTATTGTGTGTGTCCCGTTGAAACCACACCACCATTTAGCCTGCAGAAACTGGGTGGAGGAATATCAGAATTGGAGTCATAACGAATGGTGCTGGGTTCCTGTCCATAGATGAGTCAAGATTTTGTGTTCATCCCATTAATCATTGTTCCCTCATGTGGGGAGAATGTGTAACTCAGAACAATACTGCTTATGTAAAGCAAACATCACCAAATCATAGTGGTGGACAAATGGTGTGAGCAGGAGTCAGTATAAGCAGACATGTGGACCTCTATTTAAGTCAGAATGGCACTTTGACTGCTCAGAGGTATACACATCCTTCAACATTTTGTTGTGCTATAGCAGATGGGTTCTTTCTGGTGGATGATAATGCTCTTCCCCACAAAGCTGCAATGGTGGACATGTTTGAAGCTGAGGGAATTGAATGAATGGAGTGGCCAGCTTGTTCACCAAACTTATAATCGATTGAATATGTCTGGGATGTACTTGGCGGATGCTTTGAAGCCAGACCAGCATCTCCCACAACAGTTGCAGAGATGGATATTGCACTCGCAAAAGAACAGCCAACCTCAAGAGCTGATTGATAACCTCATACTGTCCATGCCACACAGATGTGCAACTGTATTGTCCATCCAAGGTGATCACACACCATATTAGAGGGCAATAAGAATGACTTTTTCATTATGGTAAACCCATGGTGTCTCACTCTAAGTAAATGCCATGTAAATGTCAAGTAAACAGTTGAGACAGCAAAATATCATACTGTATTATGCCCAAATTACAATTGTACGAATATGTGAATAAAATTTAACAATGGAAAATCCGATTGGAATGTTAATAATGGAGGACAGATAACAACTAACTGTAAAGAGGCTCACTGAGCTGCTGACAGGCACAAAAAATAGACAATCACATTCACTGAACTTAATTGTTCGGCCATGGCCTTCATTAGAAAAAGTAACACATACAATCACTCAGATATACACACAAAACCACCATGCCTTCGATCCTTCAGAAATTTTTCAGCGAACTGATTTTATCTATTTTTTCTAATCTACTTGGTGTAGGCCGAGCACACTTGATGATCACTTACATTTTTTTCTGCAAGCACCAAGCATGAAGTGTTTATAGTATTAAGTGATTTAACACTTTCGCTGCGTCCATGCTCAATGTAGGATAGCGTCAACTGCAGCGAACGTGTTAATGTTGTGCATGCAAGAGAGGTCAATAAACAATTTAAAGAGTTGGAAAACAATTATTATGGAAATTTAAAAATAGGATTGTTCTTTGTTTACATTATATGCAAGAAACCCTGCAGTGGCTTTAGCCTCATGGAGCAGGGCTGTAATTAATTTTCACTGAGACATTACAAAAATTCAGATTTCTGATAATCAATATTTATGCATTAGTTTTGTGTATGTACCTATTAAGTGAGGCAGTACCATTAACTTTTTTCTTTTTCCAGGCTTGTGGTTTAGTTAAGAATTTGGCTTTAATGGCTCATATTACTACAGAAGTAGAAGAAGGTCCTATAATTCGGCTAGCATTTAATATGGGAGTGGAAGATGTTAATTTACTAGGGGGAGAGGAAATTAACAGTTGTGATGTGTACATGGTATTTCTTAATGGTAAGTTAACAGTTATGAACTAAAGTCATTAATATTTTTTAGTAAATTAAACCGTTGAACTGCAAGATAAGTCTGAGTAACTAGTAGTACTCAGCAAAATATTTTTATTTATTTTATTTCTCATTATTGTAAAGTTTTGTAACAAGGAACTGTTCGTGACATTTTGTAGCTCTTTCTTGACATATACATTTCAATGACTATTGTAAATCTTCAAAATGTACCCCAACTTAAGATAATATAGTTCTTTGAAATTTAGGTGCCGGCCGCGGTGGCCGAGGTGACTGAGGCGCTCCAGTCACGGTCAGCACGGCCACTACGGTCGGGGGTTCGAATCCCCCCTCGGGCATGGATATTTGTGCCGTCCTAGTTAGTATGTAGTTCATAAGTAGTTTGTAAGTTTAGGGACTGATGACCCCGTAGTTAAGTCCCATAAGCTTAACAAACATTTGAAATTTAGGTGGTAAATACCATTATTGCATGGTTTATGACAGTTGAACAATTTTTTCTATTCACCTGAAGATGAGACAGTAACATCCTGAAACTGGTAGTGGTTTGATTAAAGTTGGTATACAAGAGAAGTGGAATTTTTTTCCTCCACTAACTATTCACATTGCCCTATGTAAGAAATTTGTGTATCCAAATAAGTTAACAGCATTGTAGTATCTGACTTTCAGTACTTTTTCAAAAATTGTAATAGGTAGATCAGAAAAACAACAGAGCTTTAGTGCATGTAATACAGTTAAATTATTTTCTGTTTCATTATTGGAAAGGAGCTTGATTAAGTGGGGGGGGGGGGGGCAAGATTAAACAAAAGAGGTGCAAAATGGGATGAGGAGGACAAAATCATCAATTTTTAGATTTTTGTTGTGGCAGTGTTTCCCCGTGTACCTGTGTGAATGCTCTCTTGTCTGAAGAAGGCCAATAGCTTAAGTGCTGTACACCTGAGTGTCTTTTTTTGTGTGCATGTCGCAGCTTATCACACATCTTTGTTTGTGGTGAGTTGTAAGCTATCCTTATTACATTGTTGAATTCCAACTGGGACTTTCCATTTTTATACAACTTGATAAACAACTGTTTGTACTGTAATATTATTTTATCAATGTGATCATTTCATGAAATTACATGGTAGAAAGTAATATGTTGTCCAACTCTCGTTGGAGTGTGCACTTCCAGAATAATCACAACAGTAAACTTCTCCGTAGTGCACTATTCTGCTGTGAAATACAACATGAAACAACCAGCAACATTGTTGAAAATAGTCAGTGTCAAATGACAAGAGTAGAGTGATACAGTACAGAGTGTGGTGTAGCCCTGTGGCACAGAGCATGAGCATTTGCAGTTGTAGTATACAGTGTAAGTGCATAAAATAAAAATGAGGAAGAGCTCTGACCAGCAGTGACAGGTACAGCCGCAACCTGAAGAATGTGACTGTGGATGCTGTGCCACTGGCACTGTTGATGCTGCTGGCCTTCTACTTGGCAGTTGGTCCCTGGTGATTGTGGTTTATTTGAGTTCTGGAATTTGAAATAACTGCAAATTACACATATTTGGGAAAGTATCAAATATTCAATACATTAACTTAGTAAGCACACATTTAATGCTGTATACACAAGATTTCATTCCTTTAAATAATAGGTAATTTATCGGTTCTGCAGAATTTTGGAGGAAAATAATGTATTTTGAAAACACTGACTGAAAAAAAGAAAAGATGGTAAGCAATGTGCCAAGACATTAGGAATTAACTTCCACAGTACTGAAGGGAGCTTCAGAAAGCAAAAACTATAGTGGAAGACAGAGATTATATTCCACAAATAACTGAGCTCTAAATGTTTTGATTCTTGATGTTTTTGGCTTTGCAGTTCTTCAGTGGCAGGGCTGTGAGCCCTCTCTCCATGGGGTATGTGATGCCTGGCCCAGTGCATGGCCCATGACTGGATAGAACTGATGTCTTCAGAAGATGGTTTCAACCTATGTGCAGACTGGGTGGAAGACTTTCACCCATTGTTGTACTCAAAAGCTAGCCGATGGAATTGCTCAGAAATGGGGAAGCTCAATAGGAAAGGAGTGAGGAGTGTGTGTTGCGATGTAGTAATGCTCACCCTCTTTCCTGTTGATCCGCTGCGGGTCGCAGCAATGACAGTGACAGAACCAACCAGGGGCAACGACAGCTGATTCTCGTGGTGCAACTACAGCTGGTTCTGATGTGGAAGTCAAAGAACAATGTATCTGCCCGAGTACATGAATCTCATGCAAGATGACGATATACCAAATACATATTGATTATTATAGTGAAGATTATTGTTTTCCAAAAAGTCATTATGTATCTGTCATTGTTACTCTAGATGATGAGTTCAGACCATGCCTTACGTTTGGAAAATAGTGCCTTTGACAGTTTTCTGTAACATTAAGTACAGTCGCTACTTGATATATTTTAGTGTCACTTCTACTCTCTTGGTCATTGGAACGTGAAAGTCCTCATCTATATTTGAGCCTGCTGACCAGGCTTCACACATGTAAACTGAGGCAGGGGCCATTATTGGATGCGCGACTGTTTACAGGCGGATGTACCCAGGTTTTTGAATGAGTTTATCACTGAGCAAGGTTGTGCAGTGGTAACAAACTGGAATCACATTCAGGAGGGTGATGGTTCAAATCCACCTCAGACTATCTAGATTTAGGTTTTCTATGATTTCTCTAAATCACTGCAGGTAAATGCTGGGATGCATTTGCTATGAGTATTTGAAAGGCTGGTACATTCAAAGATGAGAAGTACTGAATTTCTTTTTCCCTTGTTGCATGATGTATTAAAATTGAGTAAAAAAAGTAGTCATCTTTTTCAATAATTAATTAATTTTTATTTTTAATTTGTATTATTATTAGTGCTGAAGTTTTGGTGCCAGTTTTTATGATTGAATCCGTGAAGTGGCCCTAGCGCTGCTTATATTTGACGGTACAAATTAGTTACTGTGACTCCAAGCACCATTTTTCAGAACTTCTGTTGGCTTTGCACATGATTCTAAGCCATAGGCAGTTTTTTTGGTCTTGAAGACCAGGTAGAAAGTGGAGCTTGGATTCGGGTAAACATTGTAATTACTAATTCTTAATGTTTCCTTCTTTGATATTTTTGTAAAGTTGCGATTTCATCTTACACTGTGTTTCCTCACTGCCTTTTCCTTTAATGCATTACATTAGCCTGAATGATTCATCAAATTTCACGCCATGGCGGAGCGGCCAAGCGCATTGAGGCACTGTGGCATGCATGTTTGTGCCATCTTTAGTATAAGCTAGTTCATAAGTAGTTTGTAAGTTTAGGGACTGATGACCCCGTAGTTAAGTCCCACAAGCTCTACAAACATTTGAACATTTGATCATATTTCACAGCACTGTTTATTTAAAAGTATATGATGGATGATACACAAAAACAGGGATACACTAGTAGGGTTCTGGTAAAGTCTAAAAACGTTCATTGTGTGTTCCCTTGGACAACTGGAACACATCCAGTTCTGCCCAGTCATTTACTAGCATGTTTCTAACAATGACCATCACAGCAGCAGTGATGTGTTCCTGCAGTTTCTGCAGTGCTATTGGATTTGGTGGTACATAAGCTTTGTCCTTAACAAAACAGGAAGAAGTCATATGAGTTTGAGAAAAGACAATCTGGGAGAGGGTGGGGGGGGGAGATGGAAGAAAGATACCAACCAGACCAGTTATCAGTATTGCCACAATTGATTGCTGACTCTCCAACTTTCATCTTTCGACAGACCTATGTTACAATATTCTGCACTTTTATCAATAGAGGATTGCCACACCACTAGACAGGGAATGCTGGTCTGTGTTTTTCTGTTGTAATGTACCCCTCAGGTCACAGATCTCCCACCATTTGGTCGATTAGATTTATGTTAAGGACAGCCCACAAGACTGCAAAAGCAGGCATCATTGCTTCTTTGTCAAACATTGATGGAAACATGCTATTGAATGCATGGGTGTAACTGGGTTCCCATTTAGATGTATGCTGGGTGACAGAGTGTGCAGATAGTGAACACTTGTAGATTGTACCAGAAAATGGGTGAGTTTTGCTATCTTTTCAAGTATAAACCATCTTTTTAGGTCGTACACTTGTAGTAAACAGTATTTTGAAACTTGATGATCAATTCATAGTTATTGGTTTATTTCAAATTATTTTGAAAAATTATACCTTTTCCCCCCTTAACAGATTTAGAGTTTAGATCTTTCTAGTGTAATGATGTTTATTTAATTTTCCCACTATCCAGGTAACATCTTAGGGATAATAAGAGATTATAGCAGACTTATAAGGGTATTCAGATTGTTACGAAGGCGAGGCCTAATTAGTGGCTTCATTTCAATATACCCAATGCACAAGCATCGTTGTATCTACATAAGTTCTGACGGTGGCCGTCTTTGTAGGTAAGGTTTAATTATTATTATTATTATTATTATTATTATTTTCATTTCATTGTGGAAGATAAAGTTAAGCATGCAGTATACTGGATTAATCTTTCAAATTTTAGGCCATACATAATTGTCCAGAAGGGTAAACCACTTGTAAAGCAGCACCATATTCAAGAGCTTATACAGGGTCTGAGAATTTTTGAAGACTTTCTGAATGATGGTAAGTACAACTAAGCGTTAGCATTAAAAAAATAAAAATAAATAAATAACTAAAAATTAAAAAAAACAACAATAAAAATAAAAATATTTTGGGTGTTTGATAATGCCAAAGTATAATATTACATGTGCCTTCTCTAAGAATGGTGATACATGTAGGGATTTAAGCTGTTCTGTATAAACACCTGTTTTTCCCAACTCCTGTTGAAGTTGGAATTAGTATTGATAGCCACAGACAAGATTACTTCAGCATCCCATAAAAGATAACCATGCTCTTTCTGTCTTCTCACGGCTTACTATTGTGTTCAGTTCACCGTCTCCATAGGTACCATGTTGAAGGAGGGGGAGGGGGGGGAATCAACACAAGCAGTCATTTTTTGACTGTTGGAAAGAAATTATCACAAAATTCTTAACACTGTTACTGCTTCATCATTTTCTAATGTAAAGCCCTTCGAGAAATGTATAGCTGATTGCTGACTAAAAATAATGGCCACTTATATTATCATTGTAAAGTCACCCTTCCACAAACTACACTATTGATGCCCAACACCTTCATTTATCTTTTTTTAATTTAATTTAATTACTTTATTATTATTATTACAAATATTATAGATGAAAAATTCCTAGCAGGAAAAATTATATATAAAAAAATAGACAAAGATTACTCACCAGGCGAAGGAGCACAGGTGTGACAGCAGCACAAATAAATAGAACACACACACACACACACACACACACACACACACACACACACACACACAAATGCTAGCTTTCGCAGCTTAGCTGCTTCGTTAGGCAGAAGGGAAGGAGAGGGAAAAGGAAATGATGAGGGTTTAAAGGAGTGGGTAAGGAGTCATTCCAATCCCGGGACAGGAAAGACTTACCTTGGGGGAAAAAAAGGAGGGTAAACAAATACACACACACACACACACACACACACACACACACACACACACACACATTTACACAGACGCAAGTACACCTAGGCAGACATACTATAGAAAGCAAAGAAGTTAAGAAGTTAGACAGAGATACCACTTGAGACAGAGGCTCTGTCCAGAGAACTGAGGCAAAGATGTTAAGATGGTGGGAGGGAATTCGAATTTAGCGGAAGTTGAGACCTGGTGGGCAACGGGAAGAGAGAATATGCTGAAGGGCTAGTTCCCATCTCTGGAGTTCTGAAGGACTGGTGTCGGTGGGAAGTATCCAGATAAACCCGGACAGTGTAAAACTGTGCCAAAATGTGCTGGTCGTGCCCCAAGGCGTGTTTAGCCACAGGGTGATCCTCATTATCAACAAACACTGTCTGCCTGTGACCATTCGTGCGAATGGACAGTTTGTTGCTGGTCATTACCACATAGAACGCTTCACAGTGCAAGCATGTCAGTTGGTAAATCACGTGGGTGCTGTCACAAGTGGCTCTGCCCTTGATTGTGTACACCCTCCGGGTTACGGGACTGGAATAAGTGGTGGTGGAAGGGTGCATAGGGCAGGTTTTACAACGGGGCCGGTTACAAGGGTAGGAGACAGAAGGTAGGGAAAGTGGTTTGGGGATTTCATAGGGATGGACTAGGAGGTTACGGAGGTTAGGTGGGTGGCGGAGTGGATTGGGGTGGATGTCATGAAGGATGGATCACATTTTGGGGCAGGATTTAAGGAAGTCGTATCCTTGCTGGAGAGTCACATTCAGAGTCCGCTCCAGTCCCGGAAAGTATCCAGTGACAAGAGGGGCACTTCTGGGGTTCTGTTGAAGGTTGTGAATTTTGGGTGATGAGGAAGTGGCTCTGGCAATTTGCTTCTGTACCAGATCAGGAGGATAGCTGCGGGATGTGAAACCTGTTATCAGGTTATTGGTGTATTGGTTCAGGGATTCAGGACTGGAGCAGACTCGTTTGCCACAAAGACCTAAGCTGTAGGGAAGGGAACGTTTGATGTGGAATGGATGGCAGCTGTCTTAATGCAGGTACTGTTGTTTATTGGTAGGTTTGATGTGGACGGATGTGTGAAGTTGGCCGTTGGACAGATGGAGGTCGACATCGAGGAAAGAGGCATGGGATTTGGAATAGGACCAGGTGAATTTGATGGGACCAAAGGAGTTGAGGTTGAAGAGGAAATTCTAGAGTTCTTCTTCACTGAAGAACTCCAGAATTAATTTACTGAGAATAGGCTTCAATTCACTGTCAAGTAGATCGCTGAAATGCAGACAGAACCTAAAAAGGACAATCATACTTGCACAAATTCACCTTTGGTTACATCTTTCATCAGAAAGGAACACACACATTAATATAATCGCATAGGTATAACTTTTGTACACATGACCATCTCCAGCTGCTGCATCCCAACTCAGGATATAGTTGCCAGATAGGTGCTCATGTATGTGAGATTGTTAATGTGTGTATTATTTTCGGATGAAGGCTATGGCTGAAATCTATTGTGTGAGTGTTAACTGTCCCTTCTTTTAGCTTATCTGCAGCTCAGTGATAACAGTTAGCTGCAACCTATCCTAATTATATTATTCAATTCCAACCTGGACTTTCCATTGTTAGTCTTTCTTCATCAATGCTCAACCTATGTTATATTGATGTAGTAGCAAAGGAAATAAGAGATTCAGGTGTGGGATTAAAATTCAAAGTGAAAGGACAGCATTGATAATATTCACCATTGACACTACTATCCTCAGTGGAAGTGAGAAACCTGTAGAATGGAATAACATTGTACTAATCAAGAGTCTACTTCTGCAATACAAGCATCAAAACCCTAATCACTGCAAAATTGAAGATGTATTTTGCAGGGCTGTATTCAGATTATTGTTGTTATTATTGTTGTTTGTATTATTATTATTATTATTATTTACTTATTTATTTTGTGGAGAGGTTGGGTGGATTACACAATAAAATGCAACTGTGAATTATGACATATGTTCTAACTTGTAAAGCATTACAACATTATTTTTGGGAAGGGGAAGGGGGTGGGGGAATCAATCCCTCTTCATCCTCCCCTTGGCTACGGCCATGGTATTTTGTACCACCTCTATATATAAATGAGAACTGTGGCTTCAATTTTGCTTCTCACAGTAGTTCTAGACCCTGAATAACTATATAATTCTAACATAAATGTCTTAATAAACATGAGCCTATTTAAAGAAACAAGAATGTACAGCTGCACTTATTAGATAAACGAGTTGCAGCCATACTGCTGCAAACCAATCAGGCAGGCACATTGCATACATAAATTACAGATGATTCATCACATTCCTTGTGATTTTCATGAGACCAGTAGTTAGTGACCAGTTGCTATGCTTCGCCCATTGTGTTCCATCACTTTTGTGCGGGGCCCTTAAGAGTTATGGTAGTGCTATGTGTATCAATCAGATGTACTAAATATTTTGTTTCCTGAAGGTAAGTAGTGGCCAGCAACTCAGATGTATAACTTCATGCATTATTAAAGCAAGTCAACTGTTTAACTCTCTTGCAGTATTTGGACACTAAAGTGAGAACTAAAATATTCTACTGTAATTCATACATTTGTGTATTTACTAAAACAGTTCCAGTTATTTATTGTTCAAGCCCAAGAAAAAGTGATACATTACAAACTGTATTCAGTTTTTGTCATGTAGTAATATTAACAATATACTAATAGGACAGTTTACAACTCACTGCAAAGATGTGACAACGAGCCACAACAGACATGTAAAAAAAAGCACACTTTCAGCTATCGGCCACTTCAGAAATAGGAAACACTCACGCAACCACACAGTCACACAACCGTTATCTCCGTGATTCTAAGTGCGGCAGCTGGAGATGACGGTTGTGCGACTGTGTGATTGAGCAAGTGTTTCCTGTTTCTGAAGAAGGCCATGGCAGATAGCTGAAAATGTTGTATATGTATGCCTTTTTTATGTGCCTGTTGCAGCTTGTTGTTATATCTCTGTGGTGAGTTGTAAACTGTTCTATTAGTATATTGTTAATTCAAACTTGGAGTTTCTATCATGTAGTAATATGCTTCTCATAACTATTGTATTTTTTTTAAATATATTATTTTGCTTCATTTTTATAAATATATCTATATATGCCTTTGAAGGTCTTGTGGAGTTCCTTGATGTGAATGAGGAGAATGATAGTCACATTGCATTGTCTGAAGCTACCATCGATCCTCGACTTACAACACATCTCGAGATTGAACCATTCACACTGCTGGGTGTATGTGCTGGACTTGTTCCCTATCCTCATCACAACCAGAGTCCAAGAAATACATACCAGTGTGCTATGGGGAAACAAGCCATGGGTATGTATGTAGCATCTTGCAAGTTTTATATTGCCCATAAATGACATTTTTGCATTTACAGAAAATAAAAAATAAATTTAACTGTTAGAAGCTGCCTATAGTGAGGGTCAGTTTGGGATTTGGAGAAATAAGAAAATATACAAAGCAATATTCAGCCTACAATTTACATTAGAGGATATACTGATAGAAAACATTCATTTATCTCATTGTAGCTCAACTAAGTTAACTAAAATACAGTACTTGAAATTCTGGAGACAGCAAAGATAAACTACAGGGACCAAAAGGTTCGTGCAACTTGTACAAAAACTAGACTTAGAATCCACGGATATAGGCAATAGTTGAGAAGTGGAAGACAAGATTGTAGACTATTCCTGATATCATTCAGTCTCTACATTGTGTTAGCTGCAAAAAAAGAAAACCAAGGAGTAATTTGGAAAGAAAATTAAAGTACATGGAGAAAAATAATAAAAACAAATTTAAAGTTAGGTAATGACATTGTAATTCTGTGAAGATGACAATGGACCTGGAAGATCAGTTTTATGAAACACATAATTTTTTGAAAAAGAGGTTATAAGAGGATCATCAATAATCCAAAACTATAGAACAAAATGTAGTCACAATCAGATGTTACTGAGGGAATTAGATAACTAATGAGATAGTGAAAGAAGTAGGTGAACTTTTTGTGCAGAATAATAAATGGAGGCTGAAGCAGAACTAATTACAGGTTGGCAACAACAAGAAAAGACCAAATTTAGATGAAAGTGGCAGGATTTTTTTTTCTCTCACGGTATTGTCTAAAGTGCAGCCTTGTGTAGGAGTGGATGATGGACACTGAACAGTTCAGACAAGAAGAGAATAGAAATTCTTGCGGACTGGATAACTGACCTGGAGGCTGTGACTCAGATTTGAGAGACAAAAAAAGATTGCACAGTTTGATTAAAAAATGAAATTGGTTAATGGGACACATTCTGAACCATCAAGGAATTAACATTTTGGTACTCTTCAGGTTGAATACATTAAAGATGCAACCTTCTTATGTAATTGTAATGAAATAGAATATCCAATCTTTAAAGTAGGAGTAAGTGACTTCAAGTCTCAAGTTAGGGATAAATGTCATACAAATAATACTTTACTGCCTCATGAAAGAAATGAACTAGAATTGTTATTATTAAAATACAACTAACATTTTGGTAGTGCAAGACAATGTAGAGGGTAAAAATTATTGCTTGGGCTCCATTCATAATATCATTGATACCGATTTTAACATTGTAGGTTACGATACTTCCATCAGTTCATGGAGTTGATTGCTAGGATTTACACAGCCACAGAAATAATATCTCAAACTCCTGTGATTCCTGAGCAAGTATGGCACTCATTCCTGAGTCACTGAACACACTGCTGTGCCCATAGTGGTTGATATTTTGAACAGTGTTAGTAAGGGAACAGTCTACATTTCTTATATTGTGCTGTACACTGATAGAATAGGATGAACAAATTGTTGTAAAATTGTGTGGTTTTCTGAGCACTTACGTGTTTTTTGTTGTATATTTTGGTAAATGCATATTACTTGTTCTATCGATGTTGGGGTGGTATTTTCCTAAAAACAAAAAAAAAAAAAAAAAAAAAAAAGGGTAACGAAATGAATAAATCATAATTACATTATTTCTGTGCCTCCTCAGATCCCTAATACCAAAATATCCTGACTAACCCTTGCCTTTATCGATTGTAGTTCTTCACCCTTTATAAGGAAAACCCAATTTACTGTGATTTAATAGGTTTTTCTTTTTCTGTATATCTTGATGGACATGTTACATAGTCATTACAAGTGAAATTTCATCTAGTTCTTTCATGAAGTTTTACAGCTGATTGTAGCCTACATGCCAAAGTAGGATCATCACTTCAGTAGAGCTCGTTTCCCCTTCCAAAATATAGACACTGTAGCAGCCCCTGATGCATTCATTACATATGGACGGTGTTATGCATCACTAGTCCAAGTGCCATATGTCATAACTGACATAATGGAACCTAAATTTTACATGTTCTTAAAATATATTTATTTATGAATGTTTCTCTACTTTTTGTAGCAAAGAAGGGTTAGTGTTCTTTCACTTAGTAGTGAAATCTCACTGTAAATAACTACTAAACAGCACTAATTGCGCTCACATCAGAAGTATAAAGTAATAGCACTTGGTCTTGTGATGCATAACACGGTCCATATAGTCAGAAATCTTGAGAAAGGAAATTACATACTACCTGCTGGCACCACCACAGAAGTTCAGCCTAAAGTGTTACCTCTTCCTCATGTTAGCTTTCAGATATTTGAAACATGCTTCCTTACACACTCCTACATAGAATTAGGTTCTATGACTTATAATGTGATCATATCCTGGCCCCATCACAAGTGGTGGCAACCTGACAAACCATTCTAGACACGTTTGATTGTAATTTATAAAGGCGTAAAATTGTGTTTAACAAAGGAACATTTTTCTTCTCATTTAATGTTCATACCTAGTCTGTCCAGATGAGCCACATACTATTCAGCTGTATACTTATATTGGTTTTTCCAATAAATTAAGTTTTAGAAGTGATGTATTTAGTAATAGTTCTGTATTGTGTGGAACATGTTATTTTTACCCATAAAATGATCATAGTTTTAACAATACATTTGACCTAATCCAGTAATCTGTTTACAGGTACAATTGGTTATAACCAACGGAATCGGATAGATACACTGCTGTATAATTTGGTATACCCACAAGCCCCTATGGTGAAGTCACATACAATTGAACTGACAAACTTTGATAAAATTCCAGCTGGACAGAATGCTATTGTAGCTGTTATGAGCTATAGTGGTTATGATATTGAGGATGCTCTAATAATAAATAAAGCATCCATTGATAGAGGTAAAGTAAATGAATCTTGTTTATCGCCTACATTGAATTTAACTGAACCCGAAATATTACTTAATTCTTTGAGATTGCATTAAATATTCAAAAACTGTTATAATGTAACTGTCAAATGATAAATTGCAATGATACTGAAACTGTGAGATGTACAACTTGCCCCCATCCATTTCCCCAATCCTGCTATGATAAAGTAAGGGAAAAAAGGGGGGAAAATACACTTGTCCTTGGTGGTCATCACTTCAACTATGATAAAGAGCTGTTACTACATGGTTGAATACACAGGCGGCAACCTTCTGTGAAGGATACATGCAAAAACTTGTGGCACGCTATGAAAAGTGCCTACAAAATTTCGGCAGGTATGTGGAAAAGTAGTTTAAGAGTTGTAGAATTTTGTGCAATAAAAATTTCTTGTGTATCTGTGTACAATTTCATTTTATCACCAAACGGAACTTACTTTCTGGGCGCACCTCGTATATGCACATGATTTACAAATTGTTTGTTGAAAATGTTAGATAGCGGGCAGCTTACTGTTCTATGCATTTTAGACCATATATTACAGCAAGTGAAAAGGAGCTAAAAGAACAAAAATGTTTTTGAAATGGTAATCGCACTGATATCTACCTCCTTTCACAAGTAATTGCGAGTTATCTGATCGACCTCGGGCCACGATCGCAAGCCTATGAACTCACCCCTGTGTTGCGCGTAATGTGAAGCACTGCAGTGCCAAAAAATCTGAATTGCTGGCTACTTTTGTCGATCCCTTGTGATATGTTAATGATCCATAACCAGAGAACAAAATGAACTAATTTTTCTTGGGTGGCAACCGATTACAATGGACAACAATCTGCTACACTTTTACAGCAGATCATACTTGACTTTATGAGAGGTTACATGTGGGTTTTTTCCACATAATACAATTCATGGAATATATATTTTGTGTTCGGAACTAGAAGAGAACAACAAAGTAATGTAAACTGCGACTTTGCTGTTAATGGTCTGAAATAAAATTTTTTGACATTACAGTTAATGGCTTTCTAGTCGTAGTTGAAGAAGAAAGCCCAAAAATATTTATATTTATAGATGCATCTACTCCTAACACACAATATATACATTTTCGCTTTTGTAGCTATTGGAAAATGTGTTACCACAAGGTGAAAATGATTGTACACAGTGTGTCCGACATAAATGTGGTACTTTCATGTCTGAGATTAACGTAAGAATGAACTGAGTGGCTTTTAGGAACCTGTCTGAGACAAACAACCTTTCTACAAACATTTTGCTGAATCATTTGAAGACAATTTTCTTTGTCTGTAAGATAGTAATTTCGAATTTTCTACATACGCTGGTTTAGTTTAAACTCAGACACTGCAGGACAGGTCAGTAAAGGATGAGAAGTGTCTGTTACTTTTTTTGGGTGAAGTGGGGGCTTGTCCCTGGTAATAAGGAATCCCAACCCACTGTCAGCAAAAGATTTATTGTTGTCCACTTCAACAAGCCAGCTAACAGTTCATTGATTTTATTATATTATATATTAAAAGAATCGGCCAGACTAAACTACCTGGCCAATTTCCTTCATTTTTGTGTAAAATGAAAGGTATTCATACACAGATTTCTCATCAAGTACCACAATTTACATAACTCTCATCTTCCTTTTTCTACACTCAAACGGGATTTCCTTCTGTGTATTTCTTATGGGGATGTCCTTGCTGTAAACTAAAGTCATTCGATCAGGCCATTCTAGCCGACCGATTTCCTTCATTTTTGCTTTGAACGAAAGTTATTTATTCACAGATTTGTCATCCAGTATCAGAATTAATTTAAGTCTCTCTTTCCTTTATTTTTATTCAGAGGCAGTATCCTTCTGTCTGTGCATTGAGTATTTCAATTGGTTTGTTTTACAATATCTTCAGTTCTAAATAAGGTACACAATTCTCTTTGACCTAACACACAACGGATCAAGATCTTTCATTTGCACTTTTAAATACTTGCACGGATTGATTGTGAAGAAAGCTCTGCATGAACATTTAACATTACTTCCATATTTTCCCAACATTTTTGTCATTACACTAACAGTGTGAAGTATTCGCATGGGTCTTATTTGCACGGGTCCTCTATCTTTCTTATATATTAAAAGATTCTATTTTATAACTAGCTTTAGCTCGAATATCCTGTGAAAACTGCATGGAAATGTGTCAGTAGGATTTTTTAATACATTTTTGAAACATGTTAGAAATAGGCATATCTTCATGAATATGATGTAGCTAACGTCGTACATCTGTTATATTCGCCATTTAAAACATTTATTTCATGATCATTCATATTTCTGGACAAAGGGGTGAGGCATGGAAAGCTGAAATATAATAAGTAATAAGTATTTCCTTAATGAAGTACAAATATCATTGAAAACAATTATTATTTTTACGGTTGGCTCTCTTTTCGTTAGATGTGCTATTGTCACTCCAAGCGTGAGACTTAAACTTCCATAGCATTGTACATATACGTTAGACTGTGATATCAATATGTAAATATATGGATTAAACATGGCAAGGATTGTGTCAGTTTTATATTCATTCCATTGAATCATATTTCGTAGAACATAGCAACCAAGAAAACAATTTTTAGAAATATGGTAAATTTGAAAAGTCAAAGAGTAAGTAGTATTTCCAAAGGGTAATAATCCGATCGCTGGTCTGAACTTCGGACGAACACCCGCACCGCTATGTATTAGAGCTTTGCTGCTTTACGCCAGTCCTTCCAAGCATGAAATACACCTAAAACTTCAAATTACGAAATCTTTTAATTTCCTGATCTGATTTTGATGAAATGAAGCTTATATGTTACCCCAGGATATTCTCTATTTATCTGTGATTCCCACCATAAATGTTCATTTAGTACTTTTGGATATTGCTCTCTACAAATAGACACATGTGATTGCTTTCAGAGAAATGTTTAAATTGTGATATCTTACTTTTTCTGATCTGATTTTGAGAAATGAAGCGTTTATGTAACCACAAGATACCCTCATGTTTCCTGTGAAAACCCCTGAAAATTAGTCTATTAGTTTTGGAGATGAAAGAGAAACATAGGCATGACATGTGATGTTCTTTCCGTGATCTGATTTTTATGAAACTAAATCTGTATGTTGTCCCAAGATACGCGGAAGTTACCTGTGGAAACCCCATGCGAATTCGTGAAGTAGTTTTGGAGAAGTGGTTTCTAATAGATGAACAGACAGACATGATGGTCTATGAAAACACTTTGTGGTTCTATTTTGATGAAATCGTGCCTAGATCCTGAAGCAATATTCACTCATGTTTACTGTGTAAACCGTATGAAAATTCGTCCAGTAGATTTGAAGATTGAAGCGAACAGCGACAGGCCTACATTTACAGATTTATTATTAGTATAGATATGTTGTGCAACTGTAAAATTTTGCAAGAATATATTGATTTGTATTTGTGCTGTATGTCGATAAAATCTGTTGCAAATATGATTAGTAGTAAAGAAGTAATAGATTAAAACGTGATGCTTGATGGGGCGGTTTTCTATGAACATTACGCTTTATGTCCTCATACCTCATGAACTACATGTCGTACTCTGATACAATTTCGAATGTACATTCAGCTTTAAGTGTGTATTCTGTCTGCAAAATTTCCTGCGAGTACAATTAGTACTGTAGGAATTATAAATTGTAATGTTATACCAAATGCCATAGTTATTCTCCATAAACAGTGCAAAAGTAGTAAGCGAGAAACTTTTTTTTCCTTTCATTATTTTTATGTGGTTGTCTGCGAGAGAAAGTTTAATAAAGGTTTGAAATTATGTTTAAAGTTTGTTGCAAGTCGCCAAGTTCTATCATTCTCATATAGTGTATTTATAAAGTCTCATCGCATTATGTAACAGTTTTTTTGCGATTCGTATTATTCATGACATTATATCTCCTGAACCATGTGTTGTATGGTTCGTACTCCTACAGCAATAGTTTTCTTACGTAAGGAATACGTGTACCAAGTCTGGTTGAAATCGGTCCGGTGGTTTAGGAGAAAACGTGCAGCATTATCGTGATATTGCGGAACATGTGTACCAAGTTTGGTTGATATTGGTCCAGTAGTTTAGGAGAAGATGTGGAACACACACACACACACACACACACACACACACATACAGCCTATTTTATAAGATTTAAGATTATAATTGATTTTAAATAAGTGTTACAAAATGAATTTAAGAAAACACAAGCTTATATAATATTCTGTATACTGTTACTATCTATAATAAAATATTTTTAAATGATAAATATTTAATTTTACTTATTTCCATTTTACATGACTGGCCACTAATGCTGCATAGTATTTGCATGGGACACTTAGTTTTATTACTATTGTTCTCACACTGCAGTGAACCGTTGAATTTTAAGTACATAAGAAATAGGTGGTAATGGACTAATCTCATGAAATAGACTAACATTTAGGAGAGGATATGCTTCCGTTAACATTCAATATCTTTAATATTTCCGCTGCAAGTTGGCACCGGCACGAACCGATTGGGGTATGGTGTTGCTTCTGCAGAAAAAATATCACACATCTCCAGCCTGCTTTCAGCAGAAGCTTCTCTGCACGATTTTTTTTTTTTCAGTTACACTTATGAAAATATGTTTATTTTTCTTCTATTACTATTAATTCTGTAATATGAATAAAAAATTCAGAAATGTTTAGTTGTTCATAAAAGGAATTAACTGATGAAATTGTAAATGATGTTTTTCAGACATTTATGAAGTGGCTCTCTGCAAATGGACTCTCATAAAACTTTAATAAAACCCAGTGTTTACCTTTATTTAAGGATGTAAAGGATCTTCATGTAGCTTCACAATACAGTAGAGTTCCTAAAACTCGGCACTCGGTAACCCGGCAGTCCGGGTAACTCGGCCACCCCCCTGCACACCCTCTGAAATTATTCCGTATTCATAAAATGCAAGATACAATTGAAATCGCAGTCAGTAGCAGTCACAGGCTATGCTATAAATGGGCCTAGACATCATCTTTTCTTGTGCAACCTACACTCTGTTTAAAAACCTTTGAGTTTCATTAACGCAGTATGTAGCTGTGTCTTCATATTAAAAAACAGTCATGATCAGAATTATGGAGTGCATTTTTTCGCAGTGCTTTTTTAAAATCAGCTTAGACGTGATGGGAATTTTAGTAGAATGTATTTTATGAAGTAAATCACTATTGTCCATACTTTTTATTGTTCAAGGCTGTATGCCTTCTTAAAGTAGTTTTGTAAATGTAAATTAGAGTAGGCCTGCATAATCATAAGTAATGAATATAATTTTTTAAATATTTTCTTAAATTTATTTTCTGTTACTGTATCCATCATTTGTATTGTATTCTAAAGTAAAAATAGAACGTATCTTATAATAAAAAATCTTACCTATTCATTTTTAACACCGCTCCAGATAACCTGGCATTTTCACAAACTCGGCCACCTTCGTTCCACATTAGACCAAGTTTTCGGGACACTACTGTATATATATTCACTCATGAAATTTGTTATTAATAATCTGAACCAATTCAAAATTAATAGAATAGCTACAACACTAGGAGAGAGAGTGATATTCTCTAGTGAAAGTTAAATCTAACTTTGGCACAGGACGGGATGAATTATGCTGCCACAAAAATCTTCGGTCATTTACCAAGTTGCATCAAAAGTCTGACAAATAGCCAACAAATATTTAAAAAGGAATTAAAAGAATTACTGAATGGCAACTCTTACACTTTAGATGATTTTTGAATTTTTAGATAAAACTTAGTAATTTAGCTTAATAGATAATTTCAAAATAAATAAAATTAAATAATCCCTAAAATATTTACTGTCTTGTGTAGATACCATTTATTAAACTGGCATTTATGAAGTATTAATCTAATCTAATCTTAACATAAATCATATTTCTATAATGGTTGAGTTTGTTTTGTACAGCACTTAATCGATGTTATACTTTCATAGGTTATGGGCGATGCCTTGTTTATCGAAATGCTAAATGTACACTTAAACGCTATGCAAATCAGACATATGATCGTATTTTGGGTCCTCTTGTTGACCCAGAAACAAAGAAACCTGCATGGCAACATACTTGTTTAGATGCTGATGGCATTGCTTCACCAGGAGAGAAAGTGGAGAACAGGCAGGTATGTTAATGCATCATTAAACAAAGTGTATGCTGGACTCTGATTTATCGATGTGCCTAATTGATATTCTTTGCCCTTTTTATGTAGACTTTCAAAAAAGAGTTTGTGTTGTATGTTCTGAGAAGTAAAAAATAAAAAAATAAAAATGCATATATGATGGAAACATCCATGTGGCTAGTGTATAAATCCATACTAATAAAGGTTTTTATATCCTCACTTTTTAGAGACAATTAGTTCTTTCCTGACACAGTAGTTGCATCATTTGTTACAATGACAATTTGGCCACTCATTTGTTGCTTAATAAACCAATTTCATGCTTTTTTTTAAGGAGTGAGGCATAGGCACTACCTTTACTTTTCCTCACTTAGCACAAATTTACTGTTTACAGAGATGTATCTATTACCAAATGGATATCTTCAACCACATGCATTACTAGGATGATTGCTACAATGGTTCTGCATGATTGAAATAACAATTATGTACTTTATGGCGTTTGAACATAAAACTTTTTCATTGGCCCAATATCAAGCAACATTAACACACATTGACCAATGTCATGCGGTGGTAAACCTATTCCACTGTCAGAGGTGGAGGTTCTCTAAATTGCTGAAATAAAATGACACAATGGTACATTGAATAAGTATTGGCAAAATTTAATTCACAATCCAAGTGTTTGCTTCATTTATAATTACATTATGGATAGGATTCTATGTGATAATTTTTCTGCCTTACTTCAAAGAATACACTTTAGGGTGAGCAAAAACTGCTGAAATATTGTAGTACAGTAATTCAGTAATTTACATTTACTGGGTGTTGTCTAATATTATATATTTGACTAACAGATTTTAAATATTATTATGCAGAGATTGGTATTTTGCCTCATAGTATACAAAGTTTTGAGAATTATTTTGCCATTTGTGTTTCAGTGCTTATTTAAACTTTGCCCTGTAATTTCAAATTTATGGTTGGTAAAATTTTAAAATTATAATTTTCTATTGTTATTTTACAACTAAAATCATTTGTTACATTCGAAGTTCTCTCATGGTTGATTTAAAGAAATTTGTTAAATTTTCTGTATAGTATGGCTTAGCAAATAACACTGCTTCTATCTTTTAGTGCCTCGTGAATAAGTCAATGCCGACAGTGACATTGAACCCAGTAAATACGGGACAAGAGCAAGCTACAGAATATCGTGATGTTCCAATTAGTTACAAGGGTGCAGAGCCATCATATATTGAGAAAGTAATGGTTTCATCTAATAACGAAGAAGACTTCTTAATTAAACTTTTGCTTAGACAAACAAGACGGCCTGAAATCGGTGACAAGTTCAGTAGTAGACATGGACAAAAGGGGGTAGTTGGTAAGATTACTTTTAGTTTTGGGCTTTTTATATTGTGGCATGTGCTATAAGATAATGCTTAATATAACTGCACTACTTACAAGAATATTTGAAAACAATATGTAATGGAACCAGTCATCTAGGTGGTGGTGGTGGTAAAAATAGGTATACAAATTATTTAGGTCTTTAGCATACATACTAAAACTATAAAAAATGAGTAGAGTAATATTAGTTGTGTTGATCAAATACTGAATTTTCTGGGGCCAGAGGTTTGATGTGATTTAATAGGAATATTTCATAATTATTCTGGTTGGACAGAGCACAGGAAGATCAAATAGGTGGATAGACATGTATGCCTTCTGTGTGTGCAAATCCAGTATGTTGAGTGTAAGAGGACTATGAATGATAGGGATGCTACTTCCTTAGCATGTAACTTATGGGGATTTGAGACAGATGGGAAGCATGTTTGTATAGCCAAGTGGTCAAGGTGTCCTCTGACCCAAAATGGAAAACGTGGATTTAAATCCCAGTCCTACACAAATTATCACTCATATTAATCAAAATTATATGTTAAGTAAAAATAGCTAAATGTGGCTGACGAATAATAATATGATCTATTTCATACAGCTACAATTGGAGTTTATATGAGAATAGATACGAGCTCATCGTAAAGATGATCACCAAGCCACAGACAGGCATGTAGGAAAGACATGCTTGTCTCTACCTCAGTGATCATCTTTACAGTGAGTTGCTACCAATACTCCTATCATTGACACTCCAGCCTGGACTTTCCATTATTAGATCTAAAATTGTACATTGTCCAGTGCCATACTATTAGACTTTTTCAGGTTTGCATCAATTTTGCATGTTTCCCTGAATAACATGCAATCATATTTGAATTCAAACACCCATTTTTTAAATGTTAACAATAAAGGTGACACACACACAAAACTTTATAATAAATTACTGAAGAACATTAAAGCAATAACATGCTTGCATAAATTTAAAACTGCTTTAAGTAACTTTCTGTCTGAAAAGTGCTATTATAGTGTGGATGAATTTTTTTCTGAAAAATAATTTGGGAAATGAAAAAGTGCAAATATGTATATAAGATTAAAAAAAAGTGAGTGTTTAAACTTAGAAATGTATGTGTATTCTAGAAAGTGCCATTAATGTGCTTTTTATGTATGGCTTAAATAATTTTATTGTTTTTTAAAATATACTATATACATTCTATGACTTGTTCTATATCATTATGTACTCCTGTACAATGTATGATTTTACAGGGCCAATAAATATACAATACAATACAACACACACACACACACACACACACACACACACACACACACACACACACACAAACAAACAAACAAGTAATCTTCATACCAAGTTGATTACTAATTATATTGCATAATAAGACAAATTAAATACCATTTACAACTTCCTGGTAGATTAAAACTTTGTGCTGAAAAAGCCTTAACTAAGGACCTTCGCCTTTTATGTGGCAAGTGCTCTACAAAGTGAGCTATTCAAGCACACCCACAACCTATCCTCACAGCTTTACTTCTGTCAATACCTCAATCTCCTTCCAAGCTTCACAAAAGTCATCCTGCAAATCTTGTAGGTCTGGCACTCCTGGGAGAACAGATACTGCAGAGATATGGCTTAGCTACAGCCTGAAAAATGTTTCCAGAATGAAATTTCCACTCTGCAATGGAATGTGCACTGATATGAAACATTTCTTTTCAGACTTGGGACCGTTGCCTTTCATGGGCAAGTGCTCTGACAACTTAGTTACCCTAGCATGACTCACATGATAGGAAAGGCAGGTGTCCTGCATTCACGTCTTGGCCTGCTAAGCAATTTTAATCTGCCAGGAGGAGTCATAAGCACATTCACACTTTGCTGCAGATTGAAAATTTAATTCTGGAAAATTTTATTTACATTGACACACTCTGTATTTGAGTTCAACAAATTTTCAGTTTTGTCCTTCATATCTAAATTGTAACTCATAAAACTGTTGTTTTAATGGTTACCAAATGTAAACATAGATTGGAAACTTTGTGATTATTGAACCCAACTGTTGTACCATACTATTTTGACTTCAGAGTTTCTGTGAATAACAATGCTGTGTTGTTAATTTTTGCAGGTCTCATAGTGGAACAAGAAGACATGCCATTTAATGATCAAGGTATCTGTCCAGATATGATCATGAATCCTCATGGGTTTCCGTCTCGAATGACAGTGGGAAAACTGATTGAACTTTTAGCTGGAAAGGCTGGTTTAATGCAAGGAAAATTTCATTATGGAACAGGTAATAATACTCAAAGTAGTTCTAAAGTTTCAAGTTGTTTGACAATATTACTTGTAAAGTGTGAGTTCAGCATGGAGTTTTTGTAATGGCATACTTTGATCAATATGATAATTTCCCAACTTAATTTTATTGCAATCATTCCTCAGAATGATATTTTGAATAAGTTCTTTTTATAAGCTACAGTTCTACAACTGCAGTAACGCTACTTACTACTGTAGGGTACTCAGTACTTAGAAGCTATAATTTATAAATTTTCTCAAGATTTGTTGCATTAAACAATAATGAATCCATTAAGATGTTGTTATTTACAATGCGGGGACATTGTTGGTGTCAGCACATTGGACACTAAGGTTATAGCAGAGTCCCACAGATCAATAAAGTGCTACCTTGTACACCTTGCCAATCAAATCAGTGTTATACCGAAGTTAATAAATATTGTTGAAATGAGATAGAATGGCTGGCCAGTACTTACCATTGTGCTGTACCGCCGATAGTAACACAAAATGAAAAAACAGAAAAAAAGGGACAAAGGGACAAGCTTTCGGAACAGAGTTCCTTCGTCAGGTGGGAGAGAAGGGAAGAATAAAGGATGGGAATAGAAGGGAAAGGTGGTTCACGACCTAGGTCATGAAGGTGGTGTTTCGGAAGTGTGGGCGTCAGAGATACTGCATGTATGTACTGAGCCAAGCCAGAGAGGATAAATATAACTAAAAAGGAAAGATCAAGTAGTAAAGAGAAGAGAAGAGAGTGAAATTAATGATGCTGAGGGGTGTAGGAGGGGCCGGGGGGGGGGGGGTGTCTAAAACGTTTTTCATAAACAGGGAAATATGGATGGATACACACACACACACACACACACACACACACACACACACACACACACACACACACACGGAGAGAGATAGAGAGAATGACAGAGAGAGCGAGAGGGCGGTAGAGAGAGAGAGAGAGGGGGGGGGGGGTAAGGAACGGATAATGAATAGGTGAGCTGAGGATGGAGGAAGGGGAGGGGTTAGCGTAGATTTAGGCCAGGGGGGTGGCGGGAGGAGAGGATATGTTGGAGGGCAAGTTCCCACCTCCGTAGCTCTGAGGGACTGGTGTTGGTTGGTACTATCCAAATGGCACGTGTGGTGTAACACGTGCCCAGGTCCCTGGAGTTATGCTGGAGGGCATGTTCTGCCACGGGATATTGGGTGTCCCCCAGGCGAACAGTTCGTCTATGCCCATTCATCCGCTCAGCCAATTTGTTGGTAGTCATACCAACATAAAAGGCTGAACAGTGGACACATGTCAGCTGGTATATGACATGCGTTGTCTCACATGTGGCCCTGCCTTGAATTGGGTAGGTTTTTCCTGTGGTGGGGCTGGAGTATGTGGTAGTGGGAGGATGCATTGGACAGGTTTTGCAGCGGGATCGGTTGCAGGGGTAGGAACCATTAGGTAGGGAGGGTGGTTTTGGGATGTTGTAAGGTTGGACAAGGATGTTGCGGAGGTTGGGAGGACGGCGGAAGGCTACTCTGGGTGGTGTGGGAAGAACAGTTTGGAGTGATGGTCTCATTTCAGGGCATGACTTGAGAAAGTCATAGCCCTGTTTGAGGAATTTGTTGAGGCATTCCAGGCCAGGATGGTACTGGGTGACTAAGGGAGTGCTTCTGGGTGGTCTGGGGTTAGGAACATTGTTTTTGGAGGGAGAGGAATGGACAGCTCGTGAGATCTGTTTGTGGACGAGGTCTGTAGGGTAGTTGCGGGAGAGGAAAGCATTGGATAGATTGTTGTTGTAGCTGGTGAGGGATTCGGAACTGGAACAGATACATTTCCCATGGATGCCCAGGCTGTAGGGAAGGGATCGTTTAATATGGAAGGGATGGCAGCTGTCAAAGTGGAGGTACTGTATTATGTTGGTATGACTACCAACAAATTGGCTGAGCGGATGAATGGGCATAGACGAACTGTTCGCCTGGGGGACACCCAATATCCTGTGGCAGAACATGCCCTCCAGCATAACTCCAGGGACCTGGGCACGTGTTACACCACACGTGCCATTTGGATAGTACCAACCAACACCAGTCCCTCAGAGCTACGGAGGTGGGAACTTGCCCTCCAACATATCCTCTCCTCCCGCCACCCCCCTGGCCTAAATCTACGCTAACCCCTCCCCTTCCTCCATCCTCAGCTCACCTATTCATTATCCGTTCCTTACCCCCCCCCCTCTCTCTCTCTCTACCGCCCTCTCGCTCTCTCTGTCATTCTCTCTATCTCTCTCCGTGTGTGTGTGTGTGTGTGTGTGTGTGTGTGTGTGTGTGTGTGTATCCATCCATATTTCCCTGTTTATGAAAAACGTTTTAGACACCCCCCCCCCGCCCCTCCTACACCCCTCAGCATCATTAATTTCACTCTCTTCTCTTCTCTTTACTACTTGATCTTTCCTTTTTAGTTATATTTATCCTCTCTGGCTTGGCTCAGTACATACATGCAGTATCTCTGACGCCCACACTTCCGAAACACCACCTTCATGACCTAGGTCGTGAACCACCTTTCCCTTCTATTCCCATCCTTTATTCTTCCCTTCTCTCCCACCTGACGAAGGAACTCTGTTCCGAAAGCTTGTCCCTTTGTCCCTTTTTTTCTGTTTTTTCATTTTGTGTTACTATCGGCGGTACAGCACAATGGTAAGTACTGGCCAGCCATTCTATCTCATTTCAACAATATTTATTATCTCTGAGGAGAATTTTCATCATTAATCGAATTATACCGAAGTTACTATATTTCGATATTTACCTAGGCGTTGGAAACTTGGGTAACAAAAAAAAGAGATATGAGCAGAATACAGACAGGGGAAATGAAATTCTTGCGAAGCAGAATAGGGGTAACAAGAAGAGACGGGTTGAGGAATGAGATCATCAGGGAAATAGTGAGAGAGAAACCCTTACAGGTTAGGAAAGAAAGATTAAGACTGCAGTGGTATGGCCATTCAAAGAGAATGGAGGAGAAGAGGATCCCCAGGACTATGCACGAAATAGAGGTGCAGAAGAAACGACCAAGAGGAAGACCAAGAGATCGATGGCTAAAAGGGGTGGAGGATTGTGTCAAGAAGAGAGGAGTGTCAGAGTGATAACAGAGGGATGATGGGAAGACAGGACAAAGTGGCAGGGCTTGTGTTCCAAAGAGATCCAGTCTGTGGCTGGGAACTGTGCAATATGATGGTGATTAATAATATTTATTATAGATTCTATTTGAGAACATTAAATAGAGTGTCATGTTTTGTAGTCCTGTATTTGGGGGCTAGATGGTTGAGAGAGTAAATTTTTAGAAGGTTCCACTATATGGCATTTCTGCAGCTCCCTGAATTTATAATTACTAATAAATAAGCAAATGTTTTTCTTAAATAGCACCTACATGGAAACTATATGACTTTTTCCTCTGAAACAAATGAAAAGAAACTACTTTCTTGCGAAAAATATTTCTCGCAATAGTTTATTTTCTGCCATCTAATACTGCCACTCATAAAGCACCTCGACGTACACCGTAAACTCTGTCTTTTATGTGACTGGTTAAAAAAAATGTAAACAATTAACATTCTTAATGTGCAGGAGATGATCGCCCATGGTACACAAAACAAATCAGGACACTATTGCAAAACAATGGAAAAGGCAAGCTAAATTTAAACGAACACAAAATCCCTAGGATTGGTGATCTTACATAGGAGCTCGAAATTTACAAAGGACGTCAGTGCGAGATGCCTACAGTACTTTTCACAATGAATCTCTTTCTTTAAATTTGACTGAAAACCCAAAGAGATCTTGGTCTTATGTTAAATATACTAGGGGAAAAAGACAGCCGCGTGGGAGTAGCCGAGCTCTCTGGAGCGCCAAGTTGCTGATTATGTGGCCTCCTGTGGCGGAGGTTTGAATCCTCCCTTGGGCATGGATGTTTGTGTCGTCTTTAGTATAAGTTAGTTTGTAAGTTTAGGAACTGATGACCCCCTCAGTAAAGTCCCTTAAGCTTTACAAACATTTGAACATTTTCCAAACCACAAACAATACCCTCACTGCGTTATAGTAATGGAGATATTACCGATGATAGCACTACTAAAGCAGAGTTACTAAACACAGCTTTTAAAAACTCATACACCAAAGAAGACAAAACCAATATTCCAGTTTCAAATTACAGACAGAGGCCAGAATGTTGAAGTAGGTATCCTCGGAGTAGTGAAGCAACATAAATCAATTACCAACCCCCCAGGGAACTCACGGTTCTTTCGTGAGTATGCGCGTGGTGAGCACGGGGCCCCGAGCTAATGAATTCTTCCTTCCTTCTTTACTTTCCGGTCTGCATTTCCTTTCCCCCTCCCCTCCTTTCCTATCCTCACTCCTTCCCCTCCCCACTAGGGGACCGATAACCTCAGTAGTTTAGTCCCCCTATCCCAACCAAACAACCCAACCCTCACTTAACAAGAACAAGTCTTCTGGTCCAGACTGTATACCCATTAGATTTCTATTCGATTATGCTGAAGCAATAGCTCCTTACTTAACAGCCATATGTAACTGCTCGCTCAAAGAAGGATCTGCACCAAAAGACTGAAAAGTTGCACAGGTCACACCTATATTTAAGAAAGACAGTAGGAGTAACCCTCGAAACTACAGGCCTATTTCATTGACGTCAATTTGCAACAGGGTTTTGGAACATATCCTGAATTCAAATATTATGAATTATCTCGAACAGAATGATATATTGACTCAAGGTCAACACAGATTTAGAAAATATAATTCATGCGAAACACAACCAGCTTTTTACTCTCATGAAGTGATGAGTGCTATCAACATGAGTTCTCAAATTGATTCCGTATATCTTGATTTTCATAAGGCTTTTGACACTGTGCCTCATAAATGGCTTTTAATCAGATTGTGTGGTTATATCACCCCAAATTTGCAACTGGATAGGGGATTTTCTGACAGAGAGGTCACAGGTCATAGTAATCGATGGTAAGGCATCGACTAAAACAGAGGTGATATCGAGCATTCCACAGGGAAGTGTTATTGGTCCTCTGCTGTTCCTTATTTACATAAATGATTTGGGAGAAAATCTAAGCAGATCTCTTTAGGTTGTTTGCAGATGACACTGTCATTTACCGTCTAGTAAAATCATCTGAAGATAAAAACCAACTCCTGAACGATCTAAATAAGCTATCACTATGGTGTAAAAATTGGCAATTGACTCTAAATAATGAGAAGTGTGAAGTTGTCCACATGAGTACGAAAAGAAATCCGTTAAACTTTGTTTACATGATAAATCATTCAAAATTGAAGGCCGTAAACTCCACAAAATATCTAGAAATTACTATTACTTCAGACTTAAACTGGAAAGAACATCTAGATAATGTTGTGGGAAAGGCGAACCAGAGACTGTGTTTTATTGGCAGAACCCTTAAAAGATGCAACAGATGCAGTGTGGGATCCTTATCAGGTGTGTTTCATGGAGGACATCAAAAGAGTCCAAAGAAGGGCAGCTCATTTTGTATTGTCACGATATAGGGAGACAGCGTTACGGAAATGATACAGGATCTGGAATGGGAATCATTACAACAACAGCACTTATCACTGTGGCGTGGGCTACTTACGAAACTCCAATCGCTAACATTTTCCTCCAAATGCGAAAATATATTGTTGCCTGCCACTTACATAGATCATCGGAATAAAATACAAGAAATCAGAGCTCGAACAGAGAGATTCAGTTGTTCTTTTTTCCCGTGCGCTGTTCGGGAGTGGAATGGTAGATAAATAGTATAAAAGAGGTTCGATGAACCCTCTGCCAGGCACTTAAGTGTGATTTGCAGAGTATCCCACGTAGATGAAGAATACAACATGCTTCCTCAAATTGACACATACATTTTGCTTCACATACAATTCAGTATCTCCACAGTGAGATGTTCAAATGCATTGTGAATGAGTGTCTTAAAGTCCTGCAGAAATGTAAACATGGTTTGATACACCAGACCATTTACAAACAGTCTATCTGGAAACTATTCATACAGAAATTGATGGACATTTAGGGAGCAGTGGAGTGATGCCCTATCCTGCTGGAATATGACATTGGAGCCACGGTGGAGTAGCCGAGCGATCTTGAAGCATCTCACTGCAGAC
The DNA here is from genome assembly GCA_026315105.1 of Locusta migratoria. NCBI lineage: Eukaryota > Metazoa > Arthropoda > Insecta > Orthoptera > Acrididae > Locusta > Locusta migratoria. The sequence continues at coordinate 262,098,902 of CM048751.1, forward strand.
CGAGCAGTTGCTTGCCGTGAAGGTTCGAGTCCTCCCTGGGGCATATGTGTGTGTGTGTGTGTGTGTGTGTGTGTGTGTGTGTGTGTGTGTGTGTTGTCCTTAGGTTAGTTTACCTAGGTTTAAGTAGTTTGTAAGCTATGGACTGATGACCACACAGTTTGGTCCGATAGAATTACAAACATTTTATGACATTGGACATTATCTGTATGTATTAGGCCACACGTTGAGTTTTCTTCTGTGGAGCTACATTTTATTAAATTCAATTTTGCATCAAAATTGCATCACCTGTCAGGTAAGAAAAAAAAAAAAAAAAAAAAAAAAAAAGAACGAAACTTTTTTAGCATACATAGAAAACCATTTGTTAGTATCCGGTATAGTTTTATACTTTTTAATGTTTTAAGCTTTAACGATAATTTGTGGACACCCTGTATATTAATTCTTCATACTCGTCTTTCAGTTCAGTTGAGAACTTAACACCTGACAGTGGAATAGTCTGTCAAATTTTTTCATGGTTTCATAGCCACAAATTGTGCTCCATGTATTTTTTGACCAAATGAACAGTGATCCTTTCTGTTGATAATTTTTTTTCTTTTTTCCATGAAATTTTTCACTTAGTTATAATATACTTTCATAGCAAATTTGCAATATGAAGTACCCACCGTTTATAGGACTGTATTATAGGTCTTGAGAAATCTCGTCTTTTGCTTGTCATCTCATGTATTTTTAAAAACTTGCTTGAGTGCCACATTTTGTGTACAAACATCCATGGTAAACTATCTTTATACAATGAATAGATAGTGAGGTAAATAGAGCTTACACCACAATTCTCCCATTCTGGATAAAGTAGTAAACTGCCACACCACAATACAAAATGAAATATGATGCTCCACAGGGTACTTCTGCCAGGGTCACAGTCGGAATTTTTCGGGAGGGGATGAGACAGTAAAAAGCATCTGTAAATTATGACATGTACTCTAACTTGCAAAGCATTACAAAATAATTTCAGGGGGAGGGAGGGGGTATTGATTCCCTTCCTCCCCTCCCCCTTGGCTACAGCCCTGACTTCTGCAAATGACCAAGCAAAGCTGAGACAGGCCAAGTGAAATTTGGTGCACTGTGGCTGGCCTCTGTCCTAAACCATGTGTTGCATATGCCATTTTAACCCTTTCACTGCTATACCCATTTTTATATCAGCAGCATTTGTTACTTCATGCACAAGGATTATGTGTTAATTTGAATTCATAAGGTTCAAAATATTAGTGTCTAGTTTAACACATTGACTGCCATGAATCAGTATGCAGCAGACCTGTCTGCTGTAGTCACTGGTGCTGATGTGACAGACAAACGTTAAAATATATTTTTAACCTATGGTGACATTGCAGTGTGTTATTTACAAAATAATCAGTCAAGAGCTTGACTGTTCATCTTTTGGTTTTAATTTTCAGCATTTGGAGGTTCTAAAGTGTCAGACGTGTGTGAAGAGCTTGCCAAATATGGTTTCAATTATCTTGGGAAAGATTTCTTCTATTCAGGCATTACTGGAGAACCTCTGCAAGCATATATATATTCTGGGCCGGTAAGTTCATTAGCTCATATTTTAGTGTGTGTTTGAGAGAGAGAGAGAGAGAGAGAGTGCGTGTGCGATATTAAGTTCACATAGGGTACTTATTTTAACCCACCCCGTACACAAAGGACTAGATATAACTCCGTATGGAGAAAAGAAACAGGTTACGATCCTGTGACCTCCGAGCCCCGGATATGTGGTGAACATCCACCATGCATGAAACATGCAGTTAAGGTATTGTTGAACAATGAGAGCAAGTTAGGGAAGAGCTCCATCCTTCTGGTACAAATTGACATTTAGATTTTTATTACATTTCCAATTGTTGTATGCTTTGCAAAAAAGAATGGCCAAGATTGGGTCATCCTTAGCTAATCATTTAATTTTTTAATACAACAGAAGCAATAATTCACTAAACAGTGTGTGAAATTTAGCCTCAATGAACAGAGATTGTTGGTTAACATGTTTAAATTTTCCATGGCTTATAAAAGGTCACTAAAGGCAGGTGGCATAATCTTCTTCCTTCAGATTAAAAGCCACAGAGGAGTGGCCAAGTGCTCTAAGGCACCTTGCTACGGAGTGTGCTGAAGTTAGTGTAAGTAGTTTATAAGCCTAGGGACTGATAACTGCAGCAGTTAAGTCCCTTAGATTTACAAACATTTGAACATTTTTGCAGAGTGAAATGAAGAATACACCTGACAGTGGATCATAGAATGTTTAACTCTTCAACTCGGCCGAAGGATGGACCAAGTGAGGTAGCACAATGGTAACACACTGGACTTGGATTTGGCAGATAAGCAATTTAAACTTGTCTGGGGCCATCCTAATTTACAGTTTCATTGCTTTTCCTAAATCCTTTTTAAAGGACACTGCGAATTTCCTTCCCTGGATTCACAGCAATCAATCAATCATGCTCTGTTTATAATACGATCACAATGTCAATGTGAGTTTCCAAAGTATATTCTTGGGCTCCTGTCAGTGGCTTCCTCATTGCTACATATTGTGCCATTAGATGCTGACGGTCATCTAGGACACTCCTCATTAAGCTGATTTTCTCTTTGTCTACGAATTTGTTGACAATAAGCCTGATATTGATATTGGTTCTCATTTGTGGCTCTCTTTCAGTAAAGCTCATTTATGTCTTCAAATGTTTTACCACTAAGTTTCTAGAAAATGGTGAACATTATTTTTCTGCAAAGTCCTGTGAAAAAAGACTTGATTACAACATTAATGCCTTCATTTTCACATACAATTTAATTAATTTTTTGTTGAACTCTCACTTACTTTTGTTACAGATTTCATGTAATTAATTCTTCCATATTGTCGCGTCCCCTTTCTTAGCCTTTTAGTACAATACTTAATAATTTTGCACGAATTCTTTGTATACCTTCCTAAAGTAATTTTATCTTTTGGCTGTATATCTAATTCTTTGATGCACATTTTGTAAAATCTTTGACATAACATAGTAATCTTTGTACCTGTTGATGCCATATCACCTGAAAACTAGTTTGTATAAATCAATAATTATTGTAGAATATTACAACCCAGTGTTGTGTTTGTTTTAGCTTTCATTTAAAATAAATTGTCACATTTGGAACATCGTATATTTTTGCAGCAAGAAAACCTTAGTGTTAATTATTGTTACTATTTGCATCAAGTCACATGTAAAGGAGCCTTTAGCTTATAAAGATTTGCTTAATATAGAAATGTTGATTCTTTCTCTCTCCCCTTCAGTTTTTGTCTAACCGTTGCGAAGCATGGGCATATAAGCTAGTAGGGAGATATAAGATTTTGAACATCATTCTAAGTTAGATTTCTAAGACGAGATACAGGAAAGGTAGGCAATGACGAAGAGGGGAGATATACACATACTTTTTTTATTGTAACCAAGACTCCAAATACCAATTTTTGTAGTTCAGGCTGCAAAACTAGCTTAATAGCAGCATTTTACAAAAATCCTTTCATCCCCTAATTCACCCCCATAAAGTCTGATTTTCAGAGAAAGCTGAAACACGCCTTTTTAAAATTCTAACCAAGAACCCGTATAGCAATTTATGTATGCCTAGCATCAAAATTGACTGGATAACAGTATATTTTCAAAAGACTTTTCATCTCCTATTTCACCCACTTACGGACGGAATATCGAGAAATCGCTTCTTCAATGTTACCAACAATGTACGATGAACACCCTTTGCAAATTTCAATTTTTTGTCATCAGTGGTTTTGGCTGGGCAATGATGAATCATTCATTTAATCTGTCAGTCAGTCACTTGGAACATTGTCTTTTATTTGTAGATATTATGTGTTGCGAGCTGTTGTGATTTCTCTCGGAGGTGGTATATGCAGTGTTTCCTGTTATGTACTAAGTATTATCAAGTGGAGTGCAGCAGAGTTGCTTAGAAAGACACTTACTAAGTAGGACGACAGGGAGGACGATCATGCTGCTAAACGAATTGCTGTACAATGACTGCATATACCCCTGAGTGCCAAATAATAGCCTCCCATAGTGCAAACAAATGTTAGGGATATGGACACACAGATATAATTTCGTCATTCTTACAGTTTTGAGGCAATGATTAAATTTATCTCCAGGCAGCGGCGTAGCTTGCCAATGTTGGCAACGGAACAGCCCTTCAACCAGAGTGATAATTAATTTATTGACAGTGGTTCGTACAGGAACGTATTAACGTCAGAGCAGAACTGCATAAATGGTTATTTTATGGTAAAAAAAGATTCATTCAAAATATTCATTCTGATTAGGATCTCCTTTGAATTACCACTGCATTATAGAGAACAACATTTCCAAGTAACGCTCAGGAACCAGATGCTTTATAATATTGTTTGCAATTGAAGTAGCCCAGCCTCATATATATATAAATAAAAATAGAAAAGAGATGACTTACCAAAAGGAGCGGCTCGTCGAGAGAAACAAATAAAATCACACACAAACACACATACAAGCTTTCGCCACCACTGGCAGCTTCTTCAGGAAAAAGAGGAAAAAAGGGGAGGAAAAGGGAAGGATAATAGCAACAAATAAACACACAGACACACACACACACACACACACACACACACACACACACACACACACACACACAAAAATGCTAGCTTTCGCAGCCTAGCTGCTTCATCAGGCAGAAGGGAGGAGAGGAAAAAGGAAATGATGAGGGTTTTAAGGAAGGGGGTAAGGAGCCATTCCAATCCCGGGACAGGAAAGACTTACCTTGGGGGAAAAAATGGAGGGTAAATAAATGCACACACACCCACACATTTACACAGACACAAGTACACTTAGGCAGACATACTGTAGAACTGTAGAAATAAATAAATAAATCCACCTTCTACCTACTCCCCAAGATCCACAAACCCAATCATCCCGGCCGCCCCATTGTGGCCGGTTACCAAGCCCCTACTGAACGAATCTCTGCCTACATAGACCAACACCTTCAACCCATCATGTGCAGTCTCCCATCCTTCATCAAAGATACCAACCACTTCCTCGATCGCCTGAAATCCTTGCCTAGCCAGTTACCTCCAGATACCATCCTTGTAACCATTGATGCCACTTCCTTGTACACAAACATCCCACATGCCCAGGGCCTTGCTGCGATGGAGTATTTCCTTTCACGCCGACCACCCAATTCCCTACCTAAAACCTCTTTCCTTAATACCCTAGCCAGCTTAGACGCTTAGAGGAAGCCTTCCTGGATACCCAAGCCTGTCAACCCAAAGTTTGGTATAGATTCATTGACGACATCTTTATGATTTGGACTCACAGTGAAGAAGAACTCCAGAATTTCCTCTACAACATCAACTCCTTTGGTCCCATCAAATTCACCTGGTCCTATTCCAAATCCCATGCCACTTTCCTTGATGTCGACCTCCATCTGTCCAACGGCCAACTTCACACATCCGTCCACATCAAACCAACCAACAAACAACAGTACCTACACTATGACAGCTGCCATCCATTCCACATCAAACGTTCCCTTCCCTACAGCTTAGGTCTTCGTGGCAAACGAGTCTGCTCCAGTCCCGAATCCCTGAACCAGTACACCAACAACCTAATATCAGCTTTCACATCCCGCGGCTATCCTCCTGATCTGGTACAGAAACAAATTTCCAGAGCCACTTCCTCATCCCCCCAAATTCAGAACCTTCCACAGAAGAACCCCAGAAGTGCCCCTCTTGTCACCGGATACTTTCCGGGACTGGAGCGGACTCTGAATGTGGCTCTCCAGCAAGGATACGACTTCCTTAAATCCTGCCCCGAAATGAGATCCATCCTTCATGACATCCTTCCCACTCCACCAAGAGTGTCTTTCCGCCGCCCACCTAACCTCCGTAACCTCCTAGTCCATCCATATGAAATCCCCAAACCACCTTTCCTACCCTCTGGCTCCTACCCTTGTAACCGCCCCCGTTGTAAAACCTGCCCTATGCACCCTTCCACCACCACTTACTCCAGTCCCGTAACCCGGAGGGTGTACACGATCAAGGGCAGAGCCACTTGCGATAGCACCCACGTGATCTACCAACTGACATGCCTGCACTGTGAAGCGTTCTATGTGGGAATGACCAGCAACAAACTGTCCATTCGCATGAACGGTCACAGGCAGACAGTGTTTGTTGGTAATGAGGATCACCCTGTGGCTAAACATGCCTTGGTGCACGGCCAGCACATCTTGGCACAGTGTTACACCGTCCGGGTTATCTGGATACTTCCCACCAACACCAATCTTTCAGAACTCCGGAGATGGGAACTTGCCCTTCAACACATTCTCTCTTCCCGTTGCCCGCCTGGTCTCAACCTCCGCTAAATTCTCTTTCCCGCCCGCCATCTTTAACATCTTTGCCTCGGTTCTGTGGACAGACCCTCTGCCTGAAGTGGCATCTCTGTCCAACTTCTTTGGTTTCTACAAATGTCTGCCTAAGTGTGTTTGGATGTGGATATGTGTGAGTGTGTGTGTATTTGTTTACCTTCCTTTTTGTCCCCTAAGGTAAGTCCTTCCACTCCTGGGATTGGAATGGCTCCTTTTCCACTTCCCGTATCCTTCCCTTTCTCCTCTCCTTCCTCCCTCTTTTTCCCGAAGAAGCCACCACTGGTGGCGATAGCTCGAATGGTTGTGTGTTTTTGTGTGTGTTCCTATCGACGAGCCTGTACTTTAGGTAAGTCAAAAATCTTTATTTTATAATATATATATATATATATATATATTGAAATTGATGAAACGAAAATTACAGAGGGAAACTTTCCCGGTGGGATAAACAAAAATAAAAATAGAAAAGAGATGACTTGCCAAAAGGACCGGCTCGTCGATAGAAACAAATAAAATAAATAAAATCACACACACACACATACAAGCTTTCGCCACCACTGGCAGCTTCTTCAGGAAAAAGAGGAAAAAAGGGGAGGAAAAAGGAAAGGATATGGGTTTTAAGGAAGTGGAAAAGGAGTCATTCCAAACCCAGGAGTGGAAGGACTTACCTTAGGGGAAAAAAAGGAAGGTAAACAAATACACACACACTCAGACATATCGAAACGCAAACACACCTAGACAAACATTTGTAAAAAACAAAGGGGGAAAAGGTCTCTCTCTCTCTCTCTCTCTCTCTCTCTCTCTCTCTCTCTCTCTCTCTCTCTCTCTCTCTCTCTCTCTCTCTCTCTCTCTCTCTCTCTGTGTGTGTGTGTGTGTGTGTGTGTGTGTGTGTGTGTTTGATTTAATACCTTTTGTTTTCATGGCTGCATGTGTGTGACATTTGTGTCTCTGTCAATCATACTTCACAGTCTCAAACACTGGAACAGTATTCCAAAATAGATCATACCATCGGCTTTACTAAACCCTTAAATGCTTGGAGAGAAAATGTTTAGCCAGTACATTTATTTCTGAATGGGTGAATTATTTAAGGGAAATTTAATTCTTAAGTTACTAAGTTGTAATTTTCTTATTGAATATTATTCCTAGTTTCTTCAGTCCCCATCAGAGGCTGGGCCTGCTGCAATCATTGCATAGCACTTTGCATTGGCATGACAACAAACCAGCTGTCCATCAGGATGGATGGCCACTGTCAAACTGTGGCAAAAAGTAAGATGGATCACCCTGTGGCACAGCATGGGGCTGAGCACAGACAGGACTTTATTTCAATGGTTGCTTTACCCCGGGCCATCTGGATCTCCTCAGCCACCACCAGATCTTTTAAACTGCACAGACCAGCTCTTCTGAATGGCACAAATTGGAGTTGTCCCTTTAACACAATCTACTGTACTGCAAACAGCTGGCCTCAACCTAATTTATCATCCCTACACCCGATGCCTAACATTCCTTCCTCCCCCTACCAAATTCACTATCCTGTATCCCTCTAATTCATGTCTGTCTTCCATCCGTGTGTTGCATCTTATTTTATCTATACATTAAAAAAAAAATATTTCAATATCCCTGTGATTAATTACTTATTATTTATTTTAATTTTAATTATGTTTATCACTTTAAATTCCCCTCTCTCTCTTCTCACATACCTCTACTCTCCTGACACTTCCCTTAACTGCATTACATGTTGCAGCTCACTTTCCCACCTATCACATTCTTTATAATCGATTATGCAATGTCGAATGTTCCATTACCATCCTTTCCCAGCACTCTTCACTTCCCTGCAATCTCTCCTTATTCACTAACAAGATGTTTGCTGCAGTGGAGGGACCAGAGAATGTGGTCGTGTGCAGTTATATTTGAATGATGATGTGTTTCTTTTTCTGATGAAGGCCGTGGCCAAAAATTTAAGTTGTGTGAATGTAATTGTCTACTTTACATGCCTGTCAGAGGCTCTACAATCATCTTTACAGTAATATTGCAATTGAGTATTAAGGACAGTTTACAAGTCACCGCAAAGATGTGACAACAAGCTACGACAGGCACATAATAAAGACACACACATACAACACTTCAGCTGTCGGCCATGACCTTCTTCAGAAAATAGAACATTCACACAGGCACAAAACACAGTTACACAAACGTCATCTCCAGCTGTTGCACTCCGATTTGAAGTGCGGCATCCAGAGGTGAAGGTTGTAGTACTGTGTTGTGTACCTGTGTGATTGTGTGAATGTTCTATTTTCTGAAGAAGGCCATGGCCGATAGCTGAAGTATTGTGTGTGTTATGTACCTATTGCAGAACATCATCATGTCTTTGCAGTGAGTTGTAAATTGTGCTTATTAGTATATTGTTAATTCCAACCTGGACATTCCATTATAATATTACAGTTTGTTTGGTAAACCTTAAAAGCCTAGTTGCTGAAAAACGCAGAGGAGAAATGACGAACAGATTAGGTTTATTCTTTATCCTCCTAATATACCTATTTGTTAAAAAAAAAACCTCGTCCTTTCTCTGTGTGTTATAGCTTTTTAAAATATACATTATGCCTACTTTGACACTTCATTTTTACTTCTATCTTGGAAAGCTAAGGAGTTATTTAAGGTTAGAGTGGATAAAATATGCTATTCAAGTTAGCTTCAGCAAGAATCTTTGCAATTACTTGCTAACACACACTGTATATTACTGCTCTTTCTGACTGGAATAGTATTCATTTCAAATAACTTCAAGTAGACTAAATTCTGCAAACATACCAAAAGATACTAAAGGACGCAATATTGATTCCATGACCATATTAATTAAAATTGAATCTCCAAAAAAAAAAAAAAATGCCTAGAGCAGCAGAAGCAACAATCTCAACACTACTTCAAGGACACAAAAAATTTGGGAAGCAGAGTTATCTTGGGATAATAATTCTCAACAAAACATTTTAACCAGAGTTATCTCAGCATAATCAGTTTGGAGGTTAAAAATACAGAAGTCACTTTGGACATGTGCTAATTTTTTTTGCTTTAGAAAATGGATAGGAAAGATCATTTTTTCCAGGTATTTGAAAGCTCGGTTCACATAATTTTGACAACATCTAATAGTTATTTTATCCATTAATTCAGTACGTAACAAACCCGTAAACTGATTGAGCTATGATGCCATTCCTGTCAATCTGTTCACAATGGGCAGAACTGTGTGTTTCTGATAATTTATTCACAAAACCAATGTGCACCACATGTACAAGTAGACCTGGAAATCCTGAAAAAAGCAAAAACAACAGAGGGATGCAGAGCACAAGACTTGTATTTTTCTTCTACCTTCAGTGCTCAGATGCATGGATTTGTATGGATACAGTATAGTCACCCTTTACAGTCTAAAGTATCTCTCCAGGAATTTAGTACAACACATCCGTTCCAGTGTTAAAAAGGTGATATTGTGTTCACATGATACTTGCCTTGTGCATAGCAACATCTGCAGTCTTTACACATTCTACTATGTGCTCTTCATTTTTTACACATTTCCAGGTGTGTCAGAAAACATGTTACTGTGGTTTGTGATCCTCTGAGGCTACCGCCCTTGTCTGTTGTTGTTCCTATTGGTACTTTACAATATAGCACTGTAGCATTGTAGAGCAATGGGTAGGTGATTGTTTTTTCTTCCATCTTCCATAATAAGCGCGCGCAGCGCGCGCGCGCGCACTCACACACACACACACACACACACACACACACACACAAAATAGATAACAATTTCCCATAAAGACAATAGCTGAGCCATTGACAGGTACATAAAATAGATACTCACATGCACACAACTTAAATTTTTGGTCATGGCCTTTATCAGAAAAACACATATAGTCACATAATCACTCAGAAATAACTATGCACACACAACCACCATCTGTGGCCACTCCAGCACAAGCATCTTGAAAGTGATTGAGGTGGGGAGCAGAGGGGACGGTAGAAAGTAGGGTGTTACAGGAGTGGAATAAGAAGTGCCGTGTGGGTGGATTGGGCAGGTTTTGTATTGCGGTCTACCACAGAGATATGAATCCAGGTGGTTTGGAATGGGAATGACATAGGGATGGCCTAGGATGTTATGGAGTTGGGTGGGTGACAGAACTTCACTTTAGAAGGGGTGGGAAGGATCATGGGCAGGATATCTCTCATTTCAGGGCATGAGGACATATAATTGTTACAGTCTGAAGTGTTATTGGGTGAACAGATGGACACTCCTTTATGGCTGATTATTGGGGGTGAAGGGAGGACTGGTGGTGTGTGGGGATATGGTCAGGACAATAATGTTTGTCTGTTAAGGCCATCACTGCAAATTTGCCATCCAAACATGGCAAGGCTGAATGGGAGGGAGTTTCTGATGTGGAATGGATAACAGCTGTCAAAGTGCAGGTACTGTTGGTAATTAGTAGCTTTAATGTGGATGAGCCATCAGTGAGATGAAGATTAACATCCAGGAGCAAGAACCAAGAGAAACTGCTGGAAGGGAAGGAGTCGAATTTGTGAAGAAATGAAGATAGTGTGTCCTGACCTTGATCCCAAATCACAAAAATATCATCAATGAACCTGAATCAAACCAGGAATTTGGGGATGCTAAGAAGGTTTCCACAAGATGGGAAATTAATAGATTTGCTTAGGAGGGAGCCATACAGGTGCCCATTGCTGTGCCACAGATTTGATTGTATGCAGCCTCTGACAAGTTCAGTGAATAGTCCTGTATGAACTAAAGGTACCTTACTGTCTTTCAAAATAGTCACCTCTAATAACTATGCACTGCTGAGCAATGTATTACAGGCTCTGGAAACTGCACAAAGTCTTCCTTTGGTGTTCAAACATCTCGTTTTTGGATGTCAGGAATATCATAAAATCTCTTTCCTTTCAGTGTGGGTTTGAGTGGTTAAAGTACAGTTTTTGTGTATGTAACTGTTGCTCAATGTGTAGACATTAAGAGATGGCACAGTGAATCATGGGATGTGAAGGAAGCCAATTTGGAGTCACATTTGGTCAGCCAATAATATTGCTAGTAAATTTTGCGTCAGTTTTAAAATTTGTTCTGGTGTTTGTGTGCAGCATTTTTGGCAACATAATTGATATTTAATCTATTATCTAAACTACTACTAAATACATACTCCACAATCCACCCAGAGGGAAAAACGAATGCTTGTATGCCTCTGAACTGCCACTATGTCCTCCTTCAAACCGATCTTGTGGGGATCCAACCACTTGACAATTCTCAAGACAGGGTTGTACAAGCGTTTTATATGCGGTCTACTTTACAGACAAACCACACCTTCCCAAAATTCACCCAATAAACCAAAGTCAATCATTCACCTTCCCCATGACTGTCCTTATATGGTGGTTCCATTTAATATCCGTGTGCAATATTACACCTAGATATTTGGTGTGATTCCGTCAAGTAGCACACTACTAATGCTGTATTCGAACATCCCCCGGGGATTGTTTTTCTTACTCATCTGCATTACCTTACATTTTTGTACATTTAGCACTAGTTGCCACTCCTCAAACCACCTAGAAATTTGGTCCAAGTCATCCTGCATCCTACTATCATCATTCAATGACAATACCTTCCTGAACCAGCAGCAAACAGCAGCAGATTGCAACTCACTCTGTCCGTTGCAGACAACGTACTGGGTTCTATTATATAAGTAGTCTTCGAACCACTCACATATTTGTATTCTTATTCAATAAGCTCATACCTTTGTTAGCAGTCTGTAGTGTGGTACCGTGTCGGGCACCTTTTGAAAATTGAGAAATATGCAGTCTGCCTATTGCCCTTCATCCATAGCGTACTAGACGTCATGAGAGAAAAGGGCAAGCTGGGTTTCACATGGCCAATGCTCCCTAAAATCATGCTGATGCATGGATAGTAGCTTTTCCATCTCAATGAAATTTACATATTAGAACTGAGAAAATGTTTGAAATCTAACTGATTTTAATGATAAAGGTCTATAATTTTGTGGGTCTGATATTTTGCCTTTCTTATACATGGGAGTTACCTGTGCCTTTTTCCAGTCGCTTGGAACTTTGTACTGGATCAAAGATTCACCATAAATGCAAGCTAAGTAAGGGGCCATTGCTGCTGAGTATTCTTTGTAAAAACTGATTGGTATGTTATCTGGACTTGGGTACTTGTTTGTTTTAAACTCTCTCAGCTGCTTCTGTATACCCGTTATGCCTATTACTATGTCCTCCATTTGTGAGTTAGTACGACCATGAAGTGAAGGTATGTTTGCATGGTTCTTCTGAGTGAATGATTTCTTAAATGTTAAATTTAAAATTTTGGCCTTCATTTTGCTGTCTTCTATCACCACCCCAGAATGTCAATGAGTAACTGCATTACCGATTTTACATATGACCAGAATATTTTTGTGTTCTTTGCTAAGGTGTGACGGTGGTAGTTATTGTATGCTTCACACATTGCTCTTTTTGTAGACACGTGTCTTTGATTTGCTTGAACTTTTTTGAACCAAGAGTGCAACTGCTTCAGCTTTCTCAGCATTCAAATATTACTATTAAACCATGGTGTGTGTTTCCCATCCTTAATCCACTTTGTTGGCAGATATTTCTTCAGTGCTTTATTTACAATGCATTTGAATTTTTCCCGTAATTCCTCTACATCCACAGTACTGGAACTAAACAATGTACATTCATTTCTTAAGTGGGTACTAACAGATGCTTATCTGCTCTTTCTAGCACTAACACACTGTTAGGCCTCTTGACCAATTTATTAACTTTGATGGCTATTGTCCTGCCTCAGTGACATCATTGACAAGGTCTGGCTTGTTTGTAGCTATAATGTCCAAAATATGTCCATTGCTTGTGGGCTGATGATTTAGCTACTCAAAGCACTGTTCAGAAAATGTGCCCAACAACACTTCACAAGATTGCTTGTCTGTACCTCCTGTAGTGAAAGTATAGGTGTCCCTGCCTATCCAGGCAGGTTGAAGTCACCCGCAACTAATAATGTGTGGACTGGGTACCTTCGCTCTACTGATCGTAAACGTTCTTTGAATTACTCTACCACTATGATGGTGAAACTGGGAGGCTGGTAGAAACACCCAACTATTGTCTTGATTTCACCTGTACCTGTTTAGATTGTCTAGCTAACCTCACAGCCACTCGAGAGTCCGAGCTCAGTAGAAGGAATATTTTCATGGACTGTGATGAATACACCCTCTCCGATCATACCTTCTCTATCTTTATGATAGACTTCCTATTCTTCGCTAAATATTTCAGAGTTTCCAATGTCAGTATTTTTTCAGCCAACTCTGTCCAGATTATTATTCCAGTGTGGCAACTTACCTACAATGCAGCAGTTGTTTCAAATACTTCGAAAATTTCCTGCTAATATTTTGACTGTTGAAGAATCCTTCTTAATGTGACCTGATTTCACTGTCTGTAGTCTGTATATTGATAGACGAGTGTTCATTATAACTATCGCCTAACCTAAAAAATCCCCATGTGCACTCCACAAGTCCTCTGCTTCCTTTGTGTAGTGCACCCCTGATGGCTCCAATCCACTCTGGGAACAATGCTGCAAACTGAAAGCTCTGCTTGTATCCTATCCACAAGGCCAGCAGTTGTCACCAATTCTGCCAGTCGCCCATACAATCTGAGGGTGTCTTCAGAACCCAAGCAACATAAGTTATTAGTGCCGACATGAGCAACAACCTGTAGACAACTGCACCGTGTCTGCAAAATAGCCACTGGAAAGGCCACCTCCACATCTCGGTTGAGTCCCCTGAGACATACCAAGTACACATCAGAATTCTTTCCAGCTTTAGATGCTATCTGCCTAAGGGGGCTCCATAATGTGCCTAACATTACAGTTTCCAATCACTAAAAGACCCCTCCCCCGTGTGCCTGTTCAGACCCTGCAGAAGGACAGGCCACATGATCACTAACAGGGTGAAGGGGCAATGCCTCAAGGTTAGTTTTCCACATTTGCCCTTCGCCTTGAACGACGTGAACGCTGTACTCCCACTCATCCTGTGGTGAGTGTGTATCAACTGCGTCTGATACACGTGAAAGTGCTGTGGCAGCTGAGATCATGGGTGACCCACGTGACACCTGTCCAGACTACCCACTGCCACCACACCCCGATGCAGCAGGCTGACTGTTGACTGTGGCCAAAAGCACGTTCACCTGTTTGCTAACAGCAAACTCCTGCATCCGCACACAGCACAGAACACACACTATCAGTCCTACCATTGCTACTGAAATACCTGAACAGTGAAAACAAAGCTGCTAAATACTTCAACTCACTACTACACTAGTGCTTTACTAATGGCAGCTGGTAGTTGACTGAGCTGTGGTAAATGGGCCCTCCACTGTTCAAAACTCTTAAAACTGAAGCCAAATGTGCAAGAATAAAGCTCTTAAAAACAGAAGCACTAATGGAATTTAAGAAATTTACCAGTGATGAAAATGCATACAAATTAAATAAAGCTACTTAGAGCTCTGAACAATGCGACACTGGTGGCACTAATTGTGTTTCACGAGTTTTTACTATATATATGGTAGGTGTGATTGTGATGGAGTGATATATATAACAACTGACCATTGGCATGTAGTATTTACGAGCATTTTTTATTTACTCACAAGTATACTTACAAGCATAATTAATATGCTCACTGGACAAGGGTACAGAAACAACCTGTCAACCATAGAGCACAAATAGCATTAATTATTTATTTCATGGTGAATGCTCTTTCAAACCCACTGCCAAAGAATGAGGGGAATAATCTGTGCCCACCATGAAATAAATAATGCTGTTCCTGATCTATGTTCGACAGGTTCTTGATGTACCCTTGTCCAGTGAGCATATTAATTATGCTTGTAAGTACTATTTATTTACAAACCATAAGGACTGAGGCTATTACTTATTGGCTGCTCGAATGCGACTCCTGATTGGCTGCCTTAACCTCCCGTCATTCATCGCGCCGTTTCCAATATCTACACATCAAGCACCAGTGGCGGACACATAAACTGCACTGTAACATTTCAGTCGGGGTCCGGTGAGCATGATGAATGTTCAAGTTCCAGCTCTCTCTTTTATGCCAGGAACTGTTTGATGATATTGGTTGTGTCAATTATTGTGAACAAAATACCAAGAACCTTGTTGTGCATGCTGGGGCATAGCCTGCATAGACATTGCATGAAATGAGTTAAACTTTCAATGTACCTTGCAGCATTCAACATTGTTCCATCCGGTAGAAATTCCTTGTCACTTGACTATCAAAAAGGTGATTAGCATTATTTTGATAAGCGATTTTTCATCTCTGACTTTTTTCTGACAAAGTGACATTGGAGAAAGCCTTTCCGTGCTTTGCCGTTTCATTTCATGGTCATACCACGCACACACACACACACACACACACACACACACACACACACACACACACACACACACACCAGGTTTCAGCCTCAAGAAATTGGGTGTCACACTCGCCGTTTCAACAAAATCCTGTGAAGCCTCTAAACATACCTGCTTTTGATTGTCAGTCAAGTGATGTGGCACAAGACAATAACACATTTTCCTCTTCCCTAATTTCTGGTTAAGGATTTGTCACACTGATTCAGTTCATCCTATCTTGTGCACAGTTAATTGACAATTGTTCGTGATTAATGTCCTCACTTTCTCAATATTTTCATCACTGATAGAGGTCAGTCACTGTTTGTCTGCTAAGGGGATTGTCAGAAACACATTTTTGGCCTCCTCGAAAATGGGCTAACCATTTGTACACACACTTCGTGGACAGTGCTTGATCCCCATAAACACATATCAGCATTGCATGCATTTATTTAGGTGTCTTTGCAAGCTTGAAACAAAACTTTAAATTGAACCTACCTTCGTTGATTGTCTTGATCTCAGTTCAGTTCAGAACTTCGTTCAACTGGACTAACATGGAACAAACATGATGCTCAACTGATCTATGGTGGGGACTGTCAACACCGGCTGCCATTCAGGTACAGTATTGTGATTTGCCTGTTATGCCCAATCGTCACATGAGACTTCATTCATTGAACTTTGTCAGAGGTTGTACTTCTCCTTCAAAGGAAAGGTAATGGTTAGTAAAGATGTAATTGGCAATGGTTATAAGGAACGAGGTATTGGGCTTGGGAGTCTGAAGGACACTGAGAAAGGTAGTTTTTTGATAGCAGCAACACCATGGGAAGATGGGATATTGGTGTATAGGGAAGTTGCATCAACATTGAGAAGTAAGGATTCAGAAGGTAAAGGGTTGGGGAAGGTGGAGAGTCGTTGAAGGAAGCGCTTGGTATCTTCAATGTGGGAAGATAGGTTTCGAACAATTGGATGGAGGTATTGGTCAACAAGGGCCAAAATTCTTTCAGTTGGAGCACAGTTACCAGCCAGATGCAGCATCCAGGATTGTTAGGTTTATAGATTTTTGGGAGTTTGTAGGAGGTAGGTGTGCTAATTGTTGTTGAGGTGAGAAGGGATGTGGAATTGGGGGAGAGGTTCTGGGAAGGACCATAAGATTTTAGCAGAGATTGTAGGTCATATTGGACTTGGGATGGTGTCTTTCTGCCACAACTTGTAGGTGGAGGAATCAGACAGTTGATGGATGCCTTCTTGCACATAATTACTGTGATTCATCACTACAGTGGGGAAACTTTGTCTGCAGGGAGGATGATTAGGTTTGGATCTGTTTTGAGGTTGTGTAATGCTGTCCTTTCTTCTGCCAAAAGGTTGGGGAAAGATGATGGTGCCTAGAGGGTGACCAGAGGGTGGTTAGGTAGGGGTGAGAAAGGGTCACAGTTGGATGATGTTATGAATTGGGAGAAGGGATTCTCCATTGGTAGTTTAAAATGATGAATGTTTTATATTATCTACCTTCTGCATACTGAACATCCTTAGCTAAATTCATTGCTGTTCCTTGAATAATTGATATTTTGGAGCCAGGGAACTACACCACAAACAACAAAAAAACCTAGTGTTTCAAATTTGTTGGTGATGATCACTGTGCCCCACTGATGTAGTGATCAGTGTAACTGGCTAGTAAACAGGAGACCCAGGTTTGAATTCCGGCTGGACAAAAATTTACTTACCCATTGATTTATTTCAGGACTCAATGTGCAGCTAATGTCATAAATTCCTTTGTGTGTTGCTTGTCTTTTGCAGGTTTATTACCAAAAGCTTAAACATATGGTACAGGACAAAATGCATGCACGCTCACGTGGTCCAAGAGCAGTTTTGACTAGGCAGCCTACAGAAGGACGAAGTAGAGAAGGTGGTCTTCGCTTGGGGGAGATGGAACGGGATTGTCTCATTGGTTATGGTGCAAGGTATGTTTAAATGTGAAAGATCATGAAATACTTGAGGAGGAAGTTTGTTAATGTAAAAGTGACAAGGTATAAAATACGATTTATATTGTATGCCGAATCAGAAAAGAATTTAAGTGGTTGCGGTTATTAATATTATTTTGTTGATCTTGACAGAAATAGCATTCCATGTTTAATTTCAAATATGAAAAAAGTTTCATAATAAAAGGAAAGTGACAAATTTGTGTTTTGGACTAATTCTTTAGATTATTCAGCCAAAGAATGCAGGGTTATATAGTGATGTGGATGCCCTAATAATAGCATAAATCTGCTTAAATAGGAGAGCCATGCAAAATTTAAAATTTTCCTGGTGAACTGAATATTCAAACAGAGTTTGGATTTGCAGCCAGTCATTGTCGCATCCAGTACACTATATTTCAGCTGGACACCTGCCAGCCATCCTCAGGTGAGCCTCGGGGACTGAGGAAGATGTTCTCTGTTCCTCCCTATATAGTGCGCTAATAGTAATCTGTGCATGCGCAAAAATTGCAATGCCAGATGGAACACACTGCCCTGCTGTGGCACCCTCAATGGCAGACATGCAGAACTACATGTCTTCAGTACTGTTACTGGCTGTATCCATCGGAGTCTCCTGCCGTCTTTGTCTGGAGCAAATCTTCTAGATGACGGGATTCCAAGCATTGTCCAGCTGATAGCCGCTGTCTCGGTTTATCAAATTTTCTGCCATGCATATTTCCACCAATTCTTTTCTGATGGATTCCTAGAAAGATGTAGCTGTGGCTAGCATTGATGTTTTGTCATACTCCATCATATGTCCAGCGGAGATGCAATGTTCCGCCACTGCAGATTTGCTAGGTTGCAAAAGGCGGATGCACCGCTTATGTTCTCTTCAGTGTTCTTTGTCCAGTGTAAGCCATATCACACACACACTATTTTGTATATTCCTGCCTCATACAATAACAAATTATCATTCACTGATCCCAACAGGTCTGAAATTTTAGCTGGTGGGTGAAAAATTGCTATCACTTGTTAATTTTGAAGAATCCTTGCTATTTTAAAAGAAAGATTTTCAACAGAGGGAAGAAATGCTACTGACTTTGCTGACTTGTACGTAAAGCTTACACCATGTGGGCTTTACGTACAAGTTTCTTTAGGACACACTCATAGTTTGCAAGGGATGGTGGCAACTTGCAGGATTCAAATACAAATCTGAATGAATGGGCTTCCTATAAATTGAGTGTCCTAAGAGCAGTCACTCTTACTACGTCTAACCAAGACATTAAGAAACGGGAGACAACCATCTTTCTCTAACTCAATGGTGGTGAACTGAATGTTCTCATGCATGGCGTTAAAATGATGTTAAAACTCTGTTAACTTCTCTTCTCCATGAGACCACACTATGAAAATGACATCCACATACGTCGAAAGGCAGTTGGTTTAAGGACTGCTGATTTCAGTGCTTTCTCCTCAAAATCTTCCATAAAAAGGTTGGCCACCAAGGGAGACAAGGGTCTGCCCATGGCGACACCTTCAGTCTGTTCAAGATATTCTTCAATGAACATAAAATAAGTTGGGGAGAGAGCATAGCGAAACAAAGCAGTAATGTAAACTTGAAATTTATTACTATTAAGTGCCAAGCAGTTTGCAAGAGGATCTTGTGCAATCGTTCAGTACATTGAGTCACTTAGTAGGCCATACATCATATAAGCTATGAGGCAGCAATACAGTTAAATTGCCTTTATTGGCCTTCAACACCACTGTGTCCGGATCCTCTTGGAGATTTCTTAGTACAGCTCTTTCTGCAGATATTATATTACTGCACTGATGAGAGGCTTTTATAAGAGCATGGCAAGTTTCCCTTCTTATTTCTTCAAAGGTAGGCGACATACAGTTTCTTCCGCACCATTCACAAAACTTGTTAAAGGCAGTGCTGTGGGTATTGGTGCAAAATTAAGTCCTTTGTCTAAAACAGACATGTTGCTTCATCCAGATTCTTCTCCATGTAGTTGACAATGGAACTTCGAGAAGTTACAGCCTATGGTGGCGATTGTTGTGGCACCAGACGATCAAATTTTGATGTCTGCCGTGAACTTGCATCATTGTATACCCTATCACACTTTGCTGTAGTCACTCCATCTACCCACTGCCATGATAATGGAGAAAGATGTGCTGCGATCTTCAGATGTAGACGATAAAGTTCTTTAGAAATAGCATCCAACCTTAATCTTGTATTACAAATCCTTTCCTTCTCAATAGCAAGACTAGCCTTCTGTGTCATGTGCAGTGGCAGTCTTAATAATGAGCCATGTAATCTAAAGGAGAGTCTGCCCTTGTAAGAAAACAAAGAGTACACAATGATCAGCCAGAACATTTTACTATCTGCCTATGTAATCGTTGATATGCACACCTTCAGTATGGAAAACAGTTACAGCACGTCTTGGCATGAAAACAGGGTGGCCTTGGTAGGTCACTGGAGGGAGTTACCACCACATCTTCACACACAACTTGCTTAATTCCTTTAAAATCCAGGTAGGGACAAACGAACTCTGATGCCACGATTCAATCACATCCAAAATGTGTTCGACCAGATTCAGATCTGACAGTTGGGGGGGGGGGGGTTACATATCAATTTGCAACTCACCACTGTATTCCTTGACTACTCCAACACATTCCTGGCCTAGAGACATAGTTCATTATCTTGTTGAAAAGTACCACTACCTCTGCGTACATAATCATCAGGATTCGGTGCATGGCCTGCAAGCAGTGTACAATACTTCTTGGCCTTCATCCCAGAGCATAACTAGTTTCCACCGGCTTGTCTTTCCCTCTGCACAAGTGTCAAGGAGCTTTTTATCTGGAAAGTGACTGATTTACACCTTTCCAACATCGTGATTGATCAGATCATACAGTGACCTTCCACTGTGCTAATGTCCAGTGATGATGATGATGATGATGAAGTACCCATTTCAGTTGTTGTTGCCAATATTATGGTGCTGACATATGGGGCATCGGCTGCAGAAGCCCATCATTAGGAGTTATTCCCCTCCCCCCTCTGAAGTAAGCATTGTGCATACATTACACTAACCTGTTAGTAGTACATCTTCACAGCTGGGCTAGGCCATTCTTCAATGTGCTGTAGAACTTTTCCATTCCAGCACAGATATACCACTTTGCACTGCCACCAATTTCAGAAAAACCAAACAGACTGACCGTTTGTCATAAAGGAATTGGGGGGGGGGGGGGGCACTTAGTTAATGGTGATGAAGTGACCCGATCAACAAGAAATAAGTGCAGTCACATATTTTCGAACCTATGTACATTCGTGATAGAAGTTTCCTCAGAACGTGTTCATATCACTGATGATTCATAAAATGACTTTTGAATCAGCACACATGTCTTGCAAGAACTTAAGAACTTCTGAGTGCAGATAGATGAAAAATTTTCCCTGTATTAAGTGAAAAAATTAAGAATTAAAAAAAACTGTCCTCATTGTCAAGAAACTGCTAACATCTCAAGTTCAAGCATTCTCTGTATGATGAGACTACCCAAACGGAAATTCACAGAAGCTAATGGTATTGGCTTAGGGGCAGTTCCCGTACAATTTCATAAAGGTGCGGAAAAGATTATAGTTTGTGATTGTACAGCATTATATGAGATGAACTACTGTTTAATGTCAGTTGTTGCTGCATTAAATGTCATTGCTGCTCAACAGATGGAATATACTGCTGGAATCCATAAGCATCTTGAAGACTGACAAAATAATGATTTCTATCAATGTATAAGAGAAACTATGATCCAATAGCATGGAAACGGTTGCCCATCATTCTAGTTAATTTGTAGCAAGCAATCCTAAAGTATTTCCATGATGCTCTAACTTCTTATTATCTGGGATTCATATGTGTTGTTGTCTTCAGTCCGCAGACTGGTTTGATGCAGCTCTCCATGCTACCCTGTTCTCTGCAAGCCTCTTCATCTGAGAATAAGAACAGCTACCTACATCCTTTTGTGTCTGCTTACTGTACTCATCCCTCAGTCTCCCTCTAAGATTTTTACCCCACACACTTCCTACTAATGCTAGACGAAGATTCCTTGATAACTCAGAATGTGTCCCACCAACCTATCCCTTCTCTTAGTCAGGTAGTCAGGATATACCAGAAACTCCTTTTCTCCCCAATGCTGTTGAACACTACATTTGTCACTTGATCCACCCACATTAAAAAAGGGTAAAGCAGTCAACAATCCGAAGATTGGTTTGAACACCACAGTGCTTTACTAGGCATGGTCCTGTTTGGAGGTGGTATGCCATTGCCTTCCTCCGACCTTCGAACTGACTTACCCAGCCAGTTATAGGGGGACCTACAGTTTAACGTGGGTTCCGAACCACAGTGCTACTCGGTTTTTCTCACATGAGCAATACTGTCAGATATGAAAGAAGTGGAAAGTGACAGATAAAAATCCTAGGACCTGGCGGGGATCGAACCCACGACCTTTGGATTTGTAGTCTGGCACTCTACCACTGTGCAACCGATGCGCACTCCACCCACATTATCTTCATCATTTGTCTATAGCACCATCATTATCTTCATCATTTGTCTATAGCACCATATTTCAAAAGCTTCTATCATCTTTTTGTCTGAACTCCTTATCATCCATGTTTCACCACAATACATTCTACAATCCAAACAAATGCTTTCAGAAATGACTTCCTAACTTTTAAATCAAAACACTTTTATTCCCATAGCCATTTTGCATTTTATATCTTCCTTACTTTGGCCATAAGAAGTTATTTTGCTACCCAAATACCCAAACTCATCTATTACTTTTATTGCCTCATTACCTAATGTAATTCCTTCTGCATCACTTGTTTTTCTGACACTACATTCCATTACCCTGTTTTGCTCTTGTTAATTTTATCATTCACATTCCTTGCAAGACACTGTCTATTTCATTGAATTGCTCTTCTGGGTCCTTTGCTGTCTCTGGCAGAATAACTATGTCATTGGCAAACTGCAAAGTTTTTACTTCTTCTACCTGAACTTTATAATTTCTCTCCAAATCTCTCCTTGCATTCCCTCACAGCTTGTTCAATGTATAGATTGAACAATATTGGGGAAAAGGCTACAATCCTGTCTTACTCCCTTCCCAACCACTGTGTCCCTTTCATGCCCTTTGACTCTAATGACTGCTGTCTGATTGTTCTACAAGTTGGATATAACTTTTCACTGCCTATATTTTACCTCTGCTACATTCAGAATTTGAAAGTGTGTATTCCAGTCAGAACTGTCAAAAGATTTCTCTAGATTTACAAATGCTAAAAACATAGGTTTGCCTTTCTTTAACCTACCTTCTAAAATAAGTTGTAATGTGTGTATTGCCTACTGTGTTCCTACATTTCTCATAAATCCAAACTAAACTTTCCCAAGTGTAGATTACACCAATTTTTCCATTCATTTATAAATAATTTGTGTTAGTACTTTGCATCCATGACTTACTAAACTAATAGATCTGTAATTTTCACATTTCTCCTCAATTGCTCTCTTATGAATTTTATTGTAACCTCTTAACTTAATCATATAAAGTCTGACATAAATGGTCTGCGTCAGCCGTTAAATACAGAACTGAACATAACAACTTAACAGTTTGGCATTCACAACACAACTGCCTGCACGACTCCATGCAACATCCGCATTCGTTCGTAAAGGGCGCGCTGCTTGTCTCTAGTCTCGCATGCCTCTGGTGGCAGGCACTGCAGGTATATAGTTGGCACGCTCGAGTAAAATTATGCGGCGCGCACTATGCTATAGCACATCTCCCTCTTCTGCAGAGAAAAACTAAATTCTTACACATGACACATTCATGTCTTCCTCCTGGCCAAAGCGTCGAGTCAGAACCAAGGAGTACGGGTGTGCAGAATGAGAGTGCTGTACAACAGAGTGAGCCCTGCCTTTTGGTGGCCAGTGAGATATGACCAGAGAAGGTGGGTCGTAGTCCACGGCACTGTCGTCACTCTCGCCTGGTGGCGTAGGCGGCGTAACGGCGAGCAGCCATGGTGTTGGAGGTGGCAGAAGTGGTGACGGTGGCAATGGATGCGAAGCCAATACCAAGGGAGGGGCTGACGCAGGCCAAATTCTACATGGGGCTGGACCCCACACCGCGGACGCCGTGGAGTGTCGGCCGGGAGGAGGCTGGGTGTGGTACTCGGCCTTGTCAGGTGACGGGCGAACCCGCGAGTTTGTCGAGACGTCCTCCCACACCCGACCTGCCACCCTAGGATGCAGTTGATCCACATGTCAAGATGTGAGGCCATCCTCCGTGTGGACCTCACAGACATGGCGGCCAGCACAGTGTGTGACAACCACTGGGATTCATTTGGGGCGGCGGCTGAACCTGCGGGCTCACACCACAGTGCCTGGACGGAAATGGGCTGGCGGCGCAGAGCAGAGGTGGCAGGGGCCGAAACAGGTGAAGCAGTGTCTGAGGCTGTAGGCCATGTAAGAGTTCTGCTGGGCTCCTTTCACACTGAAGATCGAACCACATACTTCTTCATTTGGGTCTTAAACCATCTGACAAGACCTCCGACCTCCCCGTTAGATTGGGAGTGAAAAGGGGGCGCCACCACGTGACGGATACCTCGCCGAATACAGAATTTGGCAAATTCTTGACAAGAAAACTGTGGGTTGTTATCAGGAACTAAAGTGATGCAGGTCTTCGAGAGCAAAGATCTTGGATAACGTTGAAACTGTTACTGCTGTTGACATAGGGCCACGGTGAAAGGAATGCGCATGAAGCAGCCTGGTGAGTCACACATTTCGAGCAGGCAGATACAAGTCTGATAATATCCCCATCCAGGACTGGTCAGAACACATGGTGGTGGGCTAATGCTTTTGTACGGGACATACCCCAGTGGTTCACATACAGAAGACAGAGAACCTCACAACATAGAGAGGAGGGTATGACCACCCAAGGTTGTGCGCCTGCCATGGACAGTAAGAGGACTCCATCCCTGACTGAAAACTGATACTGAAAGGAAAAGTAATTAATTATGAAGTGGGTCCGTAACACGGCTCGGAGGCCTCTTCAGCCAGCCATGTTGTACAAAAGAGACCACCTGTCTTAACATGGGATTGTCTGTGACCGCAGCTGCAACATTAGCATGTTGGGCCATGGGGCAAAAATGGATTTCATAGTTGAACTGCAACAAAAACAGAGCGCATCACTGAAGGCACTGTGCTGCTTTATCCGGCAGGGATGCAGGATTGAACAGGGAAATCAAGGGTTTATGGTCGGTGATCAAATGGAATTTATTGCCACACAGAAAAACGTAGAAAATGTGCAGTTCATAAATGATGGCAAGGGCCTCTTTTTCTATCTCCAAATATTTGAGTTGTGCCAAGTTCAATGTTTTAGACGCATAAGAAATGGTCCTCTCAGTACTGTTATCGTACCTACATGGCCAAGACTGCTCCCACCCTATGTTGGGACTCATCCGTGGCCAAAAGTAATTGTTGCCCGGGCTGGAAGGGCCAAACAGGGGGAAGACTGTAACTTTTGTTTCAAAAGAGAAAACACATTTTCATGTACGCCTTTATGCAAAAGGGCATGTAATGGTTGCTCTACAGATGCCGCATTGGGAAGAAATTTGTAGTAATATGCTATCTCGCCGAGAAAAACCTGTAACTCCTGCACCGACATAGGGCAAGGTAAGCCCGAAATGGCCACAATATGATGGCATGAAGGAGTGACCCCCTAGAGTGAAACTTCAATAGATAGACAATAGCGGGTTGGAAGAAGCTGCACTTGTCTCAATTGCATTTGAGTCGAGAGGCCTGGAGTACCGAAAAAAGGGACTGTAGGTCCCGCAAGTGGTCTTCGGCAGATGTGCCAGACACCACGATGTTGTCCAGGTAATTTATACAGCCTGGAATCGGTACTGTGATCTGTTCCAAGAACCGCTGGAATATGGCTGGAACCCTGGCAACCTCTAACGATAGGTGTAAATACTGGTATAGGCCAAATGGTGTATTAACCACCACCAACAAACACTGCAACTCCTCATCCAAGGGAAGCTGAAGATAGGCCTCTGCCAAATGCACCTTTGGGGGGGGGGGGGGGGAAGGAGAGAGTCCTCCTGACAACTTGGTGAGCTATTCCTCCTGGCAAGGCAATGGATAAGTGTCAGTGACTGTGCATTGATTGTGGTCTTAAAATTGTCCCAGAGCCGCAACTTGCCAGTTTGCTTTATTACGATGATCAAAGGAGAAGACCACTCACTCAAAGAAATAGGACATATTACCCCCAGGGATGTGAGGCGATCTAATTCTGCTTTGACGGAATTGCGGAGGGTCACCTTTATCTGGCACGCCTGTAAAAAAAATGCGGACGCATGGAAGGTTTCTTTGATATGTGTGCCATTGTTTGTTATAACTGAACAACTTGTGAGTGACTGGCTGTAGGGGAGGGGAGCCCAACTCGACATAGTTTGTGAGTTTAACAGAGTAATAGATGCGCCCTATCAACCTGCATACTGAGGATGAATTATGACCTTTTTTGCTGCATTGATGGCACGTGGCCCAGTGCCGAGGACAAGCGGACCGATCATGACTGACAAAGCAAGACAGGACGGAGGTCAAGGGGGTACTAGAGGGGCCCTGTGTCGTCCATTGTTGCGGGCTGCGCTGTTGCATAGGGCGTCTACCACTCAACTGTACTGAGCGTTGGGTAACTGCGGCTATGTCCTCCTCAGGAGGCTCGTCATTCTGCGGTTGGCGGGAGGGGGGTAGGCTGAACAGTTGATACATCACACCAAGCCTATATTTGATTTCCCATCGTCCTCGATGCTTCAAAAGCTTGGGCAATTTTTAAGACCTCTGACAGCTAATGGTTCTGTGTCTTAAGGTGCGCTCCTTCGCACCAAGTGAATAATCTCATCCCTGACAGTCTGATCTGCATAAGACTCCTTGTGCACCTCCGAAACAAAATTGCAATGGCGACTAAGACTGTGTAATTCGGCCGCCCGTGCCTAATATGACTGGTGCAGTTGTTTACGGCATCTATAGAACTCCACTCGAGCAGCTACGAGAAAAGTACGCTTGCAGTAGTAAGAAGGCAGTAATTGACACATCTGATCGAAAGTAAGAGGTGTGGGGTCCTGCAGGGGGGGCCAGTTGATACAACAAATGATAAATCTTAAGGGGAAATCCATAAAAAAAAGGGCACAGCAGGGCATCCGGGACGTCAAAAGCTTGAAAATGTTGCCACAGACGCTTTTTGGAAGACTCCCACCCTTCCGCAGCCTCGTCAAATGCAAAAAAGGCGGTGGGTATGAGAGAGGGGTAGACGCGGCTGGCACTGTGGGACGTGCGTGCGTGAACAGAGCTGAAGCCGAAGACTGAAATACCTGGGTAAGATTCTCCAAAGCTGTTGTGAAGACCTGAGTCTGGTTTTGCAACACAGTGCCAAGAGCCGTCTGTTGATCAACAAGATGGTGTAGGACTTTGTCATGTGTAGCTTCCATCATCTCAAAAGGCCTTATTGAATCTAGGCGAAAAACAGAACACATGGAATTGAACACACTCATCACCAATGAGTGTTGTAACCTCCAAACTCTATCATATAAAGTCTGACATAAATGGCCCGCATCGGCCGTTAAGTACAGAACTGAACATAACAACAGTTTGGCATTCACTACACAACTGCCCGCATGACTTCGCGCTACATCTGCATTCGTTCGTAGAGGGCGCACTACTTGTCTCTAGTCTCGTGTGCCTCTTTTGTCAGCCCTGCTAGTACATAATTGCCATGCTCGATTAGAATTACACGGAGTGCACTACCCTATAGCAAATTGCGATTACTATTTTTTTTTTTTTTTTTTTTTTTTTTTAAGTTGGAGAATGTTTCCCGTCTCATACATCTTGCATACCAGGTGGAACAATTTCTTCATGACCGGCTCTCCTAAAGATATCATCAATTCAAATGGAATATCATATAGTTCAGGGGCCTTTATCGACTCAAATCATTTACTGCTCTGTCAAATTCATCTCACAGTATCATATCTTGTATCTGATCTCATCTACTATGTCTTCAATTTCTAGAATACTGCTTTCATGTTTATTTCCTTTGTATAGGCCCTCCATATATTTCTTCCACCTTTTCCTTCCTCGATTAGTACTGAGTTCTTGATATTCATGTAGCAGGTTTTCTTGTCTCCAAATGTGTCTCTTTATTTTCCTGTAGGTGGTACATATCTTTCCCCTATTCTTTAATCTTCTCGCATTTGTCCTCTAGCCACTCCTGCTTAGCCAGTCTGAACTTCCTGTCAACATCATTTTCAGCCTTCTGTACTCCCTTTTGCCTGCTGCACTTTTATACTTTCTTCAATAAAGTTCAGTATTACCTGTGTTATCTAGGGATTTCTATTAGGCCTTGTCCTTCTGCCTACATGATCCTCTGGGGCCTTCACTGCCGTATCTCTCAGAGATACCCAATCTTCTTCTTCTATATTACTTTGCCCTGTTTCAGCCATTCCTTGCCTAATGCAACCTCTGAGACTCTCAACCACCTCTTTCTG
Organism: Locusta migratoria; assembly: GCA_026315105.1. NCBI lineage: Eukaryota > Metazoa > Arthropoda > Insecta > Orthoptera > Acrididae > Locusta > Locusta migratoria. Next base: position 262,127,232 of record CM048751.1, read on the forward strand.
GTTCCTTCAATTTGTCCAGGTTCCATCTCCTAACTTTTTTTACCTTTTTGCAGTCTCACAAGTTTTAATCTACAGTTCATAACCAGTAAGTTTTGATCAAGAGTCTTTATCTGCTCCTGGATATGTCTTACAGTTTAAAACCTGGTTTCTAAACTTATGTCTTACAATTATAAAGTCAATCTGATACCTTACCAGTGACTCGTGGTCTCTTCCACATATACACATTTCTTTCACGATGATTAAACCAAGTTTTTGTGTTGATTAAATTGTGCTCTGCACAAAATTCTACCTGGTGATCTCCTCCTACATTCCTTTTCTCCACTCCATTTTCACCTACTACATTTTCTTCTCTTCCCTGTCCTACTTCCAAGTTCCAATCCCACATCACAATCAAGTTTTCCTTTCCTAACAGTCTGAGTAATTTCTTCGATCTCCTTGTTGTCGGCAGAGCTGGTTGGCATATAAACCTGTTCTACTGTGGTCGGTGCTGGCTTTGTGTCTATCTCTTTGCTACAATAATGTGTTCACTATTATCTGTTCATAGTAACTTACCCATATTCCTATTTTATTCATAAAGATTCAAAACGGTCAGATACAGGTGTCACTGATCAGGCCTCTGCTGATACTTTGTGAGCCTCTGTAAGGCATGCCAGTGATGGAAGAAAATCTGTCATTACCTCTATAGCACTTCATACTAATATTACCTGCTGCAGTCCCATTTCGCTGAATTGGAGTGGAGCTCTTGTGAGAGAAACTGACTACCTCGCCATCTACTCTATTGTTCTGACTGCTGAAGCTCCAGAAATGACAAAATTCAATGTGGAAGACATCCACAGGTGCATGACATCTCTGAATGCATTAATAATACTTTGGTGAATAATCCTTTATGTAAGTTGACATTAAGTGGTGCGGGATATAGTAATCTTTTATAACATTTACTTAAAACATTTCAAAGTAGGACCCAACAGGCTTCACACGATTCTTCTATCTGCTTTATGGTCACGAAGTTGAAATGACAATGGATTCATTGTTTTTCATTTCAACTTAAAAGAAATTCAGGGTGAATGGTACACCTCATCACTAGGATCGAAGAAGCAAAAAAGCTGTCTTGAATGTGGACCTTGGACACCCAAGAGATTGACAGAGAGAACACTGAGACTTTACTAGTGAGATACAGCCCTGGATACTTGATATGGATTTTTATCCCGGTGTGGAAAGTAGAACTAAAGCAAGGTGGCGTAGTGGCAACACACCTGACTTGCATTTTGGAGGATGGCCTTATGCCATCCTGATTTAGATTTTCTCTGATTTCCCTAAATCATTCCAGTTAAATGCTGGGATGGATCCTTTCATAGGGCATGGCCTGTTTCTTTCTCCATGAGCGTGTGCTAGGTTCCCATTGCCATGTCGATGAGTAATATCATATCCTTCTTTGCTTATTGGAGGTCAGTGATTATGACCCTTCATCAAGAAAAGCTAATGACATCATACATGTTCTCTGAATGAAACCATACTGCAGTCCAGAGGACTATATCATTGAGGGATGTTCAAGTAAACTGGAGACCTATTCAGCCACAGTGAAGCTTCAATCAGATCTTCCTCATAGCAACCAGAACTTGACAATTCTCTAGCACAGCCATAAAAAGACCTCTGAAAAGATCCACTAGCTTCAGAGTGATATAGTCAGCTCCAATGAGAACATCTGAAAAAGGAAGTTACTATTTCTCCAGGAGAAGAGCAGTGGCACAAACTGTTTTGCATGCAGTGTAGTGGTTCAAAGTGACAATAAGTCTATTGTGTTGGTCAATGGGACATTCTAAACCACAGACCAGGAAAAATATAATTGCTTGCTTGACTACTCAGAAATATTTGATATTTGTTGGACAAATTCCCTGATGTGCAGTTAACTCAAACAGTATTTTAAATTTTTTATTGTTTATAATTTAAAAATGGTGGTCATTTTTGTTCCAGGTCACAAGATTGTTTTCTTTCTTTCTTTTCTTTTTCCCTTCCATTTGCAATTATTTTAGTTATTCAGTAATGAGTTGATCTAGGTCTCTCAAATAAAAAATCATTTAGTTCCACACACTGGTTTACAAATTAAAACCGTTATCATCTAGCTGAATGGATTTCTAAATACATATTTTAATAGTTCAAAGTTAATTAACTAAAGTAGTAATCAATCAAAACACTGGTTTAAGTTATACTGTGGTAAGTTAAACAGTAATCAGACCAAAGTCTTGTTTTGCAATTATACTAAGTAGTATATAATAATAATGGTGAGAAGATTACACTTTAAAAAAAAGAACATTTTTCATTTATGGCCTATAATATCTTTGTTGTGGAACCAGATAAAAATCCGAAAATTACCACACAAATAGACCTTTCTGATGTCACACCTCAGTATAAATTTCAAGTTTGAGATTCAGTTTGAAGCTCTGGAAAATTACGAATATGAGTGATATATATGTTTTATATCTGTTATATCAAGGCCAATGAAATTACGGAAACTGGTGATTATTTGTTGTGACAATCCTCTGCTGAAAGTTTCAGATGGCAAGTACACATCTGCAAATCTGTAGAGACTCGCAAACAAGCTTATATAAGTGTTGTCTTTCCCTTTCCACCACCTTCTGTTCACTCACACGTGTGTAGTTGAAAAATGGAGTAGTCATACTACTGGCATTCGTACTAATGTTACAGTGAAGAATAAAAAGGTATGGTTTTCTTAAGAATTGACTCAGAGGTTAAATCAATTTGCAAGTACCATGACATGAAATAATTAAAACTTCCATCACCTATTTGCATAGCACTGCATACACAAAAGACCAAACTTATCTACTTCCCTGATTATGCTGCAAGCCAGTCAAACCAAAATCATTAGTATCACCTTTCACAGAGAAGATTTTGGACTTGAATCTTCACAAAGATCCAATTCTTGTCAGAATTTTCTTTTCATATCACAGTCGCACAACTTCCTCAATTGTAAGCTCACATGAACCTCTCTTGAATATGAATTTCGGTGTAGAAAACTTGTACCACCAAAACTTCAAAATAATGACATTGTGACTTGTGCTTATGAGAACTGTCATGGATTGCCAAATTTGCTAATATTGGTTGCCAAAAACAGTGCAGCACCACTAGATATAGACTGACCATAATAGGCAACTTACTTCCTTGTCTTGAAACACTTACTTTCTACTAAAGGAGTTTTGAAGTGAGTTTTAGGGGTAGTACACTAGCTTTCTTTTTCTGGATTTTGTTTTGTTGCAATTCCTTGTATTGTTTCTGTACATTCTTACATCTGCCTTCTATCCAGCTGTGCAAGTCTCCAATCATCATCATGTACAGAAAGTATTTGTCAATGAATATGTAGTTAATTAAATTCTTTAAACTGTCCCTTGGCAACTGACTTCAGTTGGTTTCTGATTGGCACTGCACCTTGTAAATGTTGTTTTAAAATATATCTCAGTAATAATGGTTTTAACTAATGTAGCAATCATACTCTACCACAAGGGTTCTTGGTTCAGAGGTCAGGAAGCTGTATTTTTAGTCACCGTTTACTCACTGATAACATTTATAAAAGTCATATTATATCATAAATTTTTGTCTGTGATGGAAATTTTTCCAATTTAATTGTATTAGTCACAGATTGCCATATAGTTACACCACACGGTATACTTATCACTTATTGCTGTAAATTGTGTGTGACGAAACATTCTACAGCTAAGATGTTATACCCATTACATATTGGCGTTAATTGAGGTTGCATTGAAAAACTGTAGTTTCAATGATATATATCTCCATAACTTATCACCTTTAATCTAACGAAAAACTCATTGTGATGAGCTTCCCCTACAATTCCCTCTGCTAAATGTATGTATCCATTATAATTTGTTTCTTCACAAAAAGGTGAAAGTTGCTACATCTCTTGTATGCTATGAATATTAGAATAATCTGCGTAATTGATTAATCTGGCTATTCTGACTTTTGGCAAGTGAAGATATATTCACACTTTTTTTGTTGTTGAAAGTGAGTAGGAGAAAGATGTGATGGAACAGAAAAAGTGGCATTTCAGGAGACAATAGCAGTGGGAGGCTAAACAATAAGTTAAAGTCAGAAACAGTGACAGCAAGAATCCAAGACAGATGCAGATAGCAGAAATGGGAGTAAAAGAAAGATGAAACAGTGGGGAAAGTGAGACAAATGGAGGCCGTACATAAACTATGAGGGGTGTGGCTCTCCAATACCAGTAAATTTTACCACAAAACAATTTGACTAGTTTCTCCCATCCCCAGTACTCGTCTACGGGGTCAAAGCCCAAGAAAACCATCCCCATGGACATATGTGCAAAGGAACAATCTGATTTAAGAGAATGAAAGCCAACTGTAAGTGAGAAAGAAAGGAACACTGACAACAGGACAGAACAGCCCGTGGTAGTGAATGGCGAGAGAAAGGGATGAAGACATGAAAGTTTGACACTGACAGAGGAGAAATTGGCAATGGGAGATAAAGAAGACAAAATGGTCAGAGACATCTATAGAAACACAGTGACATAGCATTGCTGACTATGAGGGCTTAACTGAGCAAAAGTATTTACAATGTTCTGGGCTAAAAGAGCGTGAATATGTTCAAATGCCAAAATTTTTTGTGAAGAAATCGGAAAGATGGAATCTGGTCATTCACTATTCTGCCTGAGAACATATTCACCTTTTTCATGCTCTGACAGGAGCATTTTTCAGCTGGAATTTAATTATTTTATAAGTATTACAATGAATTCTAAAATTAATTTAAGGTGTGGTACTCTTAAAAATATAGATTTACACATAAAGGGATATTGAGTCTTAGACACACAATCCTAGTGTCTTTTCTTTTTTCTCTCTTTGTGTTGTATGATTGCATCCGTGGCACGGAGATGGAGAGTGCCTATGTGTGAGACGAAGTGGTGTCTCATGCAAAGCTGGTTCGTCCTCCCTTTGCAGACTTTCTGGGAATGCTGTACTTCTCAATCAATTGTCACACAAGTTCCAAGTGAGTTGTAGCTGTGGGTTTTTACCTCTTTTCATTTGGCAAAGAACATGCCATTCCAGTACAGACAAGACAAGACCAATAGATGAAAGATAAACTTTTTGTCCCACTTAATTGACTTTCACATGCATCAATAGAACTGATCATCTTGTCACTTTTTATTTATTGCTCTCCTTTTCTGGGTATATTCTACAACAGTACTGTGCGTCTCACTTTTCTCGCCTGTTCCTGTGTTGTTTTTCTCTGCTTTAACAATTGTGCTTTTCCAAGCATATAATCAATTTAACAAAAGTGCAGAACCAGATTTAATGAGAATAGACCTGTATGTACTTACTTTTTGATTTCACCAACCAATAGTCTGCATTATATTACTCCACCTGGTCCCACTTTATATTATGGCTATTCTTAATTACACAGTATTTACCTTATTGGATTCCCAGGGTTGATCGGGGTCCTTTGGTTTGGAGCCGAGTGGAGGGTCTGAACCAGAGGCTTCGCCGACTCTGTGACAGTCATGGCTGCAGATTTCTGGATCTGCGTTATCGGGTGGGGAATTGTAGGGTGCCCCTAGATAGATCAGGGGTGCACTACACTAAGGAAGCGGCTACTCGGGTAGCAGAGTACTTGTGGAGTGCACATGGGGGTTTTTAGGCTAGGCGCTAACTCTGATGAGCACTCGCCTGTCGGCATTCAAACAGCGAATTCAGGCCACGTTCGGAACAAAAATTCGAACATAAAAATATTAGCCGCGAACTTACAGAGTATTAGAAACAAAGTTCCCGAATTTGCAGCGCTGCATGGAAGTTATTGCGCTCAGATAGTTTTAGGCACCGAAAGCTGGCTAAATGATGATGTGGAAAGTTCAGAAATATTTAGCGAAGCGTGGAATGTATATCGGAAAGATAGATCTGATACAACCGGAGGAGGAGTGTTCATCGCTGTGGACAAAGATATTGTTTCTACTGAGATCGAGGTTGAAAGTAATTGTGAAGTTATCTGGGCACGCATAACAGGTCTAAAAGAAGTAAAGTTAATAGTTGGTTGTTTTTACCGGCCCCCCAGTGCTGCTGTAGCAGTTTTAGAATCATTCAAGGAAAGTCTACACCAGGTAGTGCATAGGTATCCGGGCCATGCAATATTAGTCGGAGGTGACTTCAACCTTAAGAGTATAGATTGGGACCTCGCTAGTTACATTTCAGGCGGTACAGACAAGCAGTCTTGCGAGCTACTTTTGGACACATTCTCCGAAAACTGTCTTGAGCAGTTAAACCGGCAACCCACGCGCAATGGAAATATTCTAGACCTTATAGCCACAAACAGGCCTGACCTTATTAACGATGTCTGTGTAGGGACAGGAATTAGTGATCATGATATCATCATAGCGTCGATGGTGACCAAAGTTCATAAACCAGTCAAGAAGGCTAGGAGCGTGTTTTTGTTGGGAAAAGCCGACAAGCAAATGTTACGATCGCACTTAGAAAATGAATGGGCATCGTTTAATTCTGGGACTATGGATGTAGAGGACTTGTGGACTAAATTTAAATGCATTGTTAATGAAGGGTTAGAGAAATATGTGCCAGTAAAGACGATTAAGGATGGAAAAGATCCACCGTGGTATAATAATAATGTTAGAAAGCTGCTGAGAAAGCAAAGGCTGTTGCACTCTCGATTCAAAAAAGAACACGCAAATGATGACAGGCAAAAGTTTGTAGAGATTCGTGCGTCTATAAAAAGATCGATGCGTGAAGCATACAATAATTATCACAGCCATACCTTAGCAAAAGATCTTTCCGAGAACCCGAAAAAATTCTGGTCCTATGTAAAATTGATAAGCGGGTCAAAGCCCACTGTCCAGTCACTAGTTGATCATTCCGGGGCAGTAATAGAAGAAAGCAAACGGAAAGCTGAAGTTCTAAATTTAACCTTTAAGAAATCTTTCACGCAGGAGGACCGCACAAATATACCATCATTTGATCAACGTACTAATTCCGAAATGGGGGACATAGCAATAGGTATTTCCGGTATAGAGAAGCAGCTGAGAGAGCTAAATACGAAAAAGTCTGCTGGTCCGGATGGAATACCAGTTCGGTTTTACAAAGACTATTATGCGGCATTGGCCCCCTACTTAGCTTGCATTTATAGCGAGTCTTTAATTCAGCGCAAAGTTCCTAGTGATTGGAAAAAAGCGCAGGTGACTCCCGTGTATAAGAAAGGAAAGAGAACTGACCCATACAATTACAGGCCAATATCGTTGACATCAGTTTCATGTCGAATTTTGGAGCATATTCTCAGTTCGAACATAGTAAATTTCCTTGAAACGGAAAAGCTTCTTTCCATGAATCAGCACGGGTTTAGGAAACATCGTTCATGTGAAACTCAGCTTGCCCTTTTCTCACATGACATCTTGCGAGTCATGGACGAAGGGCAACAGGCGGATTGTGTTTTTCTCGACTTCAAAAAGGCGTTTGACATGGTGCCACACTGCAGACTGCTAACGAAGATACGAGCTTATGGAATAGGTTCACAGATTTGTGACTGGCTGGAAGACTTCTTAAGTAATAGAACGCAGTACGTTGTTCTCGATGGCGAGTGTTCATCAGAGACGAGTGTATCGTCAGGCGTGCCCCAGGGGAGTGTGATAGGACCGCTATTATTTTCTATCTATATAAATGATCTGATGGACAGAGTAAGTTGTAATTTGCGGCTGTTTGCTGATGATGCTGTGGTGTATGGGAGGGTGTCGTCTGTAACTGACTGTAATAGCATACAGGTTGACTTAGACAAAATTTCTAGTTGGTGCGAAGAATGGCAGCTAGCTCTCAATGTAGAAAAATGTAAGGTGATGCGCATGAGTAGAAAAAACAATCCTATAATGTTCGAATACAGCATCAGTAGTGAGCTTCTTGATGCGGTCGCGTCGTTTAAATATCTAGGCGTAACATTGCAGAGCGATATGAAATGGAACGAGCATGTAAGGACAGTTGTAAGGCGGACAGCAGACTTCGGTTTATTGGGAGAATTTTGGGAAGATGTACTTCACCTGTAAAGGAGACCGCGTATAAAACGCTTGTACGACCACGTCTTGAGTATTGCTCAAGTATTTGGGACCCGCAGCAGATCGGTTTGAAGGAAGACATAGAGGCAGTTCAGAGGCGAGCAGCTAGATTTGTTACCGGTAGGTTCAACCAATGCGCGAGTGTCACGGAAATGCTCCGGCAACTCAATTGGGGATCGCTGGAAGAAAGACGACGTTCTTTTCGTGAATTTCTGTTAAGTAAATTTAGAGGGCCGGAATTTGAAGCTGAGGGTAGTACGATCTTGCTGCCGCGTACTTACATTTCGCGTAAAGATCACAAAGACAAGATAAGAGAAATTAGGGCTCGTACGGAGGCATATAGGCATTCTTTTTTTCCTCGTTCAATTTGGGAGTGGAATAGGAAAGGAAATGCCTAGTAGTGGTACAGTGTACCTCCGCCACGCACCTTACGGTGAATTGCGGAGTATGTATGTAGATGTAGATGTATTGGAAAATATGATAAATTTATAACTTGTTGGCTGTTTAACTAAGTTTAAACAAATGCTTGAAAGGTTGTTGTTTTGAAATCAAAGAAATGCATTGAATTGAAATAGTTGACCAGGTTTGATTCATTGAATCTTTGGTGCTCAGCGACTGTAAAAGATAACAGCAATCAATTGGATATTTTCTTTTTTTTTTAATACCAGATCTAGATTGTCATTGCTTAAAATGTACATTAAAACGTATATAAGTTTTGACCCTCCATTTTGAAGGCTGAGTTCGCAGTGTGAAGTCAACATTCAGTAAGAAGGGTCAAAACTTTTATATGTGTTAATGTACATTTTAACACTTCGTAATGGTCATGGTGGGATCCAAATCTACATCTTTTGTAAGAAACTGATTGCTGTTATCCTTTACATATGAAATGGCTGAATTGAGAAGTTGAAAATATAATTCATTTGTCAATTCACAATAGAAATTCTAACATCTCATTTGGAATTTGTAAATTTTGAATAATTATTGCAACTTTTATTCTACTCCTAATAATTTTGTGAAAATTTGTTTATCAAATTGATGTCTTTCAGTATGATGCTTGTTGAAAGACTGATGATTTCAAGTGATGCATTTGACGTGGACGTTTGCAACCAGTGTGGACTCCTAGCTTATTCTGGATGGTAAGTTTATATGAGTAACTCAACTTTCAGTTACATTACTCTTTGGAGAGGGGTGGGGAAATACCAGCAAAATGTTCTACCTTAATATGTAGGCTTCTTGTGCAATTAAAGTTGACATTATCTTATGAAATACAATATATAAATTTTAATTTGTGTGTGTGTGTGTGTGTGTGTGTGTGTGTGTGTGTGTGTGTGTGTGTGTGTGAGTGAGTGAGTGATCTCTTTATCATCATGATTACATTAGGCAGTTTTTAACAACAGATGTTAATGTCAACTTTGAACACAAATTTGTGAAGTGAATGCATAATAAGTGCATATAAACGCCCATAAAAACCTGTCTTGAGGTACTGTGTCTTTAACAACATTAGCTCTTCCAGGAAACCGTTCCCAAGTCTCTCAATCTGACTGACACTTAGGGCTAAGCAGTCCATATTATTTTGTTAATGCGGAAATTTGCATTCTTTCCACAAAATCCAACATTTATTGGACAATTTATGCGCTTCATTGTCTTGAGTAGAAAGGCAACAAATAACTTGTATGACTATACACCCAGCCAAGATGTGAACAATTATGACAATGACTGTTTAAGATGATATGTAGTTGTTAGAAAAAAGTAACACTACTTGCTTGATTTTGCTATGTTTACAATGTATGCAGATGCATGCCCTTCTTGTGTTGAAGGTGTATTTACTGATAACAGCTCAACTATTTCAAAATATTATATAATAGTACACAGCTTGATACACAGGATAAGCTACACGGAGAGTTTTTAAAGGACTTTTATGTAGTTCCTTTTCTAACAGATCATTTTTATGTTCTCCTGGTCATGAAACACAAAGTGACTGGCACAAGAAAATGTTTTCATGTATGGATCAAGCTGAAAATTATAACACCAACATTGTAAGAACACCAGCTAAGAGCTCAGCACATTCCAGGACTACTAAATAGTTTTTCATTTGTAATTTATGCACAAAAACAATGCAATATAAAAAGTTATAACTACAGTTATAACTGTTTTAACTTATCTGTACTTAATAATTTTTATTTTTAATCCTCAGGTGTCACAGTTGCCACTCTAGCAAGTCTGTCTCAACAATCAGAATTCCATATGCATGTAAGCTACTGTTCCAGGAGCTTCGATCCATGAATATTGTTCCACGGTTGACTCTCAAAAACTACTGCGACTGACTTTCATGTAATTTTGTACATTTGAAAAAAATAAATTATTGTTTTTTTACATTAGGTGTACCCACCTTTTTTATATTGTGCACATTTTATCTTGTATTATTCTTTCTTGGTTTGTCTAATAGCCTACCTCTTGAATTAAATTAATTCATCAGTGACTTTTACTAACTCAAAGGAAAACAAACTGCTGAAACTACCGTATTTGTGCGAATATAGGCTGCACCTAAACTTTTGACATGAAATTATAGAAGGAAAAAGAAAATAAATAAATAACAATCTCGAGTATAGGCCACAGGTTTTTAATTTTTATTTTATTTATTTTTATTTTTTAATAAATTTTTGTATAATTGAACTTTTTCGTAATCAGAAACACAATGTTAATGAAATAATGTTCTCTTTTCAATAAACTCAGAACAAACATGCAAAACTGCAAATCAACGAATAAGAAAGCTAGGCGACAGGCCAATCCAGGCGCCCTAAGTGAGGGGACGCCGAACCAAGGCGTGTTACCGGGCATTTCAAGTGTTGTATAGCGTAGGCATGTGCTGTGAAAATATATTTTCTTCAGTGTGTGTGTGTGAGAGAGAGAGAGAGAGAGAGAGAGAGAGAGAGAGAGAGAGAGAGAGAGAGACGATGTTTTGGTTTGTAAGTTAGTAGCGGGAAACGAACTCAGGATTTACACCGCCGAATGTAAGCTTCAGGTTGCCTAGTCAACAGTAACGGACATGGAGAACGGAAAGTTCGACGTAAATCTGACGCCGACAAAAAAAAGTTTGACGCTAGTGTGTAAATGAGGACAAACTATTAAAATGTTCGAAGAGTCGTTGTGCATTTCTAGGGTAAAATGTAAATATCCCCGTGTTTGCTTGACTTCATAATTCGAAACAGGAACTGTGATTTTGCAGGTTCAACAGAAATGATTCAGTTGCAAGGCTGCAAAATAGCTCCGAGTTCCATATACATCGTTTCATGGAAATAACCCCCAACGAATGTGAAACCAGTGTATCTGGTCGTAGTAAAATACGTTAATTTAAAACTTAGCATTGGAACTCAACATCAGAATTAGCTACACAAATCAGTTGTTCCGCTATCTTAACCTCCCATTACCGCTTGCAGTAGGTGTTACCGTACCAACGTAAACATTAGGGTAAAATCTCTCGCGCCACACACTAAACTTTTATTGCGACGACTAGCTTCATAGACTACATCAAATTAAAATTATTAATGTGCTTAGGAAGTGTGTGTTACGTACTATTTTTTTTAGGCCGCATGGATGTGTTAAAAAACAGTCGTCAGTGTTTGTATGCTGTGGTACAGAATGACACCATTTGATTTATATCGAAATATCGACTTCCACGAATTCCTGCGCCGTTTCTGTAAACGTGTACAAAAACATATATGCAATTCTGTGAAACTGTTACTATAGCATTTTTAAAGACAATCTATTTTATTACGTTTCTCAATCCAAAATAAAAGTGACCGTGTAATTTTTGAAACTAACAACTTTGAGAAAAGGACCGGTTGTGATGTGGGGGGGGGGGGGGAGGATTGAATCTCGATTATAGGCCGCACCACGATTTCTTACGCCAAAATTTAGGGGGAAAAGTGCGACCTATATTCGAGCAAATATGGTATTTAAACAGTCCAAACATTATTTGATCTATATCTCAGCTGTTGCAGTTAATATTCTGAGTGTATTTGTGAATTTTTCACCTAAATAAAAGAGCTGTCTCTTATGAAAGATAATGGATGATTACTTCCTCATCGAAAAATATGATGAATGTTGGTGAGTCATGAAATTTTAAAGTGATATAGTTTGATTTGGTGGCATAGACACTGGTAGGTGGTAGTGAAGTAAATGGTGAGGAACTAGTTCTCACCAATTTCTTAACAGAGTGGCATTATTGAATTCTGCAAAGACGAGCACCCAATTTTGCGGATGCCACAGCAATCAGGTCCTACATTAACATAAGTAGCAGTAATTTTAAGGTGGACATTGTACACATTACGCAAATGTAAGGATGTGACAGAGTGAAAAAATTGCTAATTGTTTGGCCTAGCCCATGGTCATACAGTGTTTGAAGATGCTGAATTTGTTATTGTTTGGTTGTGGATTCATATTTTTTCCCAGTGCACAGCCCAATATGTGGTGTAACACTTGTGGTCCTGAAACACGTCAGGACTGTGATTGGAAAAAGAAGTTACTGGAAGGGAGTATTTCGTGGCTTGTTAATCAAAATTGCTTTTACCCTAACAGGAATAGCTAATTTTCAGCCTGAAAAATCATCTGACTTAAAGGGTTTCTTGGAGTTGAGGCCACTGAAGAGCAAAATCCTTCGCTATCAGTCATTTCGAAAGGGATACGACATTAAATCATCATCCTTATGGACAGCTGACCCACATGAGATACTGAAGAGTCAGGAGCATCCTATTATTTCTGACAAGTACTATCACCAGCTGCAGAAGACAACTTTTGCCAAAAGGAAAATGCATTATTTGTGTTCATATAAATTACTCTCTGAATTCCTCGTTTTAAAAGAATGTAATCTTGACATCACTCTTTGGTGGGACCTCCTAAAGGATTCCTGAGCAATTATGGATTGTGGTTTCTCAGATATGTCAGACAGGGCGAGAGTCTATGGGAAGATCGATATAACATCTTAGTGTATGGAGGCAATTTTTACGGGATGAAGTTATTTCTTTGTGATGAAACTGGTAAGAATAGGCATGATAAGAAAGTAAATAAACAAATAATGATTAACACAATGGGACGAAATAATTCAGACAACGTGACACTTGTTTACAATCGACCTTGCAGATGCAAGCAGAATTTATGATCAGGCCAGATGATGATCTGATATGCATGGTATGTATCAAAATTAATTTCACATAAGGAATTATTTTTAAATGAACACAGTCTATTTTCTACCAAATCTTTAGAAGAAATGATATAGTTGTGCAAGGTTTGGAGTCATTAACTGTTGTTTGCTTCAAATGTTGATATTACAAGTATTATTGTAGTTAAATTACTTGCGACTTTTGACAGGTCAGGGAAGAACAAGTGGAGGGATGCATAATTACCAAGGTGAGCTGTGTGCTCTAGCAGGCAGTAATACAATGCCTATCTTTAAAAATAGTGAGCCGTCTGAGCTGGTCACCAGGGAAACATTCTTTGATGGTAGAGACAACAACAAAACCAGTAGAGGCGGAGTGGAAAACCCACCCCGCTATGGGTGTTACCTGGGAAACGGTGTACGTCACCCAAGGCAAGTCAAACATCACAAGTTGCAACTAATTTTAAACTTCTATACACATAACTTACAGTTATCAGAAGGAAAGGATGAACTGTAACAGAATGAGTGATAGAGCCACTGTGAGTTGACCAGGTTTAAAATTTTAATTATTTACTAATCCAAATTATTTGGATATTTTTTGTGGGCCCCCAATGTCTATTGTTGCCCAATTTGTTATTTTTTTAACTCTCCTATACCAACACATTTTGATATAAGAAAAAAGAGAAATTGGGAGGGGGGACTGCTGTGTGATATTGGGAATCTAATGAAGATTTTCTGCTTCCTGGCTAAATGCCATACCACAATGGCAGTGGCACTTTTCAATAAAAGTGTTTCCTTTTTGAATACATAAATGGCAGTTGGAAGTATTTCTATCATCGATTTCTAGGAATATATATATATATATATGTTTCCCATATACGTTGATGAAAAATGTATCTAATATTGGAAAGTGCAGTTGGAATTCAACAATATAATGAGGATAGTTTACAACTCACTGCAAAGATGCATGGCAAGCTGAGACAGGCACGTAAAAATGTGTTCATACATACAACAACTCAGCCATCAGCCTACTTCAGACCAGAGAACATTCACACTGTGTCACTTCACTGTCATAGTCACTATGGCAGCAGACAACTGACTCAACTACCTATGCTAATATCACATCTTCCACAACACTTCTCCTGGACTTTTCCCCATACTGGTTGAACCCTAAACCATTGGAAAAACCATGGCTTGGTCCAATCAGTCCCGATTTCAGTTAAAGAGTTACAGGTAAGAATCGAGTGTGGTGGAAAGCCCATGGAACCAGGGACCCTAGTTGTCAACAAGACACATCCATTTTCATGGATGATAATATGAAAATTTACCATATCATTGGACCACAATTGTTGATGACTGGTTTGAAGAACATTCTAGATTCATCCAGCGAATGATCTAGCCATCCTGATCACTCAACACCTATGGGACATAATCGAGATAACATTTTCTGCACACATTCCTGCACCAGCAACAATTGTGATAGGTATAGAGACACCATGGCTTAATATTCCTGCTGGGGACTTACAATGACTTGTCGATTCCATACCATGTGCTGAAAAAGAAGGTATCCCATGACTTTTGACACTTCAGGAGTTAAAATAAAATGTTTATGACTTCTACAATGGTATTTCACAAAAGCTATATGTTCAAATGCTTTCACAGTGTCAGGTGTGAGCAGTCCAAAGTCAAGAACTATGCCAGTGCAAGTGTAACTCTTGGTACAGCATTGTAAGTTGAACAAGAAGTGATGGAGAAACCACCAAGTACTTCACACAATTAAAGCCAATGAAATTGCAGTTAAGATTGGTTTTAAAGCAATGTTGCTTTATTGGTCATTCAGCTAGGATAAGCAAGGAGTAATATTCTAAAATATTTATTAGTTCACCAATAATTTTTCTGATATTATGCCATTTTTAGAATTAGAGATTTTAACTAGTGGATTACAAAGTATCAAAGCTCATTTAAAAAAAATGACTACCTCATTATAGTGTAGAATATTACGATCTGTGTCTTGTGTTTTTCATTCACAACACACAACATATTCTGTCAAGAACTGACTGAACAGTCAATCGATGTCGTGAAATGATAGATTATTGCCAACTCACTACTCATCCACTCGCTGGAAGGCAAAAGTGTTGAGTTGTTCACAGGACACACAAAAGATAGAAAACTTTTGGAGTATATCCTTTAATGAGCTAGTGTGTATCCTTCAAAGAGTTATTCAGGTCCTTCTTCATGGGTTCAATAGAACACTGAATTAACGATCTGTGTGGGTTCAATCCCATTGAGATGTTAAAACCCTAATCTTCCTACCTTCCTTTGTTATTGCACTAACAGGTCCACAATTGACAGATGTCTCTCAAAAATGTGTAGTACCTTGAGGTTAGGTGGGTTGGTTGGTTAGTTTCGTGTTTTAGGGGGACAAAACTACCTTGAGGTTAACCTTTGGGTGAATTCATAAACACAAATCACCATATAATAAAACTAAGAGAGTGTAAAGTAATGTAAGAGGATTGGGTTAGGATACCTACCATAAGGGTTAAGTTATTTCACAAGTGGAGTAGTGATAACCAGTCAGAGCGAAATGTAGGAATAGCACAAATATTGAAAATATAGTGTTATAATGTTCTATAACAGGTTTTACATGAAATGTAACAGGTGTCATATGGTGTGAATATTTCACTATTAAATGCAGTTTAATGTCAACTAAGTATTTCATCTAAATCATCATTTTTAATTATCAGAGAACACACTTATGGCAGCTCAGTCTATTTACAATATAGCCTACCTTATAACTTATTGATATTTCTACCTTATAACTTAATGGATCAAACTGATTACATTAGGAAAATTTCAATTAATATGTATTACAGATATTTTACTACACTATGTATAATTAATTTTACACATCTTTTTCAAACAGTTGTAAAGTAATTAATACTGTCTGTTTCCTTGTGACTTGATGTGAAGAGTTGGTAACATAGTGACCAGCTGACTGAATTTTACAAAACAAATGTCATTTTCATAAGCGTTGAGGAGTTTTTTTTACTTAGGACAGAAACACTTAGAAACACAATTTTAATGTCCCCTTCATCGTCAACTCAGCTCTGGCACATTCCGACATATTTCTTTTTTGTCTCACCCTTTTTCCTAATTTTGACAAGATCTTTAATACCTGGGACCTGACAGCTAACATCAAGGCAATAATATTCTTCAATACATGATCTGTGTTCCTTCAATAAATATGTGGATTTATATTTTAAAACACACAGTTCTCGATCGCAGGAGAATTTTTATTGTTCTTAGGCAATCGGTTTCAGTCTGCTTGTGAGACTATTTTCAGGCCGACTGCAATACAGTAATATTACAAATATTAAGAAGGATGTACAGAATACGATATTATGGCAATAAACAGTAAAATAATAATGTGAAAAGTTATACCCATGGCAGTCAATTGTGGGCAAGTCGTGAACCATTGGCTGTGGAAATCAACTACGGAATACTGCAGTAATGGTAGAGTTTATATATGGCCAGCTCACCCCCCCCCCCCCCTATGCAGCATTACATTATTGAGAGTCAGTCATGTACTTACTAATAATTTTGTTATTGTTGTTACTGTTGTTGTCTTAGGGGCTACAGTTATGATATTGAAAACGGGGGATAAATATACAAGAACATACAGATTATTACACTCGTGACTGGTAACAATTTAGAGAAAATCTTTCTGAATAAAGATAAAAAAAAATGGTTTTATCAGCTTTGTTAGCTAGCTGTCCTCTATGGACATTTGAAGATTCTCCAGAAATGTATTCTAAAATTATAAATATGTGGATGGTTATTTTTGTAGCTCATTAGGAAGAAAAAAAACTGAACTAATTACATCTACTGCAATTTTTTTTTTTTTAATGACAACTTTTTTTTTTACTGTGTGGTAGCAATTTGTTGACTCTGTTGACTGCTTTGGCAAATGACTGAGGCTGTTTGAAAGTTCCTGGCGGAGATTCAAGATGGTAAGTTTGGTCCTCTGGGTTTGAAGTTTTGATTTTGATTTTTTTTTCAGTGTAACCTTACTCTGTTTATTTATTTTGCAATTTTGTGCTGCATTTTATGGATTCTTCCTAGTATTTTTTGTAATTTCAGTCTTCTCAGTTATACCTCTGATGTTCCTTTGCAAAGTGTGCCTATTTCACTGGGTTTTCTTTCAGCCTCTCTACATCTTTTCATCCAGTTGCTTACAGTAGCCTATTGTAAAAGGAAACATATTAAATTGTGGTAGAGAAAACAAATATTTTGTAGATCCTAGGCTCTTTGCAGCTTCAACTACTTACAAGATAGTTTTTTTTTTTTTTTTTTTTTTTTTTTTTGCTGAAATAGGTTGTAGCAGCAAAGTATAACCTTTTGTAACTAGGTTCACATGGTTATTGTAACACCCATTGCATAAATAGTTGAACACCCTTTACACTATTTCTGGACAAAAGACTGAACTATTAATTAAAATATTTTACACTTGACAAATAATCTTGTAACCTCACTTTCACCTCAGAGTTTAGTAATAAAACATTTCATAAAATCATAATTAAAAGTTTTTGTGTTTTGTGTAATGGGTGTACATCCTACAACAGTATTTTTAAAATACTTTTATTTTTTACTGGACTTCATCTTACATTGAATTGTAATATATGTTTGAACTTGGAAAACCTAATACAGTTTCCCTCCTAAACGCTCCAGCCACGGTCTGCACGGCCACTAAGGTCGGGGGTTCGAATCCCCCCTCGGGCATGGATATTTGTGCCGTCCTTATTCTTAGCTAGTTCGTAAGTAGTTTGTAGGCTTAGGGACTGATGACCCCGTAGTTAAGTCCCATAAGTTCTACAAACATTTTTTTCCCTCCTAAAGTGCAAGATCAACAATGGTGTTCATGACAACAGCAAAGTCTCCATCTTAAGTATGAGAAATAACATTTGCCATCCCAAATAAACTACCAACAGACTTGTAATAAAAACTGCCAATATTTGACACACAAGGCAGATTTTCTTTTAGGGCAGTATAATTGATACTTTTAACAGTTGATATATCAAAACACCGTGCATTTAACTGATAACTGAAAATATCACTCAGAGGCTTAGTTGCAATGGTATGACCCTACTGCAGAAAAATTGGATGGTTTATTCAAGAGAAAGTGTTTCACAAATTAAGGAAACCAATAGGCCTACTGTTATTAGGCTTGATAGAGCTATTAGATGTTCTCCTTAGGGATAATGTGTCAGAGTACATCCAAGTTGTGAATTAGATCATTAAATCCTAAACTAGTTAAAAACTCCAGCCCGAAAATACTCCCAAACATTCTCAACTGGGGAGGCTTCAGTGACCTTGCTGGCAAAAGCAGTGTTTGGGAAGCAGAAAGACAAGCAGGATCAATATAGTAGTACATAAGGCAACAGTGAGTCTCTTAGCTATGGTGTCTCCAGACTTTAATTTGAACATTGTGTCACTGCAGGCAGAATTGGAATTCATCACTTAAACAATTCTGATCCTTCATGCACTAGCATGAAAGTCAGTGTGAAGGGACACCACAATGAGACCTTTGGAGCTTGCTTATGGCCCGATTGGATGAAGATATTGTACAACTAAATATGGCATGCACTGTACAAGACTTCTTCATAGCTCACTGTATTGCCTTGCTGCCTTGGCAGAACAGGAAGGCCAAACACTCACCTATTGAAAATGCCAGGTTGATGAATGTGATATGACTGACCACAGGATAAACCACCTGCTGTTACAGGGCACCTTTGGCAATAATAAAAGCAACATACTCCAACAAAACATTCAGAGCCTCAGTGATTCAATGTCGAGGGTTGCAGCAGCTTTTATCCTGTGATTATAGGAGGTATAAACACTGTTTTCATCTTCTTCACTTGACATGCAGCTGTGTTTCAATTCAAATGGTCTTTGTATATATTATCTCCAAAATAAATTTGTCTGTGATTATCTCCGATCCTCCATAAGGTGTCCTGCAGCGTATAAATGTAGATGTTACACCAGATGATGGCACAACAGTTCCAATTTGTGAACTGTGTGTGGTGCTTCCACAGTTCTCAGGTTTACTGCTAGATTGAATCTTCAAATATCTGCAGTATTTCAATGAACAATTGTTCAGACATTATCAGGTAGTCATGTTCACTGAAGTGTTCTGGACATTTGACAGAAGTACATCCAAAAACTGTGGTAGTCTCTCTCTCTCTCTCTCTCTCTCTCTCTCTCTCTCTCTCTCTCTCTCTCTCTCACACACACCACACCACACCACACACACACACACACACACACACACACACACACACACACACACACACAGCAGAAGCCTCAGACTACACAAACTGGAAATTATTTATACAAGTCTATTTTTGGAAAACAGATTGAAAGATGGCTCAGGGAGGGGAGGGGGAGAGGAAGGGCAGTGGTATAATCTAGTTCGTACATGCCACCAGTGGAGTTTGTGGCAAGTCTGGTTGCAAGTGTCATGTGAGCTCTACAATCTGAAGGCTAAATTTAAGATGGAAAAAATCAAAACTAGTGGTAATATAGTTAGTGAGATGGGAAGTGAAATAAGTTTCAGAAACTAATTTGGTCTTTACAAATTTCTGAAAACAGATTGTATTTCTGAGACTACTTGATTTTTAGCAGTCACAAAATGTTGTCATACTGCAACACTGTGGACACGTGTAACCGATAATAACTGACCCACTGCCCTGTTTTATGACAGTAAAGCAGGTGCAAAGTTTTAATACAGTCTTATCTACTAGTCGAAATGAAATATAGCTGTATACATTTACAACTTGTGTTTTCAGGAACCATTAAAACTGTAGTAGAAAACCGAAGAACGTATTGAAGCAAATTCATTCAAGTAGGCAGTCATTGAAACTGTTTTAAAGTAGTTGCAGTATTTGTGTTTGAAATACTGAACTTAACATTTGTTTGTTCATTACATTTAATTATAGAACTTGAGGAAAAATAACAAGATTTAAATTATCACAATGTATTATCATTTGGGCCTACACATTTTGGTATACTGAATCAGTTAAACCTTTATTGTATTGTTAAATAATTAGACACAGTTAACTTTGCATATTAAATTGGTGTGGTGTCAGTTCCTTCAGACATGTCTGAAAGAACGGACACCACACCTGCCATATTACATATACACATTATTAATACAGGAGAGGAAGGAAGGAGTATTAGGAAGGGAAGGATCGACAGTGGCTGCATTAAGGCATTAAAATTAAACAATGGTGACAAGTGAAAATGTGAGCCGTGCCGGGAATCGAACTCGGGTTTCCTGGTTCAGGCCAGCGGTCGCCGTAACCACTTTGTTACCCGTGTTCGCCTCCCGCCTGTCTCAAACTTCCACAAGACGCATGCTATGGCAGTAGCACCCCTACTATCCATGCCCCCTTACACTCGCCATTAAGGATTCCTGTGTGAGGTCGAACGTATGACCACATCTGTGGTGAAATGAGTGAAGCAAACTCCGTCTTCACTTGTGAATAAATATGATATTGGTTTAGGGTTCGATTCCCAGCCTGGCTCACATTTTCACTTGTTGCCATTGTTTAATTTCAATGCCCAAATGCAGCCACTGTCAATCCTTTCCTTATTAATCCTTCTTCCTTCCTCCCCTTTAATGGTAATTTGCAAACAGGATTGCCAAATATTGCATACTTCCTGAGTTTTCATATGATTTGACCATATTTTTTTCAGTCTACAGTTCATGTACTAAAGAACATTTCTCCTATATTTCATTCTAACATAATGTTGTGTGCTTGAAAAGGAATTATTTTTTTTTTTTTTTTTTTTTTTTTTTTTTTTTTTTTTTTTTTTTTTTTTAACTATTCTACTGTGATTACATATTTAAATATTCTGAGTAACAGATTGAAATGAACTGATGAATGCTTGACAGCAAATAGTGACCTTTTCGATTTAACAATTAACAATTAAAGAACTTTTTCATAGAGGTGAAAGATGTTGAATTTCTTCCTGCAGATAAATCAGATTGTAAATACTTGCTATTCTGTTTGTGCATTCAAGTATTTTATGTACCATATTTTAAGAAGCTATGTGAGAATAAAAACTAACTGGACTCATCAAAGCTAAAAACTGAAATACACAAAATATCAGTTGAGTAGCAATACAATTATATCCCTTATTTTATACCTGGCAACCCTAGACACAATGTCTGAAACTCATAACATCTCTAACAATTTATTCTCACGGGAATAAGCAAGAATAAAACCTGGTCACGTTGACTGAAGAGAGATTTGAAATTCACCAGTTTGGATGCATATGTTACAGTTTGAACCATTCCAAGAAGTGATCATAAATTTACAAACATCTAGATAGAGATGTGACCATACTCAATATGTTGAAGATTGGTATAATCACTTCTAAGAGGCTAATTCATTTCAGCACAGAATTCAAAGAAAAAATTAACACCATAATGCAGAAATATTTGTAACAGTTATTGGAGCAGAAGTAAATGTTCCAGTACACAATGATATATCACTATAATGAATTTCTTTCAATAATGAGGAAAAAAAGTTTGTGTTGTTTACACCACTTGCTTCCTTTGTGACAAATAAAACCATCACCTCAAACATTTCTTAGTCTCTGGCTGTGCTACAGTTCATTGTTACCAAAACTAGGTTGTAACAAATAGGCTATGTAGTGCCTATTGTAGTCCTCATGATACGCTACAGATGTCCGTAACCAATATTAGGGATTTGCACTTTTAGACAGACGAAATGACGACATTTCACTTATCACATGAACACTTTCATCCTACAATCATGTTAGTTTAAGAGATTCTTGAGTGCTCATCATAGTAATTGAGGTGATGGTCAGATCACAGTGCTGTAGGGATACATGAAATGTTTTGTCGGTAATTTGGAAGAATGCATGCAAGTGATATTTATCAAAAGTGACTGTCCCTGACCCAGATATCAAACAAGCAATCATCAAAGTCAAAAGATGTGAGTAATGTTTACCACGTTGAGAAGCAGTGACCTGTTGAAAAGGGCAACAATAAAAAACATTTTGAAATGTAGAGGGAAATAAAGAATACAGGTATCAGTATTGCCACCATGAAGTTTTCTGAACAAGAAAAAATTGAGAAAAGTACACCGATAACCGGTCACTACTTGGATGTAATAGGTTTTGTAATTATTATTGATCAATATTGATGCAGTTAATTTTCATTAATGAAAAAATTTGTTTCACCCATATAGTGACTGCTTCTCAAGGTACGTTTCTTAAAAGTACTTTTTTATGTGGTAAATTTCCATTTATGAAAGAAACTGTTACACCCATGTTGTGAGTGATTCTTGACGTACTAACAGCAACAAACATACATGATACATCCCGCAGTATTGTCCAAGACGACATCACTGACGAAAAAGGTAAGTGCAAACACACATTCTTTTAGTGATAGGTTGATATTTATTTATAGCCATTTCATTCATCTTTGTCCCTACTGATATTCTCATAACATACAAAATTGTCCCTTCTTCAATATATATCACTTGCAAGTTTTCTTCCAAATTACCAAAATCTGCACAGTCATACATAATCTTATCAATAAAATGAGACTAGGAATAATTTTTTGGCTGAAAATTAAAATACATTGGTAATTTCCAAGAAATGGTTAATATTCTACATGTATCTTTAATGATGAAAAATAACATACTTATAAAATAGGCATACAATATAAACAAACTTACAATAGCACTGTACTGATTTGGTAATGATACAAAAATGATTACTGGATCAATCTAGAGGGCAGTTATTATCTTCTGAAATGTTTACTCAAGGTAAATAATGTAATGTAATGGAATAAAAACCACCCATGCTTAAACCTCTCATACTTTAATAAGGTATACAGCTGCTTTATTTTTCATTACGTTAGGCTGTATACTGGAACTTATCAAGATCTGTTCAGTTATTGCGACAAGATTATTGCAGACTGCCATTACCATGTTTAGTTGGCAGGTAACTAGTTTCACCATTGTCCGTTGGATACACTGGTCGCTTTATTGGGCCTGAAAATGCAGGTGCTGCTAGTAGGCAAGGAACTGCTACTGGTCTCTTTGAAGGGGGTTTGCCTTCAGCCGACGCTGACGAACAATGTGAAAGTTTTCGGCGGGATGTGTGACGTTTTTTGTGAAAACGTTCTTCATTTTCTTTCTTGGCGCATTCTTCCAACAGTTCATCACAAAATAGCGACTCTCTCTCCAGTTTCTCTGTGACCCCTGGACAACTGTCTTCCAGTTCCGATTTCAGCCTGGCGATCTTTTGGCACAAGTCCCAGAAACACCTGTTTAACAAATCGCGCACACCCTCTGCAATTAGGATTTTTGACTCCGCGTAATCTAGGGTTTTATTATAACCGTCACAGATAGAACTATACTCCGCATCTCTCTGAGCTTCGTCCATTTCTGAAGCATTGTTCAAAAAAAGTGTCGATTTAGTATCTAGTTCCCTTAGGTAAGTTTCAACTGCCTGGTCTAAATTTTGTATCTCAATTAATTTGTCTTTAACCTCTACAGGAATGTGACCGTAAACTTCAATATAATCTTCTACGTGATGCATGACAATAAATATAATTTCGCGCGACGGTGGACCACAGAACGGAATCTCTTTCATAGTAAAATGCACATTTTGAAATAATGAATTGTTCAACAAGAAAGTAGCCAACCTTTTCAATCCGCGTAAAAAAAGTGATGTTGCAGTGAAAGAAGTCTTAATTGCGATGTAGCTCGAAGTTACACCGGAGCTGACACATTACCGCTTTCCTTCCATATGTAAGTTGTCTTTTGTTGGACCCTCGTATGGTAGTCTGTTGAAGTTTAAATACTGTAAATAAATAATCTACCAAACTGTCAAAATCAAGTAGTAGTATCCTACTTACCTGTTTCGCTACGGTAATACTAACGTTTCGTCTTGAAGTGCCATGTGCTAGCAAATGTGAACTAAGACCAGCTTTGCTGATAATATTTTCGTTGTTCTGGATACATCAGTGACAGTAATGAACCATTGTTGAAGCTACACTGTAATCTGTGACCTGGACAGTAGGGTATCTCTGGAGTAAGCATTTTGACGCACATAGCAGAGTTTTCTTGTACAACACTTCTAGGCTTCGTTCAAAGATCTGCCGGGCTCCTACCGCGCATCTACAATACGGAAAATCGTGTTCAAAGAGCAATCCTGCAGCATGCTGCAGCCTACCGGCTGTTCAAGGAAGATCCCGGCTGCAGCGTCCTGCAGTTTCCTGGCTGCATTAGCTGCAGGAAAATTTCCTCCTGCAGCCTGACTGACGTCATCGGAACCGCGCATGCGTGGTAGTGCCTGCTTTGCTGTTGCAGGAAGCTGCAACCCTGCAGCTCTTTGAACGAATCTAGTGTCTCCCTCAGAAGACACTTATGGTTTGATACAGTGACGTAGGGGTGAATTTAGCTATTTGCCGCCCCTCGGCAGAGAAAAATACATATGTCCCTCATTTCAACATAAATGTATCACAAAGTGAATAACGTCTATACTTCGACTACTGATAATGATAA
Organism: Locusta migratoria; assembly: GCA_026315105.1. Taxonomy (NCBI): domain Eukaryota; kingdom Metazoa; phylum Arthropoda; class Insecta; order Orthoptera; family Acrididae; genus Locusta; species Locusta migratoria. The sequence goes on from CM048751.1 coordinate 262,152,076, forward strand.
TAATAATAATAATAATAATAATAATAATAATAATAAATAATAATACGGTACATGCTTGTTCTCTCACCACATTCTAGTCAGACAAAGAAGTTGTGGGCTTGCTTTGTAACAAATTCGTCGATCACATCTTCACGACTTCAAAATCTAGTTGTCAGTGTTGCCAGGTCTCCAGAAATTTCCGGGGATCTCCGGAATCTTTTATCTTCCAGGAAAAATAGTAAAAAATGTTGAAATCTCCAGATTTATTATTTTATTTTAGAAAAACCAGTTTCTCTAGGTGAAAATTATATAGTTTATTTCACTACTAAAGGCCAATTCACACTGTCCGTCACGTCAAGTCACGTCACCGTCCGTCAGAACATTCCGCAATGTGTTTCTAATGGCGGCATTCACACTGTCCGTCACCGGACCGTCACGTCATGTCAACGTCACGTCAAGCTTTCTCGAGAAGAATGTTTTGACGTAACAGCCGTCTGCTAACATCGTAAGTTAACCTATTTTCGTCACCCGAATTACATGTTGCAGTCGACGATTGCACTGTTTATATGCAAATGTGTCTTATTCATCTTTGTGTTGTTATACCTCGTTTTAGGGGTAAATCTCAAATGTTTCATGACGGCTAAAATATTTTTGTCAACTGAGTGTCCCCCTAAAATCGAGGTCGGATATCTGAAACCAAAAAATGGTTTATATTACGTAACATTGTCACAGAAACGACTGAAACAAACTGTTTATTAGAATAAGATTGTAATTTGATCACGCGTTTTTCATTAAATAACATTTTAAATGAAAAGGTCAGTTCTAATGAAAGACAAAAATTCAGTTGTTTACGACGGTATTAACAATGTCATCTAGCAAATCGTAATGGATAAAATACACAGGTGCTATTTATGCTCTTACAAGGTATGGTTTGATGTCTTCATATGTTTATTTATTTATTTATTATTATTTTTTTTTTCGCTTGAAAATAGATGCCGATGTTTTGAAATGTTGCTTCATTTCCCAGTAGGTTGGCCAAAAATATACACTGTAAAGTTTTCTTTGGCTGTCACTAACATTTAGCGTTGTTGTTCCCCTTTCTAGTATTAAACTATGACTTTGTACATATGTGGCGACTAATCATCGTTTACTGTACGTGGTCGTCGTGTTTATAAAGAGGATTCTCCCGCCGCCACAGATGTTGTTGCCGCAGCAAGACTGTTTATTCTTTGTTTTTGCGAGTCTCCTGTTTTTTGTTTAGTACCTAGTTACGACTGTGATCTTCTGTTTGAAACATTGTGCTTTTGATGTGACGATTATACTTTAACGTAAAACGTCTCTCATTTGTGTTTAATGTGTTATATCTACAGTCACAGGTCTACTAAATAAATTATTGTAAAAAATGGTTTCTGCAGAGAATAATTCCGCGTTCTAGTGACTTGAAAGATACACGCTAATAAAACGTCGGACAGTTCTGCTTCAACTGCCACGACAATTGGTGACCCCGACGTGATACAAGTCTGCAGAAAACGCGAGAAGATACTAGCAAGATGGAGGAAGAACCTAGAGTTTCAAGAATAGCCGTACGTTTGCCGCCGTTCTGGCCAAATAATCCAGTGTTATGGTTCGCCCAAGTAGAGGCCAGTTTCCGTTGTGCAGGAATTACCGCCGACTCGACGATGTTTTCTTTGGTCGTGAGTCAATTAGATCAACAATATGCCGCGGAAATTCAAGACGTTATAACCGCGCCGCCGACAGCAGATGCATACAAGAAGCTGAAAACAGAGCTGATTCGAAGAGTAGCCGCTTCACAGGAGGAACGCATACGGCAAGTGCTCACACAAGAAGATGTTGGTGATCGCAAACCTTCTCAGTACCTAAGGCATTTGCGAAGCAAGGTAGACGTCGGTATGGTTCCTGACAACTTGTTACGCACAATTTGGAGCAACCGCCTGCCACCACAAGTTAAGGCGATTATAGCGTCTCAAACAGAGATGTCTCTTGACGCTGTAGCGGAACTCGCAGATCGTATTCAAGAAGCAATCACACCAGTGCGTGTCTGCGCCGTATCAGAAGCCGGCAGCAGTACGGCGGCAACGTCGGGAGTTGCGCGTAACGACTATGATTCATTAGCAGCGAAGGTAGACGTTCTTTGTAACCAGCTCAGTGAACTGATGTCTCGACAAAGCGTCAACAAAGGCAGAAACCGTTATCGACGCAGGTCCAGAAGTAGATCTTCGAAAGGCACTTCGTCTTCTGATGCAGAACATTTGACATGCTGGTACCACCGTAAATTTGGGGAACAGGCACATAAATGTACTAGTCCTTGCTCGTTCCCAAATGCCAGCGGCGGTCGACCTTAGGCGCAGCAGACTGCCGAACAGGATCACAGCGCCTGTTTATCAGCGACAGGAAGTCTGGAATGAAATTTCTGATAGACACAGGTTCTGATCTGAGTATATTACCACGAACTGCAATATATCGCTGCCGTCCACCGACTGCATTCTGTTTATCAGCCGCTAATAATTCAACAATACGGACTTATGGAATGCAGAGTATTGAATTGGACTTAGGACTACGTCGCGCCCTGAATTGGAATTTCACCATAGCAGACGTCGCTGAGCCAATCATCGGTGCGGATTTCTTGGCATATTACCGACTGTTGCCTGACGTAGCGAATTCCCGGCTCGTGGACAACGTGACTGGCCTAACTTCACTTGGTTTTCGCCGTAGCACCAACACACCCAGCGCCAAGCTCGTGCAAGCGGAAGACTGTAAGTACTCATCTCTATTATGTCAATTTCCGAGCTTGACTAGGCCCCCTGGAGCCCCAAAACAAGTGCAACATAAGACTGTGCATTATATTAATACCACAGATGGCCCTCCAGTGTCATGTAGGCCCAGAAGGCTGGCACCAGATCGACTAGCAATAGCAAAGGCAGAGTTTGCCACAATGCTAAAGGAAGGCATTATTCGCCCCTCGAGTAGCCCATGGTCTTCAGCGCTTCATCTCGTCCCTAAAAAGAGTGGAGCATGGCGCCCCTGCGGCGATTATAGAGCACTTAATGCAAGAACAATACCAGACCGTTATCCAGTTCCGCTGTTGCGAGATTATAATCGTGCCCTTCACGGTGCAACGATCTTTACTGTGCTAGATTGTGCCAAAGCTTACACTCAAATACCGGTGGCGGAGAAAGATATACCTAAAACGGCAATTATCACGCCATTTGGCTTATTTGAAAGCATGTTTATGACATACGGATTACGCAATGCAGCTCAGACTTGGCAAAGGTTTATTGATTCAGTATTACAAGGACTACCTTTTTGTTTCTCTTACCTTGATGATATCCTGATATTTTCGGCCACTGAAGAACAACATCATCAACATCTCAAATCAGTGTTTGAACGCTTGGAACAGTATGGCGTAGTTTTGAACATAGCCAAATGCATATTTGGGCAACCTGAAATCGATTTTCTCGGCCATCGTATTTCAGCTGCGGGCTCCCTTCCCTTACCGGATAAGGTTCAAGCTATCCTAGAAATACAAAAACCAAATACCATCAAAGAGTTACGTAGGTTTCTCGGGATGCTGAATTTTTATCGTCAACATCTGCCACGAGCAGCAGAATTACAAGAACCCTTGACAGCAGCGCTTTCCAGACCCATGATTAAGAGAAATTCATTAGTACTGTGGACTGAAGCAATGAATTCTGCTTTTGAGGCCGCGAAACGTTGCTTGGCGGACGCTGCATTGTTGGCCCATCCTAAACTTGACGCACCGTTAGCGGTTGTAGTTGATGCAAGTTTAAAGGCTACAGGTGCCGTATTACAACAATGGACAAATGGCTCATGGCAACCACTAGCGTTTTATTCGCATAAGCTGTCGCCTTCACAACAAAAGTGGAGTACTTATGACCGGGAACTTCTCGCTATATACAATGCTATTAAATATTTCCGGCCTCAGATAGAAGCGAGGGATTTTGTTATCTACACGGATCATAAGCCACTGACGTATGCATTCCGACGCAATAGTAACAACTGTTCACCTAGGCAATACAATCATTTAGAGTTTATTGCACAGTTTACCACTAAAATAGAGCACGTCTCTGGATTAGATAATGTGGTGGCCGACTGTCTCTCTCGAGTAAACAGTATCTCAAGCCCAATCGACTTCACTGCACTTGCTCAAGCACAACAATCTGACCAAGAGCTCCAGGTATTGCTGAAGGATGACAACACAGCATTACAGATGCAGCTCGTTAGCGTTCCCGGCACAGATGCTAAACTGTACTGTGATGTCTCGACTGGAAGACCAAGACCATTCCTTCCTACTCAATTTCGCAGACAAGCTTTCGACAATTGTCATGGTTTATCTCATCCCGGAATTCGCCCTACGTTCCGCCTCATATCAAAGCGTTTTGTCTGGCCAGGAATGGAAAAGAACTGCCGTGAGTGGACACGTTCATGTGTTCCATGCCAACGCAGTAAAGTGTCTCGTCACGCACATGCTCCAGTGGACAATTTTCCCGACGTCTCCTCACGTTTTGCACATGTGCATCTTGACGTAGTAGGTCCGTTAAGTCCATCAAATGGGCAACGTTACTTACTTACTATTATGGACCGTTTCACTAGATGGCCGGAGGCGGTACCGCTGGACAACATTACAGCAGAAACACTAGCCTCAGCCTTTGTGTCCACATGGCTGTCAAGATTTGGGTGCCCACTGCATATAACAACAGACCGAGGCAGGCAGTTTGAGTCAGACTTATTCGCCAAGCTTGCACAATTCTGTGGGTATGTTCATCACAAGACTACAAGTTACCATCCAGCAAGCAATGGTTTAATTGAAGGATGGCACCGATCGCTCAAGTCTGCTCTAATGTGCCATGACACAGCCTGGACAACCGCGCTACCAATCGTGTTACTGGGTCTACGAAATGCCTACAAACCTGACATAGACGCTTCCTCGGCAGAACTGGTTTTCGGAGAAGCGTTACGTCTTCCAGGTGAATTCGTTGACGTCAGTTCCTTTCAGTCCATTGTGCAAGACCAGCCTGATTTACTACGTCGATTGCGCGAACGTATCGCATGTTTTCACCCACAACAGGGTTCCAGACATGGCACTCCATACTGTTATATTCATCAAGACTTGGACAAATGTACGCACGTGATGCTTCGCACAGACGGTGTGAAACCTGCTCTGCAAGCTCCATACACAGGTCCACATCGCGTGTTACAACGAGGTGAACGAACATTTGATATTGTCATAAATGGCAAGGCCACGACTGTCTCCATTGACCGCATCAAGCCGGCGTACATCTATCAGGACGCATCACCGGCTAAGGTTTCAAGAGAACAGCTCAAGTCGACAAAGTCAGCGCCTCAAACTCAGTCACAATCGCCAGCTCAACAACAGCCCACCTCTGTTCCACAACCGACACGCACAACCCGTTCCGGACGACACGTACATTTTCCTGCACGTTTTAGAAGATAACGCTCCGCTTCCACCGCGGGGGCTGATGTGGCGACTAATCATCGTTTACTGTACGTGGTCGTCGTGTTTATAAAGAGGATTCTCCCGCCGCCACAGATGTTGTTGCCGCAGCAAGACTGTTTATTCTTTGTTTTTGCGAGTCTCCTGTTTTTTGTTTAGTACCTAGTTACGACTGTGATCTTCTGTTTGAAACATTGTGCTTTTGATGTGACGATTATACTTTAACGTAAAACGTCTCTCATTTGTGTTTAATGTGTTATATCTACAGTCACAGGTCTACTAAATAAATTATTGTAAAAAATGGTTTCTGCAGAGAATAATTCCGCGTTCTAGTGACTTGAAAGATACACGCTAATAAAACGTCGGACAGTTCTGCTTCAACTGCCACGACACATAACAGATTGTCACTCATAACTTCACTTTCAACATCGCGTATTGAGATCGGCGAATTGACGTGACGGACACGGACGGACAGTGTGAATACATTGACGTGATGGTTCCGTGACGTGACGGACAGTGTGAATTGGCCTTAATACTTCCCTAAATATAAAATGTAACACACAAAAGCGAACACATCTGGTCTGGAGAAACGTTTCGGTACCGATATGTTCACTGTATTTTTCCCACGGACGAGCCCTGGAAGATACTGACTGGTTAAATATTACTTACGATAGCGGTGTATTTTGCTAATGTTGGCAATGGAACGTTTGCTTTACGAGAATAATTAATTTACTGACCGTGAAGTGTGTATGCCTGAACCTGTCAAGCATAGAGCAGAAATAGCTTTAATTATTTCACGGATAACACAAAAGGTTGATCTCACTCTACATGATTGGGTTTGCAAAGAGAATTTAGCGATCGTTACGAACATTACTACACAACGCCGCCGCTGCCGTAAGTAAAATTTCACACTGACTCCATTATTTTTCCGATCTGGCTACATAGTTTGGAGACAATGTGTCTAGGTTTTGATTTTGTTTAAATGTCACTGGTAGGACTCCGAAGGACCAATAGAACTGTCGCATACTGCTATTAGTTGTATTTTTGTAAAAGTACTTTTACATTGTTTTTGAGGGTACAAACTTTCATGTCTTGAGGGTGTGGACAAAATCTTGCTCCATCTACGAATTATTTTTAACCAATAAAATTGCGATTGTTCTCGGATATGGCATATTTGTATCATCCAATCAGAAGTAACCTTTTACAACAATAAGTGTAATACAATAGATTTTCCTTTGTAGTAAGTTAGTATCTGCCGACATTTCGCGGTTTAGACTGTAAAACGTAGTGCTGTGAAACCCACTTTCTATCAAGTAATTAATGGTTTCAGTGATTTCAGAAGTAGTAATAATGGATTCGAGTTCAGATTCCGACGCTACAGTGGTGTCAGAAAGAAAAAGTAAAAAAACTAAAATGCACATACAGTACAAAATATAATTCCGAATGAGAGAAGGATCCAGTGTTTTGTGGGTGGTTACAGAAGAGCTAGAAAGGACCTTACTACGCTTATTGTTGTGCCTGTGACTATGATTTGAACGTTTCATCAGGGAAAAATGACCTCAAGAAACACGCGACCGGTAAAAAAAAAAAAAAAAAAAAAAAGTAAATGTGCTGGAACAAAGAAACAAATGAAAATTAGTGAGATGCCGAGCATTTGTGTCAAAACAAAACTTACTGAAACGGTTAAGGCGAGTGAAACACGTTTTGCGAGTTTTGTGGCTGAACATGATATACCTATTCGAGTCATAGAGCATTTACCTAATCTCATTCAATCTGTGTGTCCAGATTCAGAAGTTGCTAAGCATTTACAATGTGGCAGAACAAAACTGACAGGTGTCAAAAACCACGTCACAGGGAAAGAAAGTTTAAATCAGCTGACTGAATTGATAAAGAAAAATCAATTTTCTCTCGTTGTCGATGAATCCACCGATAAGAATTGTGTTAAACATTTATGCATGGTAGTGCGTGTAATGGGCAAGGATAATAAAATAATGGATGCCTTTCTTGGGCTTATTCCACTTATGGTGCCACTAGCGACATATTATACCAGGGAATCGTTAAATTTTTCAATGACAATGAAATTCCCTACAAACAAAATATGATAGGGTTTGCAGCAGATGGAGCTAATGCAATGTTAGGGGCGCGCCATTCATTATCCCCTTTTTTGAAAGCAGGATATCCCTGATCTCTTTATAATGAAATGTATTTGTCATTCCTATGCTCTGTGTGCTTTTTGCGCTTGTATGAAACTCCCAAGGGGCATTGAAGATCTTGCAAGGGACATTTATAATTACTTTCAGAGCAGCCCTAAACGCATCGGCGACCTGAAACAGTTTCAAAATTTTGTAAATGTGAAACCTCATAAAATATTACATCCTAGCCAAACACGTTGGCTTTCTTTGGATATGGTGATTTCTCGACTTTTGGAACAATATGATGCACCAATGCTTCCGTCAAGTAACATGATTTGGCACGTAACATGATTTTGCCAAAATTGAATGACCCCACAAACAAATAATATCTTCAGTTCCTGGACTTCATCCTTCCTCTCTTCAATAGCTTAAACATTAAAATGCAGTCATAAACTCCACAAATTCCTACAATATATCGTGACTTTGAGGGAATTTTGAAAACAATTTTAGACTGCTTTTTGAAGGAGGACTACTTTGAAAAAACTGCATTGAAGGCTGTAGAATACTGAAATCCTTCCTATTTTAAGTCACTTGATGACATGTATTTCGGTGCAAAAGTGACTTTGAATATCCAGAGCAACACACATATCCATGCAGAACAAGTGAAGGACTTTAAAGTTAGATGTTTAGATTTTTTCATCGAGGGTGCCCAAAAGTTATTCAAAAGATTTTGTTTTGGGGATACTGTAATCAAAGATATTGAGGCTCTTGACTCAAACTGTGTAAGAAACAAGAAAATTTCATCAATTGCTAATCTTGCGTAAAATTTTCCCAACTTAGTTAAATACGACGACCTACAAGAGCTTGATACTGAGTGGAGGCTACTAAGAAATATAAATATAGTTCAAGCAGAAGTAAAAATCGTGACACCAACCGAATTTTGGGTGGCTGTAAGCAGTGAAAAAAAAGGGGGATGGGGCACTCATGTTTCTAAAACAATCCTCTTTAATGTTGTCACTCCTGTGTTTACCACATTCTTCCGCAAGTGTTGAGAGGGTGTTTTCAAGCATAAATAGAATGAAAACAAAAATCAGAAACCGATTATCAACGAAGACAATTTGCGGACCCCTGAATGCTAAAAGGTTGACAACATCAGCTTCGTAATACGATTTTGAAGTTGGCGCTGACTTAACTCGACTCATGAACAATGAAATCTAAACAAAAGCAGAAGAAGAAGGGGAAAGAGACTGCTAAGTCGACAAATAGGTGCCATCCATGAGGAAAGGATGGTGGTGACTACTAATCAAACTGGTGAGTAGAAACATTAAAGTAGATATCTTTTTAAGTTCATGTATTCTGATAAAAGGTTATAACAACATTTTATGTTGTTACTAGCTGTAAAACCCGGCATTGCACGGTACGGTATATATTTTCCTTGTCTTATGGGAAAAATTCCATACACCTTTTCTACTCATTTCCACTTCACCATCTCTTCATCCGACTCATTCTCTCTCATGACCGTCTCATCCTCAACCCCTGTCCATATCTCTCTCTCTCTCTCTCTCTCTCTCTCTCTCTCTCTCTCTCTCTATGCCCATCTACTACACCTAAATCTACGTATGTGCATCATCTCTTTGTATCCAAATCTCCCTATCCTTTCATTCTATCTCCTCCTCTTGTTTGTCCATATTCTTGTCGTCCCTCTCTCTGTCCATCCCTTCCTCCCCCCTCTCTCTATCTGTCTATTTAAATTTCGTTTTCATGCAGGTAAATACTTATGACATAGATCCTTGACTATGTGTCATAGTAGCCATCTTCCGTGCACTTGACCACAACTGTCATACCGACACTGCTGGGGAATCCTACGTCATCTGTAGTGACTCCCTCAGTGGACGTAGAGCTGTTGATCAATGCTTTCCTCGCCATCCCTTGGTCATAGCCATCCAAGAGTCCCTCCATGCCGTCGAACAACGCGGGCGGTCAATAGTATTTCTCTGGACTCCGGGGCACATCGGGATTGCGGGAAATGAACTGGCAGACAGGTTAGCCAAAGAGGCCACCACTAAACCAAATCTGGCGGTCGGTATACTCTCTTCTGACCTACGTTTAATGCTGCGGAATCGAACCTGCGGTTTGTGGGATGCAGAATGGCGTACACTCCAGATCCCCAACAAGTTAAGGGCTGTAAAGGACACAACGAACGTCTGGAGGTCCTCTCTACGGGCCCCTCGCAGGGACGCTGTCGTCCTCTTTCGGCTCTGTATCGGCCATACTTGGATGACGCACGGTCACCTCCGTCGTGAGGACCCACCTCAGTGCCGCTGTGGCGCTGATTTATCAGTTGCTCACATTTTATTGGAATGCACTCACCTCACCGACCAGATGAGACGTTTTAACCTCCCTGTCGCCCTGAGCTCGGTTTAGCAGACGATGCCGCTATGGTTGATCGAGTTTTAAGTTTTATCCGTGCGAGTGGATTATATAATTCAATCTGAATTTTATTGAGTTTTTGGTGTATATGTATCCCCCACTTACCTAGCACTTTTAGGTAGGTGGTTTTCCTGTGTCACAGAGTGGCTGGATGATTAGCTTTTATTACTGTGATCACACAGCCCAGCTCCTCAGGTACCATTTTTAATTCTCTCTCTCCTTTCTCGGTGTTCTTTCCTTGCTGCTTTTATTCAGTGACGTGTTAACGCCTTTGCTTGGTGCTTTTTATCACAGTCTTATACCCCTTTTTAGCGGTCACCCCTGTAATTTTTACACTTGGAACAAGGGTCTGATAACCTTTGTCGTTTAGTCCCTTTTAAAAATCTAACCAACCAACCAACCAACTATGTGTCATACAATAATATAATTTTCCAGTTTTGTAGAATGTAAAACTGTCTGCGATGAATGAATAGTGGATAAATGAAGTCTCGTAAATCATGCGCCGCGTGATGGGAAAGTTTTTGTGACTCAATGTTTACGACGTCATATCTCCTGAAGAATATGCCGTAGGTAGTATTTAACCCCACAGGGTCATTCCATGCCAAGTGGTCTAGAGGCTCCCACATGACCTTCATGGATTTTGATGAAATTTGGTATGAACAATCACACATGTTCTCAATGAACAATTCAGTTTCAAAAATTCAATACTTCCGGAGATACAGTCACTTGTTTAAGACCATAGCACAGCTTCCAATACTGCGTCCTTGAATTTTCAGCAACTTTGAGATGATATATCTCTGGGAGTTTTTGTATGAAAGAAACAAAACTTGGCCATCTTATACAACTTTTAGAGCTCTTTAAAGTAAAATATTAAGAACAGGATTTCTGAGAAATTTTCATATAGAAAATTTGGGGCAAAGTTGGGCGAAAAAATTGCTGGTTAAAAAAAGTGCGAACTTTAGTTTTTTATATCTCCAGAAGTAATTGTGGGATGTACATGAAACTTTGCACACCATAACTCACCAACACAAGGTCTTAGAATACAAAGTTTCATTCTCCTATTGCTTCCCATTATTTCACAAATCTAGGGTAAAGTTGACGATTTTTCAAAAAGTGCTAAAAATGGGTATTTTTAATCAAATTTTTCAAAAAAGTGTTTTCTTCAAACTCCTTTAAACTGTGCTCATTAGAAAGAGCATATTCTAAACTATCTAGAAAAGAGGATTTGGTTTTGCAAATAAGGCCCTCAAAAGTAGCATAATCCTAGAGGCGCACTGGAAGTTTGAACCCATTTTTCTGGCACTCAAATTATACCTAAAATCTTTTATTATGTCTAATAAATATATGTTAATGCCTGGGATAAGTGAAATAAGAAGTCCTGATGAATAGGACGTAGCTAAAGTCCGAATAGAAAAAGAATAAAAATAGAAACAATGTTATTTTTTTACCTGCCCCCCCCCTCTCTCTCTCTCTCTCTCTCTCTCTCTCTCTCTCACACACACACACACACAATTATAATTTAGAATGAATGTAAATTGTAAAATTTATTTGCACAATCATTATCTAATTATTAGTAGCATTTTTAATGAACACCATCAGCTTACTGAAGGAAAATAAGTATATAAATGAGTTGTTGTGGTTTAACCACTGCTAGATTCATTTCACCTGAGAAAACCAGTATCTCCATCACCATAGGGGCTACGCTCGAGCATCAACAGCTATGGGTGAGTTTCTTTACACAGGTTTCCAAGCCTGATGAATGTCAACACAGACGAATTTACTGACGGGGCTGGAATAACTGCAATAATGTGGTGTGATGGAACCCAGCACTTGTCACTCACTGGTGGTCAATACAATGAATCTGCTGGACCATGAGGGTGCATAAAGTTTATTAATATACCCCTTTGCTCAGTGGAAGTCTCACAGATATTCCCAATCCACCAAAAATTTTCTTAGATGCATGCAACATATTGTCCGGGTTGGAGAGCAGACATTAATATGCCTTCTTTAGTTCTCTGACCCATTGTAGCAAGAAAAGATGATCAATCGTTTGAAACTCTGCTGGCCTGAATTATTGTTTCATCCATAGGTAAAAAGTGACTATTTTCTCTAGTGCCTGCTACAGTTTGTCCAAGTTTAAACCTCACTTCTTGTGACAGTCTCCCCCCCCCCCCCCCCCCAATTTCATCTTTACTGACGAAAACAAATATGATTCGATTAATGTTTCCAGAGAAGAAATGAAACAGGTCTAGGTGAGTAAGTTTGAGCACTGGAGCCATCACTGAAATTATGAATGTGAGATATCTGTGCAAACTGTGCTTTTATTGTATAATTAATGAGCTCCTTGACAAAAACGTTAACTGTACCTGTGTCATGCCACAAACAAGAACTGATAATGCAGAAACTTAAAGATTCCACTTTCTCATTTTGATGAAAGTAGATAACAAATGGATGAATTGTTGCTTTCCAGTGGAAGCCTTGCACAGCATCCTGAATAATAAAAGAATAATTTTCCAAAAAATCCATTAGGACAACAAGCTCTATATTTTTCAGGCCTTTAAGGTGCAGTTATTCCAGCTCCAACAGTAAATTTGTCTGTCTGACAATACACCATTCCTCTTGATATTCATCAGAAAATTAATGTAGCATAGGGTAAGGTGGTACAAATTCGATATAGGTACAATTCCGATCAACATAAGTTTTCAGTCTCGTATTGTTGCTAGCACTTGCCTTTGTGTGGCGTTGCAGTGTAGCAGATTTCTACAGCTCCTCCTGTCTTTTTCAAGACAACACTCTGTGTTAAGGAGATGTACTTCCTGTAAAGATGTACTTGGAGCTACTTCGTAGAACGTGCTCTTATAAATGTACTAGTTTCCAAGTGCTTGTAAACTCGTTATTGTGCAACATTTGGTACAGTGAAGTATGCACTGGTGCCCGAAGGAAAAAGTGCTTTTTATGTGGGAAAAGTCATTGATCAAAATTGTACGAGGAAGTGATCATAATCGTACCTAGTGTGGTACATTTTCTATCGATTTTTCTCAATTCCGTAACCTTTTTTTGTGTTCACACCAACATATGTCATTGTCTAGTATTTGTGTTACATATTCATTAAACATTCAAGAATAAGTGCCATAGTTGAAATTATTTCTTTTCTCAATGTGTTTGCAGTTACAATTACATTTGTCCGAAATGATTGAAATTGTACCACCATACCCTATCAAAAATTGAAACATGTTAGAGGAAACTAAGCAACCTATGAGTGGCTTCTAATTTTACCCAGGACACTTCAATAATTTTATTATCAGGCTTGGGAACCTGTGTAAAGAAATGCTTATCACGCTTGGGAAATCCTGTGGTAAAAGAACCCACCCGTGGCTGTTGTTGCCCCTGTGGCGACGGGGATGCTGGTTTCCTCAGGTGAAATGAAACTAGCAGTGGTTAAACCATAGCAACTCATTTATACACTTCTTTTCCATCAGTAAGCTAGTGTTTGTTCATTAAACAGGCTACTAATAATTAGATAATGATTATGGAAATAAATTTTATGAATTACATTCAGTTTGTGTGTGTGTGTGTGTGTGTGTGAGAGAGAGAGAGAGAGAGAGAGAGAGAGAGAGAGAGAGAGAGAGAGAGAGAGAGAGAGAGAGAGAGAGTTGTGGGATGGTGGGGGACAGTTAAGAAATAACATTGTTTCTATTTTTATTCTTTTTCTATTTGGACTTTAGCTACGTCCTATTCATCAGGACTTCTTATTTCACTTATCCCAGGCATTAACAAATATTTATAAGACATAATAAAAGATTTTAGGTATAATTTGAGTGCCAGAAAAATGGGTTCAAACATCCAGTGCGCCTCTAGGATTATGCTACTTTTTAGGGCCTTATATGCTTGCATTGCAAAACCAAATCCTCTTTTCTAGATAGTTTAGAATATGCTCTTTCTTATGAGCATAGTTTAAAGGAGTTTGGAGAAAACACTTTTTTGAAAAATTTGATTAAAAATGCCCATTTTTAGCACTTTTTGAAAAATCGTCAACTTTACCCTAGATTTGTGAAATAATGGGAAGCAATAGGAGAATGAAACTTTATATTCTAATACCTTGTGTTGGTGAGTTATGGTGTGCAAAGTTTCATGTACATCCCACAATTACTTCTGGAGATATAAAAAACTAAAGTTCGCACTTTTTTTAACCAGCAATTTTTTCGCCCAACTTTGCCCCAAATTTTCTATATGAAAATTTCTCAGAAATCCTGTTCTTAATATTTTACTTTAAAGAGCTCTAAAAGTTGTATAAGATGGCCAAGTTTTGTTTCTTTCATGCAAAAACTCCCAGAGATATATCATCTCAAAGTTGCTGAAAATTCAAGGACGCAGTATTGGAAGCTGTGGTATGGTCTTAAACAAGTGACTGTATCTCCGGAAGTATTGAATTTTTGAAACTGAAACTTTACCAGTGTTCATTGAGAACATGTGTGATTGTTCATACCAAATTTCATCAAAATCCATGAGGGTCATGTGGGAACTTTTCTCGATATTAGACCACTTGGCATGGAATGGCCCCACAGCGATTGTTATCTGATGGTAAGCAATACGTGTATCACGTTTAGTTAAAATCATTTTAAGCAGGAGATGTGAAAAATAGTGCATTATATAGCAGTTATTGGGAAATTTCATTGTTTATGACGTCAAATCTCCTGAAATATATGTACTATGATGTAATTTTGAAGGTACATTCAGTGGTGTATGTGCCTAATGTCTATAAAATATGTCGTGAATGGTGTTAGTAGTAAAGATGTAATAAATCGAAACCTCATGAGTGATGATGCGGTTTTTCATGAAACAAATTGTTTATCGCTTCGTATCTCATGAACTGTATGTCAAACTGTGATATAGTATCGAAGGAACATTCAGTAGTGTGTATGTGTACTGTCTGTTAAAAGTCTCGCGGATACAATTTACAGTGTAGAAGTAATTATTTCTACGTCATGCCAAATGCCGTTTATATACATCATGAACATCGGAAAACTTTTTTCCTTTCATCATTTTGTTGGGGTTGTTAGCGAGAAAAAGTTTTGTGATGATTTGAAATTATGTTTAAAGTTTATTGCAAGTCGCTAAGTGCACTCGTTCTCAAATAGTTGACGAATAAAATCACGCGATCACACGCCGCAAGATAGGGCAGTTTTCATTGTTTATGACGTGATATCGTATTAACTATGTACCGTGGCTGGTTTATGCCACCATAGCACATGATTCCTGTCCTTCAAGAATATTTGACCAAATTTGGTTGAAATCGTTCCATTACTTTAGGAGCAGATGTAGAATATTATCGCGTGACGCGACCGTTTTTCACGAATGTCATTGTTTATGGCGTCATATCTCCTGACGTATGTGTCGTAGGTGGTTCTCATCCCGACAGCGATTGTTGCCTGTTAGTAGGGAACATGTGTACCAAATTTGGTTGTAATAGGTCCAGTAGTTTAGGAGGAGATGGGAGATGTGGAATTTATATATATATATATATATATATATATATATATATATATATATATATATATATATATATATATATATATATATATATATATAGAGAGAGAGAGAGAGAGAGAGAGAGAGAGATTCGAAAGTGACTCCGGAAATTGTGGACAAATCTCCAGATTTTTCCATTACCACCTCCGGATTTTTTTCCAACATCTGGCAACACCGCTAGTTGTGATTTTATGTCAGCTTTCATGCCAGTGCTACCAAACCTACAGATATTTCGGCAGATCTACCGAAATCTCATGTTGGCTAGCGATCTACCGAAACACTTTAATATCTACTGATTTTTCTCTTAACCTACATTAGGAAATCAACGTCAGATATTATCGCTTACAATACACTAAAATAATAATATACTCGACAAAGCACTGTCAACGATAAATATAGTAAGTGGCACAGTTTAATTTCCTATTGTCGCGGCGGTTTCCTGATTAACATCCGCGATGTCACCCTATTAAATACATTGTTCAACATTTTGGGAATGTGACTTATTCTCATTTTTAAAACTTATACCAGTTCGTTGATTTCCAGAAGAAAGCTATGTTTTCCAAACTTATATATCTATGACTTCAAATCTTTGGTTAGTTTCTTTCCTCATTGCTAACAATGAACAAGAATTATTTTTAAAATTCTAATATCGACAAGTTGATATTTCTGTAGTCTAGAGTTGGGAAAACTGAAACAAGACAGTTTTGAAACACTGTAACAGTTCCGCGTATTCATACATTGTTTTGTAACAATAAAAAAGTTAGCCAACTATACCGCATCCCACTCGTTTCCATAATTCACAGTTCGTTAGTGTTCAAGTGTGAAGTGCAAATCAGAATGCCCGGCCACTCGTCTGGACTGTCGTGTAGCTTTGTGACAGCTCTTCGAACGGACCCGATATTTATTCCGTATTGTGTTGTGTTTGTCTTTTGTTCGTTACGTTAATAATAAATAATTTGGTGTTAACTAGTCGTATTACTTAAACTACTAAACCGTTTATGTCGAGTTCGCAAATTAGTGACTCCGACAAAGAGGAAACAAAGGAATACAATACGCCGGAAGAAATGGTTTCCTCGACTCAAACACTGACTGAGAGACTTAAGACGGAATAGTTTTTTTCGCTGGATGCAGGATACTCGGCTGTTTTTCCACAACCAACATAAACTACACGGAATAATGTTCAAATATCGAGCGTAAACGTTAGACACGGAAAGGTCGTTTTGGATTTGGAGACCGCAACTTTGGTTTACGCAGGCAGAGTGTATTTTTCAGTAGCACAAGGTACTTAAGCATTTCCAGCCCTAATTTTATTAATTTGCGAACAGAAGTATTTCTCTGCATATTTCTATTCATAAAGATTGGAATAATTTTTTGTTGTTGATATTTTTTAGTTTTTGGAGGGGAATTTGGGATGAGTTCATATGGCATCATTGGGCAGGATATGTTTGCTTTACCCTACCTGTCACCTTTTTCAAAGTGCCTACTACTCATTTAGACATTTTACAATAATTTATTGATTAAATTTTCAAATTATTTTGTTTCCTTTACCTTGATATAGTATTTTGAAAGTTTGTCTGTTTGTACTTTAACTTAGACATTAAGCAACAAGCCGCGGTGGAGTAGCCGAGCGGTCTAAAGCGTCTCGCTGTGGAGCGCGCTGTTGCTCGCCGTGGAGGTTCGAGTCCTCCCTGTGGCATGGGTGTGTGTATTGTCGTTAGGTTAGTTTACCTAGGTTTAAGTAGTTTGTTGTAAGCTACGGACTGATGACCACGCAGTTTGGTCCGATAGAATTTCAAACATTTGAACATTTTGTTAAAAGGAGGGCATAGTAACAATGCGACACATTAAGTCCTGCATCGTGTAAAAAAATGAAACTTCCTAGCATCTTAAAATTGTGTGCCGGAACCGGGATTCGAACCTGGGACCATTGCCTTTCGCGGGCAAGCACTCTACCACTGAGCTACCCCGACACGACTCACGGTTCCTCCACACAACTCCAATTCTGCTGAATACATATTTTGTCAATGTGTTGTAGTCTAATGCCTTCTGTTTCCTCGAATTAATGATAGCCAAGCTACCCACAATGAATTTGGAAAGTCCTGCAGTGTTCTTTATAACCTTTGTCAAATGGTTGGGACGAGAGTAACAAATATGATGATGCCATGTGGTATCATTGTGCTGGAAAGGGTTAATAAATGCCGCGGTGGAGTGACAGAGCGTTCTAAGGCGCCTTGCTGCAGAGCGCATGGTTGCTCGCCGTCGGAGGTTTGAGTCCTCCCTCGGGCTTGGGTGTCTGTGTTCTCCTTAGATTAGTTTAAGTTAGTTTGAAGCCTAGGGACTGATGATCAATGAAGTGGAAGCCCATAGGTTTACAAGCATTTGAACATTTTGTACTTATGAATTATGATAAATTCAATATAGTAGTAGCATATTTGAGTTTTGAAGTCATAGAACAAATAGAAGACGCCTTGGGGCAACATAATACCACTATACTCAAGGAAGCACTCATACAACGGTATGTCTTATCACCGGAGATACGTCTACGAACTTTTTTGCAGAAGACGGAACTGGGGACAGAACTCCGTCGCAGATACTCAAAACTCTCCGCACGTTGGCGGGACCGGACCTTCTTCCTGAATTATTCTTGCAGGTGTAATGGATACAAAAACCTCCGGTCAATGTCCGTACCGTTATAGCGGCACGGAGATGGCATTACCTTTGCTGAGAACAAGCATTGGTTGAAGCCAGAGGGGTCCTGCTTTTGTGCCCAAAACAAAGATTTCTCGCTTAAAACCCTGTGTGAATATTGCCTTCTTTACGTAAAGCAACTAAATTGACAGTAATATTGGAGTATTTACTTACATATGACGTACATTTCAACGAATAGCTCTACTATCCCCAATGTTTTGGACACAAACAATTGCCGGAGTTCTGAGTTTCTGGCTTCACATTTTCAGTGTTAGGTCATCTCCAGAAATTCTAACCTCCTTGTAAATATACCATTATAGGGATTATCCAAAATGGCAGATAATATTAGTTCAAATGTTTGTAAATCTATTGGACCAAACTGCGTGGTCATCAGTCCGTAGCTTACAAAACACTTAAACCTAGGTAAAATAACCTAAGGACAAACACACACACCCATGCCCCAGGGAGGACTCGAACCTCCACGGCGAGCAACCGCGCGCTCCATAGCGAGACGCTTTAGACCGCTCGGCTACTCCACCGCGGCGGGCTCCCCATAGCTACATCATCTGTCTGGTACAGCAGGCAATTTGGACTAGGAATAAGAAATGACAGAGGTGAACGACTAATTAGTTACTTTAAAGAAAATTCATTGGCAGTGGGTAACGCATTATGAACACAAAAGAAGACGATACACGTGGATATCAAATTTGAATTGGGAAAGATATCATTGGACTGCATCGTCATATAAAAAAAAAAATAAAATAAAAAAATAAAAAATAAAATAAATAAATAAATAGATAAATAAATAAAGTGTATGAAATGTTTGAAAAATGCTAAAGCGTATCCAGGAGGGGGAGGACAGACCACCATTATGAGGTTTAGAAGGCGCCACAACGTGTGTCCATTACGAAAAGACGCTAGGCCACGCCCACGGCTGATGGAGAGGTGAGCGCCGTCTAAAATCATGATTTAACTGTGGTGTCGCACAAGTACAAAGTGCGCGCCACCTACTTTCGCCGCGCGCCGCCATGCACGCACGGCGCGGCGTTCTTACGACGACAGCCACGAGCGCCCTCTGCTGCAACTCCGCTCGTGGCCACCACTGAACGACATCGTTCACTTGGGACTGAGTTAGGAACCAGTAAAGACTTCGGAATCCGATAGGCACCAGTGAAGACTTGGCTATCAGTTAGGCACTAGGCAGGACTCTAGCTCAACTATTGTTTCTAGTTCTGGCTGCTCCCCTCCGTACCTGCACCAGCGTGCTATCTTTATTTCTGTGTCGGTCTCATTCCACTCGGCCACCGACACCTACAACGGAACGAGACACAAAAGCGGCGACGAGGCTGGGACACAAAATTAACCAACTGCGTAGCGCTGGTCGGTCCAGTTTGTCGGTCGCGGTACTCGAGGGTAGCAACGAGAAGAATTAGCTATATTTAGTTACGTTAGTCTGGTTCTTGTGTAATAGCAGTTTTCCTTCTGTGCCTCTTCAAGTCTGAAGATGTTAAGTATTAGATATTCTACTTACAAATAAACTTGTACTATCAATGAATATGTATTTTCTAGTTTTCAAAAATGTTCAAATGTTTTTAGCTTATGGGACTTAACTACGTGGTCATCAGTCCCTAAACTTACAAACTAATTATGAACTAGCTAACACTAAGGACGGCACAAATATCCATGCCCGAGGGGGGATTCGAACCCCCGACCGTAGTGGCGGTGCAGACCGTGACTGGAGCGCCTCTGTTCCCTCGGCCATCGCGTCCGGCTTTCTAGTTTTGCTCCCGAGTCTACAGCCTTATTTGTGTGGCGGCCGTTTTTTCGCCGCGTTGGAGTGGCCGAGAGTTCTAAGGCGCCTTGCTGCGGAGCGCGTGGTTGCTCGCCGTCGGAGATTCGAGTCATCTCCGGGGTATCTGGGGTATGAGTGTGTTTGTTTGCCCTTAGATTAGTTTAAGTTAGTTAAAGTAGATCCTAAGCCAAGTCCCATCATACTTTTTTAAACATTTGAACATTTTTTTCCTTCTTTTTCCAGTAACCGACACAACATATGGTGACGAAGTGACTCATCATTTACGAATTATAGCAGACGACTCGGCTTTCACTTCTGATAAACAACAGCGAATATTTCTCAGTGCGGCGATAGCAAACTAATTTTTCTACATATACATCTACATGGGATACTCTGCAAATCACATTCAAGTGCCTGGCAGAGGGTTCATCGAACCACCTTTATACTATTTATTTCCCATTCCATTCTCGAATAGCGCGCGGGAAGAAAGAACACTTGAATCTCTCAGTTCGAGCTCTGATTTATCGTATTTTATTCTGATGATCGTTTTTACCTTTGTAAGTGGGAGTCAACAATATATTTTCGCATTCGGAGGAGAATGTTGACGATTAGAGTTTCGTAAGTAGTCCACCCCGCAGCGATAAGCGCCGTAGTTCTGATTCCCATACCAGATCCTGTATCATTTCCGTAACGCTGTCTCCCCTGTATCGTGACAATACAAAACGAGCTGCCCTTCTTTGGACTCTTTCGTCAAACCCACCTGATAAGGGTCCCACATTGAGCAGTAATACTCTAAAAAAAGGACGGACAAGTGTATTGTATGCAATTTCTTTAACAGTTCATTTGCATCTTTTAAGGGTTCTGCCAATAAAACGCAGTCTCTGCTTCGCCTTTCCCACTCCATTATCTACGTGTTATTTTCAGTTTAAGTCTGAAGTAATAGTAATTCCTAGATATTTTTTGGAGTTTACGGCCTTCACTTTTGATTGATTTATCTTGTAAACGAAGTTTAACGGATTTCTTTTCGTACTCATGTGGACGACTTCACACTTCTCATTTTTTAGAGTCAATTGCCAATTTTTACACCATAGTGATATCTTATTCAGATCGTTCCGCAGTTCGTTTTGATATTCAGATGATTTTACTAGACGATGAATGACGGCGTCATCTGCAAACAACCTAAGAGAGATACTCAGATTTTCTCCCAAATCGATTATGTAAATAAGGAACAGCAGAGGACCAATAACACTACCCTGTGGAACGCCTGATATCACCCCTGTTTTAGTCGATGCTTTACCATCGATTACTGCAAACTCTGTCCTCTCTGACAGGAAATCACCTATCCAGTCGCAAATTTGGGGCGATATACCATAACTACGCAATTTGATTAAAAGCCGTTTGTGAGGTACTGTGTCAAAAAACCTTCTGGAAATCAAGACATACGGAATCAATTTGAGATCCCTTGTCGATAGTACTCATCACTTCGTGTGAGTAAAGAGCTAGCTGTGTTTCGTATGAACGATATTTTCTAAATCCGTGTTGACCTTGGGTCAATAGATCATTGTGTTCGAGATAATTCATAATATTTGAATACTTGATATGTTCCAAAACCCTGCTACAAATTGACGTCAATGAAATAGGCCTGTCGTTTAGTGGGTTACTCCTACTGCCTTTCTTGAATATAGGTGTGACCTGTGTAACTTAATCTTTTGGTACAGATATTTGAGAAAGTGGTTGTATATGGCTATTAAGTAAGGAGCTATCGCTTCAGCATAATCGGATAGAAATCTAATGGGTATACAGTCCGGATCATAAGACTTGTTCTTTTTAAGTGATTGTAGTTGTTTTTTTTCCACGAGGGGTGCTTTGCTACATCTTATATAATTTTGTCAGTTAGCTTGTTTGATTAGTGAATAAAGCTATGATTACCACACCTCCCGCACAAAATTAGCAACTGCCTCACCCTACCGCTGGCGTTGATATGTCAGACGCAACAAATGACATAGGCCGGCCGCGGTGGCCGAGGTGACTGAGGCGCTCCAGTCACGGTCAGCACGGCCACTACGGTCGGGGGTTCGAATCCCCCCTCGGGCATGGATATTTGTGCCGTCCTAGTTCGTAAGTAGTTCATAAGTAGTTTGTAAGTTTAGGGACTGATGACCCCGTAGTTAAGTCCCATAAGCTTAACAAACATTTGAACATTTTTTTCAACTATGCTGCCTATGCCAGTTACGACCACAGCTACCACCTGCAAGCATTCCTACGCTTTGACCGAGCAACAGGAAGTGACTTGCTCAGTTTGAAGCTCATTGCGTCACTCATCGAGTTCAACATATTGCGACGATAATTAGTTTATCCCGATTGTCCGCATCCCCATTTACAGGCTCGCGCAGAAATTTTTTCCGATTTCAGGTCCAGAATTAATTTAGTTTGATGACTTGATTAGTGCCCTTTCGTAATACCACAAAGGTAAAGTGGAATTAGCTGCTGCTGATTATAAGTGTTTTTCCGTTTGCGTAAACAACCTAATCAAATGTACCGTCGGTGGGTCATGAAACTTCAAGGCTGACACGACACTGCCAGTTTAATGTGTTTATGAATAGTATTGTGAACAAAATGAAACTGAAACTTCCTGGCAGATTAAAATTGTGTGCCGTAACCGAGACTCGAACCAGGGACCTTTGCCTTTCGCGGGCAAGCGCACTACCGACTGTGCTATCCCGACACGACTCACGATGCCGCCCCACAACATTTCTTCCGCCAGTACCTCGCCTCCTACTTTCCAAACTTCACAGAAGTTTCATTCTGCAGCGGAGCGTGCGTTGATACGAACCTTTCTGGCAGATTAAAATTGCTGGAACTGAAATTCGAATCTAGGACCTTTGCCTTTCTCGGGTAAGCACTCTACCGTGTGAGCTAATCCGGAACACTCCACCGTCCGTCCTCACAAGTTGCACTAACCCGCGAAAGGCTAAGGTCCCAGGTTCAAATCTCGGTTCCGGCACACAATTTTAATCTACCAGGAAGTTTTACGTACAATGTTTTGGACAGATGCATTCTCAAACATGAAGGTCCAACTTCGCAGCAGGCGTTACAGATTATTGAAAATCAGGATTCATGTGGTAGTGCAGCGGAAAACTTTGATACAGCTCCTGTTTGCAGTATTGCAACCGAGTGGCCAGCCCGCCAGTGCACAGCCGCCAGGACGTGTAAACAGTAAACAAGATTTGCAGCGTGTGAAATCTTGCCCTCGCTGCTTTTCAGAGCATTAGAGACAGAACTGCCCATCACGGAATGCATCTTGCTTTTCTTGTAGGAAGTATGGACTTGAGCAGTCTGTGTGTTTCCAACATACACAGGACTTAACCACAGCTCGCTTTTGTAGACCCCGAGCAACTACTCATTCTGTGTGGAGTGTTTTTTCAAAGCCGACGTCCGAGCTTCGTAACGTACGTGAGCAGGGTGCGCCTTCGTCTCTCCCCAGTGCAGTGCACAGACAATCTAATGAACTGTACGTGACGTAGACATTGTAGGACGCCGCGTGCATATTCAATTAGACACTGGCGCGTCTGTTACTTTGCACAGTCGTGTCCTTTTATGGACTGCTAGGCTCACCACGATTGACAAAAATTAGGACAAAACTTACAGCATATAAAAGTAAAATCATTCCAGTGCTTGGAACATGTTGTTTGCATGTCACATTCCAGTCTCACACAAGGACAGTGACATTTATAATTTTGCGCGCGCAAGACTGTCAAAATATTTTTGGTTTAGATTGTTTTGATTTGTTTGGCCTCCGTATTCAAGACAATGTACTTTCTGTTTCTGCTTTTGACCGAAAGGATAGTGTTTCTCAGTTGTTTGTTGAGTTTCTGGACTTGTTTTCTGAAGGCCCAAGCACGGCAAATAATTTCGTGGCGCATGTGACGCTGAATTGCAATGCATAACCTAAGTTTTTCGGGTACGGCCTGTCCCTTATGCAATTAGAGAAAAAGTGGCACGAGAACGCAAGGAATTACAGGGCAATGGTGTTCTCGCTCCAGTTTCAGCTATTCAGTGAGCTTCGCAGCTAGTGATTTTAGTTAAACCTTCTGGCAGACTTCATCTTTGTATTTATCTTTAATGTGAATCGCCGCGGTGAAATGGCTGTGTGCTCTAAGGCCTAAGCAGTTTGTAAGCCTAGGAACTGATAACCACAGTAGTTAAGTTCCATAGATTGTGCTCTGATGCCGCCGGCCAAACGCCTGCCGGCCGGCATACCTCACAACAGGACTGTCAAGCGGGCAACGCAACTGGACAGGCGGCGCGAGACAAACCAGCGCCTGCCAGATGCCAACACAAGACCAGAACATACACAAACAGTAACTTCAAAACAAACAGAAGTAATAGGGACTATTTCTTACAGGTGGTTCTGTGAACCGACTGAATATCCTTCCACCTGCCTCCTGATTGGCTCCAGGTATCTACTTAAGCCCGTCTCGCCAGACGATGAGCCAGTAGGACGGGCACTGCGACGCCGTCCGCGTCCCCTGCACCACGTGGGAACGTTCGAGGGTCGGCCGGTGGTGACGCCGTCACGTCGGGTGCACACGTTATTCCGCATCCCGCGGCGGATGACGCCCTGCTTCGTCTTCAGGCCGTGATGGCGGCAGAACGGGAGCAGTATCGCGCCGCCCTCGACGCCGCGATGCGACGAATTGCGGACCTCGAGCGGGAGTTGAGGCTCATCAAAGCGACGATTAGCCACATCCCGCCCCCGCATGCTGGGGTGACCTGCAGTTCTACTGATAGTGCGACTGAAACCGGTTCCCTCGACTCCGCCATGACGGGGGACGCGGGCGTGGCGAAGATGGAGGTGGACGCGCCTCCGACACGAACTGGCGACAAGGCTGCGCCTGAGGGGGCGGCCGCCGCGCACGTGGAGGGAGAGGGCGTGTCGGAAGACGACGCGACCTACTTGGAGATGCCGACGAAACATGACGTCAAACGAGTCCTGCTACGAGTATTGACGAAGATCCGCAACAAGGACTGCGACGACGAAGACCTCCATTACCCGTTCCTACCCGAATCGAAAATACCACCCCCCCACCACCCAGTCCAATTAGCTGAAGAAATTCAGCTTCCTATTTGGCGGTTAGTGGGCCGTCAAGGTTTTAATGATTTGAATAATTATTGCGTTTTCACGGAAGAGCAGTTTAAACAGATAGCCCAGGAATACTTGGACCTTCGGCGCTCTCCCAAATAGAGCGGCCCCCCCCCACTCCATCTATCCGGGGTGCCTTACGGGTCGAGGGCTTAAGCCCTGCAGGCCCTTACAAGTCAGCCCCGAAAGTTTATGGCGAAATAAAGTTAGCCTACCTTCCTCCTACACTGCTCCATCTGGGGTTGGAGATCGCTGGATAATGATGGTACCCCATTCCACCTTGTTCCATTTAAAAAAAAAAAAAAAAAAAAAAAAAGTGCCAGTGTTGGTGTGTTCGCTCTCGCCTTCTAGGACTGTCTCCACAGTCTTGTGATGTTGGCACCCCTTTTTTGGAAAATGTACATTTTTTTCAGAGTTCTAGGTAGATTAGCTATAGCTTTGGAGTTCTCTGTACAAAATTTAAATAGTTCTACAAAATTTCGCCGAAAAAATAGTAAAAATTATCACAAATTTTAGTTTTTTCAAAATAATTATTTGCCTATTAGCGCAAACATAGTTCTGATCAGTTATGAATAGCTGGCATGAGTTCTACAGAAAAATTCTAATAGCATTCTTCTGTGCAGATTTTACTTAATGAGCCAACTAGAGCCAACTAGAATTGTAAATGGATGTGAAAACACACTTGATCTCTTAGCAACAAATAATCCTGAGCTCATAATGATCATCAAAACGGATACAGGTATTAGTGAACACAGAGCTGTAGTAGCGAAATTGAATATCGAAAGTCCCAAAGTTACCAAAAATAAACGCAAAGTATATTTGTTCAGGAAAGCAGATAGAAACAAAATACATTGCTTCTTGAAAGACAGCTTCCACTCGTTTCTAACACTAAACGTAGGTGTAGACCAGATGTGGCTCAAATTCAAAGAAGTGGTATCGACAGCAATTGAAAGTTTTATACCTAATAAATTAATAAAAGAAGGAGGCGATCCCCCTTGGTACACAAAACAGGTTAGGACACTGTTGCAAAAGCAAAGGAAAAGGCATACTAAATTTAAACGAACACGAAATCCCCAGGATTTGCGATTGTACTCAGAAGCTCGAAATTTAGCGAGGATTTCAATGCGAGATGCCTACAACATTTATCACAACGAAACTCTTTCTCGTAATTTGACTGAAAATCCAAAGAGATTTTGGTCATATGTTAAATATACTCGGGGAAAGTCACAAACAATACCTTCACTACGTGATAGTAATGGCGATCCTGCCGATGACAGCGCTACTAAAGCAGAGTTACTAAACTTAGCTTTTAGAAACTCATTCACTAAAGAAGACGAAACCAATATTCCAGATTTCGAATTACGAACAGATGCCGTAATGAGTAACATAGAAGTAGATATCATCGGAGTAGTGCAGCAACTAAAATCACTTAATAAGAACAAGTCTTCTGGTCCGGATTTTATACCCATTAGATTTCTATCTGATTATGCTGAAGCGATAGCTCCTTACTTAACAGTCATATACAACCGCTCTCTCATAGAAGGATCTGTACCAAAAGATTGGAAAGTTGCACAGGTCACACCTATATTCAAGAAAGGCAGTAGGAGTAACCCACTAAACTACAGGCCTATTTCATTGACGTCAATTTGCAGCAGGGTTTTGGAACATATCCTGTATTCAAATATTATGAATTATCTCGAACAGAACGATCTATTGACCCAAGGTCAACACGGATTTAGAAAATATCGTTCATGCGAAACACAACTAGCTCTATATTCACACGAAGTGATGGGTGCTATCGACAAAGGGTCGCAAATCGATTCCGTATTTCTTGATTTTCAGAAAGCTTTTGACACCGTACCTCACAAACGGCTTTTAATCAAATTGCGTGGTTATGGTATATCGCCCCAAATTTGCAATTGGATAGGGGATTTCTTGTCAGAGAGGACACAGTTCGTAGTAATCGATGGTAAGGCATCGACTAAAACAGAGGTGATATCGGGCGTTCCACAAGGTAGTGTTATTGGTCCTCTGCTATTCCTTATTTACATAAACGATTTAGGGGAAAATCTAAGTAGCTCTCTTAGGTTGTTTGCAGATGACGCAGTTATTTACCGTCTAGTAAAATCATCTGAAGATCAAAACCAACTGCAGACCGATCTGAATAAGATATCAGTATGGTGTAAAAATTGGCAATTGACTCTAAATAATGAGAAGTGTGAAGTCGTCCACATGAGTACGAAAAGAAATCCGTTAAACTTTGTTTACAACATAAATCAATCAAATGTGAACGCCGTAAACTCCACAAAATACCTAGGAATCACTATTACTTCAGACTTAAACTGGAAAGAACACGTAGATAATATCGTGGGAAAGGCGAACCAGAGACTGCGTTTTATTGGCAGAATCCTTAAAAGATGCAACAGAACTACTAAAGAAACTGCATACACTGCGCTTGTCCGTCCATTTTTGGAGTATTGCAGCCCAGTGTGGGATCCTTATCAGGTGGGTTTGACGGAGGACATCGAAAGAGTCCAAAGAAGGGCAGCTCGTTTCGTATTGTCACGATACAGGGGAGACAGCGTTACGGAAATGATACAGGATCTGGGATGGGAATCATTACAACAACGGCGCATATCGCTGAGGCGTGGGTTACTTGCGAAACTCCAATCGCCAACATTCTCCTCCGAATGCGAAAATATATTGTTGACTCCCACTTACATAGGTAGAAATGATCATCAGAATAAAATAAGAGAAATCAGAGCTCGAACAGAGAGATTCAGGTGTTCTTTCTTCCCGCGCGCTATTCGAGAATGGAATGGGAGATAAATAGTATAATTGTGGTTCGATGAACCCTCTGCCAGGCACTTAAATGTGATTTGCAGAGTATCCCATGTAGATGTAGATGTAGATGGAGTATCCATTTACATGCTATTGTGGAATTTGCACCAGGTTTTTTTTTTTAATAGACCTTTTTTCCAGAGTTCTATGGAGATGTGCAATAGTTCTTGTTTACGATAAGCAGGAATTAGACGTAAAAACAACAAATTGAATGTACAGCGGATAGAATATCTGTCAAGACCTAAGAAAAATGTATATTTCTCGAATAAGGGGCACAAGGTGCGCCTCGGTTGCACAGTGGTAGAATGCCGGACTACAAATCCAAACGTCGCGGGTTCGATCCACGCCAGCTCCTAGGATTTTTATCTGTCACTTTCCACTTTTTCACCTGTGGCAGTATTGCTCATGTGAAAAATACCCAGTAGCACCGTGGTTCGGAACCCACGTTAAACTGTAGGTCCCCCTATAACTGGCTGGGTAAGTCAGTTCGAAGGTCGGAGGAAGGCAACGGCATACCACCTCCAAACAGGACCATGCCTAGTAAAGCACTTTGGTGTTCAAACCAATCTTCGGATTGTTGACTGCTTTACCTTTTTAAGGGGCACAAATACACAGCTTATCAGATATTCAGAATTGTGATCATATTTTTTTTTCGGGCAATTACATAGTATTCACATGAACTCTAGAACTATAGTATATGTACACAGAACCCAAAAAAAATTTGTATTTCTCGAAAAAATGGTGACAATTTAACAGTAACGTGAAAATGAATTCCACATTACTGCATTTATCTCATAAAGTATAATCTGCACAGAAAATTGTCATTAGGATTTCCTGTAGAACTCTTTGAGAGCTATTTAGAACTGTGATCAGAACTATGTTTGCGCTAATAGGCAAATAACTATTTTGAAAAAAAAATAAAGTTTGTGGTAATTTTTACTATTTTTCGGCGAAATTTTGTAGCACTATTTAAATTTTGTACAGAGAACTCCAGAACTATTGCATATCTGTCTAGAACTCTGAAAAAAATTTACATTTTTGAAAAAAGGGGTGCCAACTTCACAGTAGCGTGTAAATGGATTCCCCATTATTGCAGTTATCTCATGAAGTATAATCTGCACAGAAAAAAATGTCATCTGGATTTCCTGTAGAACTCTTTGAGAGCTATTTAGAACTGATCAGAACTATGTTTGTACTAACAGGCAAATAATTATTTTGAAAAAACTAAAATTTGTGGTAATTTTTCGTATTTTTTCGGCAAAATTTTGCAGAACTATTAAAATTTTGTACAGAGAACTCCAGAACTATTGCATATCTGTCTAGAACTCTGAAAAAAATGTACACTTTCCAAAAAAGGGGTGCCAACTTCACAGAACTCGTCTGCACTACGCAAGATCGCCGACTCCTATCGACTTCGCCGACGGCCTCCCGGACGGAAGCGGCTGGAACGTTTACCTGGTGGATTGCGAGGGACGAACTGAACTAAGCTACTGACTGTGCCTTTGATCTACCAGACTATAATCTGTGTTTGGTTTTGGGATTTATGTCTCTATAGAAGACTTTAGTTTCGTTTCTCTGGTTAACGAACCCAGAGTGTACTTTCTTTGACTTAAATAAATTGTATTGTGAAAACTTGAACCGTGGTGGTCACTACAGATTTACAAACATTTGATTTGAAGTGTGACTCCACAAACAATTGTTGACACTTATCCGGATGTTCAGATGTTTGTAAATCTATCGAACCAAACTGCGTGGTCATCAGTCCATAGCTTATAAACTACTTTAAACTAAGATAAACTAACCTGAGGTCCAGACACACACCCATGCCCAAGGGAGGACTCGAACCTCCGCATCGAGGCGCCTTAGACCGCTCGGCTACTCCACCGCGGTGACACTTATCCATTGCCTCGCCTGGAGGAACTGATGGACAGGCTTGGTGCGGGCATGACAATTTGCGAATTCCGCTCGATGAAGAATCTCGGAAAGTGTTCGTGGCTTGTTCAGGTTGTTGCGCTTACCCTTCATCAGCTCTTCTTCGTCCGTCATTTATCAGTGCTATTTAGAACATCTTACTGCATCATTTCCTTTCTCTTCAAATTACTCGGGTGATACTGTGGTGTCAGGACGTACACCACAGAAACACATCAGTAGCCTTCGTACTCTGTTCCAGTGTTTTCGGCTACGGTTTGAAGTGTCGCCAGGACAAGTGTGTATTCTTAGACCGAAGTTCAATACTTAGGCGATGTTGTTAATAGCCAAGCTGTCCAACACTTTCAGTCGCCTTTGCTGGCAATTCGCGACATTCTCTCTGCACACGACCTGAAAAACTTACAGACAATTGTCGTGAGCCGCGGCAGGTTATCCGCGCAATGGACCGCCGTGTTTCTGTGCGCGCGGCCGTCCGACGTCGGAGGTTCGAATCACCCCTCGGGCATGGATGTTTGTGTTGTCCTTAGGTTAGTTTACCTTAGTTTAAGCAGTTTGTAAGCTACGGACTCATAACCACGCAGTTAAGTCCGGTAGATTTACAAACATTTGAAATTTTTGAATTATAGGGAAGTTGACTTATATCCAGTTGCTACCCAACACAGCTCAGATCGCAGCTCCGTTGCATCGCTTGCGCCGGAAAGAAGTGCCTTTTGTACGGATGGAACAGTGCTAGGATCTATTTCAGAAACTGAAAAGTGCTTTGTTGAGTGATGGATGCCGATCTCTTTTGCTTTCAAGTTGTAGACGAAGACACAGTGTAATTACTCGCAGATCGAGAAAAAGGCTCTTTATGTTGTCTATAGAGTTAGTAAGTTTCACCAGTGTCTGTTTCGGGGTAAGTTTTACCTGGTGACGGGCTATAAGCCGCTCCAATCATTGTTACATACATAAAAACTAGATTATACACACACTGCTCAGAAATTGCAACGTTAGGCCTTTTCGTGTCTCACAAGGAAAGTACTCGGCTCGAACAAACACAAATATACGAAAATCGTGTTACAGATAATGTAGAGGTCCCTTATTGCACTAGCGACACTCTGGCATCTGCAAAACTTTGCAGTCGCCGATTAGAGGCCTCTGTATGTGCCATGCTGCATTGCATATTCAGCTGCCGGTACGCCAGTCGGGACCAGTAGGGACAGTGCGGGGTGCCTCTGAAGTTGCGTTTTGTGATGTTATTTGTGTGGTGAGGTATCAGATGAGACGGCGATTGGTAATGAATCCTGCTAATGTATTACGATTGGTTGACATGAAATTCCGAAGAGCCCTTCTTCGTGAAAATAGTCTTGGTGTAGAAGATGAATCATTCGCATGTTTTCTGGTATCTATTATAGTGCAGAAATATGAGCATACATTAGAAACACTATAACAGATACCACATAACATGCAAATGATTCATCTTCTACACCAATACCATCTTCACGAAGGTTTCTTCGTAACTTCATCTCAACCAGTCACACTATATTAGCAGGATTTTTTACCAATCGCCGACCTATCCGACGCTTCACTACACAAATAACGTCACAAAACGCAACTTCAGAGGCACACTGCACCGTCACTACTGGTGTACCGGCAGGTCAATGTGCAATGCGGCGTGACATACGCAGAGGCCTCTAATGGGCGACTGCAGAGTTTTGCAGATGCGCGAGTACCACTAGTGCAATAAGAAACCTTCACATTATTCCTCACACGATTTTCGTGTATTTATATTTGTTCGAGCCCAAGTACTTTCCTTGTCAGTATCAGTACGAAGTTTTATACCGGCTCCCGTCAAAGCTTCGGAATGCCCTTTCTCGCCTTCCTGTCGACCGTGAATCATAATTTGACGCCACCAAAGTGTCGTGTTGTCACTTTGATGTGAAGGTCAGTGAAATTTTATAGTCTTTTTTTATTTCCTTGACTATCGGAAGATTTCACAGGCGACAGCAGCGGACCCTGACTTGAAACTTTTGTTGGAGTATATCCAGAAGATATGCCTCCTTCTCTGAAACACATTTCGAATTCTTTTGTGCGCCATTATTGCATTACGACATTATGTGTCCGTTCAGCATAGTGTGATTTTATTGCAAAATGACAGTGGCCAGTCACGAGTGCTTATATTCAAAAACTGTTGCACAACAATGTGTAGCTATTGCTCCATCATGGACATTGAAGAATAGTGCGCACTAAACTCGGTTTCGACACTGCACTTGGCCATCTATGACGCCCACATCGAACAGATGATGTCACTTGTGTAGAAAAGTAGTCCTTGCCTCCAAAAATTTTTCAGCTTGGCCAGAGTCTCAGTTCTCGTGGCAGCGAATACATATTTATTTCGCGGGACCATTTTGGAACACTTGTTGGCTTATTGTGGTAGACTCTTTCAGTAACTACTCGTTTGTGGTACTAATCTCTTTGACCATGTCCTGTAACACCATTCAGGATTTGCACTGCAGTTTTTTCTCAGAAGGCTTGCCTGGTGTTGGTTTCTGGCTATGAACCACAATTTACTGCTGGGGAATTTGAACAGTTTTGTGCAGAAAATAGTATCACTCGTCTCACTAGTGCGTCTTTTCATCCGCAATCCTATGGAGTAGCTAAACGTTTTGTACGAACATTTAAGCAACAGATGTCAATCCTGCGTGTCTCTCACAAATGGAAGGAAGCACTGGTGTTGTTCCCGCGGCAGTCCGTCGCCTGCATTCTAAATGGCCGACGCCACCGTAACCTGCTACATACTTGCTACACCCACCACACTGCATGGCACATTCTACAACAGACAAGTATCACTGATGTTCATGTGATTATCAAAGTTTTTGGACACTCCAGGGCAGCGCGGGAGTATCCGAGCGGTCTGGAGAGCCACGTTACGGATCGCTAGGCCTTCCGCAACTGAGGTTCGAATCCTTCCTCGGGCATGGGTGTTTGTGTTGTTCCTAGGTTAGTTTACCTCGATTTGATTTGATTTTTTCAGGGAAGCCAAAACAGTCTTGGTCCACCGAAACTAAGTTTATTGTGCGGTATCGCTCCCTGTATATCTAGTAAAGCCAACCAATGCTCTTGAACAGTGCAAGGAGTCCCTTTACCAGTTCTTTATTAGACACAATTTCTTCGGGTCTGGTTGTCCCAAATGTTCTGTGCCTTTTACTCTCCAGTGCAATGCATTAGAAGATTAGATGTGATGCAGTTTCATCACCGATCCTACATTTAGGGTCCTCTTCTGTTATTCCCTTTGTATGTAGGTGTTTTATGAAATTCCCATGGCCTGTCAGCAATCCAACCATGAGTCTAATCTCTCTCCTGTTCAGGCCCAGGATTGCAGAGCTTCTATTAAAACATGCCTTTGGCATCATTACCTTGCCATGTTTCTGTTGGTAGACTTTGGTCCAATATTCTACGTGCTGTCTTCTGAGACAGTTACGTAGCTCCAATTTGATCATTGCCTTGGTGATTGTCAGGACAGGTTCCGGTCCAATAAATGGAGTCTCTGCCCCCATCCTGGCTAATCTGTCGGCATGTTCTTTGCCACTGATCCCCGAGTGGCCAGGGACCCACAATAGGTTTACTCTATTGCTTCCCTAGCTCCACCAGAACCCTGTGATATTCTGCAACAATTTTAGACCTTGTTGCAGGAGCTGCCAGTGATCTCAGGGCTGCCTGGCTGTCAGAATAGATATAGATGCTACGATCTTTGTAGCACCTACGCAAATTCTCCTCCACACATGCCCTGATGGTAGTGATTTCGGCCTGGAATACTGAGGCCAGTTTCCCTACAGAGATGACGCCCTCCAGTCTTGGCTGCACCCCGTATACCGCGGCCCCAACACCTTGGTCTGATTTTGACCCGTCAGTGAACCAGACAATATCCCCCGTACGGTGTCGAACTATTTTCTCCCACTGCTCCCTACTTCCAATTGTTATACTGAAAGGCTTGTTGAAGCATTATGGGGTTATAATATAGTCGTCAGGCATTTCCCCAACCTTTCCTATATTTACCTCACTCACTATTTTAGTGTGTGATTCTGGATATCCCAAAGAGTTCCAGTTGTTGCCAGTTTTGAGTCTGTATGCACCAGCCGCTGCCTCCATCTTGACCCAAAGGTGTAATGGAGGTATATCCAGCATGGTTTCCATCCCAGCATTTGGTGTGCTGCTAATTCCACCTGTTATGGCTAGTTTACCTTAGTTTAAGTAGTTCTGTAAGCTACAGACTAATAACTCCGCAGTTGAGTCCGATAGATTGACAGACATTTGAACATATTTCGAGCCACTCCAGGCCCTGGGAACGCGGTACAGTATTATTATTCGACATTTGGATGCTTATATGAGGATCGTCCACAAAGTAAGTCCCGTA
This sequence comes from Locusta migratoria, assembly GCA_026315105.1. Classification (NCBI taxonomy): domain Eukaryota; kingdom Metazoa; phylum Arthropoda; class Insecta; order Orthoptera; family Acrididae; genus Locusta; species Locusta migratoria. The sequence goes on from CM048751.1 coordinate 262,186,426, forward strand.
TCTATTTCTATCCCCGACATCGCTACGATTGCAGTTCCGACCATGTGCGGCAGATACTCTGACTCAAAGAGAAGACATATATACCATTTTTTGATCACTGCTGCCGACGTGTGTTTTGTAGTGCTACATACATGATTGAAAGTGACGCCGCGTGTGAAATCAGATCTGTGATTCGTTTTCTAAATGCAAAGAAAGTTAAACCAAAGGAAATTCGTCGGCAAATCTGCGAGCCGGCCGCAGTGGCCGAGCGGTCTGCGGCGCGCCAGTCACAGTATGCACGGCCGCTACGGTCGGGGGTTCGATCCCCCCTTGGGCATGGCTGTTTGTGTCGTCTTTAGTATAAGGTAGTTCGTAAGTAGTTTGTAAGTTTAACAAACATTTGACCATTTGAACAAATCTGCGAGGTTTACGAACAAAATGCTATGAGTGAATCAATGGCTAGAATATGAGTCGCCGGTCGCGGTGGCCGCGGAGACTGAGGCGCTCCAGTCGCGGTCTGCACGGACACTACGGTCGGGCGTTCGAATCCCCCCTCGGGCATGGATATTTGTGCCGTCCTTAGTATTAGCTCGTTCATAAGTAGTTTGTAAGTTTAGGGACTGATGACCCCGTAGTTAAGTCCCTTAACTTTAGTTCAAGCCGGCTCGAATAGAGCCCTGTATTGGGAGAGTAGCGCCAACCTTTTATGTGTGGCTTGACGACAACCGCCGGCTGCTAATTGTCAGTTGAGCGCAGGGGGGGGGGGGGGGGGAGCACGTCCGCCGTTTTAGGCCTAAACAACAATCCATCAGCGTAAATGGCATATTTCACTTAACTAGCTGTTATTTTAGCGTTTAGAGCTGTTGGAAATGTGTAGACTCATTATGTATGAAATTAAGAGCTTAACATAGCATATTCGATTTTTATATGGTGAAAAATGCCGCATTGTTGGCAGTGAATTGTTATACTAAGACAGTCCGAGGTAGCAAGTTTTACGCATTCTACGGGCGAAAGAGATGCGAAAAGACGCGTATTGTGACGCGCATTGGAAGAAAAAAAAATGCACTTCCATACGAGAATGCAAAACTTTGAGAAGTAAGTGAATTTGTATTAAAATATCGTGTAAATTTCTAGGTTTATCTGTCCAAGTTTCTTGCGAGCAATGTTGGACGTACAACACATGTAAGAGAAAAGATATTTTCAAAAGATAAAAATACACGAAAATCTAACATAATGTGCCGTATTTGATGAATTTCGTATTTATACTTAGCCTGCATATTACGAAAGTTTGGGCGGTAAATGAAACCAACCATTAAATAGAGCTCCAAAACTCGAATTTTAAGATAAAGTTTATTTTACTGAAGTACCCAGCAGTGCGATAACAATGTGTAAAAACTTAAAGCTTCCCAAAATGTTAGCTCAGTTAATGTTATGTGATAATATCACATGTAGGTTAGTACACAACACCTATCAACATTAGGCACTAGATTAATGGAAAGCAACATGTATTAATTACATCTACTTTGATAAAAACCAATATATTAGATATAAAAACGTCAGTCCTTAGCTAATTTGAAAGCAGGAACGTCACTTATTGCGAAAGCAGTGCATTTGGTACAGTACGAAACAATTTTACAACTAGTTTGCTCAAAAATGACGGTCTTGATCTCAGATTACCAATTTTTCCTTAATATTCGCCGTAGATGTGATGAAACGATTAAAAACTTAAGTTTATTGTTTACTTAACGTATTGTCATACCACCAGGGCCGGCGCAAGGCACGTGCGGAACGTGCGGCCGCACGGGGCGGCACTTTCCGAGGGGCGGCAAATCTGTCGCCCTCCCCTTTCTTTTCTTTTTTATTTTTATTTTTTTTTCCTTGACAAACTCAAAATTCATGCCCAAGAGGGGATTCGAAAACAAACCTCGGAGGGAGCGACTGAAACCGTCGCATGGCATGACGTCTCGACTACATTTCGTCCGCCCCTGTTGAACAAGGGGAGGGAGGAGGACTAATTTCTTCCTCGTCACTATAGCCGGAGGGGGAAGCAGTCTGGGGTGCACGCCAGTTTTCTTATGAGTGGAGCGCTGCCAGCCTGTTACGTGCCGTGCGTTTACTCACAACTAGTTTTGCAGAAGACGAAATGTAATTTGGAAATTCGAATGCAATGTTCGATACTGCTGTTACATTTTAAGCCTGAAGCAATTTTGCTAAGCCCGTCAATGACAGTTTCCGAGTGTTTTATTCTTCCTGTATTATGGAAATAAATGCTTGAACATTACTACAGTCAAACATGTCCAACACCTACAATGGCTAGAAGTTTTACGAATGGGTAAATACGCTGAGAGTAATTACAAGGGATAAAGACATTGGTAGTAAGCCTGGCATAAGTTGGGTCTCGACGTATTTTTGAAATTTTTGCTATCCGTTGCTGAATAATAGTCGGACGTTTTGGTTTTTGAGCCATGAAACACCTTTCTCCGCCTGCATGAACAACAATTAAACTCTGACCGGCAACTTTGTTTGACAATACTACTAGCACGCTATCACTTGGTAAAATTTATTTACTGTATAATGCGTGTAAATCCATGTTTCATCTAAGTAAGCTACTAGTCGCTTTGATTCTGATGAAAACCTGAGAAAGTGTGGTCTTTTAGCAACAATGCCCTCTCGTCCGCTCCAAACAAAACGTTAATTTTGACACCTTCTAAAACGTAATCCATAGACAGAACATTTGAACATTTTTGTAAATTCCCAAAGCTTATTAAAATTAGCTAGATTTCTTCTATCAGGTTTGACTCCATTTTTGAGCTGGTGCCTAGCGACTGTTTTGTACAAATCTGTAGAGAGTGTCACCAATCAGTCGCAATTTTTGTTTTTATTTTCCGGATCTACATAGATTTCGGACACAGTGTGGCTATTCTCAATGCTTTGAGTTATGATAACATCTATACCGTCATGCTGAACGTAACAGTCAACGTGACGGTTTAAATGTAAGCACATATTAAGAGCTTTGAGATTGGGTAGATCTGAAAAGTAGAAAGAAAAATAGCGATTGATTGTTGACACTTCCTACAGATTTGTTGAAATAAAATTCCACTAACTTTCGTGTTAAAACGGGGGAGGGGGGCGGCAATTTAGCAGCTCGCACGGGGCGGCACTTGGGCTAGCGTCGGCCCTGCATACCACGTCGATGTACAGACCGGTTCCCTTCATCATAACTGCTAGTTTAACAGCGCCGTGCATAGCGCTGCTATTGCGAGATAGGCCTACAATGGCGGCGCTCGCCCGGTTGGCGGTACTCTCCCAATACAGGGCTCTAGGCTCGAACGGCCCCGGGCGCCTCGTCGGCACCACCTGTGGAACCGATGGAGCTGGATGCGTCGCAGCCGCCAACGCCGCCGCCCCTCCCTCGCGGCCGCAGCAGCAGCTCAACTTTCCGTGCTAATACGTCCGTTCGAGTGGCAAGAGGTTCGTTCCAGCAGCTGCCAGACGGCTTATTTCAAGCACTAAGAAACAGATATTACTGCGCATGCGCAGCTACTGTGACGTAAAAACCCTTGTTTGATACTTGCACTGCTGGAACGCATTTTGCACTGTTTCTGGCTGAGGGCGAAGGTGAGTTTAAAGAAATAAGTAAAATACTTTACTTCCTAATAACGAAGAAGTGTAAACGAGAAATATCTAATCTGTAGTGGGATTGAAGTGACTTCGAAATAATTAAAAAAAAAACACGCTACAAACACACACGTATCACGTGATGGCTACCCCCTCTCTAACTCAGACCTTTCTGCACATGCGCAAATTGGCAGCTTGTCCGCGCCTGAAATATTTTTCCGGGTAGCGTCTGGCTGCTTGCGGCAACTGCTGGAACACCAAACAGCCACACTCCAAGTAGCCAGAAGCAGGAGAAGGCGCTGCTGGAACACAATTTCAGCGTTGCGCATGCGCGTCAAGCAGTCTGGCAGCTGCAGGAACGAACCTAAGATATTTACCAGTCGCCACTGTTTCTGACTACCTCTACTGCGCATGCGCGGCCTCCGCCAGTTGCATGTGCAATGAGCTCCGTTCGATTTGCGGTTGCAACCGCGTTAAAGCATTCGAACTGAGGTCGCCACCGTTTCAAACTAAATATGACTGCCATTGAGGCGTTGGAGTTGCAATCGTTTGTGACGGTATGAGGAAACTCTTCTGACTGGCACCAAAGCGTTTTAATAACCTTGCACCAAATAGGTAAATCAGCACATGTGCAAAGTGTTTTTGCATGCAGCTCGTTCCTTTTCCTCGAAGAAAGGAAGTGCGAAATTCAGGTTTTTCTTTTAAATGGGCGGTAAATAGCACTCTCGTAAAAATTTAATTAATTATAGTATAATTTTATTCCCTTTGGGGATTTTTCTGCCGATGTCTGACGTTTACATAAATCTAGCGATACTGAAAGTAGGATCTCACTTTAAAAATTAAATTTTGCTTGTCTCTTACAAGCATTGGATTACAAAAATCAACAATTGTGAGTCACTATTGGTGCTTGACCTATGCAATTTTGAAAGCAACAGCATTTCTTTTTAAATACGAATAGTTTTCATTTTCATTGCTTCTAGCGTAAAAAAAAGAAGAAAAGAATTAGTTTCTATACATAATACCTCTAGCACCAGCTGTGTGTTTGCACACTGAACACATTTCAGACTCTTCCTATCAATTTAATGAGTTCGAATTCATAACATTTCTTGGAATTAGACAATTTGCAGCATCGGTTATATTTGGTCATGAACATTTTAGTTTATCAACATTGACATTAAGTAGCAGATAATTGGTACCAATCAACGGCGAAATCTACGACAAAATATATGGCACAATTTTAATTTGTCCAATTCGTTTAATTTCTTTAAAAAAAGTAAAGTAAAATAGGATGTTGATGGTGAAACTGGAATCTGGAGTTATTAAGACCTTTGTTTAACAATTTGACATAATTTCATTCAGTATAATTGATGATTTCACATATCCATTACTTGATTAATGAAATACTGGGAGAGTTACGCATGTTGTTATCTTTTACATGACGTGTATTGCGTAATTCTCGAGATGAAGATCAAACATTTACGTACGTAACGTACGCTATTTCTGTGATTTAACTACCTCTCTCGCACTGTAATCGGCTTTATGTTATAAAGTACTGCCTCCTCCATCACACACACACACACACACACACACACACACACACACACACACACACAAATACTACCACTATTTTCCATATGGAAACACGACACAGCACGGATCAAAACTAGCAGAATGCCACATGTAAGCGTCACATAAATATTTGTATTTAACGATCCAGTAAAATCTGAAAAGGTATAGTGCTCAGCATTATAAACTGTTGCTGTTGTTGTGTTTTATTATTTTAAATCATAAACCTTTCGTCTACGCAGCTGAGAGAGCAAATGAGTCAACTATATAGCGCTACAGATGGCCAAACCACGAAACACGAGAAAGAAAAGCATTCGAGTTGGCGTTTGCAGTTGCAACTGGATGAGGCCGCGCATGCGCAGTAGAGGTAGTCAGAAACAGTGGCGACTGGTAAATTTCTCGCCACTCAAACAGACCTAATGCCAACTCGAACGCCTATTTCTCGTGTTTCGGTTTGCCCACCTGTAGCGCTACTGTGCTAGTTGATTCATTTGCTCTCTAAACTGCGCAGATGAAAGGTTGATGATTTAAATAATGAAACACAACAACAGGAACAGTTTTTATGCTTAGTACTATGCCTTTTCAGACTTTACTGAACGGTTAGGTACAAATATTGATGTGACGTATACATTTATGTGCCATTCTGCTTATTTGGTCCGTGCTGTGTCGTATTTTAGTGGTTATAAGGTACCATACCACTGAAAATTACACATGGGAAACAGCCAACGGCCAACCCGTAGGTTTGTACATCACTGGCACACCTGTGAGCACTGCAAGGGGGGGGGGGGCAACACAAACATTAGAATTAGCAATTAGCGACTTCCACATCACACAACAAAACACACACACACCCTGCACGACACAGCACATACATAACAAAAATAACAAAGTCATGTAATTGTAGCACAGAAGTAGTAGCATAATAACTAGCTCAAAAATGTAGTAACATACAAGGACCTATTTTTATAATAGGTAATGGATTATTGTATCAATAAAGAATTTGGAGTCGGTCAGAAGAATTTCCTTGCTGTAAGAATGTTTCCTACACGACATCGGTGCGGCATTCTTTTTGTTCTTTTTCTTTTTTTTTTTGGGGGGGGGGGGGGGGGTTAAGAGGCTCTAATATAAACACCAAAGAGGCTTATACCTCCCCTACCTAAAATCGTAATTAGGATTGGCGCACCTAACTCCGTTCGGTATTAGGACGTAGTGTCTGTAAGCTTGTGTAAAATCTCTCAGAAATAATGTCATAACTTTTCTATAACAATAACAGAAGCCTCTAAAAAAATTTTGTTTCCATAAAATGTAATAGGTATAGGCCTCTTTGGTATTTATACTAGAGCCCCTTACCCCCCCCCCCCCCCCCCCCCCCCAAAAAAAAAATACCGCGCCGTTGTGTAGGAAGCATTCTTACAGTAGGGAGGGAGGCAGGGAGCTGGGCGTCTTGAGCAGCCGGGAGCTTCAGCCTGAAAACCCCAGGAAGAACGCATGATGGCGTTGGCAAAGTCGATGAAGATGGTGCCAACGTGGGTGGAGGGTTGGCATCGTTTAATTCCGGGACTATCGATGTAGAGGAATTGTGGACTAAATTTAAGTGCGTTGTTAATAAAGGGGTAGAGAAATATGTGCCAGTAAAGACTATTATGGATGGAAAAGATCCACCGTGGTATAATAATAATGTTAGAAAGCTGCTGAGAAAGCAAAGGCTGTTGCACTCTAGATTCAAAAAAGAACACGCAAATGATGACAGGCAAAAGTTAGTAGAGGTTCGTGTGTCTATAAAAAGATCGATGCGCAAAGCATACAATAATTATCAGAGCCATACCTTAGCTAAAGATCTTTCCGAGAACCCGAAAAAATTCTGGTCTTACGTAAAATCGATAAGCGGGTCAAAGCCCACTGTCCAGTCACTCGTTGATCACTCCGGGGCAGTAATAGAAGAAAGCAAACGGAAAGCTGAAGTTGTAAATTTAACCTTTAAGAAATCTTTCACGCAGGAGGACCGCACGAATGTACCATCATTTGATCAACGTACTAATTCCGAAATGGGGGACATAGCAATAGGTATTTCCGGTGTAGAGAAGCAGCTGAGAGAGCTAAATACGAAAAAGTCTGCTGGTCCGGATGGAATATCAGTTCGGTTTTACAAAGACTATTCTGTGGCGTTGGCTTGCATTTATCGCGAATCTTTAATTCAGCGCAAAGTTCCTAGTGATTGGAAAAAAGCGCAGGTGACTCCCGTTTATAAGAAAGGAAAGAGAACTGACCCACATAATTACAGGCCAATATCGTTGACATCAGTTTCATGTAGAATTTTAGAGCATATTCTCAGTTCGAATATAATAAATTTTCTTGAAACGGAAAAGCTTCTTTCCATGAATCAGCACGGGTTTAGGAAACATCGTTCATGTGAAACTCAGCTTGCCCTTTTCTCACATGACATCTTGCGAGCCATGGACGAAGAGCAACAGGCGGATTGTGTTCTTCTCGACTTCAAAAAGGCGTTCGACGCGGTGCCACACTGCAGACTGCTAACGAAGATACGAGCTTATGGAATAGGTTCACAGATTTGTGACTGGCTGGAAGACTTCCTAAGTAATAGAACGCAGTACGTTGTTCTCGACGGCGAGTGTTCATCAGAGACGAGTGTATCTTCAGGCGTGCCCCAGGGGAGTGTGATAGGACCGCTATTATTTTCTATCTATGTAAATGATCTGATGGACAGAGTAACTTGTAATTTGCGGCTGTTTGCTGATGATGCTGTGGTGTATGGGAGGGTGTTGTCTGTAACTGGCTGTAATAGCATACAGGATGACTTAGACAAAATTTCTAGTTGGTGCGAAGAGTGGCAGCTAGCTCTCAATGTAGAAAAATGTAAGGTGATGCGCATGAGTAGAAAAAGCAATCCCATAATGTTCGAATACAGCATTAGTAGTGAGCTTCTTGGTGCTGTCGCGTCGTTCAAATATCTAGGCGTAACATTGCAGAGCGATATGAAATGGAACGAGCATGTAAGGACAGTTGTGAGTAAGGCGGACAGCCGACTTCGGTTTATTGGGAGAATTTTGGGAAGCTGTGCTTCACCTGTAAAGGAGACCGCGTATGAAACGCTTGTACGACCACGTCTTGAGTATTGCTCAAGTGTTTGGGACCCGCAGCAGATCAGTTTAAAGGAAGAGATAGAGGCGGTTCAGAGGCGAGCAGCTAGATTTTTTTACCGGTAGGTTCGACCAATGCTCGAGTGTCACAGGAATGCTCCGGCAACTCAATTGGGGATCGCTGGAAGAAAGACGACGTTCTTTTCGTGAATTTCTGTTAAGTAAATTTAGAGGGCCGGAATTTGAAGCTGAGTGTTGTAAGATCTCGTTGCCGTCTATTTAAATTTCGCGTAAAGATCACAAAGACAAGATAAGAGAAATTATCATCTAACACTTGTCATGACTACCGTTATTAACAAAATTTATCAAAAAAAACAATAAACAACAACAAACAAAAACTAATTACTTTTGATTCTTTGAGAGCATAACAAAATTTATATATGGTCAAAAACTGTCGCTACCCTGACATTAGGAGGCATTTTATTTGATTATCATCAGTCATTACTCAGGCTGACACATAAACGTGACTTATTAAATTTCATTATTGGAAAAGATCTTTCATATGCGTATGTTGAGCCAAATATGGATACAACTTCTGTAGCCTCATTATAAAGATATGGAAAACTTTTTAAGAAAATCCTCCGTGGATCTTCTTAACACAGCTTACACTGTAAATCTATCATCTTCGTTTGCAGAAGGCAGGAGTATTTTCAGTTGATACAGAAAATGGTCTTGGAAACCTCTCAAAAAGAGATGCGAGGTCAGCAGTATCCTGAAAAAATTTGTAAACTGTTTCTGTATTTATTCCAAAGCTGAAATTTTTTTTCCAAATCTGCATTTTCTTCAACACCAGAAAACTTAGGGAAATGCGCGCATGTAGTTGTAAAAATGTTACACCATGTGCCGAAAGAAACAGTGCCCAATCGCACTGCAGGATGAGCCGAGCACAGCTGAGAGACGCCTAGTATCACTCTGTGGCTACCCTTGCTTACAGTAATGAACTGGTCAGAAAATTCTGATGCTATTTGACATATCAGGTGACCCCCATTTCCATTAAAAAACTGACTTCGATTCAAGATGGCGCCAATATTCGGTACATGTCATAAATATTGACCACATCACCCATTCCTTACTGGAATATTCAGGGTCTGGGATACCTGCAGAGTGTTCGAAAGAAAAGGGTGTACTGTGACCTTTGATTCACCGTGTATTATTATTGTCAAGGGAGGGTGGGCGAAGTATCAGTTTTTCTTGCGAACACGACTTCAGTGGGCTCAGGAAGGGCAATTTCTGGTACTAGGCGGTGCGAGAAAGAAAAGTTTGAGAATCAAATGTTCAAATGTTTGTAAACTTATTGGACCAAACTGCTATGGTCATCATTCCCTAGACCTACAAAACTACTTAAACTAACGTACTCTAAGGAGAACACACACACACACACACACACACATCCATGCCCGATGGAGGACTCGAACCTCGGGAGGGAGCGGCGTTTGGGAATCAGCTAGTGTATACTGAACTCAGCTGGTGAGCCTCGATCATCATGCAGTCGCGCCTTCAGTGGGCTCGGGGACAGAAAGTTTTGGCGATACTGGGGCATGAGAAAGAAAATTTTTGGAATCCATTGTGGCGTTGATCGACTAAGGTATCCCGTGCGGACTCGACTGGTGAATCTCGATGATATTCTGGACGTGACTTCAGTGGACTCGTTGAATGCAATTTTTGGTAGCAAGGGAAGCGAAAAACAAAAGTTTGAGATCCATGAAGGTATTGAACGTCGATGGTCTTATGGACGCACTTCAGTGGGCTCGAGTCCACAACTTTGGTAGTACTGGAGCACAGTGGGGTATATAAGGGAGGGGCCATGGGGGCCTGGGCCCCCTCTGAAATAATGAATATAGACAAAAGAAGCACATAATGTAAATTATTTTGATGAATAATGCGTGAAGTCATCTCTGTGGTAGACAGACATACACTAATGGCCATTAAAATTGCTATACCAAGAAAAAATGCAGATGATAAACGGGTATTAATTGGGCAAATATACTAGAACTGACATGTGATTACATTTTCACGGAATATGGGTGCATAGATCCTGAGAAATCAGTACCCAGAACAACCACCTCTGGCTGTAATAACGGTCTTGATACGCTTGGGTACGGAGTCAAACAGAGCTTGGATGGCGTGTACACGTAGAGATGCCCATGCAGCTTCAACACGATACCACAGTTCATCAAATGTAGTAACTGGCGTAATGTGACAAGCCAGTTGCTCGGCCACCATTGACCAGACGTTTGCAATTGGTGAGAGATCTGGAGAATATGCTGGCAGAAGTCAAACATTTTCCGTATCCAGAGAGGCCGGTAAAGAATCTGCAACATGCGGTCGTGCATTATCCTGCTGAAATGTAGGGTTTTGCAGGAATCGAATGAAGGGTAAAGCCACGAGTCGTAACACATCTGAAATGTAACGGCCACTGTTCAAAGTGATGTTGATGCGATCAAGAGGTGAACGAGATGTGTGACCAATGGCACCCCATACCATCACGCCGGGTGATACGCCAGTATGGCGATGACGAATGCACGCTTCCAATGTGGGTCCAACGCGATGTCGCCAAACACGGATGTGACCATCATGATGCTGTAAACAGAACCTGCATTCATCCGAAAAAATGACATTTTGCCATTCGTGCACCCAGGTTCGTCGTTGCGTACACTATCGCAGGCGCTCGTTTCTGTGATGCAGCGTCACGGGTAACCGCAGCCATGGTCTCCGAGCTGATAGTCCATGCTGCTGCAAACGTCATAAAACTGTTCGTGCGGATGGTTGTTGTCTTTCAAACGTCCCCATCTGGTGACTCAGGGATCGAGACGTGGTTGCACGATCTGTTACAGTCATACGGGTAAGATGCCTGTCATCTCGACTGCTAGTGATACGAGGCTGTTGGGATCCATCACGGCGTTCCGTATTGCCCTCCTGAACCCACCGATTCCATATTCTGCTAACAGTCATTGGATCGAGACCAACGCAAGCAGCAATGTCGCGATACGATAAACCGCAATCGCGATAGGCTACAATCCGGCCTTTATCAAAGTCGGAAACGTGATGGTACGCATTTCTCCTCGTTACACGAGTCATCATAACAACGTTTCACCAGGCAACGCCGGTCAACTGCTCTTTGTGTATGAGAAATCTTTTGGAAACTTTCCTCCTGTCAACACGTTGTAGCTGTCGCCACCGGCGCCAACCTTGTGTGGATCTTCTGGAAAGCTAATCATTTGCATATCACTGCATCTTCTTCCTGTCGGTTAAATTTCACGTTTGTAACACGTCATCTTCGTGGGGTATCAATTTTAATGGCCAGGAGTGTACATCCCTGTATTGGTGATGGAAGTGGGGCATTAGCTGTGTGAGTTTCGTGCCAGTTTTTTTAAACACTTTTTTATGATTTAATGTCAACAATAAAAAAATTGATCTCAGTATAGTAAAAGGGACATCAGCGCAAATTATCCTCTGAATATTAGCAGCAAAACTGATACAAAATATCGTAGGGAGTTTACTTAAAATTACTTACGTTTACATTAATCTTGCCCCTTCCCGAAAATATATGTTGTATTCGTCACTGCTGGGGCATGAGAAACAAAAGTATCCTGTGCGGACTGTGCAGGTGAGCTCGATGATATTGCGGACGCGACTTTGATGGGCTAGGGGAGCGCAAATTTTGGTTGTAGGGGGTGAGAGAAACTAAAGTTTCGGAATCCACAGTAGTGTTGATTCGATAAGGTATCCTGTGCAGATTCTAATGGTGTACCTCGACGATCTTGCAAACCGTACTTCAATGGGCTTGGAGGGAACAATTTTTGTTAGTAGGTGGAGCGCAAACAATAATTTGGGAATCCATGGAGGTGTTGACTGGCTAAGTTATTATGTGTGGACTCTACTGGAAACTCATGATGATCTTGTGGACGCAACATCAGTGGGCTCGGGGATAGCAATTTTTGATAGTAGCGGGCACGAGAAAGAAAAGTTTGGGAACCCATTGTGGTGTTGATTGGCTAAGGTATCCTGTGCACAATCTACTGGTGAACCTCGATGATCTTGTGCGTATGACTTCGACGGGCTCGGGGAGTGCAATTTTTGGTAGTAGAGGGGAGGGGGAGAAACAAAAATTTGGGAATCCATGGAGGGGTTAATTAGGTAAGGCACCCTGTACTGGTGAGCGTCGATGATCTTGTAGATTCACTTCAATCGGCTCAGGGACTACAATTTTGGTAGTACTGGGGCACAAGAAAGAAAAGTTTGGGAATCCATTGTGATGTTGATTGGCAAAGGTATCCTGCGCAGAATATACTGGTGAGCCTCGATGATCTTGCACGTCTGACTTCGACGGCCTCGGGGAGCGCAATTTTTTGTAGTGGGGGAGGGGGAGGGAAACAAAAGTATGGGTAAGGCACCCTGTACTGGTGAGCGTCGATGATATTGTAGATGCAGTTCAATGGGCTCAGGGACTACAATTTTGGTACTACTGGGGCACGAGAAGGAAAAGTTTGGGTGTTGATTGGCAAAGGTATCCTGTGCGGAATCTACTGGTGAGCCTCGATGATCTAGCGCGTCTGACTTTGACGGGCTCGGGGAGTGCAATTTTTGGTAGTAGGAGAGGGGGGAGGGAGGAACAAAAGTTGGGGAATCCATAAAGGTAAGGCACCCTGTACTGGTGAGCGTCGATGATCTTGTAGATGCACTTCAATGGGCTCAGGGACTGCAATTTTGGTAGTACTGAGGGAAGAGAAAGAAAGGTTTGAGAATACTTTGTGGTGTTGATCGGCTAAGGTATCCCGTTCAGACGCTACTGGCGAGCCCTGAGGATTATACGAACGCGACCTCGATGGGGAGCGCAATTTTTGGTAGTAGGGTGGCACGAGAAACAAATGGGAATCCATGGAGGCGATGACTGGCTAAGGGACTCTTTACTGGTGAGTGTCGATGATCTCGTGGACACACTTCATTAGTCTTAATGACATCGATTTTGATACTAGGGCACGAGAAAAAAAGTCGGGAATCCACTGTGGTGTTGATCGGTTATGGTATCCTGTGCGGACACGGCACAGTGGTAACACACTAGACTCGCATTCGGAAGATGGTTGAAATACATCTCCCGCCATGCAGATTTAGGTTTTCTGTGATGTCCCTAAATCACTCCAGGCAAATGCTGGGATGGTTCCTTTGAAAGGGCACGGCTGATTTCCTTCCACATCCTTACTCAGACACTCTGAGCGTAAGCTCCGTCTCTAATGACCATTGTCGACGAGATGTAAACTCCAAGCTTCCTTCCTTCCTGTGCGGACACTACTGATGACCCTTGAAGATCTTTCAGACGTGACTTCAGTGGGCTCAGGGAGGTCAGTTTTTCGTAGTGGGGGTGGGGGAGAAACAAAAGTCGACGAGATGTAAACTCCAAGCTTCCTTCCTTCCTGTGCGGACACTACTGATGAGCCTTGAAGATCTTTCAGACGTGACTTCAGTGGGCTCAGGGAGGTCAGTTTTTCGTAGTGGGGGTGGGGGAGAAACAAAAGTTTGGGAATACATGGAAGTGTTGATTGGATAAGTATCCTTTGTGGACACTATTGGTGAGCCTTGCCCTTGAGATCATGACTTGGATGGGCTCGGGGAGCACAATTTTTGACAGCAGGGAAAGAGAGGCAAGAAACAAAAGTTTGGTAATCGATAGTGTTGATTCGCTAAGGTATCCTGTGTGGGCTCTACTGATGAGGCTCGAATCAGGGCGCCGACTCCGTGGGTGCTCCGGGGCCCATGCACCCCCCCTCTCCCCCAAGAATTTTTTGGCGGTGCTGAGCACCCACATGAAAATGAGGTGGGAAATAAAATTGTATTAATTTCTATAAAATCGGGAAAAATCAAAACCTACCTTAAGACTCAAGAGGCAATGCAAAACGTGACCATAGCGAGAGACGATAGTTCATAGGTGAAAGAAATGATGTTGCGGGTAGTAATGAGTGTCCGTCTTTTAGCAACTATGCTAGCTTTATTCATCCTGAAGCACGTTGGTCTTTTTGACCTTTCTGGCGTACGTATTTATGAACATTCAGTTGTGTTCTTTCAGAAATTTAGCTTGAAGAATCTGATGCTGACGCTAAAGTTAATCGTTTTTCATTTATCTTTGTCACTTCCTTGTTATTAAAATTATAGATTCAGTTGAAATTTGTAATGATTTTCTTTCAGGCATAAAGAGCCGTGGACTATATTTATACTGTCAGAGATGTCATGAAGTTATTTCGAAGTGATGAAAGTTTCGATGAAGTGTACAGCTCTTGCTTGGAACTGACCGAAAAATGTTTGATGTCGGACTTCAAAATCTCAAAATTTTTCAAAAAAAAAAAAATAAAAAAAAATAAAAAAAATAAAAATTAAAAAAAAAAAAATAAATAAAAAAAAAATAAAAAAAATGAAAAAAATGTTGAAATGTTTGTAGAACTTACGGGACTTGACTACGGGGTCATCAGTCCATAATCTTACAAACTACTTATGAACTAGCTAAGACTAAGGACGGCACAAATATCCATGCCCGAGGGGGGATTCGAACCCCCGACCGTAGTGGCCGTGCAGAACGTGACTGGAGCGCCTCAGTCCCCTTGGCCACCGCGGCCGGCCAAAATTTTTCAAAGATTTCTTTAAACCATGGTGATGGTGTTCTACGAAAGGCTTTTTTCAGAAAGAATAGCTTCGCACAAAGAGTGTTAGATTAGTGAACAGTGAAAAATTATTTAAAAATGTTCAGTCTATGTTGCAATATTTTATTATCCAATGATAGGCCAGTCGTCAGGTATGTTTAGGTCCAAAAAAATTGCAGGAATCTGAATTTTTGGTATGTTGTTAGGACATATTAGAGTAGTATTAAACCAAGTTTGCAGCTTCGAAATCCTTTTGCGTAACTTTTAAGAGCAAAAAAACCTCGAAATTTTCGGACATTTTTCTGGTTTTGGCTTATAACTCGTCAAGGGTGGTATTATGACGAAAAGTCACCCGCATCTCTATTAATGTAGATAAAATATTCTACAATTTAAGCCCAACTGCAGCTCTGTAAGTCCAATAGTTCCCGAGATATTGGACTTCAAAAATTGACTTATTTCTCCAAAAAGTTCAAATTTCCGATTTTCGTCATCTTTCGGCTAGAATATTGGCTCTAATAATCATCCCACGGGGAAAGTCATAATAAACAAAGTTATAGAGCAGTTATTTAGCTTTAATCCAAGTACAGAACGAAGTCCATAGGCCCAATAGATTTCTAGTTATCGTTAAAAAACGAAAAGGTGGAAAAATCGGATTATTCAATAAACTGACCCAGATGAACGGCATTCCTCTTATCCTGTATATGTTAAAGAAAAATGAGGAATTACTCATTGACGATGATTATTAATGCATTGTATATAAATAGGATTTTTTCAACACTGTTTTTAGCAAATATTGAACAGAGTAATTCCTTGAGTCCACTTCCTGCCATTATGACACCGATGACGCCCATGAATGACATGAGGAGGTGAAAACCTCCAAGCTATGTTGACGAGCAGAGGATGCTGGTGGCTCTCCACAATGTCTCGGGCTTTCAAGTACATTGGTTGGTCGAAGGTCACAAAACATGTTTCCTGACCGTACATGCTTGTTCTCTAACTGGCTTCCAAAAGGGATGTTAAAACAGTGTCGTAGACGGTTGTGGGAGCATGGATAAAAGGGAGATATACAATCTTCGAACGTTTGTAAGGAAGATCTTCTGTCACTTGGTCCATGAATCTATTCCATCCTGGGATGCCTGGCATGTTAGTTGCTTTTGCTAACAACCAGAGCAGGTCTGGGGATTTTGGAAAAATGTCTTCAGCGATTTTCACTTCGTTAATTGAAATGGCTGACAAGCCAGATTTCTTTCCAATAGAAGAATTTTTAATGTGTGTGGTAATGTGTGAACCTGATAGACTCTGCAGAAACAGACTTCAAACGTGGTATGTTTTTGTCTGGGTGAACGGATGAGTGAGGGGTCATGATCATTATATCACCCATTTCATGGAACGTATTTTCTCCATCAATTGTGTTAACAATTACACTGTATTGTCGAACACAAACTGGATAAAAGCTCCTTTGTCAACTTCTCCATGGAGGATAGCGGAACTTTCAAAACGCATAGCCTCCGTTTATGTACAAGAAATTCCCATACTATGGTAAAGTTCAACAAGGTTTGATCCAAATTTTCTATACAAATAGGTTCCAAAGCTTATTTGAATTGAGGATAGGAAAGATTTGGGCCTCGCTGCAGCCATGATACCATGAGCAAATCCTATGCACTTTTTCACTGTTCGAGAGAAGAACGTTTGTTTTTCAGGATAATACATTCAAGAAACAGTTGCAGAGAATCAGGAACTGATGTCCTTGCGTCTTTTAAAAAGGCCTCTGACGGGAGATATAGAGTAGTGTCAAATGTTTGGGAACGAATGTCTTGCAGGATAATCTCTGCTGCAGGTCTGACAACTCTAAGCCGCTCTTCAGCAGGATCGCTAAGTTGCACCACTTTTCATAATGAATGTTTTGTCCAATGTCTGTGAACATCAAGATTGGGCTGTGATACGGACCAACCTGCGCAAAAATAATTTTTTCTCCATATCGCCTTTTTATATGAGCTTGAACACTTGCAACTGTTGGTTTCTAATTACCTCTGAAGTTCTTTGCAATCAAGTCACTTATGAAAAATTGGTTTTCCTCTTCTGTTTCTGCAAGGTATACATATGTACGCTCCAGACCCTCGATAAGGAGGGAATGTTCAGGACGCTCTCGTTTACCTCATACATCAGTAGATCGCGACAAGGAGTGCAATTTTAGGTAGCAATGTTTATGGTACTTCCCCTCAGCAGTACAAGTTCAGTTATGCATGAAAGACGCTGAAGAATCTGTTGTCCCCATTCACCAGCTTGTCTAACTTTTTCCACAATAGATTCTTTCAGTTCCAGTGTTTCCACTTGATGGAGTTCATCCTGTAGATATTTAGGTAATTTTATCTGTTTTTCGAACTATTCCTTGGAGAATTTTTCACCACAAGGGAAACAAAAATCTCCAATGATGTGACGCATTGAACCCGACACACTTCTCAGCCTTTCCCCACGCGAATACGATGGTTGAGCAGACGAAACATCTCCTCCTCGCTGGACAGATGTTTTCACATTACTTTTCACTGTGTACCTCTTCCTGCAGGCGTCATGTACGGACGATTCGTTTAAATTGCACAAAAACCTCATGTTCCTTTCAAGCCCACGTTTCTGACACACTTTTATCAGCATCTAAATTTCACGCTTTTTCACTGTTCCCTATGCAAGAACTTCCCACCGACCCCGAAACAAACATCCGACGGGGGTAGCTCCGACATATTGTAAAAAAGTAAGTACTTAAAACACCACCATGATCGAGATTTAGACGATTTTTGTTTGAAACGTTCTTCACAGATCCGAATACGGCCAAGGACAGACTGGGTGTAGTGAGGAAGACCTCGGAGACAAGATAGGAGCGAGGACAGAACACCCGCTGGGTCACCACTCGGAGTGAGGGCCTCACTACGAACGGAAGTCCCAGTCCCTCAATGGCTAACCAATACTCACAAACGGAGAGGCTTTCGTTGTCTTTACAGCAATACCTACTTTCACAAATATATTGGTATGCACTAACACATAAATTACACCTATTTATATACAATGCGTTAATAATCATCGTCAATGAGTAATTCCTACTTTTTCTTTAACATATATAGGATAAGAGGACTGCAATTCATCTGGGTCAGTTTATTGAATAATCCGATTTTTCCAACTTTTCGTATTTAACGATAACTAGAAATCTATTGGGCCTATGGACTTCGTTCTGTTCTTGGGTTAAAGCTAAATAACTGCTCTATAACTTTGTTTATTATGACTTTCCCCGTGGGATGATTATTAGAGCCAATATTCTAGCCGAAAGATGACGAAAATCGGAAATTTGAACTTTTTGGAGAAATAAGTCAATTTTTGAAGTCCAATATCTCGGGAACTATTGGACTTACAGAGCTGCAGTTGGGCTTAAATTGTAGAATATTTTATCTACATTAATAGAGATGCGGGTGACTTTTCGTCATAATACCACCCTTGACGAGTTATAAGCCAAAACCAGAAAAATGTCCGACAATTTCGAGGTTTTTTTGCTCTTAAAAGTTAAGCTAAAGGATTTCGAAGCTGCAAACTTGGTTTAATACTACTCTAATATGTCCTAACAACATACCAAAAATTCAGCTTCCTGCAATTTTTTTGGACCTAAGGCCATTTTTTTGTCTACGACGACTGGCCTATGACGCGTTTCGCGCTGTTAGCGCATCGTCAGATTGGACGGAGATGGAGCCACAGAGCTATCTGGAGCTGTGTAGGAGGAACCTTAACAATTGTTGTCATTGGGCGCCATAGCAGCAGAGGAATCGCTGTCGCGGCAGGTCCACGTTTACAACTGGTAGTATTTTTATTAAAATTATTAAAAATACTACCAGTTGTAAACGTGGACCTGCCGCAACAACGACTCCTCTGCTGCTATGGCGCCCAATAACAC
Organism: Locusta migratoria; assembly: GCA_026315105.1. Taxonomy (NCBI): domain Eukaryota; kingdom Metazoa; phylum Arthropoda; class Insecta; order Orthoptera; family Acrididae; genus Locusta; species Locusta migratoria. The sequence continues at coordinate 262,205,307 of CM048751.1, forward strand.
AAATTGTTAAGATACCTCCTACACAGCAATAGATAGTTCTGTGGCTCCATCTGCGCCCAAACACCCAATAACACAAATTGTTAAGATACCTCCTACACAGCAATAGACAGTTCTGTGGCTCCATCTCCGCCAAATCTGACGATGCGCTAACACCGCGAAACGCGTCATTGAATAATAAAATATTGTAACAGAGACTGAGCATTTTTAATTATTCAACACTGTTGCTGCACCAGCCGCCACCACCACGATCATGGAATGGAATGAAATGTGGAAAAATTATTTCATTGGTCGTGTAGAAGTTTTGGGTTGTTACTTATATCGAAATATCCACGCCGGCCGCGGTGGCCGAGGGGACTAAGGCGCTCCAGTCACGGTCTCCACAGCTACTACGGTCGGGGGTTCGAATCCCCCCTCGGGCATGGATGTTTGTGCCGTCCTAGTTCGTAAGTAGTTCATAAGTAGTTTGTAAGTTTAGGGACTAATGACCCCGTAGTGAAGTCCCATAAACTATACAAACATTTGAACATTTTTTTGAAATATCCACTTTGGCCAATTAGATCGCTTTATTGTAGTGCCCTAATGCAGCCATGCTTTCCTTTTCTTCCTCCTCCTTCTTCCGTCTATCTTTAAAAGGCCAGACAACTGCCTATTTACTTTTATCAAGTATTGCTTATTCAAAAATGATTTTCAGGAGGGTTGGTTTCGAACGTTTGTGAACCGTGGTATAGAGCACCCACACTGATTTTCAAAAGTCGGTGCCTCCGGGCTCGATGATATTGCGGACGTAACTCCACTGGGCTCGGGGACCACAATTTTGGTAGTACTGGGACACGAGAAGGAAACGTTTTGGTATCCATTGTTGCGTCAACGGTTAAGGTATCCCGTGCAGACTACTGGCGAGTGTGGATCATCTTGCGGACGCTTCAGCGGTCTCGGGGAGTGCAGGAGTGGTGTCCCGTCCGTCCCGCAGATGGGGCCCAGGGAGGACACAACTACAGCGAGAGACTCTGTGCACCCTGCCGCCGATGCAGATAGCGCCGAGTCGGCGGCGTCTGTATGCACAAGAGGCGAGCTGCGGCAGACAGTTGTACCAGGCGGCGGCGGTGGCTGTCAGCAGCACGTACGTAATCAAGTCGCAGATCACAATCGAACCGCGGCGGCGTCCATTGTCGGCCGAGACGCGGCGCCGAGCAGCCCCGCTCAATGGCGCATTGTCGCGCCGCCAACAATGAGGGCGCGCCATTATGCCATTATGGCGCTCAGGAGGCGAGATTTATTGGCCGGCGCGAATAATGCGCGGTTCCGGCGCCGAATAATGGATGCGGCGCACGCGAGTCGCGATAGCGAAACGCAGACGACGCCGCCGCCGCAGCCCACGCCGTGCCGGGGTGTGTACGCTAATCAGGCCGTGCCCTGCCTCGCCGCGCCGCGTGCGGTGCAGGAGGCCAACCGCGCGCCATTCGTCTCCGTGGACCTAGGGCAGTGGCGTAGCTATCATAGGGCTAGGCGGCGCAGTGCTTCCACAGGGAAGCGTTATAGGTCCCCTACTCTTCCTCGTGTTTATAAACGATTTAGGAGATAATCTGAATAGCTCCCTTAGACTGTTCGCGGATGATGCTGTCGTTTATCGGTTAGTGAAGTCAACAGAGGATCAAAAGCAACTGCAAAGCGATTTAGACAAAATTTCTACTTGGTGCGAAAATTGGCAATTGACACTAAATAAAGAAAAGTGTGAAGTAATACACATGACCACTAAAAGAAGTCCGCTGAACTTCAATTACGCGATAAATCAGTCAAACCTTCAAGGTCGTAAATTCTACCAAATACCTAGGAGTTACAATTACGAACAACTTTGACTGGAGAGAACACATAGAAAATATTGTGGGGAAGGCGAACCAAAGGTTACGTTTCATTGGCAGAACGCTTAGAAGATGCACCAGCTCCACCAAAGAGACTGCCTACATCACACTTGTGCTTCCTCTCCTGGAGTACTGTTGCCCCTTGTGGGACCCTCACCAGGTGGGACTGACGGAAGATATTGAGAAGGTTCAGAGAAGGGCAGCTCGTTTTGTTTTATCACGTCACGGGGCGGAAAGCGTCACGGAAATGTTGCACGAATTGGGGTGGAAATCATTAAAAGAGAGACGTTATTCATTGCGGCGTGATCTGTTTGCGAAGTTTCAATCACCGACTTTTAGTTCTGAAGGTGAAAATATTTTGCTAGCACCCACCTACTTATGGAGACATGACCATCCCAATAAAATAAGAGAAATCAGATCGAAAACGGAACGATTTAGGTGTTCTTTCTTCCCGCGCGCTATTGGAGAATGGAACGGTAGAGAAAAGTTATGAAAGTGGTTAATGAACCCTCTGCCAGGCACTTAAATGTGATTTGCAGAGTATCTATGTAGATGTAGATGTAGATCAAGGGGCCCCTCGACCTCCGTGAGCAAAGTTCAGAAAAAGTTACAACAGAGCGTCGTTTTTCTTTTTTAATTTTTATTTATTTATTTATTTTTTACCTTCCCACCCTACCGTCCATCAATTCTCCCTCCCGTCAAACTAAGGTTCCCACAGTAGCCGCACTGGGCCCCACTGAATTGATGTGTGATGTAACAATGGGTTGTGAACCTATTGGTATCGACAGACATGGTATAACAGCAGAAGTGGTTATGAACTATTTTCGTAATACTGTATAGAAAATAAATCTGCAGAAGAAAGAAGGTAGGAAGACCATTCGATGTTTGTTTTTGCGATAATGAACACAGTATTCACAATACATCACAATACATCACTATCTGATATGCATGTCTAAGAAGACGAAAATGACTTCAGTAGTTACTACAACGGGAAAACAGATTCAAATGGTCGCAAAAGCCGCCCAGTAGTTCTAGAACATGAAATTGAAATTAATGGCTGTTAATTTCTTTACTGAATGTTAAAAAATTACTTTCCGCCTTTCAGATATAAAAATGGTCCTAAATTAACACCAGATGAAGCAAAAAAGAAGAAATACTTCTAAAATAAAACAAAAATATTACTTTACCTTTGTACCTGGAATTGGAAAAATATAATAAAGTTTTTTTTTTGTTTTTTGTTTTTAGAAATACCTGTCCGAGGGGGGATGGGGGTGGAGCGGGCTGCAGGCCGGCAACCACTATCCCTATTGGAAACGCCACAGAGGATACCCCAAGATTTTCAAAAGTCGGCGCCTGAGGTATAGTTTTAGTTTATAGAGGGCCCCAACGTCTTTTTTGCCCCGGGGCCCTTGGTGTAGTAGCTACGCCACTGACCTAGGGTTGCCAGATTGAACACGAGGCAGGCCCGGAGACCAGACGTGCCCCGCCCCCCCCCCCCCCATCCAACTGCGACCAACTCCCCCCCCCCCCTCCCCAACCAGGATTGTCGTCTTCTGCAGAAAATTGTTTCGGCAAGAAATTAAGAAGCGACTGATTCTTCTTTTGTGTGGTAATATTCGCGTTGTGTATTTCTGACTGTAAATGTTTATTTACAGCTTTCACTCCGCCGTACTTAAGGGTATACGGAACACCCTATGCTTACAATGTTAAATTGAGCTAAAATTAGGAACATTTTCTCATTTGTTATTTGGACGATACTCTTGATTTTTTTTCACAGAACACAGAGATATGTTCAGATTTCATGCTGAATTATTCATTTTGAAAAAATAATGTATAGTTTTTCAGATATTTTATTTTTTGTAAATGTTAAAAAAAAGTTACACATTTTAACAAGTATTTTAAAATTTACATCCATCAATACAAAATAATTCCACATATCTTTTAATTCAGATATATTAGAAGGTCTTAAGGAACAACTACAGAAAATTTCATCTTTCTGCTATAAATAGGCCCTGAGAAAATGGTCCTTATACACAAAAAAAAAAAAACTAAAGTTATGGGAAATTAGCTTCAAAGTTTTTACTTCAGTACAAGCCTGCTTCATAGCTTGTATCATCAGAATCGTCCAACAGCTTCCTCTTTATGGCTCTCCTATGCTGTCTAGTCATCTTTGAATATACTTTTATGGCATTATCTGAAGACCTGTGCCGTTCCTTGTCCAAACAAAGCATAGCTGCAGCAGTTCGTAGTCCTACACAGAGCCCCAACTTCTGCAAAACTTTGCACTTTGTTATATTGCCCTGATTGAATGAGAAAACAGCATCATAAACGCCAAAGTGAAGTGTGTTTATACCACAAACACAGTTTTATGTAGTATGTTCCATATCACATGATTCACACACTCATTTGGAATTTGAGTCCGGCCATGAAGACATTTCTTTAGTAGACTAATATCTGCGAGGTCTCGAAATATTGGTTTTATTTCATCCATTATGGCAGGTGGCAGGTGATGAGGGTGATTGTATTGTTTCTTAGTTATATTGCCCCTGTTGTACTTGCACCAACTATCTTCTTCTTTGAGGATTCTCATTCTTTGAAGCTATATGAAAAAACAGAGCCCAGACTGCTCTTCTCATTAATTCTGCATCTGCTGTATTCTGTCTTATTGCTAGACCATAACACTTCTGAATATGATCTATTGTAGCATCTGTCAGTCTATTTTTCCCATTTAAAGTTTTTCCATCGCTCAATTTCTTGCCTTTCATGCTAGCCTTGAGCCGTCGATGTCTTGATCCCATCCTTTTCTGAACATGGCCAATACACTCCAGTTTGGAAATTTTCACATCGTTACCAATCTATTGTCAACTGTCTACTAGTGTAGCCAACAGAAAAGCTAACAATCTTGTGCTCAATTATATCTCTGGCAACGCTGTCTATATCAGGTATATTTCGCGTTTCATATACATGGTGCGGAATATCGTGTGTCCACATTATTTTAAAAAAATGTTTAAAATAGTTCTATTCACGTCATCCAAATATTGTATAAATGGTATTAAACGGGAGAGTCTAAATTTTTCGAAAATGCATTTACCCAAAAATCGATTTTTTCATCGAAAAATGCATTAGTAAATGATATACTGCATATTGTGCACTTACACATACACTCATCAGTATCGACTTTTTGTAGCCACTCTTTACAATTTTCTTCCTGCAACCATTCTTCACGGAACGAACTTAGATACCATCTCTTCATTTCACTATTATTACTCACTAATCTGAGTTAATGTAAGCTTGTCTGTTCACACACGATCCAAGTATTCCAAAGATTGCCGGTAAACTGATAAACAATGAACGAACGAACACAAATAATAGACGTCGCCAGCTGACACGTTGCCGCAACAGTATTTGCTTAATAATGCGCTAGCCGATTACTACCAACGCAACAATGAAAAGTTTTCAGAGGAAGAATAGAAAAGTAGCGTTTTGTTGCAATAAGAAATTGACATATATATAAAGTTATTCATAATTTCTAGAGAGGAGCGGGCCGGCGGGCCGGGAATGGCAGAGCGCACTGAGGCGTCTTGCACGGTGCGCGAGGCTGCTCTCGCCAGAGGTTCGAATCCCTCCCTAAGGCATGGATGTTGTGTTCGTCCTTAGTATAAGTTACGTTAAGTTCGATGTAGTTCGTCGCTACATGAGCATAGTACTGAAAAAGCGTCGTAAAAAAAGTTAAGATGAAGGTTACATTCAAGCCCGGAGATGAGAGTCATTGGCCCGTGGACCCGGAGAATTCATTCCAAACCCGGGCGGTCCGGGCGGCGCCCGGAGATCTGGCAACCCTACGTGGACCGGGGAGACCGCACCACGAGAGGGGCGGGTCAACAGTGGAATTAGAATGGGCAGCTAATTGTCTCTTCAGTGAACAATCAAGACTGTGAAAGTTGACCACTGCAGATGTAATGTGATATTTACCTATTTTAGCTGAGTATTTATTTAAAAAAAGAGGATGTAGATGTAGATGAAGATGAAATAGGAGATACTGTACTGAGAGAAGAATTTGACAGAGCCCTGAAAGACCTAAGTCGAAACAAGGCCCCTGGAGTAGATGATATTCCCTCAGAGCTACTGAAGTCTCTGGAAGAACCAGCCATGACAAAATTGTTTCACCTGGTGTGTAAGATGTATGAGACAGGTGAAGTACCCTCAATCTTTAAGAAAAATGTTACAATCCCCATTCCAAAGAAAGTAGGTGCAGAAAGGTGTGAAAACTACACAACCATCAGTTTGATAAGTCATGGTTGCAAAATATTAACACGAATTATTTACAGAAGGATGGAAAAGCTGGTAGAAGGCGACCTCGGGGAAGATCAGTTTGGGTTCAGGAGAAATGTAGGAACTCGGGAGGCAATACTCACTTTACGGCTTATCCTAGAAGATAGATTAAGAAAAGGCAAACCTACATTTCTAGCTTTTGTAGATTTGGAGAAGGCTTTTGACAATGTTGATTGGAATAAACTCTTTCAAGTTCTGAAGCAAGCAAGAGTAAAATATAGGGAGCGTAAGGTTATTTACAACTTGTACAAAAACCAGACAGCGGTTGTCAGAGTTGAAGGGCATGAAAGGGATGCAGTGGTTGGGAAGGGAGTAAGACAGGGTTGTAGTCTTTCTCCATTGTTATTCAATTTGTACAATGAGCAAACTATAAAGTAAAGCAAGGAGAAATTTGGAGACGGAATTAAAGTTCAGGGTGAAGAATTAAAAACATTGCGTTTTGCCGACGACATAGTAATTCTGTCAGACAGCAAAGGACCTGGAAGAGCAATTGAACGGAATGGACAGTGTGCTGAAAGGGGCATATAAGATGAACATTAACAAGAGCAAAACTAGGGTAATGGAGTGCAGTGTAAGAAAATCAGGCGATGCTGAAGGAATTAGATTGGGAAACGAAGCAATAAAGGAGGTAGATGAGTTTTGTTACTTGGGCAGTAAAATAACAAATGATGGTCACAGTACAGAGGATATAAAATACAGAATGGCAATGGGTAGAAAAGCGTTCTTGAAAAAGAGAAATTTGTTAACATCGAATGTTGATTTAAGCGTAAGGAAGTCCTTTCTGAAGGCATTTGTATGGAGTGTTGCCTGGTATGGGAGTGAGACATGGACGATAAACAGTGCGGACAGGAAGAGAATTGAGGCTTTTGAAATATGGTGCTACAGAAGAATGCTGAAAATTAGGTGGGTGGATCGCGTAACTAATGAGGAGGTACTGAACAGAATTGGGGAGAAAAGAAACTTCTGGCGTACCTTGACTAAAAGAAGGGATAGATTGGTAGGACACATTCTTAGACATCAAGGAATTGTGAATTTAGCGTTGGAGGGAAGTGTGTGGGGTAAAAACCGCAGAGGAAGACCAAGAGATTGATACAGTAAGCAGATTCAGACAGATGTAAGTTGCCGTTCTTATGCAGAGATGAAGAGGCTTGCTCAGGATAGGGTATTGTGGAGAGCTGCATCAAACCAGTCTCCGGACTGAAGACCACAACAACAACATATTCACTGTAGTTGTCTGTTTACTAGAATGAACTGATGTTATTCTTGGTAAATAATAAAAAATGCACTGCTTAAATAGTGTAATCAAATCTGCCATCAATTAATTTAATGAAAAACTCACAGTTATAAAATTAGTAAATAGAGTCCTGACGAGAGGTGCCAAAACCAAGATCAACATTAATTTAATGAAATGATTGTAGTAGCAGAAAACATAGAAAGATTACATTAAAAAAATATAGTTCTGGGTGTACAAACCAGTTAAAAGATTCATGTAAACTACTTGATGTGCTGCTGAAACTTGTTTCCTGGCCCAAATTGAGAACTAGTTTGATCTTAAATTACTCTCACAGCCGCAAGTTAGAAAAGCAGCGGTCATATGGATTGTAGCTCACAGGAATCACACTTACTATGAAACGACCCACCACAAATAAATTACTTTATGAAAGTGGCGGACGAAACAAGAGGCGCAACGGAAATATTAACAATAATCAGCATCTGAATCTGTTCTCAGCAAACGTGAAACAATATTTATAAAGAAAGGTGTGGGTATTCTCAAACTACTGTATTAAAAATAGGATAAGATTTTATTGAACAAAATGCTTTTATTTAGTGTAAGCACAAGCATGTGTGAGGAACCAATTTAGTTACACAATAAAAACGCATCCCATTGAAAATGGCTCACAAGCACTATCATATCTTATGCTAAAAATGCCCATAATAGAAATTTAAATTTATCTACACTGAATTGAATTTTAGTTGGGGGAGGATTTACAGATAACAAGCATTCATCCACACACACACGGAATGCAAGCGAAACTTACTAAAATCAGCGTGCTGAACAAGGCAGAAACGGCCGTCGATCTCGTAGGGGAAGTTTCAGCGAGCCAAGGCGAAGGACACAACACAATAAAAATAACTTTCGTACGTGGCTGGTTCTATTCTTTCTTAACTGGAGATGGCACGTACAGCAACAAAATCTGTTTGCATTTGAAGCTAAACCAAACGCTGGCAAACTAACTGAGGCGCGCACCACGTGGTTCCGAAATCCAGTAAAATGAAGAAAATCAGTTACTAAAATATTACGAAAATTAACTGTAGCATGCAACCTATAGAAATGCGTAGAATGTTACAAGGAAACGAAAGAAACACTGTTCCACACGGTAGGAGAACTTTCGAGAGATGGATGAGGTCCGCTCTCAGAAATCATCAAAGTTTAATAAATTCGGAGTCGCGGAAAAACAAATATGAAATACGGCATGCAACCTATAGAAATGAGCAGCATTTCATAAGCAAGCAAATAAGAAAGGTTGTACAGTGCTAGTAAAGAATTTACAGACCGCAGTTGAGAACAGAGTACAAGTTCGAGAATAAAATAGCAATTTACAACAGGCAGAAGAGGGAAGATTGCGCAGTACTACCAGAAAATGGAAGGATACATGCTGTTATTCTAGCCTGAAGGGCATAGAGCAAACACGGGTTCCGTTGAAAGCTTTGTTCTGAGAACACACGTCGTGGAGTACATGTTACTCGCGGACAGAGAAAATGTACAGTAAAATTGCACAAAAGTTACAAGAAGCAAAATCCTGCTTACTAGTTGCGCATCTTTCGATGCATGCTCGGAGAAACTTACTCCGAAAATGAATGCAAGTTCTAAAACCTAAGTTGAACTAACTGAACAACGAATTGCTGCCATCTCCAGACTGAAATAGCAGAGCTAACTCACCATTCCGAAGGACAGCCACCGAACGAGTGAGACTTTGGCGGGCCATGTGAGCCTCCGCCCGGAAATCGGCAAGATCTAGGGAGCCAAGGGTGGTGGGGGCGTATAGGCTCACACCAGCCTCTTGCCAAACTAACTTGCAACGAAAGGGTGTGGAAACCTCTTTTGAGAGCATAGAAAGAGGTTGGTACTAACCACCTATCGACGCAGGTCCAGAGAGCATCGCCCAAGGCTAAATTTCTCATACTTCCAGACATACTAGCACGCCAAAAAATTCGTTACTCTTCCTTTGAACGTCAAATGATCAAAATTTTATCGCAATCGCGTGAACGGTTCACAACTTATAGTGTTGAGTATATTTAGAAACACATTAAAAAAGAACTTATTTTGCCATTTTCCTTCTTAACTGCCATAGAAAAAAAATTTCTTCTGGTTTTTCCTTAATTTTCCCACTTTCCGGGCGACTTATCCAAATTTTTATTTGATGCGAACCTTCCTCTTGCTTACAACTTGATATGTACAAAATGGTATCGCAATTGGACGAACGGTACTGATAGCTCACTGGAAAAAGCCGTTTCAGTTTTTCCAGATTTTCCTCGTTTCCGGACGACTTTTCCGTATTTTATCACCCTTTAAACCTTCCCTGGACTTACTCGAGTTTTAACGAGACTAACGAACAGCAATTCATTTATTTATATATAGAAGATTGTGTTCATTTTTTTAAAATTTTTATTCAACAGTTTGGCACCGGAAATTTGAAATATTACACATGTAATAAATCACAACGTAACTATAACTTGCTAAGCACAAGTGAACGTGACGATGGGTCGCCAGCGTGTTACCGCCACAGAGAACGTATGCTGCTGTTTTTGTGAGCGGTTTTAATGCCAGCGCGGCCAGCTTTGATGCTGCCGCTATTGTTACTGCTATGCTGAAGTTACGAGCCGATTGTTCATATGCGGCGGACAGCAGCGCCACCGGGTGGAATCTTATGAACAACAATAGTGTTATTTTAGTTCAGTTTTTACATATAAAGTCTCATGTTAATTAAACTGTAAAGACCATTCTCTTTGGCTAGTAACATAGAAACTGCTTAATTACTTTACGAGCTGATTATATACACTCCATTTTCTCCACGTTGCTCCTCTTCAAATCAAATGTTTGTATTTCTATAGGACCAAACTACTTTGGTCATAAATTCTTAGACTTACAAATTACTTAGACTGTTAAACTAAACTAAGGACGACACACACATCCATGCCCGAGGGAGGATTCCAACCTCCGACGCAGGAGGCCTCGCGATCCGCAACGTGGCGCTCCAGACCGCTCGGCTACTCCCGCGCAGCTGCTTCCTATTCCACTTTCAAATTAATGCGAGCCTACTCATTTTATTTCTTGTGCAATTGTTTTCGTATTATAAATGGTTAAATTGTAAAAAGTGTAAAAATAAATCATAGATTAATGAATTCAGTACGCTTTATTTTTAAAAAAATTAGCTCCCCCCCCCCAGAAGCCAAATCCTGGCTGCGCCATTGGATGTAGACACTAGTAGTTCGCGCGCACACCGCAACGAGCACGTGCGTCGTGTACCGGCATGCCCTGGGAACAAATGTGCTCAGTTTCAGCTATGTAGCTAACCTGTACGGTTCTGTTCTGTGCTTTCAAAATGCTTAAGACTATCAACTCGCCAGCCGCGTGTGAGGTTCACCCAGTGATACGTTTTCTGTCAGCTAGGAACCTGTCTGCGGCAGAAATTAATTGACAGATTTGTGAAGTGTGCGGTGCTGCTGTTATGCGTGAAAGTAAAGCGCGTAAGTATGTACGAGAATTCAAAGATGGCCGTGCCAACGTCCATGATGAGGACCGCTCCGGTCGCCCTCCTTCGATTATATACAATTGAGCCGAGGATTCGTGAGAAGAGGCACTTAACAATAACGAATTTCTTGATGTGTCGAGATCAGTGTTTTACAAAAACGGCAGTGAACTCTTGGTTATTCTAGCAGGCAGCAAATTTTTATTAAAGAGGGTATTTTAAAATTGGTTGAGAGGTATGATAAGTGATTAAACAAATTTGGCACTTATGTCGAAAAATAAAGTACGTATGTACTTTCTAAAAATAAATTTCCTTTTTTGAAATAATCTTATGTTCAAATGGACCTTACTTAAAAAACACGCCTCTTATGTCGTGCTTAGCAGCTCTTAAATATTCCAGAAAAGGCATTATAATACGAGGTGTGTTCAAAAGAATATGTACGAAACCTCATAACAATCAGACCGGTTGAAATTTGAGTATACCACTTTGGGATAGCATAGTGCGACATATAGTGATGTGAAGCACGTGTCATCTCTCCCTTAAAAAATTCAAGGCTCTGCCCTCAGCAGGCAAGGTGATGCTCACTATCTTATTCATTGTCTGAGGTTCGATACTCATCGAATTCCTCGAGCACGGAAAAACTAAGACTGACACATAGTGTGAGACACTTTGTAGTCTACACAAACTACACACTCCCACCAGGATTTATTAACGTGTACCATCAGTATCATGATTCTCGCCACTCAATATTTGTAATATTTTTCTTTCCAAAATTGGACATTTAAGTTTTTTTTCTTAATCACTTTATTTACATATGTGCTCTGTTTGTGTTACTTTGTCTCTGAAGTTAAATATATAGATTTTCAAGACTCTTTTTACTCATTTGTGACACAATTTCCAAACACACATGCTAAATCTATGTACACCAATGTTTTACACATGTAACACACAATTTATTAGTTGAATATTTCTGTTTTTACTTAGTGTTGTGGTCAACATATTGTTACAGATTAAGACCATATTGTCTATGCATTTTGAATTTGCCATTTATTTATCATGTTTTGTGTCTTGTCACCATGTACACAGAGTACAAAAATTTACAAATAACACAAGTTAGTTTTTAAGAACACACTAGTTTTACACATGTTACATTAAATGTAGGTGATATGTACATTTTTGGAGGGTTTTTATATTTTTAAATTTTCAATTTTTGATTTATGAATGAATAAGTGTTGCCATACGAGAAGGTGCAAACCTCAGAATGTATGATTAGGTATTTTGTAAATGAATAGATAAGGGTCTGTCACTGAGACAGTTTCCATCCTCAGGGGTCAGAGAATTGACCACTTATGTACTCAGTGAAAAGTATATATGAGGCATCCAAACTGGGTTAAGATTGTAATATCAATGCAGAGGGTATGAGTGGGACCCATAGCATGAATGATGGGGCTGAGCTGTATAGTAAATTCAGTATGTTGATAAGTGAGTGGTCTGTGTCACACCACCTCTTTCTAGCAATGACACACCCTATACAGAAATCTAGCATGAGTGGAGAATAGTGGAAGATGTCGAGAACTCTGCCCGCAAGCTTTATTTTAATTTTCATAGGTTATTGATATTTTCATTCCATTGAGTTCCATGGGAAGGCCAAGCCAGTGAATCCTGTCGGTTTCTAAAGCGCTCCTGGGTAGCATCAGAGGGAGAAAGAGAGGTGCTGAGTCCTTGTGAGATGGAGAATGAGCCTTTGGGAAAGGCACCCATATATTATGCAGTGAGAGGGCTGCTCGGTGGGGGTCATTGGACGCCATTACTTTAATACCCAAGGAAGGACCTTGAGCTGGGCAGCACGGCGTCGTTGCAGTGGGATGGATGTGAAGCCATTGTACTGGTTTTTGCAACGCACAGCTATATGCGGGAAAGCGCATGTCATTTACTAGTTGGACTTCCTAAAATTTTGTATTATGAGTATCCTGGAAGCCTCGGCGCCGGCGTGGCGTCGAAATTTGCGTCGTGATCGCCCTGGGAATGGCAGATCGATGTCAAGACGTACCGTTAGGTTCAGATCACAGAACAACCCATGGAGGACTACTTTCCGCACAAAAGGCTGTGTGGGGGTGTTGCGCAGGAATGGTCGTCATTGGACTGCCCTGAGCAGGAGGACAGTTTTATGAAGCCATTTTGGCGCCGTATCCACGCATTGGAGGAAAATTGGCGCCTAGAGAGCGATTGGCTCTTGCTTTCTAGTGAGGGGGTAGCCTCACGTGTTGCGAGCAGAGTGTGGAACAACGGTCCAGAAGGGATTCAGTCTTAGGCAGCTGACTAGTGTGGCCGACTTACGTTCTTACTTTTGTGTGTTTTGAGACTTCACGTAGTTTTCCACCTATTGCACTTTGTGGACTTGGAGTTTTAGAGTCAATTTTCAGACACTGTATGAAACTTGTGTCTGTCGACCTGAGTATCATAGAGATGTGAATAAGTTCAGCTAGTTTCAATCAGCAGCACCAACGCGCTGATAACGCCACACCAGTACCAAGGCTTCCCAGCGAGATACACCTATTTACAAATTTTGGGAGATCCAACTAATAAATTATGGGCGCTTTTCGCACACGGCTGTGCATTGCTAAAACCAGTACAATGGCTTCACATCTGGCTTCCTGTGGCGGCGCTTTGCTCCCTGGCCCAAGGCCCTTCCTCAGGTACTAAAGTAATGGGCTCCACTGACCACCACTGGCCCTCTGACTTCATAATATATTGGTGCCTTCCCCGAAGGCTCATTCCCTGGTGTCAATTGTGCACTCTACAATTTTGTGTCTAGTACACATAGTCTGAATTGGTGAGACATAGCCGAGCCTCTGGTTTTTTTAGACACTGTGTGCTTATTGTGGACAGAGGGGCTGAGTTTAGGGCACTCATGCTTCTGTCTTGAAGTTTTTTTCTTTCGATCTTACCGCGATTTGCAGCACTCCAATGCACTGCTGCTGCCGTCTCATTTCCAGTGACGCCGACTCGAGCAGCATTTGGTTGATTATTTCTTGCAACTGCTTACCTAAGTGAGAGTTAGGATTCTTCCTTTTGACGGTTTTCTTAAACACCGTTTTGTGTGGAAAGTGCTCGTAATTACAGCACGCTCCGTTGGTATCCTTCATGTCGTGAGTTATTTGCTGCTGGCGAAACTACAGTTATAGAAGGAACTAGTCAGTCATTTATTAGTATAATTTTTGCATTTATTCATGTACTCTAATCTGAAATTGTTTGACATTCTTATAAAGATATAAGAACTGTTTCTATTTTTGTCAATTAATGGAGCTTATCCTGATATTGAATCATTTTGTGAAATAAATTAAGTACATCTTTGTAACTTGGATCTGATTCAGTAGTTAGATTCCCCATTTTTCATTATATTTTGGTGGGTATTTGTTTATCAAGAGGCCAGATCTCTTTTAGGGCACATTTCAGTAACACACGTCCTTGTGTTCCCCATTTTCCACATATCTGTACCTCTCAACATGATCAATATGGTGTAACACTACGTAACTTTACAATTTGGCGACCCTGTGACCGGATTATCGTTCTTCTGGCCCTTCTGAGATGCGGTTAGATTCATTGTCTGCTGTCGCAGAGGCTATTAGGATTAGAAATAGTATTAGAATATCGAATATTATGTGTGCACCTGCGACCTATCAATGACTTATTTCAGCTTTATCGTCGAGAGCTCTGTGATATATCTATCACTCTGTTGTTGAATCACGGCGTTGCAATCGCTGACGATTTTTATGTGTGTCCTATTTTTGGTAGAGGTTTTTAAGTACCATGTATCTATGAACAGTGTGTTCAATTTGAGAACAGACATTAAAAGCGAAAAGTCTCTGTAATTATTTTCAATTTAATTTTAGTTGGATTTTTCAGTGTTAGTTGCTAACAAGCAATCTGAATGACGGTACACTCTGTGTAGTAACATAATCAATGCTGACGGGACAGCTATTGTAGAAGTACCATTTCTTGTTTGTTTTGTAAGAATGGGACTCCTGTAATTGGCGCAGGCTTAACTTAACTGCTGGTTCCATCTTATATTGATGCGAAGTAAAGTGCATACCATAATCCAGTTCTCATATGCACAGGTTGCAAAAATGGAACAATCAGGCATAGGTGAACTAAGCAGTTCAGTAGAAAAGGAGTTGGAGCTTGGCAGTCAGACATGTTATAAAGAAATGGTGCCTGAAATTCACGGCACGCATCCAAGGAGTTGTAATGACAGTGATCAAGATGCACGGGATCCCAGTCGATATTATGAAGGGCTAAAGAATTTTTCATGGCCACCGACAGCTCGTACATGGCTTACGTGTCATAATCTTCCAGAGATGCACGGAAGACAATAATATGGTCCACAAAACAGTTGCATTTGGAAGCCGCGTGCTGACGAAATGTGTGAAGAACAATTCTGCGACCGAATTCCCTCTGGTTGTAGTCTGGGGTATCGAAAAGTTTGGTTTCTTCTTGTACGTTTTTATGGATCAAAAGGCTCTCGAGTGTCTCATGAGCGTTAAACTAAGAAACAGAAGACTAACGCACTGTGCTGGACCTTGACATTACAAGGATTTGACTTTACGATTGAGCATGTACCTGGCAAGATGAATGTCAGAGCTGACGCCCTATCAAGGTCACCTGTGTGCGTAGAAGGAGAGAAGTGTCATCCTTTAGAGGGTCAGCAGTTCTCCATCTTCTTCATGAAACAGATAGCGTTCGAAAATTATGTAATGGCTTTGCTCAAAAATATCGTGGGAGAGCAGGACAAGGATGCTGATCTCTGTGCAATAAAAGATAAATGGAGGCAAAGGCAGAATCCTACCATTAGACAGTTCCACCTGGTATGCAGAGGGATTATCTTCTACAGTGAAGAAGGTCAAGATGGCTCGTGGTGACTCTGCATCTCGAGTGAACCAATTAATAAGGTAATCTGGCACACCCATCTAAGATGTGCACACTTCAGGCCGTGCAACTGTTTCCTTAAGCTGCATGAAGTGTGCCATTTTGCCAACATGGAGTGTAGCATATGCAGAGTGCTGGCAGTGTGCTGGCATTGCCAGAAGGCAAAACACACTACTGATGACGCGAGGACCTTTGCATCCCACAATCCCAAAAGGATTACAACATCTTGGTGCAGTTGATCTGTTAGGTCCACTACCATGTACCAATCGGGGTTATTGTTCCTTGTTAGTGGCAGTCAAGCTCACCTCTATCATCCTCAAGCCCGTGTGTAGAGCGACAGGCGTGACGGTGAGCAAAGCACTAACACAGGACTTCCTATTGGAAGTAGGGAGTGTCGACCAAATCATTTCTGATAATGACTTACAATTCTGCTTGGAAAGGTGAAAGGCCACATTGAGACACAATAGAATCAAACCTACCTACGCATCCACAAGGTATCCGCAATCAACCTGTGTCGACTTTACTGCGCCAAGAGACACATAACATGGAATGTTTCTAAAAAACTTTCAGGGAATCATGAATGAGCTGCCCATGATGTAACGCAGATGGCACCCGTGACAGTTCTTAAGAACGTCAGGCTGCGGATCCTTATATAGTTGACCTTGCATAAGTCGGTTACGTCAGGCAGGACACTGGAGAAAGAGAAGTGGGACCAGAGGGTAAGAACTAGAGAAAAGTCCTCGTGAAAAATGTTCGCCTATCAAATATGCAGAGGTAGTTTTGCCTCAAGTTTTACTCTGCCAAGGGAACAATGTATGGCTCACTTCAGTGCAGTGGAGCTTGAGAACCTGAAAACAGGGAAATCGATGTGGGTGCACCCCACATGCCATCTCAAGCCCTTCATTGAGTGACCCTGTATTTTAAGCTGTTGTTTGTAAGCTTAGAGTTAAGATAGAATAAGCCATTTAAATTAGTCATAGGAGTGTAATTTTATTTCCTTTTTTAAATGTGGTAACATAAATTTTTGTTAAGAATAAGATGTATTTTGGATCCATACTTTCTAACGGAAATACCTTTATAGGCCCACTATGCTCTATTTGTGTTTCTTTAATATCCCTCATTAATGTTTTAACATGCTTTATTTGTGAATTTATTACTATGCTTGTTAATGTACTTATGTTTTATTTGTTTTAAGTGTAGGCTGTATTTGTGTTTATTCTTTCTCTCTGCCTTGCACATAAAGTGTTTGTGTGATTGTGTATCTTTTGTGTGGAACAGGTTCCCTGCTCTAGCTAATATTGAAGTTTTTTTGTTTCGTTTTGTTGGCTTGAAGTTGAATTTTCAAGCTCTTGTCGTGAAGTTGTGTTTCATACACGTTGTCCACCACTGGCAAGCAATTGGTTGTAGGAGCCTCTTTGGTTGGTCATCTCAGAACACCAATGATAGAGCATTCCTTATCTCGAGATGTCTCGCAACGTTGGATCAATGTACATTTTATTGGTGTTAGACGTCAATGGCGTAAGGGTGAGCATTCGCCGACATCCTCTGCTGAGCTGTCGATTCGTGGTGTTTTTCTCGTTTGCGCTGCGTCAGTGTCGATCGTCCAGCGCATGTCTGTCTATTCAGGGGCATCTCGACGGTGCCTAGTTGCGTACATCTGAGGTGATCACTATCTAGTCCAGTGAGACTTTGTTTTCCTTTCATGGTGTCGTTTTACTCGGGAAACAGCCCAGCCCTACTACGAGGTGTCACGACAGACAGCATCAATGGACGGACCCACGATGTTGCAGACTCTACCCAAAAATTGCCCCGACCACTTCCTACTGACCACGTTTACATTTCAGGAAGGAGATTTGCCGCCAACCACTAGACATCACTTATAGCTATTCTTTAAGTTCCACAAACTGTTCAACTAGTCAGCCACGCACACAGGCCGACAGGCCAGATGACAAGCAGCCCCTTGCAGCGACTGTTACAACGTCTAATGAGGGAATCAGTGAAGTAGATAGACGCATTTTCTTTTTTTCCTCCTCAGTCGTGATGGCCACTATCACGGACCGAGTTGTACTATTCGTCAGTCGTCCTGTAAAAACCAGTGTTAATTCTAGTAGCGTAGCTCGTTAACTAATAAGTTTTAATGTAGTAACCGCATGTGGATGCATGCCTTCTATCTGCTGGGACACACTCACATGCATTCAATTTGATTTAGACAATACATTTTTTGCAGTTAATCATGTTTTCTGGCCCTCAGCCTTGTCAATAGCAGTGCTGCCCTGAGCAGAGATTATGTTTTGTTTTGTTTTTTTGGCACTTAAGTTTGTGAATAATCATTGAATTTTTTATTCTCATTTCTGTTAAGTTTTCTTTTCGTGTTTAATTACTAACGTAAATTTCTTTGTTATTAAGTTTAAAAGTAGTTGTTCAAAATAGAAATCTTCATAATTACCTCTTTTTTATATATATATTTTTTGTGTTTAAATTAGCACTGTAAGACTGAAGTGCCCAAACAAAACTTGTATATCCTGGTACATAAATTATTTGTAATGTGGCTCATTCTCGTCGTACCCTGCACACAGATAGTATGTGTGGGCACACTGGCAATGAAGAAAAGAGGGAGCTGGCTGATTCCTGAGATGAGTCTAGTAGTCAAAGGAGGTAGTTTGGCTCAACGAGTGGCACCGTATCCCAACCACAAAGGGCAAAGCTGGTTGACAACAAGGCACATAAGACGAAGGTGCAGTGAGAGACGCACCGGCGTGAACCGGAGGGCCCGCATAATCCTGCATGCTGCCCCGCCAGGCCAGTGAGAAGAATAGACACGGTCCCTCCACTCTTCCTTTCACATGGTCACTTTTGTGTCCCAACTTCGTCGCCGCTTCAGTGTCCCAGCCTCGTCGTAGGTGTCGGTGGCCGAGTGGAATGAGACCGACACGCTGGTGCAGGTACGGAGGGGAGCAGCCAGAAACTATAAACACTCGAGTAAATTAGAAAGAGATATATTCTGCACAGAATGTAACAATACTTAACTTTTACATAGTACTGCAGAATGTTGATACATAGTTGTTACAGGCCTGCCTAGTGCCTGTACAATAGCAAAGTCTTCACTCGTGCCTATCGGATTACGAAGGTCCTAACTCGTTGCTATCTCAGTCCGAAGTGACCGATGTCCTTCAGTGGTGGCCACGAGCGGAGTTGTCCCAGAGGGCGCTCGTGGCTGTCGTCGTGAGAACGCCGCGCCGTGCGTGCATGGCGGCGCGTGGCGAAAGTAAGTGGCGCGCACTTTGTACTTGTGCGACACCACAGTCACACTCACCATTCAGTGCGCCGGCTGTCAGTGACCGAGGGAGGCGAGCAACAAGGGGGTTTCCCGTTTGTCAGGAAGCCAGATCTCTTTTACGGCACATTTCAGTAATTGTTAGGAGGGTCTGCCAATCCCCCCTTTCTTCCGCTCCCCATTTCCCACATATCTGCACCCAACATGATCTAACACTACGTAACTTTACCATTTCGCGCTGTTTATTTCAAATACTTTGGTGTAATTCTTCAAGCTGTTGATCCAGAGTAGTTTATTGTAAGGTCTTAAATATTCCTTGAATCATATCGTTTACTTACAATTTATGGTAATATCACTGATTATGCAGTGTGACATACCCAAATCCATTACACTGCAGTTGTACAAAACAGCGATAAATTATACTGGCACAGCAACAATTTCGTATATAAATTACACTACAGTACACGATAAACAATGCATAGCACTTAAAATAGTGCTGACTGTAAATTGAAATTGTAAATTGGCCAACGTTTATGACGATAGGTTAAGTGATGTCGAAGTCTATTTAAAGGTGCTTTCCTCCATGCAGTCCAGCTTTGTGGTTATTCAGGGTATAGGCCACCTGCATTCCAAATTTCACCCAAATAGGTCCAGCTGTTTCAGCGAGAAGTTATAGCAAACAATCCGTGACACATACTTGCAAATTTATACATAAGGATACAAGCATTTAATAGATACATATTATCTTCATAAATGTATGTATAAACTCAACTAAATTTTCTGATAATTCATCAGTTATAGCAGTAATATATAATAATCGTCATTTCCATCGGTCGTGAATGCGAACTCAAGCACAGAGCTATAGCAGTAGCACCGCACTCAGCCTCATTATACTCGCGCAACTGCGGCAGGAGCGAAGGAACGGGTTGAAGCAAGTACGTAACAGCGGCGCCTTCATTTCTGTTGTCTGCAATCCGCAACACTGGGTTCATACTCGCTCCTATCGACACCTAATGCCAAATTTGTTTCGTTTGCAGATGGCACAAACATTGCAATAAATAGTAAATCAAGTATAGCCTTAGACTACACTGGTCGGCTACTAAAACATTCATGGCACTTAAGAAATGGGTCCTAAGGGTGTCGCTGTCACTAATGTTGTGTTGTGGTCTTCAGTTAAGAGACTAGTTTGATGCAGCTCTCCACCCTACTCTATCCTGAGCAAGCCCCTTCATCTCCTCATAAGAACGGAAACCCCATATCCATTTGAATCTGCTAATTGTATTCGTCTCTTGATCTCCATCTGCGATTTTTACCCCACACACTTCCCTCCAGTGCTAAATTTACAATTCCTCGATGTCTAAGAATGTATCCTACCAAGCGATCCCTTCTTTTAGTCAAGGTATGCCAGAAATCCTTTTCTCCCGAATTCTGTTCAGTATTTCCTTGTTGGTTACGCGATCTACCCACCTAATCTCCACCATTCTTCTGTAGAACCACATTTCAAATGCCTGTTTCCTCGTCCTGTCTGCACTATTTGCCTTCCTTCCACTTAATATTTGATGCCAAAAATTTATCTTTTTCAAAAACGCTTTTCTTCCCATTGCCATTCTGCAGTTTATTTCCTCCGTACTGCGACCATCATACGTTATTTTACTGCCCCAGTAACAAAACGCATCTACCATCTTTATTGTTTATCTGATTCCTTCAGCATCGCCTGATGTTCTTAGACTGCATGTCATTAACTTTGATTTGCTTATACGCTCCTTTCAATACAGCGTCCATTCCTCTCAAAATCGCTCTTCCAGGTCCTTTGCTGTCACCAACAAAACGCCATGTTTTTATTTCTGCACCCTATCACTAAAACATGAAAAAAATACTATAGGCACTTTAGAACTTGTAAAAGGCGTGGAATGCCTAAAATATAACGACAAGCAGATAGAAGAAGACTGCTATGTTAAAATTCTTGGTATTAAAGCTCGATAAAGGAACTTACCACATAACTATTGAAACGCCTAAACAAATCTCTGTTTATTATATAAATGTTGTAAGGCGTAGGTGCTATATATATATATATATATATATATATATATATATATATATATATATATATAAACTAGCGTACTGTGTTTACTTTCATTACTCAATGTCATACTAGATTATTTTCCTGGGTAAGTAATAAAGCCTAGCAAAAGTTTTACGAGCTTACAAAACTAACGTGCAAAAAGAATTACTTGACGTGTGAACTCAATTTTGCTCTGAAGGGGGTTCTATAAGGAACTGTAGAATCAGTACTAGAAACAAAAGTAGCTATCACAAAGATTTAAAGTCACTTACTTTGATTCAGAAAGGTTTCCACATTTTCAGAATATGCCAGCAGCCGTAAAAAGTTTAACTCATAATACAGTTCACTTTGAGTAAAAATTAAGAGTTTATTGGTGGGGAACTTCTTCTTCTGCACTGGTGAATTTCGTAAGAGAACTGACCGATACATACATGTTATAAATAATAACAGATTATGTAAATATTACAATCTGACTATTCAATTCTTATGCAGTAACACTATCATTGTAAATAAGTTTTGTAATTTAAAAAATCTATTTTAATATGATCATGCAAGGCTACGAATTACCATATGCACCTTATTATATTGAACCCCTAATATTTGATAAGTTTTATGCTTAATATTTTGTATTTTTGACTGATTCCACCTCCTCATTTGAGATCTGTGGAAGGTAACACTGTCATATCTGGTTTTATTTTGTAATTGTTTATTAAATATTCCTTTTTTTTACATCTAAGAGGATTTCCTCACTATGAATAAATTGGAATGAAAAGTGCATCTAATATAATATAATCTAAACATATACACTACTCAGACCTATGACGATTAGTGTAGTCAAACATACATTAGGGCAATACACCTCAATGTATAATATCACTTCCTACCCGCATTACAGTTTCGATAAGTTGGTATAGCCACAAAGCTACCAGTGATTATTTTCAGCAACATGAAAAAGAGAAGCTTTTATGTTATCACATAACAGTCTCTCTGAAAGAAACATGGTATTGTAAAAACGTTTGCCACGCTGTGAAGGATTTAAATTTTATAATTACTTCTGAAATTTAATGATTAACTTTAAAACAGAATTTCTTTTGTCAGGGCAAGATGGATCAAACAATACTGTTTCTTAAGTAGGACTTTGGATACCATATTTGAAAAGTAAGGTGGAATAATTACTAAATATTTTTATACTTAACTTGACAATAAACTTCAAACGAATTTAACAATAACAAATGAAAACATCATATTAACTTCAAGTTTGGTCTGTATCTCTCGGGTAAAATAGTCCTCCATTAGGATCTTCGGGCGTGAACTACTCAGGATGTTGTCATCATCAGGAAATACAACACTGGCATTCTACAGACCGGAGCTTGGAATGTTAGATCCCTTCATCGAGTAGGGAGGTCAGAAAATTTAAAAAAGGAAATGGGTGTGTTGACGTTAGGTGTAGGGATTAATAAAGTTCGGTGGAAAGAGGAACAGGATTTCTGTTTAGGAGAGTACAGGGTTATAAAGACAAAATCAGTTGGGAGCATCACAGGAGTAGGTCTCGCAATGAATAAGAAAATAGGAATGCGGGTAAACTACTACGAACAGCACAGTTATCGCAGTATCGTAGTCAAGTTTATGTGCCACCTAGCTCTGCTGATGATGAGATCGAAGAAATGTATGAGGAGATACAGGGAATTATTCAGACAGTTGAGAGGAAACCTTAATTGTGATGAGGGGACAGGAATTCGGTAGTAGAAAAAGGAAGGGTAGGAAAAATAGTGGGTGAATATGGACCTCACAGAAAGCACACGCCTGCAAACTCCTTGGATAATTAAAATATCTGAGTGTTCTAGGCTGTACACAAGCCACCCGCCAAACTTCATCCGAATCGGCTCTCTGTGTCTGAGGCCTTTCCCATACGGATAGATTTGTGGGATGTAATAATGAAGCCCGAAGAGGTCCAAATAGAAAGACAAGACCTGCAAATAATTCTTGGATATTGGAGGAAAATTGAATTGAATTGATGAAAATATATGGTATGAAAATGCAGTAAATGAAGCGGGTTAAATGGAGTACAGACAACAAAGAAATGCAATTGATAGGAAGTGCAAAATAGCTAAGCAGGAGTGGCTAGAGTGCAAATGTAAGTCTGTGGAAGAATATATAACGAGGGGAAACTAGATATTACCTACAGGAAAATAAGAGACATATGGCGTCAAAAAAAGCTGTTGCACGAATATCAAGAAAGCAGATGGAAAACCAGTTCTGAGCAAAGAAGGGGAAGCTGAAAGTTGGGATGAATATGTGGTGGGGCTCTCCAAAGGAAATGAACTTTAACCCAATATTGTACAAAGATGAAGTAGACAAGCAATAAATAGAAGCTACTATACTGAGAGAAGAATTTGACAGAGCACTGAAAGACCTAAGTCGAAACAAGGCTCCTGGGGTAGATGACATTCACTCAGAGTTGCAGCAGTCTATGTGAGAGTCAGCCACGACAAAACATTCACGTAGTGTCCAAGACATATGAGACAGGCGAAATACCCTCAGACTTTAAGAAAAGTGTAATAATCGCTATTCCAAAAAATGCTGGTGTAGACGGGTATGAAAATTACAGAACCATCGGTTTAATAAGTCATGGTTGCAAAATTTTAACACGAATTATTTACAGAGGAATGAAAAGTCTGGTGTAAGCTGACATTGGGGAGGTCAGTTTGTATTAAGGATAAATGTAGGAGCAAGTGAGGCAATACTCACATTACTACTTATCTTAGAAGACAGATTAAGGAAAGGCAAACCTACATTTAAATCTTTCGTAGGTCTGGAAAAAGATTTTGATAATGTTGACTGGAATTCACGCTTCCAAATTCTGAAGTTAGCAGGGGTAAAATATCGGAAGCGGAAGGTTATTTACAACTTGCATAAAAAGCAGACAGCAGTTGTTAGGGTTTGAGGCATGAAAGGGGCACACAGGTTGAGAAGGGAGTAAGACAGGGTTGTAGCCTTTCTCCTATGCTACTTAATCTGTACATTGAGCAAGGTGAGAAAGAATGCAAGGAGAACTTTGGAGATGGGATTGAAGTTCAGGGCGAAGAAATAAAAAATGAAGAATGACATTGGGAAGAAAAACGCTTTTGAAAAAGTAAAATTTCTTGACATTGAATGTCAATGTCTTAGGAAGTCTTTTCTGAAGGCATCTGTGTGAAGTGTAGCTGTGTACGCCAGTGAAATATCGAAGATTAATATTTCTGACAGGAAGAAGATAGAAGCTTTTGGAATGTGGTGCTACAGAAGAATGCTGAAGATTAGGTTGGTAGATGGCGTAAGTAATGAGGAGATATTGGACAGACTTGGCGAGAAAAGAAATTTGTGTCATACTTTGACGAAGAGAAGGTATCGATTGGTAGGACACATTCTTAGACATAAATTAATCGTGATTTTAGGATTGGAGGGAAGTGTGCGGGGTAAATATTGCAGAGTGAGGCCAAGAGGAATATAGTAAGCAGGTTGAAATGGATGTGGGTTGCAGTTATTATGAGGAGATGAAGAGCCTTGTTTTGTGTCCCAGCCTCGTCGCCACTTTTGTGTCTCGTTTCCGTCGTAGGTGTCGGTGGCCGAGTAGAAAGACCGACACAGGAATAAAGGATGCACGCTTGTGCGGTATGGAGGTGACCAGCCATTGGGACAGCAGAAACTAGAAACACTAGAGTAAATTAGAACGTGACATATATTTCTTAGAGACTTAGTAATACTTAACTTTTACATAGCTCAGTACTGCAGAATGCTTATACATAGTTGAGCTAGAGGCCTGCCTAGTGCCTATCCGATAGTCAAGTCTTCACTGGTGCCTATCTGATTCCGAAGTGTTAGCTGGTTCCTATCTCAGTCCCAAGTGAACGATGTCGTTCAGTGGTGGCCATGAGCGGGATAGAAGCAGAGGCCGCTTGTGGCTGACGTCGTAAGAACGCCGCGCCGTGCGTGCATGGCGGCGCGCGGCGAAAGTAGGTGGCGCGCACTTTAGACTTGTGCGACACCACACCCTGCGCAGTGTAGGGTAGCGTGGAGCCAGCCGCGGTGGCCGAGGGGTCTGAGGCGCTCCAGTCACGGTCTGCACGGCCACTACGGTCGGGGGTTATAATCCCCCCTCGGGCATGGATATTTCTGCCGTTCTTAGTCTTAGTTAGTTCATAAGTAGTTTGTAAGTTTAGGGACTGATGACTCCGTAGTTAAGTCCCATAAGCTTTACAATCATTTGAACATTTGAATTTGGTAGCGTGGACAGCTGCACCAAACCAGTCTCCGGACTGAAGACAACAGCAGCAACAAACTTGTAAAGGTAAAGGGTGAATTTTATCCCTTACATTTAAAATCCTCTTGCCGAAACGGTTCCATTGTTATATTACATGCCATATTTCTCAGTTAAAAGAACGGATAATTAAAGCACTATTCCATTTGTATATTAGTGCTAATATTAAAAGTAAGTCTAACTGGATAATTAATCCACTGAAGCAGGAGTTGAGATGTGTCATACGGACGATAGTGCCGGTCAGCAAAACGAAAGAAGAAGAGGAAGAGGAAGTTTGTCAGCGCAATTGTAGGTCGCGGGAGGTAGGCGCTTGAGTTAGCGATGGTCGTCAGACGCCGAAGTGAGAGAAAGGATCAGAGCTCGCTTGTGCTAGCTGTGGACACGGCAGCGGTGAGTGGGATAAATCCACGCCACAAGGTGGAGAGACGGTGAACGCAGTGCCTCTGTAATCTGAACAAAAGGATATTCGAAAGACTCAAAAGGGAAATAAAGTGTATGAAACTGACAGGGTGGAAAAATAAGCATGTGAAAGGACTCGCAGAGACAACAGAGAAGCGCAGCGTGTAACTGGAGAACTGTGAGTCGCAAATTAAATCTCGCGTTAAGCTGAAAGGTGACAGACAAGTTGTCTGAACTGACGAGGTAGATAAAAGGATGAAGAAGAGGAGCACATGAACAGAGCACGCCCACTCCTACTAGTAGAGACAAGACTCAATAGCTTTTCCGTTGTAAAATCACATTGGGTGTTTTACAGGCTTGAGATTGGAAACAGCGGTTATTGGAAGGTGATTTATGTCAAAATCAGTAAAACACGTCTTATTTTAGCAGTGGAAGGCATTCTGAAAAGCGGCAAGTTTCTGACATGGACGAATACCGTACCACGTAATGCCTTGAGAATTATGCAGGTCGAATCTTGTTTAAGGCTTTTGACAGTCATGGATTTGACTGCGTTGTATTTCTCAGAGGAGAAGACACGACACAAGCCATTGTAGTTAATATTTCTTCCAAAAACTGCAACTCTGATTTAGGGAGACTACTGAAATAGCAGTTTTCGCATGACGTAAAGTTAGAACACTTTGTGGCCGATTTAACTGAGTCATAGGATAGTATATAATTTTTAGGTTAATGGTTTAAAGACGCATACCAGAGCGATACAGCAGATTAACAAGTAAAGAACTGGATGATTTTACTATTTCAGTGCTGGAAAAGGGTTTAAACTTCGCACCCACGCCTAGGAGTGTTCCCACTATGGAATTCATTTCCTCAGTTGAACAAGCAGTGTTACGTCTTCCGGAAGGCGGAAGAAGTCAGACAAGATATTTCGCACATTTTGCGTCGGTCCCGGCTCCCACAGAGTAACATTTCCTCGGCTGAACGTGCTGCAATCCGGTCTCTTAGAGAAGACCCTGAGTTATTGATTTTACCAGCAGACAAAGGCAAAGCCACTGTTTTAATCTCAAAGGACGATTACGTGAGTAAGATGGAAAATTTACTTAAGCATCCATCGTATTGGGTATTGCAGAAACATCCTACGGATCGCATAAAACGGACGACGAATTCACTTCTGATGAAGAGCTCTATATCCAAAGACACACACCCATGCCCCAGAGAGCTGTGGCTAAGCCATGTCTCTACCATATCCTTTCTTCCAGGAGTGCTAGTCTTGCAAGTTTCGCAGGAGAGCTTCTGAGAAGTTTGGAAAGTAGGAGGCGAGGTACTGGCGGAAGTAAAGTTGTGAGGCGGCATCGTGAGTCGTGTCGGGGTAGCTCAGACGGTAGAGCGCTTGCCCGCGAAAGGCAAAGGTCCCAGGTTCGAGTCCCGGTTCCGGCACACACTTTTAATCTGCCAGGAAGTTTCATATCAGCGCACACTCCGCTGCAGAGTGAAAGATTCATTCTGGAAACATCCCTTAGGCTGTAGCTAAGCCATGTCTCCACCATATCCTTTCTTCCAGGAGTGCTAGTCTTGCAAGTTTCGCAGGAGAGCTTCTGAGAAGTTTGGAAAGTAGGAGGCGAGGTACTGGCGGAAGTAAAGTTGTGAGGCGGTTTCGTGAGTCGTGTTGGGGTAGCTCAGTGGTAGAGCGCTTGCCCGCGAAACGCAAAGGTCCCAGGTTCGAATCCCGGTTCCGGCACACAATTTTAATCTGCCAGGAAGTTTCATATCAGCGCACACTCCGCTGCAGAGTGAAAGTTTCATTCTGGAAACATCCCTTAGGCTGTGGCTAAGCCATGTCTCCACCATATCCTTTCTTCCAGGAGTGCTAGTCTTGCAAGTTTCGCAGGAGAGCTTCTGAGAAGTTTGGAAAGTAGGAGGCGAGGTACTGGCGGAAGTAAAGTTGTGAGGCTGTGTCGAGAGTCGTGTCGGGGTAGCTCAGTGGTAGAGCGCTTGCCCGCGAAAGGCAAAGGTCCCAGGTTCGAATCCCGGTTCCGGCACACAATTTTAATCTGCCAGGAAGTTTCATATCAGCGCACACTCCGCTGCAGAGTGAAAGTTTCATTCTGGAAACATCCCTTAGGCTGTGGCTAAGCCATGTCTCCACCATATCCTTTCTTCCAGGAGTGCTAGTCTTGCAAGTTTCGCAGGAGAGCTTCTGAGAAGTTTGGAAAGTAGGAGGCGAGGTACTGGCGGAAGTAAAGTTGTGAGGCTGTGTCGAGAGTCGTGTCGGGGTAGCTCAGTGGTAGAGCGCTTGCCCGCGAAAGGCAAAGGTCCCAGGTTCGAATCCCGGTTCCGGCACACAATTTTAATCTGCCAGGAAGTTTCATATCAGCGCACACTCCGCTGCAGAGTGAAAGTTTCATTCTGGAAACATCCCTTAGGCTGTGGCTAAGCCATGTCTCCACCACATCCTTTCTTCCAGGAGTGCTAGTCTTGCAAGTTTCGCAGGAGAGCTTCTGAGAAGTTTGGAAAGTAGGAGGCGAGGTACTGGCGGAAGTAAAGTTGTGAGGCGGTGTCGTGAGTCGTGTCGAGGTAGCTCAGTGGTAGAGCGCTTGCCCGCGAAAGGCAAAGGTCCCAGGTTCGAATCCCGGTTCCGGCACACAATTTTAATCTGCCAGGAAGTTTCATATCAGCGCACACTCCGCTGCAGAGTGAAAGATTCATTCTGGAAACATCCCTTAGGCTGTAGCTAAGCCATGTCTCCACCATATCCTTTCTTCCAGGAGTGCTAGTCTTGCAAGTTTCGCAGGAGAGCTTCTGAGAAGTTTGGAAAGTAGGAGGCGAGGTACTGGCGGAAGTTAAGTTGTGAGGCGGTTTCGTGAGTCGTGTCGGGGTAGCTCAGTGGTAGAGCGCTTGCCCGCGAAAGGCAAAGGTCCCAGGTTCGAATCCCGGTTTCGGCACACAATTTTAATCTGCCAGGAAGTTTCATATCAGGTTAACCCTTGATTTCCCATTCGACACCTAAATCTCTTTAGTTCTTCCAGACTCTCCATTCCAGTTGAGATCCAGCCGGAAGTTTTTCTTTAATGTTCCAACATTGCAAGCCACATTTTTCCAATTTCTGTTTCCACATCGATTAACTGGTTGTAGATTGATATTCATTTAGTGAATATTCAAATTTAATGAAATATTTCCTCGATTTTAATCTTACAACCACTGGCTGATGTCCGAACAGGGGCTGTCTTCTATCCTCGCACTGTCTGCTTCTTTTAGCCATCGCCAATGTTTGCCCTCTGATCTGTGGGGGAGCTACTCCAGAACACCTATAAAGGAGATCACCGTTTGTAGGCTTCAGGCATCCCGTAATTAATCGACATGAATCGTTCAGTGCTGCATCTAGCTTGTGGGCTTGCGTCTATCTTCTCCATACGGGGCATGCATATTCAGCTGGAGTAAATCACGAAGCCAGGGATGATGAATGCAGAATTTCAGGATTTCTTCCGTAGTGTGAGTTGATAAGTTTGCGGATTATATCGTTTCGTTTGTTGAGTTTCGCTCTAGTTTTTTCTACATGTTTCTTGTAGGACAGTGTCCTATCTAACTTGACACCGAGATAAACTGGGTTTGGGAAAACTTTAACTGAATTCCCTTTTCGTTTGTGGTAATTATTCAGCAATCAGTCGTCATAAATATAAATTCTTTATTTGTTGGCAAATCCGGATTTCGACCATTGTGTGGTCATTATCAATGCATAAAATAAATTAAAAAACTTAAAATATCTCGACCTCCATGTAGGAGGTTGCGTTTGTACTGACCACACAGTGGTAGAAATCCGGATTTGCCAACAAATAAAGAATTTATATTTATGACGACTGATTGCTGAATAATTACCACAAATCAAATACAGTCGTGGAGCACCCAATATGGAATCAAGCCTGAATTCCCTTTTCGTTTGCTGATTGTTAAGGTTTTCTAAACAAGTATGCGTCTTTGCTGGATTTGGTCGAAGCTGGTTCCCGTTGTAATTTTCAGTAAGAACTTCTAGGGCATCTGTTAGGTTTCTCTCAATGCGATTGATTGATCTTGATTGGCACGCAATGGCTAAATCATGAGCATAGATACAGCTTCTTGCATCTGGTCCAACTGGTTGGTCATTTGCATACAGGTTGAAAAGTAGAGGGGACAAAAATACCTTGCGGTAGTCCATCTTCTGGTTATTCCATCGGCTTCTTTAGTCTTTGATTCCACATAGTATCTTCTGTTGGAGTCAGTGATCTCACAACTTCACTAAGATGGTAGTTTCTGTTGTGGCATAAAGTCAGCGCCACGCTCCAGACGGAAGAGAACGGTCGTGGAGAAGGTAGCGATCAACCGAAAGCCAAAAATGTTCAAATGTTTGTAGAGCTTATGGGACTTAACTACGGGGTCATCAGTCCCTAAACTTACAAACGGCACAAAAATCCATGCCCGAGGGGGGATTGGAACCCCCGACCGTAGTGGCCATGCAGAACGTGACTGGCGCGCCGCAGACCGCTCGGCACCGTGGCTGGCTACCGAAAGCCAATAGCAAGCAGGCGCCGCGCATCCTGGAGGGAGTAAGCGAGGATGCGCGCCCTCTACAAGCGGCTGTATCTAGGACGACATACGTCTGGTCGCTCGTCAGTTACTATTCAGGACTGAGGTCAGTTACTAGTGAGCACTCGGCAGTTACTATTCAGAACTCAGACAGTTACAAGGCAGCTACGAAGACAGAACTAGGACAGTACTAAGTTAGAACGCGGCTACGAACTTAGCAGTAACTAGGTCCCAGTGCAGCTAGTATCATACGGACGACGCCACGAGAAGCAAGAAGAGCGAAGAAACAGATTTATGTTCTAAAGTTGAGTATTATCAGTTTCAGTCAATAAATATCTTGTAATACTAACTACGTTAATGTTTTAGATGCCAAAGGATCCTGCACCAATCCCTTTATGACAACTAGACCGGGACGAGTACTCACAAAACGCGATGAGGTAACGACAGTTTCCCGTCATTTTGAATTTTTTTCCCAGTAGGATGTTATGGTATATCGTATCGTATGTTGCTGATAGATCGACAAAGGTCACCAGTTTTTTCATCCTTTTCAAACCCGTCCTCTATGTTTTGTGTTAGGTAGAGGACGTGACCAGTACAAGACTTCCCGGGTCTAAATCCTCCCTGTTGTGGAATGATTTGGCTTTCTAGTTGTGGTCCTATTTTATTCAAGATAAGACGTTCGTATAGTTTGAAAGGGCAGCACTGTAGCGGTATTGGACGGTAGTTCTTATCATCTCTTGATTTATCTGGCTTTGCGTCTGCTATTACCTTGGCCTTCAGCCATACCTTGGGACCATCTTCTTATCCGAGCAGAAGTTATAGAGTTGTAACAGCCGTTTATTAGCTATGGGCCCTATGTTATGTATAGATTCATTAACGACAGCATCAGGACCTGGGGCCCTTCTGGATTTCCAGGAACTGATTGGCACGCAATGGCTAAATCATTGATTTACCTGGCTTTGCGACTGCTATTACCTTGGCCTTCAACCATACCTTTGGGACCCTCATGTTAGCCTAGCAGAAGTTAGAGTTGTAACAGTCATTTATTAGCTATGGGCCCTATGTTCTGTATAAATACATTAACGACATCATCAGGACCTGGGGCCCTTCTGGATTTCAAGGAACTGATAGCTGCTTCCAATTCTATTGAACTGAAATATGACACTAATGCTATTTCAACCATTTACAGCCTCTTATACGATGAGGCAATCTTGCTGTTTCTGGTTGGTTTACCATTCAAAAGGAGCTGATGTGCAATCTGATTGGCGGTCACGGAAACCTGATCCTTACAGGACCACTTCTCCTGATTACATAACTTTTTTGTCAGCCAGTGTATTTCCGTTACGTCCACCCCTATCGTCCGTTGCGAGCTGACACTTGCTGACGGGCCTCTGGCAGATATTTGTAAATGCCCTGCAGATTGGCGGTTAGTGACATATCGCGACTTGGGTGACAGATCGCGACCTCAGCTCCTCCTGCGGCGAGCGATTTTTCGCGCGCGCTGACTTCTTCTGTATGACGGACGGGCGAGCATTTGTCACCGCGCCTTGGGCGGCCGGTCGACGGCCGAATGGGACGTGATGGCCAGAGAAATGGAGTGAGGGGGCCGGGGGGAAGGGGGGTTCTGCGGAAGCTATCGCGCGCCTGTCACCGGCGCTGACAGTGACGGATGTCCGCAGGGCCCTCTGCCGACCGCTTGCTTTGTATGCCGGCTCACGAAACTTAACATTCCCGCTCGTGTTCTCCAAGTCTTGTCAGGGACAGAAGCCGACGCGCATCAGTGCTACGCAACGCTACAACATATAAATCAAGCTGCAAAATGTAAAGCGAAATAAATAATACACACATCACCACGTGCAACGCAACAACACAGTGACCAACGCCACTAATTGCTTGTGTAAACACAGTTACATTTATAATATGGAAGATGTGTTTGATTTGTTTATTATTTGTGTATTGCATGTAAATCGATTTGTTATTTTATGCAAATAATTTATGTGACGTACAGTTGTCATAATGATAACATATTGCATAGAATAATTCTGTCAGATACAGCAAAGGACCTGGAAGAGCAATTGAACGGAATGGACAGTGTGCTGAAAGGAGCATATAAGATGAACATTAACAAGAGCAAAGCTAGGGTAATGGAGTGCAGTGTAAGAAAATCAGGTGATGCTGAAGGAATTAGATTGGGAAACGAAGCAATAAAGGAGGTAGATGAGTTTTGTTACTTGGGCAGTAAAATAACAAATGGTGGTCGCAGTACAGACGATATAAAATGCAGAATGGCAATGGGTAGAAAAGCGTTCTTGTAAAAGAGAAATTTGTTAACATCGAATATTGATTTAAGCCTAAGGAAGTCCTTTCTGAAGGCATTTGTGTGGAGTGTTGCCTTGTATGGGAGTGAGACATGGACGATAAACAGTGCGGACAGGAAGAGGATTGAGGCTTTTGAAATATGGTGCTACAGAAGAATGCTGAAGATTAGGTGGGTGGATCGCGTAACTAATGAGGAGGTACTGAACAGAATTGGGGAGAATAGGAATTTCTGGCATACCTTGACTAAAAGAAGGGATAGATTGGTAGGACGCATTCTTAGACATCAAGGAATTGTGAATTTAGCATTGGAGAGAAGTGTGTGGGGTAAAAATCGCAGAGGAAGACCAAGAGATAGATACAGTAAGCAGATTCAGACAGATGTAGGTTGCCGTTCTTATGTGGAGATGAAGAGGCTTGCTCAGGATAGGGTATTGTGGAGAGCTGCATTAAACCAGTCTCCGGACTGAAGACCACAACAACAGAAGAATGAAATGATGTAATGTATTGTAGTAGACATGTTTGCTTACCGGGGGCAAAGTTAGCAATATATTTGTGTAGAGCCGTATTATCGCTGAGCGTAGAGTTGTGTAGCGCGAGGCGCGAGAGAAGTAGTCGTTGTTGAGCTCTCGAAGTGAATGCAACAGTCAGACAGCAGCAGAAGACCGTAGTAGCGTGGCACCTAATTAAGTGTTGTACGAGCAGCAATCAGAGCAAGTGGTCATTAGCAAATAATTGGCATGGGCACAGCGTCAATGCATCAAGAGGAATATGTCAAGAGGAACGCTGTATGCCCAATGCAAATAATGTTCCGTCGCCAAGAAGATACCATTTTGCCAGCAATTATTAAGTACCAGCAACAATCGTCAGCTACGCCGCACCGTCGCTGCAAAAGTAAGATCTGCACAACTTACCGTCTTTAGAACTATATAGCTAAGCCAACGTTTAGTTTTGCTGAATGTCACTAGCGAACCAGAGTGCAAGTATTCAGCGTTAAAGAAATTATTAACCCAAGTCACTACCAACCAGGTTCCTTATCGGCTACCTTTAATTGTCCGAGGCTCAACATGAACCATAAAGACTGGTTGAAATAAACCTTAAAGTAATTAAAACATTATATAATATTTTGCAATAGTATAAAGTTGACATAAACAAATTACCAACAGTGTGCAGTTAATGGTAATGAGTGCATTGAATAATAATTGAATGATAAAGAACAGTAATTGTTAATTGTGATCTGAATATTCAGTTTATGAGAGTGAAAATTTACGTTGCAAAGTTCAGCCAAAGAACCAAAATGTGCGGTTTTAACAGAGTAATTATTAGATACCATTTAATATGCTACTTTGTTGTTAGTTTAATGGACAATAGTCAAGGTTAGGAGATTAGTTATTAGGAACAGTAATTACGTTAATCTTTTACAGAAAGAGTAAACTGGTTAATGTTGCAGTCAATTTTGCATAAACATTCAACCAGTCAAAATTGTTTATTCAATTACAGTTTTGTCCCGGGTGTTACATTAACTATGTTATATAAAATTCCCGCACCAAACGATCGTCATTGGGAAGTGACTAGTAAAGTATCGTTTGTGTGTGTAACCTCCACTACGTTATCGGTTTAACCTCCGACAGCTTAATCCGGGTAATTGTTTTATGAGGCACACATATCATTTTATTG
Organism: Locusta migratoria; assembly: GCA_026315105.1. Classification (NCBI taxonomy): domain Eukaryota; kingdom Metazoa; phylum Arthropoda; class Insecta; order Orthoptera; family Acrididae; genus Locusta; species Locusta migratoria. Next base: position 262,239,751 of record CM048751.1, read on the forward strand.
TCTAGTCACTCGTGATTATCGGTAGCGTAGGTCATTTAGATTACACACGATTCTAGTGGTTCACGATACTTTAGATAAAAAAGCAACGGAAATATACAAAAACAACACCATATCAATTCTCTTTATTGGTCATGAAAACAGCAAATGACAAATTGTACGACAATAACCAAGACATTCTAATCATCAAATGTAGGCTTTAACGGCCGTCGTTGCCGTCAATTAAAGATTGCGGGCTAAATTACCGTGGCAGATCGGTAAAACTTCTTCTCCCTTGTTGTATCTTCACTCTTTATTGAAAGTAACTTCTTCTACAACACTATTGAAAATCACTTCTTCTACAATACAATCACTTGCTGTACCAGTAGACTTACAAGGAAAGTACTTGGGCTCGAACAAACACATATACACCAAAATCGTACGAGAGATAATGTAAAGATCCCTTATTACACTAGTGACACTTCCGCATCTGCAAAACTCTGCAGTCGTCCGTTAGAGGCCTCTGCGTGTGCCTTGCCACATTGCACTTTGATCTGTCGGTTCGCCAGTAGGGACGGTGCAGTGTGCCTCCGAAGTTGCGTTTTGTGATATTTGTGTGGTGAACCGTCAGATGGAGCGGCGATTGATAATCAATCCTGCTAAAGTATTGCGATTGGTTGAGATGAAGTTACGAAGAACCATTCTTCGTGAAGATGGTATTAGTGTAGAAGATGAATCATTCGCATGCCTTCTCGTATCTGTTATGGTACAGAAATATGAGCGTAAGTCAGATACTATTGTAACACTAACACATAATGATGATAATAGGGACGATTATGACGAAGAACTCATTGCTAGCGGTAGTGCTACGGTAAGTGAGGGAAGAGGCGATGGAAGCAGTGGCAGTGAATACCAACAGTCTTCTGAGAGGAGGTTAAAGTTGCAACTATCATCACGGCTTTTGATGACAATACGCTAGAGAAAATGTACGACGATTATTACATAAGTTATAGTTCAGATATCTGCATTAGGTATGGTGTCTACAATTACATCTACAGTGCTATCTAGAGCATAATTGCAAAGTTTTGCATAAAAACGACACCCACCAGCACATTGAGGTGTACGTAGAGATACTGTAACGGAACGTTCATACAGATATGTTTGTTCAAGCCCAAGTACTTTCCTTGTTAGACGTCCGTCGGTGTAGCCGGAGATGTGGTTCCTCTCAGTCGACTGGCACGTCGGTCGGCGGTCTTCCAGTACAACGGCTTCGGCGTAATCTTCGCGGCGTCTCTGCTAGAGCGGTTGCCATTAGCAGCTGAATGAAGACTGGCTATGTCCTCGTCCAGCCGAGCCTTTATAGCGAGATGGTGCCAGTAGGAACCCGACGTAGCAGTCCGTGTCCGGAATATGTAGCGGTAACCTCTGCAAGGAAAGGTTCCTATTAATCGATTCGAATCGCCTGCGTGTTTACCTGATGTTGTCGCCTGTTTTGCTGTTGGTTTGTTTCCCTTACAGCGTTGCTGTTATGCGGTGCTGCCTGCCATTAAGGGGAACCTGATGGCACACAGTACACACCTCCCTTCCCATGCTGAATATAGGAGCGGACACAGCGCAGCAGTGGGTCACATGTGGTCGCATTTGCCACCGTTGAGGCCGTGATGCGAAACCCGCGCAGGGCGTCGTGGATATCTTCATAGACTTGGAACACAAGGACGTCCGAAGAGTCAAATGCTGGGTCTGAACCAAGAGGAAAGCGGGAAAGAGCACCCGCGTTGACGTGCTGTGAGGTGGACATAAAATGCAAGGTGTAACGGAATTGCGATGGGAACAAAGCCCACCATTGAATTCTTTGTGACGTCTTCGTTGGAAGCCAGGCCTCTGGGGAAAACAGGGACAGGAGCGGCTTGTCGTCAGTGATGATGTGAAAGGCCTTCCCATATAGAAGGGGCATGAATTTGGAACATGCGAACACGATAGTCAATGCCTCTTTTTCTATCTGAGAGTACTTTAGCTGGGTGTCACTTAAGGCGGGTAGAAAAGCCATCGGACGTTCCGTCCCATCCGGAAGCTTGTGGGAAAGGACACCCCCAACAACGTAATCAGAGGCGTTTGTGGCCAGGAGTAATGGCAGAGATGGATCATATGGCATAAGGCAGGAGGCCGATTGCAGTTGGAGTTTGAAGGTGAAAAAGGCTGCGTCGCAAGCTGGGGACCAGCTGAAGGTAACGTTTTTGCGGCGTAAGTGATATAAGGGCACTGCCACATGAGCGGCCGATGGGAGGAACTTTTGGTAATAAGAAAGTTTACCCAGGAAGGATTTCAGTTGATGGATGTCCTGTGGCGGAGGCAGGCGTCTTTTGGCGTCCACATAGGAAAACGATGGGCAGATGCCTTTATGAGAAATAACACGTCCTAAATACGAAATAGAAGGTTTGTGAGGATACACGGTTTTAGGTTAGTGACCTCTTTTGGCGAACGATAGTTATCATTGATGTGCAGCGAGAGCTGCTGGCAACAATGCTTCGGTTGGAATGTTCTTTGTTTGTTGGCCGGTGTGCGGCAGTCTCCCGCCGACCGCAGAGCGAGGCGGTAGCATTTCGGCAGTGAGTTCGTAACCTGCGTTTAGTGGTGGCTAAAGTTTTTGCCATTCCGTCGTATCGCATACGGGTTGCAGTTATATATTGAAATGTTTCAGTGTGGACTTGTAGCCATTCATCGTAGTGGCACGCAGTTATTAAATCAGTGTGTTTAAAGGGAAGAGTTTTTAACATTTGTCGTTCCATAATAAAGGAAGTTAACGAAGTTTACTGTTATGGATCAACCTCGTAATTGTCCGCATCCCATACTGTCAAATCATTGGAACAATTATTAAATGATTAAGCATAAAATAGAATGTAACGGCAACTTCGCCCGTTGAGGATTAGGTGGACGCAGCTGTGACGTTACAGGTTGAAAGATGGAACACTTCTCCTTATTGCATTTGAGTCCCGCCTGTTGGAGACGAAAAGGCGCAAGACGCAAGTTGGTAAGATGGGCTACAGCAGTATAGCCCGTAATGACAATGTCGTCGAGGTAATTAATGCAACCTGGACATCCTGCAAAAGTTGTGCCAAAAAGCGTTGGAATATGGCCGGGGTACTAGCCAGTCCAAACATAAGGCGTGTCCCTTGGAACAGGCCGGCGGTAGTATTCAGAACGGTGAGGGCTTGAGAAGCTGTATCCAAGGGAACCTGGAAGTATGCCTCAGCGAGATCAATCTTGGTAAATTCCAATTTACGGAAGAGATCATAAGGCCAAGGGAGCGGAAAGTCTTCCACCTGCAGTTGGGGGTTGAGGGTAGCAGAAAAATTCCCACAGAGACAGAGATGTCTGCCAGGTTTTTGGACGATGACGTGGGGTGTGGCCCAGGGGCTGAACTGAACAGGATGTAGCACCCCTTCTCGTTGCAGCCGGTCCAATTCTTCTTGCAGTGGCTGCTGTAGAATGATGGGCGGAGGTAGAGGGTCGCCATAAACCCCTTGGTACACCCAATGCCAGGGGAGAAGATATCCTGGAAGTCGGTGCAAAGGGAGTCAACTTCGAGAAATGGCACCTGTGGGGAAACCAGATGTACGTGATCGTCAATCGTAAATCCTAACACTTGGACGGCGCCCAAACCAAAGAGATCTGCAGTATCGTAACTGTTGATTACCAGAAAGGAAACCGCATGAGTGACAGATTTGTAGGAAAGCACCGTTGTGAACTGCCCCAACAAAGCGATTTCTTGTTTGTTGTACATGATGAGTCGTCGAGGAGCTGGTTGGAGGCTTGGCGCTCCTAAAGGGTTGTAGGTGGTGTAGTTTATCAGGGATACCACTGCCCCCATATCGACCTGCATTCGAACTGGCTTACCCAGAATGGTGACGTCAATATACAGTTTGGGAGAGTCTGAAGAAACAACTTGGTTGATGTCCATGGGCGCCTCGGTGTCGGAGCGCCTGGAGGTTGGTGCTGTAGAAGAGCGACAGACTGACGCGAGGTGCCCGACCCGGCCGCAACGTCGACACGTCGCCCAGCGGTCAGGACAATCCTCGCGTTCATGCTGGGAGTAGCATCCCGTACAAGATGGAAGGCACAGAGGTTCCCTGCAGTGGCGTTGCTGGGCTGACGGTGGCTGCTGGTGGTCTTCCCGGAACGACCGTCCTCGTTTCTTTGCCGTACGCCGGGAAGGTGCTGGATCGTTGCGTTGAGGGGTGCGGCGTGCAGGTGTGTGTGTGGCCGCGACGTCCTCCTGGGTGTCGGAAGTGTCTTCTCGGATTGCTGCGACGTCGGCCCATGTTTCCAATCTGCAGTCAGCTGCAGTGGAAACTTCAAATTTGAATGCTAGCTCTATGATTTGGTCCAGCGACAGATCTTCCAATTTTAAGGCGTCCTGGTGGAAGGTTGCGTCTGGCGCTACTTGGATCATGTGATCCCGGACCATGTCATCTGCATAGGATTCCCGGGATATGCGGGTGACAAAATTGCACTTTCGGCCGAGACCTTGGAGTTCAGCCGCCCATTGTCTATATGTCTGGTCGGGTTTCTTTCGACACTGCTGGATTTCCATTCTTGCTGCCATGACGTGAAATCTGCGACGATAATAGGAGGTGAGACATTCACAAATGGCAGTGAAGGTAAGACAGTCAGGATCCCGTGGCTGGAGTTTCGTTAGGAGAACGCACATACAGGAGACATACCAAGAAGGAAAATAGTCTCTCTGGTCATTTTCCTGGGATACCTGATTAATCCGGAAATGCTGACGGATCCTATTTTCGTATGTTTCCCAATCTTCAGCATCTTCGTCAAAAGTCGGGAATGCTGGCGGCGTCGGTGGACGGCGAAGATTTAGAATTTCGGCAATCAGTTGCTGCTGCAGTAGCGCGAATTGTTGAGGATGCAGTCATTATTTCTACATCTACCACATGTGATATCCACGAAGTTACTGTAAAGGTAGGTGAACTAACAGTAAATATCTAGAAATCTCCAGGCCACGCGTGGCCTCCACAAGTTCTACGACTCCTGCCTCACCCCACGATATATGTGGGTGACTTCAACAGCCACCACATCTGACCAGAATGGTGAAGACTTGGTGAAATGGGCTGAAGATTGCAAGACACAGCTAATCTATGACGACAAAGACCGAAGTACATTTTAGTCAGCTGCATGGGGAACTGTAACCTGCCCTGATCTATGCTTTGCTACGGATGACATTAACAACAAACCTATACCAGCTTCCCGCAGAATACTTCGGAACTTCCCTCACTCCCAACATCGTCCGGTGCTCATAAAAATAGATTTTACTATCTCTCTAATTTTCTCGTGTCCTCGTTCCAGATGGAACTTTGAGAAAGAGGACTGGGTTACATTCTCAGAAAAACTTGATAAACGACTTGGATGGATACCTCCAACATATAAAACTTACGAAAGATTTGTGGGAGCAGTCATCAGCTCAGCTAAGGACAGCATTCCCAGAGGATTTAGAAAAGGATACGTGCCGCGGTAGAATGAAGAGAGTGGGCGTCTCTATAAACAGTTCCTAGAGCATGGGGATAGGGAGATTGCAGATGTATGGCACAGTCTGGATGCTGCCTGGAGCACTGTTGAAGAAATGGACTTCACAAAACCAAGCAGAAAGGCGTGATCGCTACTTCGGAGGCTTGATGGCAGTAGCAGGAATCTGCGACCAACCAGCTCTATTTCTCCAGAGTTGCGGCGCACATCAGTACAACCTCTAGAGCCCCGAAGGATCGAACTCATACTATAAAAGTTAAAAAGGAATTTAAAAAGTTGAAATCTTTAGTAGGAAACAATTCACTACACTCGCAGCCCTTCTCAGTCGAAGAGATATCATTGGCTCTGAGAGACATTAAGCCACGTAAAGCCCTAGGATTTGATGGAATTTACCCAGAGTTTCTGATTCACTGCGGAAAATTTGCAAAGTACGGCTTTCAAAGTTCTTCTTCAACATGACAAGACAACCCGCAACTTCCGATTCACGCTCTGAGCACTGGCATTGACAAAGATAGATTGCGCTCTAGACATCCACCTCTTATAAGTGCCAAAGATCTGGCGGAAAATGGTTTCTGTCTTAAAGAGCGCTGGAAAGTGAAATGGGAAGAATCGGCACCACCACAGGTAAACACCTCACTGAAATCGTTGAACAGACCTCCAGGCCTCGACTTACCCCGTAAAACCTGGACCACCCTCAACGGGATGAGGACGGGCCAGGACCGATGTGCGGACTCTGAACACAAATGGGGAAGAGCGCCATCTCCAAAGTGCGACTGCGGCGCTGAGAAGCAGACGGTCCGGCACATCATTAAAGGGTGTTCTCTGAGAGCCTACTCTGGTCAAACAACGGACTTCCTGGATGCGACTGAAAGTGCAGTTGAATATATTAAAAGCCTAAACGTTAATTTGTAATTGTGTAGGGCAAACTCGGCTAATTTCGCAGTACGGCCAATTTCGCAGTACCATACAAATCCTTTCACTGCGAAATTGTACGAGCTGACTTGAATCACAAACACTGCGCCACAGATGGCAGCACCTATCAGCTGTGTGTGGTCGCGAAAACAGCTGCCGGAGCGCATTCTTGTGGCTGTGGTGGAACATTTCCAGTGTGTTTGAAAATATGTTCAGGGTAGCACGTGTTTGGTGACAGCTGTCTGGTTTTCTATCGATACTGCCGATATAACCTGAAGTGTAAGTATAAGACTTTTATTGATGGATTCTTCACAGGCCTCTGTTGAATTTAAGGTCTTGTTCACCATTTTGACACTAACAGTTTGCTCGTAATTCACTTTTGCCGGTAGTGAACTTCTTAATAATTTGGTTAGTTGCAATAGGCGTGAAAACCTCTGAAGAAAGGAAAGCAGACAGAAAAAATTCGAAATCAAAGGGGTATGTTCCAGCAGAGAGGCACCAAGGAAAAGTGAGCACCTCAAAAGCTAGAATGGGGAAACAGCGATCGTGTGAATACGTAGCTCCTTCAACAAGACGATTAATAAGAAATGTAGCAAAGGATGATAACATTTGTTCGTCATGTGGTGGAAATTAAGAAGATGATAATGATGGTCAAGAGTGGATATGTTGTTTGAAGTGCGAGTGCTGGTTTCATCTGTCTTTCGAAAGACTAAAGGCGTACAGTGCTCAGTTCACATGCCGTTTATGCAATGAGTCTGATTCTGATTAACTTGAATTAGATTTCCGATTTTGAGAACTACCTTGAATTACATTTTCGAATTTTAGATTTTCTATGACTGTAGTAATTAATTTTGTTTTGTTATTCATTTTTATGTTAAAGTATGTAATTAATTAATCATATTACCTTTGATTACATTACTTATAATAATTTAGTAATAGTAAATACAGTAAATGTTAAGTGTATGGTGCGTCTGGTTACATTAAATCATGTTCTGATGACACATGTATATTTTTTTACAATTCCAGCTGCTACTGCGATATTACCTGAGTAGTTGTGCGAAATTGCCCGAGCTCTTATTATTCCAGGTAAATTAGCACGATTTTAAGAAAGCTTTTTTATATCTGAAATTTAACTTTCAGTATTTAACATGTATACCAACAAATTATACTACTTTACTTACCATTTGATACAAAAATTCCATTTGTAATATATATCTTTTAAATACTAGAGGGAAAAAACCTTAATACTGAGAAGTTAGCCGAGTTTGCTCTATACGTTGTTCATGACATAATTGGATTTAATTATTTATGTCTTGCATTTAAGTGCCAAAGTTATAAAATTATTGTAGCAATATATTTTTCCATAAACGTGATTTGTACTTGCCATATGCTAAATCAATAAATAAATCTGAGGTGTTCATCTATGCAGCAACTCCCTAAACTTGCTAATCTGGAAGTACGTACTGCTCCACGTGGACCTGTTAACACGATGCACGGCAGATATTTCCTTGTCGCTAATCCGCAGTTGCGCAATACACTCTTGGAGAGCAATAATGCACATGAAACGCGAAGAAGACTGAGCTCCCGTAATCGTTGACTCATACCACGAATGTTAAAATGTTTGTAAAGCTTATAGAACTTAACTGCGGGGTCATCAGTCCCTAAACTTACAAACTACTTATGAACTAACTTATACTAAAGACAGCACAAACATCCATGCCCGAGGGAGGATTCGAACCTCCGACGCGGGAGTCCGCGCGATCCGCAACGTGGCGCTCCAGACCGCTCTGCTACTCCCACGCGGCACACACATACCACACAAGAACCGGAAGGAAACTGTGATTTCCTGGAACGCCAGTCATTAAAATTATTTCAAGGTTTCTATTTAATGAGAAGTTGTAATTTTTTCATTAAATAATTCTTTTTCTTTGATGTGCTTATCGCGAAATTGAGTCACGACTGATCTGAATTACAGACACAACACATTTTTTTTTTCAAATTATACTTCAAAGTTTTTGTAACTAAGCAACCAAACTGCTTAGGCCATCGGTTTGGTGTATTTAAACACTATTTAAACCAGCTTACGCTACCTACATGCAGACAGATGCCCGAGGGAGCACTAACTTCCAGCGGGAGCGGCCGCGCAATAAGTGACATGGAGCCTCAGACCGCGCGGCCGTTTTATATTACGACACTTGGCTGCACAAGTATGTATATTTCTAAATTACATTTGAAGAAAATTTTGCACATGGAGGATCCAACTTTTGAAGCTGTCACAGCAAATCTTCAGATTGGCACAAATTTTAATTCAATGCATCTCAGATTTATATCTTTGATATATATCGAGACAAAGTATGTCTCTGGACACTGATTTATCGTTTGATATTTACATCACCTGTGCCTGAGATACAAGGCAGGATCGTTCCCATTAATGTTCATTGCTGGGGTGGTATTTCGCTATTGGATACCCTTGACAACATTGATACGTGTTTATATAGGGGAACATGAAGCAGAACTGAAGTTTGTGTTGTGAAGGGAGACGTGCCTTAAGACATCCGCGCAGTAGTTGTATCCATTAAGTGACTTAGTGGCAGCCGCGGTGAAGTAGCCGAGCGGTCTAAAGCGTCTCGCTGCGGAGCGCGCGGTTCCTCGCCGTGGAGGTTCGAGTCCTCTCTGCTGCATGGGTGTGTTTGTCCTTAGGTTAGTTTACCTAGGTTTAAGTAGTTTGTAAGCTACGGACTGATGACCACGCAGCTTGGTCCGATAGATTTACAAACATTTGAACATTTTGCTTAGTGGCATCCGGGCGCCGTGGCTCAGCGCGCCCGGTCGGAGAGCTGAAAGCCTTCTGTAAAAAAATTGTTCTTTCGGGTTTTTGGAGACCCCGAAGACGAGAGGCCCGGGGCGTACCTCCCCCCCCCCCCCCCTTAGTCCACCACTAGTGGTATAAGCGCCCGCCTAATAAGTATAATAAGTAGGAGGTTCCGCTTTCGAATTCCGGCTGCGCCACAAATTTTAATTCGACGGCTCTCCTTCAAATTTATATCTATATGCAGGGTGTTACAAAAAGGTACGGCCAAACTTTCAGGAAACATTCCTTACACACATAGAAAGAAAATATGTTATGTGGACATGTGTCCGGAAACGCTTAATTTCCATGTTAGAGCTCATTTTACTACTTCTCTTCAAATCACATTAATCATGTAACTGAAACACACAGCAACAGAACGTACCAGCGTGACTTCAAACACTTTGTTACAGGAAATGTTCAAAATGTCCTCCGTTAGCGGGGATACATGCATCCACCCTCAGTCGCATGGAATCCCTGATGCGCTGATGCAGCCCTGGAGAATGGCGTATTGTATCACAGCCGTCCACAATACGAGCACGAAGAGTCTCTACATTTGGTACCGAGGTTGCGTAGAAAGTAAGATTTCACCGTACATAACATGTTCTTCTCATTATACGATTCGACAATGTAGGCCTAAGTGTTAAATTCAACTATTGCTGAAGTGTTAGCTCAAATTCAAATCATGTTCAAAGCAACTAGTAAAGGTTGCAATGTTATATCGTATCAGAAGATCATTGTAGTACCGTGCGAAAACTTTGTGACATGAGTTGAAGTAAGATGGCGGTATCAGACTTCAGTCACAGAGGCAAGTTTCCCAGTCTAGTAATGTATGTCTGTGGTATGCAAACATAGAGATATACGAGGGTTATACCACAAGTAAAGTTCCCATATTTTTTTCAAATAGAAAAATTTTTTGTTGTTTGTAAACGAAGGCTTCCGCGGCCGTTGTCATTGTATATAAAACTCTTCTGGGTTTTGGACCGCATCGTCAAAATATCAAACACTTCACCGACGTTTCGGCCACTATTGCAAGTGGCCATCTTCTGGGTGTTACATTTACTTTATTTTTGTTGTTATTTGCAAATACACTTCGCGGGTTTGCCGCCAGAGAATATTTTGTCTCTTCCACAATATTTCGTCGAGACAACTGTTCGACATCTTCAGGCGGTGGTAGCTGTCAGTACTATAAGGCGCAACTGTTTTTATTATTATTATTATTTTATTTTATCTTTCATTCCCACTCCTGATGAGTGTGGGTGGGCTCATGGAGGGCTTAGGGCCCTTTGGAGCCTCAGCTTAGCTTATTTTGTTCTGTTGTGGCACAATTTATTTCATTTAAAAGGGATTGGGTATTTGTTTATTCATATTTTTGTTATTTTTATGAAGGATATACACAACTACGGTATTTACCTTACGGCTGGGGGCAACCCCCAAAACCTCAGCTAGAGTTGGGTGTCTTTCTTTGTCTTCTATCGTCTTTCTTTTTTTCTCTTTTTCATACTCTTCTTTGTTGGTATTGCATGAAATTTGGAAGATCTTCTTTTCATATTCTTCTTTATTGGTATTGTGGGTGATTTGGAAGGTACTGGTTGGCTGTGAGTTCTTGTAGCACTTCATGTTTTCCTGGGAAGATCTTTTCTGTTGCTAACGTTGCGATTTCAGGCGGATATGGATATTTGTAGCGTGGGAAGTTGAGATATGTTGGTGTCCTTGTTATTAATTGTTTGACTTCCTCGCTTGTGGTCAATCTGTTATCTCCATATGTGGCTAGTTGTTTAACTATTCTTTCTTCTATTGGTTCTAAGTCCACGGTATTGTGAAGTGAGTTTGTTCTCTCATATGGTACTTTTGCTATTGTTCGAAGCATTCTTCTGTCAGTTGATTTTATTCGTTCACATTGTGTACTTGTTCCGCTCCACGGTACCGCTCCATAGTCCAGATTTGGTCTGACGTACATATTGTATATGTGCAGTACGGTTTTTGTTGCTGCGCCTCCGTTTCTGTGTTGTAGCAGACGTATTCTAGATAGTTTAGCGTTTGCTATGCTATCTTTTGCGTGGTGTTTTGTCTCCAGTTTAGTCCTAGATATATTGCCCTATACTTTTATATCGACATTTTCAGGTTTTGAAGTGCGTACTGGGTTAGGTTTCTGTGCTGTATTATGAGTAGCTGGGATTTTTCCGGATTTGAGCGGATCCTCCATGTCGCCATCCATTGTTCGAGTGTTTTTATATATCTGTTTGTTTTTATTGAGATTAGTTCTGTGGATGGAGCTTGGCAAAAGACTACCGTGTCATCGCCATACAGGGCTATTTCCTCGTTTAATCACGTCGGTTTTGGTATATCGGCGGTATATATGTTATATAGAAGTGGTGATAATAATGGCCCTTTGTGGTCTCCTGCTTCAGGTTGGATTGCATCTGAATATTTGGATCCTACTCTAATTCTTATCTGTCGTTGTGTGAATAAGTTTTGAATTGATTATTTGAATCGGGACGTTGAAGGTTAGGAGTTTGTGTAACAGCCCTATATGTCACACTTTTTCGAATGCTCTCTCTATGTCTAGTAGGAGAGCTGCTGCGACGTTGTCGCTGTTTATAGCTTTGGTACTACTGCTAACTAGTCGCATTATTGGGTCTATTGTGCTCCGATTTTTTTGGAAGAATTTCTTTCGTATCCGCGAATTTTTGGAGCCTGTTGGTGATAATTGCTTCAAACGTTTTACCTATTACGGGTAGTAGCGTTGTAGGTCTATACGATTTAGCGCTGTGTTTTGGTTTTTGTGGTTTTGGGATCATCTTAACTTCCGCTTCCTTCCATAGTTTTGGAGTTTTCTGGAGATGAAGTGCTGCATTGATGAGTTTGTGCAGAGGTGGTATGATTATTTGAGGTGGTATGATTCGGAGGTGATGGCGCGTAGTGCCGTCTGCGCCTGGTGCAGTGATTTTCCCGTTGGATATTGCTTGTTTTATCTCCTGAGGCGTGATTTCTGATATCAGTTTTGTTTGGTCTACGTCATATACTTTTTGGTTGTCTTGTGCTAACGTGTTTTTTACTTCTTCTGTGATTTGTTTTTCGTGTTCCGAGCCGAATTTTGGATCTTGTGGATGAGTATAAACGTCTTTTAGTACTTTCACGAATTCATCCGCTTTCGCCTGCTCGGAAGTCGTTATCGTGTCGTTTATTATGTGGAGGATCGTGGTTTTCCTTCTGATGTGTGAGGCGCTTAAACTTCCTCCAAAAGTCTGCGGGATTTTTTGAGTCCATGTTTTGTACTTTGGTCTCTACGGTTACTGCTCTGTGCTGTCTGGAGTGTTTCACCTGGTCGTTGAGCTTGTTCCACTGAGTTTTTAAAGCTGGGTCTCTGTGTATTTTGAATTGTTCGTAAATGTTGCGTTTTTGTTTCATTAGATTTAGGATGTTTGCTGGGATAATTTGCACTCCTTCAGTTTCTTCGGATAGGTGCGCTGATTTCGATGGCTTCCTGTATTACTGTGGTTACTGTTATTTAGGTTCTCCATGTCTTCTTCGTTCTGAATTTCCACCGGTGTTGTATTGATATTTCTCGCGATGTGTTCAACGAATGTTTTCTCATCTAGGTATTTCTTGTCCTTGTATGTTATTAAGTGTGGCTTTAGTCTTACTCTATTTAGGAAGTTTAATGACATGAAGAACGGGAGGTGGTCGCTGCCTAACCTGTTGCTGATTTTCTTGTTTCCCAGGTATTTTGAAAGGTTTGATGTGTACAAAACATGGTCAGGGATTGAAGATCCGATGTGGTTAATGAAGGTGGGTTCTTCGTTCGGGAGTCTGAGTATGTTTTCGTTTTCTTCGAGAAATTGCTCTAGCATCCTTCCGTTGGTGTTCGTTGTAGTGTCGCTAAAGTTTAGCGATCGCGCTTTGAAATCGGCAAGTCCGAGTCCACAGATGTATTGTATTAGGTTGTCAGGTATATCTTCGGTGAGGGGGTGTATAATACCGCGATGCATAGCGTATTTACTACTTTGGTAGCTACTTTAATGATCAGTACATTGTCACTTTCCAGGTGTTGTGGAAGTTGGTATCCTTTTGTAGTGTAGAATTGCTACTCCACCGTGTGCCCAGCCTCCGTGTCTTGTTGTTAAGTTGCTGTCCTTTCGGTAGCACGTGTAGTCGAGAAAGTTTATTGGTGCTTGTCCCGCCCTGGTTTCGGTCATTCCGAAGATTAATGCCGTGTTTGTTATTATTTCATGTTCTATTAGAAATTTTTTGGTATTGCAGCCATTTGCATTTACGAAACCAATTGTTGCCTCAATTCTATTTATGTCTGCGTGCTGGTTGGATGAGGTGTTTGATGTCTAATGTTTCTCTTTTGTTTTGTGGTTGGCTGCCTGGGGATATACTAAAGTGTATCTTGTTCCATGCTTGGGTTCGTTTCTTACTTGAACGACATTTTGCGATGGCTTTCATCGCGCTTATAACCAGCAGTTTTCTGTCTGGGAGTATATTTATGAGTGCTACAGTAGTGGCTCGTAGAAAATCTTCGCAAGCCACTGGGTGTGTTGTGGTTTCTTCGGCTGATTGCGCGGCGATGGGTTCATCTGTGCAGATTATTTTTGCGGTCGCTTCTATTGACATCGGAGCCTTTGGCCTGTTAGGGCAATTGAAGTCGGCAGAGAGGTGTTGACCGTCGCAGTTTACGCACTTCGGCTTGCTGGGTTCTGTCTGGCATGTCGCGATGGTATGTGTTCCGCCACATCGGTTGAAGATTGGCTTGTTCTTGCAGTTTTCGGTGGTGTGGCCGAAGGTGTAGCATCTGTTGCACTGTGCTGGTTGCGGAAGTGGTATGTTCGACTGTTCAGCTGGATGAAACTTGCAGAAAAGCCTGAAGTGGTTCTGCAGTAGGGTGTCTATAGTGCGTTGACTGCGGGATAGTACGCACATTTTATGTATCGGTTCTTTTGCCTCTTTCGAGTTAATTCTTTTGATCTTTACGAATTCTAGGCCGAGGTTTCTAAGTCCTTCCTTAACTTCGTTTTCTTCTACCTCCAGCCCTACGTTGCTGATAACTACTGAAAGTATAAGTTCCTTTGGTTGTCTTGATTGTGCTTGCTGGCTGTTATTTTTTGACAGCTTTGTGATTTTTGCTTCAGGTCTGTAGTGTGTGTGCCGATCGTCTTCTGTATGATGATTTCAATGTCCGGGTTATTGCTGGTGATGTAGGCTTAAAAGCTGTACGTGTGTTGTGGATGTTGAACCTATCGTTAAATCAGACCACAAATTGTTCATTAACACAGCTATTTGGTTTAATTATGGCCCTGATATTGATGTATAAGAAACAGTGCATTAAACTGATTATGTGCGCAACGGATATTTTAACAAAACAACTGTGACATGTAACCTTTTGAAACAGACACTGACTATACTCAAAAATTTTGACTGCGAGAAAGATATAAGAAAAACCACAAATCACTTTCTTAATGCTTGACTGTGAGAATTTATGTAGATCAGTTTCTAATTATTGAAATTTAAATTAACTATCATTTTACTATGGCACCAATAATGAAATATGTTCAATAATATTATTATTCAAATCAACACTCCACTAAATCAACTAATTATCAAATGAAGGAAGTAGGTTAATTTTCTAACTACGTAAATGAAATATGAAACAGGGTTATTATTGATAATCAGCATTACATTACCTACATAATACAACTTCTGACTTGCTGGCAAAGCAGCCTCTGCTCTACATCGGAGCCATACACACAACCCAACCGCTCTCTAAGCGAGCTGAACCACTAGTGCTACTCTCTCTCAGTGCGAGCTACAATGCTATGCAATACATGATCTTTGCCAGAGATGAAACTTTACACATATCGATACATACAGTAGAAGCGATATTATACATTTTCTTGCAAGCAAGTTACTCGATACAAAACAGGAGGCACAATATTAGACATTTTCTTACAAAATAATTTTTTATGGACACGTTTCATCACCCCCCTCCGACCTATTAAAATTTTGTAGGGTGGGTGATGCCAATGGCATTGCCTAGCCAGCAAAATTACTGAATTTCAAGTCCAAAAATCCATTAATGACATCCAAAATATAACATGAAAAATATGAAAACCTGATAAACATTTTTATACAAGATATTCAAGATCAAAACAACAGATGAAGTTCATAGAAAATTTAAAAAATGTGACAGTCATAAATACATGCAATTTTACAGACGAGTACCAACAAGAGTAATGCTTGGAGTGGTACAGGATGTGACAGGCATAAGCAAATGTCAAAATGTACAGCACATCAGCAATAAATGGAATATATGACAATTATACATAATGGTAAACATAAGTATATATAGAATTTCAGAAAACATAGTTTGACAAATGATATAGTGGAGAAAATGAGATAGCTAGAAGTAATACACAAATGGAAAAAAATATACAATAATAAACATGAACATATACAAAGTTTTACAAAAGATAGTTTAACTAATGTCATCATTTTTTTTAAACATAAAATAAACATTCGTATCTTGTGCACAATGTAGTCTATGTAAATTTTTAGTGCACTTAGTATAAGATAAAGTGTCAGTTTTGTATTCTGTGATGCATTTAAAATGCCATACTTTCATGGATGCTAGAACATACATGTAAAATATTTGACTACATAGGCTTCTGATCATGTACAAAATAATGTTACTGCTTCAGCACAATAGGATTTCAATATAACGTTTGTCAATCGAATAGGCAAAATGACATTTCAGACTAAGTATATGTATCTATCAAGAGCACAATTTTATTTTGGTCACTGAATGTAAAAGAACCATGAAATATACCTAAACACTGGTAATGAACCTGTGGACAACGTTTGCAATGGGAGGCACTGAATAGTATATGCACACGAATAGCACATTAGCTCCTAACATTCATTTTAGGTCTGCACACGAACACAAAACACTGTAAGATTACACCACACTGTAGGCGGGCTGACTGGTTGCATTGAAGTGGAAGTCATGGGGAAAAGGTTCTGATGTATTCCTCCATGCAATTCGACAACCAAGTGTGCTCCAACCAACGGAGCTATTAGCAGACTGCATCAGCATAGCCAAAATTAGAGCAAAATGGTGGTGGTTGGCCAAGGCTGCAATGGACAGTACTGTGTGGCCAAACATCATCCAACAAACATCTTCATTAAACGGCCCAAAATCAGTGGTGTATAGTAACTCGTCCATTGTTCTGTGTGCATTCTGGAATCTCGTGTGCGAAATCGCCACTTCCCATGCGTGTCCAAAGTACATGAAATAAAGCATTTTACACACAAATTAGTAACATAGTCATGATATTTCAGTTTAGACTGAAAGAAAAGTCATTGATTAGAACATATCTACAGAAATATTTTCCCACAAATTCAAGTGGTACAGATGGGGTCATGGTATTAAACCATATTTTTACATTACAGGTAGGGTCTTGAAGACGGATACATTTGAATACTAATGAGTAATTTAATTCTTATATTAGAATATCTACAACATTAGTGTCATTTCATATAAGCACAAGGCTTTACATACTATGTACATATTGCTTTACAAACACATAATCGTATGAAATACATTGAGGGTGCTTGTCATCAATTTGGCATTAGGTCATGTAAAGTAAATTTGTTGTCATAATGAAATAACTTAAATTGACATTCCAATTACCATTAGTTCATATCTCTTTAAATTAATATATATCACTATGGTGGTGATTACATTACCACCAAATTATAACACTTAAATTACATAAGTTGCCATGGCCAGGCTTTTGTCTCAACTGAGCTACATATTTCATTGCCTTAAGGTATAACACATCAGGGTAGTTTCGTGAGAATATCAAAAGAGGTTCAAGTCATCAGGTCATGTCTGTGTCTGTCTGAGTCAACAGTAGGGTCAAACGAAACAATTAGTGCAAATTTTGGCACAGTAATAGATGTACATCACAGTAAATCATCCAATAACATAAACACAGACGTAATATTCGTTAGGC
The DNA here is from genome assembly GCA_026315105.1 of Locusta migratoria. Taxonomy (NCBI): domain Eukaryota; kingdom Metazoa; phylum Arthropoda; class Insecta; order Orthoptera; family Acrididae; genus Locusta; species Locusta migratoria. The sequence continues at coordinate 262,257,040 of CM048751.1, forward strand.
ATAGCTGCAGATTTTCGTCAACAAGATCATCAATAAAATTTGGAAGATAGCAGTAAGCAAAAGCAAAATATCTCTGTGCATTATCTTTCTAGACTTAACTAGGCGCAATTTATGGCATAGCTGCAAGTTTGCAAGAGAGATGGCTGTGTGCAACGTATAAGCATAACCATACATTGTCATTGAGCTTCATTATAAAATTAATTAGCATAGTGGTAGGGCTTAGGTATATAATTAGTGAGCATAGCGGTAAGCTTTGATTACAAGAGCAATAAGCATGGCTGCAAGCATAATTAGAGATATTCATTACACATAATTACAAATAATTACAGAGCATCAGAAGGATATGATTCTCACCAATCACACATGCCATTGAAGGCACAATGCATCAACATACAAAATGGTGCACATAAGCACAAAGAGAAAACACAAAAGGGCAGTGCGAGTAAGCACATAAGAAAAGAACAGAACATAGCATCATTAGCAACATAGCGATTCTCCTCATAATTGCTTCATAATCATTGTATAATCTCGTCCACATAATTACATTTATCAAACATCTTTGACTGTTACCAATACCTTCCTTACCATCATTTATCCATAAACAATAATGCATTTTAAAGACCACCATGACATATTGTGTATTGCCTTACTCATCATCCTCCATAATGTCCTTGGCTTACAAAATGCTTATGTCAACTCAAAATCTTCTTCACTCGCTCAGAACTTCGTAAGTTATGCAATTAGTAACACGGAAGAGAAATCTGATATTTTCTGAAACATAGGAACTTGATTAGATTACACAATCAAAAATTTCCATTAATTTTATTTGTCTTGCACAGCCACAGAGTTCGTTATATGCAAATTGCAAGATAATCAAAGTTTCGTATGACAATATCCCAGCGTAGCACAGAGCATAAGTATTCAGAGTTAGAGAAAAGTAACAGTGAGAAAAAGAGGTAGATAGAGCGCACTAAGGAAAAGCGGAAGAATAGTGACACTCAGCTCGAGAACGGGGCACCAATCGCCACTTGGTGTGTCCAAAACAGATTAATGGACTCTCTACCCCATCTTTATTCCTTGAAAATTTTAATATTGGAAATGTGGTGTATGCCTTTCGACTTGTGCGTCTTTAAAGTTTCTACCTCAACGACGTTGTCGTGGATGATACGTTTGATTCGATACGGACCATTGTACAGTAAGAAGAATTTGTGAATCATAGATCTTCCCTTGTGGGATAAGTGGTGGGATCTAATTAATACCTTTTGTCCTACATAGAGTTGTTTAGCATAACAATTACGTTGAGAGCGTTTCCCTTTTTCAGCGGCTTTCTTAATGTTTTTAAGCGCCAATTCAATGATCTCATGATGACGTAGTCTTCTGTGTTTAGGAAAAGGTATCAATTCCTTGATACGGTCGGGAGGTTGCTTGTTTTTCAGAACCAGAATTGGTGAAAGACCTGTAGAATCATTAGGAAGTTCATTTATAATATTTTGAAATGAAAGAAGATATCTATCCCATGTGTTATGTCGTCGGTAGCAATATAGCCTACAAAGTTTTCCAAGTTCTTTCATCACTCATTCACAAGGGTTAGAGGCAGCATGATGAAGTGATATGAACACAGGTTTGATGTTTCTGCGCCGCAACATCCGTGCCCAATCATGAGAACGGAATTGAGGTCCATTATCGGAGATGACTTTATCTATATGGCCAACATCTTTTAGGAAGTTTTTGACAAAGGCGTTAGTTACTGTCTTCGCCGTGGCACGGCGGAGCGGAGTAAAAGATACAAATTTTGATGTGAGCTCAATAGCAACGAAAACAAAAGAGAAACCATTGTTAGTTCTCGGAAGAGGTCCAAACAGATCAACGGCTGCTAACTGCTTTAATTTTGAAGGTATAATCGGAAAAAGTGGAGCAGAATGCGATATGGTCGGCGGCTTTGCTTTCTGACACAATTTGCATCGAGATAACACATTGTGTATACGTTTCTCCATGTTGATGAAGTAACAAGAGTCGCGTAATTTCGCGAAGCACTTCTTGGCACCATAGTGTCCGTAACTGAGATGAATATACCAAATCAATTTGTTCACGGATTCCTCCGGAACACACACTAACCAAAATTGACTGTCAGGGGCTTTACGTTTGAAGAGAATGTTATTATGGATAATGTAAAATTGTCTGATGGAAAAATTATATTTATCATGCCATTTTATTTTAATATCTCGCCAGATTGGATCTTTATCTTGTTCTTTAGCAATGTCAGAAAATGTGGCAGATATGTAATTTTCGAAAGCAACTTGCTGTATATAGAGGATAGTAAAGTTATTTTCTAAGTATGCCTCTTCCGTCGCCTTGATGAGCCCAACAGGCGAACGAGATAGCGAGTCTGCAACGATGTTTTGTTTACCAGGAATGTAAATTACAGAGAAATCGAATTCTTGAAGGAACAAAGCCCATCGTCTAAGTCTATCATGGTTAAGTTTTGCCGACATGAGGAATTGAAGTGCACGGTGATCCGTGTAAACTTTAGTGTGTCTGCCAAACAAGAAATAACGGAATTTTTCGAATGCCCAAACTACTGCCAAAGCTTCAAGCTCAGTGACGGAATAGTTCCGCTCTGACTTGGATAATATGCGACTAGCAAATGCAATGGTTCTCTGTGTGGCAAAGCCATTTTCTTCATCCTCTTGAAACACGTGAACGCCAAGACCGAATTTTGAACTATCGGTAGAAATGCAAAAGTTCTTAGACAAATCTGGATGGTGCAGAATAGGTGCGTGAACGAGTGCATCTTTTAAGCAAAGAAATTCTCTTTGGGCAGCTTCATCCCAGAACCAAACAGTATTCTTTCCAGTTAATTCATATAATCTGGGAGTAGTTAGGTCTTTCAAATTTATAAAACGGCGATAGAAATTAATTAAACCCAAGAAAGCTCTTAATTGGCGTTTAGTGGTGGGAACAGGCATTTTCATTATCGCCTCTAACTTTTCGGGGTCGGGCTGGATCCCATCTTTAGAAATAATGTGCCCTAAAAATTTAATCTGAGAACGACCAAACTGTGACTTCTCTAAGTTGACAGTAATCCCGGATTGAGCAAACACTTCAAGTAAAGATGCCAACGTACTGTTATGTTTTTCCCAGGAAGATTCTGCAATTAAAATATCATCAACGTAAATTGTGATTTGTTGTTTTAAGTGCTCAGGGAGTGTGGCATTCATCGCACGGATGAAAGCAGATGAGGAGATGTTCAGTCCGAAAGGCAATTTACGGAACTGATAACAGTTTCCGAAGCAGAAAAACGCGGTATACTTCCTACAGTTGGGGAGCAGTTTCACTTGCCAAAAACTAGACCTAAGATCTAATGAGGATAAAACTTTGACACCATAGAATTTTTGTAACAATTCTTCAAGGGTTTGGGGTCGGTCGGTTTCAGGTAAAATGATGGTGTTAATTTGTCTGGAATCGAGCACTAATCGAATTGACTTATCTCTTTTTTCAACAATATGTAGGGGACTGTTATACGAGCTAACTGCAGGTTCAATTATACCTTGACTGAGCATGGACTGAATTTCAGCCTTAACTCTTTCCCTGTATACTATCGGAATGGGATATGGAGGTACAAAAAGTTTATTATGTTCTTTGATCTTAAATTCATAGAGAAAATTTTTATGGTACCAGGACTGTTAGCGAATACACGGGAATAACGCCGCAAGATAAGGAACAATTCTTCCTTATCACGTTCTGAGGCACCTTCAACTTCTACTAATTTTTTCTTAATGATGTCAGAAATCAAGTCAATTCGCTCAGTCTCGAAATGTTTATCTGTTATATCATCATCAGGTTTGACATCCTGCGTCGCATTAGAAATAGATAAAAATTTTAAACAACTGGCACCTTCTTCATATCTGGTAATCCAGTCTTCGAATTTTATTTGAATGGCATTTTCCTGAACAAAAGCAATGGCACTAGCCGTATTGAAATCTAAAGTAAACTTGTACTTGTATAGGAAGTCCACACCTAATATTATCTGTGTAGTTAAGCGGGGGACAATCAATAGGTTGGCAGAAAAGGTATGACCTTGACATAAAAATTCTATGTATGTTTGCTGTCGAATTTCGACAGGTTTGCTAGAAATAACGCCACGAATTTTAGTGCAATGCAAAGGCAGAGTAGGACCGTTAAGCAAATTCTGATATTTCTTGAAAGTCACTTCACTGATTACTGATACTGGGCTACCAGAATCTAAGACAGCAGAAAGATTGATTTTGCCAATTTTCACAGATACAATAGGGTGAATTGGAATATCGAGACATTCTACCTTCTCTTCTAATAGTGCCTCTTTTATGTCATCTAACTGTACAAATTTTACGTCTTGTTCGGTAGAAGGTTCATAAGAAATTTCTTTGTTGAGACAAGTGTTACCAAGATTAATGAGGCTTTCACAAGATAAATGCTTTTCAAATCTTGGTTGTTCATCAACTTCGCATTCGCTATCATCGTCATTAGAAGACATGTAATTGTCTATCCAATCAGCAACAGAGATGTGCTGCAAATCTAATTGTTCGAAATCATTTTTTGCTGTTCAAGGTTACTGTTAGTTGCATTATTGTGTGGCAGTACTGTGTCCTGCCTTTCAAAGTACATGACAGGTCTGTCATATGCAATTATTTGTTGATACTGTAAGAATTTTATTTCGTATATAGTGTCTTCCTCAGAGTCTGAAGACGAAGCTTCTGTCTCCCAATCTGAATTGTCGTCATTATATTGCTGATCGACAATTATCTCGTTTAACCGTTGGGCAGTATAATGTTTATTCGATGCTTCTTTATTTGTTTCTTTAAATTTGATAGTACAATTTTTGTTACTGTCATTACTTTCAGGAGTAACGGCTTTAGGTATTGACACAATTTGTGTCGGTTTTGCCTTATCACTTACTGAGGTGCTACCAGCATCAGTATTGTGCACTTCCGCACAAACTACTATTCTGTTTTGTTCGGGAGGTTGTTCATCGTAACCTTCCTCTCTGTGAGGACGTTCACAATGAACAAGTTTCAGCGTATAGTTAGGATCACACAAATTCTGTACGGCCGAATTATTTGCCGTCGAGTCCGCTAGTCATACCTGACGCGGCCCCTTTTTTGACGAATTATAGTGTGGATTGGCAGATCTGATTTCAATGTTTTGCTCTTGTCTTTCTGGGGTACGCGATCTGCTTTGGCCCTGATTTGTGTTTTCGTATCGTGGAAGGCGATCACGAGAATTATCGCGTGTGCCCTCCCGACTACGCTTCTCAGCGTTATTGTTGTGATTTTCAGTCTCGCGATCACTATCAGTATTGCGTCTATCACGCCAATTAGTATCATTCGAAGTATTGCTGTTATGATAGTAATTATTGTAGCGTCCTCCGCGACCAAAACCACCACCTCGGTTGCGGCCACGAAAACTTCCACGGTTAATTTCACGATCATGAAAATCACCGTTCTCATTGTCGCGACTTTGTTTGTAAGATTCATTAGTGAAAGAATTATTTTTTGGTTTATCGTCGTGCTCTGAATAACGTTTAGTACGCGGCGGGCTTTGTTGCGACCGGCGATCATATTTGTTTGTTTCAAAATATCGACTGCGCGAGGAATTTTCCTCGTCTTCTTCCTCTAAGTCTTGTAAGAGATTTCTAAAGGCTTCAATATCATTCTTGCATCGTGCCGCAATGGCAATTTGACGCAAGTGTAGAGGCAATTTGTTCAAACAAATTCTGATTAATTCCGCAGGGCAGTAAGGTGCCGATAAAAATTGATTTTTGTAATCTAAGTTTTGGAAATATTCCACTGGGCTCGAGAAATTTGATCGCTCAAAAGTTTTGAATGTCGCAATACTGTTTTTAACGCGGTCTTGTGCCGCTTCCGACCAGTATGCGGATAGAAATGAGCGTCGGAACTGATTCTCGCTATAGCACTCTTGTGCAATAGCTCTCATTCTGGTGGCTGGCTCGCCTTCCAGATAACCACATATAAATTCTAATCTGTGCTCAAGTGGCCAATTCGGGGGAAGACAATAATCGAATTGCTGCAACCACTCTTTAGGGTGCAAGTCATTCGGAGAGTTTTTAAATGTCTTGAATTTACGTACAGTCAGGAAATGCTTGTAGTCAAACGCTTCCTTTCGCCCGTGCGGCGTAAGTGGGCGTAAACTACGCACTGCGTCTTCATTGTTGTTACTACAAGGTACGCTTCGTTCACGTACCAAGCGACCTACTTGAGTCGAATCATCATTGTCATTTTCGTTCAAATTTTCTTCTACATCTTCGTATGCATTTCCATAAGTGTGGTCAAATTTCCTCTCTATTCGCGCCACGCGATCATCTAATTTCCTGACCTCAGCCTTGTATTGCTGATTAATGGTCATTTGACCTTGTTTGAAACGGTCAAGGGCGAGATATTCATTAGTTTCATTAAACGGGGTAGGATGCGTTACATCAGAACTTTTGTCACTGTTATCACTGATTTGGGTAATTTTAACAGTAATATCCTCAAACTGTTTATTAATTTTATTGATCTGTTCCGTCGTGACTGACTGGAAGTTCTGCAACTTTTCATCAAATAGATTACTCTGTTGCTTCAATTGAGCGAGTTCGGTGGTTTCTATATTTTCGACTCGTGACGCAAGGCTTTCCACTACCGGGTTAATCTCGTCGCGAATATCTTGTCTTATTTGCTGAGATTCACGTTTGAAAGTATTGAGCAGTTGTTCCCTGAACCGATTGTTGTCCTCATTTATTTTATTAAAACTACTTTGAATACTCACAAACCTCGAATCGCACGTCTGTTCTATTTTCTCAAGTTTTTCACCTTGTTTCTCAAGTTTTTCATTTAATTTCTGAGATTGTAATTGATTATTGTCAAGTTTTTCATTTAATTTCTGAGATTGTTCCTCAAGTTTTTCACTTAGTTTCTGAGACTGTGCCTCATTTAACTTAGAGAGCTTTGACAATAAAATTTGCATGAAGTCATTTGGTAATACGTTTTCCATAGCTGTCGCACATGTATTTTTTGTAGCAGAGCTAGGCGGACCCGATGGATTATTTTCCGCAACCACGTTACAAGAATCGGAATTCTGTATTGTCGAATCCTGTACTTTGTCATTATCCATATTGTCTGTTCCTGAACTAATCTGTTCCGCGTTTTCGGACACGGTATTTACTGTCGTATTTGTATCAGTGCAGTGAGAAGACTCTTGTAAAAATTCAGCTTCTCTCCTTGTATCATTCAAGGTCTCATTTTCGAAAGCAGATTTAGCATCAGCGCGGACTCTCCTATTCTTCGACATTGTTAACAGAATTTTGCAGTAAAGTGACCAATAATATTTATTTTCACCTACTGCATATTTTTTGAAAATTACACACAGTAATTATAAGAGAACAATAGGTTGAATCGGGCAAGTGCAACATACAGTCACAATCGAGATTACGCGAACCGTTAATTATCACACGAGTTCCGCGGTACTAGAACTTTCATACAACAAACATCAGACAATATAAAAGAGAGGCTTGTTCAGTAGTAATGCAATTATTTGTATATTCAATTAATCTACTATAAACAATACTACACAATCTCAAGAATGGTAAGTAACAAACTACAGAAACAATTACTATGCTACTGTTGCTACAACAGAGGATGGTGCTACAAAAATTAAATTAAGAGCCAAAAGGTAAGTTGGTTAGTGGAAAAGACAAACTAACTGCAATAAGACTACGTATCTAACTACGTCACGATCCTGTTTATGAACTATCCTGGCAGAAAGGGCGCCAGATAAAAGCTGTACGTGTGTTGTGGATGTTGAACCTATCGTTAAATCAGACCACAAATTGTTCATTAACACAGCTATTTGGTTTAATTATGGCCCTGATATTGATGTATAAGAAACAGTGCATTAAACTGATTATGTGCGCAACGGATATTTTAACAAAACAACTGTGACATGTAACCTTTTGAAACAGACACTGACTATACTCAAAAATTTTGACTGCGAGAAAGATATAAGAAAAACCACAAATCACTTTCTTAATGCTTGACTGTGAGAATTTATGTAGATCAGTTTCTAATTATTGAAATTTAAATTAACTATCATTTTACTATGGCACCAATAATGAAATATGTTCAATAATATTATTATTCAAATCAACACTCCACTAAATCAACTAATTATCAAATGAAGGAAGTAGGTTAATTTTCTAACTACGTAAATGAAATATGAAACAGGGTTATTATTGATAATCAGCATTACATTACCTACATAATACAACTTCTGACTTGCTGGCAAAGCAGCCTCTGCTCTACATCGGAGCCATACACACAACCCAACCGCTCTCTAAGCGAGCTGAACCACTAGTGCTACTCTCTCTCAGTGCGAGCTACAATGCTATGCAATACATGATCTTTGCCAGAGATGAAACTTTACACATATCGATACATACAGTAGAAGCGATATTATACATTTTCTTGCAAGCAAGTTACTCGATACAAAACAGGAGGCACAATATTAGACATTTTCTTACAAAATAATTTTTTATGGACACGTTTCAGGCTGTTGGGTTTTTGTGTACCACCATGTTTTGTATGTGTTGTAGTACGTTGAGTCGCTTCATTTGGTCGTCTAATGACTTTTGCAACTCGTCTGGGTTTAGATTCTCAATTTTGAGCTTAGTTATTGTGTTGGTTTCGGTTGGTGGCTTATTGTTTTTTTTTCCATTGAGTTGCGCCTGACCTTTTTGCTTGTGACAACTGTCCAAGAGTTTTGGGTGACATCGGTAGATTCTTTTGTTTCGTCCTCTTGTTTGTGGTGTCGCACAAGTCCAAAGTGCGCGCCACCTACTTTCGCCGCTCGCCGCCATGCACGCACGGCGCGGCGTTCTTACGACGTCACCTACGAGCGCCCTCTGCTGCGATCTCGCTCGTGGCCACCACTGAACGACATCGTTCACTTGGGACTGAGATAGGAACCAGTTAACACTTCGGAATCAGATAGGCACCAGTCAAGACTTGGCTATCGGACAGGCACTAGGCAGGCCTCTAGCTCAACTATGTATCAGCATTCTGCAGTACTGAGCTATGTAAAAGTTAAGTATTGTATAAATTCTGTGCAATATATATCTCGTTCTAATTTACTCTAGTGTTTCTAGTTTCTGCTGTCCCACTGGCTGCTCACCTCCGTACCTGCACACGCGTGCATCCTTTATTCCTGTTTCGGACTCTTTCTCCTCGGCCACCGACACCTACGACGGAAACGAGACACAAAAGCGGCGACGAGGCTGGGACACAAAACGGTTAGTTGAATGTTTATGGTTTTTAGTAGTGGGTGTGATGTCGAGTCGGTTTCCAAGTTCGCGGGTTGTTGATTTTTGGTGTTACTGCTTGCCTTTGTTTTGTTTTCGGCATTCGGTTTTTTTTAGGTCTTGTTTTATTGGAGCCTGCATTCTTTTTTGTTTTCTTTTTGTCCGCGGCTTGTCCCGTTTCGTCATCGGTAGCGTCCGTGTGTGCAAAATCCGTATCGTTTTCCTGTGTTGGCATGGGTGGCGGCGGCATTTGGTCCTGAGGTTGTGTTGGTCCGGTGGTGTTGTCCGTTGGCGTGATAATAGACGAGTCGTGTATCTAACTCACGGCGGCGTGGTCGTTTCGCGCGCTTTATGGTGTGCTGTTTTGTTGTATCTATTGGAAGGGAGAAATGACAGCTTTACTTTCTGGGCTTTGCCTCCGCTAAGCGCGTACTGGTCTGACCGCCGACAGGGCCCTGACTTGCTAATACCCTAACTATCGTTTTCCCTACGTTTCGGCTTTCCGAAACATCTCACCTACGTGAGCTTCGCATGCTATCTTCGATCGGAAATGTGATGGTAACTGCGCGCAAAAAAAAAAAAAAAAAAAAAAAAAAAAAAAAAAAAAAAAAAAAAAAAAAAAAAAAAAAAAAAACCTTATTCCTTTCATTCTCCACTCCGAGTAGTGGAGCGGGCTGTTTGAGATCCGGCCCATAAAGAGTCGCGGTTCTATTCAGCCAATTATCAGACAAGCTGATAGTGGGGCAAAGGGGGAATCCCAATTGGGAATAAGTGGGAGGGGCTTACCAGTTCTGGCATACGCCTTACAACCAAGGAAAACCTCCCGGAAACCTTGGTCGGAACCGGGGGATTGGGACCAATTTAATTTGTCTCCGGGACTTGCCCCGGACTATAAATGGATTATCGAGAGAACACGAATGCACTCACGACAATCAAAGATCGGACGCCCGAGTTACTCTCGTAATCTCGTAGAGATCAGCTCGACCAGAAGTGGACAAGCATCACCCTACAGGAACCGCACCAGTGGGCACGGTGTCCTGTGCGTAACTGCGCGGCGGCGGCGGTATTTATCAGGGCGTGGGCAGAGAATACGCATGCGCGAGAGACCGTTCAGTGTTGGTCGGCAGCGGCGCTCATGGTGTCCCCTGCTGGAAGCCAAGGAGTCGTCTTCCGCGCGTGCGCCGTGGGCAATGACTGTGCTGCCGGACACTCATGTGGTGGAAATTGGAACTACGTATCTGCGTTGCGCTGCCTTCCTTCGTGTACCCGATTTTCTCGTTTCTCCTGTATTGTTTTGGTTGCAGCCAATGCTGGATTCCAGGCTGCGCTCATCTGAAAACCTGCATCCCTGTTGATAAGATTGTCCGCCGTACGGATGTGTATGGCCTCCTTAAAAATACTGTGCCAAAATGATGACACTGACGATAGAACTTCAGTTTTCTCATAACACATCCGATGACCTGTGTTCAGGCAGTGCACTGCTACCGCTGACTTACTAGGTTGTCCTAGCCGTGTGTGGCGTTGGTGTCCAGTGCAGCGTTCTTGCACATTTCGACTTGTCTGCCCTATATGATTTTCCGCACTGACATCGTATTTTGTATACGCCGCGTTTTCGAAGGCCGGCTGCTGCCGATCAAAACTGGGGAGTTGACACGCTGCCGCACTTCCCACGCAGTAGTGCCTGTACAGAACAGTGTTGTTTTTCGTTTTCTTTGTTGACTGCGTGTTCCATTGTACACCTTACAAAGATGAGTGCTGTAACAAAGAAGAGGAAATTTCTGCCTTTGCATCTGAGATTAGAAACACTAAGACGCTAATGTGGCCGCGGTGGAGTAGCTGAGCAGTCTAAGGCACCTCGCTGCGGAGCGCACTATTGCTCGCCGTCGGAGGTTCGAATCCTCCCTAGAACATGGTTGTGTGTGCTTGCCCTTAGGTTAGTTTACCTTAGTTTAAGTAGTTTGTAAGCTACGGACTGATGACCACGCAGTTTGGTCCGATAGATTTACAAACATTTGAACATTTTTGAACGCTAATGTGGGCTGGCTCGACAAGTGGAGGAAGAGGTATGGAGTTAATCAACTAGACTTATGTGGAGAAAACTCTGTGACACTCAAGCCGTTGCAAAATTTATCTTCCAGTTTAAAAAATCATAACTGATTAAAATTTGTCTAATGAACAAATATATATCTCTGGCGAAACTGGGCTAAATTTTCAAGTCTTACCAGCAAGAACACTTGCTTCTTGTAAAGAAAAGCCGGCCGTGGTGACCGAGGGGACTGAGGCGATTCAGTCACGGTTTGCACGGCCACTACGGTCGGGGGTTCGCATCCCCCCTCGGGCATGGATATTTGTGCCGTCCTTAGTATAAGGTAGTTGATAAGTAGTTTGTAAGTTTAGGGACTGATGACCACGTAGTTAAGTCCCATAAGCTTAACAAACATATGAACATTTGAACACCAGAGGTAGACATCCATTTTCTGTAGAGATCACTTATACAAATGCCTATACCAGGTTCTCTGGCTCTTTAGCGTAAAAAGCTGCAAAATCTTTGGGTCAAAAGTACGTGATTACTTCGTTAAAATGAAGAAGAAAGGACGTTCTCTATTATATCCTTTCTTTTAGGAGTAGAAAACTTTTTGTCAGTTTTTTGTGCTCATATCTCGACACGCATGCGCTTTTCATAATTTTATATACGCATCCATCCAACGATATTGCAGACTGCTTCTTTATTACTCGAAATCACAAACAGAGCACTGACACGTGTCCCTCACTGCTCAGAAATACATAGAAAAACACAAACGTGGCTGTCGACATGTCGAAAAATCACAAAATAAATAAAAATAAAAAAAAAAAAAAACGAGAAAAAATGAAATGAACCATCACACAGCATCGAGCCCGCTGTGACACGTGTTAACAAATGCAGAATAGAAGAAATGTGAATCTCTGGAGTAAAAATGAGCCGGGTTGTACCGACAGGGCAACCATGGCTTTGCCAGGGGCGTGGTCGCAGCGACACACTAGAGCAAGCACAACTCAGAGTGTCTTTTATTCACGAGGGCGCGGATATTAAAAACAAGGCCGGTACTTGCGCGGCTGCGAGACATGTGACGTGACACGAAATTTAGACTCTCTCTGCGAACGTAACGCGGTTATGAAACATGAAGCAGCAGCAAAAAGCGCGGAATAAGTCTTCCGCCGGCAGGCTTTTTAACCGTCGCCGTGTTCCATTCGGTCGGGATTCGCGTTTCTCATTTGTCTTCAGCGGCGCGACCGTCTGCTGTTTTGCTTTCTGGCCGGCGGCGCGTCATTTACACGGAGGTGGGACTCGGACTTTTATTAATGACAGAGAGGACTGCATACGCGCGCACGACAAAGCCTCTGACCGGAATTAAGTTTCTAATGTGGAGATGTTACACGGTACTAAAATGTTGTGGTATTCAGCAGTAGGGCTTTGTCGTTTATAAGATTGTCTGTGGCGTGTTATTTATGTGAAATATCGCAGCTTTTCTTTTCCTTTACTGTATTTTAATGCTCTGCGAGTCAGGCTGGCAGCAACCTCGTACGCTGCTCAAAATGTTCAAATGTTTGTATTGCTTATGGGACTTAACTACGGGGTCATCAGTCCCTAAACTTACAAACTACTTATGAACTAGCTAACACTAAGGACGGCACAAATATCCATGCCCGAGGGGGGATTCGAACCCCCGACCGTAGTGGCCGTGCAGACCGTGACTGGAGTGCCTCAGTCCCCTCGGCCACTGCGGACGGCTTACGCTGCTCTTCAGCCCAGGGTACATATGTATTTGACAACAGAAATGGTAGGTTAAAACGAGAAAAAAATGTTGATTTTAACGATAAAAAGGAGATAAAAATGTTGAATTTAACAATAAAAAGAAGAGAGAATAGGCGAACTAAATACAATGAAATTCAGGCATTAAAACATACATATTCAGTATTAAAAACTGCAACAACATGACAACACAGTGTTCTGTCTTAGCAGCGGTTGCTGACGTTTTAAAAACACACGTACACTCGAAGCACTAAGTCACTGCACACGTAACATCACTAAAACACTGAACAAGCCCCGCAGTGGAGAGGGAGGGGGAAGGAAAGTAGGTTGGGTAGAAAAGGAGGGGAGGGAGTGGAGTGAGGAAAGGATGAGACGGGATGGAAGGACTCCAAGGGAGTGGGTGTGCATGGCGGTTATAACGTTACAGGATCGATAGTCGAACATAATGTTACGGGATCGATATTCAACTATTTGAATATCGATGACCATATAATCGATAGGCAAAAGGTAACAGCTCGGTTGTATTAATGCGCCACATCCTATGAAAAAATATTGTTAAATAATCAGAAAATAAATGGAGATTGTTAATCGCAAGCAGATTTGGCATCTATATATAGTATAGACCTTATGCAATACTTTTAAGAATGTTCAATTGTCTTATATAATGTGGGAACTATTATGTATAAAAAAAGATCGTATGTAGCGCACGACCCGAAAACGGGTGCTCGCGGTCTTTTACGTTGGGCTGTTGGTGTGTGAACACGAATTAAAAAGTATGTCTTAAAATTGGTGATTTTCTTTTCTTGGCCACACCAGCTGCATATAACTGAATATTTATATGAACGCTAACGCTGAGCTGATGTTGCATTTCCCCTAGCGAGTCGAAAACAATAGTGTTAGACGATCCAAGCGGAGGAAGGGAAAAGGATGGGTGGTGGGGGACGTGGCACTAATCTACAAGGAAGGCAAAAAGCTGATAGGAAGGGTATATGTCAGGACGGAGGGCGTCATCCGGGAGAGGAAGCTGATGGAAGATACCCTCGGTTAGGATGTGGAGAGTATGGAGGTGGAGAGAGGGAGGAACATGTTGGTAAAGCGGTGGCAGAGGCCCGGGATTCAGAAGGATATGGGAGACCAATGGTGACGAGATTCTATTTTGCGGGAGGTGTATAGGATGCGGAGATGTTCATATAGGATCCGCGTGGGGGAAGGGAAATATCTCAGCCGCTGATGTTGCCTATTAACGTTCCATACCTTAACAAGTAAAAACGTATTGTTACAGCAGTTCTGAATTTTCTTAACGATCTAGGTGAAGAGTTCAATGATGTGACAGATTTTGAGCTACAGTGGGATACGAATGACGATGGAAACATGAACACATTTGAGGAAGTGGAGAGAAAGAAAGATCTTTCCGAGAACCCGAAAAAAGATCTTTCCGAGAACCCGAAAAAATTCTGGTCCTATGTAAAATCGATAAGCGGGTCAAAGCCCACTGTCCAGTCACTAGTTGATCATTCCGGGGCAGTAATAGAAGAAAGCAAACGGAAAGCTGAAGTTCTAAATTCAACCTTTAAGAAATCTTTCACGCAGGAGGACCGCGCAAATATACCATCATTTGATCAACGTACAAATTCCGAAATGGGGGACATAGCAATAGGTATTTCCGGTGTAGAGAAGCAGCTGAGAGAGCTAAATACGAAAAAGTCTGCTGGTCCGGATGGAATACCAGTTCGGTTTTACAAAGACTATTCTGCGGCATTGGCCCCCTACTTAGCTTGCATTTATAGCGAGTCTTTAATTCAGCGCAAAGTTCCTAGTGATTGGAAAAAAGCGCAGGTGACTCCCGTGTATAAGAAAGGAAAGAGAACTGACCCATACAATTACAGGCCAATTCGTTGACATCGGTTTCATGTAGAATTTTGGAGCATATTCTCAGTTCGAACATAGTAAATATCCTTGAAACGGAAAAGCTTCTTTCCATGAATCAGCACGGGTTTAGGAAACATCGTTCATGTGAAACTCAGCTTGCTCTTTTCTCACATGACATCTTGCGAGTCATGGACGAAGGGCAACAGGCGGATTGTGTTTTTCTCGACTTCAAAAAGGCGTTCGACGCGGTGCCACACTGCAGACTGCTAACGAAGATACGAGCTTATGGAATAGGTTCACAGATTTGTGACTGGCTGGAAGACTTCCTAAGTAATAGAACGCAGTTCGTTGTTCTCGACGGCGAGTGTTCATCAGAGACGAGTGTATCGTCAGGCGTGCCCCAGGGGAGTGTGATAGGACCGCTATTATTTTCTATCTATATAAATGATCTGATGGACAGAGTAAGTTGTAATTTGCGGCTGTTTGCTGATGATGCTGTGGTGTATGGGAGGGTGTCGTCTGTAACTGACTGTAATAGCATACAGGTTGACTTAGACAAAATTTCTAGTTGGTGCGAAGAATGGCAGCTAGCTCTCAATGTAGAAAACTGTAAGGTGATGCGCATGAGTAGAAAAAACAATCCTATAATGTTCGAATACAGCATCAGTAGTGAGCTTCTTGATGCGGTCGCGTCGTTCAAATATCTAGGCGTAACATTGCAGAGCGATATGAAATGGAACGAGCATGTAAGGACAGTTGTGAGTAAGGCGGACAGCAGACTTCGGTTTATTGGGAGAATTTTGGGAAGATGTACTTCACCTGTAAAGGAGACCGCGTATAAAACGCTTGTACGACCACGTCTTGAGTATTGCTCAAGTATTTGGGACCCGCAGCAGATCGGTTTGAAGGAAGACATAGAGGCGGTTCAGAGGCGAGCAGCTTAGATTTGTTACCGGTAGGTTCGACCAATGCGCGAGTGTCACGGAAATGCTCCGGCAACTCAATTGGGGATCGCTGGAAGAAAGACGACGTTCTTTTCGTGAATTTCTGTTAAGTAAATATAGAGGGCCGGAATTTGAAGCTGAGTGTAGTACGATCTTGCTGCCGCCTACTTACATTTCGCGTAAAGATCACAAAGACAAGATAAGAGAAATTAGGGCTCGTACGGAGGCATATAGGCATTCTTTTTTTCCTCGTTCAATTTGGGAGTGGAATAGGAAAGGAAATGCCTAGTAGTGGTACAGTGTACCCTCCGCCACGCACCTTACGGTGAATTGCGGAGTATGTATGTAGATGTAGATGTAGAATGGTCAAAAAACTGTTGGTTTTATCAATTTTGTTAGCTGGCTGCCCTCTATGGGCATTTGAAGAAACTCACTGGGCATATTGGTGCCAGAGACAGTAATACTTCATTGCTGTTGCAAGAACTTGCCCGTATCGCTGGTTGCACGCCAGCAATATTCGTCGCAGCGCTCGTAGCAGCAGACGATGCGTTGATGATCTGAAGAGAATCGCCATGTACCAGCTGTGATTCATAATTATGTCCATTAAATGAGATAATATCGTTCTCGGATCGAGACATTGGCACCGTCAATCCGAACAACTATGAACAGAGATGACAGTTTTTTAATAATTGTGAAATAAACTTGTAGCTGCCATCCTACTTCACAGGCGACATGAATCGAGTCTCAAAGATATACATTTGTATCAATATAATATGTTAGATTATGGGACACAACAAAATAGTGAAACATTACAAGCGATCTCTGGCCTATCCCATAGATAATTAGCTTGGCGGCCTTCTCCTTTCTATATCATTGATTGATTGTCATATTTTTCAATTATAAAAAGGAGGAAGAAGGCATTGCTTTGTCTCTGTCTGTGATTGTCTTACGACTGATATTGTTCTTTCCGACAATTAGGCTCTCCTTTCCGACTACTCTTCATGCAATGTGAGTGAGAATAATTTTTCTAATTACTTAATGCATAATAAAAAGATGATTCATTCTTTAACAATAATTTAACTTATTTCATTATCTAACCCTTCGTAGTTTTTTCTAGTAAGTTCTATGGATTGCAGTACGACGCCATTATTGATCAGTCATAAATGTGGTAAAACTTTATTCATAAATGCGTCAATATTAGTCGATTTATTCTTTTGTTGCAAACGAACCTGCAGCTACTTGTCTTTTTCAAAATCTTTACTGCATTTTCATGCATATTAAAGTCACAAATGCAAATTGGGCTTTACAATTACGAACATTGTTGTAATGCGAAGATGCCGTATTATAACGCTTTCTGCCGCCCCAACTAAATAACAATAATTAAATATTTCAATTAAAAGCAAAGGTTGAATAATAATTTCAGATAGATTTTTCTCAATATTTATATTTCATTTAATTTTTTTCAAACATCGACCAGGCGGGAAACGTTATAATAGACAACTATTACCGAGAAAAGCTTCTCAAATTTATAAATCATCACTTAAACGTTAAAATTACCGATTAAAGGAATTTTAAAACGCAAGATACAATGTTCATTATGCTGAGAAATGGGTATAACTTTGTTACACAAGTGTGTACAGGAATGCTATTCTTTACATGTATTTCTTGGGATCATCAGAAGATGGAGGAGGCATTTAAGGAACAGTCACAGTAGGTCGTCAAAAAATTCGAAAAAAAATATTTTTCTCTAAAATAGAGTCGTTCATTCAGTAAATATAGTAGTGTGTTTTTAAAATGTGCGTAAATTTTCATCTGTTCGAGGGTATTCAGCAGTGATCCCTTAGGTGCGTTATACAGAATCATTAATCTGCTGTCAATGCAACTTTCTGCATGTTTATTCTGTGTCAAAGCTGGCCTTCTCTTGTTCTCCAAATCGTTACTCATTCACACCTGGTGGGGATCCCGCAATGCGCAGTAATAATCCAAAATAGGACGCGCAAGTGTAGTGTAGGCAGTTTCTTTAAATAGAACTCTTGCATCTTCTAATTGTTCTGCGAATGAAACGAAGTCTTTGGTTCGCCTTCTCTACAATATTTTCTGTGTGTTCTTTTCAATTTAAATTGCTGGTATTTGTTATTCCTAGGTATTTAGTTGAATTGACGGCCTGTAGATTTGACTGATTTATCGACTAAATGTTTAGCGGATTTGTTTTAATGGTCATGTGGATGACTTTACACTTATCATTATTAAGGGTCCATTGCCAATTGTTGCACCATGCAGATATATTATCTATATCATAGTATAGATTAGCCAAACCGCTCAATAAAGATCTTAGAAGAGATCTTAGGCTCCTAAAGGCTCAATCAGTGTCATAAACCAGTGATCTCTATATGAACTGGGTGTATAACTCTGATGCCTAAGCATAGAACTGTAGCGTGTCTGCCAAGGAGGTTAGAATATAGGGAGATGCCCTTACGCTGAAAAAGTGAAGCCTGCCTTCGCCATATTAATAAGTTTAGGAGAAGTGTTGGTTTGTAGAGATGACATTTTATGTCACTTAAAACAGGAATAAAAGGTCCGTTGGTTTTACCGTATTGTACAATGTATTTATCGAGTGCGAATTTGCTGTTAAAAATTAAATTTTCAAATATATTATGAAAAGTATGTATTACTATTTATTCAAGAAAGTATATTGTTTGAAAGTACATACTTTCCAATGACTGTCAGTTGAATGCTTAACAGTAAGGGGGTCAACTTAATGCTCAGTTTTAACGGAGAAATAGAGTTCCAAAATCAAGATGGCGGACAGGCTTCAAATGACATAAGTGCTAGGCATAGATAATGCCATCTCCCTTTATTCTAACCTCCTTGTTGTCTGCACATTCATATGTTTTACACACGATTTTCATAGACCGAAGATAAGATGGAATGCGCATGACGTCATTAAACTGAAGCCAACATCTAAGTCACGTGACTCGATACAGGAGTCACTACGAGTAATTTTAAATGGAGCTGAGAGTTCTTATCCTTTGTAGTGGATATTAATCGTAGATCTAAGCAATAGACCGTCTTATCGTTGCCATTAGTTCTACGCAAATGCTAATATTAATACAATGGGCACAGTTTTTACATGTGTCTAGATGAAACTTATTGATTCTTCTTTTTACAAGTAGTAGAACTGCAGGTTTTATGCAAAAGAATGTTTTCATTGTACTGTGAGTCTTTTAGTTTGTAGCTTACACAGGAGTAGAAGACCAAAACATCAGTTTGTCAGGTAGCATCAGTTTTCTTACGATTCCTCAAGAATAGACGTATAATGTTTTGTTCTGCTTTTGTAAGAACTGAAATCTGTTTATATCCATAATATCCGATTCTAACAACGGTTTATACTTTGAGAATTTTACCCCAGACGGTGATGCCAAAACGTAAAACAAGAAAGACATTGCCTGTTTACATTATCAAGTATTGGTTGAGGAAGCATCATGGATGCACTCAACAAGTGGTTTTGTCGGCATAATGAATAGTTTGTGAAGGTAAAGGGTAAAGCAGTCAACAATTTGAACATTGGTTTGAACAGCACAGCTCTTTACTAGGTATGGTCCTGTTTAGAGGTGGTACGCCGCCGTTGCCTTCCTCCGACCTTCGAACTGACTTACCCAGCCAGTTACAGGGGGACCTACAGTTTAACGTGGGTTCCGAACCACGGCGCTACTCGGAATTTTTTTCATCAGCAACACTGCCAGAGGTGAAAGAAGTGGGAAATGACAGCTAAAAATGCTAGGACCTAGCAGGGATCGAACCTGCGACCTTTGGATGTATTTTTAATTTTGTATAACGTCACTGAAAGAGATTTGCACCAGAAATGACTTAGCCTACTTGTTGACATACAAACTCCGTCAAGAGCAGCTTGAATAATCTTCACATCGATAATCACATTCATAAGTTACAAAAAGTAACAGATTCATAGTAGGCTACAACACAAACACTGAGTATAAGTAATTCTGTTGGTTGTTAAAATATCTAACAATACTTTTCGTCTGGGGACACGTAAAAAGGATAATCCCCGCATTGATATTAATAATATGGAGAAATTAGGTTCAATTGAATAAGAGAGGTCGTTTTATTGTTAAATTAACGCTTGATTTTACCTGTAAATGAAAAAACTATTACTCATAATGACAAAAATTCAGCCACGTAACTCGAGGCAATTTTAGATGTTGGTTTGAAACTATAACACGCCAGAGACAGGGATCCGCCCAGTCTATGTTATCTTTGCTCTATGACGATTTTGCACTGTCCACCATGTTGTAACTAGTCAAACAAAGTTCCTTCCGTTAGTACGTGACAAATAATTGATAGATTATCTCTAGATTTGAAATTTATGTCAATATGCTAAGTAACAGACTCCCGTGAGTACGGAATCGAAATGTATTTCCTTTTCGCTTTGTTTAAATACTTCATAACAGCCATGTTGTAGTTAGTCAGGAAACAAAATATGAACATCTTTGGCTGGCACGTTCAGAAATCTGTAGTTAAACATCCAGGTAATCAATCGCCTCAATACTCCTAACGATGGGTTTCAAAGCTGACGACCCATACGTGTGCCAATGTTAACACCAAATGCACCTACAATAGGCATGTGAGTATTGTGTCTGGACGTCGGCTCGGTCTAATGGAACCCAATACCATCTTCATCATGCCGATGGGAGAGCGGCGAATCCGTTTTCTTTCAGGGGAACAGCTCTGTACTGCAGAACATAGACAAGCGGCTGAATTACGCTGAACATTCACTTTGACTTAGGAAGGGGAAGGGGGGACGACGACAGGAAAAGGAGGGACGAGGTGATGCACAGGGGGAGGAGGGCAGATGATAACGAGGAGAGGGTCAGAGGAAGAGGGCAGATATTAGGGCAGCAGTAGGGTGACCAGATGCAGTCTTATGAAAAAGTGACAAACAGCTTAAAAAAGGAGGACAAACTAAGAAAAAAAGGGGACGCACAAAACACATGCTCAAATTCAATAAACTTATTTATTATTAATAGATAAAACATAAATTCCTTAATAACTATTGATACTACTCTGAAGATCAAATATCATTCAGATGTTTAGGGTTGCTTAGCAGTTAGTTGTAAACAGATACACTTGAAAATTCTTTTGAAGTATGTTGGACCATCAACATACTTTTAACAGATTCAAGATTCAATCTATTCCTGCTAACAGTCAACTGTGTGGCAATTAGTGAAAATATTCTTTCCGCACTTGCATTGTGCCCTGATATACCAAAAAAAAAAAAAAAAACAAACAGTTTTGCAATATCACTCGTAAAGAAATAATTACGTTCACAACACGAACTCAAACCGAATTAACATCCCCGACCATTTTCCTCTCACCATTCATAGTGCGTTTACTAACACCTATGTCAAGCAATAGGCGCCGACATGGAAACTGCACTTTAAGCTATGACTAAGAAACCGTGGAATAAAACCGCGACAGTAAAACTGTCGCGGTATTTCTTATCTTTATTGGCTACTGAGACGTTAGTTCCAGATCCACATATTGTACATTCTTTTTCGAATTCATTTCTCCCTTTCTTGAAGGCAGGATTTTTGCGAGCAAGAACATCTGAGACTGTACTCTTGCATTTAGGCGTTGTCAT
The DNA here is from genome assembly GCA_026315105.1 of Locusta migratoria. Lineage (NCBI taxonomy): Eukaryota > Metazoa > Arthropoda > Insecta > Orthoptera > Acrididae > Locusta > Locusta migratoria. The sequence continues at coordinate 262,278,627 of CM048751.1, forward strand.
ATATCTTATGAAAGTCATTTGGTTATAATTAACAGCAATTTACACTCACAAGTGACACATGCCCGACATCGAACCTGTAACGCCAACCAAGCTAATATAAATGCGCAAATGAAGATACGGACGAAAAATTTAAATAATCGATATTTTGCACTCGCTTATGGGTAGATCCATGATAAAATCGACGATCCTGCTGCCTCGTGTAGCACTGCCTTCGTGTGTATTTATGACGAATGCAGTGCCGATAGCAGTGTCGGCTGGTGCTTCACGTGACCGGAAGTTCACTTCTTTGAATGCCGGATCTTGATAGTGACGCCGCCGCCCCCTTTTCCATTTCGTTAAAAGATCTGCAGAATGTTTTACCTCGGCTTGTTTGCGCTTGCTTCAACTCGAGCTGAGGTGTTGGCCTACCAAGCTTCTTTATTTCATCACACTTTTGTTCCAAGCTTAAACACCAAGAACATATCAGTATGCACATGAACACTAAAACGCAGTAAGTAACTGATTATACTGTTAAGGGACTGAAACAAAATGAATCTGTTACGATGAAGAGACAAACTACCATCGATTCACTTGTCACTGTAAGCAGCACCCTCTCATAACCTTACGCATGCGCAAAGGCAGTTAAGTACATTAAAACTTCTGAATAACGGACACCAATGGGGAAAATTGAATTGTCTGCTTTTAAGAAGTGTCCGCTGTTAAGAAAAGGACAAAACATGAAACAGTAAACTACCGCTTATCCAAAATGATCGGGACAACGAAAATTTCGGATGAACCGAGGTCTCCTGTTTTCACCCGGGAAACACAACGAATTGCGTCAATACCGCGAAATATGATCGTAAAACGTGCGAATGCCACGCCGCTTCTTGAACCGATCCAGCCAGCCATCATTTCCCATGAGTTCTTGCTCCTTTCCTTCAATCAGCTCATAAAAAGTCCTCGTTTTTTGACCAATTAGAAGACGTGAAACTGGCACGCCTTTGGCTCTTATTTGTTCATGCCACAAAAATAAGGATGTGAACATTTTCTCATTGTTTTTCGAGATTTAACTGCGCTACCTGATGCTTCAATGGAACAAAATGTTTAATTTCCTGATTGATTTGTTTTCCAATCAGTAATCGCACTCATACCGACGTTCAAATCTGCAGCAACTTTCGCGGGTGGCTCACCAGCATCAATTTTCTCAAAGCGAGAAGCTTTTGTTACAACGAGATCATTTTTTTTTTTTTTTTTCGTTTCGCACCCGTAGTCACTATCAGCATTTGTTTTATTTTATTGTTTTTATTTTTTACCAACATTAGAATGATTCTTTTTTGGTTACTTGAATGATTCTTTTAAACACACAGACGAATGACAAGAAAACATATTAGACAAAGCTTCTGACTTTTGAAACCAGGCTGTGGCAGCCGTCGAATGAAAACATTCGATACATCTATCGCCTCTCCCCTGTACTACTAAAGTCCACGCGGCAACACAACAGTTCGTTTACTGTTAAACTCTTGGCTTCGTCTGATGTACCGAACTACAGGTGGAAAGTGTTTGGCGCCGAAAGTGTTTTGTCGGTTTCGACAGGGCAAAGTCTGAGCTGCGGGGAGCAATACTGTACGTACTGAACTTCCAAGAAGTTCCAATAGATGACAATGCCATGAAACCACGCGCTACGAACATGAAACACCATAATCTCCAATCAACACACGTTAGAATTGACGACACTCATACTTTTGACTCGCACGAGTGCACTGATTCTTTCGCGCTGTCCGTTATTTGGAAGTTTTGATTGTTGCCGGGGGACATATTACATTGTCCGTGTCCGTTATTAAGAATGTCCGCTATTCGGAATAATTTTAGCATAATGGCTAATGTTCTTTTGCAGGGGAATTTTAAAATGTCCGCTATTTAGAGGAGTCCGCTATTGGGAAGTGTCCGTTAAGGGAAGTTTCACTGTATTTGTTACAACGAAGAGTATAAATATAATTTACCATCAAATTCGCGACACATTTGCTGAAACGTTCAGAGGTATGTGACTAGTAACAATACAAAAGTCATTATTATTTTCGTATGTGTTAAAACTAGATTGGGTTTTAAAAACATCGCTTGTAATCGGTATCGAACCCACTACTTTCGACGGCGCAAAGCGATGCCGCTAACCACACGGCTCTTCTTGCTAGGTGGAGAGTAGTGACTTCATTATTATTCATAATCTGATCATCTGAGGCAGTGGTTGGACTAAGGGGGCGGGGTGAGTGGGGGGGGGGGGGGTGGAGGGGGCGGTCCGCCCTGGGCCTCTCGTCTTGAGGGGCCTCCAAATACCTTTAATGCACATTTCTTTACTTATTAATTTTTATTTATTATTTTTTTAATTATTTTTATTTTCTTGGAGCGCCGTTGGGCTCTCGAGATTTGGAGGCCTCTGAACGAAAGCTGTTTTTGTAGACTGTCCCGTGCCTCTCCTCCTGGCGCGTCCTCCAATCTCAAAAGTTATTTTTGTATAGTAATACATGTATTTCCAAGTGGACGGGGACCGCATTTTGTTTTGCCGACGCTCCAGGCCTCCGACAGCGTTAGTCCGCCACAGATCCGAGGTTTATTCAGTTGTGCGTCTTTAATTTATGGTTATAAAATATTTTTCCACATAAAACTTGTTTTTGATAAATCTTCAATGCGCCAGAAACAAATATGAAGGGCGGATGTTGCCTTAATGGAGGATCTGCTGATGCGCAAGTCGAGGTGTGCAATAGCTCCGTTGTCTTTACTTCGGGAACAGTCATGCGTAACCGTCAGAGCTCGACTAGCCAGGAGCTGGTGTCTCTACCAGCTCCAACGCCAATGTTAAAGGCGACGTTTGCCCTCACCCCTCCTGTCTCGGGAGCGCCCCTGCTGTCACCAGGGGGTTCAGAAGAGAATTTGCACCTCAACCCCGCACGTGCATTGCAACGCTGCGGCCACTGCCGCCTATATTAAGCGACTGCGCTACGAATCGTATATGTGCTGTCTCAGCGACGTAAAACGTTTCTCATGCGATACAAGTATTTTAAATGCGCGTATAAAATGATCTGATAGAAGAACCAAAGGAAGAATGAGGTTTTAAAAATACGTCTTAATTTATTTATCTATTTCCTTTCTTTTTCACTACGAGTTTTTTTCCGTGGTTTCACTGAACCAACGAACTCGTACGGAGCTCCGACAATGACATGTCCGGATTAATCCGGACGTCTCGTCACTCTAGGGAGTAGGGATTGTAGGATATACATTCAATTGCTATTCACAAAAAACTGTGAATTCAAACGTATTAGAAATGAGTGCTTCAATTTTATTTCTTTACCATTTAATCTTAAATAAGCCACAGTAACGCGTGGCCACCTACAACTAGTAAATGATATAAATGTATTCCAGATGTCACACAAAATTCTGAGTCATCCGCAACGGGCAACACATATTCGTTTTAATGGGTCTTGCTTAAGTGGAATTGTTTCGTAGGAACATCGACTAACTCTGCTTAACACGAGTGGAGGGGCTCGACAGGACAGGAGGTGTTTGAGTGGCTGATTTGTGGAGGGCTGAACAAAGGGACTAACAACTGAGCGAGCCAGCGGCCTCTCGTGTCCATGACGGAATGAGCACAGCGCAGCACAGCTGCCTGTTAGTGGACTCCCTTCGGTTGGCTGACAACTGTAGTGCCCATGCGGGGTACACATAGCATTCTGTTTGGGCTGGTTTATGTCCGGATACTACGTGAACTCTGCATTCCAATTGAAAGGTGTTGCCGGCAATAGTAGCCTGAGGAAAGAAAACAATAAAAATATTACAAGATCGTCTGATAATGTGGGAATTGCTAAGAACAGGCAAAATATTTTTTTTCTGTATTGTACTTTTCAGGTGGTAGGCTGTCAGAAGCTTCAGCGTCGCTCTTCAGCCGAAAGATTACAATGGTATGGACAAGATGATTTTAAAACAATGACAGAGGAGTTAAAATGCGAAGAATTAAAACTGGGCATGTAGAAACTTTTGGCGATACATAGTAACAAGACAGGTGATAAAACCACACAGTGAGTTTCAAATCTGTTCCACAATACCATTAAAAACACAATGAAGAACAGTACACTAGACATGACGAAAATAAATAAATAAATATCTGATATATAAAGCAGAGTGTCCGTATATTTGTACGTGTTGCATACAAATCTACAGTTTTGTTCCAATCTTTTTGAAATTTTGTACACTTAACCTTCAATCCATGAGAACGGTCGCCATAAGTATAAGAATCACGTGTGATATATAGTTCATGAGATATGACGTCATAAACAATGAGATTCGCGAAAAACTGCTGCATTTTGCGACAATGCTGCTCATTTTCTCCTAAACCATTGCACCATTGCTGCATGGTCAAGAATCACATACGGCACATGGTTCAAAAAACATTACGTCATAACCAATAGAAATCGCAAAAAATGCCATATAATGCGGCGAGACTTTCGAAATACACTGTATGAGAATGACTGTACTTAGCGTCTTGCAACAAACTTTAAACATAATTTCAAACCTTTATTAAACTTTTTCTCGCTGGCAACCACAGTAAAATGATGGAAGGAAAAAAGTTTCTCACTTACTACTTTTCCGCTGTTTATGGAGTAAAACTACGGCTCTCTGTATGACATTACAATTTATAATTTGAACACTATAAATTGTTGCGACAGTAAATTTTACAGATAGGATACACACCTGCAGTTGAATGTACCTTTTAAATTGTATCACAGTAACACACGTAGTTCATGAGATATGAGCACGTAAACAGTAACGTTCATGGAAAACCGTTCCGTCACGCACTAAGTTTTAATCTATTACTATCTTTACTACTAATTGTATTCCAAAGAGATTTTACAGACATATAGCTCTTATACCTGAAAAATGGCCGGAATAAATAGATAAATACCCGGGTAACGCTGGGTTTTCAGCTAGTAAATAAATAAAACACTGAAGCACTGATTACATACACAGTAACTGAATGAAGCACTGATTACACACACAGACACTGAACGAAGAACTTGTTTTAAAACGATTGTATCGAGGAGGAGGGTAGGGAGGGTGGGAAGCGTGGGTGGAGGGAAAGGAGGAAGGGTGGGAGGGGGTGGGGAGGATGCATAAGGACTCCTGGGGTGGGAAAAGGGGGAAGGGGGACACCAAGTGGTGGGAGGGGAAGGGGAGAGGGGGCGTTGCATCCAAGGGGAAAGGTTTAGGGTTGGTAGGAGGGATAGATGTTGGGACAGAGGGCGTCATCCAAGAGGAAGAGAAGTTACTCTGGGATAGAAGGTGGAGAGAGTACAGGTGGAGGGAGGGTTACAATGGCGAAGGCGTGGCAGAGGCCCGGGATTGGTGAGGATGGGGTAAACGAGTGGTTTGTGGCATTCTAATTTGTGGGTGATGTAGTGGAGCCGGACGTGTTAGAGAAACAGTAGGGGGTGGGGAAAGGGGATGAGGTCATACAGGATGCGCGTAGGGGAAGGGAGGCGGAAGTGGTAGGCGAGGTGGAGGGAGTGCCGTTCAAGGATTTGCATAGGTAGGGGGAGTGGGAATCCAGGCAGGAAGGTAACTGCATAGGACGGGACGCATGATGGATCTGTAGGTGCAGAAGATGGTGGAGGCGTTGGGATACCAAGTTTCGCCAGAAAGGAATTTAAGCAGGTTGAGGCAGGACATGGATTTCTGTCAGATGGTGTGGAGGTGGGGAGTCCAGGAGAGGGATTGATCGAGGGTGAGCCCATCGTATTTGAGGATGGAGTGTGATGGATGCAACGATCGTGGAGGGAATGGTAAAAATCATGGAGGCGGAAGGAGGGCATGGTGTTACCTATGAGGATTGCCTCGGGTTTGTCGGGATTAACAGAGAGGAGCCACTGGTTACACCATGCTGAGAGTTCGGTGAGGTGAGACTGGAGCAAGTGCTGGGAGTGGGTGAGGGAGGGGGAAGGGTTAGCAAGCTTATTGCAGTAGAAGGACAGGAAGCTAGGGTTGGGACGCAAAACATTGCAGGTGATTGAGAAATAAAGTAATATTTGGAAATGGAAGAAAAGATCGGATTAGAAAACGGTCGGGCAGCGAATTATGCAGTTTACATTTTACGATAACTTACTGAAAAGCAGATAGAGTCAACCATAGGTACACTTGAAAAAAAAAAAAAATATGAATCACTGATAATTGCAACACAACTAACGTAGCTGTGTTGCGGGTACTCTACACACCCCTGTGGAGTACAGTCGTTCGACTATTCACAATGGGTACCATAAGAAGCAGTAGAGAACATTGCTCCTTACGGCAGTCAGTCCACATGTAATTCAATACTATGTAATACAATACAATACAATGTAATACAATACAATTTTAATCTGCCAGGAAGTTTCATATCAGCGCACTCTCCGCTGCAGAGTGAAAGTTTCATTCTGGAAACATCCCCTAGGCTGTGGCTAAGCCATGTCTCCAGCATATCCTTTCTTCCAGGAGTGCTAGTCTTGCGTGTTTGCAGGAGAGCTTCTGTGAAATTTGGAAAGTAGGAGGCGAGGTACTGGCAGTAGTAAAGTTGTGAGGCGGCATCGTGAGTCGTGTCGGGATAGCACAGTCGGTAGTGCGCTTGCCCGCGAACGGCAAAGGTCCCAGGTTCGAGTCCCGGTTCCGGCACACAATTTTAATCTGCCAGGAAGTTTCATATCAGCGCACACTCCGCTGCAGAGTGAAAGTTTCATTCTGTTAATTCAATACTGTCATACAAAAAACATTAGAATACAAGTTATTCGAGACGAGAAAGCAACGTAAATTCAATTTAATTACAATAAGTGACAAATCGGATATCTTATCAAACTCATCCAATGACAAAGAGTTTTTGTTCGTGCTCTGAATTTGAACGCACTGTTGACCAAGAAAAAGCTTGCGTTTCTGATCGAGACTAGATTAGGCATAAAGAGTCGTAAAACATTGACGTTTTCATTGGTATCAGTTTACAAGCCCAATGTCTGAACCCAGAAATCTATGGTTAACTTTAGCATTGCACAAGGAATTGCATGAAGTTCAAATTGTTTCTGAGAGGTAACCACTAAAGGTATATAATACAGTGCAACTCACAGGTGTCAAACGTCATAAAAATGTGGAATAGAATGCAGTACCTATATGAATCGTTAACCAACCACGATCACACGACAGATATTAAATAAATTCACAGATAGCACTATATTTGAACTTGAAACGACGATACAATTGACTTCTTTCCCGGCGCCGCGGCGGAGTAGCCGAGCGGTCTAAAGCGTCTCGCTGCGGAGCGCGCGGTTGCTCGCCGTGGAGGTTCGAGTCCTCCCTGGGGCATGGGTGTGTGTGTTGTCCTTATGTTAGTTTACCTAGGTTTAAGTAGTTTGTAAGCTACGGACCGATGACCACGCGGTTTGATCCGATAGATTTACAAACATTTTTATTTCTTTCCCGACAGGGATTCAACCCCGGCTGTATTCGCTATTTAAAGAGATGAAATAGTTACTGTTCTCACCATTAGCTGGATGTGCATATGTGCGGCTAGAAGTAGTATTGGTTTGTACCTTGCCTGAATGCCATCAAGAGAAATAGGTGACTTACTCAGTACCAATTGTGCGAAGGTAATAACTGTATAACTGTACTGTGGAATGATTTGATGACCTGTGACACAGATACGCCATGTTGGTTGCATAGCGTCAGGTGCGGCCTCCATTTTGGAATTCAGGGGTGATCCACTTTTTTTGCTGTCAAGTGTAGATTTCAAGTCGCAAAAGAATTAACCGCACTCTAGTGGGGTGCCAGAGAACCCCAGGCGATATAAATACAATACGTAGTATGAGAACTGAACAACAGATGGCTCTTGCGTTCCTGATAGAACTCAGTGAAGCAATGTCCTTTGAAGCGGACTGTTTGATGCTGTATTTTCGGCAACAATTGTGAGATAAAGAGAAGGAGGTGTCAGAATATCCCACCAGAATATAAAAGTTAGCTATTTTCCATCCTCTCCATAAGTGTTTTAAGCGACTGAAGTCTTGAAATACTTCGGAAAGAGCAAAATATCAATGATAACATCGATTTTTAAGGATGTGTGTGTATGTGTGTTATTTTTCAGAATGACATCATCTAATTTAATAATAAATGACGAGTTCGAAACAATAATGAATTATCCTGTGTTTTTGCAATCTAATGAGAAGACAACCGCAGACCCCAGAAGAATTCCAATCAAACAGAAAGCGCCCAGTAGAATCTGCATTAATTGGCAATAACGAAGGAAAGACAACTTGTTCTTAGGTTCCTCGGAAAGATCGAGCTATTTTGGTGCTATCAACTATTCCACCATCATCAGAAAATTAGCACTCAAAAGAGGAAACCTGAAATGATTACAATGGCACAAATTGAGTAGTGGGTACACTGAACCAGCCGTACACCAAGTATTTGGTACCAAGGCGAACATGCAGTTGGCCAATATCTGTATTTTTGCCATTTTGAACTCAGTAGGAGTTAATGCTTCTGTTTTACTTCAATACACCATAATACTTGATCAAATTCATGATGCAAAAAAAGATAATTGCAAAGAGGCTTGGAAAGGATTTAGTGAAACCCATATGTCCGTCCCATTTCTCGTGAACTGAGAGACGCTGTTATTAAACTTAGTGGTGCTCCTCCCCAGAACCAGAACCCAAGAGGAAAGCAAGATGCTACATGTTTTCCAGAAATGCGGACAAGTAAACCAAAATAGTGCTATTTTGGGAAAGACTGACATTTTGAGCCCGTGGTTGTATATAAAATACAGGATGATTCTTACAGTGACGCGGTGGAGTGAACGAGCGTTCGAAGACGCCAAGCTACTGAGCGCGCCGCTGCTCGCCGTCAGAGGTACGAGTCCTCCCCCTCCCCCCCCCCCTCCCCCGCCCCACATAAGATAGTAGTTTGTAAGCCTAGGGACTGATGACCAGACTAGTTAAGTCCCATAGATTTACAAACATTCAAACATTCTTACAAAGAAGAAAAACAGCAAGCAACCACATTTGATTATGCTATATCTTTTTAACAAAGAGTCGTTACCGGTTTCAAATTTCCAGTTTATCGCCAGACGACTGTTCACGTATATATATATATATATATATATATATATATATATATATATATATATATATATATATATATATATATATATATATATGATTTTGGTCATCTACGAAATTAAGTGCATAATCGAAATGTAGATTACAAAAACAAAAAAGTAAAAATAAAAAACAAAAATGTATGTGACGTGAAGAGTCGTCTGACGATGAACTGTAAAGTTGCAAACGCTAACGGCGCTATTTTACAGATAAATAGCACAATCAAATGTTTAAAATTTAAAATTATTCTAAAATTGCCTCTAAGTTGCTTAAATAATCTCAGTTGCTGAAAGCAGATTATTTATTTTAGTTACACAACATGTTTCGGGCTTAGCCCGTCAACTGATGACCTATCAGTAAAATACATATACAGCCAATAAGTATAAATACATTTATAATGAAAATAGAAAATTAACTTTACACAATTTGGAATTACGTACCGATATAATATACACTGAGCATTAAGGCACTTAATAATTAATTAATTAGAATTAAATAATTTAATATTTTAAATAATGCAATTAAAATAAATAATCTACTTTCAACAACTAAAGATTATTCCTTTAGAATCATTTTAAATTTTGATTATGACGATTGCATACCTCTATCAAGACTTTCAGTCTAAAATAAGATTTAAAATAATCGAATCTGGTTTGTTGATGTTTTTCTTCATTGTAAGAATCATACTATAAACCAAAATGGTGTGTCATAAATGCTCAAAATTTGGTTTTCAGTATGCGAAAACGTTCACAATGTTCAGTGAAAACTGGAATTCAAAATAACATTTATTTAAACTACGGTTTCGTTTCAATGATCGGGGTTACTCAGAGACCCCATTACAGTGTTAGCAAAATAACATGTCTCTAGAGTAGCTAAGGGTTAAAGACATTAGCTACCAGTGAGTACTGCATTACATCCAGGGCGAACTTGAAAGTTTGTAACAATTATATTGCGATTTATTTCATTGAAAGTTTGTGGTGGAGCGTTATGCGAAACTGGGTCTCCTCCTAAGAGGCTATTGCGCTGTCCACCACGAAACATAGCAGTTTCCCGTCTGGCTCTAATTGTCAAATTATGTACGCACTACTGACGAAGTGAACGTGCCTGTTATCTCTACTATTCCTGACTTTTCCCCGATTCGCATAAGACTTCGAGCACCGTGTGCATCTGCAGTAAAGCGATTATTGATTATACTCGCTTCAGTTCTATATACAGGGTCATCATCATCCTTGCGGCAGCTTTTGACTGCATACTCTTCCGGTTTTCTCTGTCTTGTGCTTTCCTCTTCATTCTTTGATACCCTCCTTGTGGCCCGGTGACATAATCCACCATCTGGTACCTTCTTCTGCACTACCCTCTCATCCCTGGAACGAAACCTTAAATTGCCGTCACTAGAAGCCAATCTCTTCACTTATGACCTATCCATTTTGTCTTCTTATTCTTCACAGTAGGTAACATACTCCGTTCTTCTCCAACTCTGGCCAGTATATCCTCATTCCTGTCTTTATCAGTCCAACTGATCTCCGCCGCGGCGGAGCGGCCTAGCGCATTGAGGCGCTATTCTGTGATGCGCGAGGCCGTTCCCCGTCGGTGATTCGAATCGCCTCTCGGGCATGGATGTTTGTGTCGTCTTTAGTATAAGGTAGTTTATAAGTAGTTTGTAAGTTTAGGGACTGATGACCCCGCAGTTAAGTCCCTTACGCTTAGCAGACGTTATCAACCGCTTAACAAACGTTTTGATCTTCTCCAATCGACCCCAAATCTACATTTCACATGATTCAATTTTTCTCCCATCCTTCTTTCTCTAAATCCACTTTCCTGCTCCGTATAAGGCCACGCTTCATATTAAGCATTTCATCAGTCGGGTAGAGTGCGGTAAATTGCTTTTTTTTTAGAACTCAACCTGTGGTTTCACGGTTGCTGAAATATAGAGGAGAGTGTTGTTCGGATGTGATAATGGAGTGGACACGCGAAGACCGCTCACTTTATGTTGAAGTGTATTTCTCGAATTCTCACTCGATCATTGCAGTGCAGCGTCCTTTTCGTTTGCGATTTGCATTTCAGCCGCCTCCCCTCCCCCCCCCCCCCCTGCGGACGAGTTCCTGGACGACAATCAATATTAAATTTGGTAAATGCATTCAGGATAACAAGGAATGTGTCATCTGTACGAAAAGGACGCGAGAGAAGCGTTGCAGCCCCACAACATATCGAATGAGTAACAGCAACGGTACTGCGGTCTCCGAAACGCTCAGTTCGGAAATACGCACTTGCTCTTCAAATTTGAATACGTTCTTTCCACCGGATTCTTCATAATGAACTGTATCTTAATCCGTATTAAATGTCCAGTAATTGTAAGTCCGGGCTTATGTAACCGGAAGAACATCTTGTGAAGTCACGAATGCGGCCATACCGCGTGACGCAAATGTGTCCTTTGCTGATGAGGCACATTTTCACTTCAGTGGTTGTGTAAACAAACGTAATACTCGGTACTGGAGAGACTCGAGCACCTCGCAAATTCACCAGTGACACCTGCACTCAAAGGAGACCACATGGGTATTGGGTTTTAGAATCTTTTTAATATTGATGGTACGTGAAGTTCAGGACGTCGATAACAATCTGCCAAGTTCATTAGACGCAACTTTTAAAAATTGTCGAGAAAATTGGCTTTGAAGTTTTGCAAAGTACACGAAGTACCATTAATTAAAATAGTTGCAGCTCATGTCGAGGTAGATTAGGTGAGCCGGGCGCCGTGGCTCAGCGCGTCGTGTGAGGGGGGAGGGGGCAACGCCCTCTGTAAAAGAAAAAAAAGCTGAGCCAAATATACAACGAACAACCAAGAACGAACTGACCAACGACCGCAAAATAATAACTGTGACGACATGATTCGAACCACCGACCCTGACGTTGTAAAGCCACAACGTTACCACCTGAGCTACACCGACAGATGGTGAAATTTATTTAATGAATGATACACTTACTTGCAAAATTTCAAAGTCGATTTTCTCGAGAATTTTTGGCTTTGGCTGATTGTTGTTTGGGTTCTGAACATCACGTACCATGAATATAATAGAAATTATAAAATTCTATAGCCATGTGGCTTACTTTTTCCAGGAAAATCGTCGTGCCGTTATTCAATTATGCTGCAAGAGCTTTCTAACCGGCTTTCGGGGCGATGCAGTTGCAGGATACCTGGTTTCAACAAGACAGTGCCACTATACACACAGCAAACGTTTCCTGGAAGACTTATCTCTCGGATGGGTGCTGTTAATAGCCCGCACGATCACTGGACTTAGCCTCAAGCGATATCTTTCTTTGAGGTTACCTGAAGTGGAAGATGTATTGCGATCCTCCCAATACCCTGGAAGACTTACAGAACAATATTGAGGCTGAAATTGCAAGGATACCAGACGAATGATTGGAAGAGTTGAAACACGTCCAACGTTAAAACGTTGGCAGCTCCCTTAAGGAGAGAGCAGTTAGATAAATTTCCATTGCTCATGTACTATGGCCACTCACAAGATAATTTAGAGCAGCAGTGAGCGTTTTAACTTACATTTGCGGATCTCAAGTGCCCGAGATCTTGCTTATTTTAATAACAGGCTACTTTCAGAGTGCATGAAAATTAAAAAAAAAAAAAAAAACAAACGACTGCGACAGTATGTGGATTGACAAGATATACAGGTCAAAACAAGTAATTACTAATTTCCATTATTGTGCAATATGAGAAAAATGAAAATGTCAGCTTCTAAGTCTTCATACTTTTTATTTTATACCCATATCAGCGATTTACTGCACTGTTGGCTTTTTTGAACGTCTGAAGGACATTGGATAAGTCTGAAAGACACACCTCTCCACACGAACTCATACGCACAAATACGCTCACACATACGTGGGTAAGAAAATAATATAACAGCACGAAATATAGTACTTCTTGTTACAAATTGGAATTACTATGTATGAGAAAACACTGCGTCGGAGCAATAGTGGACAACTGACGAGCCAAGCTTTGCGGATAACGACCAGAGAATTGTGTGCTGACCTTAATGTAGGCTGAATTGCCAGGTTAAGGTCAGAGAATAACTTCCATCTGCAATATGATAACGCCTGACCTCACACCAGTTTTGCACTGTCTTACAACTCCATTTTGCCGCGTTCAGACTCCCATCTAGTTCTGTCTGTGGACGATGGACTAACATTAACATTTTGAAGAGTCGAGTACTGTTGTCAAAGCTGTGCCATTTTCGGCCTCAGTAAAGTGAAACGTTGTATAGAAATGACGAGAATTGAAAGAAACTAATTCTCCTTTAGCAGAATCAATAGTACGGACAAGAGCCATACAAAAGCACAAATTACCATTAACAACAATTCAACGTAATTGTAGAAGTGCCACGAACAAAAGAAGAAAGTTCAGCAACCATAGCAGTCTGTGCAGTACCAAGAACAACACCCAGAGTCAAACCAAGACTCTTGAAGTCTTTACATACAGTGAATCTATGTGCCCTACAACCATAACATGGACGTCTCCACACATCCCTTCGATGCAGTTCCTCAACCAAGGCCCAGCAGAGGGGAAATGGTCAGCGTCAGCTGGTTTTGATTTGTACAAGCGCGGCAAACAGGCCCTGGTTCATCGTTGGTAGTGTTACCATTTATATGACCATGTACGCATTTTCGATGTTTAATCTGGCGTCCGCATATATTTTTACCGTTTCTGCTATTGTCCACAGTTTTTAGTTTTAGGAAATGATACTTTGATTTTTATTTTCATCTCGTCTCGTCAACAATGTGTATACTTCTTACTTCAGTTACTGAATTAGATAACTTAGTAAACAGAATGAAACTTTCACTCTGCAGCGAAGTGTACGCTGATGTGAAACTTCCTGGTAGATTAAAATTGTGTGCCGGAACCGGGATTTAAACCTGGGACCCTTGCCTTTCGCGAGCAAGCGCTCTCCCGATTCAGGATCGGGCACACAATTTTAATCTGGCAAGAAGTTTCATATTAGCGCACACTCCGCTGCAGAGTTAAAGTTTCATTTTGGAAACATCCCTTAGGCTTTGGCTAAGCCATGTCTCCACGATATCCTTTCTTCAGGAGTGCAAGGTTCACAGGAGAAAGTCTATGAAGTTCGGAAAGTATGAGGCGAGTACTGGTGGAAATAAAGTTGTGAGGAAGGACCGTGAAGCGTCCCGGGATAACTCAGTCGGTTGAACACTTGTTCGCTAAAGGCAAATGTCCCAGGTTCGAATCCCGGTTCCGGCACTCAATTTAAATCTGCCAGGAATTTCAGTTTTAGCTAACTTAGTATTTGCTTATAATCGATTTGCAGTGCTGCCAAAACAACAGTCTGACATGTAAAACGGAAAATATTGACTTTCGTAGCTCACAATCGATGTTTCGGCCTGCCGCAGCGGAATAGCCGTGCGTACTGAGGCATCCAGCTATGGTGAGCGCGGCTGTTCCACGTCGGAGGTTGGAGTCCTCCCTCGGGCATGGGTGTTTGTGCTTTTCTCCGGCTAAATTAGTTTAAGTAGTTTGTAAGTTTAGGGACTGATGACCATAGCAATTTGATCCAACAGGTTTACGAACATTTGAATATTTGAACCTATCAGACAGTACTTATGATCATCATAAAGTTGGTAGAAAATAGCAGAAATCTTCATGTGGATTGCAAAAATCATTACCGAGCGAGGTGGCTCAGTGGACTCGTATTCGGAAGGATGGTGGTTCAAATCCACCTCTGGCCATCCAGATTTAGGTTTTTTTGATTACTCTAAATCACTTCAGGAAAATGCCGGGAATGGTTCCTTTCAAAAGGGCACGGCCGATTTCCTTCCACATCCTTACCCAAATACTCTGAGCGTAAGCTCCGTCTCTAATGACCACGCTGTCGGCGGGACGTTAAACTCCAAGCTTCCTTCCCTCCTTCCAAAAATCATTGCCAATGTTTATGTGACAGTATTGATATTGCCGGCCGCGGTGGCCGAGGGGACTGAGGCGCTTCAGTCACGTTCTGCACGGCCACTACGCTCGGCGGTTCGAATCCCCCCTCGGGCATGGATATTTGTGCCGTCCTAGCTCGTAAGTAGTTCATAAGTAGAGAATGAATCTTTCACTCTGCAGCGGAGTGTGCGCTGATATGAAACTTCCTAGCAGATTAAAATTGTGTGCCGGAACCGGGACTCGAACCTGGGACCTTTGCCTTTCGCGGGCAAACGCACTACCGGTAGTGCGCTAGCCCGCGAAAGGCAAAGGTCCCAGGTTCGAGTCCCGGTTCCGGCACACAATTTTAATCTGCTAGGAAGTTTCATATCAGCGCACACTCCGCTGCAGAGTGAAAGATTCATTCTGGAAACATCCCTTAGGCTGTGGCTAAGCCATGTCTCCACCATATCCTTTCTTCCAGGAGTGCTAGTCTTGCATGGTTCGCAGGAGAGCTTCTGTGAAGTTTGGAAAGTAGGAGGCGAGGTACTGGCGGAAGTAAAGTTGTGAGGCGGCATCGTGAGTCGTGTCGGGATAGCACAGTCGGTAGTGCGCTTGCCCGCGAAAGGCAAAGGTCCCAGGTTCGAGTTCCGGTTCCGGCTCACAATTTTAATCTGCCAGGAAGTTTCAGTTCATAAGTAGTTTGTAAGTTTAGGGACTGATGACCCCGTAGTTAAGTCCCATAAGCTGTACAAACAAATGCAAAAAGTATTGATATTCGTTTATAATAAGTACGTTAAAAGTGCATAACAAAGGGTGGTATGTAGAAAAATTGCAGTCTGTACTGAAATATTAGTCTGTTTAGCTGTGCTGTTGTGACTGTAGCTTCCACGAATAAAAATAGGAGGTATTACTTTAGGAATTACCCTCGTGTGTGTCGATTTGTCTTCACACACGCTGAGCTACCATCACTGTTAAGTAATCTTTTTCGAGTGGCGCTAAAAGAGACGACAGCTTATGTGATGGCAATGTGTGCATGCCGAACCACCTGCAGCGGATGTACCCGCCCAGAGCTGGCGTCGGGAAGACGCGGGGCACTCTCTTCCCAGTTTTATTCGGGCGGCAAACGAGATTGCAGCGCCAAAAACAACACGGCGGCCACTTCGGGCACTTAATCCTATAAAAGCCCGTTATTATCTCGCTGCCGGCGACTTCGCCGCGACGGCAAAATTCGCGGCGCGCATAAGGCGGCGGCGTTCGCTTTTACCGGCGCGGCAGATAAAGGGATTTCCCGGTGTCAGCCGGCCGTCGCGACGCACAGTAGCCGAGGGACCGGCCGCCTGTCCGCACTGCGCCTTAATCAGGCAGCGCGCACCATAATGGCATTTGTTTCGTAGCAGAGTCGCGTTCCCGCGGTCGCGTCCACCGTCCATTTTCCGTGTCGCGTATTGTCCGCGCCGCCGCTGCAGGCTTCCGGATTATTCTAATGGAGGGCGCGCCACAGTCGTCAGAAATGAGGCCGGAATTTTGGGCGTTCCGGGAACGAGGTGCTCCCGGTAGCAGCTCTGAGTTCGCGGAATACGAGCACACGCGTCGCTGCTGACTACATTCACTAGCCATTTCCTTACCATCTGTATGGTTAAATGTCTGCTTCAAGAGAGACACCGGTATTTGCCGGCCGCAGTGGCCGAGCGGTCTGCGGCGCGCCAGTCACAGCCTGCACGGTCGCTACGGTCGGAGGTTCGAATCCCCCCTCAGGCATGAATGTTTGTGTCGTCTTTAGTGTAAGGTAGTTCAGAAGTAGTTTGTAAGTTTAGGGACTCATTACCCTGCAGTTAAGTCCCTTAAGCTGAACAAACATTTGGACATTTTCTGAACAAGTTCCTCTGTGTACGCTCATCTATTTTTGTTGTTGTCATCCAGTAGTTTCTCCGTGAACTCTGATACCATCAGTGGCACAGCCTGGATTCGGTTCTGCGGAGGGGGGCGGGCGAGGGGGGTATTAATTTCTTTTTAAAAAATAAAGCTTAGTATATTTCAATTTAATACAAATAAACAATCCCTAAGACGGATTTTCGTCTCGATTATGTGGAAGACATTATTGATAAATCTGAAGTATTGAATTAAAATTTGTGGTGCGGCCGGGAATCGAACCCGGACCTTCATGCTTACTAGGCAGACGTCTTAACCGTCTTTTTTTCCCTTCAGGTAGAACTATGATCTACGGTCGTTTTTATTGTTCGTACTTGGTCGTTCGTTGATCATTTGGTTTAGCTTTTATATTACAGATTATTACAGAGGAGCCGGCCGCCGTGGCCGCGGGGACTGAGGCGCTCCAGTAACAGTCTGCACGGCCACTACGGTCGGAGGTTCGAATCTCCCTCGCGCATGGATATTTGTGCCGTCCTTAGTATTAGCTAGTTCGTAAGTAGTTTGTAAGTTTAGGGACTGATGACCCCGTAGTTAAATCTCATAAGCTATACAAATATTTTTGCCGGCCGCGGTGGCCGAGTGGACTGAGGCGCTCCAGTGACGGTCTGCACGGCCACTACGGTCGGGGGTTCGAATCCCCCCTCGAGCTTGGATATTTGTGCCGTCCTTAGGATAAGCTAGTTGATAAGTAGTTTGTAAGTTTAGGGACTGATGACCCCGTAGTTAAGTCCCATAAGCTATACAAACATTTGAACATTTGATTTTGTTTCAAGAGAGAAATCCCTCTTTGTACACTCGTCACCTATATTTGTTGTTGTTGTCATCCAATAGTCCCTAATATTTTTTTATTTATATATATATATATATATATATATATATATATATATATATATATATTTTTTTTTTTTTTTTTTTTTTTTTTTTTTTATTTTTTTTTTTGAGGCGGTCTTCTTTAGAGCGTGCATATTGCTCTTTTTTAGCCTTGAGTGGGTTACCCACATGTGTGGGCAGGATCATTCCTTTATTGAGTCATTTATTTCGCGAGGTGCAAGGGTTATATTTTGCTATTTTTGGTCTATATTTTGTTGTGTAGGAGGGGGGGGGAGGTTTGTCAAAAAATGTTCAAATGTTTGTTAAGCTTATGGGAATTAACTACGGGGTCATCAGTCCCTAAACTTACAAACTACGTATCAACTACCTTATTCTAAGGACGGCACAAATATCCATGCCCGAGGGGGGATTCGAACCCCCGACCGTAGTGTCCGTGCAGACCGTGACTGGAGCGCCTCAGCCCTCTCGGCCACCGCTGCCGGCGGAGGTTTGTCGCAATTGTGAATATTGCGTGGGCATGGGGACACCTCCGGTATTCACCTTACAGCCAACAGGAAACCACGGAAACCTGGGCCATAGCTGCTTGTAGTTTGCCACCTTAAGTGTCGCATCTTATTCTTTCTTGATGACGTGTCTTCTTAGGTGAGCGGCGCTGCTTTTCGTGCTCGTAATGTTCCCTCCCTTCAATGGTCATCAGGGTCCGTACGGCCCCGACAACCTCGGTCGTTTGCGCGTCCTTCGTGGACATCTTTGGGCGGCACTCTAGAGTTTGCTGGCGAGGAGTGGCGGTCGGCGAGAACCGTCTGGACGGCGGCGGCGCTGCGGTGTGGTCGCGCCTCCTCTTCCTTCTGCAATGGTGTCGTCTTCGCCCTCGGTCGCTCTTTGGCGGCCACCGGTGGAACTGAACGTAGTCTCTCCCCGAACAGTGGCACAGCCCAAGATTCGTTTCTGAGGTTGGAGGGGGAGGACTAATTTTTTAAAAATAAAGCCTATTGAATTTATTAATTTGTGACTTATTTCTACACCTTTCATAATTTAACCATTTATGCTATGAAAACAATTGCACATTAAAAATTAGTAGGCTCGCATTAATTTGAAAGTGGAAGAGGATCAAGGTGGTGGAAATGGAGTAAATATAATCAGCTCGTAAAATAACTAAGCAGCGTCTATGTTACTAGCCAAAGACAAAGGTCTTTACAGTTTAAGTAACATGAGACTCTTTGTGTCAAAATTGAACTAAAATGACACTATTATTGTTCATAAGATTCCACTCGGTGCCGCCGCTGACCTGCTAAGCAGCGAGTCGCCGCATTTTAACAATTGGCTTCTAACTTCAGAATAACAGGAACAGCATCAAAACTGGTCGCGGAAGTATTAAAACCAATAACAGTAAAAGCAACACACGTTGTCAGTGGCGGAATCACGCTGGCGGACCATTGTCACGTTCACTTGTAGTTGGCAAATTTGTGATTTATTACATGTTTGCTATTTAAATTTCCGGTGCCGATCTGTTCAAAAAAATAAAAACTGAAAATAATAAAATTAAACAATTTTTGGAAGGTGCTGGGAAGGGGGGCTTCAGCCCCCTTAGATCCCTCCCCCCTCCTCCACCATGTTTGCGCCACTGGATACCACAACGGGGTTCACTGAAGTACGTCTCCCTACGAGACACCTCACTTTCATTAAATAATAGCTGCGAGACCCGACATTGCTCAGATCAGAAAAAATCGTACAGTTGATTGCATGAGGACCAAATTACATTTGGGGTCTTCCTATATAGGAGCTACGGCCGAGCGCCAGGAGTTGTGCTTGCGGGAGAAGCATTGCGTAACTCGCTGTCAGTCACACGCCTAGAGAAATTTTATTATTTACGGCCAGTGCGGTAATGGACGGGGATGTGCAGAACTGCGCCGCCTTCATAAGTGACGCCGACTATATCTCTCACACTACTGGCCATTAAAATTGCTACACTAAGAAGAAATGCAGATGATTAACGAGTATTCATTAGACAAATATATTATACTAGAACTGTCATGTGATTACATTTTCATGCAATTTGGGCGCATAGATTCAGAGAAATCAGTACCCAGAACAACCGCCTCTGGCCGTAATAACAGCCCTGATACGCCTGGGCATTGAGTCAAGCCGGCCGCGGTGGCCGCGGGGACTGAGGCGCTCCAGTCACGGTCTGCACGGCCACGGCCACTACGGTCGGGGGTTCGATCCCCCATCGGGCATGGGTATTTGTGCCGTCCTTAGTATAAGGTAGTTCGTAAGTAGTTTGTAAGTTTAGGGACTGATGACCCCGTAGTTAAGTCCCATAAGCTTAACAAACATTTGAACATTTGAACATTGAGTCAAACAGAGCTTGGATGGCGTGTACCGGTACAGATGCCCATGCAGCTTCAACACGATACCACAGTTCATCAAGAGTAGTGACTAGCGTATTGTGACGAGCCAGTTGCTCGGCCACCATTGACCAGACGTTTTCAATTGGTGAGAAATCTGGAGAATGAGCTGGCCAGGGCAGCAGTCGAACGTTTTTCATATCCAGAAGAGCCCGTACAGGACCTGCAGCAAGCGGTCGTGCATTTTCCTGCTGAAATGTAGGGTTTATCAGAGGCCGAATGAAGGGTAGAGCCATGGGTCGTAACACATCTGAAATGTAAATGCCACTGTTCAAGCTGACGTCGATGCGAACAAGAGGTGACCGAGACGTGTAACTAATGGTACCCCATACAATCACGCCGGGTGATACGCCAGTATGACGATGACGAATCCACGTTTCCAATGTGCGTTCACAGCGATGTCGCCATTCACGGATGGGACCATCATGATGCTGTAAACAGAACCTGGATTAATGCGTAAAAATGACGTTTTGCCATTCGTACACCCAGATTCGTCGTCGCATACACCATCGCAGGCGCTCCTGTCTGTGATGCAGCGTCAAGTGTAACCGCAGCCATGGTCTCCGAGCTGTTAGTCCATGCTCCTGCAAACGTCGTCGGAACTCTTCGTGCAGATGGTTGTTGTCTTGCAAACGACCCCATCTGTTGACTCAGGGATCGAGACGTGGCTGCACGATCCGTTACAGCCATGCGGATAAGATGCCTGTCATCTCGACTGCTAGTGATACGAGGCCGTTGGGATCGAGCACAGCGTTACGTATTGCTCTCCTGAACACACCGATTACATATTCAGCTAACAGTCATTGGAACGCGACCAACGCGAGCAGCAATTTCCCGATTCGATAAACCGCAATCGCAATAGGCTACCATTCGCCCTTTTCCAAAGTCAGAAACTACGCATTTCTCCTCCTTACACGAGACATCACAACAACGTTTCACCAGGCAACGCCAGTTAACTGCTGTTTGTGTATGAGAAATCGGTTGGAAACTTTCCTCGTGTCAGCACGTTGTAGGTGTCGCCACCGGCGCCAACCTTGTGTGAATGCTCTGAAAAGCTAATCATTTGCATATCACAGCATCTTCTTCCTGGCGGTTAAACTTCGCGTCTGTAGCATACCATCCTCGTGATGTAGCGATTTTAATGGCCTGTAATCTAGTTGCCGTTGCATAGCGCCAACAGTTGTGCCTGCGGGTGAAGCAATGCGGAGCTCGCAGCCACTCACGTGCCTAGACATACATACATCATATTTGTTAAAGTAATGAGAGTCAGCGGCACTTGTGGTCTTCAGTCCGGAGACTGGTTTGATGCAGGCAGCTCTCCACCTTACTCTATCCTGAGCAAGCCTC
Source organism: Locusta migratoria (assembly GCA_026315105.1). Lineage (NCBI taxonomy): Eukaryota > Metazoa > Arthropoda > Insecta > Orthoptera > Acrididae > Locusta > Locusta migratoria. The sequence goes on from CM048751.1 coordinate 262,300,202, forward strand.
TTCATCTCCTCATAAGACCTGAAACACATCCATTTGAATTTGCTTGCTATATCCATCTCTTGGTCTTCCTCTACGGCTTTTATCCCATACTCTTCCCTCCAACGCTAAATTCACAATTCCTTGATGTCTAAGAATGTGTCCTACCAGTCGATCCATTCGGTTAGTCAGAAATTCCATTTCTCCCCAATTCTGTTCAGTACCTCTTCATTAGTTACGTGATCTACCCACATAATCTTCAGCATTCTTCTGTAACACAACATTTCAATAGTCTCTATCCTCTTCCTGTCCGCACTGTTTATCGTTCATGTTTCACTCCCATACAAGGCAACACTCCACACAAGTGCCTTCAGCAAGGACTTCCTTATGCTCAAATTAATATTCGATGTTAACAAATTTCTATTTTTCAAGAACACGTTTCTTCCCATTGCCATTCTGCATTTTATATCCTCCGTATTGCGACCATCATATGTTATTTTACTGTCCAAGTAACAAAACTCATTTACCACCTTTATTGATTAGTTACCTAATTTAATTCCTTCAGCATTGCCTGATTTTTTAAGACTGCATTCCATTACCCTTGTTTTGCTCTTGTTAATGTTCATCTTATATGCTCCTTTCAACACACTATCCATTCCCTTCAGTGGTTCATCCAGGTCCTTTGCTGTGTCTGACAGAATTACAATGTCATCAGCAAAACGCAATGTTTTTTTTCTTCACCCTGAACTTTAATACCTTCTCGAAATTCCTACTTGCTTTCTTAACAGCTTGGTCAATGTACAAATTGAATAACATTGGGGAAAGGCTACAACCCTGTCTTAATCCTCCCCAACCCCTGCATCCTTTTCATGCCCTTCAACTCTGATAACTACTGTCTGGTTCTAGTACAAGGTGTAAATAACCTTCAGCTCTCTATATTTTACTCGTGGTGATTTCAAAATTTGAAAGAGTGTATTCCAATCGACATTGTCAAAAGCTTTCCCCAAATTTACAAAATCTAGAAATGTAGGTTTGCCTTTCTTCTAAGATAAAACGTAAAGTGAGGATTGCCTCCCGTGTTCCTACATTTCTCCCGAATCCAAATTGGTTTCCCAAAGGTCGGCTTCTACCACCTTTTCCATCCTTCTATAAATAATTCGTGTTAAGATCATGCAACAATGACCTATTAAACTAATGATTCTGTGATTTTCACATCTGTCTCCACCTGCTTTCTTTGGAATGGTGATTATATTTCGCATCAGGTCAAATAGTTTTGTCATGGCTGGCTCTCCCAGAGACTTCAGTAGCTCTGACGATAGTTGTACCTGAAGAAATCAGTTGCATTTAATGCATATCGAAAGGCTGGAGGTCACAGGTTACACATTCATTTCAAGGACGTAGCCGAAGACCGCGTTCCGCGTCGACAGAGAAGCACAGACTTCTGTCTTGCCGCGGGGGGTGATGACCGTAAAAGCTACTAGTGGGACAATGGAATGTTTTTGTTTTGCTATACACCACTTGCTGCGGCCCATGCCACGACCACCGACCACCCTTGTTTTTTCACGTGGGAACCAGGCGACGGAAAAGTACATCAGCGTGTGTGTGAACAAAATTCCGTGCAGGGAAAAGAGAAATGACTTCATTGGCTGATGACAAAATGTGGGAGGACACTCGTGTGTTACGGCGTCTCTTATTGGCTGCTGGAGGACAGGTGCGACTTGTTTGTGATTGTGTAAGGAATGCAAAAGGTATAGGCGAGCAGTGGAGCCAGGGAGAGATCATTCTGTCTTCCCCGTGTGCGCTGTGAAGGGTGAGACGAGGGAAGGAAGGAAGGAAGCTTGGAGTTTAACGTACCGTCGACAGTGTGGTCATTAGAGACGGAGCTTACGCCCGGAGTGTTTGGGGAAGGATGTGGAAGGAAATCGGCCGTGCCTTTTCAGAGGAACCATCCCGGCATTTGCCTGAAGTGATTTAGGGAAATCACGGAAAACCTAAATGAGGATGACCGTAGGTGGAGTTGAACCACCGTCCTTACAAATGCGATTCCAGTGTCTTACCACTGCGCCACCTCGCTCGGTGAGACGAGGGAACAACTCTGTAAGAATTTTTAAGCGACGTGCTGTGGTTTCGCATAAGTGCGTTCAACAGCGTAGTTGGCGGTGCTAAGTGTTGGACCACATGCTTAACGTGTGATTACTATTACAGAGCGGTCCACAATTTTGCTAGTTAATCGTCTGTGGACAATGTTTGAGTGGCGACTTCTGGAGGGCTAATTTGCAGAATTAGCGTACCCTGCCGATTATAGTTTCGATTAGAGAAGAAAAGTAGCGAGTATTTGCTTCACGAATAGCAACAGAATGTGTTGGCTGATTCAGTTCAGCTGTCATAAAAACCAGCTAAAGTTTATAGGTTTCAGAGAGGCAGCAGACGTCGGCAGACAATGTAGCGAAGGGTATTTTTGCACACGAAACGCAACTTTAAGAATATTTCTTGAGCAGGTTAGGTTCATGCTGACACCAGTATAACATTATTCTTGACATCACAGTGGCAGCCTCTGGTCCAGTATTTCAATTTAACGATAGGATAACGTGCAGGTGCGGCTCCTCACACACTCTGAAACTGTTTTAGTCTTTCGATTATTATTTTCTTTTCTTTGTGGTTTCGAGTATCAATGCGATACTATTAATGGATGTAGTCTATCCTCTTTTTTGGATTGTTTAAATGTTCATAACTTAATAACTTGAATTTATTTGTGTTTTTTAAAGGTAATAAATACTTCTGTAATCTCTCAGTAAATATTTCATCTTTTTCTTTACCGAGACAATGCCAATACCACACTCCCATACCCACCGAGGTCACTTAGCAGTAATTATTTAGTTTTTTGTTCCGATCTTTTCTATAGCTCAGTTAAGGATCGCCGGCCGCGGTGGCCGAGGGGACTGAGGCGCTTCTGTCGGGGGTTCGAATCCCCCCTCAGGCATGGGTATTTGTGCCGTCCTTAGTTGTAGCTAGTTCATAAGTAGTTTGTAAGTTTAGGGACTGATTTTGAGTTAAGGATCACTTACCTGTCTTGAACTGAAACGTGGAATACTTTCTGATATCGCGGTAAATTTGTTCCACATGCAGAGCCAATTATTTTAGGGTACATAGCAGATCAATCCTTGTGTGAATTACAAGGTGTGATAAAACCAAGGAGGTTAGAATAAAGGGAGCTGGCATTATCTATACGTAGCACATACGTCAATCGAAGCCTGTCCACGATCTTGATCAGATCTGGAAAGCTATTTCTCCGTTTAAACTATGATTTAAGTCGACCCTCTTGCTGTTAATGCATTGAACTGATAGTCATGGCAAAGAATGTACTTTCGAACAATATACTAATATTAAATAGTAATAAATACTCATTACAATATATTTCAAAACTTAATTTTTAACGGCAGTTTGAACTCTTTTAACACGTTGTTCATCACGGCAAAACCGTTGGACGATTTATTCCTGTTTTAAGTGACATAAAACATTAGCTCTACAATACGAACATTTCTCCAAAACTGACCAATATGGCCGAGGAAGGCTTCACTTTTTCAGCATAAGGTCGTCTCCCTGTATTCTAACCTCCTGGGATAAAACTGTCTGACGAATATTGCAAACAAACGATGTGTGGTGATTCAGACACTTAATATCTCTGTGTTACAGCATCGATGCTTCAGTACAGAGCTGAATGTTGGAGTGGAGGAAGCGGTGCATGCTGTAAGAGGACACCGTGTCTTGGCTATGATAAGCAAGTACAGCTCGACGTAGGTTGCACTCTTTACAGTGAGATAGGAAAACCTGAGTAGAGAGTTGGATAAAACAGACTCATGCAACGAAGACCTAGCCATGAACAGGAATCGTAAAGTTTGGAAAATTTGTCGGTTTCGTACTGCAGTTGAGCGTGCCTCGGCCGATTTACCCGTCAGGCGGTGGAGCGCGATCTAAATACAGAACGCGCGGAGGTGGGGAGGGGGGGGGGACTCCTTGAGGGCGGGCTGCGCACCCTTTTAGCGGGCTGTTTGCAGCCAGCGCCATCTGCATTGCAAAACCAAAGCGCCGCTAACAAGCGGCCGCGCCGATTTTTATTTAGAGGGCGGTGGCGGTGCGGAGCAGCAGCGCTCCTGGCGGCAGCGGCAGGAAGCGGCCGCCCCGTGACTGTCCGAGACCCTGAAGGCCGGCCTGTCTGGGGGTTCGAGATCGCTTTGCTGGCTGCTGTAAAGTGGTGGTTAATCACACACACCGGCCCAGAGTGTCTATACTAGACATGTTTTTACTTAGGTAAGTCAATATAAGTGTTTGTATAGCTTAAGGGACTTAACTATGGGGTCATCAGTCCCTAAACTTACAAACTACTTATGAACTAGCTAACACTAAGGACGGCTCAAATATCCATGCCCGAGGGGGGATTCGAACCCCCGACCGTAGTGGCCGTGCAGACCATGACTGGCGCACCACAATCCCCTGTTAGAGATCAGATAGGAATTACTTGGTTGTTGAATGTCTATGACTGCGATGGGAACAGATTTAATTTGGTTTGTGTGCACACCAGTGATTTCTATACAAACTGGATATGTAACTTTGAGCAATGAACTACAGCAGAGGTGGGCACAAATCGGCTCAATGAGCAGTGCACCGGCTCAGGACCGAAAAAGAGCAGCGTTCGCGCTCGACTGGTAGTTATCCTAGTTGCCACTAGAGGTCTGCATGTTTGCTGGCAGATGTACTTCGCTCTTATCTTTATAAGATATTTGCCGGCTTGACTGCACGTGCTGGACAAAAAATGTTCAAATGTTTGTAAAGTCTATGGGACTTAACTGCGGCGTCATCAGTCCCTAAACTTACAAACTACTTATGAACTACTTACGAACTAGGACGGCACAAATATCTATGCCCGAGGGGGGATTCGAACCCCCGATCGTAGCGGCCGTGCAGACCGTGACTGGAGCGCCTCAGTCTCCTCGGCCACCACGGCCGGCCGTGCTGGACATATTAGAGAAGAGTGTCCAGTATTATGTTTATAAGTTACTTACTTATAATAGCATTTTTCAAGAGATGCCCCTATCAGTGGAATCTGTTCATTCGAGTTGGATACTAAAGAGTTTGCACTGTTATATTTATAAGTTATTTTATAACGCACTCGGCCAGGTGCATTTCTGCGGCTACGTTAGCGCGTTGGCTGCGCATAACGCCATCTAGTCTTTTCAGCAGGAACTACGTGATGGACGCCAGCTGCTCACGGCTCTGCTCCTGCTCAGGCAGGCCGCTCCGAGAGCGCGGCTCACTCAATGCCCACCTCTGAACTACAGCATGCCTGCACGTTCAGGTGTTTCGCACATGTTTTCGAATTTCATCTGTTTTTACATAGCGAAAATATCCTTGTTTACCTTGTGGTTTGAAATTTATGTCAATGATTTCCAGAAGGCTTTTGACACCGTACCTCACAAACAGCTTTTAATCAAATTGCGTGATTGTGGTATATAGCTCAAATTTGCGACTGGATAGGGGATTTCCTGTCAGAGAGAACACAGTTTGTAGTAGTCGTTGGTAAAGTATCGACTAAAACAAAGGTGACATCGGGCTTTCCAAAGGGTAGTGTTATTGGTCCTCTGTTGTTCCTTATTTACATAAACGATTTGGGAGAAAATCTAAGTAGATCTCTTAGGTTGTTTGCAGATGACGCCGTCATTTACCGTCTAGTAAAATCATCTGAAGATCAAAACCAACTGCAGAACGATCTAAATAAGATATCACGATGGTGTAAAAAATTGCAATCGACTCTAAATAACGAGAAGCGTGAAGTCGTCCACATGAGTACGAAAAGAAATCCTTTAACGTATTTTACAAGATAAATGAATCAAAAGTGAAGGCCTTAAACTCCACAAAATACCTAGGAATTTCTATTACTTAAGACTTAAACTGGAAAGAACACGTAGATAATGTCGTGGGAAAGGCGAATCAGAGACTGCGTTTTATTAGTAGTACCCTTAAACGATGCAACAAGACTATTAAAGAAACTGTATACACTACGCTTGTCCGTCCTTTTCTGGAGTATTGCTGCCCATTGTGGGATACTTATCAGGTGGGTTTGACGGAAGTCATCGAAAGAGTCCAAAGAAGGGCAGCTCGTTTCGTATTGTCACGATACAGGGGAGACAGCGTTACGTCAATGATACAGGATGTGGGATGGGAATCATTACAACAACGGCTCTTATCGCTGCGGCGTGGGCTATTTACAAAACTCCAATCGCCAAAATTCTCCCACTTACATAGGTAGAAATGACCATCGGAATAAAATACGAGAAATCAGAGCTCGAACGGAGAGATTCAGGTGTTCTTTCTTCCCGCGCGCTATTCGAGAATGGAATGGGAGATAAATAGTATAAAGGTGGTTCGATGAATCCTCTGCCAGGCACTTAAATGTGATTTCTAGAGTATCCCATGTAGATATACAGGTGAAAAAGGTACGGCCAAACTTTTAGGAAACATTCCTCACACATAAAGAAAGAAAATATGTTATGTGGACATGTGTCCGGAAACGCTTAATTTCCATGTTAGAGCTCATTTTAGTATTTTTCTTTAAATGTAAATTGAAATAATTAGTGCAGACAATTGTCAAAATACCGAATTGTTTCGTTAGTATGTACTGTACTTCCTCGATTCACCGCCAGTTGGTTCAAGTGAAGGACGGTAAGGTTGACGTCAGTGCTTCTGTTGACATGCGACTCATTGCTCTATAGTACCAGCATCAAGCACATCAGTACGTAGCATTAACTGGTTAGTGTTCATCACGGATGTGGTTTTGCAGTCAGTGCAATGTTTACAAATGCGGTGAATCGAGGAAGTAAAGTACATACTAACGAAACAATTGGGTATTTTGATAATAGTCCACACGAATTATTTCAATTTACATTTATAAAGAAATACTAAAATGAGGTCTAACATGGAAATTAAGCGTTTCCGGACACATGTCCACATAACATATTTTCTTTCTTTGTGTGTGAGGAATGTTTCGTGAAAGTTTGGCCGTACCTTTTTGTAACAGACTGTAGCTGTAGACGCGATGTAATAGGCTAATATGGAAGCAGAATCGAAACGTAATTTCTTTTCATTATCTTGTAGTACTTCACAGCCACAATATTTGAATTTGGCAGGTAACTAAATATGAACATCTATGGCTAGCACGCTCTGACAGCTGACGTTCAACATCCAGGTAATACAGACATAGTATAAAGATCAATGATTACTACGAAAGAGATAAACAGATTGTGCAAACAAATCAGAGATCATATTGTAAGTAATCACTGGAAAGCATAGAATTGCACTCTCTCGCAGAGATACTACAATGCCTGTGACAATCTTTGCTTACGTTCCGCTGGCTACATCTTTATGTGTACTTTGGAAATCAAATTTAAGTGCCTGGCAGAGAATGTATCGAGCCGTTTTCATGATATTTCTCTACCGTTCCATTCCCTAATAGCACGCGCGAAAGAGGAAAACCTAAATATTTATGTTATTTTATTATGATGATCGTGCCTCGCTATCTAGGTGGGAGGAGAAAGCTGGCGAAAGAAATTGCGCCGTGCAGGACTAGCCGTGCGCGCTAAGGCATCTTGCTGCGGTGTGCCCGGCCGTTCCCCGCCGGAGGTTCGAAATTTCCCTCGGGCATGTTTGTGTGTGTGTGTGTGTGTGTGTGTGTCTGTGTTTGTTGTACTTAAGATAGTTTAGTTTAAGTAGTTTGTAAGCCTAAGGACTGATGAAAATGTTCAAATGTTTGTATAGTCTATGGGACTCAACTACGGGGTCATCAGTCCCTAAACTTACAAACTACTTATGAACTACCTACAACTAAGGACGGCACAAATATCCATGCTCGATGGGGATTCGAACCCCTGACCGTAGGGGCCGTGCAGACTGTGACTGAAGCGCCTCAGTCCCCTCGGCCACCGCGACCGGCAAGGACTGATGACTACTGCAGTTTGGTTTCATAGGTTTACAAACAACAAACATTTGAACGTTTTAAAAGAAATTTCGGAAATATATCTTTTTCCAATTAATAACACCATTCTTTTAATGAATTCCACCTCAAATTGTGCAACATTTCCTTAACAGTCTAACCTTCTCTCCCTTGTATCGCGATAATACAAAAGAAACTGCCCTTCTCTGAACTTTGACTATGTCCTTCGTAAGTCTCAATGTGCAGCAATACTCTACAATAGCTCTCCAACGTTATGCGGATTATGAAGCCCCTTAGGAATATAGCTGCTAGGGAGGAGAAGAAGGCCAATGAGCACTCCGTGTCCATACCGGGTGGAGTCATTCCAGATGTGGAACGGGCCCTTCCGGATGCCATGAAGAGTACCAGTTGCAGCCACTGCAGGTGATGGCTCATGTCGGTACCAGCGATGTGTGTCGCTTTGGATTGGAAGAGATTCGCTCCGGTTCTGAGCGGCAGAAATGATGCACGAGTTAGAATGCAAATCATTAAAAGAAAGGCATTATTCGTTGCTGCGAGATTTGAGAAATATATTTTGTTCGCGCCCACCTGCGTAGGGAGACACGATCATCTTAATAAAATAAGAGAAATCAAAACGAAAACGGAAAGACTCATGTGTTCCTTATTTCCGCCCACTATTACGGAATAAAGAGGTAGAGAAATATGATAAAATCGGTTCCATCAACCCTTCGTCAGAGCTTAAATGTGATTAGTGGAGTATTTATGTAGATGTAGATATAGACAAGTGTTGTGAAGGCAGTTTCTTCAGTAGAATTGTTGCATCTTCAAAGTATTCTGCCAGTGACACGTAACCCTTCGTTGCCTTCCCTACGATACTTTCCGTGTATTCTCTGTAGTTAAGGTTGTTCGTAATTATAATTGCTAGATATTTAATTGAATTTACGGCTGATAGGTTTTAATAATGTATCATGTAAATGAAGCTTAACATATTTCTTTTGGTGTTCGTAGGGACGACTTAATACTTTTCATTATTTAGGGCCAACTGCCAATTTTTGCAACATGCTGATACCTAATCTAAATCGTTTTGCAGCTGCTTTTGATATTCGGGCGACTTTACTAACCGATAAACAACAACGTCATCCGCGAACATTGTAAGCGAGTTGTTCAGATTGTCTGCTAAATCGTTTATAAATATAAGGAACAGTAGGCGCCCTATTCCCTGGAAAATGCCGGACATCACACCTGTTTCACTCGATGACTTTCCGTCAATTACTACTTAATATTACCTTTCTTACAGGAAATCATGAATCCTGTCGCACAACTGTGGCGATATTTCATAAGTACGAAATTTGATTAGAAGCTGCTTTCGAGTTACAAAATCAAAAACCTTCCGTAACTATAGAAATATGGAATCAATTTGAGATTCTTCGACGATAGTATTCTTCATGTGAGTAAACCTCTAGCTGTGTTTCACAAGAACAATACTTTATGAATACGTGTTGACTGTGGGTAACTTCACAGTGTTCAAAAAATTATACGTTCCAGATTCCTCCTGCCAACCGACGTCAGTGAACTCTCTGTTTCTCTTGGCCATGTTCCCGCAGTTGCAAGGTGGCTTGTTAAATTCAGATTTGGAGTATGTTAATATTTACAGAGTAGCCGGATGTCCTTCCTGTCGCCACCCCATGCCCCCGGGAGGAAACGTGAACCCCAAATGTCTGCGTATAGTGTTATATGTGTGAAAGTGTAAAGTGTTACGAAATTTTTATTATAGTCGACATGATGAAGTGGAGAGTGACAGCAACTGTACTGTGTTAGTTCAAATGTGTTTATTTCCGTCATCAGGTGCAATATATTTGTTTAATTACATGTTTCCATCACTTGGATCATCTTCAGATTTAAAAAACAAAAGTAAAATTTGATAAACTTACTAAAGGTTAATTTAACAATAGTTAAATCTATACTAATAATAAATCTGTAAATGTAGGTCTGTGGCTGTTCCATTCAATCTGCAAAACCACTGGACGAATCTTCATGCGCCGGCCGCGGTAGCCGAGGGGACTGAGGCGCTCCAGTCACGGTCTGCACGGCCACTACGGTCGGGGGTTCGAATCCCCCCTCGGGCATGGATATTTGTGTCGTCCTTAGTCTTAGCTAGTTCATAAGTAGTTTGTAAGTTTAGGGACTGATGACCCCTCAGTTAAGTCCCATAAGCTTAACAAACATTTGAATTTGAATCTTCATGCGGTTTTCAAGTTTGGGTCAACATATAGGCATAATTTTATCAAAATCGGATCGCTGAAAAAAGAATATCGTAATTTGAAATACTTTATCAACTAACGTCATGTCTGTCTATCTCTTTGAACACGTCTATCTCCTAAACTACTTGACGAATTTTCATGGGGTTTTCACATTAACTTGAGCATATCTTGTGGTTACATACAGGCTTCAAAAATTAAAATCAGATTAGAGAAAATAAACATATCATACTTTAATAATTTGCTTAAAAGCCATCGTGTCTATTTGTTGAAGGTAATCTCCAAATGTACTACACGAACTTTTATGGGTTTCCACAGGTAAATTGAGAATAGTTTGGAGAGTAACATAGGCTTAGTTTCATCAAAATCGGATCAAAGGAAGGAAAGATATCGTAATTTGAAATTTTATGTGTATGCTATGGTTATAAATATGGTGTGAAACAGCAAATCTCCGAGAGTACTACACGAACATTCATGGGGTTTAACAGGTCAACTGAGAGTACCTTGGGGCAACATGTAAGCTTCATTTCATCAAAATCGGATCAGGGGGAAAAAGATATCGTAATTTGTAGTTTCTGGTGTATGCTATGCATGAAATGCAGTGTAGTATATCAAAGACCCGATAGAGGAGCTGTTACTGACATAGTACACCAAATAAATAATACATAGCGATGCTGCGTTGGTTATTCTCATAAATAAAGTGAATTCTTTTTGAAAAATCAGTCAGGTACAATGAGAGGAATAATTCTTATTGTTGATAATGATAAATAATTAACGTTGTTCCGATCATTAAATTAATGATCCCCCTAAAGCGAATATTTCGTTGCCTATTTAACATACTAAACCGCTGCCACTGCAATTAAAATTTAACCTAGGTACGGCACACAAAGAAATTGAATTTAAAACATAACGACTTTCCTTCGCGTCTATCGATGTTTTCATTTACTAAGAATTCTTTACAAGAAAAGGGATTAAAACATAACGACTTTCCTTCGCGTCTATCGATGTTTTCATTTACTAAGAATTCTTTACAAGAAAAGGGTAATTTATGTAGTTTCCTTTCTGTTTTCGGTGCGTACTTATTACATCTTGAGTCGATTCTGTTTAGGAATGGATAGAAAACGGTGTAGTACAATACAGAACAAATAGAGGCCCTGTTAGTTCCGTAGTGCACAAAGAAATAATAGTTGGCGCAGCTGCATTTTAATTTTATTTTTAATTTCTTTTCGATGGTTATGCCATAAAATAGCAACAAACCATTAATGGTGGTGGGTTTTGTAATTCTGCAAAGAAAAATACATGATCGTGTTGTGCTTATTCCCTCAGTAACAGAAGTACTTTGAATTAAGAGCCGCAATTTTATTTCTGCAAATACAAACTAACATTGAACAGCGAGTTGCTGATTACACTTTTTATATTCACAGCATAACGACATCTTTGATTCTTTTGAATTTGAATTTAAAACGCAATGACATTCTTTCGCGTCTATCACGACCATATTTAATGGAAACTTCTATACAGACGTACAGCTGACGCTATTCCTTCAACGATTACCCAGACTTATTTTATCGTAAATTGACACCACCATGACGTCTTATTTAAACAGACGTGAAGTCTTTCAGTATTCGTCGACTTTTCGATAATATGGGGCACTGCATACAGAATAACTACATTGTACCCAGTGCAACACTGCAACGTTCTAATACTTCAGCAAGCACTTACTGTGAAAGATACAGAGTTTAGTACTACAACATAGAACCAATACATGGTGCTGTTATTATTATTATTACTATTTCCCATCTCAACGATGCAAGGGTTTTCATAAGTTTACGCCAAACAGACAATTACACACCGTAGTTTTAATTTTATCAACACGACCTAACATTGATTTACATCGTTCCGGAGTACAGACTACAATTAACTTCACTTTTTGTATGAAAACTTTTATCAACATTCATTGTTTTTAACAATGACTTCTACTTAAATTTGACATCTTGGCTAGAAGAACTGAGTTTATTGACAGAGAAATCCAACAAGGATTTTTGTTTGCTGGCTTAGGTCCGGAACCCTAAAAACCATGATATTCACAGGTACCTGTTTAACAACCGTTGCGAAGCACGGGCATATAAGCTAGCTATACATAAATTCTGTTCATGCCACCGCTTCAGCGGTCGGGCAAGGCTGCCTGCTGGGGTGCCCTCGCTTCACGTGTCTGCTGAAATGCGCGGAGTCTCCGTCCTGCTAAAATCGAATGCGCCGACGAACAAGCATGGGTAACCATCATTCAGCATGTCCTGCAGAACGTCTCACAAGAATACATCCTACCCGCGACCATCAAATCGGTCCGGTAGAATGTCTCCGACGATGGTTCAAAATGTTCAATTTTTTGTAAAACTTATGGGACTTAATTGCAGGGTCGTCAGTCCTTACAGTTACGAACTGACGAACTAACTTATACTAAAGACAGGACAAACATCCATGCCCAAGGGGGGAATCGAACCCCAGACGGGAAACGGTCTCGCGAATCGGAACATGGCGCCTCAACGCGCTCGGCCGCTCCACCGCGGCTCCGACAGTGACAGTAGTCGCAGCGCCTGCTAGGGCGTTTGTGAGGCATGGTTGGTTGCTGTATAATTACTGATCCTGGATGTTCGCCAGATGTCCGTCAGTTTGTAAACGTATATTTCAATCGCTCTGTACATGTTTAAGCCTTATTTAACACTTGATACCTAGGTGAATCTCCCGCTCTGTTTGTAGCTCCCCCTTCAAATTGTCATTTGTGCGGGATTACTACTTCAATAGGAGTTATATCCTCCGGACCGCACAGCGAGGTGTGGTGGAACAGCCGATTCTTCCTTCGGATTATAATGGAATTGTGTATTCAGGAGTAAATTTCTTCAGTTTGATTTAGTCGGACTTCGACCCTGGCCATTCCATTACACTCGAATTAATAAAAATCTTCATTCATATGAAAAAAGTCTTTTAAATATTCGCTGCAAGGTTCTTGTGCAAGATAATAGAAAAATAAAACTGTTCCAAAAAATACTGTAAAGGTTCAAAATCTGGTACGCAATTTCGTTTATCCAACAATATATATATATATTGTTGAAGATTTCCTAAGATAATCTTTTACTATCACGGATGTTGCTCACTGAATCAATCGTAAAATATATCGATTCATAAAACTTGATCTCACTGTTTTCCAGTTAATAAAATTATTGCTGAGTCCCTACACTGGTATAAAATAGGAGATATTCTGTTATAAGTTCCAAAAATATAAATTCAGTTCAATATGTATATATCTCCTCTTCTTATTCAGTGCAATAATTATCTTTCACACATTGGTACTGGAAGTAAAAATTTACATTTTATTTCGTAAGTTATAAGTCCATGACATACAATCAGAACTTGCTCGTAAGAACTCAACATCAAGACTGAAACAGTTTTTAACATAAAACATGAACAGATTTTTTATTACAATACATTTTTCAATTTTTCTTTGTTTATATGATTGTGACGGTTGGCAACGGAGGTACTCCAACGGGATCTTCTCTGAGCGTCGATTGGTCGCCAGGTACATCATGTACCTTTGGCTTCAGCAGAGAAGATGCTATTTTCGTAGGTTGCTCCGTTGTCACCGCACATGAAACATAAAAACATATATTTCCTTTGAGAATGAAGTACAACCTATGAAGACTAAATATTATTAACAACAACATATATAAACATGTTCTTTTATGTGCGAAACTGAGCTGACGTAAAGGTAGTAGCAGGGGATAATATTTCGTCCCACTACACAAGCTGGTATATGAAAAACCTGGGGGACGCCCACCAGACTACAAATACGAGATCCGACACCCGCGACGAGTATGTGAGAACATCTTTAACCCCTCCTGCGGAAAGACGTCCGTGGGTTGTGGTATCGCCTTAAAGACAAATCAGCGACATTCGCCAAACTTGCTACAGTGCAATGTGTGTGACATGCGCGAACATTTGCTCCAGTGTCTCCGGGTATCAGTTGTATGGGAGCTATGCCGTGGCATAATGGCCCTCATTAACGAAACCATCCCAGTGAGTATGACGGACACCAGGCGTAATTCCACTCTACGGTTACAGGGGCACTCTGGTTTCGCAATAATCGTCCTCCGCCTCGGGGACGGTGTGGGGTACATGACATGTTTCTGGAATCCCCAACACCAGGCGAAAGCGCTCCGCCCTTATGACGAAATCTGCGCAGACTTTTTCACGGTGGCCCTATCCATGTCCACCAATGAGCTACCAGACAATAGCTCGCACTTATGTCATTTATTGGAATACCTGTTAAGTATAAAAAGTGTCGTACATGTTCATTCTTTGTCTTGTTTGTTCATTTCATATCGCGGAACCTTATGACCCATTGGAGTAGGTCGATTTGTTTCCTTTCTTCTTCTCACTTGTGGGTCATTACGAAAATGAAGTATCTCCTTGTGTTCAGTTCTTTTTCCAAATCGTCCTGCTACAGAATATGTATATTGGTTTACATTGTAGTGTAACAGTTGTTCTACCGGAAGGATGTGGCTTTTTCCCTTTGTGGCAGGGGAAGTTTCCATGTTTCTATGCAGTTGTTGGATTTATGTTACGTTACAACACAGGAGCGGTTTAATTTTCCAGAATTTTCTGTTAGTTCCCTTCGATGTGGCGTAATAAATAAATAAAAATTCGCGTTAGAACTTGATGGCACGAACCTTTATCCTTACTTCTCCCGGACATTCACTTTCTGTCGCCATCCTAATGCATTTGGTGATCATCAACTGATAATATTTTCCTGTCGTTATTGTTCAAATAATGTTGTAAACCTATGGGTCTTAACTACTGTTGGTTATCAAAAAAAAAATGTTCAAATGTTTGTAGAACTTATGGGACTTAACTACGGGGTCATCAGTCCCTAAGCTTACAAACTACTTATGAACTAGCTAAGACTAAGGACGGCACAAATATCCATGCCCGAGGGGGGGATTCGAATCCCCGACCGTAGTGGCCATGCAGACCGTGACTAGAGCGCCTCAGTCCCCTCGACCACCGCGACCGGCTGTTGGTTATCAGTCCCTAGACTTACAAACTACTAAAAACTAACCTACGGACAACACACACACCTATGTTCGAGGGTGGACTAGAAACTCCGTCAGGAAGCAACTGCGCGTTCCGCATCAAGGCGTTTTAGAGCGCTCGCCCATTCCACCGCAACACGTAATTATTAACACAAGACTTTCAAATGAGCCTCAAAAGGGATGGCATGTTAGTTGTGACAGTCAAGAATTCGTTGATATGTAGGGTGATTCCGTCTTTGGCTCGTTAGCCTGATGCAAGTCTTTCAATTGGACGCCACGTCGGCGACTTGCGTGTCCCTAGCTTACGGCAGTTATCCTGCCGGGGAAAGAGGACGAACAGCCTAACGTGGAATCTGAACCACATGTCGTTTCTGGCCACTCCTGAGAGGTGAAGGCTGAGTTAAATGCACTCTGGAAAATAATCGAGATCCAGCCGGTACCCTTCGGTTTCCAGTCCAACGCTTTACCCCAAGACCACCTTTTCTTTCTTTTTTTATTTATTTTTCCTATGTCTATGGATAGTTCTGCTCCTTGCGGTCTCTGATCGTGTTTGTTTGTTGGATTCTTGGCTCAGCAGTTTTATTAGAGGGCGTTCAGCCCCCTGACTGGGCGCGCTGAGTCACTGCGCCCGGCATTTATGCCAGACTTCGTAGACCACCGGGCACGACATTCCGTCCAGACGGAGAGAATTAAATGCATCAGTTTCTGGTAATCGAACATAGTCTGAGGACAGGGCGAATAAAAAGAAACGAGCGAAAATCCACTCAAATTCTTCATCAGTCGACTATGTAGAGTGAAAGCTGTGCAAGGGGTGAGCGCCCCCTTAATTGGGAAAGACAAATAGCAAACGCATTGAGTGTTGTTGGTGGGCGCCGAGCACTCCATCTGATACCGGAATGAGTAATTGTTTTGTTGGTGGGGATATGGCGGATGGCGGCGGAAGAATAACTGCTGTAAAGTAAATAACGACTGCTGTGTATGTCTCACCTTCCGTCGTTAGGTCCACCCCTCAGCGTAAAACGATTGCGAAGAGTTTATTGCAAATTGTGACATGTGTTGTTAAAATGATGAACCGTTTCTTCCCGTCAACCTCGCCGGTAATATTTTCAGTTATACTTGGATTGTCGACGGCATGTGACTTGTGAAGTAATGAGTGAACTATGGTCATCATCAGGACTGTATATGAGTGTCTAACTATTTATGTTATATGGACTAATAATAATAATTTCGTGTGGCTCATTGGCCTGGTGCAGGTCTTTCAATTGGACGCCACTTCGGCGACTTGCTTGGCTCTAGCTTACCCCAGTTATCCAATCGGGAAAAGGTGACCTACAACTTAGCGTGGAATCTGAACCACGTGTCGTTTCTGGTGACTCCTCAAATCTTTGAGATGTGAACGATGGGTTAAAGTGAAGACTGAAAAAAATCCGATGTCCGACCGGTTGTCGAACCCGTGACCCTTCGGTTTTCAGTCGAGCACTTTACCGCAAGACCACCGGTCCCGACTGTGTTGTATGGAAAATACGAGGGTTGGGGCGAGAGTAATGTCAACCGTTGTCTTCTCGTAGATCAAGCACGGCCAAACACCGCCCCGCGGGCTCGGGCGCCTTTGCCGCGCGCCTGCCCCGCACACTGCGCGCAGCGGCGTGTGGGGCAGACTTCAATTCAGTTTAGAATTCCATAAAGTTTTAAAATGCAAATAGTTTTGTTTTTCAAGAAAGATATGTATTTCTGTTAATCACATGAATACTGCGTAATGTGCTTATTTCATTACAGTATAAAGTAATTGCTTTGGCGAATAAAAAATGTTAGCAAATATACTCGTATATTAGTGTTAAAATCCCGATTATAAAAGTACTCTACGACATTGACATCTCCTCTAGTCCATCCCCTCCTCTCTGCACCTGGTCCGTTGCCGCGCCTCCACCACTGTATTCCCCCTGCTCTCCACTTGTCCACCCTCCAGATCGTTTCCCGTGGCAACTTCCGTACACTCCCCCTCCCGGATGATGCCCTCCGACCTGACATCTACCCTTCATACCAGCTGTGATTCTTCCCCTTGCCCCCTCACCCCCTCTCTCCCTGAGGGCCCAGACTATCCCTCCCTTCCTGTCCCTTCTCCCCTCCTCATTCCCCCAGCTGTCCCTCCGGATCCTCCTCTTACTGCTCTCCCCTATCCTTCTTCCCCGTGACTTCCTGGGACATCATCCCCTCCGTCCCTTCCCCACCGGCCGTGTGGCTTCTCCCCACCCTCTCCCTCTCCTCTCATCCCCTTTTCCCCCACACCACATCTTCAATGCTGTGAATGCTCCACCATCTATGGACCCTTATTTGTGCTACCATGTGAGTGCTTCGCCAAGTGTGGTGCGTTTAAGTTACATTGTTTTATTTTATAACGGTGGACGGTCACCCGCAGCCGACACCATCAGTTTTAACTTGTGTATTTCACCGAGTGTGTGTCGTGTTTTTTTTTGCTTTAACTCCACAGTAGCTGACGGTCTACCCGTAGCCGCCGGCCTACGCTCATTTTAAATGTGTGTGTGCCACTGACCTTCGAGCAGCTGTTTTTATTCACCACTTTCACCGTTCCACATCTTTTATGTCGCCAGCGTATTTCCTCCATTTTATGTACTTTGTTTCATCTCCATTTTACACCTCCGTTTTATCTCCAACATTTTATCTCCTT
This sequence comes from Locusta migratoria, assembly GCA_026315105.1. Taxonomy (NCBI): domain Eukaryota; kingdom Metazoa; phylum Arthropoda; class Insecta; order Orthoptera; family Acrididae; genus Locusta; species Locusta migratoria. Next base: position 262,318,193 of record CM048751.1, read on the forward strand.
TATGTTCGTATGTTTCTCCTCTGTCAAATTTTATTTCTGTAGGCCGAAGAGCGCCAGTGAGCGCTGCCGGCCCGCCCCTTTTTAGGGGAATTGCAATCATAATTAAAAAAAAAATAAAACAAATCGACATCTCTACTTAGTAGTATCACTGTGTTGCAAAAAATACCTTTCGCCGTGCTGCAGTGCGTGAAGGGTTCGAGTCCTACCTCGGGCATGGGTGTTTGCGTTGTCCTTAGGTTAGTTTACCGTAGTTTAAGTAGTTTGTAAGCTACGGACTGATAACCCAGCAGTAGAGTCCGAAACATACGAACATTTTTGAAAAAAACAAATGCCTTCCTTCGTTTCCCCCTTGAAGCGTTTGTCATATAGCTGTCTCACTCCCACACATGCTGCAGGCATTGCAGTGGTGGGGGAGGTGGTGCGCCCGTCAAAACGGCTCGCGCCCGAACTACGCTAGCATCTTTTCAGAGGAACTGGGGGGAAATGCACCTAAAAACCAAACTTTTTTCCTTAGTTTTTGTTTGAGTTTTAACAAAAAATATTTACTTGTAAAAATGAGACTCTATAGCACTTACATAAAATTATTTCTAAAACAGCATATTTATGATACTACTTCATTTAAGATATATATATCTTTCAGAAGCCTACTGTATATATGACAAGTGTGCTTGTACAATGCTAATAGAATTAAATTTGGTTAACAAAATAACGAGGTTTTTCTTCGAGTCGTGTTTAGGATATTTTCTAAGGCTTCGCATAGTGATTCTACCATACAAACACTAATTGTTATCTAAACAGTAAATGGTTTGCTTGTTTTACCGTTCTTTGACCACATTATAGACCTGAGCTTCCTCTGATACTTCGTTTCCGTTGGATCTGACCGCGGGACAGTCCAGCGCAGAGCACAAGCAACTTCTCAACCACTTAACCACAAATGGCATATTGTCGAGAACACAGTTTGGATTTCTGAAAGGTTCCGATATCGAGAAGGCTATTTACACTTACAGTGAGAATGTACTTAATTCATTAGATAATAAATTGCAAGCAGCAGGTATTTTCTGTGATTTGCCTAAGGTATTTGATTGTGTGAACCATAACATCCTTTTAAGTAAATTAGAATTCTGTGGGGTCACGGGAAATGCTGCAAAATGGTTCAAGTCGTATCTCACTAACAGGAAACAAAGGGTATCAGTTCAAGTGACTAGTGAATTAAGCCAACAGTCATCATCGGATTGGGAAGAAATTACTTGTGGTGTCCCACAAGGATCCATCTTAGGGCCATTGCTTTTTCTTGTGTACATTAATGATCTCTCATCAGTTACACTACCAGAAGCAGAGTTCGTTTTGTTTGCAGATGATACAAGTATTGCAATAAAAAGTACGTCAAGCATAGTGATAGAAAGGTCTGCTAATGATATTTTCATGAACATTAATAAATGGTTTAAAGCCAACTCATTGTCATTAAACTTTGAAAAGACTCACTACATGCAGTTCAGAACATGTAAGAGATTTCCTGACAGCGTATGCATTAAATATGAAGAGCAGATAGAAGAGGTTGACAGTATTAAATTCCTGGGCTTATAGCTTGATAATAAATTTAGTTGGGAGGAGCACACCACAGAACTGCTGAAACGACTCAACAAATCTGTATTTTCAATAAGAGTGTTATCAGACATAGGAAACATAAAAATAACAAAGCTTGCATACTTTGCTTACTCTCATTCCCTAATGTCATATATATATTTTGGGGTAACTCTTCAAGTCAGTCAAAAGTCTTCAGAGTCCAAAAACGTGTAATACGTATTATTTGTTGAATAAATTCACGTACGTCCTGTAGAAGCCTCTTCAAAGAACTGGGTATATTAACTACTGCCTCTCAGTGTATTTATTCATTAATGAAATTTGTCATAAATAATATATCCCTTTTCCCAACAAACAGCTCAGTTCATACATACAATACTAGAAATAAAAATAATCTACACAAGGTCTTAAAAGCACTTACTTTAGTTCAAAAAGGGGTCCACTATTCAGGAACACACATTTTCAATAATTTACCATCAAGTATAAAAAATTTAGCTACAAATAAAGATCAGTTGAAGAGGAACCTAAAAGAGTTTCTAGTGGCCAACTCCTTCTACTCCATTAGTGAATTTCTGAATTATACCACATGATGCATACTCATACTATATTAGTATTATTATATTATCAGCAAAAAAATATGTATCTGTATTTATATTATAAGTGTATTTATATTATTAGTATTATCTATTATTCAACTTGTAAATTTTGTTTCTTGACATGTTCCACATTCACGGGGATCCCCTGAACATGGCTCTACGGAACAAACAACTAATCTAATCTAATCTAATCTAATCTAGCAGTGCTGTGTGGTCTCTTTCCGCAGCTATCTCTCTCGCTGCGTTTCCGACACTAGCGACACACGGTCGCGGCCGGGGCGGTGAACTACAGTGTACTTTGCGTCCGGGGCGCGGGCGCGCCCGCCGGGCGGAATTGTTAGCCGGGCCTGTTGTAGATATTTGAACGGATCAGAAACGTATATGTGTCGTGTGGAAATTCTGCAGGCATTGTGTACACAGAACAACAGGTGGCTCTGTGATAGCTGGTAGGAGGGCAGCGAGGAGTGTGAAATAAGTGAGTTGGTGAGTGTCGTGCGTGACGGAAGTAAACTGCCAAGGAAAGTACATGGGCTCGAACAAACGCATCTGTATGAACGTTTGGTTACAGGATCTCTACGTACACCTCAATGTGCTGGTGGGTGTCGTTTTTATGCAAAACTCTGCGATTATGCCCTAGGTAACACCGTAGAAGTAATTGTAGACGCCATACGTAATGCAGATATCTTAACTATAACTTATGTAATAATCATGGTACATATTCTCTAGCGAATTGTCATCAAAAGCCGTGATGATAGTTACAACTTTAACCTTCTTCTCGGAAGACTGTTGGTATTCACTGCCACTGCTTCCATCACCTCTTCCCGCACTTACCGTAGCACTACCGATTGCAATGAGTTGTTCGTCATTATCATCCCTATTATCATCATTATGTGTTAGTGTTACAACAGTATCTAACTTATGCTCATATATCTGCACTATAACAGATACGAGAAAGCATGCCAATGTGTCATCTTCTACAGTAATACCATTTTCACGAAGAAGGGTTCTTCGTAACTTCTTCTCAATCAATCGCAATACATCAGCAGGATTGATTAGCAATCGCCGCCCCATCTGACGCTTCACCACACAAATAACGTCACAAAACGCAACTTCGGAGGCAGACTGCAACGTCCCTACTGCCGAAGCGACAGGTCAAAGTGCAGGCACATGCAGAGGCCTCTAACGGACGACTGCAGAGTTTTGCAGATGCGGGAATATCACTGGTGCAATAAGGGATCTTTACATTATCTCTCATACGATTTTGGTGTATCTGTGTTTGTTCGAGCCCAAGTACTTTCCTTGTTGAGTTGAAAGCGCGCTTACATCAAAATAGCCGTTCTCCGAGGGAGAAATACGATGGAATGTCACAGTGAATTAGTGGAAGCCCTTGGGAATAATATCCTAGCATACCGTACAGTAGAATGATGGGTAGGAAAGTTTCAGCAAGGACGTATGTCGATCAGTGGAGAGCACCCACTGTACTCTCCCGACGTTTCGCCCTGTGGCTTTGATCTGATTCCACTACGTGGTAGGCGGTTTGCAAGATGAGAGTAATTTGCTAATGGTGTGTTCGAACAGGTGACCCGATTCAGACATGGTGCGGCAAATGCTAAGGCAGATTAGTATTCAGCGTCTCCCACATCGATGACAGCGTGTGGTAACCAGAATATTTGAGGGTCTGTAGGCCCAGGTTTGTCATATCAACTGTAAGTGTTCTGTGTTGTCATTCTTTTGCACTGTGAAGGCCATATTGCTCTGCTTACCACGGTAATAAATTAGTGTGTTACGATATTTCAGTGCTATTCACTGTCCACAAATGTAGTTAACACCTTGTCCTTTCGTCTGAATACGTCATATTTTCCAACGGGACTGGTATTTGCAAGGAAAAAAAAAATAGTTGCTATGACTTTTGCCCCAAGCATCGTATATGATTGATTATTCTAACACTAAAACCTAAATTTAACTTAATCTTGAAAAGCCTTGGCCTATGACAAGTGCTGTATTGTTGAATAACAGCCGTTAAGTACGTAACTCGGTTGCAACAGTTTCCGCGAAATTTCACCGATAAGTTTTACTTATTAGGAACGGTCATTACGAAATTAAATATTAGCTATTTTGGTAATAAATATACCTACGAAAATCAGTTGATAACAAAATATTTGGTAGCAATAATGAGAAAAGTAGTGCTTCGCACTTGTTCATTACTTATATTCATATTTTACATTTTGTGTAGTCGGCAATATTCGAATAACGAGACTCTGCATTTCAGTAATACTCCTGCCAGGGATAATATTCTCGCATGTGAAGCGTATTAATGTAATAGTTCGGTGTCTGCTTTCTGGTCTGCGTTGGCGGTTTTTTACTGTAAAATCTGCTGGTGTTTTATTACTGTTGCTCCAGCGTAAGCTGTTGCTAAAAGAGCTTCAATTTAATTACTGCCACTGAGCGTGAAGCAGAATAATTAGGAAATGCAGCAATAAATTTCGCTTGCAGTTTTTTATGCAGGCACCCTGTATCTCGTCGACGCGCATTATAAGCAAAATGACAGTTCGAGTGTCGAAGCAATATGATTCCTCCACAAATTTTCTGGTTTAAAGAAAGCCAATAATTCAGTTACACAAATATGAGAGAGTACCGTATGCATCCAGATCATCACAGTCATGAGTCATTTGGCATCGAATACTGCGCGAAAGCCTCTCCAAAATAAATTTTAGCAAAGAAAAGGACTTTCTATTTTTGACATATCTGTGGATACTGATACATACTTGCGTTATTTAAATTAGATGTAAACAAGGAAAAGTCATTTCTCAAGTAAAATTTTAAGGAATTACTTTATTATTGATGATATCTCCATTTAAATAAATAAATATTTAGTCTTGAAGATTCAAGACAATTGCCGAAACTGGTCTAATGAAGCAATTTGAAATTAGCTCCTCTGCTTACGCAATTTCACGTTACAATATTGAATATGCAACATTATCTTACGTTTTACTGATTTTACGATATTTATGTACTACATAATTCATTTCTCAATATAATCAGTAAACACTTAGTAAGAACATTTTATTTATACGATACTACCTATGAAAATAGGTTTCAGCAGTATACTAATACTAAACGCCAAACAAGTGTAGCCGAAATTTCCATTAACTTTACTAATCAACAGAAAAGGGACGTATGTGTTATACACAGGGCAGGACACATTTAATTTTTGACATGACCTAATGTAATTTGCGGTTTCATTTAGGATTACTTTTTTGTAATTCTTTTGTTAAAATTAACATTTCTGCTTGGCGCACTTTTAAAGTCATACCTGTATAATTAATTCTTGCATCTTCTCTGTAGCGCTACGGGCTATAACAAATAAAATATGTTACAGGTGGAGAGATGTATTTGAGTTTTCAGTTTGTGTACAAGACAGACTGCAATTTATATAGTTAGTTTTTCATAATATTGATGTACGAGGGGGAGTTGGATAATAGGTCCCCCCCCCCCCCCCCCCCCCCCCCCGATGTCGACAATGGTCAAAGTTGCGTATTAAAGTAAAAAGAATGATACGAGGCGCGTTCACAAAGTAAGTTTCGTTTGGTAATAAAATGAAATTGTACACAGATACAGGAGAAATTATTATTGCACAAAATTCTACAACTCTTAAACTACTTTTCCACATAACTGCCGAAATTTTGCAGGCATTTGTCATAGCGTGGCACCAGGTTTTGTATACCTCCTTCATAGAAATCTGCCGCCTGTGTCTTCAACCAGTTGGAAACAGTGAAATTTGGGGAAAGTCCATAGAGAGAGCACAAATTGTAAACCTACGGTTTTCCTGGATCTTGTCATAAATCGCGTGAACCAGTTCTTCTGTAACCAAAGGTGGACGCCCACTTCGTTCTTCATCGTTCTGTCGGACCCATCTACTCACCATCGAATCACTCATCGCATTTGATCCGTAAACATCGCAAATTTGCCGATAACTTTCACTTGGTTTCACTTTCCTCGCATTCAGAAACCGAATCACCGACCTGATTTCACAGGCTGCGGGATTTTCAATCAACACCGATATCTCAAACAAGCACAACAAAGCGTACGAAACTGACAGCCATCTCCAAATGGCGCACGTTCTTCTCCTTGATACACATCGTCTACAGCGCATGTGCGGAACTGGAATCGCAACGCTGCAGCGGAGATAAATTGAAACGAAACTTACTTTCTGGACGCGCCTCGTACGTTAAAAATAAGTCATATCTTCATTTTCCTACATAATTTCCAAGTACATTGAAACACATGTCATATAAGCTTCAAAAAGCTGCCCAGGAAAACAAATTTGGGCGTTGCATATGGACGAAGCGTTGAACGGCTTCTTTGACGTTAGCATTTCTTCCAAAGTGCCTTCCGCCGAGAGTCTTCTTCAAAGCTGGAGATCAGGGCTGTATGGCGGATGGTGTAGGCCCTCCCAACCAAGAGTTGCCGTCGCCGAGTGTGGTCTCGTACTGTCTTCCAACAGAAGACCGCCAGATATGAGAAGGCTAGGCCACTTTTTCCGAATCGCCGCTTTCAATTTCGACAGAGTGGCACAGTAACGCACAGAATTGACGGTTGCATCCTCCAAAAGTCCAGCAACAAACTTCCTTGCGTGCCCCATAAGACGGTGAGTGGCACTTTATCTGCAGACAGAGTGCTGTGGAACTTCTTTCGGACAGGCGATGACGAATGTTTCCACTCCATGGACGGGGCATTCGTTTCGGGAGTGTAATAGTGGATCCACGTCTCATCCCCTGTCACAATCCGGAACAGAAAGCCATTACCATATTCATGGTCGACCTCTACCCAATGGTGTATCGTTGTCCTGCACTTGTGCGTTCATATGCTGTGTCGTCTTTCGCTCATAGCCGTTCGACGCTTCTTTCATATGCAACGCCCTGAGTTTCTCCTGGACGGCTGTTTGAAGCTTATAAAGCGGTTTGAGAAATGTCTCAATGTACTTAAAAATTATGTAGAAAATAAAGAGATTTCTTATCTTTAATGTCTCATTCTTTTTTTCCCTTTCATACACACCTGCGCCCACAGTCGACAGGGCAAACGTATTTTCCAACCTCCCCTCGTACATGAGTTGTACCTATGTTAAAAATTAATCTGAAAACGAGTAACAGTCAGACATGATCGTAAGAAAAATGCCTTCAGATGTTGCACGCTTTTTTCATATTCTATATAATTTCATGTTTTGGAAACTTGCAAAAATACGTAAATGAACATTTATGAAGTACTGTGATATTACTAGAAACCACTGAGCATTTAATCAATAAGACTATTAAAACATTTTTAAAAATTTCATTGGGTTTAGAACGAGTAACAATACGTATGGTGATACAACGTCTGCAGTATGTATAAGCTACAACTAACATACTAAAAGTGTCATTCATATTAAAAGCCGTCTTAGATATATATAGTTTGAAATGGTAAAAGACGTCTGTGATATCCTTCAAATAAATAGATTGCTGAATTAAATGCTAAATTAAGCAAAATGTTGGGTAGGATCGCCACAAAAATGTATCTGGTACCAATACTGTCAAAAATTTTTGCCATTAATAAATAAATTAACAATAATTTATAATGGTCCTATTCATATGTTAATTTAGAAGAAATATTCTTATTATGGCTTATATGACTCAAATCTTTTCTTTAAACAGGTACAGTGTATAGCGTGTCTGTGGTTAACAGACCGAAAAAAATATGACTGCGAGAAACAATTCTGCTGTATCGGAAATAGTCAATTTATATCACCCGTGAGAATCTACTCTGATCTATAAAATGTCATGACATGTACTTCGTATAATAAAAGACTCTCATTTAAGGAAGTACTGATTATTTCAGACAAAAATCGCAATTAGTAATATTCATTTATCATTTTATGCTGAATCGAGAAAAGAATTTTTAAAAACTAATCAGCGTGATTTATCCTGTATTCAGTATTTCTTTGAACATCTAACATTTGTTGAAAGAAAGGGGTTAGGAAAGTAACTACTTGAATGAAATAATGTTGAAAATAAAATTAACAATTATTATTACGCAAGAGCAGCCATGTACATCACCTTAGTTTTCAGAATATTACACAAAAGAGCAGATACAAGAAGTAGTCTGGTTTGTCCTTTCAATAAACGATACTTCTGAAGCACAATTTCAGTGTTCGATTGATCCACATAACTCCTCACAGCCACTGCACACAGCAACTGCCACTAATGAACTCTCCAAACACTATCGTTGATCTGTCCCTACTGCAGAGCAGCCTAAAGTCTTAATTCTTTTACAAAGACACACCACATCCCGAGTAGCTTATTATGACACCTATAACAAGTTTATTATGTCAAAGATAACAAAGCTCAATCAAACCTATACGAATTATAATGTTACATTTTCATCACTCCACAAATTCCAATGATACGTGTTTCAATACCAGTAAAATATCCAGATTATTTCAGTCAAGAGTTGTACTTCTGATAAGGAAAGATATTGCAAAAGCCTTAGAAAACTATCGATCCCACTTCCTGATGACATCATTTACAAAAATAAGGAAACAAGTTGCGTTAACCAATAAAGTTAATTACTTGAGTAAATAAGACCTTTTGGGTCACTCACAGTTTGATTTTAGAAAAGGTGAGGTAGGGAAACAGCAACAGTAGCATTCAAAAACGTGATAAAAGAAGGGCATGTCTCAGGCTTTTTTTTTCTCCTAAATAAAGTTATTAGGAATAGAGGCCACTGCTGATGATCAGTTATGCAATTGCTTGGGTAGCTCTGGTGCCTACTGCATCGTCTCCGATCCCTGAGGCCATTGCTTCTCTGCAAATCGACAGTTTCCTGACAGTGACGGTCGCACTGTGCAGAGGTCACGAAACTTTGGGCAGAAGGTGAAACTGGGAACCGGCCGTAAGGCTGTCCTCTTACGCATCAGCAGTAGGCTCGAGGTTGTCCGCTGCTAATAATACCTCTGAGTCAGTACGACTACCTCGCCTGTTGCTGCAGCGACCGACCCTTCTGAGAGGTCCGAACAGATGCAGAGACTGGGTTTGCTAGTCATTGGGAGCTCCAATACCCACATAGCACTGGAACGTATTTCATAGATATAGGTTAAACACTGAAGGGGGAGACGTGTTTCTGGTGATGAAGAATATGAGTGTATTTAAAACAGATTCGGAATCTATACATCTTATAAAATAGGCTGTACGTGTGTATGTGGGCACGTGTGTTCCACGTCTCCTCCTAAAGTACTGGACCGATTCCAATCGAACGCGGTACGCATGTTCCTTACTATCATGCAACAATCACTGTCTGGGTAAGAACCACCTATGACACGTACGTAAAGAGATATAACGTCATAAACAATAACAGTCATGAAAAACGGCCGTATCATGCAATAATATTCTACATCTTGTAAGGGGTCAAGTCATTCAGACATATTTTCCTACCTAATCGGTGCTTTAAAACAGTACTTATTGCTTACAAGTAACATCTGGTGGATTTATTTATTTATTGCTTTTAAATAAGTTGTTATTCGAAGTACGGCATTAGATCGCAAGTGCGATAATTAGCTTTTTTCGAGGCTGAAGCAAGTAACAGTTCAGACATACACACTGAGGGAATATTTTTGGTTATAATTTATCATTTAAAATAACATGGCAGACAGTACTTGGCAACGGTATTTCATGTGTTTTTAAAATATGGTGCTTCGTGAGTCGTGTCGTGATAGCTCAGTTAGTAGAGCGCTTGCACGCGAAAGGCAAAGGTCCCAGGTTCGAGTCCCGGTTCCGGCACACAATTTTAATCTGCCAGGAAGTTTCATATCAGCGCACACTCCGCTGCAGGGTGAAAGTTTCATTCTGGAAACATCCCTTCGGTTGTGGCTAAGCCATGTCTCCACCATATCCTTTCTTCCAGGAGTGCTAGTCTTGCAAGTTTCGCAGGAGAAGTTTGGAAAGTAGGAGACGAGGTACTGGCGGAAGTAAAGTTGTGAGGCGGCATCGTGAGTCGTGTCGGGATAGCTCAGTCAGTAGAGCGCTTGTCCGTGAAAGGCAAAGGTCCCGGGTTCGAGCCTCGGTTCCGGCACACAATTTTAATGTGCCAGAAAGTTTCATAACAGCGCACACTCCGCTGCACAGTGAAAGTTTCATTCTAGAGCTTTAGTAATTTGCTGTAGCCCACAATTTGGCAGGAATCAATACCTAATTATCACCTTTAAGTACAGATTACTGGTGTTTCTGTCTGACTTTTACTAAAGTGACTGTATTTTAAGTCGTCTTACATTTAGTGTTTATCCCATATCATACATTATAATGACTTTGAAAAGAAATGATTTTGCTTTTTCATATATTTAAACTAAATAGTTGTCCTGCTTCATCATCATATTCGAAATATAATCCATTGCAGTATTTTTCTCTTGAACTGGAACGATCTGTGATTGAATCCCTGTGAAACGAAAGGTACTTCTTATCCTTTCATCTATTAGGAACACACACGGTCGAAATTAAATCCTCTCAGAAGAACAACGTTTTGTAGGCTGGGGCTTGTAGTGGCAGTTTATTGCAGTTAGGAATATTGCAGTAAATGTAACTTTTCTGTGACGAGTTATTGCGTATTATTAGCTGTGCTGCAAGCTAATACAAAGCAAAACCAACAGGCAGGAGTTTTGTAAGCCCTGAGTAAGAAGAATAGTGCCTACCTGCAGTGGAGGCGTTTGAGTAGCATCTCGTGACTCGGCAACAGATGGTTTATTATTGAACAGGGCAACTTTGCCGTTGTTCAGAGTGTTGACAGTCGGTGGAGCGTGGGCCATGAATTCTTCAGCTCCCGTCTTTCAGACTCCCGGTAGCAGCTTGATGGACGACCAACGAACTTCACCTCTGGCCCACAATCACTGTCGCAATCCTGGTGCAAATTTCGTTCGTTCTGTTCAGTTCGTTAACGAATCAAAACCAAGATATTAGAACAACGCCTCTTCTTCCTTTCAATTCTCGCTATCGGTACACATTATAAAGATAAGAGCTAATAAACAAGGTTCGTGAGAAACAACCCTATCATGCATAGGTTACGATTTATTATTTTATTACGTTATTACTAGAGATGGGAAAAATGAAATTGATGGTTTCGGAACAATTGAAACCGTACAGTGTGATGTTTCGAAACTTTCATTTAGATGGCGTGGTTAAATTTTTAACATGGATGAAATTTTACTTGCCGTCGTGGCAGCTTAATTTCAGAATACAGCAGTCACTTTAGAAACGAATCTTTATTTCAGTAATCTTAAGCTGCAGACTCACGTCTATCCATTAGTTTTTGACACTCTTAAAACTGTTTATATACTAATAAGTTAAATGTGTCTGTGTGCCGAGCTTCAGCTGAACGAAACACCAGTGTTTAGATACAATTCGTCGGTTCCGCCTTCCTGCATTATTGGTCTGAAACACCGCTGTTTTGAAACAGTGAAACCGACAAGACAAAACAGTTTCAGTATCGACCACTACTGCTGCTGTGAGTGTGTCTACCAATTGGTGTCTACCAATTGGTAGCGGTTAGCACATACCAACGTTCCAACTTCCTGGTTCTTGTGTTCTGTTCGAACTATTCGTGGCCGACCAGTACGCATATTGTCTTCCCAACTGTACGAAACGTCGCTACCACCAAACCACAACACTGTGACTCAATGCTGCATCATTTCAAACGTTTTGGCAGCAGTTTTGCATAATTTCTGGTGATCACGGTGTAGGAGTAGATTTGGAACCACTAAGGCGGTGGAAGGCTTTCCAATAGCTGGAGGAGTCTATGAGGTAGTGGGCATTAAGCTGTGTAACTGTCTGCCGCCAGTCCCGGCGTTTTATGGCAGTCAGAAGACTATATGTGTCGCTATAGTTGCCAGTGGCATATAAGTGTATCCTGGTCATGGGTAAATAGAAAGAAGCTGTTGAGGCTGAGTGATTCCGGGAGGAGTAGGACTGCCTGTGGTAGAAGGGTGGGTCGGTGAGGGTAAATGGGTTTTATGGGAACATAGGATTGGACAATATCAGACAAGATATGTTGGAGGAAGGTGACAGTGGAAGGGGAATGGAGGGAAAGGGGATGGCTTTCAATCTGTTGGGTGAGGGGAAGGTGGAAGACACTCCGTCTGCTCAGGAATAATCATGTACCAGGCTGGGGCAGGTGGTGATTGTTGGGGCAACGGATATTTGTGGTAAAGGTGGTGGTCACTGCCAATAGCGTCATCAACATTGATGGTGACACACCCCAAGAGGTTAGGAGAAACGATGACGACATCGGGGGGGGGAGGTGTTTCTGCAAGGGTAGGTATGTTTGGGGGGAGGGGGATGACGTCGCCACTGATGGTGGGCAGGAACTGATGCTACAGGCAGAGTTTGACGGGAGTATGGGAATGTATATTGCTGTCAGTGGCAATAATGTAGGTCGAAAAGGGGGAGTCAATATGGGCCAGGAAATAGGGGAGGTGTGTGCAGGACGTATGAAGTGGCGCAGGTAATGGTAAGAGAAAGAAGGAACGAGGTGTTCGTAAGGGATATTAAGGACAGGATGTGGCTGTGCTGTGTGGTGACAGAGGTGGCCAAAAGTCACTCTACCTTGGGCGAACATTTCCCCTCCTTTGACATCTTCACATCCCAGACAATCCCAATTTCGATTATTCCATTTTCCCAGTCTGTGAGAAAACGGACGTCTCACTCCCACCCCTAGCCCCCACCTTCCAATACCTGGAGACCTGGGGCCCATCCCCCCTGCCCCCCTCAGACATCACATACACACATCACAGCCACAGCACATGATCTACAGCTGACACTCCACACGAAACACAGCACAGATGTCGACCATGACTGTATCACCTATCGCCATCTCCATGAAAGCCCATTTCCTTTGCTCACCAACCTAGCACCCCTCTACACAACCATCCTTTACACCAGCTACTACCCCCCTCCCCCCACCTGTGGAAAATTTCCCTAGTCCTCAAGTTCCTTAAACAAGACAAACCCTCCTCCAATGCCTTCTCCTAACATCCAATTTGCCTGACCCAAGTGTTCAGTAAGGTCTTCGAATCCATCCTATCCAATTGCATCCATCTCCACCTCCATATTCACCACCTCCTCCCTGACACCCAATGTTTCATCCTTCCTTTTCACTGATGATCAACTCCTTCACCTTACCCAACTCCTTTTCCTCCAGCTCAACTACCATTTTTGTATCCTTAGACCTCCAACGGGCCTACAATCGAGTCTGGCATTCCAGGCTGCTCTTCAAAGTCCAGACCTTTGGGCTTCCTATCAACCTTGTCCAGTTCATTGACTCCTTCCTCTCCAACCGCCCTACTTATGTTACCATACACAACAATCACTCCCGTCTTTTCTATCCCTCCCCTGGTATGCCGCAAGGTTCTGTCCTCTTTCTCCTCCTTTATCTCCTCTACACCATAAATATAAATATAGCCACCCCCCCCCCCCCCTGTGTACACCTCTTACAATACGCTGATGACACTACATTCCTTGCCTCAGCTGCCAGCATTGCATGTTTCAACTGTCTTCTCCAAGAACACCCTGATGTCTTCACCACTTGCTGTGACCAGTGGATCCTATCAATGAATCCTGCTCAATCTCAGCCGGTCTTTGTACGTCTGCGATTTATACCCAACCCTCCATCACTGTCCCATCTGCCCCAATCCCACCCTAAAATACCTAGCTGCGATGGAGTACCCGAGCAGTCTAAAGTGCCATGCTGCGGAGCGCGCATCTGGTCGCTGTCGGAGGTTCGAATCCTCCCTGGGGCCTGGGTGTGTGTGTTGTCCTTAGTTTATTTAGTTTATATAGTTTGTTAAGTCTATGGACATGACCATCACAGTTTGGTCCAATACATTTACAAACATTTGAACAATTTTTGAAAGTACCTAGGTCTCATGATTGATTTCACCCTCTCCTGGACTCCCCACCTCCGCACCACCCAAAGAAGAAAAAAAAAAAAAAAAAAAAAAAAAAAAAAAAAAAAAAAAAAAAAAAGCTCGCTCTCGCCTCCCTCTCCTCAAACTTGGGACATGAATTCTTCTACCGTCCTCTATACCTACAAATACCTCTTCCGCTCCATCCTCTGCGTCTCCCACCCTGCCTGGATCTCTCCCCCTCCCCCCAATCTTCTACAAATCCCTGGAGATCCTGGAACGTTTGCCCTCCGCCTCGCCTTCTTTGTCCCTGGAATCCTATTTCCAATACTTTTGCGATCACAACTGCTGAGGTGTGTGCTGGTGCGTTGTCGTGATGGAAAAGGACTTTTTGTGGACCAATCGCCGGCGTTTTTCTTGCGCCCAGTTTTCAAACAGAACAATGACGATGAATAATCTGTATCTGTAATAGTTTTACCCTCTTCCAGATAGTCGATGAGGATTATCCCTTCCGAATCTGAAAAGACCGTCAGCCTAAACTTTCTGGCCGGAGGACCGGTCTTCTTTTTTTTTTTTTTTTTTTTTTTTTTTTTTTTTTGATGCAGATTCTTCTTTCGTAAGCCATTGTTTAGATTGTTCTTTGGTCTCAGGAGTATAGTAAGGTATACATGTTTCATCCACAGTCACGAAACGACGCTTGAAGTCCAGCGGATTCTTCCTGAACAGTTGCAAACCTTCCTTGTAACACTTCATACGATTCCGGTTTTGGTCCAGTGTGAGCTATCACGGCACCCATCTTGCAGATAGCTTTGTCATGACCAAATATTTATGCATAATACTGCATTATGTACCCGTTCATTCGAGATGCCTACTGCACTAGCAATTTCACGCGCCTTAACTCTTCTGTCAACCATCAATGATTATCAATGTTTTCTGATGTCGTAACCTCCACAGGGCGTCCAGAACGTTCAGCTTCGCTAGTGTCCATATGACCACTCCGAAAATTTGAAACCACCTATAATCTGTTCTAATCGAAGGTGCAGAGTCACCATAATGTTTATCAAGCGTCTCCTGAGACGTCTTGACTTTAATAAAGCAATGTATAATCACCACACGAAATTGTTTTTCGTTCATTCTTTGACAATCATTGGACTTTCTTGATTCACACGAATGCCAAACGGAAAGAAATAGACTAATATGGCTGAAACTTGGTGTGCGTTCTTTTCAAAGATGCTACTAACTAAACATGGCCTCGATACGCGCCGGTGCTGCCATCTCTCGGACTTTGTACGGACTTTTCAAACGTCCCTCATATATGTCATAATATGACATTTAATTAAATTTACGGTATAAATAAGTAAATGTAAACATACAGGACGTGGTAAAATCCAAACCAAAGGCAAAAAAGTACGCAAAATACGAAATTATTCAAAAATTATGACGAAATAATAACTAAATTCAGACGATGTATGCGCATGTGGTGTGAACATCATATCGCAAGTAAATATGTACACTTCTTTTTCTCTTTTTGTCATACTTTAGGCTTTTCTTCAACCTGTGGAAGCTAAAAATCAGCCTACGATCTTTTTTGCAGATCTTCCCCACAAGCGGCTTCTAATGAAATTGCGTGCTTATGGAATATCTCCCCAATTGTGCGATTGGATTCACGATTTCCTGTCAGAAAGGACACAGTTCGTTGTAATTGACGGTAAGTCATCGAGTAAAACAGAAGTGATATCTGGCGTTCCACAGGGAAGAGTTATTGGTCCCCTACTCTTCCTCATGTTTATAAACGATTTAGGAGATAATCTGAATAGCTCCCTTAGACTGTTCGCAGATGATGCTGTCGTTTATCGGTTAGTGAAGTCAACAGAGGATCAAAAGCAACTGCAAAGCGATTTAGACAAAATTTCTACTTGGTGCGAAAATTGGCAATTGACACTAAATAAAGAAAAGTGTGAAGTAATACACATGACCACTAAAAGAAATCCGCTGAACTTCAATTACGCGATAAATCAGTCAAACCTTAAGGTCGTAAATTCTACCAAATACCTAGGAGTTACAATTACGAACAAATTTGACTGGAGAGAACACATAGAAAATATTGTGGGGAAGGCGAACCAAAGGTTACGTTTCATTGGCAGAACGCTTAGACGATGCACCAGCTCCACCAAAGAGACTGCCTACATCACACTTGTGCGTCCTCTCTTGGAGTACTGTTGCCCCTTGTGGGACCCTCACCAGGTGGGACTGACGGAAGATATTGAGAAGGTTCAGAGAAGGGCAGCTCGTTTTGTTTTATCACGTTACGGGGGGGAAAGCGTCACGGAAATGTTGCACGAATTGGGGTGGAAATCATTAAAAGAAAGACGTTATTCATTGCGGCGTGATCTGTTTGCGAAGTTTCAATCACCGACTTTTAGTTCTGAATGTGAAAATATTTTGCTAGCACCCACCTACTTAGGGAGACATGACCATCCCAATAAAATAAGAGAAATCAGATCGAAAACGGAACGATTTAGGTGTTCTTTCTTCTCGCGCGCTATTAGAGAATGGAACGGTAGAGAAAAGTTATGAAGGTGGTTAATGAGCCCTCTGCCAGGCACTTAAATGTGATTTGCAGAGTATCTATGTAGATGTAGATGTAGATCTTCCAATGCATCTTTTACTTTGAGGAGTATATCGTCAAAAACGTTGTGGTGATCATGAATCATCCATTCGCAACAGATGGAATATAAACTTATGTTCATCAACCTTACCATTTATAATAATGATATGTCAGAAGATACTGTTCGCATTCGACAACGAAACGTCAAAAGGAAGAAATTTTATGGGCTGACGACGGAAATTCAGTCCGGACGTTTTAATTAATGACTACTATTTCAAAAACTTTTAATTCCTTTATAATATCTTTATTTATTATAATCTAACTTTGTATAACCTGCTATGTTCCTGAAGCATTTCATGTCATTGTCCGGTTATTTTGTTTTATCTTTCTTTGCTATTACTCAAGAGTCACTTCCCTACAGTAATGTTTTTTACCGTCATAACTTTATAAAATTTAAGATATTTCTGTCTACTTACTTCACATTACAGAGGTCTGATAATGCCATTTAAGAAGCTGACTTCTCGTAGAAATTTTAATGTATTTCATTGATGTATAATGTTATCTGTCACTATTTTTGTTCTTACTGTACAAGGCCTTTGGCATCTTGTGATGAATTTTAGACAAAGCTTGCAAAATAATTTCGAAGGTATATTCAGTGGTATATGTATATAGTGTCTAAATTGTCTCGTGAATATAAAATGTTAATCTATCTAAGGTGCTTTGCTGCGGAGTGAGGGATTTCTCCCGTCCGAGGTTCGAGAAAATTTTTGTTAATGTAGAAGTAATAAATTGTAATGTCAAGTCGACTGTCGTAGTTTTACGGCATGAACAGCAGAAAGTAGTACGCGAGAAACTTCGTTCCTTTCATTATTTTGTTGGGATCATCACCGAGAGAGAGGTTTCATAAAGGTTTGTAATTGTGTGTTAAATTCGTTCTCAAATAGTGGATGAATATAGTCCGTTATTCTTGTCTGACATTTTGCAACAGTTTTTGTCATTCTCACTGCGTATGATGGCATATCGCCTGTACTATGATTGTTTTACCCCCAGAGCGATTGTTTTTTGATGCTAAAAATATTTGTACTAAGTTTAGGATGAGTTCAAATACATTGCCGCATGACGTAGCAGTTTTCACGAACTTCACGGTCGCCGTATGCTGTTCTTAACCCAACAGTGGTTAATATCTAATAGTAATGGGATATGTGCAGGAAGTTAGGTTGAATTAGTCCAGCAGTTTAGGAAGAGATGTAAGCCACATACCCAATTTTTAATGTTATATTTATTTATTATTTTACAGAAAATTCTTGATTAATGATAATAGTGTGTGTCACGATGCGACAATTACGGGTTTCCCACTCTGAGGTGACGTTGCTAATGAACAATCTTCTGATTTCATCAATTCTAAGATCAATGCTTTCCATGACTTGCCTGTTACTAATTGCATGACCGTACGCTGACGCCTTCAAAACTTAAATCGTTTCTATAAAAAAATTAAAAAAAAAAATCGTTTCCAAAATATTTGCAGACTTCTGTTCTCAGCAATAAGTTTACCAGATTTCCACTATAACTTTCTTCATGGCAGCGTGACACCCTGATCAATTGGCTGAATTACGTCTTTCGCAGTAGCTGGTAAATTTAATGTAAAAAAAGTCACCCCGTTATCCGATTGCAAAATTTTTCCTATTTAATGAGGTAGTGGATTGCCCAGTAACAATAAAGCGCTTGCACGTAGAACATTCAACATTAAATTTTAAATATTCTCGCACCTTCGGCACAGAGCAATTAAAAAATGTTCAAATGTTTGTAGAGTCTATGGGATTTAACTACGGGGTCATCAGTCCCTAAACTTACAAACTACTTATGAACTACTTACAACTTAGGACGGCACAAATATCCATGCCCGAGGGGGGATTCGAACCCCCGACCATAGTGGCCGTGCAGACCGTGACTGGAGCGCCTCAGTCCCCACGGCCACCGCGGCCGGCCACAGAGCAATTACGTAATATTGTGCGTTCCATCCAGAACCCGTTCACAAAAAAATAATTGTGCATTTAGTTTCCTCTGAAAGCTCCGAAGCTTTCTCCATTACAACAAGCTTACTTTTGCGTATTTACACAACGCAGTTATCCCTTCTTAATGTAGAGGGTACAAGTTTTATTTACAGATGAGTATTATAAATTTAAAAAATAACTGAAGGACCTGTAAAAGTATTTTTATTGATAACTTACTCATACATTTGATGTATAGTAGCTATAACCGTAAATTACTGTTTATGGGAAGTAACAATAACTGTAACTTCGTTTCTTAAAAAAATAAAACTAGCTTCCCAACCCAGCTATAGAACTCCTTCCAGCAAGCGCAGTGATCATTGTCAATGTCCTGTTAGAGCGTGCTACCGCACTTCCACGGTTTAGACGCCATGACATTCCAGCAATTCGTCAAGAAAGTCACGCTATGGACAAATTATGTCGCACGCAAGAAGCAACTTTTCCTGGCTGAGATGATACACAACGGCATGCTTACTTGATGGCATATGTAGGCACCAACGTCTATCACCAGACTAGAGCAACTTACCGCAAAAGCGGAGCTAAACGCTCTTCTTTATAAGAAACTGGAGGTAAGATTAAATTTTTCTCCGCTAACAGCTAGTGCGTCGCTATCAAGGACATTTTTTTTAAGCGTAGTGCCCCATCACGCTCGCACTAGAATGGTGACTTGATTATCACAAAAAGTACTCTGCATTGTTAGCAGTCATGGCTTTCTTGCAATCTGCGACAGATCGTAGAAGGGTCGGTTTTGTATGTAATGGGTATCGTGCAGTCAGTACTTCATAGC
The DNA here is from genome assembly GCA_026315105.1 of Locusta migratoria. NCBI lineage: Eukaryota > Metazoa > Arthropoda > Insecta > Orthoptera > Acrididae > Locusta > Locusta migratoria. The sequence continues at coordinate 262,337,730 of CM048751.1, forward strand.
ATGGGCTCGTCATAAGATTGTCACTCCGGTATGATAAGGGGCGTTGTTGTGGTTGGACACCGATGATATTTATTTGGCCATCCTCAGCATCCGAACATCTCCAACGTCGAAAATACAAAGTAATTAGTGGGATGTGGATGTGAAAGAGGGTTCACTGTAGGGTGACCAGTCGTTCCGTATTTTACAGGATCGTCCTTTACTTAGCCTAAATGTCCCGTTTACGCATAGTCAACACGTATTCAGAAAGTATCATTCTTGTGAACCACGGCTAGCCCTTTTCTCACATGATGTGATGAGTGCTATAGACAAGGGAAAAATGTGTCGTATGTCTGAAGGAACTGAGATACCAACAGCCGTATGTATAGTAAAATATTTATTGTATCACAACCAGTTTCGGCATTCCACTATGCCATCTTCAGGTCCCTACATAGGAGCATAATATCCAAAAGTAGGGATACTAAAACTGTATTCGTGGACTTCTGTCTCTTAGTGGGAAACAACAACCAGGTTGTATTCGTGGACTTCTGTCTCTTAGTGGGAAACAACAACCAGGTTGTTTCCCACTAAGAGACAGAAGTCCACGAATCCAGTTTTAGTATCCCTACTTTTGGATATTATGCTCCTATGTAGGGACCTGAAGATGGCATAGTGGAATGCCGAAACTGATTGTGATACAATAAATATTTTATTATACATACGGCTGTTCGTATCTCAGTTCATTCAGATTCTTGACCAGACGCTGTCCCGTTTCCACCACCAATGATGGATTCAATAAGACGTAATGTGTCGTATGTGGTTCTTACCATTACAGACTTGGTATCTCACAGTAAAGAATGTTTGTACCAAATGTGGTTGAAATCCGTACAGTGGTTTAGGAGACAATGTGCAACATTGTCGCGTTATGCAGCAGTTGTTCTCGCATCTAATTATTTAAGACATCATATCTCGTGAATTATGTGTTGTACGTGATCCTTGCATTTACGGCGACTGTCTTCGTGGATTGAAGCTTACGTGCGCAAAATTTCATACAGATTGGAACAAAACTGTAGTTTTATATGCAATACGTACACACAAACAACGGACAGTGCTTTTATATGAAGATAACAGAAGAAATGCCTGAAGCTTCCACCGCTTACCTAACCATTCAGCAACTCTTTAACTCTCCCATGCCTCCACCAATGCCACCTGAATATCGTTGTCGAGTGGTGTAATACGTGAAAGCTCTACATAAATCTACAGAATGCCCAGTCCACTAACTGCGGTCACATTTCAGCGTTTCCGTCGTCCACCCCTTTACTTCCAGCCAACTCGTCCCTCTGACTGGCACAGCAAAATGTTTAGGACTAGCTGAAATCCCGGTGTTGCTCGGGTATTTTTTGATTCCAATCGAATTTTCCTTCCCATTTCCTACCTCTTCGTCTGCTCATCTCCCCTCTCTCATTCTCCTCATCCACCCACTCCTCTCCATCCTATAAATTTAAACATACATACATGCGCCAAGTTTCATGGTGACCAGTCAAACAATTTGGATGTTTATTGGAACGTACCCTCCGTCATGCACCTACGGAGGGCTACTAAAGATAGCCCATGTATTACTTAATTGCAAAATTTGGTGATATACATCTCAGTAAGTTAGCTTACTACGCCTATTTTCATTCATTGCTTTCAAATGGGATCATATTCTGGGGCAATTCCACATTGAGTAAAAAATTATTCATTGCACAAAAGAGTGTAATCAGAATAATTGCTGGAGACCACCCAAGAGCCTCCTGCAGACATTTATTTAGGGATCTGGGGATCTTCACTATAGCTTCAGATACATATATTCACTCAAGAAATTTGATATTAACAATCCGACCCAATTCAAAAGTAATAGCAGTGTGCATAGCTACAACACTAGGAGAAAGGATGATATTGACTATTCAAGGTTAAATCTAACTTTGGCGCAGAAAGAGGTGAATTATGCTGCCATAAAAGTCTTTGGTCATCAAAAGTCTGACTAGCATTTAAAAAGAAATTAAACGAATTTCTGAATGTCAACTACTTCTACAATGTAGATGAATATTTTTGATAAAACTTTTAAAAACTAAAAAATATAAATAAATAATAAAAAATGTAATAAAAAATCCTTAAAATATTGATTGTCAAGTGTAGACAACATTTACTAGACTGACAAGTTCCACATCATTACGAAATGTCGTATATATGATCTATGGAATAAGTATTAATCTAATCTAATCGGGATATTAGCTATCTTCATTCCACATTTGATTCAATTCCGCCCATCCGTTTCAGTGTGAAGGCGTAAGAAACGAATGAAATAATTGTATAGCACCCTCCGTATTGCACCATGCGAAGTTAATTTTAGTAATCATAACCTTCGCGCTAGTGCAAGCAGTACGACCAAGTTTTATCGCAATCGGCTGGACGGTATGGCCGTGCTTAAAATACACAAGGAAACAATTTTTATTTAATATATAACCATCTATTAAACTTACGTAAAGTTTGACAGAACAGCGGTATCCATTCAATGCCAATCCTCCCCATTTTTGAGAATTGATTATATATTTGGCTGGCCTGTGGGGCACGGCCCACTGTCTCATAGCGGCGAGCCAATCAGCTGGCGATCGCATTGCTTGACTGGGATAGGGAGCTACAGGAAGCGAGCTTCCGAAATAAAAAAACACCTACAACAGCATTTAGATGTTCGAAGTTCTTTTATACATGTGAGTTCGATTCTCTAAGAGAAGAAAGTTGGTCACTGTTACTGGTTACAAACAATTCAAGCTATTTATTTATTTAAAATATAGCGCTACCCAATGAGCAATGAAATGAATCGTGTCTCGAGTAACCAGGAGACACACCGAAAAAGTGTTTAGGTTGAAGAGAGCCACGAAGCTAATAATTCTCACTTGATTAGCGGGAGTTTTTTTAAATTGTAATGTGAACTACGTAAGGTTAAAATCACGCCAGCGTCTGTTTTAGGTGTTTGGATTTCTTCTGTAGAGATTTCGACACTACGCACCTGAATCTGTTCTTTACACAAAGCCTACAAATCGTTTTTAAGCTTAAAATACCTTCACGTTCGTACAAAACATTTCTGACACAAAGAAATATTCTCCGAAGCCATAAACTGTGAAGTAGTTTAATATTGGGAGTAGCTTTTTCCTTTTGTCCGGAAAGTAATAATCGCTCTCTCCGGCAGCGGGAGATACACACGGCAGTAGCAGCTGCTCTCCGCGCCGTATCGTAACGTATTACTCTGCATTGCGCCAAGCACATAATTTCCGAAATAACGGCAGCGGCCCTATAAAGAGTTCGCAAATGGCTCCAAATATTAAATCGGACGTGGCAGCGAGGAACGTGTTAATTAATTGTGGATTACTGCCGCCGGATCGTGAACGAGGGATGAGGTGGTGCTCTTTCTGGGAGGCGGGGGCGCCCGGCTAAACTCACTGCATGGCCGGTTTCGTAGCAGCGACCCATTCGCTACCTGGGTTCTGTACTTCAAAGTTTGTGTAGCTAAGGGACCAAACTGCTGAGGGTATCGGTCCTTACAGTTACTCTACTTTTTTCAAAGAAGCACGTCGCTCGTGAGCGGCTGTACCATCCGTGACATGGCGCCTCAGACCGTGCGACCAACACCGCGCGGAAGTTTCCGTAGAGTAGGGGGCTTGCTCAGCCCCGATAGTAAAGTCAGCGTCTTCCTTCGTGTGATGTTGACGAGAGATGTTCTATGTTTGTAGAGTCTATGGGACTTAACTACGGGGTCATCCGTCCCTAAACTTACAAACTACTTATGAACTAGCTACAACTAAGGACGGCACAAATATCCATGCCCGAGGGCGGATTCGAACCCCCGACCGTAGTGGCCGTGCAGACCGTGACTGAAGCGCCTCAGTCCCCTCGGCCACCGCGGCCAGCAGACGCGTCCACTTGCACAAGATGTACGCATACGATAGCTAGTAGACGGAATAGGTTGGTTACTATTATCACGCGTATGTAAGTGCTTCGCGCATGCGCAGACGACGAAGTGGGAAACCCAGCTTACAAACGAAGCCATGTCGCGAAATTGTTTGAGAGTATGTACTGGTCTCCTGCTCAGAGGAACGCAGTTTGACTCAGCATACCTATTAAGAGCAGTCGTAAGTATTTTAGGAGGTGATACTACAGAGGAATTGCATTACAAATTTCATATAACGTGTACAATTTTTATTGCGTACAGCTGTTAATATGAAAAACAACCTTACAGCAAATGTAAATTGTGGTGTCGCACAAGTCCAAAGTGCGCGCCTCCTACTTTCGCCTCGCGCCGCCATGCACGCACGGCGCGGCGTTCTTACGACGTCAGCCACGAGCGCCCTCTGCTACAACTCCGCACGTGGCCACCACTGAACGACATCGTTCACTTGGGACTGAGATAGGAACCAGTTAACACGTCGGAATCAGATAGGCATCAGTAAAGACTTAGCTATCGGATAGGCACTAGGCAGGCCTCTAGCTCAACTATGTATCAGCATTCTGCAGTACTGAGCCATGTAAAAGTTAAGTATTACTAAGTCTCTAAGAAATATATATCTTGTTCTAATTTACTCTAGTGTTTCTAGTTTCTGCTGTCCCACTGGCCGCTCACCTTCGTACCTGCACAAGCGTGCATCCTTTATTCCTGTGTCGGTACTTTTCTACTCGGTCACCGACACCTACGACGGAAACGAGACACAAAAGCGGCGACGAGGCTGGGACACAAAATAAATGAAGACATTTTTACTGATTTATCAATCGGTTCTTGGTACTGCATGATGATACTGACTTCAAAGTACAATTTCGTGTATGTTCTACAGGTTTATTTCCACTTAATTACCCGGCTTTCGGCTTACTAGGTCATATTCAGACGTTAAAGTAAGTCGAAAACCGGTTATTTAAATAAAAGTCAATATGATGACCTACAAAGAACCGACGAAAGAATCAGTCAAAATGTCCAAATTTGCATGTGCTTTAAGTTTGTTTGGGTTACATACCAAGAGCTGTATCTCTGTACCAATAAAAATTGGACACTTGTTATATGGCATTTAAATTGCAAATCGTCTTTATTACCATCCAAAATAGTTGCTATTTTTCCTGAAACATACTGTAGTTAACAGATGAAATATTCGTTTTGGGTGAGCATTATTTTGGAAACATGTAATCGTATTTTATAATGAGGCCGTCTACACATGTGAGCGACATAGTTACGCATGAACTGCACAAAAAAATGTTCTAATCATTACAATAATCACTATAAATCTGTCAGTTTCGAAAAGTGATCTTAAATCGGCGATTCATTTGCTCTAAGTTGACAACAAAGTATACACGTGAAGCAGACGACTCGACAAACGCATACCGTTTGAACGCTCTTCTGTATTTCGACGGTCTATCGCAAGGAGAGATGTTAACAACGACTTTTTTGTGCGTGTTGCACGTCTCGTATAGAAAGGGCTTAAGAGTATAGGCATAATTTTACTGAGTGGTAGGGGAGTGGGGTGGATATCTGACGTTTCTACCTTTTCTTGTAGATTTGGAGAAAGCTTTTGACAATATTGATTAGAATACACTCTTTCAAATTCCGAAGTCAGCAGGGCTAAAATACAGGGGACGAATTGTTATTTAGAACTTGTACAAAAACCATACTGCAGTTATTAGGGTCGAAGGACTTGAAATGGCAGTATTGATTAGGAAGGAAATAAGACAGTTCTTATTCTCCAATGTTATTGAATTTGTGTTTTGAGGAAGCTGTGAACGGAAGTAAATGGAAATTTGGAGAGGTAATCAAAGTTCAGAAATAAGAAACATTGCGGTTTGCTGATGGCACAGTAATTCTGTCAGAGATAGCAAAGGACCTGGAAGAGCCATTAAACGGAATGGACAGTGTCTTGAAAGGAAGATATAAGATGAACATTAACAAGAATAAAACGAGGGTAATGGAACGCCGCGGTGAAGTAGCCGAGCGGTCTAAGGCGCCTCGCTGCGGATCGCGCGGTTGCTCGCCGTCGGAGGTTCGAGTCCTCCTGGATCATGTGTGTGTGTTGTTCTTAGGTTAGTTTAACCTATCTTAAGTAGTTTGTAAGCCTAGGGACTAATAACCAAGCAGTTAAGCCTCATAGATTTACAAACAATGGAACATTTTGGTAATGGAATGTAGTGTCAAAAAATCGGGCGGCGCTGAAGGAATTAGATCAGGTAATCTATATCTATAAATGTGAATGTCTGTTCGGTGTACGTTTATCACGTCTGAACTACAAGACATAAAGAGCTAAAAATTTGTACAGTTACTAATGTCTACTCGGGAAAGGCTTAGGCACGGTTTTATGACGATCGGATAGCTAATTATATATATATATATATATTTTTTTTTTTTAATGTGAATGTCTGTTCGGTGTACGCTTATCACGTCCGAACGACAAGACGCAGAGACTTAAATATTTGTACATTTACCAATTTATACCTGAGGAAGGTTTTAGGCACAATATTATAGCGATCTGAAAATATCTTAGTAATTTGAAGAATATAATTTGCAAAGAGTAATTATTGTTCCGCATTTAGCTTTATATTTACTGTTTGAAAATGGTTTTATTGGTTGCATTGTTGCTTGAGGGTTGATAATGATAGAAGGGTGGAGTATATTGGGATGGAAAGTTATCGGTGTATACAAAAATTCTTCGCTCTGCAACGAACGCAAACGAATGGCCTGTGTGTGATTGTTGGCCGAACACGCTTCCTTTCATTGCTCATTGTGTAGCGCTATATTTTTAATAAATAAATAGTTTGAATTGCTTGTAACCAGTAACAGTGACCAACTTTCCTCTCTTAGAGAATCGAACTCACATGTGTAAAACAACTTCTAACGTGTAAATGCTGTTATTGGTGTCTTTATTTCGGAGGCTAGCTTGATGCAGCTCCCTACCCTAGTCCATCCTGAACAAGCAACGCGATCACTAGCTGATTGACTCGCCGCTATGAAACTGTGGGCCGTGCCCCAGCGGCCAGCCAGCTAGCTAGAGATCGCGTTACCTCAAGCATCCTGCGATAACGTGTAGTGACGTAGCCGCCACGGCCTTGACGTCACCAGTTGCTCCATGTGCTCTTCGCCACGCAAGAGTCCCGAGAGATCTGGAGGGCAACGTTGGGGATCGCGCGGCCTCCCGCGTACGAGGTTCGAATCCTCTATCGGGCATGGATGTTTGTGTTGTCTTTAGTGTAAGTTAGTTCATAAGTAGTTTGTAAGGGACTGATGATCCCGCAGTTAAGTCCCATAAGCTTTACAAACATTTGAACATTTCCACGTGCGCTTCCACGACCCGTGAGAAGGCATTACTCTTCCTTCAGTGATCTTACTATGAAATCCTGCTGGTGTAATTTGCTTTGCTCGTAGAAATCTTATTACTGCACATATCTCACATTACTAGGTGGGGTCGCTTCTGAGATGATAGCGGCTATCGTAACGAATTCAATAATGTGTAACAGTAAGGTCTTTGAAGATCAACGAAAGTGAAAAAGGTGGAGTGAACACCAATTTATAGAAGGTGTTCGAAGTCTTCTTATCATGGATTGAGTGGTTTCCGTATCACTTCCACATTTATCGAAGAACATGTTCTGACATTTATCACTCGCGCATCGTCAGGTGTAGTTGGAACTACTCTATAAAGAATGTCTCATACGAATCTTTTTTTTTAAAGAGACTCGTTAAGTATGGCGAACGAGCCGGTCATGACACATCTCCTCTGCGTGCAATCCAACGATTTGGAAATCGCCTCTGCAACCAATTTCTAGCCATAAGTGAAAATGTTCCGGGCACATTCTGTTCCTTGTCCCTAAAATTTTTTCTTCCAATAATATGTGGTGTATATTCTGCCATTGAGATTTCCTTGGATGTAATCGGGGCCTATAATTCTGTCCTCTAGAATCGCACACCCTATATTCACCGACCAGGATCTCTGGTGTGCAACTTGTCGCAGCCAACATGGATTTTCAGTTGTCCAGTAATGCATGTTATGGAAATTAACTTCTCAGTGACATTTGTAAGGACAATAGGAATAGAAATTACGAGTAAACCAATAAAAGAAACAAATTCCACGTGAGAAGGCAACAATTGCTAACTGTGCACCACGTTCCATTTTACAGTAGTTCATCATTGTGGCACCCATGTGCAACCACATTAGCCTGGATACCATTAGACAATGTTCTCAGCCCTCCTTGAACGACACTGAGTGAGGTGGCGCAGTTGTAACACACTAGACTCGTTTTCCGTATGAAACACGTCATCCTGATTTAGTTTTTCCGTGATTTCCATAAATCACTCCACGCAAATTCCAGGATGTTCCTCTGAAAGGGCACTGCCGATTTCCCTCCCATACCTGATAATAGCTACCCGAACCTGTGTTCTGTCGCTAATGAGCTGATGTCGACGGGATGTTTAATCTTCCTTCTTCATTTCCTCGAACAGTGGACCTTGGAATATTCAGCTGCCGCAATACAGCAAGTGCTCTGTTTCAAGAGAAGATCTTGCGTCCAGCATTCTCAGCAACGGAAACTTCATCAATTATTTGTGGCCTATACCAGGAAGAGTGTCTAAATCTCCAGTTAATTCGAATTACCGAATCATGATCTTCAACTACGGTGCGGAAAGAGGGCCTTTGTGAGTCCTTATTGAGAAGAGCTGCAGTGTTGCTTTTTTAAAATTAGTAATAAAACGGCTTTGCGACGAAGCCATATATGCCACTCAACTACGTGGCGGTTTCAATCTCCTGCTTACCTTTTTCAAACTCAAGTGTACTGTCTGCAGTTATAATACAAGGTCGAGTCAAAAGTCGCAGTACATACTTTTCTTTCAAAAACTCTGCAGGATTTGAGAAACGCGAATATTTTAGTAAGGTATGGATGAGGTGGTGTTTCGTTTACGGTGTGGACCTAACATGGACGCCATCTTGAAATCGGCCATCTTGAATCGATTTTTTAAATGGGGTCGTGTGATATATCAAATAAGTTCAGCATTTTCTAATACATTCATTCCAGTGAACAGATTCGACGCAGCGCTATGGTTCACAAGTTAAAAAACATTTGTTTGGAGGTAATGACTGAACAGTCATTTAATATGTTCAACATGCTGTCCCTCTTGGTCAACGGATAATTGGAGTTCTGAATCCAATCGTCTTGTACTCGCAGAAATGTGAGCACACTTCTTCATTGAGTTGCTCGAGATGGTAGTGTCTGTTTTGTAATTTCTCTGCTTATACAATGCGCTTTAAATGGCCCAAGAGATATCAATGCAATGACCAGTAAATTGACCATCTTATCACTGACGAACATCTGCTCTGTAGTTATGTCACGACTACCTTTGAAGGTTACATCCAGTGTGGGTTCTTCTCACTTCAGTATCTGTGGTTGTGGCTGTTGACTTCACAACTGAAAAACAGGCTGCCTCATCACTGAGCAAGATACCTTTTATCAAAAGAGGGATCTTGTGGTAACTTTTGAAACAGAAATACTACGTCGAATCTATTTACAGGAATGAAATTGCAGAAAATGCCGGTATTATTTCATACATAGAACGCCCTCTTACCATTAAAAAATCCTTAGCTTCAAGTTAGCTGATTTCAAGATGACTTTCACGTTCGGTACGTATCATAAAAGATGGACCATCTCACCCACATCTTAAGCTTTTGAAGTAAAGTAGTGAACTGCGACTTTTTACCACCACTACTTTACACAGGTGTTTGTGTTGCAACCCTGCATCACTGTACCAATACATCTGCCTGGCGGATGGAGTAGCACTAGCACTAATAAAAACGCATATCGCACAGAGAACACTCTGAACATCATTCATATAAGGGTTGCTACCCATACTGTAAGTACTTACCCGTTTACACTGGCCCAGGTTATGAAAGTTTAATTACAATCTCCATTTATATAGTCGTTTGCAACTAACTATTGGCCCTAGCATAAAAAGTGTTTTCAATTGCTCTCTGTGTGATAAGTGACATGGCTTACTTCATAGGAGTATTATAAGTTCTGACATATTCTTCTTAAGCACATCCACAGTTGATTGTCACCACCCGACCAGGCTTTTCCCATACTAAACGATTAACTCTAATCTAACGAAAGTGTAAGTCATTACTAAATATAAATACGTATGCTTTCCGGTTTTATACGAACTGCAACACTTATCTTCCGTATTTGATAGCAATCGTAAAGAAGAACTAAAACCCACATTCCAGAATAGAAATAAATTCAAAATGGTAGAAGACCCGTATAAAATTCAAACGTTTGCGCGGTGATATTTATAGAAAAACTATGACGATATGGTAGAAATATTTTTGCGCATTGCTCCACGCAAAGGCGAAGTGAATTCCTTTGTCAGTTCGACAAACAGATGTATCACTATATAGAGATTTACGGATGCTATAAAAGATCCGTAAAATATGGCAGCAGAGAAATGCTGCTCGTTGTCGCATGTCAGATAAAAATATTGAGCGGATACGAGATGCATTCCCGCGATAAAAAGGGCATATTCATAACGCGCTGAACCAAAGACCCGCTCTTCCACAACAGGAACTCACTCACGTTAGAAGCAACTGAAACAACTACTAATATTGTTATTATTATTATCATACATAACAACACTACTACATAAGGAAGGAAGATTAGAGTTTAACATCCCGTCAGCACTGCGATTATTAGAGATGGAACTCAAACTTGTATTTTTGGGGAAGATGAACCGTGTCCTTTTAAAGGAACCATCCCGGCATTTACCAAAATCTGGATGGCGGGAGGTGGATTTGAACCACCGTCCTTACGAATGCTAGTCCAGTGTGTTACCACAAAATGACGAACCCTTGTTTATGTTGTAATCAAAATTCTTGAAAAGTTCTAGACACTTAACTAAAAATTTTAACACGATATTTTAATGAACTTTTGGAAAGTATATGTTGTTTTTATATATGTAATTCACAAGGTGATTCAAAAGTGGCACAAAATACGACAACTCTGATATCTGTGCTGATAACTAAAGAACTGTTGAGTGCAACATTATTGGAAATAGAGCTTTAAATCATGAGCTTAATTGTTGCGACATTAAGCTTTACTTTATTAGTCTGCTTGAAATAACAAATTTAGCAAAACAAAACTACTGACAAAAAGGCAAACTGAAGCGAACAGAAATAAATAAATGACTTGAACTGCCATGTTCTGCATCTGCAGCGCTTGGCACTGCAGGAGGAATTTTTCAAATTGATGGTAATCCTGTTCAAGGCACATGCTCACATAACTCTTCCGCACATTAGGTAACACCGTGGCTGTTATTCTACACAGGCTCCTTGTATGTTTTCCTGCAGTGCTCGGGGGCTGTTCCGTACACCGCCGATTTGAGACTCGGGTAAAACTTAAAAGGAATTAGCAATTTATGAGTCCGAAATGCGGAGGTGCTCCATTTCGCTGAAACAAAAATCTCCGAGTTTTTACTTGGAGTACGTTATCGTAGTAGGGCACGGAATTGATGATGAACATCTACAACAATGCGTTGGTTCCCGGTTGCTCAGTAAACAGCGTTACGTATGTTCACTCTTCCGTTAAGTTGGAAACAGTCCTCGTCGTTGAAAACAATATTATGTTCAAGGTGTGGCTGGTTCGTCGCTTGTTTGTAGATCACTCACAGAAGTGCAGCCGTCTGTCTATATGTAATAAAGTTAATCCAACAGGTTAATTTTCGGACGTGCAGCCGGATTCCGTAGACCGGCCATCTTCTGCCATCTTCAAGTGAGCAGACAAATACTGATGAGTTCAGATACAGTTACAGTATTTACCTGGTTCTTGCACATGCGACTTGTGCTGCCTTCGTAATTGCGCATGCGTTAAGTGGTGACTTGCTAGATACAGCCGAGTTGTGCGTGCTCCCCTCAGTGTCGGTGAGTTTGTTTGTAAACTTATCAGACCAAACTGCTATAGTCATAGGACATTGGACTTACAAACTACTCAAACTAAGGACAACTCACTCACACACACACACACACACACACACACACACATACCCATGCCCGAATGAGGTCTCGAACTTCCGACGGGAGCGGCCGTCCAGCCAACAGCATGATGCTTTTAGACCACGCGGCTACTCCCGAGCAGCCAATCATTGGTTGTCAATTAACAACGTTGATTCCGCTGTGACTAGATAATATTAATCGCAGGTTTCTAATTTTTATCCAATTGGAAGCCGTTGGCGCGATTTATAAGGTTGCCGGTAAGAAGTATCCTGGTCAAAACAATCAGGGGATCAGTTGAGATATCTAGGTTCTGAGGTATTGTCATCGGTAGAATGAACTATAATGGTTCCGCTCTTTCTGTCGGTTCTACGGAGTGGAGACAACACCATTACGGCAACCGAGATAGTATAATAACAGAAAGTTACTGCAGGGGGTTGGTGGTGACTTTTGTTTACAAAACGAATTACACAAGCAGTTGGGGTCTGATGGTGTTGTGGGCAGGCAGTGCAATGCAACGAAAACTTGACTTATACGAAGCTACGGCATGGAGAGCCATAAGAGGGTTGAAGGCGCGACAGTGGGGTGGGGTGGGGTGGCTGCAGCTAGTGGAATGTCCCAAAGTGTAATTTCCAGTACTTCGGAGCGATTTCACAGAACAGGAACCATTAAAGGAAGGTAGGGCCAAAGTCGTCCATAGGTAACATCAGCAAGAGATGACCGTCATCTCTGGTTAACAGCCCGTCGAGACAGGAGGCTGGATGCAACTCAGCTGCAACGCACCATCCAGGCAATGTCAACACACAGTCCAAAATCGCCTTAGCGAATGTGGTCTGTACGCACGGAGGCCTATGGTGTGTGTCCCATTAAAACCACGACTCCGTTTAGCCCGCAGAAACTGGGCGGAAGAACAGCACGTTTGGGCGTAACGGATGGCACCGGGTCCTGTTCACAGATGAGTCAAGATTTTGAGTTCAGCAGGACTATCTTCGTTCCCACATCTGAACAGAACGTGGAACAGTCCTGCTTATATTTAGGAAACATCATGGTGGTGGACGAATGGTATGGGCAGGAGTCAGTATTGGTATACGTATGGACCTTTATGTCGTTCAGAATGGCACTTTGACAGCTTAGAGGTACAGAGACGAGATCCTTCGACCTTTTTTAGTGCCCTATGCTGGTGCCAAAGGAGATGGGTTCCTTCTGGTGGACGATAAAACTCGCAATGGTGGACAACATGCTTGAGACTGAGAGAATTGAACGAATGGAAGGGCCAGCTTGTTCACCGGACTTAAACCCGATTGAGCATATCTGGGAAGCACTTGGAAGACGCATATAAGCCAGACCAGCACCTCCCACAACGATTGCAGAGCTGGATATTGCGCTGATGGAAGAATGGCCAAATATCCCTCAAGAGCTGATTGATAACTTCATACTGTCCATGCCACGCAGGTGTGCAACTGTATTGGCCATCCAGGTTATCACGCACCGTATTAGAGGGCAACGATAATGACTTTTTCACTATTATGGTAGCCCCATGGACCTCGCTCTAAGTAAACGCAGTGTAAACCTCAAGTAAATAGTTGATACAGCAAAATATCGAACTGTTTCACACACAATTGTAACCAATATCTGAATAAAATTGTATGATATATCACCTGAGCCTCCAATTGTTTTGAGCGGTGTATTTTCACCGATTCTTTACTTACTGAATCCCAGAAACTGGAGATAATTTTTTCTGTTATATTCCATTGTGTGTCCAATGGTAATAAAGTGTTCTGCTACTGCTGAATTTCATGCTAGAAGAGGACGGGTGTGTATTTCGTGTTCTGTACAACGTTCTTGAAAAATTAGTATCGTCCAGCCTATATATGAAGAAACACACTCACAAGGAATTTTTAAACACCCATTTTTCTCAGATGTAAACCATCTTTGACGAATCTGGCTACAGCCAAGTTCTTCACTGATCGACGGAAGATAAGCTTGATTGTATGTTTCCTAAGAAATCGACCTATTTTGGAAGAAATATTTCCGGCATAAGGAACGAATGCATTCGATTTGTAGTCGTCGTTAGTGTCCTTTGAATGTTGTTTCTTATTATTATAGTTTTGCTTTGCAAACATTCTCCAGGGGTTCTAGTTCTGCGTGGAGGTTTTCATCGTCTGATATTACGTGCGCCTGATGTACATACAGATCTGTGTGCGTAGGTTTAATAAAAAAGAGTGTCCCAATCATCCACCTTTCTTACGGTGTACTAGCACGTCTAAAAAGAGAAAAGTCACATCTTTTTCAATCTCCATAGTAAACTTGATGTTGTCATGCAATGAATTGAAATGACAAACTAATTTCTCCAGTTCTTCTCTACCATGAGACAATATAACAAAAATATCATTTATGTAGCGCCAGAAATCCATTGGCTTTAAAACAGCAGTCAAAACCCTGAATAAAAAAGTTAACCGCCACAGAGGACAACGGGGTCCCCATGGTGATGCCGTCCGTTTTTCATAAAATTCGAAATAAATATATGTTCAAATAACACTGTCAGTTCCGCATTACATAAATTACCAATAAGATGTAACGAATCCATGAAAAAAATGGTGACTGCACTTGCCCACATATAGCGTGAGTAGCGACGCCAGTTTCGAATCTTAATGAGTCGGAGCACTAATATTGCTCTTAATCGTAGTGGGACACCGTCCTTGATGATCTTGAGAAGATCATATATTCTAGGAAGTACTGAGTTGTGTGATGTCGGCCTTTTGATAACGTGTTCAGGTAGAACTGCAAACGTTTATCTTGATATACGTCTCATTGGGTCTTTTCCGATTTTGCGAGACGTGGAATCACTAAGCTAACTATATATCCTATCGTTGTATGTCTCTCTTGTCAAAAGCATTGAGCCATTACCCTTGTCTGCGGGGAGTAAGACCGTGCTAGTATTTACTCTGAGACTGCGAAGAGCAGCTCTTTCAGCTGGCGAAATATTATGGTAGCGTACGGTAGCGTACGGTAAGACTCTTGTCTAATTTCTTCTCAGAGTACATACACAGAGCTGCAAAGGAGCTAAGTTTAAGCCTTTCGCAAGAACTGATACCGTTCGTCGTCAAAAGATTTATCCGTAAGGTTCACCATAGACCCTCCAGAAAAACCTTCTTGCGACTAATGTATTGCAAGTTGACTACACTTTGTCTGTTTGTACTGTCTATACGACTATGGTGATACAACCCATCATTAAGGTAAGAGTTGGTGAAATAATTTGCCAAGCTATAGTAGATAGCGGAAGTCAAGCTACTGCTATTTCAGAAAGTTTTTATGAAAGGTGTAATAAAGAGAAAGCGTTGCCTATATTACGAACTAGAAAAGTAAGAGTATTTGGTGCGTTAGGGAAGAGTGCGACATAAGTAAAATACGAAACACTACTTTCCTTCCACTGTCAAGGACATGACTTTGAAAATAACTTTATCATTATTCCTAAATTAACAACAGACATGATTACTGGATTAGATTTTATCAATGAACGAGATGTACAAATTTGTATGCCTTAAGGTTTTTCAACTGTAAATAATATAATATTACTTTTTGTCCAATCCTTACCAAGTAAAAATAAGTTGGGCCAAATCACACAAAGACAGAATCCACAGATAGGTAAGGAGGAGTGGGAGAAACCTCCCAGATATAAATATGAAGAAGAACCTGACACAATTTCGATAGAAACACTGGAGGATAACCACCAAGAAATAACAAACAAATTAAAGGATATTGATGATATACAGACAGAGGACAGAGACAAGTTAGAGGATATACTTAGGGCATATGCAGAGATTTTTGCACCAAAAAAAGGTAGCATTAAAAACTTCCAGTAGAGGTTTTAAGTCAAAGAACATACATCGTTTTCTGTGCCACCGTATTCCATTCCCTTGAGCTATAGAAGACGAGGTATTCTTAGAAATAAGAAAAATGTTGGATGATGACATTATTGAGCCAGCAAAATCTCCGTACAACTCACTATTACACGTAGTAGGTAAGAAAGATGGTAACATTCGGCTAGTGCTCACAAATCAACACAATTATCATTCCTGAAACAGATCGACCTGAAAAGTTGGAGGAGTTGATTCAGCGATTTAATAATGTCAAAATATTTTCGTCAATAGACTTACATGTGAGCTTTTGGCAAATCGAGCTGGAACCGACATGTAGAAAATACACGGCATTCATTGTGTTTGGCTGTTGATACCAATTTAAAAGGTTACCATTTCTTAATTCGTGGTCTCAACACGATTTTAAATATGGATGTTTTACAGAACATCACCTGCTACGTAGACGGTGTCTTGATAGCAGAAGTTACATGGGAGGAACATAATTTTATTTTAGAAAAAATTCTTGAAGTTATGCAAACACATGGGGTAACTGTGAACATTACAAAATCGCAATTTGGCACGTCACATACAAAATTCTTGGGTCACAATATTTCAGCTGAGAGTATTACACCAGATGAAAAGAAAATGGATGCAATATGTAATTTTGGGGGTACCATGCAATAAGAAGAGTTTAAGAGGGTTTTTGGGGCTAATAAACTTTTACAAAAAATTCATCTGGATTGAAACATTAGCCACACTAAGGTTGTGCGCATTAACAGGTAAAAACACACCTTGGATGTGGGATTAACAAGCTGACGAGGAATTCCACAAATTAAAAGATGCTTTAAGCAATGCTCCAATTTTATCGCACCCAGATCTGAGGTAGGAATTTTGCATGGCTACTGATAGTTCAAAGACAGGACTGGGTGTGATATTATTTCAACAGATTCAAGAAAATGGAAAGCAGGTACACAAAACTATAGCCTTTGCCAGTAGAGTGCTGTCGAAAGCAGAAAAAAAACTACTCTATTACTGAATTGGAAGCCTTAGCTGTAGTTTGGGAGTTTTCAAAGGATCAGATACTTCTTCTTCGGTAAGAAAACCAAAGTTTTCACCGATCATAAGGCATTGGAATCTTTCATGTCATCCAAGTTAACACATGGGCGTCTGGCCAGATGGATGCAGATCCTTCAAGAATATGATTTCACCATTACATACATTCCGGGTCCAGAGAATATAATAGCGGACGCATATGCCGTTCTCCCCAAAGTATTGCAGATGATAAAAAAATCAATATGGAAGAAGAAGAGCGCATCATTCACTATTAAAAAATGTCATTTTTGAAAACTTTATAACTACTGCTTTGAAAATATTCATCGGGAACAAGGCCTGGCACGAAGTCGGCATTCTAACACGTTTCAAAGGCGTTCTATAGCATTTCAGTCAGGTCTCTGTGCGGGACAGTCCATTACAGAGATGTTATTGTAAAATGTAAAATTTCACGGCCAGAAATATCAATATTGTAAAAAATTTCCTGCCTATTATTCCATGGTCTTCTGGATTTGTTAATAAAACATAACGTTTCATTCTCAATGGGGATCGTGGCTCTTTTGAACATCCGATACACACCCTCGTTTGCTACTGAGTGCAGTCGAGGCGCGGCGAGAGGCACTATGCTCTGATGCACATGGCCGTTCCACGTCGGGGGTTCGAATCCCCCCTCGGGCATGGATTTTCGTGCTGTCATTAGTATAAGTCAGTTTGAAAGTAGTTTGTGAGTTTAGAGACTGAGAAACCCGCAGTTAAGTCCCATCAGCTTAACAATCATTTGAACATTTCGAACTGCTGCCGAATTCCGTTTACGCGTGCTCGCACACAGAGGTATGACGTCATATGTTTTGGATCATCGCACGCAATTCGCCGTTTCCGATTGTCGTTGTTCGTTGTTAGTGTCATCCCATGGTGAAAGACAGTTACACTTCTTCTTCATCACCGTAATCCAGATTTCATTCAGTTTCACGCCCTCCTCCAACCTACAGAAATTATTGGCGTGTTTTACAATTTAAGTAGCCTCTGTACAGACTTTCGTGATATCCGTTTGTGGCTGCCAAAACCTGACTCTTATTAAAGTGAATACGATGATCCCCTGGTTAAAATACATGATCAGCAACAGCTGATCTGTCAATCTCTCCCCTTCTACAGTTACCATTGTGCTCTCCTAGTCGTTTTTTGACTGTTCTTTTTGTGGTACCCACGTATACGTCTCCACAGATACACGGAATCCTATAAAATCCTACTTTTCCAGCGGTTTGCGAGCATCCTTTGCCGATTCCAGGTGATCCTGTATCTTCCGAGTACGTTATAATATTAAGGCGACATTCCGTTTCGTCAAAATGTTACGGGTGCGATCGGTGACGTCATTAATAAAAGGCAATACACAAATTTCACAGGAACGTTTTCATAATTCTGAATTCTACGTAGCGTTCTCAATGCTCTCCTCATCTCTGTGGACGAATACCCATTCTTGAGTAACGCGTCAGGTGTGACAATTCCGTGTCGAGTAGTTCCGATTCGCAGATGTTGCTTGCTCTGACCGTCGACGTCTTTATTATTCCCCGCTCCGCAGATGAGGACGAAACGTTGAGTTTTATTAACAAATCCCAAGACCATGGCATAATATCCCAGAAAATTTTAACAATATAAAATTAACTTTTGCAGTAATTGTTGCCCAAGAGCAAGCTCTAATCAATATACAAATATAAAAATGGAAGGTGGGACGTGTGTTCTGCTGCGGTGGAGTAGCCGAGCGGTCTAAAGTATCTCGCTGCGGGACGCGCGGTTGCTCGCCGTGGAGGTTCGAGTCCTCCCTGGGGCATGGGTGTGTGTGTTGTCCTTAGGTTAGTTTACCTAGGTTTAAGTAGTTTGTAAGCTACGGACTGATGACCAAGCAGTTTGGTCCGATAGATTTACAAACATTTGAAGCATTTTGACGTGTGTCCGTATATTTCACTTGGTAGCCAAAATTATTCACTGCAGACAAATGGCGGTTATGCATGAGTGTAGCCTTTAGGTTCGCGGTGTGCACTATGGTGTTTTGGTCGCGGTGTGTGGCGGTGGATGAGTGTGGCGAACAAAAACCCGTAAAATGTGGAGCAATACGACGATCAACAGAGGCTCAGAGATAAAAAGACTGAAAGATAAAACACTGGGAAACACAGACATACATGAACTGAGCATTAACTACACTGGCAATACACCAATGATCTCAATATAAACACTGGAAAGACTACTGTAGTGCTTAGGATTAAAATAATGACAACTGGATTAGAGAGACAAATATACGTCGAGCGTCACGATTTCATAATCCATAGTACCATCTCCATATTATCTTTGAGCTCTCTACAATACACAAACTGTAGACATTCGTTAATGTTTGCCTGTGACGGAAGTTGGTAAGTCATAGGTTACTTTGGTTTAGCAGCCAGTATCGCGTTACTAACAGATTAATACCATTCATTTAGGTGAGTAATCTGTGTTTGTATTCTTTATTTTAGCTTTTCTAGAGCAATAAATACATGGTTGAAATGCATTTAATGCGGCCCGGCTAGCGCTCGCTACCTGCGTCGCGTGTACGGATTCACAGGGAATGAGAAGGTTACTAATTTAGTAACCGGACAAGGGTACGTCGAGAACTTGCCAACCATAGAGCAGGAACAGCAAACCGATTCACAGCGAATGAGAGGAATTGTCTTTACGCCACCTAGCGAGCAGTAGCCGGACCGCATTAAATGCAGTTGTACCAAATACTTTTCGGAAAAGCTACGTACTCCGAGACTTACGAAGTTTATCAGTTACTGTATAATTCTTAAATCGAAATAGATTCAAAGGAAAAAACACAGATATACATTAACTACACAGGCAATACACAGACTGTAGGCATACGTTAATGTATGTCTGTAATGGAAAGTTCGTAAGTCATATATAACTATATGCTACTCATAAGAAAATAAAAGTGATCATCATCATTTTCTCATTTATAACACGATATATTGATGTAATAACTTCTTATGTTTTGTTTTGTATGCTGTGACACTGTATTTTACTACACCACACTTTATTTGTTATTGTTAACCTTTGTATACACAAATTTCGTCGTAACTTGTTGATGACTAAACCTTGTAACTTTGTTTACACTTGTATCCAAAGATGTTCATCCAAAGATAGTGTACATCCCTGAATGGTTACTACTAATATCGATAACATAGGTTTTATCGTCTCTGACTCATGCAATTAGCACAAGCCACTCCCTCCATTTTTATTCATAGACTGTTCTCACCTTTTATGTCATGTTTGACTGATAGATATTATCTAAGATGACCACAGTAATTTTTTACACTTTTAGTTATACTGACTCCTGTTTATCTCAGTTGGATGTATTTTATTTGATGCATTTTACCATTTCTGTTTTACACCTTGTAAGTATTTTAACTATATGTTAAATTGACATGATTCTCTATTTTCAGTCTCTTTATATTTAATTTTGCTGATTATGTCCTCTCTGTGTTTGTGCACATCAATTACGTTCATTTTGTATTTTTTGTATAGTTTATCCATGAAGATGGTCTATGACCGAAACTGGTAGATGTATAAGGTTTTTAATAAACAGCTGATGGTTTTAAAAAAATGCATTTTATGAAATATATTACGGCTATTGACAATCGCCTCACCAAAGCATTCACTATTCTCATTAGATTTTGAGTTCGTTATGTTTAGAAATGCGTAGAAAACGCCATAGTACAGCAAAAAAAGAAATTGAGTAGATGTTAGTTACATAGCACACCAAGTAACTAACAAATTCCGATCTTCGTTTTTTCATTGTCGTAACTGTGGTGTACTACACTACAACAAGGGGTACAATTTTACTTACGGCATCAGAGTCCTGCGTTGATGTTGGCAACGGCCGTTCAATGCTTTTTGAAAAATCAGTCACGTAGAATGAGGGGTATAATTCCTTATGTTCACGATGAAATAAATACTTTATGCTGTTCTGATGAGTAAATTAAAAATCCTCCTAAAGCGAATAATTCATTGCCAACGATAGCATAATAAACCGCTGTCACTGCAAGTAAAATTTAACCCAGCTGTATCCCACATGCTTTGCAATGTCGTGGAAAGAAAAGAAGTGCATCTTTCCACGGGTATAATTTGAATTTAAGAAGTAACGACGTTCCTTCGCGTCTACAGGTGTTTTTATTTAATAAGAATTATTTACAAGGAAAATCGAATTTATGTAGTTTCCTTTCTGATTTCCGTGTGTGCTTATTAGATCTTGAGTCCCTTCTCTTTAGAAATGCCTAGAAAACGGCTTAGTACAGCAAAGAACAAATAGAGGCCCTGTTAGTTATGGAGCACACCAAATAACTAATAGAAGGCAATGCTGCATTTTTATGCTCATAACTATGGTGTAGTCCTCTACAAGTGATTGCGTCCTTTCTTTAATATCCGTTGCGAAGCACGGGTGTACAGCTATCTATTACAAATTTTCGTAGGATTTTCAGCCGTAGTTTGAGCATATCGTGAGGTTGGATACACGTTTCATTTTATAAAAGTCGGATCAGAGAAAATAAAGATATCATAATTTAAACATTTGTTAGAAAGCAATCACTATCTATCTGCAAAGGCCAATCTCCAGAAGTACTACACGAGCTTTCATGGGGGCTAAAAAGCAAAGGATACATGGCACCATTATTATTATTACTATTTCTCATCTCAACGATAGAAGTGTTTTCAGAAGTTTACACCAAACAGACGGTTACACACCTCAGTCTTAACTTTATGAACACAACCTAACATTGAACTTACATCGTTCCGTATTACGGGCTGAAATTAATTTCAATTTTTTTAATTAAAACTTTATGAACATTCATCGTTTTAGACAATGTCTTCTATTTAAATTTGACATCTTGGCTAGGAGAAATGAGTTCAGTGACAGAGCGATCCAACAAAGATTCTGTTTTTGCTGACCTAAAAAACCATGATATACACAGTCCCTCTTTAACAACCGTTGCGAAGTACGGGCATATAAACTAGTGCTCTGATAAAAGTAGATACTGAAATATTCATCCCGAAAGTCAAGACTCGAAATTGGAATCATCTATCTTCAAACAAAAACGCAGCATAAATATGTGAAGCTGGATCCTATAATACTTGCCAGTATCGACAAGTTAAGTTCACTGAACTCATGTAACGTGATCCTGCTAACTTCATAAAGATCTCTTACACAGGAATCGGCCTGTCTCTCTCTAACTCTAAAATTTTATTTAACTCTCTAGCATCAAGCACTAAACGTATACCGCCAGTTGCCTTTTTGACAATGAAGAGTGGATTATTGTAAGCACTGATGGACTTCTCTATAATATTTTGGTTAATCATTCTAACAATTTCCTTTGCTGCTGACTCTTTTAGATCTAATGGTATCGGATTGAGGTTCTTAAGGAAAGGTTTATGATTCTTCATCTTAAAGTTTGCACACATACTCTTTAATAACACGTGGTTTGCCTGAAAACAGTTTTATATTCTAACAATAGTTGTCTGAGTTGTTCTTGTTTCTGTCTACATAAATAATTGTTCAAGAAACACTTTTCTTCTATTTCTAAATTAATATTCCCATATGGATTACAGTTATAAACGGAATATTCATCATTACTATAATTGACCATGAATAGCAGTAACCCTCACCACTGGAGATTCAAAGTTTTGTTCACTATCCTTTTCTCTCAAGACGTCCACTTCCAGAACATTGTCATTAACATTAATACTCACTACACAACTCTTAAAATTTAAAATGACATCACACTTACATAAACAATCAGTTCTCAAAGTCACTGACATATTTAAATTGGCTACAACATAACAAGAATGCGAGAAAGTTTCTTTGTTTATACTTCTTCTGTAGTATTCCGGCTTTTCTCACCTGTGACTCCTATAATATTCCCACCAGTAACAGGTAATGTAGGTATATTCAAAAATTTCCCTTTTAGTTACAATAATCCTTTTGATAAGATACTTACTTCACTTCCAGAATGTAAAGTAATATTCACTTCTGTTCCTTGAATGTCACCTTTAATTACAGGTTTAGGATTTACTTTTCTATCTACGGAATTATTTTCGTTTCATAAATCCTGCTGCCAATTGTCTGTATTGTTTACAAGTACTGGGTAAACATATGTGGATGTTAGATCAATCATACATTGCTTTTCCTTAGTTAGACCCCTACTAAGGGACGTATTCAGTTTTCCGAATGTTCGATTACTATATCTCCTACGACCTGACCATTATCTTCAACTGTAGCACAATGGACAGTATTCTCTTTATTACGCACCTTGCACATTTTTGGTTTATTATTACTATCGTTTTTATTATCCCTTTCCCAGAATGAACGTTTTACCTGACAAAATTTGCTGTCATTATTATTATTATATGGTCGGTTATTATCCTTATCAAACCTATAATTGTCTTCCTCTCGTTCTTCCATGAGAACGTCACGCAGCTTCAAAATGATTAACTGTTGCCTCGTATTGAAACAATTCTTTTCAATTAACTTTTCTTTGATTGTGTATGGAAGTTTACTAATTAAAGCTTTGATTAAATGCTGCTCATTGATAAGTTCATCTAACAATGTTTTTGTATTTAGATACCATTAAAAGTATTTCCGGTATCCTCCCCAACATTTAGAATATGGACTTCGATCTAGCACTTCCAAGGCCATTCGTTGTTATTCCCCTAGAGACCAGTACCTCTCTTAAAATTGCTGAAAAAAGTCTTCCCAGATTTTAAAATGATCTTTTTATAACACTGCCCATTCGCCCGCTTCACCTTCCAAGTGACCAATTACGAATTGTATTTTTCTGACGTCATTTCATCTAGTTGGTAAAAACTCTCAAAAGATTTGAGAAATATTACGGGATGTAAATATCCATTAGGTTTAAAAATCGGAAATATATTTGCCATATTAACGTTAGCGTTCAGACAAAAATCGTACCACCATTCACTAGAAACAATTCTGATAGGGATGGGAAGCTGTAATACTTCAGCAGAATTACTCTTGTTAACGGTAGTGTCGTTTACGTTGTTGTTTCTGACAATTTCGTTAACAAGTATAATACGGCTCTCTTATTTCTCTAGATTATTGCAAACATTATTAACAGAAACATTTTCATTACTACGGCTTTCAGCAGTAGTATTATCTAAGTGGTTAGTTATTTCGTTTAGCTCAAGTTCCGTATTAGAAATACGGTTCACCAAAGAGGTTACTTTATCACTGTCACAGTGTGAACGCTCTTCTTTCATGTAATAATGTTTGTTGCCTCCTAAATTTGTATAAATATCAGTAATAATGCCTTTTATATTCTGTAGTTCAACATGATCTTCCCTTAGTCTTTTATCTAAACTTTCCAAGTTTATAGTAGTATCTACATTATGTGTAACATTAGCAGTAACTTCCTGTAAGTGCTCTAATACCTCCTTTCGTACAATGTCAGTTTAAGCGTAAATCTCTTCCTGAACCTTAACGTTGTTTTTCTTAATTTCAGTCCTAACCACAACATTAATATCATCTAATTTTTTCATTAGCTTATCGATATACTGCTTCATTCGCTGTTTCTCTTCTCTAGATTCAGTAATGTGGGCCTCTGGACTCGAGCCAAGCCTAAGTAACTCCTCACTAGGGCTAGATATTTGAGAACTAATTTCAGATTTACAGTCCCTAAATCGGTTGTAACAGAGGTTTTAATAGAATCAATCTTATCGGCAAGTTGTTCCCCCATCTGTCTAACAGTTTCCTTCATTTGCGTTTCTAGTTTACCAAACAGTTCAAATAATTGTTGTATAGCCCTAGTTCCCAAAAGCTCGTTCTCGTCAGGTACCTCACTAACTGACATGTTTACTATTTATACGCTTACCAATTACACACACAAAAAACTTAAGTCACAAAATAATCAGTTAATAATATTCTTCACTCTCTGTTCCTTAGTTATTACATAATTCACCTTCGTCATATAAAAAAAATAATCTTTCTAATCAATATAACTGTCTAGCTGCTGCTGCTCTCGAAGATGATATGCGAGCTATACTCGCGCTGTGTAGCCGTCGTTCTGCTCAGGACGAATACGCTGTACCGCGGTTGTGAGGCTGTGGTGACTCTGATCTCACTACTCCCGGCAGGAACCCCGTAACCGCGAGTCTCCTGGCAGCTCTACGGTGTAGTTCGTAGACACATCCCCTCCAGCCGACGAACCTGTTTTAATAAAGAAACAGCTTTCGCGGGGGAGAGAACTCCTCCCCGCTGCTGCGTTGTACATAACTGGGCAACAGTCCTCCTCAAGCTGCATCCTCTCGACGTTCCGTCTTCTAGTGCAGTAGCAGGTTACTCAGCGTTGTTGTTTGCGTGTTGTCTTGCACGCTGACTTCTTATACAGCGTGACAGCTGCGATCATAAACTGACGAAATTGAATTAAAGTAGGCGTGGTTCTTCATCCATTCTACCGACTTCATTTTATTTTGAAATTGTTTGTACGTTTTCTTAAAGTTTAATCTATCCTGTCAACCTATCCCGAACTTAGAAATATAATTTGTTGCTTTATCAACCTGAGTCTTCTTGAAAAATACTGAAATTAATAAATATAAAATTCACAATGAGTTTTTTCATTTCAGTAACTAGTGACATCATTTTAGTACTCAAACTTATCCTCACTAGCTATTCTTTGTTAATTTTAAGATTATTCTTACAGAAGATGTTATCTACGTCTATCTTTGCGTAAGTGATAAAGTTTCACTTACTGTAGGTAGATAAGAATCATCTTTCTGAATTCTGCGTGACATGCTGTTGATGTCTTCCTTATAGGAACCCCGAGTATATTAAAGTCAGGTTTGTCCGTTGTGCACTACAAATAGTTGGAAGAGAAGTATAACAATTACAGCAGCATGGTTCACGTCAGAGCATTATTTGCAATTAATGTCCCTGCCAACACAAACGACCCATTTTTAATGTTACTAACGTATTTTTTGTAGGAAATATTTGAAAAGGGAGGTTCTTGTCGGTGGCAGACAAACGTTACGTCATCTACACCTGCATCTGCATCTATATCCATACTCCGCAAGCCAGCCGGCGATGTGTGGCGGAGGGTACCTTGAGTACCACTATCGGTTCTGCCTCCTATTCCAGTTACGTAGTGTTCATGGAAAGAAAGATTGTCGGTATGCCTCTGTGTGGGCTCTAATCTCTCTGATTTTATCTTCATGATCTCCTCGCGAGATATACGTAGGAGCAAGCAATATACTGCTAGACTCCTCGGTAAACGTATGTTCTCGAAACTTCGACAAAAGCCCGTGCCGAGCGACAGAGCATCTCTCCTGCAGTTTTCCAGTGGAGTTTATCGATCATTTCCGTAACGCTTTCTCGATTACCAAATGATACTGTAACGAAGAGCGCTGCTCTCCGTTGAATCTTTTCTACTTCCTCTATCAACCCCACCTGATACGGATCCTACACCGGTGACCAGTATTCAAGCTGTGGACGAACAAGCGTACTGTAACTTACTTCCTTTGTTTTCAGACTGCATTTGCTTAGGATTTTTCCAATGAATCTAAGTCTGGCATCTGCTTTACCGACGAGTGATTTTATATGGTCGTTCCATTGTAAATCACTCCTAATGACTACTTCCAGATAATTTATGGAATTAACTGCTTCCAGTTGCTGACCTGCTATAGTGTAGCTAAATGATACAGGATCTTTCTTTCTATGTATTCGCAGAACATTACACTTGTCTACATTGAGATTCAATTGCTATTCCCTGCACCATACGTCAATTCGATGCAGATCCTCCTACATTTCAATACAATTGTCCATTGTTACAGCCTCTCTATATACTACAGCATCATCCGCAAAAAACCTCAGTGAACTTCTGATGTTGTCCGCTAGGTCATTTATATATATCGTGAACAGCAACGGACCCACGACACTCCCCCGTGGCACCCATGACATCACTTTTACTTCGGAAGACTTCTCTCCATTGAGAATGACATGCTGAATTCTGTTATCTAGGAACTCCTCAATCCAATCACACAATTAGTCTGATAGACCATATGATCTTACTTTGTTCATTAAACGTCTGTGGGAACTGTATCAAACGCTTTGCGGAAATCAAGAAACACAGCATGTACCCGAGAACCCGTGCCCTCTGAGTCTTGTGGACGAATAACGCGAGCTGGGTTTCACACGATCGCCTTTTTCGAAACCCATGCTGATTCCAACAGAGCAGATTACTAGTCTCCAGAAATGTCATTATACTCGAACATAATACATGTTCTAAAATTCTACAACTGACCGACGTGACGTTAGAGATATAGGCCTATAGTTCTGCACATCTCTTTGACGTCCCTCCATAAAAACTTGGATGAACTGCACCATTTTCCAATCTTTCTGAACACTACGCACTTCTAGAGACCAACGGTACACCACTGCAAGAAGGGGGGCGAGTTCCTTCGCGTACTTTATCTAAAAACGAACTGGTATCCCATCTGGTCCTGCGGCCTTTTCTCTTTTGAGTGATTTTAATTGTTTTTCTATCCCTCTGTCAATTATTTCGATATCTGTCATTTTGCAATTTTTGCGGCAATCTAGAGAAGGAACTACAGTGCAATCTTCCTCTGTGAAACAGCTTTGGAAAAAGACACTTAGTAATTCAGCCTTTACAGTATCATCCACTGTTTCAAAACCATTTTCGTCACAGAGTGTCTGGAGATTTTGGTTTGATCCACCTACCGCTTTGACATAAGACCAAAATTTCTTACGATTTTCAGCCAAGTCAGTACATAGAACTTTACTATAGAACTTGTGGAACGCCGCTAGCATGGCCCTCGTCAAGCTACATTTCGCTTCGTTTAACTTTTGTTTGTCTACAAGGCTTGGGCTATGTTTTCAGTGAGGTTCCCTTTGCTTCCATAGCAGTTTTCTAATTCGGTTGTTGTACCATGGTGGCTCTTTTCCATCTCTTACGATCTTGCTTGGTACATACTCATCTAATGCATATTGTACGATGGCTTTGAACTTTGACCACTTTTCCTTAACACTATCTGTACTTGAGATAAAACGTCTTTGCTGAGTCGTCAAGTATTCTGAAATCCGCTTTTTGTCACTTTTTCCGAACACAAAAATCTTCCAACTTTTTTAATACTTCTATTTAAGGCTGAAATTACCGATGCTGTAACTGCTTTTTGATCGGTGATTTCCTGTTCTGCATTAACTGTTCCGAACAGATCGGGTCTGTTTGTCGCCCAAAGGACTAATATGTTGTCGCCACGAGTCGGTTCTGTGTTTAACTGCTCAAGGTAATTTTCAGACAATGCACTCAAAACAAATTCACTGGATTCACTGTCCCTGCCATTGGTCAGAAATATTTGGGTCTCCCAGTCTATATCAGGTAAATTAAAATCTCTTCCCAAAACTATAAAATGATCGGGAAATCTTCTACCTTCTTAATATTTGGTAACGTTCTGTTGGACGGCTCGACCTGAAAAGCGGGAACACGTTACAGACAGCGTCAAATAGCTGTATCATTTTTTTCTGCAACTATTTATGAAAAGATGAGAGATATGAAAAAAAAAAAAAAAAAACAAAGTTGCAGAGAATTTTTTCCTGTAGAAATTCGGTTATTCAATCTCCGTATCAGATGAACTATTAAACCGTTATTTTAATTTAAATTTCGAGCTGTTAAAAGGCATCGCAAAGGCCAACCTTCAGTGTTAGTAGCGTAACCTAAAGTAGGCCGAAAAAGACTCCTTGACTGGACACCCGGCAAGACATTCCTTACCGTGCGACCGTCCAATTCGCGCCTGGCGCGCAAGTGAGACGCAGTGTAAGGAGAGCGGCCCTCTGAGCGCTCTCCGCGAACACAGCCCGCGGTTGTGGCCGTGGCTGCGCGTCGGCCATCCATCCTGGCGGCGGGCGTTTCATTAGGTTATCTGGCCGCCTCCGCAAGCCGGCCCGAGCCGCGTTTCTCTCTTTGTCCACGGCGCCTCGCGCGCCACTTTAATTAAAGCGCCTTTTTAAATTTCGCAACACGTATTTCGTGCAATTTCGCAAACACTCGGCCCTCGGCCCACCAGCCACACCGCGGCCATTATTAAAACAGCGTGCGTCGCGCCGCGCCGCGCTGCCCCACGTCTCGTCTTCCAGGGGCTGGCGTCGGCGTCGGCCGCAGGCTGCGTGCGAAGCCTCCACTGTGCGGCCGGGCACCGTGGCAAGGGCCGCAGTCCCGAACAACACTTTTCTTACGTTCATTTATCTTCACACAGATCAAGTATATTGTCTTACTAGCTATACACCCGGCGTTGCCCGGGTGTTTATTTATCCCACACTCTCGAAGTCAACATCGCCCCCCTCTCTTCATCCACCTCTTTCTCTCCCATCTCTCAAATGTTCAAATGTTTGTTAAGCTTATGGGACTTAACTACGGGGTCATCAGTCCCTAAACTTACAAACTACTTACGAACTACCTTATACTAAGGACGGCACAAATATCCATGCCCGGGGGAGGATTCGAACCCCCGACCGTAGTGGCCGTGCAGACCGTGACTGGAGCGCCTCAGTCCCCTCGGCCACCGCGGCCGGCTCTCCCATCTCTCTGTTCGTTTCCATCTTTCTTTCTCTCGACAAAGTTTTCTGCAAGGTACCCTCTATCATGTACCGTACAAAGATTTATGTATCCAGTGACCTACCTCTTGGTTCAAAGGCCATGTGTGCCAAAATTCATAAAGATTGGAACAAAACTATGCATTTTGTAAAATTACGTACGTTAAGTACCCTCCACCATGCACCAAACGAAATTTTATACAGGCAATGACGTTCCTCTTTGAGGTAGTGTGCAAAATTTCATCACTATCGAAAGAAAACTATAGATTTGTGCAGAACCCGTTGAAGCGATATGGAAGGCGTAGTATACCCTTACCCGTTGCCCGGGTATTTATTTATCCCACACTCTCGTAGTCAACATTCCCTTCCCCCTCTCTCTTCATCCACCTCTTTCTCTCCCATCTCTCTGTTCGTTTCCATCTTTCCCTGTTTCGGCAAAGTTTTCTGCTGGGTACCCTCTGTCATGTACCATAGAAACATTTATGTATCCAGTGAACTTTCTCTTGGTTCAAAGGTCACGTGTGCCAAAATTCATAAAGATTGGAGCAAAACTATTAATTTCGTAAAATTCCGTAAGTTAAGTACCCTCCACCATGCACCAAACGAAATTTTATATGGACAGTAACGTTCCTCTTTGATGTAGTGTGCAAAATTTCATCACTATCGAAACAAAACTATACATTTGTGCAGAACCCGTTGAAGCGACATGGAAGGCGTAGTACACCCTTAGCCGTTGCCCGGGTGTTTATTTATCCCACACTCTCGTAGTCATCAAAATCCCCTTCCCCCCTCTCTCTTCATCCACCTCTTTCTCTCCCATCTCTCTGTTCGTTTCCATCTTTCCCTGTCTCGGCAAAATTTTCTGCAAGGTACCATCTGTCATGTACCGTACAAACATTTATGTATCCAGTGACCTTCCTCTTGGTTCAGAGGTCATGTGTGCCAAAATTCATAAAGATTGGAGCAAAACTATGCATTTTGTAAAATTCCGTAAGGTAGTCATGGTTGCAAAATTTTAACACGAATTATCTACAGGAGAATGGAAAAGCTGGTAGAAGCTGACCTCGGGGAAGATCAGTTTGGGTTCAGGAGGAACGTAGGAGCCCGGGAGGCAGTACTCATTTTACGTCTTATCTGAGAAGATAGATTAAGGAAAGGCAAACCTACATTTTTAGCTTTTGTAGATTTGGAGAAAGCGTTTGACAATGTTGATTGGAATACACTCTTTCAAATTCTGAAGTCAGTAGGGGTAAAATACAGGGAAAGGAGAGTTATTTACAACTTGTACAAAAGCCAGACCACAGTTATTAGACTCGAAGGGCATGAAAGGGAAGCATCAGTCGGGAAGGGGGTAAGAGAGGGTTGTAGCCTTTCTCCGATGCTATTCAATTTGGACATCGAGCAGGCGGTGGAGGAAAGCAAGGAAAAATTTGGAATAGGGATTAAAGTTCAGGGGGAAGAAATAAAAACATTGCGTTTTGCTGATGACATTGTAATTCTGTCAGAGACAGCAAAGGACCTGGAAGAGCAGTTGAATGGAATGGACAGTGTGTTGAAGAGAGCGTATAAAATGAACATTAACAAGAGCAAAACAAAAATAATGGAATGCGGTCTTAGAAAATCAGGTGATGCTGAAGGAATTAGATTAGATTACGAACCAATGAAGGTGGTAGATGAGTTTTGTTACTTGGGTAGTAAAATAACATGCGATGATCGCAGTACAGAGGATATAAAATTCAGAATGGCAATGGGAAGAAGAGCATTTTTGAAAAAGAGAAATTTGTTAACATCGAATATTAATTTAAGTATAAGGAAGTCTTTTCTGAAGGCATTTGTGTGGAGTGTTGCCATGTATGGGAGTGAAATATGGACGATAAGCTGTGCGGACAGGAAGAGGATAGAAGCTTTTGAAATGTGGTGCTTCAGAAGAATGCTGAAGATTAGATGGGTAGATCGCATAACTAATGAAGAGGTACTGAACAGAATTGTTGAGAAAAGGAATTTTTGGCATACCCTGACTAAAAGAAGGGATCGCTTGGTAGGACACATTCTTAGACATCGAGGAATCATAAATTTAGCATTGGAGGGAAGTGTGTGGGGTAAAAATCGCAGAGGGAGACCAAGAGACACGTATAGTAAACAGATTCAAGTGGATGTGGGTTGTCGTTCTTATGAGGAGATGAAAAGGCTTGCTCAGGATAGGGTATTGTGGAGAGCTACATCAAACCAGTTCCAGACTGAAGACCATAACATCAAGAACAAGTACCCTCCACCATGCACCAAACGAAATTTTATACAGACAGTGACGTTCCTCTTTGAGTTAGTGTGCAAAATTTCATCACTATCGAAACAAAACTATAGATTTCTGCAGAACCCGTTGAAGCGATATGGAAGGCGTGGTATACCCTTAGCCGAGCCTGTTCTCCTGATGGTTTTTACTGCCTTTTTATTCTTATATTTCCTTATTCGTATGCTTATCCTTATAGAGAAAGAGCTGAAGACATTGTAGCACGCACAGACCAAAGATATGGTCTGTGGCATCACGTTTCGCTGTACGTAACCTCCTTACTACAGAGTCGCAAACTTCATAGCTGGCCTTCAGTCCGAATTTTTTTATAATTTGACGTCTTTCAACCACCATATCTTTCACCCCCTTATAGCTATCGGCATGGAACTGCTATGGTGTACAACGGGAGACTTCGGACAACAATTACACACACAGGCCATTCGTTTGCGTTCTGTAGTTTCCGCTGCAGAGAGAAATATTAACACACACACATGTAGAATTTTATATACACCGATAACTTTCCATCCCAATATACTCCACCACCGTCGCGGTGGAGTGGCCGAGCGGTCTAAAGTACCTCGCTGCGGAGCGCGCGGTTGCTCGCCGTGGAGGTTCGAGTCCTCCCTGGGGCATGGGTGTGTGTGTTTGTGCGTAGGTTAGTTTACCTAGGTTTAAGTAGTTTGTAAGCTACGGACTGATGACCACGCAGTTTGATCCGATAGATTTACAAACATTTGAACATTTTTTTATACTCCACCCTTTTATCATTATCAACCCTCAAGCAACAATGCAACCAATAAAACCATTTTCAAAAAGTAATTGTTGTTCCGCATTTCGCGTTATACTCTGCAAATTACTAATTATCTGTCAGATCGCTATAAGACAGTGCCTAAAACCTTCCTTAGGTATAAATTAGTAACTGCACAAATATTTAAGTCTCTGCGTCTTGTCCTTCGGACATGATAAGCGTGCACCGAACAGACATTCACATTAATATATGTGTATATAGATAAATAGCTATCCGAACGCCATAAAACCGTGCCTAAAGCCCTCCGCGGGTAGACATTAGTAACTGTACAAATTTTTAGCTCTTAATGTCTTGTGGTTCAGACGTGATAAACGTACACCGAACAGACATTCACATTTATAGATATAAAAGATTTTAAAAATTCTGACATGTCCGAAAGAACAAACGCTGCAGTTCTTAATCTAATGAAAATCAGACTTGAAGTCTTGATGGCGGTAAGCAGCCATTGTAGCACTTATACATTTGAATTTAAAAAGGCTGTTGAGCTCCAATAACGATGAAGATCCAGGTGGTACGGATTCTTTATTTTTCTTACGCGTTTCGGGTGATGACCATCGTCAGAGAGTCTAAAAATATAAATGTAAACGAAAAATTACAAATTCCTTAATTTCTTCTGGCGAATAAAAACTTCGAAAAAACTTACGGGTATGCAGCCAGGTATGAAATTCGACCTCGGCCGATATTTCGGCAGGAGACCACCCTGCCATGTTCAAGGCGAAACTGCAGTGAGAAACAGTTTTGCCAACTCTTAAGTGCGAAGACATCGTACTAGACACTAAAAATTATAGCTTTTGACTCAGAATTATCGTACATCAGACAAAAATGTATAAAAATGGAAATAAATTAATTAATAGAAAAATAATAGTAATTTCCAAAAACGGTGTATATCGAAGTAGCGGCATCAGTGCCAGCGATATATATATAGCGCACGTTTGACTAACGTGACTTTACTTTACAATAAAAACTGATCCATTTATATAGACGCATCACCGATGCTGCTACTTAGATATACACTCTTCTTTGTTAATTACCAAAATGCTGTTAGGAAAACTGACACTTAAGGTTATTAAATAATCGCGCCACAGACATACGTGAAATAGTAGTAGTAGTATTAAGTAATATCGTTATTATATTAACGTAAGTCTTATGATGAGGTTAATGTAATTTCACTTACCTTCATTGTATCGACAATTCGTATTGATATGCATAGTTTAAATGGCATCTCCAGCCGGAAATAAATTATCGTATGTTTGGCCAGTATCATACAGGGTACTATCGTACATCGGACAAGAACTGAAATTATCGTATGCCCCCATAATTATCGTACGAATTTGCAACACTGGTGACAAAGCAACGTGCAACGATCTTTAAAAACGTCGATTGTCAATGAATAAACAGGAAAGACAACACACACCGAGCAAGCAAGCACACAGCGCCGACACGACCTAAGATGAAAAGGGTCAGTTCTGAACGGATGAAATCGAATTATTTTTGTGCCTCTGTTTTTTGAAAAGTGACAAAGCAGGATCCCACGCGGAATTTAAGCAAAATCCTCCATCCATATTCATAAGGTTGTCTCCTAGTTTTATTTCAATCGCTTCCTTGATAACGCAGTCCCAGTAGCTGGAAGTGCATGACGAATTTTCGGTTTTGTTGTATTCCATATGGTGACCTGTGTCAAGACAGTGTTCGGCCAGAGCAGACGTGTTTGGCTGTTGTATACGTGTGTGGCGTTTATGCTCATTACAACGGACCTCAACAGTCCTAATAGTTTGACCAACATATGACATGCTACAGCTGCATGGGATACAATATACACCCGCTTGCGCAAACAGAGATCATCCTTAATGGATCCCAACAGTGCCTTACTCGAGTTCTGTAAATTAAGTAACACTTCGCCTCACATAGCGAAAGAATCACTCAAGAAAAACTACCACTGATAGACCAAGACTGCCTGGTCACGAACAAAGTGAAGTTTTAACAGCATGCCATCCCCTCAGCATGTTTCGACGAAATACTCACTTCGGCGGTCGCGGCAAGAGTGATATCTCAGGCCACGCGCGCCTACTGTGTACCAACCCTCGCTTCCTGAAGGAGATAATACCGTCTACTAGAGTCACAGAGAGGTCTCTTTTGTCACCTCTTTCCTCCATGATTATGTTGGTACTACACTAAGAACAGGCCACCTGGCCATCTTGCCACTCTGGCTAACCAGCAGACAGCAGTGTAGACGATATACAAAGCCATGCGTTCTTAACTAAAGTAAACGAGGCCTAAAGCATGAAGTGGCGACTGTAAACCATTGCGCGGCAGTCAGTCTATATTAAAAGAAACCTTCCACATCCATACGAACACACAATTTCAATCACATAGGTGGAAACATATATAAACATGAGACATTGATCATTAATAAAGGAATAAAACAATTGACATATAAATAGACAATATTAATGGTGGAGAAACACTTAAGAGTAATGAATAACTCAAAAGGAACACAACCACACATTCAGTGGACATGTTTCATCATTAACAGAAAGGCGTTATTCGTTGCGGTGAGATTTTTTGCCAACAAACTTTATTAGCACCCACCTACATAGGGAAACATGATCATCGGAATAAAATAAGAGGCATCAGATCTAAAACGGAAATATTTAGGTATTCCTTTTTCTCGCGCGCTATTAGAGAATGGAACGTGAGAGAATTATCGTAAAAGCAGTTCCATCAACCCTCTGCCATGCACTTCAATATGATTAGCAGAGGATTTATGTAGATGTAGATCTTGAAATCTGTATCGTCTCAATCTACCGATTTTGTTTACTTTCCAACGAGGTCTATATTTCTTTGTGCACAATTTTCCCATCGTACTAAAAGCTCGAAAATTCTTCGTAATCTCTCCGATTTGGCGCGGATCGTAAAATCGGTGATACAAGTGTTCGCCTTCGTCAGGAACGCCATCTCTGCTGAATCCCGTTCTATTCTGCTGCAGTTTGTCGTCTTATTCAGGCGTTTGACGCGTACACGTCGCGTGTGCATCCGATCACCTAAACTGGGCTGGTGGCGCCGCCCCTAGTGAACACTCTCGGCAACGACGTATCGCACTTACCGTTTTATCATAATACTTTCCTGGTCGGCGAGACTTAAAAGTCCCTGCCCATTTCCAGCGTCATAAAACAGAATGGAGGCTGTTACGTGACTTGTGTTCCTGACACGACGTTAGTGTCTCTCTGATGAATGATACGAAACTCGGTGTCTGAGATTGTTCATTATATCTACTGACAGAGAGCAGTGAACAATGGACTGTTTTATGCGTATGTGCACGACTTTGTCAGACGTATTTAACGTCTCGTTATCACAAAAGACGCTGTTGAGAGTATTCTGAGATTGGTACTTTGGTTTTCTATTGTTTTAGCTCATGCAAATCAATACTATTCAAGGAATAGAGCTCTTTTCGTTTATATATCGTTCAAAAGTCTGCTCAGGACTGTTTTTAGTCCAGACAGTCTGTCAAAAGCATTTTTGTGCCAGTTACTTTGGAGCTGCCTTTTCCCCAAGCTTCAGTAAGTGGTTGCAGCTCTGTTGTCGCCTTGGTGGAGTGGTCAAGCGCATTGAGGCGTTATGCTACGATGCGCGAGGCCGCTCCCCGTCGGGGGTTCGAATCCCCCTCGGGCATGGATGTTTGTGCTGTCTTTAGTATAAGGTAGTTCATAAGTATTTATTATTATGTCTGTTCCAAGGGAACAGACGTTGGCGGGGATCCGCAGCAGAGATAAATATAACCATGCGAAAATTCCCGACGTCTGCTGCTCCTGTAAGATGAACAAACGATCTGCAACCCATGAAAATTTGTGCTGGACCGGAACTCGAACCCGGGTCTCCCACTTTTCGCGATCGGTCGCCTTAACCACTCGGCCACCCGTGCACGCTCCCCGGCCACACCCAAACTTCCATGTGTTGCACTCGGCTCTTTCCCTCACATGCTCGCACACGTTATAGTGTGAGTCCCGCAAGAGGGAGAGACACAATTGTACCACCGTCAGCTTGTCAGGCGTTGATGCTTATTACTATTATGTCTGTTCCAAGGGAACAGACGTTGGCAGTGATTCGCAGCAGAGATAAATATAACGATCGTATATACTGGCCGGGGAGCGTGCACGGGTGGCCGAGTGGTTAAGGCGACCGCTCGCGATTAGCGGGAGACCCGGGTTCGAGTCCCGGTCCGCGACAAATTTTCATGTGTTGCAGATCGTTTGTCCATCTTACAGGAGCAGCAGACGTCGGAAATTTTCGCGATCTGCGAAGTATATACATGGTTATGTTCATAAGTAGTTTGTACGTTTAGGGACTGATGACCCGCAGTTAAGTCCTTTAAGCATTACAAACGTTGAGCATTTTTAGCTCTGTTTTCCTTTGTTTACGATTTATGGAATATGCACATAGTTCAGGGATAACTACAATTTCTATTTTTCTCCATTCATTTTGATGTAAAAGCTATTTTTTTTTTTTTTTACATAATCGGAGCTAACCATTTTATTACGTCTAGGAAAAGCAATATATCCTTTTTTTCATCAAATAAGAAAAATACAGTGTTTGAGTAGAACAATGTGCTTTCATTGACTTCGCTAGTATAAAAAATGTTCAAATGTTTGTTAAGCTTATGGGACTTAACTACGGGGTCATCAGACCCTAAACTTAAAAACTACTTATCAACTACCTTATACTAAAGATGGCACAAATATCCATGCCCGAGGGGGGATTCGAACCCCCGACCGTAGTGGCCGTGCAGACCGTGACTGGAGCGCCTCAGTCTCCTCGGCCACCGAGGCCGGCACTTCGATAGTAAAATAACCAAGTATGAAGTTATATAGTCAATATTAATAGCTTGATCAGGAAAGGGATAAAGCACTAGTGCTGACGTCTTCTACCTTCTCTATCAATATTGTTCGAAAAATCGGGTATGTTGGCAACTATGACGGTCTCGTCAACTTTCATTATGTGTCATTCGGTTAAACGTTGTTCGGCTACCGTCGATTTTTCAGGCTGTAGGAGCCTCGAATGGCGGCAATTTTTTGCTTATATGCCTCGGACGGTGCGAATCGAATGGTCGATGTATGCCTTGCCACAATGACAGAATTTTATGAACACCAGGCTTCCCAAGTCCCAAATCATCTTTGACTGACACAAGCAGCATCCTAATTTTGGAAGGTGGACGGAAAACACACTTAACGTTAAAAACTCTTTGAAAATCTTCCAGTTTTAAAAGATATATCCCCAGAATAGGGAATAAGGGCCACAGCTCTATACTCCTCTTCTTGCGCTTCTGGAAGTGGTCCAAATTGAAAAGCATAACGAATTAGTTTCTCGGACTTCCCATTTTTTTAAAACAAGACACAGGCGTAGAACATAGTCGCCACACGAGGATACTACAGGCTAAAAAGTCGGTGGTAGCCTAACACTGTTCAGTCGATTGACGCAAAATGAAATTTGAGGAGATCCGTACAGTTACCAAAATCTCCGGTGCTTGGAACAGTGTTTATAGAGAAGCTACTGAAAAGAGATTGGCGGAAATCGGCGGCGGCGCGTCCTATGTGTTCACTGGTTCAGTGAACCCCCGGAAAAAAACCTCGTAGTGAAAAAAGTAAATACATAAAAAAAAGTGCCGGCCGCAGTGGCCGAGGGGACTGAGGCGCTTCAGTCACGGTCTGCACGGCCATTGCGGTCGGGGGTTCGAATTCCCCCTCGGGCTTGGATATTTGTGCCGTCCTTAGTTGTAGGTAGTTCATAAGTAGTTTGTACGTTTAGGGACTAATGACCCCGTAGTTAAGTCCCTTAAGCTTAACAAACATTTGAACATTTTTTGAAAAAAAAAAAGTGTTTATAAAATATCATTCTTCGTTTCGTTCTTCTATCAGATCATTTTATATGCAAATTCAAAGTATTTTTATTATATGAGAAACGTTTTAGTCGCGGAGACAGCACTTATACGAGTCGTAGCGCGGAGGCTTAATATAGGCGGCAATGGCGGCAGTGTTGCAATGCGCATGCGCGGCTGAGGTTCAAATTCTTTCCTGATCCCCCTGGAGACTGCATATGGGCGCTACCGCGGCAGGGAGGGGCGAGGAGAAACGCCGCTTTTGACATTGGCGTTGGAGTTGGTAGAGAAACCAGCTCCGGGCTACTCGAGCTCTGGCGGTTACGCACGAATGGTCCCGAAGCAGGACAATAGAGCTACTATGCACCTAGACTTGCTCATGCGCAAATCCTCCATGAAGGCAACATTTGCTCTTCAATTTTGTTCTGGGCGCATTGAAGATTCATCAAAAACACATCATATTAGATAAAATAACTTATAACTATAAATTAAAGACGCATCAACTGTAAAAGCCTTCAGAAGTTCAGATTCATGTCACTAGTCTCGAGTTAGGAAGAAATGCCGTGTGGTTAGCGGCATCGCTCTGCGATGTTGGGGGGGGGGGGGGGGGGGGTAGGGTTCGAGACCGATTACAAGCAAATTTTTTTAAACCCAATCTTCTTTTTAATAGACACAGTAACAACAACTGCTTTTGTATTGTTATTTGCCACATATACTTTGAACGTTTCTGCAAATGTGTCGCGATTTTGAGGGTAAATGACATTTGTACTCTTCATTGTAACAAATATATAACTGTTTCAAAAGATGTGGGGGAGAGCAGCCTTTGTGCATGCGTAACGTTAGTAGGGGGTGCCGCTTACAGTTTCACGTGACCATAAGGTAGCTTGTCTCTTCATCGTAACAGATGCATTTTGTTACAGTCACTTAATAGTGTAATCAGTTGCTGAGTTTTAACGTCCATGTGCGCATTGTTCTTGGTGTTTATTATTTTAAAAAATGAACAACGTTCAGTATCTTTTAGAAACAAGTCACTCAGCTTTAAGCTTGGATGAGAAGTGTGAAATAAAGAAGCTTGGTAGGCCGATGCCTCAACTGGACTTGAAGTAAGCGCAAATAAGCTGAGGTGAGACATTCTGCTTGTAACGAAAATATATCAAAATGGGGGGGGGGGGGGGCACCGAAAGAAGTGAACCCCCAGTCATCTGAAGTAACATCCGCCACTGGCGGAAATCTAGTTAATACAGACAAGGGTTCTTCTCTTATCAAGACATGGGACTCGCTACTGTGTCAAACGATGTTCTGTGATGCCACTAGCGCCACTGTTTAATGGTAAACTGTTAGGAGCTGTGTGTAGTCGCCGCCGGTGTTCTACTAGGGGCGGCGCCACCAACCAACACCAGCTAGAGACAAGGCCTCACAACAGACAGTGTCACGTCACACCAACCAGGCCGCGACCGCCAGCTAATTGTCTGCCGCCTAGGAGGCAGTGGGCTGTGCCCCAGCGATCAGCCAGTTAGTTGGCGGTCGCAGCCTGGTCAGTGTAATGTGACACGGGCTGTTGTGAGGCCTTGTCTCTAGCTGGTGTTGCACCAGCCGAGTATGGGAGGCAGCAACCGTGGTGGGCGGCGCATGCACCAGACGCCTATATAGGACGATGAACTGCAGCGTTAGCAAATCCCCCTTCTTTCTACAAATTCATCCAGATCCTTGAGCGCCATGCACTCCGCCTCGCCTACCGTATCCGACTCCCGTGTCTCACGCGGATCCTTTACGATCTCATCACCGTCCCCACTTCCTACTGTTCCTCGAACATCTCCGCATTGTATACAAGAAATAAAGTACTGTCAATGGTGTTGAATACTGATGTTAATATGGTTTCAAAATTAATTAAAGTTTAAAAATTGAATGTTTGTCTTCTAAATTTAGTGTATTTCTGCACATACTGTGTAAAAAGGAAATATATTTTTAAAAATTTATAACAAGGTAATGAGTGTACAACTTCTATGACACAGAATACTAAGAATGATTCGTATATGCATAAGATGTCCTGATACACAATGATTCATTTATGAATCTGTGGTGTCGCACAAGTCTAAAGTGCGCGCCACCTACTTTCGCCGCGCGCCGCCATGCACGCGGCGTTCTTACATAGTGTCTCCAGTGTGGTGTCGCACAAGTCCAAAGTGCGCGCCACCTACTTACGCCGCGCGCTGCCATGCACGCACGGCGCGGCGTTCTTACGACGTCAGCCACGAGCGTCCTCTGCTACAACTCCGCTCGTGGCCACCACTGAACGACATCGTTCACTTGGGACTGAGATAGGAACCAGCTAACACTTCGGAATCAGATAGGCACCAGTGAAGACTTGGCTATCGGATAGGCACTAGGCAGGCCTCTAGCTCAACTATGTATCAGCATTCTGCAGTACTGAGCTATGTAAAAGTTAAGTATTACTAAGTCTCTAAGAAATATATATCTCGTTCTAATTTACTCTAGTGTTTCTAGTTTCTGCTGTCCCACTGGCTGCTCACCTTCGTACCTGCACAAGCGTGCATCCTTTATTCCTGTGTCGGTCTCATTCTACTCGGTCACCGACACCTACGACGGAAACGAGACACAAAAGCGGCGACGAGGCTGGGACACAAAAGAATCAAACCAATGAAACCTTATTAAAAGCAACTGTAGATTTTTAAAAATATTTTTCCATTACTTAGTTTGTATGCCCCTATCTATGAGAATTTTATTTAAGAAAGAGGGATATATTTAGCGTTTTATTTTGTTTCATTCTTCTTGAAATATAAATGATGTTTCTTTTTAACTTGGGAAAACTAATAGCTCGTATCATACGAAAGAAATTTTATATGTGTAACGCTAATAGGTAAAGAGGAGCCTGTTTGTGCTTCAGCTGGCCACCTGATAAACTTTCCTTTTGTGTGGGCCAGCCCAACTTTGTATTTCAAATGGTTGCCCCTATACCAGCTTCAAAATTTAGCATTGTCCGGGTATATATTTTTCCAGGCCTATATTAGAAACGAAACGATGTATTCTATACATTTTGTATGCATTTCATCTTCCCCATCTCTTCATCCATTTCTTCCTCCCTTAAACTACATTTCATCTTCACCCATCCTACCAATCTCCCCTGCCTCTCTGCTAACCCTCCCTTACCCCTCCCTCTCTCCTCTAAATCTTCTCCTCCTCACTGTCTGCCAGTCTTCTCTCCCATAATGTCTCGCCCCAACACCCCAGCCTCTCTCTATCAATTTATTCTTCACATGTCCCTTCATATCCTCTCTATCTCCTACTCCCTATCTATTATATCTATCCCTATTTATATCTATGTTTTCCTTTATCTCTCCCTCCCTATGCACATCTCCTGCACTCACATCTGTACACCTCTTTGTAGCCATCTATTCCTACCGTGTCTCTCATTTCACCCTCTTCCTCTTGTTTGTCCATCTTCTCACCACTCCTCTGTCCATCCTTTCCTCCAGTTTCTCTCCAACTCTTTCTCCCTCTTTCTCTCTGTCCACCCTCTCACTCACTGCAACCTCTCAGACCAATTCCTTTACACTCTTTGTATATTTGCTCCCCTCACTGACTATGGCCATTTCTTCATACTCCTGTCTTATCACCTTCTCCCTGTCCATCTTCTGCTATCTGCTCTCTGTCTAAATCGTCCTGTTCACCTCATTCTCCTAATTCTCTCTGTCCATTTTATCCCCCACTTCTCACACTGGTCTTTGCCCCTTACATGTGGACTGCCCTGGAGAGTAGATCGATGAGGCAGGCTGATACTATTACCATGGAAGACTCCGGTTGTGCATTACAGTTTGTATGGCAAGGTATGAAAAACACGTTATTCCCTATATGTCCACTTTTGTGGGAGCTAGGAGGTTATAAACGTCGCGGTGCTGATGTTCAAATGATTGTAAATCTATGGGACTCAACTGCTTGGTTATTAGTCCCTAGCTTACAAATTACTTAAACTAAGGTGAACTAACCTAAGGACAACACAAACACACATGCCCGAGGGAGGACTGGAACTCCCGATGGCAAACGGCCGCGCGCACAGCAGCAAGGCGCCTCAGTGCGCACGGCTAATCCACCGCGGCCACAGTGCTGATTCTCGTGTTCCAAGCAGTACGCTTAACAAATTTGGTTGGAATCGATCCAATAGTTCCGCTACGCCGTATATTTTCCTGATAATGGTTTTGATGTGATCTCTCTTGCTCCATACTTACGTGACCTGGCTCCTAGCGACTTCTATCTTTTGCCAATGATGTAAGACGGTCTTCGTGGTCGCACATTCATTATCCGTGTTAGATTGAGTCGGCGATTTTCCGTGGTCAAAGCAGACTCTTAAAAAAACGTTCGCAATGGCCAGAGAATCATGGCGTCGTCATTGTTTATTGCAGCTACAGGGAGTTTACGTCGAGAAGTGACAAAAGTTTCACAGTCTGCATGTCATTAGTTTGTGGGGTGTTATAACTTGAACGAACCTCGTAAGCCATAATATTAAATATGTTTTCACTAGTTCACTGCTGTAATATACTATGGCCATGTCGACTATAACGTCATATTCAGATTATTTTTTGAATTGTGTGTATGCAAAAAATATCGTTAATTGTCCTGTCACACCAAAAGGTTTTCTGCAGTTCGTTTGTATTGCAATTTGATGCTATTGTAACAGTAATTTATATTCGTCAACAATATTTTATTGTTACAGCGTTTTTTTTTTAGATCTAGACCAACTATATGTTAAGCAATCCATAGGGTATATCGTCTGTGTACTGCAAGGAGGTTAAAATAAGGGGATATGGCGCTAATATGTAAAGCTTACCTGTCAATTAATGCCAGTCCGTCACCTCGCGGAGAGAAGGAAATATGTTTCAGATTAAAACAGTATGTGGTTTTTGCCCTGTTAACTTTCAAGAGTTTAAATGACTGTCAGTTCTGAATACATTTTCGATATAATAAACTTTTGTGGGCAAATACACTTTCGAGATTGCTGCACTGTGATTTATTAAGGCATAATCTCATTTGCAATTATTACTTACGTATGAAGATAATAAGCAAATGCTTTACGAGAACTCGAATTGTCACCTATAGTTGTTCACAGGGAATGCAAAACGCGATTTTTCCAATAACGACAGAACCAAGCTGTTGCATTTTCGTGAGTTCAGTGTTATTAAATACGTACGAAAATTCAGTACTGTGGAATACATACGAAAATTCTTTCTACAGGTTCCACGTCATTAAACATCATACTAAATTCTGTACCAAAAAAGGTCTATACAGTTTCAAGGGAACCTCTATCTCGTAAAAATAAAAATTATAAGTGACAGTTTAGCACTGAAAGAAATATTAAGTATTAATTTAGCAACAAAACGTTTTTGTATAAAATAGCAGCTGACTATGATCTGCATGCACTTTGATATGTAATGCTGTTAACCTGTTTTGTCTTTTTAGATAAAGTACCACTTTCAACTCAGAATGCAATGAATACACACTCGTCGCCACAACTGGTATTGACTCCGTAATATGGCGACAATAGCTACACTCATTAATGGATTACACAAGGAATAAAGCTTTTATGTAAGACAAAAAGGAAAATGTACCTATCAGCCAAGAGTAGTTGCAATGATGATGATTTAGCTAAATATAAGAACTACTGTAAAATATTAAAGAAAGTTATTCAGGCATCTAAACAAATTCACTATGAGGTAGCAACATCAGGAAATCAAACAAAAACAATATGGGATATAGTGAAAGAGGAGACTGGTAGAACCAGAAAGGAACAAGAGCAGGTAGCATTAATTAGATGAGACATTAGTAACTGATGGGCATAGTGTGGCAAGTCTATTTAACAAGTACTTTATATCTGTTACAGATAGTATGGGATTGTCTGGGTCAGTAAATGATGCCCTTGAATATTTGAAACTAGCATTTACAAATAACTTCACGTACATGAATATGTCACTCATTTCACCACAAGAAATAACTTCCATAATAAAATCTTTAAAAACAAAGCATTCTAGTGATTACGATGAAATATCAAC
The DNA here is from genome assembly GCA_026315105.1 of Locusta migratoria. Classification (NCBI taxonomy): domain Eukaryota; kingdom Metazoa; phylum Arthropoda; class Insecta; order Orthoptera; family Acrididae; genus Locusta; species Locusta migratoria. Next base: position 262,382,308 of record CM048751.1, read on the forward strand.
AAAGTTAAATAAAGCATGTTCTTGTGAACTTAGCACAATTTTAAGTTATTTGTGTAACCAGTCTATTATAACTGGAACATTTCCTGATTGGCTAAAATATGCGGATATTAAACCTCTGTTTAAGAAGGGGGATAAAGAGATACCATCAAACTACAGACCGATTTCACTTTTGCCAGCATTCTCAAAAATTCTAGAAAAGGTAATGTACAAGCAGCTTCTAAACCACCTGACCACGAATGACATATTGTCCAAAACACAGTTTGGATTTCTGGAAGGTTCCGATATCGAGAAGGCTATTTACCCTTACAGTGATTTGTCAAAGGTATTTCAGTGTGTGAACCATAACATCCTTTTAAGTAAATTAGAATTCTATGGGGTCACGGGAAATGCTGCAAACTGGTTCAAGTCATACCTCACTAACAGGAAACAAAGGGTGTCAGTGCAAGTGACTAGTGAATTAAGCCAACAGTCATCATCGGATTGGGAAGAAATTACATGTGGTGTCCCACAAGGAACCATCTTAGGGCCATTGCTTTTTCTTGTGTGCATCAATGACCTCTCATCAGTTACACTACCAGAAGCAGAGTTCGTTTTGTTTGCAGATGATACAAGTATTGCAATAAAAAGTACATCAAGCATAGTTACAGAAAGGCCTGCTAATGATATTTTCATGAACATTAATAAATGGTTTAAAGCCAACTCATTGTCATTAAACTTTGAAAAGACTCACTACATGCAGTTCAGAACATGTAAGAGATTTCCCGCCAGCATATGCATTAAGTATGAACAAGACCAGATAGAAGAGGTTGACAGTATTAAATTCCTGGGCTTATAGCTTGATAATAAATTTAGTTGGGAGGAGCACATCACAGAACTGCAGAAACGACTGAACAAATCTGTATTTTAAATACGAGTGTTATCAGAGATTGGAGACATAAAAATAACAAAGCTTGCATACTTTGCTTACTTCCATTCCATAATGTCATATGGTATAATATTTTGGGGTAATTCTTCAAGTCAGCCAAAAGTCTTCAGAGTCCAAAAGCGTGTAATACGTATTATTTGTGGAGTAAATTCACGGACGTCCTGTAGAAGCCTCTTCAAAGAACTGGGTATATTAACCACTGCCTTTCAGCATATTTATTCCTCAATGAAAAATGTCATAAATAATATATTCCCTTTTCCCAAGAAAAGAGCTCAGTTCATACATACAATACTAGAAATAAAAACGATCTACACAAGGACTTAAAAGCACTTACTTTAGTTCAAAAAGGGGTCCACTAGTCAGGAACACATATTTTCAATAATTTATCATCAAGTTTAAAAAATTTAGCTACAAATAAAGATCGGTTTAAGAGGAACCTAAAAGACTTTCTAGTGGCCAACTCCTTCTACTCCATTAGTGAATTTCTAAATTGTACCAAATGATGCACGTATCGGTACTCATACTATATTACGATTATTATACTATCAGCTAAAAAAAGAAACAAAAATAAATCCCTTGTGGCCTGACCGAACAATTAACGATATTCGATGGAACACACACACTTCAGGAAATAATCTGAAGATGGCCTTATAGCTGAAATAGCCATAGTATAAAATAAATAAATATTATAGCAGTAGGATCCAAAGATTACAAACTGTTCATACTCAAGTCATTCATTGTGTTCTAACGGACATAATGGGGTAAGGATTGCTTGCGCACCTCCTATGGTCCAGACATCCGTCATACACGAACCGAATGTGAATTCTCTCATACCCCCTCCCTGTTCGGTGGCCCCACTCTTCTAACGCTAAGTGCTCAATTCGATCTCTGCCAGTGCCGATTATAATCTTATATATTAAAAGAATCTACGAAAACTAAGTCGGCTAGACCTACCCGACCCATTTCCTTCATTTGTGCTTTAAACGAAAGGTATTCATTCACAGATTTGTCATCAAGTATCAGAATTAACCTAAGTCTCTCCATCCTTTATTTTTATTCAAACGCGATATCCTTCTGTCCTTGCATTGAATATTTTAATAGGTTTATTTTACGATATCCTCAGTTCTAATTAATCTATGCAGTTCTTTTTGAACTAACAACACTTAGTGGATCAAGCTCTTTCATTTGCACTTTGAAACACTTTCATTTATTGATTCTGAAGAAAGCTGTGCCTGAAAATTCAAGTTTATTTCCATTTTCCCCAAATTTTTTGTCATTTCACTAACGGCGTGAAGTATTCGCACGGATCCTCTAGTTAAGATAGGGGCGTATCCACAACTCTGTGTTTACTTAACACGTGTTGGTTACGATCTCCCAAGGGGATAAAACTGAGTAAATGGACCATCATCTGGAGCATTTCTTGCCATTTCTTCCCCTGATGTTTGGGTAGCAGTGGAATGCCTACTGTTCATAACACTCAAGGGTGTGGAAAATAACGAGATTATACGCGTATTCCGCAAAAGTAGCTTTCGCACCACTGTTGCGAAGCTGCGGTTGCTGAATGGTTCCTGAGATAGAAGAGGGCGCGCACGCAGGGAACCATCCAGTGAGTATACGGCAGCGTAGCGTGGCGGGCATCTGCTGGAGTCTCATTCGCGAAACAAGAGAGCAGCTTCCGCCGTTCCTCTGGGGACTCGCGCCCTGGAGAACGCCTCCGCAACCGGCCTTAAAATGCAGCGGATTATCTGATCTGCACGGGCCGGCGTGAATAGAAATTGACGCCAAGTAGGTCGTTGCCGGCCGCCTGCGACTGCGGAGGCTACACTCTCGGCTTTTACGGACCCCGCTGCAGAATTCCCCAGCTGCGTTTGCGCGACGGTGACGATAGGTAAATGCCGACCTTATTCAACGTTCTGCTCGAGCCGGTGGAGCAACGCTTCTGTTTAGGCACTAGCAGAACACTGTAGATGCTCAAGGCACACTATTTCCTTGTGTGAGGTACAACCTCTGACAATAAGGTTTGTTAGATAGTCCTTAAGATAAAAGCTCGATAGAGAGTTTGATAACAGTAATAGGGTATTTGACTGTTTTCTGGAAATCGTCTGAAATTGTTAATTATGTCATATTATGGTCCGAACATGCTTTTTTACCTCGTGGATTTCAGTACTTTTTTTTAACCCTCAACTACTATAGACGTTGACAGGAACGCAACTACTAAGGAGGGGTCTCTCAGACCACTCTCTTATTTTCCATATATTAAACTAGTGTTTTGCTAAATATATATTTTCATGACTTCCTGTCGTTCATTACACTTCTTAGAGGTGGCATTTAGTAGAAATTTGACTTTTTTTTAACAATGTGGTATAAGTAACATGACAAGTAAAACACACCGCAACTTGCAGTACATTTTTATTTTTTGTGCTACGAAAAGAACAGCAAGTAATTATTTCTCTACACACCCACAGATTATCATTATATAAATTATACTACAAATTCACAGCGTGATTAGATACAAATCCCATTTGAATTATAGTAAACTGTATGCGAAATATCCTTTCCATTTACGATTCTCCCAGAAAGGTTGACACATTTTCCTTATAAAACAAAAAGTACAAACTGAAGGTATCCTTCTGTGTGCCACTAAATACGCTTTTAGTCGCTTTGACCCCGCGTACACTTCACGCAGACCTTTCTAGAACATCCCAAACAAATTGGAACACCACATTGTTGACACGGATATCGTGTTTTCCTCTTCAAATGAGGAGGACAAAAGGCACACGTTCTTCGATTTTCAAACTGTTTTGGTGTATGAGGCTCATCTTGTATATTCAGTAATCTTCTAACGGTGCCACTCACCTCTCGTGGCAAGTGTCCAATGGAAAGTCTACGCTTCATATGAGGCTCAACTAGATCTCTTGCTAGGGTCTTCATGAAGCTCAGTCATTACTTCTGTCTTTGGATACGCTTGATGTACCACATAAGAATTTACAACACACGCAACTTCCACTAAAGTGTAGAAATTTGCCAAAGGCCATCTTCTTGACCGCTGACTTGAAGAATAACTTGCACATCTTTGTTCGAGGCAGTCCACACCTCCTTTTGTTGTATTATAGCTGCTTCAACATCATCAGGTGTCACATCTTCATCACTTTCAGGTTCCTGCTCTGTATTAGTGTCATGTTCACTAAATACCTCAAAATCAGGGTCATCATCGCTGTAGTCAAAATTATCGGAGGATTCACCGAAACGTTCTTGATCATCCACATCTGCTTCACGTAAAATGCGTTGCATAGAACGTTCAGCTTTTCCTGCCATGGAGAAACACGACACGGAACATCAACAGCGAGAGAGAGGCCACAGCCACAGCGCTGTCGCTCAGCAGGCCGCGCTCACCAAGCCGACTGGCCAGGCGCTACGAGGCAGAGCCTGCGCCAGCGGCACGCAGACACTGTGGTCGGTCAGTGAGGCCGCGCAAGGCTGATAAATACGGAACGAAGAGCAGCAACACTGCAAGAATGCTGGCACGTGGACCTTGTCGGCCACCAGGAAGGCACACGGAAGAGTCCTTTTAGCTTGGCAGGGGTGTGTGAAATATCTCGACTCAAAAAGTCGTAGCGGTCTCAGAGACCGCAGATAGTTGTTAAGGGTTAAAAAAAGAAATGAAATTCAAACAATTTGAAAGCCCGCTAAAACGCTACATTTGAGTCACGTGATGCCTGTGACGTCATACAACACGCTGCTGCTGCTCTCGTAAGATAAACAAATACCTGTATGTTGTTTGGGCCGAGGCCTCGGTTTTGGGCGTTAACGTTTGCATAATGACCTACAAATATTGCTTAGTTCCGCACTGTACCAATACATCTGTCAAGACTCCAGAAAAATTGTCCTTGCAACTACCAAAAAATGAGAAGATACGCAAAAAGTGGTTGACACTGGCGCGAAGAGATCCAAATGAAATAGCGGCTACGTCAGGTGTGTATTTATCTTAGGATCATTTTGATGTAAGTAAACAATATTTACCATTGGTGAACTAAACTGTTTAGTATCATTCTCTTCTACTGCAAAGGTGTAAAGTTTTATTATGTGTAGGTTAATGACCTGATGTTTACATTTTCGAAGCAAAACTTCATAATGCTACACGCCTACGATTTATGTGTAATTAAAGCCGTTTCCTAATATATTTGGTGAAAGAACAACATGAATATTGTTGCAGCCCACTATAAAAGTATAGCATTGATTATTTATCTCCAGTAAGTGCAATTTTATCACCAATAGGTCTTAGTCGAACAACCGTTTTATACATCGACAACGCCCTTCTGGTTACTTTACAACAACTTACCCTATCGTAATATACGTATATGGGAGATGTCTTTAATACGCCGATTTATTTAGCTTTCAAACTTTCGTAATATGCAAGTGTAAATACGATTAAAAGTGTTAGTTACCCAAATATGTATTTATTGAAGCTTTACTGGGTTAAATTTTACTAACTATCCCGGCGGCTTCCTGTGACTATGTTGGCAACATATGCTGAATAGCGAGAATCACGAGACGTCGCCAATAGTCAATTGCGTGACAGCGCAAATATTTTGTCGTGAAACCTGTGATTTACGAGGGCAGTTACTTTTACTGACCGGACAAGGGTACATACAAGAATCATAGAGCAGGAACAGCATTATTTATTTACTTCATGGTCTGTACGATACTCTAATCTAATCATTCTATGTGGTCTGAACATCTGGACAAAGATTTTCTATCGTGTTGTTGATGTTGTCAACATAATCACTCAAGGCCTCTTGGATAGAAGATAAAATTTCACCCTTTATTGCATAATATGGTGACATCAACAAATAGGGTACTTTTTTCCAATGGCATAAAATATCTCTCGAAGTAATTAACTTTAAAATGTAGGTATGCGTTACTTACAATGCAGTTTTCACCTTTCTTATTTCTGGCACGTAAAAATTTGGATTGTTTTTAAAGAATGAATACACCATAATTGCATCAACTTTAGGGAGGTTTCCGCTGTCAGCCTTCACATAACCATCTTCCATTGTGGCATAAAAACTGTAAACGCGTTTAGACCACGAAAAAACTGAACTTAAAGCTGCGAAATGGAGGAAACGCGTACAATAATACAGCTCCGACTTTTAGTTGCCGCGCTGTAGGTGTTCTATGACGTCACCAGTACTTCAGCCAATAACGGAGCGCTTTCGATCACGTGATATAATCGTGAAATTTGATGATTTTTAAGCTTTAATTACGTAAAAATAACAGAAGTTTTGTAAGAATTATGAGCGAAATTACTGTCTGAATGTTATAATCATTCAGAATAACAATAATTCGAACCATATTTTTAACACAGGAAAATACCCTATTGGAAAGCTTTTTGTAAGTTATATGTCTCACTAACACTTTCCCTCGGGTGTGTGCCAATGTCGCAAGGTTTAATTTATTAAGTTTCAAGAAATTGAAAGAATGGAATGAGTGAGACAAATCTCCTCACTCTTTATTTAAAGGCAGTGTTGACAAATGAATTTTGATTTCTATGGACTTTTCTGGTTTTGCACCAGCCAAGTGGACAAAATGTGTTTTGAAACAAATTTGCATAATAAAAAATCAAGAACCCAGTCTTTGTCTTTTTTATTTCCACCAATAATACACAATACAAAGGAAACAGGAACAAGTGTCCAGTTGACATTTAAACAAAACTATCAAAATTTACTGGGTATTATTCTTTCAAAGTCTTTTCAAAGCATTTGATATCCTGGTTCCTCCTCCAAGCTATCACACTCCACCTCTTCAGCTTCGTCTTCCACATTGGCTACCACGTCATCTCTCTTGAGTAGGTCAACATAAAATTGTAAGGAATCATCTTCATTCCAACTATTACCAAATCGGTATTTCAGAAGGTTGAATAAATCTTTCTTTTTTTCTGCTTTCATTGGATGTACCAGACTGACGACATTTGGGTGAGGGATGTTATCTGTTGCTACACCTCTTTTTAGCAAGGTCATATAACTTTTCGACGGATCATCCAAACCATATGAGGGCTCCATCCTAAAAACCAATACGGATTCTTTCCCCCTTCAGTTTCTTTGTGTCTCTTATCACCTCTGGCTTCCTCAAATTTTGGCAGAGTCCTTGAAATTCAAAACATCCCAGTGTAATCCTAATCTTCGAACATCCCCCACTTTCTTATATATCCTGTGATTTTGTTCAGGAGTCAGTAATTCAGATTGATTCCGAAGACTTTTTTTCCGCAGTACCAAAAAGTCGATCTGCAGGTAAGTAGGAATGACCTCGCCCTGTAAATGTAATGCGTATCTCCTTTACTGAGCCTGGAGATATTTTTAACATCCACCAGTAGAGAGAATGAACCACATGGGCATTCCTGTTTTGTCCAGCGCAGCCAACGCAAAACAGTCTGATTGTTGAAGTGTTTTCTTCATCTCTATGCTTACTCAGAGCGTCTATTAAGGCTGAAGCTACTTCATTTGAACCTCTACCATCCTGGTCTTCAGTCCAGCAGTAAAGGTTTGGAGACTTATAGTTAATATACGTAATACAGAGAGCATAATATGACAGTTGCATCACCGATAGCGAGTTTTGGCAGGGGGTGGACTTGCAGCAGATCAAAGCATAAAGACAAGCTACTGGGCAGTTTCTCTTTCATTTTGTAAAACTGTTTAGCTCTCATTTTATGAGCAGCGAGCTCTGCTTGCGCCCTTTGTCTTTTGACCAACTCTTTAGTTAGTTTTATTTCATGTTTCTTTCTACAGCACTAACTATAAACATCTATTGCAGGATCACCAAATCCCAAATTAAACTTTTTAGAGAATATGTTGCTGAAGAAACACTTTTTTACTCTTAATGAATCAGGGACACTCTCATTATACATTTTAAAACGTTTTGTGATATTTAAACCTGGAGATAGATACAGCCTTTTACTGTTTTTGTCTGTTATAGTGACTTTCTCTAGCCTTCAAATTTGAGATGAATTGTATAACACGATCTTTCTTTGCAAGGTTTTGTTTTGTTCTGCGATCCTCTCCTCTTTTTTCACAAATGGCATTACCAGCAAATATCGAGGAAGCAATGCTATTAAGTCGAGTTGTTCCTATGCCGAACAGAGCTCTAAAAAGCTTGGAACACACAGGAACTTGCATAGTGTCTACTCTCACCTGAAACTTAGAGTATTCAGTTTTCCATCCTCTTTCCGAGGACGTCGTCGTTTCGGACTGGACATAGCCATAAATGAAGACAGAATCCTGTCCTGCTGTAGTTTGTTGAAGTGTCTGTAGACTTTCTTCCTATTTCTGATTATATGGTAGAAAGGGATGGTACAGCATTTGAATATTCCCTTTTGTCTGCACAAGGAGGCTCAAACTCCAGCATTTCAGGGTCCTATCACGGTATCTGAAAGATATCAATTTAATACAAATAAACAGTCCGTGAGACGGATTTTCGTCTCAAATATGTCAAAGACATTATTGATAAATCTGAAGCATTGAATTAAAATTTGTGGTGCAGCCGAGAATCGAACCGGGACCTCCATGCTTACTAGGCAGACGTCTTAACCGTTAGACTACCACACCACTAACGATTAAGGCGCCTTGGAATAGTCTAAGTACGATTTCCCTCCACGTCACAAACTTTAATTCCCGGCCGCACCACAAATTTTAATTCAATACTTCAGATTTATCAATAATGTCTTTGACATATTTGAGACGAAAATCCGTCTCACGGATTGTTTATTTGTATTAAATAGATATTTATATCACCTTTACAGGATTGTTCCACTATGTCCATTGCCTAGGTGCTAATCCGCTGCATGGCAGTAGTGGCAATTATCTTTGGAACAGAAGCTGAATTAAAGTTTGTGACGTGGAGGGAAATCGTACTTAGACTTTTCCAAGGCGCCTTAATCGTCAGTGGTGTGGTAGTCTAACGGTTAAACGTCGTCCTAGTAAGCATGGTGCTCCGGGTTCGATTCCCGGCCGCACCACAATTTCTATTCAATGCTTCAGATTTATCAATAGTATCTAAGAGTTATAATGTACGCGTTTAAGTGGAATCCGATCCAGAAATGAAATCGAAACACGTAGTTAGCTAGTTTAGTAAAATCAATTTAGTAGACGATCTCGCAAAAACTTGTCTTTTAAAACGTCTTACCTCTCCATCTGCTCAATCTTCCTTTTCAAAACGCCATTCTGCCGCTTCCTAGATGCAAAGGAGTGGTCCCCTACACGTACAACTAATTCCATGTCAGTCATATTTTCCACGAACAGGAAGGTTACACACATACACGATACTGGCCAAGCAGTCTGTTTCATATAACAAATAACAATGCACTGGCCACGACAACACGTGGTACTGGTATACAACAGATACATTGTAGTGAAGTTTTAAAACACATTCTGTCTTTCCGTCACAGCTTTTATTTGTCTTTATGTTAAAACTTTCGTTAGCAATAGGAAGTAAATGAACTTATTGCGATTTGAACCAATTTCACTGATGGACGTATTGCACTTTGAACCGAAAGTCAAATTTCGTACTTGATTTAAACGGTTAAAAATCTTGTTTTGAATGAAAACACCATAGCTCGATGCAACACACCTCTTCTCTCTTCAAACTAATTTTTGACCGCGGGTGGACTTATCAAGTTTTGAAACATCAGTCATATATATATATATATACAGAGTATTTCACTAAGTGTGTTTGCCTCTGTAACTTATAAAACGCCGCGGTGCAGTAGTACGAGCGGTCTAAAACGTCTCGCTGCGGAGCGCGAGATTGCTCGCCGTGGAGGTTCGAGTCCTCCCTGGGGCATGGGTGTGTGTGTTTGTCCTTAGGTTAGTTTCAGCAGTTTGTAAGCTACGGACTGATGATCCCGCATTTTTGTCCGATAGATTTACAAACATTTGAATATTTTTGAACTTATAAAATAATAGGTGACCGGAAATTTTAATGCGGTAGGTCAACACAAGAGATGTTACACTTTCTGCGGAGCTATGAACATAGTTTATTGTATCGTTTTCCAAAGACTTACAGCACAAAGATACAATTTTTTTAAAATGGAAACAATAGTTTTTTTTCTATCGGGCATTGGATTCGTTGAAACCAGCTGCATCCAAATCAATTTGAACTATATTCCTATCACTGTTAGTTAGGGAGCAACAACCCTTCAAAGTTTTGGGGGCGGAGCCTACGACAGCGTAGCTGACTGGCTGGTGGTCATGAGACAGTGGGCCGTGTCCCAGGGGATTGCCACTTGGCGAGTCAGCTACGCTATCGCTGCCTCCACCCCCGGAACTGTGTGGTGTAACTCTTTGGAAAATGATACAATAAACTATGTTCATAGCTCCGCAGAAAGTCTAACATTTCTTGTGTTGACCTACCGCATTAAAATTTCCCGTCACCTATTATTTTATAGGTTACAGAGGCAAACACAGTTAGTGAAACACCCTATATATATATATATATATATATATATATATATATATATATATATATATATACACGTAAAAAATAGATGAAGTACACTTACCAGGCGAAGGGGCACAGGCAGTAATAGCAACAAATAAACACACAGACACACACACACACACACACAAATGCTAGCTTTCGCAGCATAGCTGCTTCATCAGGCAGAAGGGAAGGAGAGGGAAAAGGAAATGATGAGGGTTTTAAGGAAGGGGTTAAGGAGCCATTCCAATCCCGGGACAGGAAAGACTTACCTTGGGGGAAAAATGGAGGATAAATAAATGCACACACACCCACACATTTACACAGACACAAGTACACTTAGGCAGACATACTGTAGAAAGCAAAGAAGTTAGAAGTTAGACAGAGATGCCACTTGAGGCAGAGGCTCTGTCCAGAGAACCAAGGCAAAGATATTGGATGGTGGGTGGGAACTCGAATTTAGCGGAGGTTGAGACCAGGTGGGCAACGGGAAGAGAATATGCTGAAGGGCTAGTTCCCATCTCCGGAGTTCTGAAAGGTTGGTGTCAGTGGGAAGTATCCAGATAACCCGGACGGTGTAGCACTGTGCCAAGATGTGCTGGCCATGCACCAAGGCATGTATAGCCACAGGGTGATCCTCGTTACCAACAAACACTGTCTGCCTGTGTCCATTCATGCGAATGGACAGTTTGTTGCTGGTCATTCCCACATAGAACGCTTCACAGTGCAGGCATGTCAGTTGGTAGATCACGTGGGTATTATCGCAAGTGGCTCTGCCTTTGATCGTGTACACCTTCCGGGTTACGGGACTGCAGTAAGTGGTGGTGGAAGGGTGCATAGGGCAGGTTTTACAACGGGGGCGGTTACAAGGGTAGGAGCCAGAAGGTAGGGAAGGTGGTTTGGGGATTTCATAGGGGTGGACTAGGAGGTTACGGAGGTTAGGTGGGCGGCGGAAAGACTCAGTGGAGTAGGAAGGATGTCATGAAGGATGGATCTCATTTCGGGGCAGGATTTTAGGAAGTCGTATCCTTGCTGGAGAGCCACATTCAGAGTCCGCTCCAGTCCCGGAAAGTATCCGGTGACAAGAGGGGCACGTCTGGGGTTTTGTTGAAGGTTCTTAAATTGGGGGGATGAGGAAGTGGCTCTGGCAATTTGCTTCTGTACCAGACCAGGAGGATAGCTGCGGGATGTGAAGGCTGTTATCAGGTTATTGGTGTATTGGTTCAGGGATTCAGGACTGGAGCAGACTCGTTTGCCACGAAGACCTAAGCTGTAGGGAAGGGAACGTTTGATGTGGAAAGGACGGCAGCTGTCATAATGCAGGTACTGTTGTTTATTGGTAGGTTTGATGTGGACGGATGTGTGTAGTTGGCCGTTGGATGGATGGAGGTAAGTGGCATGGGATTTGGAATAGGACCAGGTGAATTTGATGGGACCAAAGGAGTTGAGGTTGGAGAGGAAATTCTGGAGTTCTTCTTTACTGTGAGTCCAGATCATGAAGATGTCGTCAATGAATCTATACCAAACTTTGGGTTGACAGGCTTGGGTGTCCAGGAAGACTTCCTCTAAGCGTCCCATAAATAAGTTCGCGTACGAGGGGGCCATCCTGGTATGTATTTCTCACTTTTCCTTCATCCATATATTATGCCTTCCTTACAACATCCCTACAACAACCCCATCCAGTTTAAAAAAAGAACATCCCAATTCAGTGGTCAACCTCTCCTCTAAACTCTCTCCCAATCTGAAACCTCTGTCCTATCCAAAAGGGCTGACCTTTAGCCCTACTCCCAAACTCAACCAAACAGCCCTTGTGAAAGATTTACTATCCTATACTCGCAGTCTTTGCTGGAGATATCACTTTGCCATGAAGAAAAATAATCCTCTTCCTAATGATCCAGCTCCCCAAGACATCATTCAAATCGAACCCTGCCTAGAACAGTTCCGTCCTCCGTCACAGCGAGAACCACCTGCTCTTCCTCAAAATCACCCTCTTCAAACCTTCCAGGAATTCCTTACTTCCAACCTTGCCTCCCAGTCCTTCCTGAGAAACCTTAATCCTACTCCCAACATTACCGCAGCTGAATCCCAAGCTATCCGTAATCTGAAGGCTGACCATTCCATCGTCATTCTCCCTGCCGACAAGGGCTCCACGACAGTGGTACTTGATCGGCGGGAGTATGTGGCAGAGGGAGTGCGTCAGCTTTCAGATGATACCACATATAAAGTTTTTCAAGGCAATCCCATTCATGATGTCCAGCAGAGCTTCAAGGAATCCTCAAAACCTTAGGCCCCCTACAAAACCTTTCACCTGGCTCCATTAACCTCATGACTCCACTGACACCCTGCACCCCCACCTTCTACCTACTTCCGCAGATTCACAAACCCAATCATCCCGGCCGCCCCATTGTGGCCGGTTACCAAGCCCCAACAGAACGAATCTCTGCCTACATAGACCAACACCTTCAACCCATCATGTGCAGTCTCCCATCCTTCATCAAAGACACCAACCACTTCCTTGATCGCCTGAAATCCTTACCCAGCCTGTTACCTCCTGAAACCATCCTTGTAACCATCGATTCCACTTCCTTATACACTAATATCCCACATGCCCAGGGCCTCGCTGCGATGGAATATTTCCTTTCACGCCGACCACCCACTTCCTTACCTAAAACCTCTTTCCTTAATACCCTAGCCAGCTTCATCCTAACCCACAACTTCTTCACTTTTGAGGGCCGGACATACCAACAACTAAAGGGAACAGCCATGGGGACCAGGATGGCCCCCTCGTACGCGAACTTATTTATGGGACGCTTAGAGGAAGTCTTCCTGGACACCCAAGCCTGTCAACCCAAAGTTTGGTATAGATTCATTGACGACATCTTCATGATCTGGACTCACAGTGAAGAAGAACTCCTGAATTTCCTCTCCAACCTCAACTCCTTTGGTCCCATAAAATTCACCTGGTCCTATTCCAAATCCCATGCCACTTATCTCCATCTATCCAACGGCCAACTACACACATCCGTCCACATCAAACCTACCAATAAACAACAGTACCTGCATTATGACAGCTGCCATCCTTTCCACATCAAACGTTCCCTTCCCTACAGCTTAGGTCTTCGTGGCAAACGAGTCTGCTCCAGTCCTGAATCCCTGAACCAATACACCAATAACCTGATAACAGCCTTCACATCCCGCAGCTATCCTCCTGGTCTGGTACAGAAGCAAATTGCCAGAGCCACTTCCTCATCCCCCCAATTTAAGAACCTTCAACAAAACCCCAGACGTGCCCCTCTTGTCACCGGATACTTTCCGGGACTGGAGCGGACTCTGAATGTGGCTCTCCAGCAAGGATACGACTTCCTAAAATCCTGCCCCGAAATGAGATCCATCCTTCATGACATCCTTCCTACTCCACTGAGTCTTTCCGCCGCCCACCTAACCTCCGTAACCTCCTAGTCCACCCCTATGAAATCCCCAAACCACCTTCCCTACCTTCTGGCTCCTACCCTTGTAACCGCCCCCGTTGTAAAACCTGCCCTATGCACCCTTCCACCACCACTTACTGCAGTCCCGTAACCCGGAAGGTGTACACGATCAAAGGCAGAGCCACTTGCGATAGTACCCACGTGATCTACCAACTGACATGCCTGCACTGTGAAGCGTTCTATGTGGGAATGACCAGCAACAAACTGTCCATTCGCATGAATGGACACAGGCAGACAGTGTTTGTTGGTAACGAGGATCACCCTGTGGCTATACATGCCTTGGTGCATGGCCAGCACATCTTGGCACAGTGCTACACCGTCCGGGTTATCTGGATACTTCCCACTGACACCAATCCTTCAGAACTCCGGAGATGGGAACTAGCCCTTCAGCATATTCTCTTCCCGTTGCCCACCTGATCTCAACCTCCGCTAAATTCGAATTCCCACCCACCATCTAACATCTTTGCCTTGGTTCTCTGGACAGAGCCTCTGCCTCAAGTGGCATCTCTGTCTAACTTCTAACTTCTTTGCTTTCTACAGTGTGTCTGCCTAAGTGTACTTGTGTCTGTGTAAATGTGTGGGTGTGTGTGCATTTATTTATCCTCCATTTTTCCCCCAAGGTAAGTCTTTCCTGTCCCGGGATTGGAATGGCTCCTTACCCCCTTCCTTAAAACCCTCATCATTTCCTTTTCCCTCTCCTTCCCTTCTGCCTGATGAAGCAGCTAGGCTGCGAAAGCTAGCATTTGTGTGTGTGTGTGTGTCTGTGTGTTTATTTGTTGCTATTACTGCCTGTGCCCCTTCGCCTGGTAAGTGTACTTCATCTATTTTTTACGTATATTTTTCCTGTTAGGAATATTTCCTCTATAATGTTCGTATATATATATATATATTAATATATATATATATATATATATATATATATATATATATATATATATATATATATATATGATTTTTAAGCTGTATTAAAATAATTTTATTACGACGAGATTAAGTTATAAAATCTATATTTACTTCTTGATATATTCAGGGTAATTCTAAATCGCACACTCGGGCTTCGTAGCGCGATTCCTCACATGCTAGCAATAAAAAAATATCTCTCACAAAATTTCGTTCTGCGCATATTTCAGGCAGTAAATGGATGTCGAAGATTGCGGTGTGTGTGTGTGTGTGTCCCATACGTCAGTGTGATTCAGAATTACACTACTATATCAACAAACTTCTAGGTGATATATTAGGAGTCTTGAGGTGCAAAATGAGCATGGAAACCCATTCCCGGAAACGCCATTCAACTACGCTACGGAGAGTCCAAGTTACAGGCACCAACTCCTGCCGCTAGACATTCCCTCCAGCAACTTCGACGCTCTGTAGCGTCATTGGATGACGTTTCCGGGCATGGGCTTCTAGGCTCACTTTTTTCCTCAAGACACTTCCTATATCCTCTAGAAGTTTGTTGGTGTAGTAGTGTAATTCCGTAACCCTGCACAGGGCGAAATTTTGTGAGAGACATTTTTTTATTGCTAGCATGTGAGGAATCGCGCTGCGAAGCCCGAGTGCGCAAATTTAGATCCACCCTGTATATTTAAAGTAAAGCGAGAGATATTTCTAAGCAATAAAAGCAAAGAACTCCGCCATTGACAAGCTCACGATATCAACGCATGAAAAAAAAATGGCGGTGAAAGCTGCTGTTATAGCAGAAGTTGAGGCGCATACCCGTCTATATACAGGTGCTCTAATGATGAGAACAACGCAACACTCAGTCTGGGCTCGGTGTGCATTGTGTTTCCGTTGTCATTGAGACCCGATCCACCCCTATGAACCACAAACATTGCCGAGGTAGGGTGGCTTGGGTGCCTCAATGATATAAATAGCCGTACCGTAGGTGCAGCCATAGCGGTGGGGTATCTGTGGAGAGGGCTGACAAACATGTGGTTCCTGAAGAAGGGCAGTAGCCTTTTCAGTAGTTACAGGGGCAACAGTGGTTGATTGACTCAGCTGGCCTTGTATCATCAGCTAATGTGGCTTTGCTACACAGTTACTGCGAACGATGAAAGCAAGGGGAAATTACAGCCGTTACATGCAGCTCTACTGTGTGAATATATGATTATGGCATCCTTTCGGGTAAAATATTCCGGAGGTAAAATATTCCCCCATCCGGATCTCCGGACGGGGACTACTCAGATGGATGTGAATATCAGGAATAACAAAACTGGCAATCTACGGATCGGCGCGTGGAATGTCTGATCCCTTAATCGGGTAGGGAAGTTAGAAAATTTTAAAAGAGAAATGGATAGGTTGAAGTTAGATATAGTAGAGATTAGTGAAGTTCGGTGGAAAGAGGAACAGAATTTCTGCTCAGGTAACTACAGGATATAATTATAAAATCAATTGGGGGTTTTACAAGAGTAGGTCAATGAATAAGAAAATAGGAATGTGGGTAAACAACTAAGAACAGCGCAGTGATCGCATTATCGTAGTCAAGATAGATACAAAGCCAACACCGACCGCAGTGGTACAGGTTTATATGCCCACTAGCTCTGCCGATGATGAGGACATCAAAGAAATGTATGAGGAGGTAAAGGAAATTATTCAGACAATTAAGGGAGAGGAAAACTTAATTGGGATGGGAGACTGGAATTCGGTAGTAGGAAAAGGAAGGGAAGGTAAAATAGTAGGTGAATATGGACTGGGCAAAAAGAATGAAAGAGGAATCCGCCTGGTGTAATTTTCCACAGAACATATTTTTTTCATAACAAACACCTGGTTTGAGAATTACGAAAAAAGGTCGTATAGGTGGAAGAGACCAGGAGACATCAGGAGGTACCAGATAGATTTTATAATGGTAAGACATAGATTTCGGAACCAGGTTTTAAACTGTAAGATATACCCAGGGGCAGATATAAACTCTGACCGTAACGTATTGGTCATGAACTTTTGACTAAAACTGAAAAAACTGCAGAAAGGTAGGAAAATAAGGTGATGGGACTTGGCTAAATTGAGGAAACCTGAAGTTCTTAAGAATTTCAGAGGGAGCTTTAGGCAACAAATGACAGAAAGGTGCGGGATAGAACAGTAGAAGATAACGGGTAGCATTGAGAGATGAAATTGTGACGACAGCAGAGGACAAAACAGGTACAAAGGCAAGACCTACAAAAAAATCCTTGGATATCACAGAAAATACTAAATTTAATTGATGAAAGGAGAAAATATAAAAATGCAGTAAACGACACAGGAATTCCCTCAGAACTACTGAATTCTCTGGGAGAACCAGCCATGACAAAACTATTTCACCTCGTGCGTAAGATGTGCGAGACAGGTGACATACCATCGGACTTTAAGAAAAATGTAATAATCCCCATTCCAAAGGAAGCAGGTGCAGACAGGCGTGAAAATTACAGAACCATCAGTTTAATATATCATGGTTGCAAAATATTAACACGAATTATTAACAGAGGGATGGAAAAGCTGGTAAAGCTGACCTCGGGGAACATCAGTTTGGATTCAGGAGAAATGTAGACAACGGTTATCAGAAGTGTAAGGAAGTCCTTTCGGAAGGAGCTGGCCGCGGTGGCGCCAGTCACGGTCTGCACGGCCACTACTACGGTCGCGGGTTCGAATGCCACTCGGGCATGGACATTTGTGCCGTCCTTAGTGTTAGCTCGTTCATAAGTAGTTTGTAAGTTTAGGGACTGATGACCCCGTAGTTAAGTCCCATAAGCTATACATTTTTGAACTTTCTGAAGGAATGTGTGAGGAGTGTTGTTGCCTTGCATGGGAGAGAAACACGGACGATAAACAGTGTGGAAAGGAAGAGGATAGAGGCTTTTGAAATGTGGCGTTACAGAAGAGTGGTAAAGATTAAGTGGGTGGATCGCGTAACTAATGACGTCGTGACATAAATGTTTCCTGGGTGTTGTACTACGTCATGACGTAAGAAGGCTATTACTTAAATAACCGACGTTTCGGCCAACGTTACAGTGGCCTTCATCTGGGTATACTGATGTGAGCTTGTTGTTACTACACTTTATATTACTTTCAGACATTACGTCATAATTTTTTTTTTTTTTTTTTAAATAAGCGATGTTATTGGTGAATTTTTGGCAGAAGAATGGAACTTTATTGTGATAGGATGCTGAGGTGAAGGGAGTGGGGCTTAGTCGTTGCCTATTGCTTCTTGCATAGCGAGACATGATTGGTGTTCATCGGCGAATTGGGTGATGGCTTCCGTTTCTCTCCTGCTGGCCGTGGGCCGCAGTTGCTTACTAATGTCGCTCGCGTGTTTTGTTGTCAGTGCGGCCTATTTCCCTGTGATGGCTGGTAGCCAAGAGAGGGCAAGCCTGAGTCCATCTTCTCTATTCATGTTATTAGGGTGTTTTACAATTGCGATGGCTTCCCTTATATTGCGTTTAACCATCCCTGGTTGCTTGGCGAGTATTCTGGCATCGTTAAATTTTATCTTTTTGCTACAATCTTGCTGGTGTTCGGCTACTGCAGATTTATTGTGTTGGCCTAATCGAATGTAGCGTTCATGTTCGCGTATGCGTGTTGCCACTGTCTCACCTATGTCTACTTCCCCACACTCGCATTCCACCTTTATACTCCTGATGCGTGTAGTGCCTCTATGTTGTCCTTTGTGGAACCAAGTACATCCTTGATCTTGTGACTACTATAGAAGAATGGCTGGACACCAATCCGGCGTAGATGTTTAGCAATCCGATCTGTGACGTTTTCTACATACGGTAAGCGTGCTGCTGGCTGCTTTTTATTGACTTCCTGCCTACTGCTGTCTCTCTTATTTGTGTCCATGGCGGTGTGAATCACTCTATGGTTGTAGCCATTTGCCAGAAATGTTGTTTCTAGTTTGTTGAGCACAGCTGTTTTGTTGTCTTCATCACTTAGTCGCTGCACGCGAATCGTCAGTGATCGGATAATAGAGTTCTTCTGTGCTGGGTGGTGGTTCGATTGGGCGGGAAAATACCTGTCGGTACATGTAGGCTTCCGATATACCCTGTGCCCAAGCCTGCCTTGCCTAGTTCTATAAACTTCCACATCTAGGAATGGAATAGCGCCATCCTTCTCGATCTCTAATGTAAATTGGTTCTTCTTGTGCAATTTGTTCAGATGTTCATGAAACTTGTGTACCTCCATCTCACCGTGGGGCCATATTGCGAACGTATTGTCCACGTATCTGAACCAGTGTCTTGGGCTAAAGTGTCGGAACAAAGTGCCGTTGCTTCGAAGGCCTCCATGAATATGTCGACTGCCAACGGGGATAAAGGGGACCCCATTGCTACGCCGTCTGTTTGCTCATAGTATCTTTCTTGCCACTATTAACAATTAGACAACACGGATTCAGAAAGTATCGCTCTTGCGAAACACAGCTTACCCTTTATTCACATGAAGTGTTAAGTGCCATCGACAAGGGATCTCAAATCGATTCCATATTTCTGGATTTCCGGAAGGCTTTTGATGCTGTACCCCACAAGCGCCTTCTAATGAAATTGCGTGCTTATGGTATATCTTCCCAATTGTGCGATTGGATTCACGATTTCTTATCAGAAAGGACACAGTTCGTTGTAATTGACGGTAAGTCATCGAGTAAAACAGAAGTAATATCTGGCGTTCCACAGGGAAGCGTTATAGGTCCCCTACTCTTCCTCGTGTTTATAAACGATTTAGGAGACAATCTGAATAGCTCCCTTAGACTGTTCGCGGATGATGCTGTCGTTTATCGTTTAGTGAAGTCAACAGAGGATCAAAAGCAACTGTAAAGCGATTTAGACAAAATTTCTACTTGGTGCGAAAATTGGCAGTTGACACTAAATAAAGAAAAGTGTGAAGTAATACACATGACCACTAAAAGAAATCCACTGAACTTCAATTACGCAATAAATCAGTCAAAGATTAAGGTCGTAAACTCTACCAAATACCTAGGAGTTACAATTACGAACAACTTTGACTGGAGAGAACACATAGA
The DNA here is from genome assembly GCA_026315105.1 of Locusta migratoria. Lineage (NCBI taxonomy): Eukaryota > Metazoa > Arthropoda > Insecta > Orthoptera > Acrididae > Locusta > Locusta migratoria. The sequence continues at coordinate 262,402,166 of CM048751.1, forward strand.
AAATATTGTGGGTAAGGCGAATCAAAGGTTACGTTTCATTGGCAGAACGCTTCGAAGATGCACCAGCTCCACCAAAGAGACAGCCTACATCACACTTGTGCGTCCTCTCCTGGAGTACTGTTGCCCCTTGTGGGACCCTCACCAGGTGGGACTGACAGAAGATATTGAGAAGGTTCAGAGAAGGGCAGCTCGTTTTGTTTTATCACGTTACGGGGGGTAAAAGCGTCACGGAAATGTTGCACGAATTGGGGTGGAAATCATTAAAAGAAAGACGCTATTCATTGCGGCGTGATCTGTTTGCGAAGTTTCAATCACCGACCTTTACTTATGAATGTGAAAATATTTTGCTAGCACCCACCTACTTAGGGAGACATGACCATCCCAATAAAATAAGAGAAATCAGATCGAAAACGCAACGATTTAGGTGTTCTTTCTTCCCGCGCGCTATTAGAGAATGGAACGGTAGAGAAAAGTTATGAAAGTGGTTAATGAACCCTTTGCCAGGCACTTAAATGTGATTTGTAGAGTATCTATGTAGATGTAGATGTAGACTTGAAGAAGGTCGAAGATAAACGCAGCTGAACGAGGTCGCATATATCTGGCGGAATATGTTCTTGTAGGATGCGAACAGTTTCGTCTACTGGCACATTGTGGATAATGAATTTACGTCGAAGCTGACCATGATGTCCGTGGGTAAAATTGTTTCTTCCTTAATGCGTTCTGTAAAGTGTGGCGAGTTCTTCACGTTCGAGTCAGTTATGCCAACTAGAGTTCTTAGTTTGGATTGTAGGAACTTTGCCAAGTTGTATGTCTGCGAGTATGTAAAAAACGTCACAGATCGGACTGGTAAACATCTTCGCCGGGTTGGTGTCCAGCCTTTCTTCTATAGTAGTCACAAGATCAAGGATGTACTTGGTTCCACAAAGGACAACATAGAGGCTTGTGGGGTACAGTATCAAAAGCCTTCCGGAAATCCAGAAATATGGAATCGATTTGAGATCCCTTGTCGATGGCACTTAACACTTCATGTGAATAAAGGGTAAGCTGTGTTTCGCAAGAGCGATACTTTCTGAATCCGTGTTCACTAATAGTTAATAGTGACAAGAAAGATACTATGAGCAAACAGACGGCGTAGCAATGGGGTCCCTTTTATCCCCGTTGGCAGTCGACATATTCATGGAGGCCTTCGAAGCAACGGCACTTTGTTCCGACACTTTAGCCCAAGACACTGGTTCAGATACGTGGACAATACGTTCGCAATATGGCCCCACGGTGAGATGGAGGTACACAAGTTTCATGAACATCTGAACAAATTGCACAAGAAGAACCAATTTACATTAGAGATCGAGAAGGATGGCGCTATTCCATTCCTAGATGTGGAAGTTTATAGAACTAGGCAAGGCAGGCTTGGGCACAGGGTATATCGGAAGCCTACACGTACCGACAGGTATTTTCCCGCCCAATCGAACCACCACCCAGCACAGAAGAACTCTATTATCCGATCACTGACGATTCGCGTGCAGCGACTAAGTGATGAAGACAACAAAACAGCTGTGCTCAACAAACTAGAATCAACATTTCTGGCAAATGGCTACAACCATAGAGTGATTCACACCGCCATGGACACAAATAAGAGAGACAGCAGTAGGCAGGAAGTCAATAAAAAGCAGCCAGCAGCACGCTTACCGTATGTAGAAAACGTCACAGATCGGATTGCTAAACATCTACGCCGGATTGGTGTCCAGCCATTCTTCTATAGTAGTCACAAGATCAAGGATGTACTTGGTTCCACAAAGGACAACATAGAGGCACTACACGCATCAGGAGTATAAAGGTGGAATGCGAGTGTGGGGAAGTAGACATAGGTGAGACAGTGGCAACACGCATACGCGAACATGAACGCTACATTCGATTAGGCCAACACAATAAATCTGCAGTAGCCGAACACCAGCAAGATTGTAGCAAAAAGATAAAATTTAACGATGCCAGAATACTCGCCAAGCAACCAGGGATGATTAAACGCAATATAAGGGAAGCCATCGTAATTGTAAAACACCCTAATAACATGAATAGAGAAGATGGACTCAGGCTTGCCCTCTCTTGGCTACCAGCCATCACAGGGAAATAGGCCGCACTGACAACACAACACGCGAGCGTCACTAGTAAGCAACTGCGGCCCACGGCCAGCAGGAGAGCAACGGAAGCCCTCACCTCATTCGCCGATGACCACCAATCATGTCTCACTATGCAAGAAGCAATAGGCGACGACTAACCCCCACTCCCTTCACCTCAGCATCCTATCACAATAAAGTTCCATTCTTCCGCCAAAAATTCACCAATAACATCGCTTACTTAAAAAAAAAAAAAAAAAAAAAAAAAAAATAAAAAAAAAAAATTATGACGTAATGTCTGAAAGTAATATAAAGTGTAGTAACAAGCAGCTCACATCAGTATACCCAGATGAAGGCCACTGTAACGCTGGCCGAAACGTCGGTTATTTAAGTAATAGCCTTCTTACATCATGTCATCTGACTCTGGCCGCCGAAGCCTACGTAATTATAATGACGAGGTATTGAAAAGAATTGGGGAAAGGAGTTTCTGGCATACCTTGACTAAAAGAAGGGTTCGATGGTAGGACACTTTCTTAGACATCAAGGAATCTTAAATTTAGCAATGGAGGGAAGTGTGTGGTGTAAGAATCGCTGAGGGAGACCAAGAGATGAATACAGTAATTATGTCTTATGAGGAGATGAAGAGGCTTGCTCAGGATAGAGTAGGTAGGAGAGCAGCATCAAACCACTCCGGACTAATGACCACGACAACACAACTGAGAACCGATGTTTTAAACGGTGTTGCACATTGCTCCCTCGTTGTAATGTGCTATGAATACATAGAAAGATAAATCATTTATCATTTAGCTGCACTATAGCAGGTCAGCAACTGGAAGCAATTAATTCCATAATTTATTTGGGAGTAGGTATTAGAAGTGATTTTAAATGGAACGACCATATAAAATTAATCGTTGGTAAGACACATGCCAGACTGAGATTCACTGAAAGAATTCTAAGGAAATGCAGTCCGAAAACAAACGAAGTAGGTTACAGTATACCTGTTGGCCCACTGCTTGAATACTGCTCACTGGTGTGGACTCCGTACCAAGTTGGGTTGATACAATAGGTAGAGAAGATCCAACGGAGAGCTGCGCGCTTCGTTACAGGATCATTTAGTAATCGTGAAAGCGTTACGGAGATGATCGCTAAACTCCAGTGGAAAAAACTGCAAGAGAGACGCTCTGTATCTCGGTACGGGCTTTTGTCGAAGTTACGAGAACATACCTTTACCGAGGAGTCTAGCAGTATATTGCTCCCTCCTACGTATAACTCGAGAAGCGATCATGAGGATAAAATCAGAGGGATAGAGCCCACACAGAGGCATACCTCACTACCGGATATCCCTCCTATTCCAACCTCGTATTGTTCGCGGAATGAAAGAATGTCGGTATGCCTCTGTGTGGGCTCTATCCCTCTCATTTTCCTGATTGTAGCCTTTTTTTTTTTTTTTTTTTTTTTTTTTTTTTTTTTTTTTTTTTTTTTTGCATGGTACGTGTCAAGTTTGAGATTTTCTTTGTGTGTAAGTGTTGAGGTGCCAGTAAAGTTATCATTTCTTATATGCCACTAAAACCTAATTTCTAGAAATAGTGCTCACAGAAGCACAGATTATTTGATAAGTATAAAATTACAGGTGGACTGACGCAGAGTCGCAGCTCCCATTGTTTCATTTTTTTTATGTGTATAAAATATTATTACAGGGCGTAATTAATTTAGTACGTTGCGCATACATATTTAGGGAGACTGGTGATTTTATAGAGAGTTTACAGTGCAATATGTGTTTAATATTTGTTGGCAGAGGGGAAGCAAAGAAATAACGCTGTTCCCGATCTATGCTAGATTTTTATAAACTCGGTTTATGACAGTCTCTTACCAGATTCATTCAACCAGATTTAATTAGAGCTTTTAATTAGCAACTTTCAAACAAGAAACTTCACTTGCTTGATTTAATTAGCAACTATCAACTAGAAACTTTCAAACAAGAAACTTCACTTGCTTGATTTAATTAGCAACTATCAACTAGAAACTTTCAACCCTCCGTCACACCACACCGTCAGGTGGCTTGTGGAGTATTGATGTAGATGTACTGGGTGATCAAAAAGTCAGAATAAATTTGAAAACTTAATAAATCACGGAATAATGTAGATAGAGAAATAAAAATTGTGCTATCAGCGACAATAGTAGATTCCATTGCATTGTGTCTCCACAGTAGACTGGAATAGTAAGTTCCAATCCTCGTATTACACAAGTCAGACATATACCGGATGATCAAAAAGTCAGTATAAATTTGAAAACTTTATAAATCAGGGAATAATGTAGATGGGGGGAGGGGGGTAAAAATTGACGCATATGCTTGTAATGACATGGGGCTTTATTAGAAAAAAAGGTTCAAAAATGTCCGACAGATAGCGCTACATCTGACCAGAAAAGCAATAGTTTGCATAACAAATTAAGACAAAGCAAAGATGTTGTTCTTTACAGGAAATGCTCAATATGTTCACCATCATTCCTAACAACAGCTGTAGTCGAGGAATAATGTTATAAACAGCACTGTAAACCATGTCAGGAGCTATGGTGAGGCATTGGCGTCGGATGTTATCTTTCAGCATCTCTAGAGATGTCGGTCGATCACGATACACTTGCGACTTCAGGTAACGCCAAAGTCAATAATCGCACGGACTGAGGTCTGGGGACCTGGAAGGCCAAGCATGACGAAAGTGGCGGCTGAGCACACGATCACCACCAAACGACGCGCGCAAGAGATCTTTCGCGCGTCTAGCAATATGGGGTGGAGCGCCATTCTGCATAAAAACCGTACGTTCCTGCAGGTATTTATCAGCCGGGCTGGGGATGTTGCGATTCTGTAACATATCGGCGTACCTCTCACCCGCCAAGATAGCAGTTACAAAATCAGACTCAAGCAGTTTCTCGAAGAAAAAAGGCCCGAAACGGTATATGTGGTAAATCCAACCCATACTTTGACTTTCTCATCGTGCAGTGGAGTTTCCCCGACAGTTCTAGGATTTTCAGTAGCCCAAATCCTGCAGTTGTGGGCGTTGACAGACCCTCGCAGAGTGAATTGAGCTTCGTCGGTCCACAACAGGTTACACAACCAATCGTCATCTTCCGCCATCTTTTGAAACACCCACACCGCAAATGCCCTCAGCTTCACTAAATCGCCAGGGAACAGTTCATGATACCGATGGATTTTGTAAGAATAGCATCGGAGTGTACGCCTAACTGTCAATCAAACAGTAGTGTATGGAATGCCGGAGCGACGTGCGACTGCACGAGCGCTGACTTCCCCATGCAGAGACGAACCCGCTAAGTCTCCATTTCTTCCAGAACTGTCTCAGCAGCATTAGGCCTTGTGCTCGGTCGGCCACTACGGGGTCTATCCTCTAAACAACCCGTGGCTTCGAACTTCGAAATCATTCTCGCGACAGTTGCATTTGTCAACGGACCTTTACCCGTTGGAATCCCCTTCCTATGGCGATAGGATCTTAATGATGAACTAGCACATTCCCCATTCTGATAATACAGCTTCACTACATCTACATCCACTTACATACTCCGCAATCCACCGTAAGGTGCGTGGCGGAGGGTACAGTGTACCACTACTTGGCATTTCCTTTCCTATTCCACTCCCAAATAGAACGAGGAAAAAAAGAATGCCTATATGCCTCCGTACGACCCCTAATTTCTCTTATCTTGTCTTTGTGATCACTAAGCGAAATACAAGTAGGCGGCAGCAAGATCGTACTACACTCAGCTTCAAATTCCGGCCCTCTAAATTTCCTCAACATAAATTCACGAAAAGAACGTCGTCTTTTCCTTAACGATGCCCAATTGAGTTGCCGGAGCATTTCCGTAACACTCGCGCATTGGTCGAACCTACCAGTAATAAACTTAGCTGCTCGCCTCTGAACTGCTTCTATGTCTTTCTTTAAACTGATCTGCTGCGGGTCCCAAACATTTGAGCAATACTCAAGAGGTGGTCGTACAAGCGTTTTATACGCGGTCTCCTTTACAGATGAGGTACATCTTCCCAAAATTCTCCCAATAAACAGAAGTCGGCTGTCCGCCTTACTGACAACTGTCCTTACATGTTCGTTCCATTTCATATCGCTCTGCAATGTTACGCCTAGATATTTGAACGACGCAACAACACAAGAAGCTCACTACTAATGCTGTATTCGAACATTATGGGATTGTTTTCCTACTCTTGCGCATCACCTTACATTTTTCTACATTGAGAGCTAGCTGCCATTCTTCGCACCAACTAGAAATTTTTTCTAAGTTATCTTGTATGCTATTACAGTCAGTTAAAGACGATACCCTCCCATACACTAGAGCATCATCAGCAAACAGCCGCAAATTACAACTTACTCTGTCCATCAGATCATTTATATAGATAGAAAATAATAGCGGTCCTATCACACTCCCCTGGGGCACGCCTGACGATACACTCGTCTCTGACGAACACTCGCCGTCGAGAACAACGTACTGCGTTCTGTTACTTAGGAAGTCTTCCAGTCAGTCACAAATCTGTGAACCGATTCCATAAGCTCGTATCTTCGTTAGCAGTCTGCAGTGTGGCACTGCGTCGAACGCCTTTTTGAAGTCGAGAGAAACACAATCCTCCTGTTGCCCTTCATCCATGGCTCGCAAGATGTCATGTGAGAAAAGGGCAAGCTGAGTTTCACATGAATGGTGTTTTCTAAACCCGTGCTGAGAATATGCTCCAAAATTCTACATGAAACTGATGTCAACGATATTGGCGTTTTCAGGTAACGTCAACATGCTGCGACTGCTGGTGCATCTGATTCTGTCTCTTATTACATCTCCTTTTATACGCGATTTTCATACGCAGTAACTGACGTTTTGCTGTCCAGTGCCATTTGTCGGACGTTCTTTGAACTTTCTCTATTTTTTTTGTTCTAATAAAATTCCATGCCATTCCAAGCATATGTGTAATTTTTTACCTCTCTATATACATTATTTCGTGACTTATTAAGTTTTCAAAATAAGTCATGGGTGCAAAATACTAACACGAATTATTTACAGACGAATGGAAAAACTTGTGGAATCCAACGTCGGGGAAGATCAGTTTGGATTTAAGAGAAATGTAGGAACACGAGAGGCAATACTCACATTACGACTTATCTTAGAAGATAGGCAAAGGAAAGGGAAACTTTCGTTTTCAGCGTTTGTCGATTTGGAGAAAGCTTTTGACATTGTCGACTGGAATACATTCTTCCGAATTCTGAAGGTACCAGATGTAAAATATAGGGAGCGAAGAGTTATATTTAACCTATACAAAAACCAGACAGCGGTTATTAGAGTCGAAGGGCAAGAAAGGGAGGCAGAGGTTGGGAAGGGAGTAAGTCAGGGATGTAGCCTTTCCCCAATGTTTTTCAATCTGTACATTGAGCAGGCAGTGAAGGAATGGAAGGAGAAATTTGGAGAGGGCATTAAAGTGCAGGGAGAAGAAATAAAAAGTTTGCGGTTTTCCGATGACATAGTAATTCTGACAGAGACCGCAAAAGATCTGGAAGAGCAGTTGAATGGGATGGACAGTATCTTGAAAGAAAGATATAAGATGAACATTAACAAGAGTAAAACGAAGATAATGGAATGTAATGTCAGAAAATCAGGCGATGCTGAAGGTATTAGATTAGGTAATGAGACAGTAAAAGTAGTAGAAGAATTTTGTTATTTGGGTAGCAAGATAACTTCTGATGGCCGAAGTAAAGAAGATATAAAATGCAGAATGGCTATGTGAAAAAAAGCGTTTCTAAAGAAGCGAATCTTGTTAACATCCAATATTAATTTAAATGTTAGGAAGTCATTTCTGAAAGCATTTGTCTGGAGTGTAGCACTGTATGGGAGTGAAACGTGGACCATAAGGAGTTCTGATAAAAAGATGATAGAAGCTTTTGAAATGTGGTGCTACAGACGAATGATGAAAATTAGATGGGTAGATGACGTAACTAATGAGGAAATGCTTAACCGAATCAGGGAGAAAAGGAGTTTCTGGGATATCCAGACTAAGAGAAGGGATAGATTTGTTGAACACATTCCGAGACATCAAGGAATTGTCAACTTAGCATTAGAAGGAAGCGTGTGGGGTAAAAATCGTAGAGGGAGACCGAGGGACGAATATAAAAAAAGGATGTAGGTTGCCGAACGTATTCTCAGATGAAGAGACTTGCACAGGACAGGGTAGCGTGGAGAGCTGCATCAAACCAGTTTGCGGACTGAAGACCGCAACAACAACAACAACAACTGACTTTAATCCTTCATACCGTCTTGATTGCAAATTTTTTATTAGTTAATGACGCGTTTCGCCCTTTAGCAGGGCATCTTAGGATTATCTGCGTGACAGAATTTACAAAAAAAGTGTTCAAATATTTGTAGAATTTATGGGACTTAACTACGGCGTCATTAGTCCCTATGCTTACAATCTACTTATGAACTAGCTAAGACTAAGGACGGCACAAATAGCCATGCCCGAGGGGGGATCCGAACCCCCGACCGTAGTGGCCGTGCAGACCGTGACGTGAGCGCCTCAGTCTCCTCGGCCACCGCGGCCGGCGACAGAATTTACACAAAATTACAAGGCGGAATTACAAACGGTTATAATGGTACGTGGGCTTATTTTGTGTTAAGAAGACAGTATAAATGGTAAACAAAGCTGCGCTCTCCGTGGTGTGACACCGTAAGTTGGTATTGCGGTGTTTCTATTCACCTGGAATGTTTTTTTGGATTTCCTTGTGGCCCTACAAATGTTCGGGTAACAACGAATTACAGTTGGAACATACTCGGTAAAGATGTGAGAAACCAACGAATTACAGTTGGAACATACTCGGTAAAGAGCCGGCCGCGGTGGCCGAGGGGACTGAGGCGCTTCAGTCACGGTCTGCACGGCCACTACGGTCGGGGGTTCGATTCCCCTCTCGGGCATGGATATTTGTGACGTCCTTAGTTAGTTGTTAAGTAGTTTGTAAGTTTAGGGACTGATAACCCCGTAGTTAAGTCCCATAAGCTTAACAAACATGTGAACATTTTTTACTCGGTAAAGATGTGAGAAACATTTGTAGGGCCTCAAGGAAATCCAAAAAACAATCCAGGAAAATAGAAACACCGCAATAACAACTTACGGTGTCAAACCAGGGAGAGCGCAGCTTTGTTTACCATTTATACTGTCTTCTTGAAACAAAATAAGCCCATGTACCATTATAACCGTTCGTAATTCCGCCTTGTAATTTTGTGTAAATTCTGTCACGCAGATAATCTGAAGATGCCCTGCTAAAGGGCGAAACGCGTCATTAACTAATAAAAAATTTGCAATCAAGACGTCAATTTGCAGCAGGGTTTTGGAACATATCCTGTATTCAAATATTATGAATTATCTAGAACAGAACGATCTATTGACACAAGGTCAACACGGATTTAGAAAATATCGCTCATGCGAAACACAACTAGCTCTTTATTCACACGAAGTGATGCGTGCTATTGACAAAGGTTCGCAAATCGATTCCGTGTTTCTTGATTTCCAGAAAGCTTTTGACACCGTACCTCACAAACGGCTTTTAATAAAATTGCGTGGTTATGGTATATCGCCCCAAATTTGCGACTGGATAGGGGATTTCTTGTCAGAGAGGACACAGTTCGTAGTAATCGATGATAAGGCATCGACTAAAACAGAGGTGATATCGGGCGTTCCACAGGGTAGTGTTATTGGTCCTCTGCTGTTCCTTATTTACATAAACGATTTAGGGGAAAATCTAAGTAGCTCTCTTAGGTTGTTTGCAGATGACGCCGTCATTTACCGTCTAGTAAAATCATCTGAAGATCAAAACCAACTGCAGAACGATCTGAATAAGATATCAGTATGATGTAAAAATTGGCAATTGGCTCTAAATAATGAGAAGTGTGAAGTCGTCCGCATGAGTACGAAGAGAAATCCGTTAAACTTTGTTTACAACATAAATCAATCAAATGTGAAGGCCGTAAACTCCACAAAATACCTAGGAATTACTGTTACTTCAGACCTAAACTGGAATGAACACGTAGATAATATCGTGGGAAAGGCGAACCAGAGACTACGTTTTATTGGCAGAACCCTTAAAAGATGCAAGAGAACTACTAAAGAAGCAGCATACACTGCGCTCGTCCGTCCATTTTTGGAGTATTGCAGCCCAATGTGGGATCCTTATCAGGTGGGTTTGACGGAGGACATCGAAAGAGTCCAAAGAAGGGCAGCTCGTTTCGTATTGTCACGATATAGGGGAGACAGCGTTACGGAAATGATACAGGATCTGGGATGGGAATCACTACAACAACGGCGCTTATCGCTGCGACGTGGGCTACTTACGAAACTACAATCGCCAACATTCTCCTCCGAATGCGAAAATATATTGTTGACTCCCACTTACATAGGTAGAAATGATCATCAGAATAAAATACGAGAAATCAGAGCTCGAACGGAGAGATTCAGGTGTTCTTTCTTCCCGCGCGCTATTCGAGAATGGAATGTGAGATAAATAGTATAATTGTGGTTCGATGAACCCCCTGCGAGGCACTTAAATGTGATTTGCAGAGTATCCCATGTAGATGTAGATGTAGATGTTTGAAGGAATATTTACTCTAGCTGATTGCTGTTGTACACCATGGATTGGAAATCACAACTGACTTTTTGATCACCCGGTAGATTGCCTTGATATTGGCGGGGTGTGCTCCTGCCGAAATATCGGCCATGTCGAGTTTCTTACATGGCCGCGTACGCGTAAATCTTTTGAATACGCCGTACGCCTGAGGAAATTAAGGAATGAGAAGGTGGCAATGCCTGCGGCTGCTGGGGCAGACTATACTCCTCCGCCACGGCACCTGCTGCTCCACCACCCTGGCTGCCACCTTGGCTGGTGCGAGTCCCGGGGCCGTTAATACGGCGTCGCGTCACATGTTATGAGGCGGGCTGCGCACCCCCTCATCAGGGCGCGGGCGCAAGAATTTCCAATTTAGCGCCACCCCCGCCTGCGCCTGCCTGCGCCCCTCTCATTGCGGGAGTGTCTTCGCCTTCACCTCGCGATAAAACACTGTCGCCGCCGGGCCCTGCTCACCCGGCAGGCACCCGCGCCGCACCTGCCGTGGCGCTGCACGACCAGCCACGGACACGGGCGCAGGTCCTCCACTATTCGTGAAACTGAGAACTACATACGCGCCTGCAGATAGAGCAGCTAACTTACGACATATAGTGCCGTTTGTGAAAAGTCCAACGCCAACAAGGAATTATCTTGATAGCGCAAAGACCTTCTGAAAATAACTAGGCAACCCAGGGGCGTAGATACAGCTATATTGAAGTGTACTTCGACAGGTGACACAGCTCTGATGCCCCCCCCCCCCACTTGCAATTTTTTTCTATGAATTTGGAAAATGTTGTGAATAGTTTACAAACGAATGAAACGTATCATATTCACAGAATATGACATCAACTGCGAATGGGCAAAGCTGAAAATGTGTAGCTAGCCGGGATTCGAACCCGGAGCTCCTACTTTCTAGGCAGTTCCACTGACTACTACACCACTGGGGACACAGTGATCAACGCACCTGCAAGGACTACCTAAGCACGCCTCCTGTCAGATACAAATTCCCAGCTTCACCTTGCCCACAGTACTCAAACTAGTAGTTATGAAACTAATTGCCGTAATAGGAAGGGGCACAAACTTCCCCCCCCCCCTCCCCCCACTACCCACTAACGAAAGGATCATTGCCCGTCGCCGGCATATTAAAAATGGTCAAATGTTTGTAAATCTATCGGACCAAACTACGTGATCATCAGTCCGTAGCTTACAAACTTTAAGTTTCCTCCCTTGCGACGGTCACGTGACACGGTCTGTGGGGTATAAAAGGATGCACGATCGCATCCGCTGATCAGTCTTTCGTGATAGTTGAAACTGTCAACACACCGGCCGCGGTGGCCGAAGGGACTGAGGCGCTCCAGTCACGGTTTGCGCGGCCACTATGGTCGGGGGTTCGAATCCCCCCTCGGGCTTGGATATTTGTGCCGTTCTTAGTATTAGTTAGTTCATAAGTAGTTTGTAAGTTTAGAGACTGATGAGCCCATAGTTAAGTCCCATAAGCTATACAAACATTTGCACATTTGATTTGGAAGTGTCAACATGGGTTCCTCGAATGTGCTAAACATCTCTCATCTACTGGGAAGGAACATAACTCCAATTGACGAACGCTTTGGATTGTGGCTCTTACTGGAAAACCTGGACAATCTTGTTACTGACATTGGTAGCATAAATTACACCGAAAATTCTACGCTTTTCAGCAAGAAGAACTTAAGTGTGCCTATACCCATTACAGAGCCTTTTTGCGACAACATTATGGTAGTTAAAATCTGCGACCTAGTGAACTGTCAGGAACACGCCGAGAAGAGCCGGTCTGTAATGGTAAAAAGGAAATGTGCGGATCATTTAACTTTTACCTGCGTAGTAATTTCGACAAGTCGTCACTGCGAGACATGGAGTTAAGTCGAAGTTGCCTTTCCTGCTACATGGTGGGCGCAGTGCGGCATCGAAAGGATAACTGGACAAACTCGACAAGGAAGCACTGGAAAACATCTCGAGAAAATATGCAAATCCTGTGGCTATACCATATAAAGTGGAATTAGCCGATGTTCAAATGGATGTTTTAATGGAGGAGCTCCCTGCTATACTACATCAGCTTCGTGCAGATGATTTCTATCTACTAGATTTGGACATCACACAAGATTTCGCAGGGATTTTTAACAAAGTGGAGATGTGCGACTATCTCGTATCCAACCACGACTTTTGTATGGAAGGAGACTGCACAGGCAACCGCAATGTGATTGTGGAATACGGTAAGACAGTTGGGATAGATTGTTTAACATGGATAACATCGAATTGCCGAGTAAAAATATATAATAAATCTGTATGTCAAATCACGAGCCCTGGTGTCAACAAAGTTATCGGTAATTACATTATCGATTTTGTAAAGTGTCCAGACAGACGACTGCGAGAGACTTTTACTTCTTCGTTGGGCCACGATCATGGCATTACAAGGCTGGTGGCTACAATATACAAATACCGGATGGACAGTGTTTTTGACTCTGTGCAAGATGTTTAAGTGTTTTAAACGAGAATAAACGGTATCTGCAAAGTGCGGCCATGTATAGTGTGCCAATCTCCTCCATGTGGACGCAGTTAACGAATTCCCTACAGAACAGCTGCTGTGTTGTGCTTAATACTGTTCTGCAATTTATTGGGGTAATAAGAATACCCGAAAATTGATGGGAGTACAGGTAAATCTCCCAGACACTAAAGACAGAGAAAAGCTTATACATGATGTTCTATTAGCTTTTAGTTTTAACTGCCTACCTATAAATTACGTGGAGATTCGTAATACTGACACCAGCAAGAACGATATAATTATTACACAGAAGAGCTACATTAAAGCAGGAGAAACATATTTCTCCCAATCCAGAACATTATTCTCCCCCAATGTCTCCAGATACAGACCTCGCCGAATTAGGTCTGGTATCTACAAACAATGTTATTCCACAGATCCAGCGAAAAAGAATAAATGTATCACACAGACTTAAGCCATTCCCCATTAAAGAAATTACACCGCTACATGCAGTTAATGTCTTATGTGCACGAAAAAGAAAATTTGGAAATGGAGGAGATCGCAAGCAAGGAAAGAAAACTCGAATATATGGCCAAAGCAACTGCCATAAAGGACGAATACAAACTAATGCTGGAGAAAGAGGCAGCTATAGCAGATGTCCAAACCAGGTTTACATATGGTTTTAAGCAGAGGGTGTGGAGAAATCTGGCTACGACTGGGACTCATAAAATATTTGCATTTACAGTTAACAGCCAGGGAGATTAGTCACGAGTCGGTGTGCTGGCCGAAATTAGTGGAATTCAGGATGTATTCTACATTAAAGTATACACGAAAAACGTGTTTATAAAGATGCACTGAAGTTTGGATTTGCTTAAAAAGAACGGATACATTGTATCCAAATGTGGAGGACTGGATGTTGTCCATATAGCTAAAGAGAAGCCATTTGCGGAGTTAAAACCGATGGAATAACAATATTTAACAATCATTCGTTTGCAAAAGTCGTAAGCCTAGACTTCCATACGGAATTACCACAGGATTGTGTATCAGAAGAATTGGTGGCGTACACACAGGGGGATGTGCAGTGCTATTACCAGTATGCCATACAGGAAATAATGGGCAAAGTTAAAATACCCGACTGCTCTCGTCTAGAAGCATCGCAAGAAGGTGCAAAGCTGGTTATTAAAGCTATAAAAGAGATTGAGTACAGGAGTAAGCGTAGATATGTAATGGAGTTCGAGAACATACCTTTATTGTACCTGTCGAATGTCTGGCTGAAAAGAGAAATAGAAGATGCCAATGTGGATCTAAGCTACAAGCTAAAAATTAAATTCGACAAAATTTAAGTTACATCAATCAAGAATAAAGAACGAATTGTATTCTGTGTCTTGATGTATATATGCGAACTTCTTTTCTGTTTGTAAACGTGTATATAAAATGTAATAAAAGGTTTTGTGCTCTAATATTTGTGTTCTTATTTATTACCTTACTATAAATCCTAAGAACCCTACATTTATTGTGCTCTAAGTGCCTGTATTTATAGTGGAATGACCATTTTTCTTTTAAATTTAATGTTAAAATTCTATATAGAAATTCTGCATTTGTGTGGAATCGATTAGCCTTAACAGTTGTCTTATTTAGGACATAAACATTAAAATCCCGAATGCTGTTGGTTGGAGGATTTGCAGGAGAGAAAAGAGATGCTACTATTTGGAAAAGAAACTCTGCTATGTACAACGGTCTGCATGTATGTGTTACGGTAGTTGAAACTGACCAGTTAGATGACCTTGAAAAGTAGTTGAAACTAGGTAGTTGAAAGCGTAGCAAGGTAGCTTTCGTACCTATATGAACACATGTAAGAGTAATTACAGTAATTACAATAAACAAATAAGTAAATAAACAATTACAATAAACAATTGCCCTAATTACACAATTACTCTAATTATGTAACTACTCTAAGTACGCAATTACTCTAATTATGCAATTACTCTAATTAATTTGATATCAATTTGATTATTTTGGAGGAAGAATCGGCAATTTCATTCTACTACTGAAAATTGACGGTTGGCGGAAATCGCGCGAGCTCAGTCTCGGGAGTGGAGGGTGTGGGGCTGAGAGTTTGCAGAGTCGATACCTACTGCTGGTCGACATGTCCGCTTCACTTTGCATTGACACGTGGATCGCTAACCTTACACCTTTGCTCTACAGGTTGACAAGAATTATTGTGTCCCATTCAGATATAACTATTGCCTTGCAAGAGTCTTTCCAACAACTACACACAATTACACTGATTAGTTTAAACTGGAACGGGGTAAATGGATGTGCTTCAAGATAAGAACTGGGCGTAAGAAAAAATAACACCGTCTTTTCCATCTCACTTGGAAAGTAATTCGGTACTGCGTAAGTTAATGATGTACTGACAACTCGACATTCCAATTAAAGTAAATTGCAAATACCGAAAGGAAAGTCCATGATATGTTACTAGCAGTAACCTTTCAAATGCATTTAAATTTTGGCCATAATTCCTCTACATAGGAAGTAGGATACCAACGGCCATATTTTAACAGAAACATTTATTCCTTTACTACCACTTTAGGCATTCCGTTATGCCATCTTCAGGTCCCTATATCGGAGTATCATGTTCATTAAATAGGGATCAAAACTGGTTGCGTGGATTTCTTGCTATTGGTTCTTACCGAGAGCAAGAAATCCACGCAACCAGTTTTGATCCCTATTTAATGAACATGATACTCCGATATAGGGGCCTGAAGATGGCATAAAGGAATGCTGAAACTGGTAGTAAAGAAATAAATGTTTCTGTTAAAATAAGGCTGTTGGTATCCTACTTCCTACGTAATCTTGACCAGCCACAGTCCCACCACAATCAGTGATGGTTTCAATAATAATTCCTCTACGTCCGCCGTACCGGCACTAAACGACGTACATTCATTAATTCATTAACAATTGCTTAGCTACTCTTTCTAGCGCAAACACTGTCCTAGGTTTCTTATCCGATTTAGTAACTTCGTTGGACATTGTCGCTTTAACGACACCAGGATTATTAACCCGTGTCTCTACAGTGACATTGACAAGGTTTGGCCTGTTTGTAGCTTAATGTTCCAAAATATTTCTATTGCGTGTGGAATGATGATTTAGTTTCTCAAAGCAGGGTTCAGAAAACGTATTCAACAATAGTTGAGTACTGCTTGGCTCTACCCCCTGCAGTGAAAGAATAGGCGTCCCAGTCTATACTCGGCAGGTTGAAGTCGCCCTCAACTAATAATGCATTGTCCGGGTACCTTTACACTACTGATCGTAAACGTTCTTTGAATGACTCCTAGCATTGTGTCAGTGGAACCGGATGGCCGGTAAAAACCCAACTATTAATTTGATTTCGCTTATACTTGTTAAACGTATCCGGATAACCTCATAGTCACTCTGAACTTCGATCTCAGTAGAAGGAATATTTTTGTGAGCTGCAATGAACTTAGTTCTGAATGAGTTGTGGGTTGACGATTCACACATATCAGTTGTCGTCCCTTCATGTCCCACACGTGCTCGACTGAAGACTAGTCTAGAGATCGTGCTGGCCACGGAAGGTGCTGTATGTCTTGCAGAGTACATTGAGCTTCACACACAGTGTGAGGGTGAGCATTATCCTGTTGGAGTCGGGCTAACACCGTCTGAAGAGAAGGCCTGCGCGCTGCCGTTGGCACGTCACGCAGAGTAGGTCGCGATCGCGTAGCTCAATGGCTGGCTGATGCGAGGTCCCATCGGCCAGCCAGTGAGCTACGCGATCGCGACCTACTCTGCGCGACTTGGCACGGCACGGCGTAGGCCTTCTCTTCAGACGGTGTTGGTCGGGCCCAGTGGCTTTGGGGTAAAGCGCTCGATTGGACTCCGAAGGGTTACGGGTTCGAAACCCGGTCGACATCAGATTTTTTCAGTCTGT
Source organism: Locusta migratoria (assembly GCA_026315105.1). NCBI lineage: Eukaryota > Metazoa > Arthropoda > Insecta > Orthoptera > Acrididae > Locusta > Locusta migratoria. The sequence continues at coordinate 262,419,383 of CM048751.1, forward strand.
GTTTAACCTACCCTTCACCTCTAAACGACGTGAAAAGTCGCTAGAAACGACACATGTGTCGGATTTCACATTAAGCTATAGGTCCCCTTTCCCCAGTTGGATAATGGGATAGGCTAGTGTAGAATGACCAGATTTCCAAAATCAAAAATAAGGGACACATATGGATACCGAAGTTTACGAGATCAAATATTAACTTTGCCTGCGGTGTCATGAACGTGGCTGTTATCCATTAAAGTTTGTACAAACTCATAGCCTTAGTGTCACTCATTAAGGCAAACATAAACACACGAATTAATTTACACAGTGCATTAAAAAACAAAGCCATTATTTCTTTCTCCCCAACCCTCCTCGCAAAGCTAACGTATCATAATTGGTGGTTCTCGTATTTACATTTCCTTCACTATATTTTTAGTACTATATTCTGTCCAGAAAGAGCTATTTGCCGGCCGCGGTGGCCGAGGGGACTGAGGCGCTCCAGTCACGGTCTGCACGGCCACTGCGGTCGGGGATTCGAATCCCCCCTCGGGCCTGGATATTTGTGCCGTCCTTAGTATTAGTTAGTTCATAAGTAGTTTGTAAGTTTAGGGACTGATGACCCCGTAGTTAAGTCCCATAAGCTATACAAACATCTGATTTTGAAAGAGCTATTTGTCAGTATAAAGGGCACATCCGATTTCCTTCCCCATTCTCACTAAAAATATCCAGGCGTGAGCTTCTCTAATAAGCACACGGTCGAAGGAACTTTAAAGCCTACATTTCTTCCTTTCTTAGAGTATAAGAGAATTACCATAGCACGAAAAGTAATAGATGAAAGAATATGAAAGCAACTGGACAAGCATAGAAATTAAGGATTTTTTGGGACGTCTGAAAATTCCTTTTTGTAATTATTACCTCCATAGTCTGCACACTTAATATGTTTTTGCGGTGCATTAACTATTTGTGACAGAGAACTCTCTTTCTGCAGCAGTAGTAGTGCTAGGTAGAGCCAGCATAAACCTCGCAGCGAACAGCAAATTTGTGCACCACGTATCCTCAAAAAGCTGATCTTGACATTTTATTGCAAAATATTTTTATCAATTTCTGGTAAAGTTTTATGACTTTACTGATCAGACTCTGAAAGATGACGACATGTGAGCTGAACAGAGGTAGATGGTTTAAGGACTAGAAGTGGTAACGTCTCATGAAATGAACTTGAAATGTCCAAGAAATCACACTCTTTCGGCACAGCATCTTCTAGTGAACTAATTGATGTATATAACTTGGAAAACGTGCTCATGTCATCTAAAGGCATTATGTAGTACCAAACAAAGAAATTCAGAAATGGTGACTCATTCGTGTTATAGCCTATTTTCTTTATTGCTCGATTATGACCACATTTGTTCTCCATTTGCTTACGCTTTACATTACTTAGAAACATGTTATTTCAAAATTTATGGGACGGTTAGTGAAAAAAGGGACAATGTATGTCACATATTTACTTCGTCGGGACAATGAGACACTGGGGCTAAATAAGGGACGATCCCGTACAACACGGGGCGTCTGGTCACCCTAGGCTAGGGACCCGCAAGTCGCCGAGGTGGCGTCCAATTGAAAGATTTGTACCAGGCCAATGAGCCACATGAAATTATTATTATCCTGTCGGAAAAGCATACCACCTTCCTATTGCATGACTGGCAAAAGAACGAGCCTTACGACGTACTGCAGGGATTGGTAGAGTGCCGCGGCAGAATAGCTGTGCGCACTAAGGCGCCTTGCTGGAGTGTGAGCGGCCGTTCGCCGTCGGGAGATTCGAGTCCTCCCACAGGCATGGGTGTTTGTGTTGTCCTTAGCTTAAGTTACTTTAAGTTTAAATACAGAAAAAATAGCAGCTAAGCCGTTGCAAGTTAAGGTTTAATAAACTTTACTGCAGTTTCAATTGATATAAATCAATCTTCTTCGGAAGATACATGAAGCTATAGTAAATGAGAAAGTAACAATCAAGCTATATACAACCGTATTAAAACCATAGATTGTTTACCTATAAAATGACAACAAATTTTAGCCTACAGGAAAGAAATATTGACATTACATTATTACTGTGGAAAAGTTACACGCGTCGATCTTTGTACACATAATGTAGCCTTTAGACAAATACACGTCAAACATATAAAATGATAACGTATGCTGTGTAACAGATTGTGCGGCGTGCTAACCGCCGACTGACGGTCTGAGCAAGACGTGGACGCCAGATAAACATGACATGTGGCGCATGCGCCTAGTGACGATGATACACCGTCAGTAGTCAATACATGTTAATAGCAAACTACAAAATAGGAAACCCATAGAAGCTTAAAATGAAATAAAATAGAATATTGAGGAAATGAGACCGCAGAGGTTACCGTTGCCTTAATTTTTTTTTGATAATATTGGTTTAAAGCCTTCAAAAAACTGTCTGCACGAGAGATGGAGCTGATCATTTAATATGTTACCATCTCTAGATTGTAAATGTTTAAAAATCTCCAACTCCTCCAAAAGCTCGAGCTTTCGGCCCTTGTCTTCTCTACGTAAAACCAAAGTGTCTTCTAGCTTTTTCGGCGTATGGTTAGCAATTAAAAGGTGTTCAGCGAATGAGGAGTTACGTGTATTTTCTCCATTCTTTCCTAATATATGTTCTCTATATCTTACTTTCACTGCCCTGCCTGTTTGGCCAATATAATAGCAGGGACAATCGTTAACTTATCTTCAGTGTTTTGGGCAATATGTAGAAGGTGTTTCTTCAAGAGCAGCCAAGAGGGGGACGAATCGTCGTTGAAAAGAATCGTCTGTCTCGTGATGATTCCAAGTTCCAACGATTCATGATTCGAAAGCAACTGGCGAATCGTGCCCAGTGATTACGAAAGCCAGAAAGCAGTCAAGGATGAGGATGCGTATGAACAAAGAAAGCTCAGAACAAATATCATGAACCGTTAATTATTCAAAATTGTTCAAATGTTTGTTAAGCTTTTGGGACTTAACTGCGGGGCCATCAGACCCTAAACTTACGAACTACTTATGAACTAACTTACACTAAAGACAGCTCAAACATCCATGCCCGAGGGAGGTTTGAACCCCCGACGGGGAACGACTTCGCGCATCGCAGTGCAGCGAATCAATGCACTAGGCCATTCCGCCGCGGCCGTTAATTATTAATTGTTTGGTTGTTGTTGGGTGTTTAAAGGGGACTAAACTGCTGGGTCATCAGTCCCCTGTTCCCAGCGAAGAGATCACAGTATTTCATTTACGGTTAAAAATAAGCACCGCGCAACCAGTACACAAGATGTGCAGGAAGACAGTGTGGCCGAAAATAAGAACATAAAAAGAAAGAGGAAACCACAAAAGAGGTGGACCAAATAATCAACTATGCTAAAAATCACAGCAGAGATTGTTAGCTGGCTGATCACTAGGATAATAATGGATGGGCCAGCCATTTTGACCGTGCTAAAACTGCCAGTCGGAAATAGGACTGACAAAAGTGAAAACAGATTACACTAAAAGTGGTGTATGCCTGGATGATCAGGCATAAGAACCCAGCATTAAACCTTATGATAAAAACCAGCTGCGCGAATAAAACCTAAAACACAGTCAGCCATAGATGCGTCGTCAGCTAAAATCGAAGGAAGCGCAGTAAGCAGGTTAAAAGACTGCCGCAATGCAGCTAAAAGTGGACAGTCCAACAAGATGTGGACTACAGTTAACAGAGCACCACAACGGCATGGTGGCGGTTCCTCTCGACGTAAGAGGTGGCCGTGAGTTAGCCACGTATGGCCTATACGCAGGCGACAGAGGACGACTGAGGCCCTTCGAGAAGGCCTTAGGGAAGTCTTCCCAGCTGCTGTCGAAGGTTTGATTGCACGGAGCTTATTGGGCGTGCTCATTGTTGCCCACTCCGAATTCCAGGCCACAAAGATCTTTCGGTGCAGACCCAAGCGGATATCCCCTTCTGGGGTACGGATATGCAGACGCCGGCAGGCGATGGCCTGCTTGGCCAGCTGATCAGCGCGTTCATTCCCTGAAATGCCAATGTGGCCTGGGGTCCAGATGAAAGCAAAAGAACGGCCTGACGTGCCAAGACTGAACACAGTGTTTTGGATGGATCTCACCAAATGGTGTTTGGGGCAACACTGGTCAAGAGCGTGCAAGCCACTCGGAGAGTCACTGCAGATGACATATGACTTCCTGGGGCATGCTCTGAGATGGTCGAGTGCACGGGTTATTGCGATCAGCTCCGCTGTAGAGACAGTACAGCCAGGGGGCAGGGAGCGCTGTTCAGTGTGGTCGCCATGAACATAGGCGTAACCCACTCTACCGTCTACCTGGGAGCCATCAGTGTATATGAAGTCTGCATCACGGAAAGTGCAAAGTATGTCCAGAAACTGGTGTCTAAGTATTTGTGGTGAAACCGACGCCTTTAGGTCGCTGGACAGTTGCATGTGGAGCTGGGGGCGGAGGATGGTCCAAGGAGTGGTAGGAGATAGGCAAGAGAATGCAGGAACGGAGAGGACAGGACTCGAGTGAAGAAAGGAGAGTACGTACCCGGACTGCGAATCACGAATTACAGATAACACAAACGAAACACAGCGAAATAGACAGCTGCCAATACACCCGATTAACACCAAGAAATCAAAGTGGATGAAAAATTACGTTCTTCTTAGGCGTTTCAGATGCAGTGCAACACACACACACACACACACACACACACGCCGTTTATGCAGTTTACATGTAATATATTTAAACTAGTAATTCTTGCACAGTTGTATTTCGCGTATCCCGGAAACGACTCTACCGATTTCGATTATATTTTGTATTTAGAGAGGTATTTGGTGTTTTAGTTCATCTAAACAGTTGTAGTTTTTATAAAAACTCAATTTTACAAAAGTTATTCTTTTCATATAAAAATGTGATTTTCAATGCTTTTAACGCCACCTCGAAAATCTTTGTTACTATTTAGGTCTTTATGTATTTTTCCTGAAAAAAACTTGTTTTACACAAAGAAGCATTTTATATAAAAACGCGAATTTCTTGTATCTCGAATAATATGTAGTATTTAGAGACGGATTTGTATTTTAAAGTTTCCTGAAACTACTCGATTTTACATAATCAGTATTTTACAACCATTAGATATGTGTCAATTACAATAAATTTAATGAAATTTATATTAAACGGCTGAAGTATTCGAACAGAACGAAAACAAATTTAATGTTACGGCAAGATTCGATTTACATGTCCTACGTTCACTATTTTGACAACCTTCAACGGTACCAAATGAAATACGCCGACAGAATAAATAATTGGTAGCATAATTTGTGTTTATATCCGCTTGCAAAACTTCAAAGAGATTTTTTGAGTCTTGAATCGAATGGCTTTGGTTGATTATTTTTTAAGTCGGAGCTTTACGCAACATGAATATTAAAAAATCCGATACCAATATTGTCTCCTTTTTGGCATCCTATAAGAATCTTGCCGTCGCAGACCAGAAAGAATCGTAGGAAAAGATTCACAATGTTAAATTCCAACATCGATGACACAGACATATTATTGCCATCTATGAGCAGGATGCAGAACGTTTTGGCATTCTTTAGGAATCCAGACGTCAAATAATAGTGAACGAATCATAGGAACCGATTCATAATGCGGGATTGAATCGTAATAATCGATTACTAAGAATGAATCGTGTTGCCCAACTCTACTTAGTTCAACTTTCATTTCATGCCCAATTTTACTGCAATTACGATTGAAAAGACACTTAGGTAAATCAATGCCAGCGAGATAGAAGATGTTGATGTATTGGTGAAATTTTACTCATGAACCAGCAATAATAATATAATATAACTTATTCTTTTCATTCTCCACTCCGAGGAGTGGAGCGGGCTGTTTGAGATCCGGCCCATAAAGAGTCGCGGTTCTATTCAGCCAGTTATCAGACAAGCTGATAGTGGGGCAAAGGGGGAATCCCAATGAACCAGCAAAGTCTACGAAGTTAGAAAAATTCTTTTTTCAGAAACGCGACTGCGAGTGTATCTTCGTAGTTTACGGACAATATGCGCTGTTCTACAATACGTTTCCATGAATGCAGTTACGTCAAAGTTTACAAATTACTGCGACTGACTGAAGAGTGTAATGAGCACTAATTGGTCGAGGGGCGATCTTAAAATTCATAAGAAGAAGAAACACACTTCATAACCAAGATGACTACATTGACCCGATGATCTTGATTACTGGTTTTGGCAAGACTATTATCGTAAAAAAAAAAAAAAAAAAAAAAAAAAAAAAAAAAAAAAAAAAAAAAAATCTGATTATGGATACATTGCATGCTGCAATCGGTAATCTAATATATAGAAATGAATGTGTGTGTGTGTTCGTATTTTATGTGCGGCCGTAAAGTCCAACCGAATATGATGAAACTTGTCAACATATTGCTTGAACCATTAAATGATTGTAAGACAAATAGTTCAGCACGCGGCCAACGGGAAATACAGCCCCCGGCGCAGACGTCATGCCAAGTAGGCGAGATAGTTCCGAGCCGGAGCGATCGCTAGCTCAGTGGCTGCCCGCTATGAGGCAGTGGGGTGTGCCCCAGCGGCCGGCCAATCGGCTAGCGATCGCGCCGGCTCGGAACTGCCTTGCTTACGTGGCTTGATGTGTGCGCTGAGGCCTGTCTTTCTCGCTGGCCACCAAAGAAGTATACAAACAACATAGATACAGGCTCGGAACTGCCTTGCTTACGTGGCTTGATGTGTGCGCTGAGGCCTGTCTTTCTCGCTGGCCACCAAAGAAGTATACAAACAACATAGATACAGGCACAGACATACATTACTAGACTGGCAAACTAGCCTCTGTGTATGAAGTTTGATGCCGCCATCTTGCCTCACCTAACGTCAAAATTTCCGTACGGCACTACTATGATCTTCTGACACGATATGACGTTGTACGCTTTACTATTTGGTTTGAACATGATTTGCGTTTGAGCTAACACTTCCGCATTTTCGAATCGTGTTATGAGAAAAAACATGTTATGTACAGTTAAACGTTAACATCTAGGCAAAGACCTTCTACCATTTTGTTGTGTTGCGAAAAGGTTGCGAACATAATCATGAGAAGTCGGCGGGATGATAGGTAAAATTTTACCTTTACGTACAGTTAAAGCAAAAGTAGTTATCTGAAAGACGCTAACAAGAATAAAGATATGTGTTATCCAAGACAAATAACACAGTTATAACGGCCATACTATTAAAAGAAAAACCGAAGTTGATCGAAACTGGAAACAGATTAATAAAAGCAGGAAACGCGACTCATTAGTGTGTGCGTCAAAGGAACTATATATTTCGTAACAACTCTCAAAAGAATAAGGGTACACGTTTATAATAACCATAATACTGAAAGAAAATCCAAGGTTGAATGAATTGGTAACAGATTAATAATAACAGCCATATACAAAACACGAATTTCCTACATGTCAAAACTCTAAGGACAGCATAATTACGTCAGCTCATCCGTATTTTTACGGCTGTTTTCTGTAATAACTCACACGACTGCTTGCTAGTTTATAGTATAGAAATATGGCGGCGAGACTTCACTGACGCCAATGATAAAGTTTATGAAATTGCCATTCTAGTAATATATGTCTATGGATACAGGCAAGCTACAGCATATTTGAGGACGTCAGTTTGAAGCATCAGAGTGAGCAGACGCTTCTGTTTGTAATCTAAACTAACGTGTAAGCGCTATTATTAGTGGCAAATCAAGCCCAGTGCAGCAACCACAGTGATACAACTGTTGTAATATCATAGATAAAGAAAGAGATATGTAATTATATAAGTCGTTGTGTATCAACTTGTAATTGTCTATAAACATTCATTATACTTAACTTTTGCATTTACCAAGTTTCAAAGTTATGTTTATTTCACGAGCATTAAAAAGCTAGGCAGAGGACGGATGTTAATGGTGTGTTTTAATGTAATGACAGTTGTTTATATAGCGAACAAATGTTCAAATGTTTGTAAATCTATCGGACCAAACTGCGTGGTCATCAATCCGTAGCTTACAAACTACTTAAATCTAGGTAAACTAACCTAAAGACAACACACACACACCCATGTCCCAGGGAGGACTCGAACCTCCACGGCGAGCAACCGCGCGCTCCGCAGCGAGGTGCTTTAGACCGCTCGGCTACTCCACCGCGGCTACATAGCGAACAAAAGCGTATTAACCATTGGGTAAGTAGCCTAGGTATATGAACTGTAATTAAACTATTCTTTATAGAGATTTCCTTTGAAAAACAAGGAGTTGCTAACGAAATGGGTAACCAGTGTGAGGCGTTATAAGTGGCAGCGTACAAAGTATAGTTACAAATGCTCTTGTCATTGTGAAGACAGTTATGGATGCTACCACCGATCGAAAGCGGCGACTTGCAAATGCCATTCCAACACTATTTTCGTTTCCTGAGCACCTACAGAGACCAAAAGCTGTAATGAAAGTACCATGGAAACGTCAAATTGTGGAGCACTTGATAAATACATAATGTACTTCAAAGCATGAAACATCATTTGAACCAGAGGCAGCATAAAGGTAATTAAAGAGTTTAAAGAAATTCGCCTGTATTTATTGGGAAGATATGTCGGCAAGTAGAAAAGATTATTGACATTATAGAAACATCAAATAATGCAGCAGTTCGACGATTGTAAACATTACACTTAGGATGTAGTAGTAAACGAGAAGTGCTATTCGTAGTGGGAATTACTTTCCGAAATGCGTCGCCCAGAAATTAAGGAAAAAATCAAGACTGGCAATGATTAATCTATAAACCTATGATTCAGGGTTAGCAGACGTCCAGTAACACCTGGCGTGACACTAACGTTCTCAAAGATGGCGGCAACCTTTCCAATTGGCTTTAACTATCGCGGCGCTGTGGCCAGTCTACGTTCTTTATATCTACTTCTACATACATACTCCGCAATTCACCGTAAGGTGCGTGGCGGAGGGTACACTGTACCAGTACTAGGCATTTCCTTTCCTATTCCACTCCCAGATTGAACGAGGAAAAAAAGAATGCCTATATGCTTCCGTACGAGCCATAATTTCTCTTATCTTGTCTTTGTGATCTTTACGCGAAATGTAAGTAGGCGGCAGCAGGATCGTACCACACTCCGCTTAAAATTCCGGCCCTCTAAATTTACTTAACAGAAATTAACGAAAAGAACGTCGTCTTTCTTCCAGCGATCCCCAATTGAGTTGCCGGAGCATTTCTGTGACACTCGCGCATTGGTCGAACCTACCGGTAACAAATCTAGCTGCTCGCCTCTGAACCGCCTCTATGTCTTCCTTTAAACTGATCTGCTGCGGGTCCCAAACACTAGAGCAATACTCAAGACGTGGTCGTACAAGCGTTTTATACGCGGTCTCCTTTATAGGTGACGCACATCTTCCCAAAATTCTCCCAATAAACAGAAGTCGGCTGTCCGCCTTACTCACAACTGTCCTTATAAGCTCGTTCCATTTCATATCGCTCTGCAATGTTACGCCTAGATATTTGAACGACGCGACAGCATCAGAAAACTCACTATTAATGCTGTATTCTAACATTATGGGATTGCTTTTTTTACTCATGCGCATCAGCTTACATATTTCTACATTGAGAGCTAGCTGCAATTCGTCGCACCAACTAGAAATTTTGTCTAAGTCATTCTGTATGCTATTACAGTCAGTTACAGACGACACCCTCCCATACACCACAGCATCATCAGCAAACAGCCGCAAATTATAAGTTACTCTGTCCATCATATCATTTATATAGATAGAAAATAATAGCGGTCCTATCACACTCCCCTGGGGCACGCCTGACGATACACTCGTCTCTGATGAACACTCGCCGTCGAGAACAACGTATTGTGTTCTATTACTTAGGAAGTCTTCCAGCCAGTCACATATCTGTGAACCTATTCCATAAGCTCGTATCTTCGTTAGCAGTCTGCAGTGTGGCACCGCGTCGAACGCCTTTTTGAAGTCGAGAGAAACACAATCCGCCTGTTGCCCTTCATCCATGGCTCGCAAGATGTCATGTGAGAAAAGGGCAAGCTTAGTTTCATATGAACGATGTTTCCTAAACCCGTGCTGATTCATGGAAAGAAGCTTTTCCATTTCAAGGAAATTTACTATATTCGAACTGAGAATATGCTCTAAAATTCTATATGCAACTGATGCCTACGATATTGGCCTGTAATTGTGTGGGTCAGTTCTCTTTCCTTTCTTATATACGGGAGTCACCTGCGCTTTTTTCCAATCACTAGGAACTTTGCTCTGAAATAAAGATTCGCGATAAATGCAAGCTAAGTAGGGGGCCAATGCCGCAGAATAGTCTTTGTAAAACCGAACTGGTATTCCATCCGGACCAGGAGACTTTTTCGTATTTGGCTCTCTCAGCTGCTTCTCTACACCGGAAATACCTATTGCTATGTCCCCCATTTCGAAATTAGTACGTTGATCAAATGATGGTACATTTGTGCGGTCCTCCTGCGAGAAAGATTTCTTAGTTAAATTTAGAACTTCAGCTTTCCGTTTGCTTTCTTCTATTACTGCCCTGGAATAATCAACGAGTGACAGGACAGTGGGCTTTGACCCGCTTATCGATTTTACATAAGACCAGAATTTTTCCAGGTACTCGGAAAGATCTTTTGCTAAGGTATGGCTGTGATAATTATTGTATGCTTCGCGTATCGATCTTTTTATAGACGCACGAACCTCTACTGACTTTTGCCTGTCATCAAAAGTTAGTAGAGGTTCGTGCGTCTATAAAAAGATCGATGCGCGAAGCATACAATAATTATCACAGCCATACCTTAGCAAAAGATCTTTCCTAGCACCCGAAAAAAATTCTGCCACTGTCCACTGTTCAGCAGATATGACGTAATAAACAATGAAATGCGCGGGAAAGTGCTGCTTCTAAACTACTGTACCTATTTCAAACAAATTTGGTACACATATTCCTTCCATGTGGAGTGCGAGGCGCTGAGCACGTCCCCCTCTGTACCGCACCCGTTGACGTCCTCGGGCGGAGGATGACATGGCGACCGGTCAGTACCCAATGGGCCTCTCGAGGCCTGTCGGACGGTGTTTAGTTTAGTTTATTGTTCCTTCCATGACGGAACAATTAACGTAGGGGTAAGAACTGCTTACTCATATAGTTCAGGAGATATGACGTAATAACCAATTATATGGTTGTAAACCTGTCGCATCATGCGACATGCGAATAGGGACACTTTATTCATCACAAAATCTTCCTGACATTTTGGACACTTGATCTCCAAAACAAGGGGAAGGTCATTGTCACATAAAATTTTGGTTGATACATGATGGAGGATACTTTACATATGTCAGATTCTACAGTTGTGTTCCTATCCTGATGAAATTTTGAAATATGATTGAACAATTGAGTGTATCATCATCATAAGTCGTTGTGCTCATTGCTGAGCGTCGTGACCCCATGAACCAAGCGTCTCCATTCCGGACGGTTGTCAACTTCTCTCAGTGCCTGCTGAGGAGGTAGACCGGAGATCTTCTTGATTTTGTCTATCCATCTGCTCGCTGATCTTCCTCTTGGTCTTGTGCCCTCGATCTTTCCTTGTAAAATTATTTTTTCTAGTTTAGACGTCAGTGAATCAGTGTATCAGTGCAGTATTAATACGAGACCTACAATCATTTCAATTACTTAACGTGACTAAACAGTAAATTTCCAGATTTCGGCGAAGTTTCGAATAAAATAAAATTTCTGTAAATTATAGCTGCTCTCTCTGGAAGTTACGTTACACTTTTCAGGGTGATAATCATCAAAGAAATATTTAAAACATAAATATTGTTCACACCATGTGAATTTTAAGTAAGCAATTTAAAGTAAGAAATTAAAAAAAAAAATATGCTTTATTGGAAGCAGACTTCATTCAGATTTTTAAATGACAGTTTTTTGGCTGTCAGCTTTGATGCATACCAAGCGTACCGAATCATTTGAGTGAAACCACCAGCATAAGGAATTTGTTATTACCAATGTATGGTTATAAGGCGAATTTGAAAATAAATACATAAATCTAATTTATAAAGATTAATGTTTGTTTGTTTTATTTTTGTTCATATTTTATGGACGGCCATACCGTACATCCGATTGCGATAAAACTTTGTCAACTCATTGTTTGTACTCACGTAAAGGTTATAGCGATAGTAAAAATTAACTTAGTATGATGCATGGCGGAGGGTGCTTTACAATTATTTAATTCGTTTTTTGCGCCTTCACAGTGAAATGGCTGGACAGATATGAATGAAATTTGCAACATAGGTAGCTTATACCCTGACTACCTGAACCCCCGCTGCTTCGCATGCGTAGGCTGGTTGGTCTGCACCAGTTGTTTCTTTTTAATCCTGATGAAGAATGCATAACTTAAGTTTCGTATTATACCTTGAAATTTGAGTTAACAGCACCATATTTTTGAAAAACAACTTTTGCATCCCGTATTTCACCCCATTATTAGTCTAATTTCCAAAAATACCGAAACACGTGTCTTTTAAATTCGAACCCCAAATCAAAATCCGCGTAGCGCATCAATGCGCTCTGTCGCGTAAACTTTCACACAAACGGAAGCTTTACATACCTCTGATATGACTGCAACCCATTTTATTGAGGAGTATTCTCACTAACTGATGCTTCTTTTTCCATTTTCCGTCGACAAACCGTGGATTATAAAAATTCATAGCAGCAATGAACTTCAGGATTTGAAGCATGAGCTTCCTTTGATGGTCAAAGTGAAAAGGGGAATGTTACAAAGGCGGCCATTCATTGATCGGTAGAATCCCATTTTCTGCCCTTATGCGTGGCGTGACAGCGTATCCATGAGGATTCTCAAGGTGTCCAAATTACTCAATGTGCGCCTATCTCTACGCTCTCGTGACCGTTTCTGCAGCTTTATTGAAGGGAAATTTATCCACATTTTTACGTTTTATTTCACGTCTTTAAGCTAAGTTTCTATTTTTATTGGATATCAGCAGCACATTTAATACTATTTTGAAATTAAGTTATATTTTCGAACTTAATGCTACTCGAAGCTTTGCGATTAATAGTCGAAAAGTCTGCGTGGAGCATCGTCTCCAGAGTTGATAAAAATGCACACATCAGAGATGCGGCTGCGAGTAGAGCTTCGTTGTTTCAGCAGAAAATATGTGCTGTTCTAAAAATATTTTCATGAACGCAATGACGTCAAACTTAATACCTGTGAATGATCTGAAGAGTATAGTGTAACAATGTTGGTCGAGAACACATTTCGTGGCCAATGTCGCTATATTGTTCTGTTATTGTGGATTACCGGTTTGGCAAGCCTGTTCTTGGTGAATGTAAAAAATAGAGATCAAATGGTGGCAACATTGCTTGTCACAACCGGTAATCCAGAATAAATTACGAATATAGAGACTTGGCAACGAAGTGTGTTCTATCTTCTAATGATTTAATCAGTTTGAACGAGTTCCTAGTATTAAATCGCATAACAACATTACACTCAACTCTCGGTTACACAAAATATTTCTGTACATGATATTACTAGTTATGTCCTTGGTTATTATTACTGTAACTGTACATACAACTTGCAAGTCATTTGACGACTATGCAGCGGCGGAGTGGCCAAGCGCAAGCACAACTAGCGAGGTGGCGCAGTGGTAACACACTGGACTCGTACTCGGAAGGATGGTGGTTCAAATCCATCTCCGGCCATCCAGATTTAGATTTTCCGTGGTTTCCCTAAATCACCCCAGGCAAATGCCGGGATGGTTTCTTGGAAAGGGCACGGCCGATTTCCTTTCCCCTCCTTCCCCAAAAATCGGACCATGAGCTCCGACTCTAACGACCAAGCAATCGACGGGACGTTAAATCTTAAGATTCCTTCCTTCCTACATTTACATCTACATAGATACTCTACAAATCACATTTAAGTGCCTGGCAGAGGGTTCATAACCACTGTCATAACCTTTCCCTACCGTTCCATTCTCCAATAGCGAACGGGAAGAAAGAACACATAAATCGTCCCGTTTCCGATCTGATTTATTTCATTTTATTGGGATGTCATGTCTCCCTAAGTAGGTGGGTGCTAGCAAAATATTTTCACATTCAGAAATAAAAGTCAGTTATTGAAATTTCGTAAATATATCTCGCCGCAACGAATAACGTCTTTCTTTTAATGATTTCCATCTGAAATCGAGCAACATTTCCGTGACGCTTTCCCACCGGTAACGTGATAAAACAAAACGAGCTGCCCTTCTCTGAACCTTCTCAATGTCTTCCGTCAGTCCCACATGGTGAGGGTCCCACACTGGGCAACAGTACTCCAGGAGAGGACGCACAAGTGTGATGTAGGCAGTCTCTTTGGTGGAGCTGGTGCATCTTCGAAGCGTTCTGCCAATGAAACGTAACCATTAGTTCGCGTTCCTCACATTTTCTTTGTGTTCTCTCCAGTCTAAGTCGTTAGTAATTGTAATTCCTAGGTATTTGGTAGAATTTACGACCTTAAGGTTTGACTGGTTTATCGCGTAATTCAAGTTCAGCGGATTTCTTTTAGTGGTCATGTGTATTACTTCACACTTTTATTTATTTTGTGTAAATTCCCAGTTTTCGTACTATGTAGAAATTTTGTGTAAATCGATTCGTAGTTGACTTCACTAACCGATAAACGACAACATCATCCGCGAACAGTCTAAGGGAGCTATTCAGATTGTATCCTTAATCATTTATAAACACAAGGAATAGTAAGGGACCTATAACGCTTCCCTGGGGCACGCCAGGTATCAATTCTGTTTTGCTCGATGACTTACCGTCAATTACTACCAACTATGTCCTTTCTGACAGGAAATCGTGAATCCAATCGCACAATTGGGGCGATATTCCATAAGCATTGAGTCGCTATGCTCCGGTGCCCAAGGCCGTTCCCTGTCGGGGGTTGGATCCCCTCCCCCCTCGTTGAACATTTTCTTTTATTTTTTTACGACGCAGAACGCAGAATACATGAAGACACTGGTATCATTCACAGGAACAGACTTTCACGACAAAGGAACACAAAAGTGAATCCACGATATGACAAATGTCCCTCTTCTTTTGGTGACTATGTCTAAAAATAGCACGAACAGTGGTGCACCTGTTGCGAATAAAGTTTTTCATTTAACTATGTTGTATTCTAAGAAAATAGGGAGACTTACTTTTCTTAATGTTCATCGTACATCTATTACTTACAACTCTGGAATTGTATCATTTAGATACGATTAACGTTCTTTTTTATTCACTTCCAATATTTTCAATTTCTTTTTCAAATAATAAATCATTGTCCAGAGACATTTCTTGTTTCAGTAAATCTCAGACATATGATACTAAAGGAGAGGTATTGAATTAAAATTTAGTGCCACAGCTGCGATTCGAAACCAGGACCTCTTGCTTACTACGCAGGAATTACACCGATAAGCCACGATGACTTTAATTCTGCCTCATGTTCCCTTACATAAATACGTATCAACGTTGCCAAGGCTCTCCAACAGCGGAATAACACCCCAGCAGTGAACGTTAATGGTTATGATCCTGCCATGTTTCTCAAGCGCAGGTGATATAAGTAAATATGAAATAGTAAATATTTGTCCAGAGATATATTTAGGTATCAAAGATATGAAACTGAAGGAGAGGCATTGAATTAAAATTTGTGCCAAGTCCTATATTCGAACCCCTGACCTCCTGCTTAGTATAGCGTCTGACTAATAAGCAGAAGTTCCCGTGTTCAAATCCCGGCCATGGAACAAATTTTAATTCTATGCCTCTCCTTCAGTTTCATATTTTTTCTTGAATTTACTGCTTTTAATGCCCAACCTTCGCCTGCTCTCCCCCCCCCCCCCTCCCTTGGTTGTGCTACATCCCTCTGCATCTGTATTTACTGTCTTATACAAAAAAAAAAAAAAAAAAAAAAAAAAAAAAAAAAAAAAAAAAAATTGATCGCCGGCCGGCCGCCGCAGAGGCTAAGTTCGAGTCGTTCGCGCAGTGTGGACAATAAATTCGATCGCCCCTCAGAATTCTAAATCCAGCTATATGCACGATCTGGCAACCCTGTAGAATGCAGCACTGTCTGGAGGAAGTATTGATGCTGTACTGAGCTGTACGACCATGTGATCTCGTGGTAAAAAGCGCGTGTATAGGCTTGTATATAAGCAGTCGCTAGATCGAATCCAACAACTTTCATATATTTTCTTAAACCGCATTTCGGCTGTTTTTGTTATCAGTGTGGAAGAACCTCAAATGTAACAGCGAAATCTCCCAGAATAATCACTCAAGGAAGCTCCGGCTGTATCAAAATTGAACTGTTTACTCTCGAGAGTCCTCTATGCTTGCAGATGGCTCCGGCTACGGCGACGCGCCAGCGGTCAGTATGCGGCGCGCCGCTGTGAGTCTATTTACCGGCTGTTATATCCTTACTTGAAGTTCTAGTACTTACATTCCAGTCACGTATTGAATTTTTCTGACTGATATATGAACATAATCTAAACTTCGTAAAGTAGAATCTGAAAAAAGGGGCATAGGAGTGACTATTACATACCACATATTTCTTGAACGTCATCAGGTCGCTCATTCAGGATTCCTACTCACGATTGTCACTGGTGACGAGTTATGATGCCCTCATGCTGACAACTTAAGAAGAAGTTAATGACTGACAAGGAAAGTACTCGGGCTCGAACAAACAGAAATATACCAAAATCGTGTGAGAAATAATGTAGAGGTCCCTTATTGCACTAGCGATAATTCCGCATCTGCAATACTTTTCAGTCGCCCATTATAGGGCTCTGCGTGTGGCACGCCGTATTGCACATTCAGCTGCCGGTACACCAGTCGGGACCAGTAGGGACAGTGCGGTGTGCCTCTGAAGTTGCGTTTTGTGACGTCATTTGTGTAATGAAGCGTCAGATGGCAATTGGTAATCAATCTTGCTAATACATTGCGACTGGTTGAGATGAAATTCCGAAGAGCACTTCTTCGTGAAAATGGTATTGGTGTAGAAGATGAATCATTCGCATGTTTTCTGGTATCTATTATAGTGCAGAAATATGAGCATGGATTAAAAACACTGTAATAGATACCAGATAACATGTGAATGATTCAACTTATACACCAATACCATGTTCACGAAGAAGGTTTCTTCGTAACTTCATCTAAACCAGTCACACTATATTAGCAGGATTTTGTGCCAATCGCTGACCTACCCGATGCTTCACTACACAAATAACGTCACAAAACGCAAGTTCAGAGACACACTGCAACGTCCCTACTCGTGTACCGACAGCTCAATGTGCAATGCGACATGGCACACGCAGAGGCCTCTAATGGGCGACTACAGAGTTTTGCAGATGCGGGAGTATCGCTAGTGCAATAAGGGACCTTCACATTATCTCTCACACGATTTTCGTGTATTTATATTTGTTCGATCTCAAGTACTTTCCTTGTGAGTACTAAAAGACTTTTTACACTGAGCAAAATGCAACTACAACGCCAGGGGTGTGCCCATTCTTTTTGCAAACAACTGAGATTCCGTTTCGTCGCACTGTAAGGACAAACGACCTAAAAATCTACATCAGGTGTTAGTACTACGCCATAATAGTCCCTGCTGATTTCACAAACAAAATATCCAATAGTATGCTTTGATAGTCACACATTTCTCACTTACTCTTTCAATTATATGTCCTCAGATTTTTATCTTTCCTGCCCCTACTTGAATAACCTTCGAGAAAAATTATTTCCGGACGAAAATAGACGTCGAACATCGATTGGCGGCATCATTAGCTTGGAATCAGTTGGTTTCTACAGGGACGGATTCGGTAAAATACCTGAACGTTGTCAGACTTTACCATAATCTGAGAGAATATACCAAATAACCACAAGACGTTTATTGTCATTTTAGATGTGGATTGGTGTAACTCCTGTCACTAAAACAGCTAAACAAATTACACTCCCATGAGACTGGAACCATGGACCAAAGTCGCCTCTCCATGGCAGGGAACTACTTTACCAAAAAATGTTCAATTTTTTGTAAATCTATGGGACTTAACTGCCGTTTTATTAGTCTCTAGCTTACAAACTACTTAAACGAAATTAAACTAATCTAAGGACAACACACACATGCCCGAGGGAGGATTCGAACCCCGACGCGGGAGGCAAAGTTTAGGGACTGATGACCCTGCAGTTAAGTCCTTTAAGCTTGACTAACAGTTGAACATTTCGCTAGAACATATAACTCGCAACGTAAGAGACGAGATTTGTTGCAATTTCGGCGTGTAAATAATTTTCTGGTCCCAAATGCATGAAATAATAGCTTTCTGTCGCCTCTCGAGAGAAAAACCAGTCAGGTTATTCAAAGAAATTACAGGAAACATGAAGTGAATTTATGAGCACTGTTCTGTGCCATCCAGGAAGTAAGACCTTAGTACCAGTGTTGACACACTTAAAATACTGCGATGTTGCCAAACTTCAGTCATACTATCAACGGGAAGAGTAAGGGATGAGGTGATTCCTAAGCGGGCTCGACAGCCTGCTGAGGGTCCGAACAGCTGAAGTATACGTCAATGAGCCCTGCTCGCATTTCCGTAACTAGATTTAATGAATCGAGTGTAGTTACTACTAAAAATACACAGATGTACCGACCGCTAACATACTAATAAGTTTCTAGATTATTTGGGTTTTCTATCTTTAACCAGTGGCGTTTCACATTTCTTCGAACATTTCCATTGATCATACTGAAAACATTAGATGTAAGCAACCGTTTTCTTTATAAATATATAATTATAAAACATCTTTCTTGATAACTCTGTCAGTGGTACAATTCCCAAACAGAGGCAAACAAACGAAGAGAAATCAATGCAGCATTGTTTTGAAGATGAGAAAATCTCTGGGAAGACTTCGTAACATGGAGTACAAAATAAGAATAGCTTCTGTTGTCCGAACGTATAATCAGGGAGAATAATGTGTAGATTATCTTTATGGCAAACTGTCATCCGGTCTACAAATATTGCAAAAATGAAACGTATCACCTATTGATTGTGTTTTATGTGTGGTCTTCAGTCCGGAGACTGGTTTGATACTTCTCTCCACCTTACTCTATCCTGAGCAAGCCTTTTCATCTCCTCATAAGAACGGCAATCGACTTCCATTTGAATCTGCTTACTATATGCGTCTCTTGCTCTCCCTCTGCGATTTTTACTCCACACACTTCCCTCCAATGCTAAATTTACGATTCCCCGATGTCTAAGAATATGTCCTACCAAGCGATCCCTTCTTTTAGTCAGGGTATGCCAAAAAATTCCTTTTCTCACCAATTCTGTTCAGTACCTCTTCATTAGTTATGTGATCTACCCACCTAATCTTCAGCACTCTTCTGTAGCACCACTTTTCAAAAGCCTCTATTCCCTTCCTGTCCGCACTGTTTATCATCCATGTTTCACTCCCGTACAACGCAACACTCCACACAAATGCCTTCAGAAAAGACTTCCTTACACTTAAATCAATATTCGATGTTACAAATTTCTCTTTTTCAAAAATGCTTTTCTTCCCATTGCCATTCTGCATTTTATATCCTCTGTACTGCGACCATCATTTGTTATTTTACTACCCAAGTAACAAAACTCATCTACCACCTTCATTGTTTCGTTACCTAATCTAATTCCTTCAGCATCGCCTGACTTTCTAAGACCGCATTCCATTATCTTTGTTTTGCTCTTGTTAATGTTCATTTTATACGCTCTCTTCAACACACTGTCCATTCCATTCAACTGCTCTTCCAGGTCCTTTGCTGTCTCTGAGAGACTTACAATGTCATCAGCAAAACGCAATGTTTTTATTTCTTCACCCTGAACTTTAATCCCTATTCCAAATTTTTCCTTGCTCTTCTTCACTGCCTGCTCGATGTACAAATTGAATAACATCGGAGAAAGGCTACAACCCTGTCTATCTTCCTTACCAACTAATGCTTCCCTTTCGTGCCCTTCGAGTGTAATAACTGCGGTCTGGCTTTTGTACAAGTTGTAAATAATTCTACTTTCCCTGTATTTTACCCCTGCTGACTTCAGAATTTGAAAGAGTTTATCCCAGTCAACATTGTCAAAAGCGTTTTCTAAATCTACAAAAGCTAAAAATGTAGGTTTGCCTTTCCTTACCTACATTTTTAACTTTTGTAGATTTAGAGAAAGCTTCTGACAATGATTATAGAGTCCCAATGTATCCGCTAACAAAAACGAGCAGCGGATATACTGAAAACCTTTTGACTGTGCAGAACATTCAGGGCAGAGAGAACCCAAAATAACCACGGGTTAACGAAGCAGAGCATAATGCTGACATTATATGCAGCAGTTACACAGTGTTATTTATTTACCCCAGCCGTTTTCATACGGATCCGGACTCCTACAGTATTCATACCAGAACCATCAGGTCGCAGTGTGATGACAGAGTTAATCAGATGGTTATATAAATTGCAGAGAGTGTTTGTATGCTGCCAATGAATAACTTCAAATTGTTACTACGTCAGATTATATCCCAGATTAAGTTCTATCAGTGAAAGAATTGCTCAGTAGTTGGTGAACAGTATCGACACCCCTAAATGTAACACAAACGTGTCGGTTGCCAATTACACGCAGCAAAATTTCTCTGACTTGATCTTGTTATGAACGATTTAATTTCTTTCACAACAGAGTGTCATCACTTACTGAAAGTGTTCAACAAGCATGAGTCAATCACTTCATCTACACCCACTGTAGACGTCTAATAAATTAGGACACAAAATACAGATTTATACCTACATTAATAAGGTTGTTGATGTCAGTTTTTTCTCACAGTATTTTGCCCTTGTTCTGAAGATTAATACTCAACGTAAATACTAATATTCAGTTGGATGAATATCTGAGGGGTCCATTTCAGTTCCACAAACTAAAAAGTGGCGGAACTAAGCAAATAAAAAGCGTCTATATGCCAATAAATAAAAATGAAATTACAGTTAATGGAAGTTTACAAACTCCATTCGAAGAACATGAAAACCACTTTCTTTACCTATACACCACTGCAATACAAATTCTTGGATTTCACAGAAATGCATTACTCAGGCCCTACCTTTGTTTTGGTTCATATCACTTGCACTAGAGTAGGGATAAAGCATGCGAATATTTTATCAGGATTACAGGTCCTGGAACTCCGTCGATTATCACTGAGTTGACAATCATTTTCCGTGTGATCATCGTTGTTTGAGAATGATTAAAGGGGCTTTACGGTAACCTTTTATTAGTCTAATTCTAAATGTTAAAACTTCTCGATAGCTGCAGGTTAGTGAATTCAGCAATCAGCACTAATATTGAAAATATGTGCTGGAGCGGGACTGAAACCCTGCTTTCTTTTGTCTAGTAGATCAATTCTTTGCGGTCGTTGTATCGTTTTTGTTCTATGGTGACTGGTGACATTGATCTCACTTTTCCTCCCCCCCTTTTTTAACGACAGATGCGGTCACTCCTCTGGCCAAGCGAACTGGAAAAATCTCCTCGGCTGTTTATGCAGATAATATTCAATATGCTTGAAGTTTTTCAAAACATGTTGTTGTCATTGGGTCTCATATAGGTATAATATCAGTGGAAATGAAACAGGCAAAATGGAGTACAGACGACTAAGAAATGAGATTGATAGGAAGTGCAAAATGGCTAAGCAGGAGTGGCTAGAAGCCAAATGCAAATCTGTAGAAGAATGTATAAGAAGGGGAAAAGTAGATACCGCCTACAGGAAAATCAAAGAGACATTTGGGGACAAGAAAAGCAATTCTACGAATATCAAGGACTCAGATGGGAAACCAGTTCTCAGCAAAGAAGGGAAAGCTGAAAGGTGGAAAGAGTACATAGAGCAGCTCTACAAAGGAAATGAACTTAGAGACGATGTTGTAGGAAGGGAAGAGGAAGTAGATCAAGATGAAATAGGAGATACTATACTCAGAGATGAATTTGACAGAGCCTTGAAAGACCTAGGCCGGAACAAGGCCCCAGGAGTAGATGATATACCCTCAGAGCTACTAAAGTCTCTGGGAGAGCCAGCCATGACAAGACTATTTGAACTGGTGTGTAGGATATATGAGACAGGCGAAATGCCCTCAGACTTTAAGAAAAATGTAATAATCCCCATTCCAAAGAAATCAGGTGCAGACAGGTGTGAAAATTACAGAACTATCAGTTTGATAAGTCATGGTTGCAAAATTTTAACACGAATTATCTACAGGAGAATGGAAAAGCTGGTAGAAGCTGACCTAGGGGAAGATCAGTTCGGATTCAGGAGGAACGTAGGAACCCGGGAGGCAATACTCACTTTACGTCTTATCTTAGAAGATAGATTAAGGAAAGGCAAATCTACATTTTTAGCCTTTGTAGATTTGGAGAAAGCGTTTGACAATGTTGACTGGACTACACTCTTTCAAATTCTGAAGTCAGCAGGGGTACAATACAGGGAAAGGAGAGTTATCTACAACCTCTACAAAAGCCAGACCGTAGTTATTAGACTCGAAGGGCATGAAAGGGAAGCATCAGTTGGGAAGGGAGTAAGACAGGGTTGTAGCCTTTCTCCGATGTTATTCAATTTGTACATTGAGCAGGCGATGAAGGAAAGCAAGGAAAATTTTGGAATAGGGATTAAAGTTCAGGGGGAAGAAATAAAAACATTGCGTTTTGCTGATGACATTGTAATTCTGTCAGAGACAGCGAACGACCTGGAAGAGCAGTTGAATGGAATGGACAGTGTGTTGAAGAGAGCGAACAAAAAGGAACATTAACAAGAGCAAAACAAAAATAATGGAATGCGGTCTTAGAAAATCAGGCGATGCTGAAGGAATTAGATTAGGTAACGAAACAATGAAGGTGGTAGATGAGTTTTGTTACTTAGGTAGTAAAATAACATACGATGGTCGCAGTACAGAGGATATAAAATGCAGAATGGCAATGGGAAGAAAAGCATTTTTGAAAAAGAGAAATTTGCTAACATCGAATATTAATTTAAGTGTAAGGAAGTCTTTTCTGAAGGAATTTGTGTGGAGTGTTGCCTTGTATGGGAGTGAGACATGGACGATAAACAGTGCGGACAGGAAGAGGATAGAGGCTTTTGAAATGTGGTGCTACAGAAGAATGCTGAAGATTAGGTGGGTAGATCGCATAACTAATGAAGAGGTACTGAACAGAATTGGTGAAAAAAGGAATTTTTGGCATACCCTAACTAAAAGAAGGGATCGCTTGGTAGGACACATTCTTAGACATCGAGGAATCGTAAATTTAGCATTGGAGGGAAGTGTGTGGGGTAAAAATCGCAGAGGGAGGCCAAGAGACGCGTATAGTAAGCAGATTCAAGTGGATATGGGTTGCCGTTCTTATGAGGAGATGAAAAGGCTTGCTCAGGATAGAGTAGGGTGGAGAGCTGCATCAAACCAGTCTCCGGACTGAAGACCAT
The DNA here is from genome assembly GCA_026315105.1 of Locusta migratoria. Lineage (NCBI taxonomy): Eukaryota > Metazoa > Arthropoda > Insecta > Orthoptera > Acrididae > Locusta > Locusta migratoria. The sequence goes on from CM048751.1 coordinate 262,442,901, forward strand.
AACAACAACAATCAGTGGAGACAGCTCGAAACGTATGTATGGCGCAAGTGCTTTTGGACAAATCACCCCACAAAAGAGGTTTCCCGTTTCAAGAAAGATCTTTCCAGTATTCATGATTTATACATTAAGGAAGACTCGATAACTCGCGCAAGTAATGAGCTGACCATCGAGCGTAGTTTTCACTGGTCAGATAAGATTATAAAGTTGGTAGCAGGAGTACTGCACACTCAGTTTCAAAGCGACAAAATACAAACAATTGCATTTTTGCTTAAACGTTATTAGTTCATTCATTACGTATAACTATAACGCTGTTGTTGGTGACTTATTCTGTAGCCTTCATGTTATCTTCTTAAATGGCTGAGTGCTAACGAAAGGCAATGGCATTCTGAACTTGATGCTTTACATCTGGTGATTCAAAGAATGTTGTGCACTGTTCATCAATGGTGTGTCCATCGCAATTCCCTGTAGCTCTGTCAAAAGAAGGTTATAATTCTGACCTACAGAGAGACTGGAACCATAACCCAAAGCAGCCCTCGCTTAAGAAGCAGACACGACGTCTCAGGTCTAATGACGCACTGCTACGTCTCTCTTCCTGATTGTTCCACTGGTGGCTACAGCTAATCGCCTGCAGTGTAAGAGATTACTTGCAATTCCCTCCTTGGACTTAGAGTGATTCTGAGTCGGTGCACGGTGTAGTTATCTGACTTGCTGATGGAACCAATTATGAACAATATTCAAATGAGAATTATAGTCGTTTCTACGACGGCACAGACAGGCAGACAGATCTTGTACTTGTAGAGACTATCCATACGATACTGGTTCTTGAGGCTCAACTACGTCAGATTCTAAATCTTATTTTCTGTCCATGAAAGAGTTGAGTGAATAAGCATGCACAGCCTGGTGCCCCAAACATAACCAGGTAAATAATACGTCAGTTCTAAAGTTTGTATAGCTTATGGGACTTAACTACGGGGTCATCAGTCCGTAAACTTACAAACTACTTATGAACTAACTAAGACTAAGGACGGCACAAATATCCATGCCCGAGGCGGGATTCGAACCCCCGACCGTAGTGGCCGTACAGACCGTGACTGAAGCGCCTCAGTCCCCTCGGCTACCGCGGCCGGCAATACGTCAGTTAATCACAGTGAAATGCAATATGACCGTGTCTTTCTGGCATCGTCTGTCTTTTCCGTTTTTCTATTTTCTGCTTTGCAGTAGACTATCACCTCGTTTTGGAGTGAAAAACAATTTTTGAAGTCAACAACATTATAAATCACACCAACTCCCTTCCCAGACTAAGAAGTTTCATAAAATAAGACACTCGATGCAATTTCATACCTCCCCTATTTACTTCTCGTTGTCTGCCTTTTTTGAGAGGTTATTCTGCTGTTATTCTGAAAAAATAAACGCCTCCATTCTTACAGATCCACCAATCAAAATGCAGTTCAATGAGTGACATAAATTCGTTTCTCTGACTGATAAACAATAAACAATATTTTAATAGTAACTGGCAAGTGTGGCGAATTCTATAAGTCATCTGACGATTACGAGCTCACGTGTTTCGTAAGATTCTTTTAGTTGATGGCGTTGCAGTCGTACCCATTTAAAATACAGAAATAATAAAATCTTCCGGCTTTAAATGCAGTTTTGTTGTGGTATTTGACTGTATGGCTACAATTGCAGCAGTACACAGGTGGTGATATATTGTCTAATCTGAGAAGATTCTCTCATTGTTTTAGTACAGGACAAGTTAGAAATCCGGCAGTTAGATTTATTGAAACGCAGTGATAATGTAGCATTATTTGCTCGGACATACGACCAGGGATTGTTCGGCCGCATTACTATTTATTTTATCTCGAATTTAAAATTCTGCAATAATGATAACATAGGATACGAAACAGCTCACCGTGAAGACGAACGCTGTACCGCCGACAGACACAAATAAGACAAAGACATTATAGATAGTTCTCAAGCATTGAATTAAAATTTGTGGTGCGGCCGGGAATCGAACCGGGACCTCCATGCTTAGCAGGCAGACGTCTTAACCGTTAGACTACCACACCACTGACGATTAAGGCGCCTTGGAATAGTCTATCTACGATTTCCCTCCACGACACAAACTTTTCATCCAGCTTCTTTGTTCCAAAGATAATTGCCACTACTGCCAAGGCTCTCCATACAGCGGAATAGCACCTCAGCAATGGAAATGGTGGAACACTCGTCAGTGGTGTGGTAGTCTAATGGTTAAGACGTCTGCCTAGTAAGCATGGAGGCCTGGGTTCGATTCCCGGCCGCACCATAAATTTTAATTCAATGCTTCAGAACTATCAATAATGTCTTTGACATTTTTGAGACGTAAATCCGTCTCTGGGATTATTTATTTCTATTAATTGATACAAATAAGACACATTCACACAATTTAAATTTTCGGCCACTGCGTCTTGTGGTTATTTGGTATATTCTCTCAGATTATGGTAAAGTCTGACAACGTTCAGGTAATTTACCGAATCCGTCCCTGTAGAAACCAACTGATTCCAAGCTAATGATGCCGCCAATCGTTGTTCGACGTGTATTTTCGTCCGGAAATAATTTTTCTCGAAGGTTATTCGACTAGGGGCAGGAAAGATCAACTTTTGAGGACATATGCTCGAAAGAATAACTGAGAAATGGGTGACTTCCAAAGCATACTATTGGATGGTTTGTTTGTGAAATCAGCAGGAACTATTATGGCGTAGTACTAACACATGATGTAGTTTTTTTTTAGGTCGTTTGTCCTTACAGTGCGACTAAATGGTGTCTCAGTTGCTTACAACAAATGGGCACACCCCTGGCGATGTGGTTGCACGTTGCTCAATATAACAAATCTTTTAGTACTCAGTCATTAATTTCTTCTTCAGATGTCAGCATGAAGGCATCATAACTTGTCACTAGTAACAATAGTGAGTAGGAATCCTGAATGAGCCTCCGGATGACGTTCAAGAAAAATGTAGTAATAGTCATCCCTATGACTTTATTTTAACGATTCTACTTTACGTTTAGATTATGTTCATACATGTCAGAAAAATCCAATACGGACTAGAATTTCAAGTACGATATAACAGCCGGTAAATAAACTCAGGCGGCTGCCGTGATGCGGCCGCTGGCGCGTCGCCGTAGCCGGTGCCCGCTACTCCCGAGAGAAAATGTTCAAATGTTTGTAAGAGTTAAGTCCCTAAGTCCCTAAACTTATGAACTACTTTAGACTAAAGACGACACAAACATCCATGCCCGAGGGGGGGATTCGAACCCCCGACGGCGGACTGCCGCGAGCACCGCAACACGGCGCTCCAGCACGCGCGGCTAATCCGCCGCGGCACTCCCGAGAGTAAACAGTTCTGTATGGATGCAGCCGCAAGTTTTTTGGTGTAACTATTTCTGGAAGTTTTCGCTGTTACATTTGAGGTTCTTCCACATTGATATCAGAACAGCTGACAGCTAACAGCTGAAAAAATAATCTATATGAAGATTGATGGATTAGATCTCGTGACAGCTTACATACACTCCTATAAACGTGACTTTCACCAAGCGACCACGCGCTCATCCAGCTTACTACCGCCTCGAGATGGAGGTAACACTTCCTCCAGACTATTCCTTGTTTTACAGTTTAGCCAGATCGTTCATATCGCCGGACTTAGAATTCGGAGGAGCGATCGAATTTATTGTCCACACTGCGCAAAAGACTCGGACTTAGCCTATGCTTCGGCCGGCTGGCGAGCAATTTTTTTTGTCTAAGACTATACATGACTACTCTAATATTCACACTGTCTCGAAACGTCGGAGGGAACTTCTCTCTATTCATAGATTCAGATCTCGGCAAAACGCCGTATTTTGGCATAATGAAAAAGTTACTTATGTGTTGTCAGTTCTACTTGTGTCATGCCATCACAGTTGATGAAATCTGAATTACGAAATATGCTGGTATTCTAAACGTATTTTGACCTGTATGTCACAGTTCGTAAGTCACAAAATATATAACCTTTCCTACAGGTATTTTTTCCGTATTTCGTGGATTTTTCGTCGTCACACATCTTAAAGAATTATACACCTAAAACTTTCTCATAAATCAGACTGCCATTGGTGAAAACGGTATGACAATCTTTTCAGTAGTTTTTTAGTTTTTCGGACAAACATGGAGGAAAATGTTCAAATGTTTGTATAGCTTATGGGACTTAACTATGGGGTCATCAGTCCCTAAACTTACAAACTACTTATGAAGTAGCTAACACTAAGGACGGCACAAATATCCATACACGAGGGAGGATTCGAACGACCGTAGTGGCCGTGCAGACCGTGACTGAAGCGCCTCGGTCCCCTCGGCCACCGCGGCCGGCAGACACGGACGAAGAACGTCGTCTTATGATATGTACTAATAGATGATTAACGCTAGCTAAAACTGGCCAAGGTTCGTTGTCGCAGCGACTGATATGAAATGAATGGGGGAAGAACTTTCTTGAGAACTTGGACTCACCCAGAAAACAAATCCGTGAAATCAAATCCCTGACTTGCACTGCCGTGGCTATGTGCTACGAAAGGGAAGGGAAAAATGGGTCTTTTCACAGAAAAAATGTAAAAATACTGTATTGACTTCATTTCTATTGGTCCGCTTATTGCATGAAGAAAAATATCAGGCACGTTACCTATCGACTCTGGAGAGTGCTACTTTGCCAGTCAGGTAAATGAGAAAAATAATCGTTCTCCATGGATGTTGCTATGATGGCGTAGGTTTACTTTAAGAGAAACTATTACCTCCACTGTAGTAGAATGTGACAATTTTAAGAACAAATGAATACTCTTCTCTGGGCCTTGGAGAAAATACAGCAATTCCAGAGAAAGTTTAAGTGCCACATACTCAGAGATGCTTCAAATTTCTACGATTATTCTACGTGTCGCTCCGTAAACAAGCGACCTCTACTCGGAGTAGTATTGAGGCACTGGGGAACACCGGCACATATTTTCTATATTCTGCATATCTCTTACCCATCTTTCTCAGCAAAGCTCCTTCTGACCCTCTAAATACCTCCTCAACTTCTTCTTCACCTCTTTCTGCACCTCCTTCTCCCTCCTCCGAAAATCTCCTCCTCTTACTTTTCATATCGACTTTTTCAGGTTCCCTCCGCTGTCCATTTTATTTCCCCCCTCTCTTCCATTCCTCCTCAATGCTCTCTCTTCCTCTCCACTCTGGCTGTCCATCTCTTCCTCTCCCCTCCTGCTGTTCACCTTCTATCCCCCTCCTTCACCACTCTGCTCGTCTCTGTAAGTAGTATGTCTACCAAATTTGTTAACAATCGATCCAAAATCTTACAAGGAAATTCTGAATATGGACACATGTCATATATGTCATAATATGTCATATATGTATGATTTTGTGCTAGATTACACTGTATGACTTCAGGGCTGGATGTGAAATGTATGTATGGTATTCAACCATGTTGGCTGATAAGAAAATTTGCTTTCAGTTACGTTTCCATGTATCTCAATGTTTGATGTCATATACTCTGAACTATATGATACCGTCTGGAAAATGTTTTGCGCGTAGAATGAGTAGTGAATAGGTGATAAATTAAACTCTGATATTCTTAAAAGATGTTTTACATGAAGAACGCTGCTTTTTGAATAAATTATTCAATACAACAGGCCTTGTTCGGAGTGACTGCTATCGTCATATAAGCTGTAAAATACATGGAAAGGTAATACTAAAATTTTAACTTGATAATGTTAATTCATAAATACATCTTTAGATGCACTTACGTTCGGTATATTTCCCTTGTAATGTCGATGTCTGAGTTGCTGTTTGTCCAGACTGACACAGTTGTTAGTTAAAGGAAATGTAAAAACTGTCGTTCTTGTAGTTCTTTTCGAAGCTGTTCATTTATCAAGTCTATTTATTATTTTGATGTTATGTGATAGCTATAGTGACAGATGAGTCAGCGGTATTAAAAGGTTACAAGCAGTTATTTCAATGCTATTTTCTGAAGCATATCTTTCTTGTCGTCAGTAGGTTAGGAGCGTAAATTTTGTTAACGTGCTCCAATGTAATTTAGTTGTCACGTATTTCTCTGTAGAATTAATTCTGTTGTAATTTCGTGATGCAACGTTCGTAATTACATGGTGATGTTTTAGCATAACTGTACGCTTTCCAGTCACTAAGTATAATTTTGTGTTAATGTGATCTCCAATTTGTTTGTACATCCCGTTTATCTCTTTCGTGGAACTATAGCAATTAGATTTTCTAAGTATAGTTTATGTTTCATGTCGATTTGTTCATTTAAATTTTGTTGGGGGTAAATTAGTGCGTGCGAATAAATTTCAAATCTATTATAAATGCAGCGGCCCCTGACGAATGCAAAATAAACCCCGAAACGTGATACCCAAGTTTTCACTGTGTTTATGATGTCATATCTCCTGAACCATATCTCTTTGTAGGTGCATTCAGCGTCCTATGGGTATACCGTCAGCGAATCAGTGTGCGAATGGAATTACCCATGATGTGTTGGAGTTTTACACATCAGAGTGTTTCAAAAAGTTGAAATTATTGTGAAGCTATGGTACCAAACTACAGTGGTCTTCAGTCCATAGACTTACAAACTATTTAAACTAAGTTACGCTAAGGATAACATACACACATCCATGCACGATGTAAGACACAAACTTCCATGGTGGCGTGGGCGCATACTCTGCAGCAAGATGCATTAGAGCGCACGGCCACTACTGCACTCTTGCAGGGCTCAGAATGTTTATGATGTCAGTAGTAGGGCAACGCCGCTACGACGCCAGGGTACCATTTCGCTACTTGGGCACACCCCCAACCCCCAGGCCCGCACACTCGGCCAATTGCCCGACCGCCGAAGTACTGTTACTATCTTTCCCAACACCGCCTCCCCCCAAATGCTCACCACTGCTCCCTAACTGCCCCCACTACCGCCCCCACCCTATAACACTGTTGTTGTTGTGGTCTTCAGTCCGGAGACTGGTTTGATGCAGCTCTTCATCTCCACATAAGAACGACAACCTACATCTATCTGAATCTGCTTACTGTATCCATCTCTTGGTCTTCCCCTGCTATTTTTTCCCCACATACTTCCCTCCAACGCTAAATTCACAATTCCTTGATGTCTAAGAATGTGTCCTACCAATCTATCCCTTCTTTTAGTCAAGGTATGCCAGAAATTCCTTTTCTCCCCAATTCTGTTCAGTACCTCCTCATTAGTGACGCGATCCACCCACTTAATCTTCAGCATTCTTCTGTAGCACCATATTTCAAAAGCCTCAATCCTCTTCCTGTCCGCACTGTTTATCATCCATGTCTCACTCCCATACAAGGCAACACTCCATACAAATGCCTTCAGAAAGGACTTCCTTAGGTTTAAATCAATATTCGATGTTAACAAATTTCTCTTTTTCAAGAACGCTTTTCTACCCATTGCCATTCTGCATTTTATTTCCTCTGTACTGCGACCATCATTTGTTATTTTACTGCCCAAGTAACAAAACTCATCTACCTCCTTTATTGCTTCGTTACCTAATCTAATTCCTTCAGCATCACCTGATTTTCTTACACTGCACTCCATTACCCTAGTTTTGCTCTTGTTAATGTTCATCTTATATGCACCTTTCAGCACACTGTCCATTCCGTTCAATTGCTCTTCCAAGTCCTTTGCTGTATCTGACAGAATTACTATGTCGTCGGCAAAACGCAATGTTTTTAATTCTTCCCCCTGAACTTTAATTCCTTCTCCAAATTTCTCCTTGCTTTCCTTTATAGCTTGCTCAATGTACAAATTGAACAACAATGGAGAAAGACTACAACCCTGTCTTACTTCCTTTCCAACCACTGCATCCCTTTCATGCCCTTCAACTCTGACAACCGCTGTCTGGTTTTTGTACAAGTTGTAAATAACCTTACGTTCCCTATATTTTACTCCTGCTTGCTTCAGAACTTGAAATAGTTCATTCCAATCAACATTGTCAAAAGCCTTCTCCAAATCTACAAAAGCTAGAAATGTAGGTTTGCCTTTTCTTAATCTATCTTCTAGCATAAGCCGTAAAGTGAGTATTGCCTCCCGTGTTCCTACATTTCTCCTGAACCCAAACCGACCCTCCCCGAGGTCGGCTTCAATAAGCTTTTCCATCCTTCTGTATACAATTCGCGTTAATATTTTGCAGCCATGACTTATTAAACTGATGCTTCTGTAGTTTTCACACCTGTCTGCACCTGCTTTCTTAGGGATGGGGATTATAACATTTTTCTTAAAGTCTGAGGGTACTTCACCTGTCTCATACATCTTACACACCAGGTGAAACAATTTTGTCATGGATGGTTCTCCCAGAGACTTCAGTAGCTCTGAGAGAATATCATCTACTCCAGGGGCCTTGTTTCGACTTAGGTCTTTGAGGGCTCTGTCAAATTCTTCTCTCAGTACAGTACCTCCTATTTCATCTTGATATACAGCTTCTTCCCTTCCTACAATATTGTCTCGAAGTTCATTTCCTTTGTAGAGCCCCTCTATATACTCTTTCCACCTTTCAGCTTTCCCTTCTTTGCTGAGAACTGGTTTTCTATCAGTGTCCTTGATATTCACAGAGCATTTTTTCTTATCTCCAAATGTTTCTTTTATTTTCCTGTAGGCTGTATCTATTTTTCCCCTTTTTATACATTCTTCTACATCCTTGCATTTGCCTTCTAGCCACTCCTGCTTAGCCATTTTGCACTTCCTGTCAATCTCATTTCTTAGTCGTCTGTACTCCATTTTGCCTGTTTTATTTACTGCATTTTTATATTTTCTCCTTTCATCGATTAAATTTAGTATCTCCTGTGATATCCAAGGATTTTTTGTAGGTCTTTCCTTCCTACCTATTTTGTCCTCTGCTACCTTCACTATTTCATCTCTCAATTTTACCCATTCCTCCTCTACTGTTTTATGTTCCCCATTTTCTGTCAATTGTTGCCTTAAGCTCCCTCTGAAATTCTTAAGAACCTCAAGTTCCTTCAATTTATCCAGGTCCCATCTTCTTATTTTCCTACCTTTTTGTAGTTTCTTTAGTTTCAGCCTACAGTTCATAACCAACAAGTTATGGTCAGAGTCTATATCTGCCCCTGGGTATGTCTTACACTGTAGAACCTGGTTCCGAAATCTATGTCTTACCATTATAAAATCTATCTAGTATCTTCCTGTGTCTCCTGGTCTCTTCCACGTATACAACCTTATTTTGTGATTCTTGAACCAGGTGTTTGCTATAACTAAATTATGTTCTGTGCAAAATTCTACCAGGCGGCTTCCTCTTTCATTCCTTTTGCCCAGACCATATTCACCTACTATCTTCCCTTCTCTTCCTTGTCCTACTACCGAATTCCAGTCTCCCATAACAATTAAGTTTTCCTCTCCCTTAATTGTCTGAATAATTTCCTTTAGATCCTTATATATTTCTTCGATTTCCTCATCAGAGGCAGAGCTAGTTGGCATATAAACCTGTACTACTGTTGTCGGTGTTGGCTTCGTATCTATCTTGACAATGATAATGCGATCACTGTGCTGGTCATAGTAGTTTACCCGCATTCCTATTTTCTTATTCATTATCAGTCCTACTCCTGTGATACCCCCAACTGATTTTGTACTTATAATCCTGTACTCACCTGACCAGAAATCCTGTTCATCCTGCCACCGAACTTCACTAATCCCCACTATATCTAACTTCAACCTATCCATCTCCCTTTTTAAATTTTCTAATTTTCCTACCCGATTAAGGGATCTAACATTCCACGCTCCGAACCGTAGAATGCCAGTATTGTCTTTCCTGATGACGACATCCTCCTGAGTAGTCCCCACCCGGAGATCCGAATGGGGGACTATTTTACCTCCGGAATATTTTACCCGAGAGGATGCCATCATCATATGTTCATACAGTAGAGCTGCATGTCCTCGGGAAAGGTAACGGCTGTAGTTTCCCCTTGCTATCAGCCGTTCGCAGTAGCTGCGTGGAAATTCACATTAGCTGATGTTACAAGGCCAGCTCAGTCAATCATCCAGACTGTTGCCCCTGTAACTACTGAAAAGGCTGCTGCCCCTCTTCAGGAACCACACGTTTGTCTGGCCTCTCCACAGATACCCCTCCGCTGTGGTTGCACCTACGGTACGGCTATCTGCATTGTTGAGGCACGCAAGCCACCCCACCTCGGCAATGTCTGTGGTTCATGGGGGTGGTATACCCATCTAAATATAGCAAAGGGAATCTCTCTAGCGACCATGTCCTGTTGCAATGCAAAAAATTCTTTACAACAGTTCAAATACTGATAATCGAACATCCCATAAGACGTTTAAACCCTATTATACAGCGGAGAGTTACAATAACAAAAAATGCACGAAATAATCTTCCGATTTCCGACCGTCTACACTATAACTTTTTTTTTCTCTCGAAAGCATTGACCTAACAACAACGTTATTCCAAATGACACCCGACAGTACAGCAGCCATTGATCTGAGGTAGTACTTCACCTGACCAATGCGACACTGATTTTCAGTTCTGTAGAGCAAGCTCGACCAGCCCTTTAACCGCAAAAATTCCTACTTAAATTCCTTTCTTGTGATCTCTTTTATCATACCACTAAACCGAACTAGGATTTATTTTTCTAATTACAAGTAGCTGTCTACCTCAAACGAAGATATTAACCTACACAGTGCAATACCTGTTTCTTAAAAGAACATGGTGTGTCTCCACGTTTTTTGTTACAGTACAACTGAGTACGTGCAACGTAATGTTCGCAAACACTTATATCGCACCCCAACGCCCGCATAAACCGATCATAACTTTCTCTCTAGGGAATGGATGGGAGTAACACACAGTACAGAACCGCACTTTGTAAATATTGGATTTCCCCGTTTTAGATCTAGTCCGTAATTGTATATTGCAACCATCAGCCCGAAACGCCTTTTAAAAAATAAATAACGTGATTCACAAATAAATGTGTTCATCGGCAATCGATACTAACTGCCCTATACAGCCTCCTTCCAAGCGAAAGTCACGGGTGAATACTAAGTACTTGCACATACCGAATTAGTTAAAAAAATCCCAGCGAACTCATGTGGGATGACCAACAACACAAAGCTGGTGATGAGAGCTCCTAGTGTAACAGCGGCTAGCTCCACATGGTGCAGCCACATTATTCCGTCGAGATGTTCTCCAGTGCTTCCTTGCCGAGTTTCGCTCCAGTGTGCCGAGGGCTATCACAATGCCGCCGCCAGGTAGGAGAAATGGTAACTTCGCATTGCCTCCATGACGAACTTGTCGAATTTACTACGCATGTATAAGTTAAAAGAGCAGCAATAATTTAACATCGCATACCACTCGTAAATTAAACACCACTAACACACGATCAAACAGACAATACTTCCTAACATACACAGTGCACAGTTTTAAGAACTTAATCCTAAATCGACCTTTAGAGCTAGATCGCAAAACAACATCATCCACAACTGTAAACAGATGCTGCAACCACCTATTTCGAACACTTTTTACTTAAATTCTATCCCAACTAGCCTATGAGAATATGTAGCAACAGCCATCTCCAACCCAACGACCGAACTACAATACCAACCTACAACAAATGGCTCTTTTTAAAAGTTTGTAAATCTAAGAGCCTTAACTACGGTGGTCATTACTCCCTACACTTGCAAGCTACTTATATTAAGGACAACACACAAACATCCATGCCCGAGGGAGGACTCGAACCCCAACGGCAAACTGCTGCGTGCACCGCAGCTGGACGCCTTAGTGCGCACGGCTATTCTGCTGCGGCAGCTCTTTTCTAGTAAAGTTCTAAGCTAACTAGCAAGTGGAGACAATCTTGGTATATCTGCATCGTGGGTTGATCCCTCTCAATCATCTAACCGATTGATCATGCATCTTTTTGCATTGCCTGCTACACCAGACAGAATTATCGAAAGTCTTCTGTCATTAGACCACACACCTAGTGTGTTTAAGGAGCACTCGCACACGAATAGCTATCGTCCTCCCCCCCTCCCCTTCGAACAAATCATTACTCTCGATAAACAACCACATACATCGTAAAAATGACTGACGTGCACACAGAACATCTAACAAGGAACGATCCAGATCAAAACAAAGTTCTTTTTCTTATATTCCTTACAACCAACAACGTAAAATAGTATGCACCATTTCGAACTAATACAACACACAAAATTTTTTTATCAATTCCAAGACCAATCCTTTAAGAGATTAAAAAAAAAAAAAAAAAAAAAAAAAAAAAAAAAAAAAAAAAAAAAAAAAAAAAGGATTAAACGCGCCTCCCAAGCAAGTTAACTACCCATCTTTAAATCGCTTAACCATGGGGTTTATTAAATTCGATGCTTCTCGACCGATGAACAATAATTTACCACCGCAAGCATTACCGCTACGTTACCGAGAGACGTCCAGTCATAAAGTAAACGAGATAAATACTCCACAGCCCTAACACTACTAAGTATCAATACGCAGTCTACAAATGTAGAACACCTCTAGGTTGTAACGAACCGTACAACTAAATAGATTGAAATCCGTATTTTGCACAGGATACATCATACACACCAGATTACGAATACACGAGAGCTAATTTTACGAAGAAAGAATATTATCAACAGCCATAAGAATATATATATATATATATATATATATATATATATATATATATATATAACGAACACCTTGTCACAGATATACCAGTGCTCTCTTAATGCAACATCGGCACAGGATACTTAAGTGTGAAAACTACCGTGCTGTCAGTATAGTTGCTTAAGCATCCAAGCTGATGACAACAATAACGTAGAGAATAATGGAAAAGAGAAAAGGATCCGCTGGACGACATTCGGTTTGACTTCAGGGAAGGTTATGACAGCAGAGAGGCCTATGTAGGGTTACCAGACGTCGTCTTTTTCCCGGACATGTCCCCTTTTTTGGACCCTAAAAATGGTCCGGCCTGGTTTTTAGGAAAATGGGAAAATGTCCTCTTTTTTGCGTGTGCAACTGTTTCAACTTGACAATGCGTAAATACAACTCTCTGAAGTCTCACAAATACTAAATCTAGATAATTTAACCGTTCTTTAAACAATGTGATTTTTTTCTAGAGTTCTCTCTTCTCTATGCCGCCGCTGCTCTGAGGTAAAGCTACTTTAGAACAATTGAAATAACTCGCGTGACATTGTCGCGGAATAGAAGATGCGAGAAAAACCAATTAACAACACAGGTCTACAACACTGCAAGACACACTGGTTTCTAAGGATTTCAAGTTACAACGATTATTTTCAACTGCTTAACACTCCAGTCTCAGTTGTCTGTTGGTTGCTGTGAAGGGAAGCAGTGGTCACGTTTCATCGAAATCATGCCAAAACGCAAATGGTCTTTAGTGAGGAACCACAAAAGCGATTTCTTGACTTCAGGCCCGGAAGAAACAGCTCTGAGGCAGAATGTCTTATCTGCCCACCTGGTACATTCGTTTCAATTGCCAACAAAGGTAAGGTTTATTATCTTCCAACCGTTTTTGGGTAAACACCAATCATGAGAGTGGAAATTCGGTTAAAATCGTTCAGTGTTTATGCCCTGAATCATTTATGGTACAGCGTATAATTATTATGTTGCAGGGGGGTTGGACCCAGAAGCTTACCAAAACACGGGTAAACACAAAACACTGCCGCATCTTCCTCCAAAGTTGATGACTTTTTGCACGGTCAAACATCTTCAGAGTTTTAAATCGATGGACTGTAAAGGAAAATTACAGAAAGTGTTATTCAAAGACTCAAATATAGCTAAAGAAATCTCATGTGCTCGCACTAAAACAGAAGCAATTGTTAATTCTGTATTATCACTCTACTCTGTTTATGTGTCTATTGACATTTTAAAGAGTATTTAATTTTTTGGTGTTGCAACAGACGGCAGTAACCATAGTTGTACGAAACTGTTCCCAATCCTCATTCAGTACTACGACGTAAAATCTGGAGGCATTCAAAGGCGATAGAACTTAAAAGCATGCCAAATGAAAAATCTGAAACGACTGAATCTTACACATGCAATACTCTTAGAGATAGAGGTATTGATAGCAAATGTGTTGTTTCCTCTGGAGACAATACCAATTTCGGTGGAATCAGTGGCATTGGGAAGAGATCGGGAAGTAACGTTTTCACCCACATGTAGAACAAATGATAGCGCAGCAGGAGTAGGCTGCCCTGCTCACGTTTTACATAACTGTATTGAACATGGTATTGATGCATGGCTCACTGTAGATGTTGATTCCACAATATTAAAAATATTTAAGGACTTTTGTGAATTTGTAGACATACAATATAGGCAACGACTGGGTCATCCTAAGACTAGGTGGCTGTCTCTTTCTCCCTTGTGTTACAAGTGTAATTGAAATTTATCCTGCACTGAAATCATATTTCATGTCTCAGCATGAAATTCCAATTTTGGTTAAAGTGTTTTTCCAAGATGACCTTAATGAAGCACGATTATTATGGTTTGTTCATTCTCATATGTTTTACCATAATATTTTAGCTCTAGAGAAAGAGATAAATGCACTTGTAGAAATGATACATATTCTTGAGAGCACTGCAGAACCGTGTCGTCAGCAGTCTCCTTCAGAATTTCGTTCCTCTCTCCTCCACAAAAATCCTATTGGAGGGCTGTACTACAGCAAGATTTTTACTACAGTTATCAGCAAATTCCGTCGACACAAAATGAAGCTTTCTTCCATAGACAATCAGTCACAAATTTTGCGCCAATTTATTAAACTAAATCTATATCTATAAATGTGAATGTCTGTTCGGTGTACGTTTACCACGTCTGAACCACAAGACATAAAGAGCTATAAATTTGCACAGTTACTAATGTCTACCTGGGGAAGGCTTTAGGCACGGTTTTATGGCGATTGGATAGCTATTTACCTATATATATATATATATATATATATATATATATATATATACATATATATATTAATGTGAACGTCCGTTCGGTGTACGCTTATCACGTCCGAACGACAACACGCAGAGACTTAAATATTTGTTCAGTTATTAATTTATACCTGAGGAAGGTTTTAGGCACGTTTTTATAGCTATCTGATAGATACTTATTAATTTGAAGAATATAACGTGAAATGCGGAACAATAATTACTCTTTGAAAATTGTATTTACTCTTTGAAAATGGTTTTATTGGTTGCATTGCTGCTTGAGAGTTGATAATCATAAAACGGTGGAGTATATTGGGATGGAAAGTTATCAGTATATATAAAAATCTACATGTGTATGTGTGTTAATATTTCGCTCTGCAGCGAAAACTACAGAACGCAAACGAATGGTCTGTGTGTGATTGTTGTCCGAAGTCTCCCGTTGTATAACATAGCACTTCCATGCCGATAGCTATTAGGGGGTGGAAGATATGGTGGTTGAAAGTCGTCAAATTATTAAAAAAAATTCGCACTCCAGGCCAGCGATGACGTTTGCGACTTTATAGCAAGGAGGTTACATACAGCGAAACGTGATGCCACAGACTATATCTTTGGTCTATGCGCACTACAATGTCTTCAGCTCTTTCTCTGTAACGATAAGCGTACGAATAAGGAAATATAAGAATAAATCATTAAGCACTACACATAATTTTATTTTTTATTTGAATGTTGATTAAAAATGTTTGCTTCTAAAGAAGGTATTGTATTTCTTTTCATCCTTCGAAACCAGTTTCAGAGCACACTACTGAAAGATAGCTTATCTGTCATAAGCAACCAACAGCCGCGGGTTTAAGCTAGTAAAGAATAAAAATGACGTAAATGTCGCACGTGACTGAAAAGCCGCAAAATATTTTCATGATAAAAGACTGTAGATGTAAAAATTATAGTTTATCTTAATGTCAGTTAGGTAAATGTCGAATAAACTATACCACCTTTGAAAATTTTAGTATGACTGTGAAATGTCGTCTTATTTGAAGGTCGTCATCTAGGCCTATGTGACACTGACAGTTACTTAGTGTAGGAGGGGGGGTGGCAGGGGGGAGCATGGCCACTGGTGGCACATGTGTGAGGTTTCCCACCGTGGGGTTTCCTACTGTCCAGGGCAGGCCGCAAACTCACCCTCACGCTCCACGCACAGTTCTCCGAGAATTTCAAACGCAAGACGGAAGGAAGTCTCATATTGCTTGTCATCAGTGTCCACGGTGGGGGAGGGGGGGAGGCTAATGGAGCTGACGCCCCCCCCCCCTAGCACCTACCAAAGATTATTTAATTTTATTATTTTTTATTGTTTTAATTTTTAAATTTTTTTAAAGAGTTCGGCACTGGAAATTTGAAATAGTACACATGTAATAAATCACAACGTAACTATAATTTGCCAAGCACAAGCGTACGTGTCAATGGGTTGCCAACGTGTTACCGCCACTGAGAATGTGTGATGCTGTCACTGTGAGCGGTTTCAATGCCGTCGCGACCAGCTTTGATGCTGCCGCTATGGTTACTGCTATGCTGATTTTAAGAGCCTATTGTTCATATGCGGCGATCCGCTGCTTAGCAGGTCAGCGGCGCCGCCGAGTGGAATCTTATTGAACAACAATAGTGTTATTTTACTTAAACTTTTATACAAAGAGTGTCATGTTAATTAAACTGTAAGGACCTTTCTCTTTGGCTTGAAACATAAAAGCTGCTTAATTATTTTACGAACTAGTTATATACACTTCATTTCCACCACCTTCCATTCTCAAATTAATAGAGCTTACTCATTTTATTTCTTGTGCAATTGTTTTCATAGTGTAATTGGTTAAATTATAAAAAGTGTAAAACTGTCATAGAATAATAAATTCAATAGCCTGTATTTATATATAAAAAAAAGAATTAGCATCCCACCCAGAACGAAATCCTGACTGCGCCACTAGTTATCATCTTCATGATGGGCTGAAATCCTTGTCGTCAACTAAACCGATGGTTGTGTAGGTTAGCTGCTTGAAAAGACAGTAGTAGCTATGGAGATGACTTTCCAGAAACTTATGTGTATTGATCGAAACCATCATTATTTTATAAAATACAGAAAATAACGAACAAACAAAAATAGGCGCTTTTTCAAAGAAATTACGATTCGCTGGTAAAATTGTGAAAGTATTGGAACACAACGAAAAAAAGAAAAACAACGTTCACTGCAGAATTCGAACTATCGACACTCTGATTGTAAAGCTGCAACGTTACCACTTCCGCTATACTGACAGTTGTTACATCCATTTTAATTATTGATACTTACTTACAAATCAAGTGCGGCTCGATAGCGCAGTGGTAGAGCGCCAGACTACGAATAGAAAAGTCGCGGGTTCGTTCCCCGCCAGGTCCTAGGATTTTTATCTGTCACTTTCCACTTCTTTTACCTCTGACAGTGTTGCTTATGTGGAAAATATCGAGTAGCACCTTGGTTCGAAACCCACGTTAAATTGTAGGTCCCCCTATACCTGTCTGGGTAAGTCAGCTCGAAGGTCGGAGGAAGGCAACGGCATATCACTTCCAAATAGGACCATGCCTAGTAAAGCACTGTGGTGTTCAAACCAATCTTCGGATTATTGACTGTTTTACCTTAATTACAAATCTTCAAAGTCGATTTTCACGAGAATTTTTGAGAATTGCGCCCAATGGCTTTGACTGATTGTTATCTCTGTTCTGAACTTCACGCACCATAAATATAAAAAAAAATTTCTTAAGTCCGATACCCATGTGAACTCCTTGTTACCTCAACAACCTCAAAGGTGGTGTATTTTTACAGAGGTATTCCTCGACGATCCTGCATATCGGAAAGTGAGTCGAGATGTTTGAATATTAGCAATTAAATTACGATTTTTGTGCTGAGGTATAGATATCTTGTTACTTCGATACTTCGTTGTGGCAGAATGCCAAGTTTTACGGGCACAAACCTATTTTTAATGATTATCTCGTGCGGTTACGACTCTGTTAAGCTGTTTCCAGCGCCACTGCGGCAGTGGATGCCCGCTGTGTGTGCCGACACAATACGGTCGGCTAATGCCGCGGCCGCGGCTCATTTCCAGCGACTGCGCAAGTTTTTCGCCGCGGACTTGTGTGTGCGGCGCGCGAGCGATACGCATTTGGCGCGATCATTTGCCGACGCGGCAGAATGCGGAATGAGGTAGGAGGGAGGCGGCCGAACAAAGTGAACATACATATTTAGGTGATTACGGCCGGCACAGAAATAATTGGCAATGCGTTGTATTTAGCATCTAATTACGAGCAACGCATGGCCGTGCGCTAATGGCCGCTTGCCATTAGGTCCGCGGATTCGCCGAGGACAGACCGCGGCTCACATGTGGTGCCGCGACAGGCGATCGTGACGTAGTGGCCGCGCGCTCGTGACTGCACGAACCACTGTGCTTGCACTGCGGCCACGAGTTTTAAATGAACTGCGCCCTCTTCAGAGTGTTTTGCGAATAAAAGGAGCCGTCCCTAAAGATAGGTACTACAGCACGCACAGCTATTCAAAAAAAAAAAAAAAAAAAAAAAAAAAAAAAATATTAACAGGTTTCGAACATCTATATCTACATCCAGTGGCGACGCGTCCTAGGTGTTCATTGGTTCAGTGAACCGCCGGAAAAAAAGTTCGTCGTGAAAACAGTAAGTAAATAAATACAATAAGAAGTTTACATTAAAGTTTTCTGGGTGTTGTACCGCGTCATGATGTAAGAAGGCTATTACTTAAATAACCGACGTATGTAAAAAAAAATTCACAGATCGGATTTCTAAACATCTTCTTCGGGTTGGTGTCTAGCCTTTCTTCTATAGTTGTCACAAGATATAGGATGTACTTGGTTCCACAAAGGACAAGATAGAGGCACTACACGCATCAGGAGTATACAAGGTGGAATGCGAGTGTGGGGTGCCGGCCGCGGTGGCCGAGGGGACTGAGGCGCTTCAGTCACGGTCTGCACGGCCACTACGGTCGGGGGTTCGAATCCCCCATCGAGCATGGATATTTGTGCCGTCCTTAGTTGTAAGTAGTTCATAAGTAGTTTGTATGTTTAGGGACTGATGACCCCGTAGTTAAGTCACTTAAGCTTAACAAACATTTGAACATTTTGCGAGTGTGGGGAAGTATACAAAGGTGAGACAGGGAGGGCAGTGGCAACGCGCATACGCGAACATGAACGTTACATTCGTTTAGGCCAACACAACAAAACTGCAGTAGCCGAACAACAGCAAGATTGCAGCAAAGAGATAAAATTTAACGATGCCAGAAAACTCGCCAAGCAACCAGAGATGGTTAAACGCAAGATAAGGGAAGCCATCGAAATTGTAAAACACCCTAATAACATGAATAGAGAAGATGGACTGAGGCCTGCTCCCTCTTGGTTACCAGCCATCACAGCGAATTAGACCGCACTGACAACACAACACGCGAGCGTCACTAGTAAGCAACTGCCGCCGCACGGCCCACGGCCAGCAGGAGAGAAACGGAAGCCCTCACCTCATTCGCCGATGAACACCAATCATGTCTCGCTATGAAAGAAGCAATAGGCAACGGCTAACCCCCACTCCCTCTACCTCAGCATCCTATCATAATAAAGTTTCCATTTTCCGCCAAAAATTCACCAATAACATAGCTTATTTTTAAAAAATTATGACGTAATGTCTAATTGAAAGTAAATATAAAGTGTAGTAACAACCAGCTCACATCAGTATACCCAAATGAAGGCCACTGTAACATTGGCCGAAACGTCAGTTATTTAAGTAATAGCCTTCTTACATCATGACGTGGTACAACACTCAGAAAACTTTTATGTCATCTGACTCTGGCCGCGGAAGCCTACATTACAATAAAAAGTGTTTTTAAACTATAATTTTTCGCTTCGTTCTTCTATCAGGTTATTTTATATGCACATTAAAGGATTCTTATCGCATGAGAAACGTTTTACGTCGCGGGGACAGCGCGTATGGCTGTGTTTATAGCCCGCGGGTACTCCGAGCCGGAGGAATCGCAGCGGTTTGTCAGTACGCTGTTTCTCATATGGCAGCGTGGGCCCTGTTTATAGGCGCGGCTGCGGCCTCAAAATACTAGCGGCTGCACTTCGAAACCGCTTACACGGCGGCTAATTGGGCTGTTCTGTGCACCAAATGCCTGGATGCCAGGTGGGAACAGGGTGCTCGAGGTCACTGCGGCTAAACCACCTGGCAAAATCACAGCGGTCGAAATTCAAATTGTTCAAATGTTTGTATAACTTAAGGGACTTAACTACAGGGTCATCAGTCCCTAAACTTACAAACTACTTATGAACTAACTAATTTTGCCGGCTGCGGTGCCCGAGGGGACTAAGGCGCTTCAGTCATGGTCTGCACGGCCACTACGGTCGGGGGTCGAATCCCCCCTAGGGCATGGATATTTGTGCCGTCCTAGTTCGTAAGTAGTTCATAAGTAGTTTGTAAGTTTAGGGACTGATGACCCCGTAGTTAAGTCCCATAGACTTTACAAACATTTGAACTAACTAATTTTAAGGGCGGCATAAATATCCATGCTCGAGGGGGAATTCGAATCCCCGACCGTAGTTGCAGTGCAGACCGTGACTGGAGCGTCTCAGTCCCCTCGACCACCGCGGCCGACCACAAAGGTCGGTCGCCGCGGAGGAACCGCAGAGTACAAAATCAGCCAAGAGTCGAAGCGCGGCTGCTTAACCCCATATTTGGCAATGTTACTCTCAAGCAACATGAAAATTTCGCGTGGTTTTCTGAAACATGTTTCAAGTTTTATCCTTGGATGGGTAATAGTGCTTGGAACTAACATTTAAGCTCTCCAATTAAGTTATGTTTCTTTATATTTTGTGGAAAGCTTGGCAATAAACTGAATCTTTAGCAGACACTCCAACCACACGTCACCGAGGTACAGGTTTGTTTCAATTTCGTGGCAATATTTTTCATTATATATGAAAAAAAATTGCTCAGAAAATGGAAAAAGGAAGCCTTCAAGCTCAATTATTATGGAAAATTGTTGACGAGTTCTTATATGGAAGACTGTAAATTGACTTATATTAATTGGGAAGAGGAGGCCTGGTAGACCACTACAAAATGAGCAGTAAGTACAAAAGAAGAATGAAACAGCATCTCTTGTACCAGTCAATGATGTAAAGTATGACAATATGTTGTCACTTGACAGATTATGGACGAAAAGGAATTTGCAAGTTTTGTCTTCAGGGATACTTCACTGTAAAACGGGGAAATCATGGAACTGTTTTGAACTTTGTACCAAATTGACGTGTTTTCACATGTTTCACATGAAGTAGACCAAAATTCAATAATTTCTACAGACGTAAGAACAATACTGTAGTACTAATACTTCACCACCATGTGAATGTTTTGGGCAATGTTATGTATAAACCAGATATTTTGGAAAAAAATCGTATAAATCTGTTCACATGGCCCTACACATTTAATTTAACTAACATAATACTTTTTCTTCTTGTGATTTTTGTGTGTGCCAAATAAAGAGTTAATATAGGCGGCAGTGGCCAAAGCGTTGTAATGCGCATTCGCGGCTGAGGTTCAAATTCTCTTCCGAACCTCCTGTAGGCGGCATATGGGCGCTCCTGCAGCAGGGAGGGGCGAGGGGAAACGCCCAACATTCGCGTTGGAGCTGGTACAGACACCAGCTCCTGGCTACTCGAGCTCTGGTGGTTACGCATGAATGGTCCCGAAGCAAGCTACTGAAGATACTGTGCTGCTCGCCTTGTGCATGCGCAAATCCTCCATGAAGCAACATCCACTCGTCATATTTGTTTTTGCAGCATTGATGATTCATCAAAAACACGCCAATTTGGTAAAATATCTTATAACCATAAAGACACAACAACTGTAAAAGACTTCGGAAGATCCGATCGTGAATAATAATGAAGTCACTACTCCACACCATGTGCTTAGCGCCATCGTGTTGCGCCGTCGGAGGTAGTAGGTTCGAGGCCGACTGCAAGCAATTTTGTTTTTAAACCCAGTCTTCTTTTTAACATATATGAGATCAATAATGTGTGTTGTATGGTAACTTGCTACATATCTTTTGAAGTTTCTGCAAATGTGTTTCGATTTGAGGGTAAATGACATTTATAATCTTGTATTGAGTATCCTCTTGTATCTAGCTAGTAGATCCCGCCATAGGTGGAATGGGTGGGAAAACATGACATATGGTGTAAGGTATTGCATTTCCGTGAGAAATTGCGCCAATACTGCCCAGACATTCTGATTGGCTGCCCCCAACTCTATGTAAGATCCTCTCTAAAAGTAAAGCAGTCAACAATCCGAAGATTGGTTTGAACACCACAGTGCTTTACTAGGCATGGTCCTGTTTGGAGGTGGTATGCCGTTGCCTTCCTCCGACCTTCAAACTGACTTACCCAGCCAGTTATAGGATGACCTACAGTTTAACGTGGGTTCCGAACCAAGGTGTTACTCCGTATTTTTCACATGAGCAGTACTGCCAGAGGTGAAAGGAGTGGAAAGTGACAGATAAAAATCCTAGGACCTGGTGGGGATCGAACCCACGACCTTTGTAAATCCAAAGTCTGGCACTCTACCACTGTGCAACTATGACTCTTTAATTATAAATATTGGATAAAATATTGTAAAGAACTTAACATGATTAATGTCTTTACATTAAGATTTATTATTGTATGTTTTGTTTATGTAATTATGGTCTAGTTTTTAGAAATAATTTAATGTAGATGTTCTGGAAAGTGCGCTTCGCGCCAAAATTGATGGTGAAAATCATGAATAGTGTTATAAATCCAGATTTAAGTTTTCTGTGATTTTCCTAAATCAATCCAGACAAATGCAGCGATGGTTCCTTTCAAAGGGCATGGCCGATTTCCTTCCTCCATCCTCACCCAAAAATCCAAGCGTAAGCTCCGTCTCTAATGACCACTCTGTCGACATGACGTTAAACCCTAAGATTCCTTCCTTCGTCATGTTGTTTCACGACATATAAATAAACATTATGAAACAACTGGCATCCCGTCTTATTTGAAAAATACTTATGAGACTAGGCACCAGTTTTAAAAGATCCACAGCACATCAAGATAGGAGGATCGACGACATATGCCCTGCTTCTGAGTGCGGACAACAACGGCAAAGAGGAGGCCAGGTTAGTGAACGGAAACTTTAATTATTACAGCACGTAGTTCTAAGGCTGTCACCTGCAGTGCTACGGATATAAATCTTGCGACATTGGCACGCGTGCGGTGGTAACGTGGTCAAGGGAAAGCGTTAGAGAGAGAGAGAGAGAGAGAGAGAGAGAGAGAGGGGGGGGGGGGGAGATAACTTACGTGGACGCCAACTCACTTTTATCATACTCTTTCTATCTTTTTCTCCGACCCCGATGTAACTTTCGCGCTTACTGTATGAACCCGTAATGAGGCTTGCTGCTCTCCTTTGGATCTTTCCTATGACTTCTGTTAACACTGCCTGGTACGGATCCCACACTGTTGAAGAATTCTCAAGCGCTGGCCGAAAGAGAGTTTTGCAACTTATTTCCTTTGTTCCTGAATTGCACTTCCTGAGGATGCTTCCAATCAATCCCAATCTGGCATCTGATCCTCCCATTGCAAATCGCCCCGTATGTCTACTCTCAGGGTACTCTACTCCAGACTTTGCCTTGCTGTTGTGTAGTTATATAATAAATGATCTTTCTTTCTATGTAGATGCACCACTTTACACTTAATATTACCTGACGTCGGACGATAGAAGCAATCCGCATTGATTATTTGCAAAAGGATAACGCCCCATCGCAGTACGATTAATTTATTGATTGACAACTGGTTATATGGGGTATGCTATCTTCATCAGGTTATATGAATTATACAATGTTGCCAAATATTTTTCTAATTTTTTAAAGTAGGCAAAACAACGCGCAACATTGCACTTATACACTTCTGGCCATTAAAATTTCTATACCAAGAAGAAATGCAGATGATAAACAGGTAGTCAATGCACAAATATATTATACTAGAACCGACATGTGATTACATTTTCACGCAATTTGGGTCCTTATATCCTGAGATATCAGTACCCAGAACAATCACCTCTGGCCGTAATAACGGCCTTGATACGCCTGGGCATTGAGTCAAACAGAGCTTGGATGGCGTGTACAGGTACAGATGCCCATGCAGCTTCAACACGATACCACAGTTCATCAAGAGTAGTGACTGGCGTATTGTGACGAGTCAGTTGCTCGGCCACCATTGACCAGACGTTTTCAATTGGTGAGAGATGTGGAGAATGTGCTGGCCAGGGCAGCAGTCGAAATGTTCCGTATCCAAAAAGGCCCGTATCCAAAAAGCATTAACCTGCTGAAATGTAGGGTTTCGCAGGGATCGAATGAAGGGTAGAGCTACGGGTCGTAAAACATCTCAAATGTAACGGCCACTGTTGAAAGTGCCGTCGATGCCAACAAGAGGTGATCGAGACGTGTGACCAATGGCACCCCATATCATCACGCCGGATGATAGGCCAGCATGGCGATGACGAATACACGCTTCTAATGTGTGTTCACCGCGATGTCGCCAAACACGGATGCAACCATCATGATGCTTTAAACGGAACAGGATTCATCCGAAAAAGTGACGTAAAAGTGATGGTGAAAGAGAGACAGACAGAGATAACTTACGAGGACTCCGACTCACTTTCATCATACTGTTTCTTCCTTTTTCTCCGACCGCTGTCTGTAACGCAGTGTCAAGGGTAACGGCAGCCATGGTCTCCAAGCTGATAGTCTATGCTGCTGCAAACGTTGTCGAACTGTTGGTGCAGATGGTTGTTTTCTTGCAAACGTCCCCATCTGTTGACTCAGGGATCGAGACGTGACTGCACGATCCGTTACAGCCATGCGGATAAGATGCCTGTCATCTCGACTGCTAATGATACGAGACCATTGGGATCCAGCGCGATGTTCCATATTGTCCTCCTGAACCCACCGATTCCATATTCTGCTGACGGTCATTGGATCGCGACCAACGCGAGCAGCAATGTCGCGATACGATAAAACGCAATCGCGATAGGCTATTATCCGACCTTTATCAAAGTCGTAAACGTGACGGTACGCCTTTCTCCTCCTCCCACGACGCATCCTAACAACGTTTCAGCTGGCAACGCCGGTCAACTGCTGTTTGTATGAGAAATCGGTTGGAAACTTTCCTCATGTCTGCATGTTCTAGGTGTCGCCACCGGCGGCAACCTTATGTGAATTCTCTGAAAAGCTAATCATTTGCAAATCATAGCATCTTCTTCCTTTCGGTTAAATATAGCGTATGTCGCACGTCATCTTCGTGGTGTGGCAATTTTAATGGCCAGGAATGTAGTTGGCGTCACATAAGGAGACACTTCCGCGCATTGAGAGGGAGTGATAGTTTTGTGTCCCAGCCTCGTCGCTTCTTTTGTATCCCATCCTTGTCGCCACTTTTGTGTCCCGATTCCGCCTATTGTCGTAGGTGTCGGTGGCCGAGTAGAAAGAGACCGACACAGAAATAAAGGATGCGCGCGTGTGCAGGTACGGAGGTGACCAGCCAACGGGACGGCAGAAACTAGAACACTATATTTCGTAGAGTCTTGGTAATACTTAACTCTTACATACTTCTTGACTGCAGAATGCTGATACATAGTTTAGATAGAGGCCTGCCTACTGATGATTCCTAATGCCTATCCGATAGCCAAGTCTCAACTGGTGCCTATCTGATTCCCAAGGGAACAATGCAGCAGTAGTGGCCACGAGAGGAGTTGCAGTAGAGGGCGCTCGTGGCTGACGTCGTAAGAACGCCGCGCCGTGCATGCATGGCGGCTCGAGGCGTAAGTACGTGGCGCGCACTTTATACTTGTGCGGCACCACACCCCTCCCCCCCCCCCCAAACCGCCGCACTGTCGTGGCGTAGGGCTGAGGGCCACTGCGACGGCACTGGGAGGAGGGCCTGGGCGGGGCCGTTACTGGTGGCACGGACGTCGTAGCAGAGGCTGGGATCGAGACGCCGTCCGCGCCCCGGTATGCACCTTGCGATCCCCCGGGAAACCCACCAAAACGAGGGGAAAGGCGCATGCCTCCGCCCAGAGGGAACAGGTCATCTTCTGAGGTGCGTGGCCCAGGCGGCGGGGGCAGGCAGGTCCCGGAGTCCCACTCGGTGACGCTATCATCTGCGGCGGCGACAGCGGCGGAGGCGCATCCACCTCCATGGGGATGATCTCGTAGTCCAGGGACGCTGGGTCCGGCGGCGAGCAATGTGGAGGTGCTCCCTGGCGACGAACTGGGTCTGGAATCGAGAAACCCAAGACAGGATCGCGTGGCCTGTGCAGGCGCAATTGGTTTGCGTGGCGCCGCAGCTCTGACCCTGTGGAAGAACGGACAACATACAACCAGCGCGTATTCCAGAAAGGTCCGGCAAAGTCAATGTGTAACCGTTGCCATGGTCCCTTGGGGCATGGCCGGTCTGAGAAACGTTGCGGAGGAGCCGCCTGATGCTCCGCATAAACAGTACACTGTGTCGTCATGCTTTCTATCTGGGAGTCCATACCAACCCAGATACAATGACGTCTGGCCAGTTGCTTTGTCCTAACAATACCCCAATGTCCTTCGTGCAGGAGGCGTAAAACTTCTCGTTGCAGGGAACGAGGAACAATCACTCTTGTTTGGTCGTTGTCGGTATGTAACAACAGAACACCCTGACTTAAAGATAATGCATGACGTTGTGCAAAATAACCTCGAACCAGAGATCGATCAATGTCTTTAGCTCTGGCAGGCCACCCTGAGCGAGCAAAACATGGTACCACACTTAGGTCCGCATCCGCAGCTGTTTCCTGTGCAACCTGACGAGAGTTCAAAGGGAAGTCTGCGACAGCGGAAGCATCTCTGGAGCCTGTCTGACAACATGCCATTTCTGAAGAATCAAACAACACATCCAGGCCAACCGGAAGTCGGAAACGTGTTTAGTGGTAGGTCGGTACAAAATCTCATACTGATAATTAGACAATATCAAGGACCATCTCTGAAGCTTCGTGACGGAATTGGCTTTGTGGGTGAGAACAACGACGTGAGAGGCTTGTGGTCTGTTAACAAATAGAATTTTCTGCCATAGAGGTAATGATGAAACTTTGTGACGCCGTAAATGATTGCTAAGGCCTATCTGGCTGTAATTCTGTTGCGTTGGCTTCAGTAGGTTGGATGCAAAGGCAATAGGACGATCGTGAGATCCAATACGATGTGACAATATTGCACCTAGACCGTAGATCCACTGCTAGCACTACAGGCTTCTGTGGGTGAAAGGGAATCAAACATGCATCACTGAGTAGTGCAGACTTTAATTTGTCAAAGGCAACCTGACAGTCTTTAGACCATACAAAAGGAACATTCTTCCTATGTAAGCAATGCAGTGGAGCAGCAATCTGATAGGCATTGGGAATAAACCTGAAATAATAGTTCAGCTTTCCCATTACTGCTTGCAATTCATTCACATTCTTAGGAGGAGGCAAGTCTTTGATTGCTCGAAGATGTGACTGTAAGGGATGGATTCCTCGGGCATTTATCACATAGCCTAGGTACTCTATTTCAGTTTGAAAAAATGAACTCTTTGCTTTATTGCAATGTAGACCTGCTGCAGTCAACACTTTGAAAAGGCACTCCAGGTTTGATAAATGTTTTCAACTGTGTGTCCTGAGCCCACAATATCATCTAAATAGTTCGAGCAACACGGTACAGAAACTGTCAGCTCTTCCAAGAAACGCTGAAGAATAGCAGGGGCGAAAGAACTGCCAAAGGGTAAGCATTGAAATTGAAAAAGGCCCATGTGAGTATTAATGACGAAAAACTTTTTTGACTCGTCATCAAGTGGAATCTGTAAGTATGCCTCTGCTAAATCAATCTTAGAAAAGAAGCGAGACTGTCATAATTTGTCCACCAGTCCGTCAGGTCGGGGCAGGGGATAGGTGTCTACAGTTGTTTGACTGTTCACTGTTGATTTGAAGTCCGCACAGAGACGAAGTTTTCCTGACGGCTTTGATAGAATTACTAAAGGCGAGGCCCACTGACTCGCAGAAACAGGAGAAATTACTCCACTATCTTGCCAACGTCTACGTTCTTCAGCAACTTTATCATGAATTGCGATAGGCACTGGCCTAGCTTTACGAAATTTTGGTAATGCAGATTCTTTTAAAGTTACATGTGCCACGAAGTCTTTTGCACAATCTATTCCCGGCGAAAACAAGTCACTGTATTTTTCACACAATGCATTGATTTTGTCCTGAGACACTACTGACGAAATTTGAAGCGCATCTCTTTGAATTGATAAGCCAAACAAGTCGAATGCATCTAATCCAAAAATATTCTGCGTAGATTTGATCTGAAGAACAACAAAAGCAATTGTTTTTGTTACACCTTGAAAAGAGGCGGACAGGCTACACGTTCCTAGCACGGGAATATTCTGTCCTGTGTACGCTGTTAACACTAGTTATGACAGCGACAATTTTGGCGAACCCAGAAGTTCGTAAGTGTCTTTATTCATTAATGTGACAGCGGAACCAGTGTCGAGCTGAAATTCCACAGACTTATTTTCTATGGAAAGGGTGACAAAAAGTTTTTGCTTGTGGCGCTCGATAGGTGGGCGAATGTGGGCAACGTCTGCTACAGTTTGTTTGGTGCACTTGCACATGCATGGGCCGCGTAGTGAAGTAAGCCGCACAGAATCGGCACACAGAGGATTAACAACACTGCCACTAGATGGCACTACCGCCGGATCGGCGTCGGCGCAATGCGAGGCTACTACAGATTCACTAACTACTGCACTAAGCTTTTGAGTAGCTACATCAAGTCTACTGTCACTAACTACAGAGTACTGGGCACTATTAGAATGAGAAGTTGCATAAGGCACTAGATTCACTACAGGATTGCACTGTACATAGTCATTTTGCTTGTCCTGAACCCTTTTCCGTTGCGCAGATTTACGCACTCGGCGACGCTTGCTACGTGGTGCACTAGATAGTTTTGCCGTAGGGTCAGAACTACCCCGTGCTGACTGGGATGCCTACCGTCGCTCCATTGACACCTCGGTCGCAAGCCACCCACTTCCCCTCCGCACTCCCGACGATATTGATCATGCCTCCTCCTTCCTCCAGCAGACCGTTGCTGACGCGGTCCATGCCCACATCCCCACCCGGGCGATTTATCCTCACCGTCCTACCCTTCCTCCACAGGCCGTCCTTCTCCTTCGCGAATCCCGTCGTCTCTACCGCTCCTTCCTCCGGACCCGTGACCGGGACACACTCCAACGCCACTGGCAAATCCAACGCCACATCCGAAACCTCTTGTCTGCGAAAAAACGCCGGGACTGGCGCCAGACATTCACCCGCCTCAATTCCACGCTCCCTGTCAACTCCTCCAAGTACTGGCATGCCTTCCGCCGCCTTACTGGCGGTCATTCCTCCCCCCACTACCCGCTTCTCCATGATGACCGTCCTTTTCCTGACAACGCCAGTAAGGCAGAACACTTTGCCTCCTACCTCTCTGAAGTCTTCTCCATTCCTGATGATCCTCTCTTTGACTATTCTCTCTTCCCGGACGTCCATGAGCGAACCGATACCTCCACTCCTTCGCTCGCCCCTGGCTTCCAGTACTTGGACCACATTCCCCCCTCAGAACTGAACACACCCATTACCGCCCGTGACATCATTGACACTCTTCGGACTAAACACAACACCGCCCCTGGTCACGACCGGCTGACCTACCGTCACCTCCGAGCTTGCCCCCCCTCCTTCCACGAAGCTCTTGCTACCTTACATAATGTCATCCTTTTCACCGGCTTTTACCCCAACCTGTGGAAGACCTCCCGTATTCTCATGTTCCCAAAACCAGATAAGCCCCCATCCCAGACCTCATCCTACCATCCCATCAGTCTTACCTCCGTGTTCAGCAAGGTCCTGGAAACCATCCTCTCCCATCGTATCCATCAGCACCTCCATTGCCACCAGTTCCTCCCCCTTTCCCAATGTGGCTTCCAACCCTCCTTCTCTGCCGATGACCAGCTCCTTCGCCTTACTCATCTCCTTTCTGTCCAACTCAACTCCCGTCGCTCCGCAATTTTTGTCTCCCTTGATATCCAAAAAGCCTACGACCATGTATGGCATTCCGGTCTCCTCTTCAAGCTCCAGTTCTACGCCCTTCCTATTAATTACGTCCGCCTTATTGCTTCCTTTCTCACCCGCCGCCCCTCCTATGTCACTGTCTGCAACTCCGACTCCCGTTTTTCTACCCCTCTGCCGGGGTGCCCCAAGGCTCCGTCCTCTCTCCTCTCCTTTATCTTATCTACTCCGCCGACATGCCCCAACCCGAGCCTCCCGTTTACCTTCTACAACATGCTGACGACACCGCCTTCCTAGCCCTCGCCCCCTCCCTTGGCCGCTCCCAGTTTTTGCTCCAGTCCCACCTCACCGAGTTCGCCTCATGGTGCAACCGGTGGCTCCTCTCCGTCAATCCTGACAAATCCCAGGCAATTATCATAGGTCGTACCACCCGCTCCTTCCGTCTCCATGATTTCTACCTCACCCTCCACAACCGCCCTATCCGCCACACCCCCACCCTGAAGTACCTTGGCCTAACCCTCGACCGTAACCTCTCCTGGACCCCCCACCTCCGCACTGTCCGACAGAAAGCCCTCTCCCGCCTTAACCTCCTCAAACTCCTCACCGGCCGGACGTGGGGTCTCAGCCCCTCCACCATTCTCTACACCTACCGGTCCCTCATGCATCCTGTCCTTTGCAGCTTCCATCCTGCCTGGATCTCCACTCCCACATCCTACTATAAAACCCTCCAAGTCCTCGAGCGCCACGCCCTCCGCCTCGCCTACCGCATCCAGCTCCCGTCCCCCACGCGGATCCTGTATGACCTGATCCCGTTTCCCCACCTCCTCGAATATCTCCAGCGTATCCGTATCCTCTATACCACCCGTAAAATTGACTTCCGCAACCCCCTGGTCCATCCCATCCTTACCAACCCTGGACCTCTGCCACGCCTCTACCGCGTTATACCCCCTTCCCTTCATCTCCACACCCTCCATGTCCTCTCCCAGGGTAATTTCCGCCGCCTCCCCCTTCCTGATGACGTCCTCCGTTCCGACATCTACCTGTCCTACCAGCTCTGATCCCCCACCCATAGATAAAGTGCCCCCTCTCCTCCCTCCCCTTCCGCTCCCCCGCTTGGCTACCCCCCTCGCTGCCCTGGAGTCCCTACGGCTCTTCCCTGCCGCCCCCCTTTTCTTCACCGCCGTTCTTTTTTTTCTTCTCCCCTCTCCCCCACGCTTTGCTCCGCCCCCTTTTTATCGGGGTCCTGGACCGACAGTTTTACAAGTGCTACGTCAAGTGTTGTGTATTGTGCTACAGTGAAGTGTGTGTTTTTTAACTGCGTCCACCGCAACCAGACAAGCGTCGCACCGTGTATTTTACTTAGTGTCTCCGTGTACTCGCCGTCCTGTGTTCTTGTCGTCCAACGTGTGCTTTTTAAGTCACCGTGGCTTCTCGTTTTTAACTGACTACATCCGGTTTTTGTTCACCTGTCAACTGTTTGTACCTCCAATTGTCGCCATGTATGTGTCATTGTTCCTCCGTTGATTCTTTGCCTGTCATGTATTTTAAATTTCATCTCATCAATGTATTTTATTCTCTCGGCTGAAGAGCAGCCTCTGGAGCTGCTGCCAGCCTACTGGTGTAATCGCTGCTGTAGGAATACAATAAAGAAAAAAAATCAGAACTACCTTGCGCTCTGCGAAGCACTGTTCCGAAATGCATCGTTCTTTGAATTTACATTCTGCATACACATTGACTGTACATGTACCGATTTGCCACATTGATAACAGGTTGCATTGCGACTACAGCACTGCGCATGTTTGTGGCGAGATACACACTGGGGGCAAGATTTACAAACATTATTCCGCAAAGAACGTCGGCGCCCGTTTGTCAAATTACTTTGTCTAACACGACGGGGCGACCTTTGTGTCACACTTTTACACTGGCTACTATTCACTGACTGTCCAGCACGGCTGGTAGAAAAATAAGAATCACTAGGGCTAGACTGAGAACTGCAGCTAGGAAAGCATCCATTGCGGCGCACTGAATTAACACTGAGGCTTTGCATTTCTACATCTGCTAAGTCAAAGGTATCATGCGCTTCAATGAGCTGCAGTACACTAATGAAGGGTCTGACTGTTTTAGAATTGCTGCCCTAATTCTGGGGTCCTGAATGTTGTGAGTAATTGCATCTCTTAACAGAACGTCACTATAAGAGATTCCACGAGAGCAAGTAAATTTACATCATTTGCGGGTTAAGCCCTTCAGTTCCGTAATCCATTGCGTGTGGGTCTGTTCCGGTGATTTTTTCAGTCTGAAAAATCGGTACCGCGCCGCTGCTACGAAAACTTTTCTCTCATAATGAGCATTCAGTGCATCTACTATTGCATCAAAGTCTAGATCGAGAGGAGATACGTGGAGGAAAAGTTTCTGCAGTAACACGAAGGTGTTGGGACCCACAATGGAGAGGAACATATGCTTTATAGTCTGACCTGTAATTTGATGAGCCCCGACGAGTTCCCAAAATTGCGCCTGGTAAACACTTCATTCTTCCTTACGTTCGTTGTACTGGCGAAACGTAGGAAGCGGTGTTGCGGCAGATGTGGGCGGCTGTTGTGACGGCTGTTGTTGTTGGTGAGCTGCCTGTGCCGTTAACTGCGACACCGCTTGGAGTAGTTGCGTGATTTGTGCCGTCTGTAACTGAATAATTTCCAGTAAGTTTGGGTTCGGGGTAGTGGCCATGCTGACCGATTAGGCGCCGCGCATACAAGTAAATTAGAACAACACACAAATGCAATGTGAAATGAGGACGCACTGCAACAAAAAGGTCAAAAACACGTAAGAAAATATCTTCCCCCAAAATTCTTATAATAAGGGCGGGTGGGCGGGAACAACTTCTGCGTGCTGCGACTGCTACTGTCTGGCTGCTGCAAGCGGGCTGGTCCACGGTTCGTCTATCGCTCCTCGTCGCCACTTTTGTGTCCCAGCCTCATCGCCTCTTTTGTATCCCATCCTCGTTGCCACTTTTGTGTCTCGATTCCGCTGGTTGTCGTAGGTGTCGGTGGCCGAGTAGAAAGAGACCGACACAGGAATAAAGGATGCACACGTGTGCAGGTACGGAGGTGACCAGCCAGTGGGACAGCAGAAACTAGAACACTAGGCTAAATTAGAACAAGATATATATTTTGTGGAGTCTTGGTAATACTTAACTTTTACATAGTTCTTGACTGCAGATTGCTGATACATAGATTAGATAGAGGACTGCCTGCTGATGATTCCTAGTGCCTATCCGATAGCCAAGTCTTAACTGGTGCATATCTGATTCCCAAGTGAACGATGCAGCAGTCGTGGCCACGAGCGGAGTTGCAGCAGAGGGCACTCGTGGCTTACGTCGTAAGAACGCCGCGCCGTGCATGCATGGCGGCGCGCGGCGTAAGTATGTGGCGCGCACTTCATACTTGTGCGACACCACAGATAGGGAAAGCATGGAGGGGAGAAGCTAAGGCCGAGCGCCAACAGTTGCGCCTGCGAGAGGAACATTGCGTAACTGGCGGCCAGCCACGTGCCTACAGAATCAACATTATTGGTTGGCATTGCGGTATTGGAGGGGGATGCGCAGAACTGCTGAAAACTGGGCCACCTTCATAGGTGATGCCGACTATAGTTAAAATATGAAATACACAGCTAGACTATGAACTCATAACTATTATATTGTTGTTGTTGTTGTTGTTGTTGTAAGGGGACTAAACATCTAGGTCATCAGTCTCTATTATAATTACCTGACATTGTATTCAGCATTTATATAGGATGGTATGTTAATATGATACTTATGAATGTCTTATGAAATCATTATTTGCCATACATCGCTTATATGCATTAATTTTACATTGCTGACCAGTTTCGACTCGTTAAAGAGTCATTATTAACTGTAGATGCATGGTAAGACATTTGTTTCAGATGAGCTGACACTAGAGTGGCATGCTATAAATGGTATGCATATCGCCAGTCTAATATGCTTCATCGTCCAGTTGTCCAATGTAATGTGCTTTTCGGTCCCACATGTCCTGGCAGTGTGTCATCACAGCAAGAAAGTAGGTGCAGAAATTCAGAAGCGGCACCTCGTAACGCCTGTATGGTTTCAGAACTGAGTTTTGAAGATATTCTTAACGCATTTACTCGTCAGAAGCAAGGAAAAGATGTTTTGTGTCAAGTCTTTATAACCTCCAACTAATTTCTTATATATGCGATGCAATCACGTAGCCACCATCATGTCTGCCTATTGTTGTCGTTATTCGTATACTTATCTGTTCACTGCAAATATTCATCACGAACAGTCACGGAAACGACGCTAGCGCTCCAAAGCGGCAGCACTGTAGTTACACAAGAATGGCGGTTGGCCCTTTATCAGCTAGGGGGTCTACTGCCGTTCCAATTGCTAAGCATAAACTTTTACGTATATGTTAATAAATATTTTGATCCGATCGCCGCCAAACCTTACAGGACCACCCGCTGGGCTAATATGTAGAATTGCCGAAGATTTCATCAAATTTTATCCAGCCATTTTGGAATCTTTAGCGAACAAACATATATACATAATTCATTTTTATAGATATACGTGAATTGTTCAAGTGAAAAGGTACGAAGCGTCTTAACAACTAAACCGGTTGAGATTTGAATATATCGCTTTGGGATAACGTAGTGTGACATCTAGGGACGTGAAACACGCCTCGTCACCTCCACGTAAAGAATTCAAGACTGTGCCCCCAGCAGGCAAGGTGATGGTCACCATCTTTATCGACGTCCGAGGTCCGATATTCATCGAGCACGGAAAAACCATGAACAGTACTTGTACTGTGAGACACTCCGCAGCCTACACAAGTCCGTCAAGAGCAAACGGTCTGTGCTGCTCAAGGAGGGAGTGATTCTGCTCCGTCATAACGCGCGTTCATTCGTGGCCAGAGTCACTCGAACTGCACTGGCCAAGTTCAAGTGGGAGCGCTTGAGCATCCGCCCTGCACAGTGGAAATCACACCCTGTAACTTACATCTGTGTGGTCCGCTATATACAGAGTGAGTCACCGAACATTACCGCTGGATATATTTCGTAAACCACATCAAATACTGACGAATCGATTCCACAGACCAAACGTAAGGAGTGGGGCTAGTGTAATTGGTTAATACAAACCATAAAAAATGCACGGAAGTATGTTTTTTAACACAAACCTACGTTTTTTAAAATGGAACCCCGTTAATTTTGTTAGCACATGTGAACATATAAGCAAATACGTAATCAGTGCCGTTTGTTGCATTGTAAAATGTTAATTACAACTGGAGATATTGTAACCTAAAGTTGACGCTTCAAACCTTCGACGTTCAGTTGCGTGTTGTAACAAACACGGGCCACGGTCGGCGAGCAGCATCTGCAGGGACATGTTTACGATGATGACCGTGTTTACGAGTGTGGCTGTAGTGGTTTGGTCTAGCTGTCGCAGTGTCCGCATGCCGTGCTTGCTGCTATTGTTGCCGGCCGCGGTGGCCGAGGGGACTGAGGCGCTCCAGTCAGGGACTGCACGGCCACTGCGGTCGGGGGTTCGAATCCCACCTCGGGCATGGATATTTGTGCCGTCCTAGTTCGTAAGTAGTTCATAAGTAGTTTGTAAGTTTAGGGACTGATGACCCCGTAGTTAAGTCCCATAAACTATACAAATATTTGACCATTTTTGCTGCTATTGTTATTCTGCATTCGTCTTTGCATGCAGACTAACTGTAGTACACTGTGTTACCAGACGTCTGTGATAGTGTAGTGTTGCAGGAACTGTGACCATGATATATTCGAACTCCGAAAAGGCGGAGATGATACTCATATATGGCGAGTGTCGACAAAATGCAGCTGAAGCCTGCAGGGTGTAAGCAGAACGGTACCCGGACAGAGAGCATCCAACGTGCTGCACATTTCAAAACATCTACCGCCAACTGTATGCAACAGGTATGGTCGTAGCACGCAAACGGGTCCGTAACAGGCCCGTCACAGGAGAAGCGGGTGCAGTTGGTGTGTTAGCTGCTGTTGCCGTGAACCCACACAGGAGTACACGGGACATTGCAAGAGCTGGTGGACTGAGTCAAAGTAGTGTCATGCGCATCCTGCATCGTCACCGCTGTCAAACGTTTCATGTGTCGCTACATCAGCAATTACATGATGACTATAATCATCGAGTGCAATTCTGTCAATGGGCATTAACAGAAAATGCGTTGCAGTTCTACCTGTTTACCGATGAAGCGGGTTTCACATACCATGGGGCAGTGAATCTACGGAACATGCATTACTGCTGGCTCCGACAGGTAGAGCGACAGCGACCGTGGACTGTAAATGTATGGTGCGGAATCATTGGCGACCACCTCATTGGTCCTCACTTCATTGCAGGAGCCCAAACAGGTGCAACATACATCGCGTTTCTACAGAATGGTCTGCCAACGTTGCACGAAAATATCCCACTTGAAACGCGTCGTATGTGGTATCAGGATGATGGTGCACCTGTACATTCCGCATTTAACACTAGGCTGACCCTTGACAGGATGTTCGACGGGCGGTTCATAGGACGTGGAGGGCGCATAAATTAGCCAGCCCGTTCTCCTCATCGTACACCTCTGGACTTCTTTCTGTGGGGTACGTTAAAGTAGAATGTGTACCGTGATGTGCCTACAATCCCAGAGGATATGAAACAATGTATTGTGGCAGCCTGCGGCGACATTGCATAAGATGTACTACGGCGTGTACGACATTACACCATAGACTGCAATTGTGTGCAGCAAATGATGGCCACCACTTTGAACATCTATTGGCCTGACATGTCGGGACTCACTCTATTCCACTCCGTAATTGAAAACGGAAACCAAGTGTGTTCGTGTACCTCACCCCTCATGGTAATGTACATGTGCATCAGTGAAAAAGACCAATAAAGGTTTTAGCATGTGGACGTAATGTGCTGTTCTAGTCTCTTCTGTACCTAAGGTACATCACCGTTCCCTTTGGATCCCTACTTAATTCGGTGCTCTCCGATACACACGATCGAATACCGAAGGAGTGGTAGTCAAGCGTCAACTTTAGGTTACAATATCTCCGGGTGTAATTAACATTTTACAATACAACAAAAGGCACTGATTACGTATTTGTTTATATTTTCAGATGTGCTAACAAAACTAACGGGGTTCCATTTAAAAAAAACCTAGGTTCGTGTTAAAAAATCATACTTCCGTGCATTTTTTTATTAACCAATTACACTAGCCCCTCTCCTCACGTTCAGTCTGTGGAATCGGTTCGTCAGTATTTGATGTGGCTTACGAACTATATCCAGCGGTAATGTTAGGTGACTCACCCTGTATATATAAATCCCAAAGGGAAGCGCTTCAACTCGGACGACGAACTTCACGACACAGTTGAGGACTGCCCCTTGTCACAGCCAAAGGAATTCCGGGAACAGGGAATGCTTAGGCTCGTTGAGCAGTGTGATAGCTGTGCTCAGGCATCTGGCGAGTCCTTCTCACTAAAGACTTCAATTATACTCCCAGTATTGTTTCGTACATTTACATTTGAACACCCGTTGTAGATTAAAAAGAAATGATTCAAATATTTACCGAAAATTGCGAAAGAAATGTAATTAAAAATAAAAATATCGGTATTCGATTTAGTCATTTTGATATCTATATATCTGTCTGTTATAAATAATGTTCATGATATACATTCCTGGAGTTAGTCGACCCAGAAGAGAAATATTTTATTGACACATTCTTGAGGATGTATACAAAACACGGTCACACAGACATAGCAATATGCACGTGAGTACAGTCACCAGGGCGTGAAAATTGTTGATGCTAGTACCGTGTATATCATCCTTTTGCATTAATCGTAGACGATCGTAGAGATTCCGAATGTAGTCTTGCGGAAAGGCTCTCATGCAGTTTCCATCTGGTGCCTCAGTTAGGACATATTTCGTGCCGCTCATGCAGACCGCGCAACATGACGTTTCATCTGCTCTCTAACATGCTCAATGAGGGACAGATCTGGGGATAATGATAGGCAGAGTAGTTGATGTACAGCTAGAAGAGCACCTTGGGTTGTACGGGATACGTGTGGACGTGCATTTTTCTGTTGGAAAACCATATCGCCTTGTTGATGCATAAACGGTAGCTATACAGATCGAATGACGGTTTCAATGTAACGTCCACTGTTCATTTTTCTGTCGACGATCACCAGAGGAGAACGGCTAGTGAAGAAGCAAATCAAATGTTCAAATGTTTGTGAATCTATCGGACCAAACTGCGTGGTCATCAGTGCATAGCTTATAAACTACTTAGGTAAACTACTTAGGTAAACTGCCGGCCGCGGTGGCCGAGGGGACTGAGGCGCTGCAGTCACGGTCTGCACGGCCACTACGGTCGGGGGTTCGAATCCCCCCTCGGGCATGGATATTTGTGCTGTCCTTAGTCTTAGTTAGTTCATAAGTAGTTTGTAGTTTAGTGGACTGATGACCCCGTAGTTAAGTCCCATAGACTATACAAACATTTGAATTTGAACTTAGGTAAACTAACCTAAGGACAACACACACACACCCATGCCCCAGACAGGACTCAAACTTCCGACGGCGAGCAACCTCGCGCTCCGCAGCGAGGCACGTTACACCGCTCGGCTACTCCACCTCGGCGCGGGAGTAGCCGAGCGGTCTGGAGCGCCATGTTCAGGGTCGCGCGGCCCCCCGCGTCGGAGGTTCAAATCCTCCCTCGGGCATGGATGTTTGTGCTGTCTTTATTATAAGTTAGTTCATAAGTAGTTCGCAAGTTTGGGGACTGATAACACCGCAGTTAAGTCCCATAAGCTTAACAAACAACATGACGCCAGGTTTCGGCCCCGATTGCCTCTGTCACGTACACTCCAGACTTTCGCATTCTCCTACACGACACCAAATACGCGTACGACTATCTTTGGCACAGAGGGAGCAGTGACTCTCATTACTGAAGACGACACATGTCCATTCGTCCCTTCATAAGCGCCTACCATGATACCACTGGAGGCGGGCTGAATGATGTTAGAGCGTGAGCAGAGGATACCGTAATGGCACGTATGAATGTGCATGGCTTCCCGGCTTCTGATTTCCAGTCTGTGTTGCGCCATAGAGTACGTGAGCTTTGGGCCGCTGAGTGGCGTAGCCCGAGCCATCCCAACAAACCCAGGGCAATAAAGGAGACTACTGCTGTGTGGCACTCCTCCATGCGGGCCTCTCGCCGGGACTCGGTAGTCCTGTGCCGGCTCCGCATTGGCCACACTTGGCTGACCCATGGCCATCTCCTCCGCGGTGAGGACCCACCGCGTTGTCGTTGTGGCTCTTCCTTGACGATGGCCCACATTTTGATGGACTGCCATCTTTTATCCGCCCTGCGCCGGGGTTTTAATTTTCCTGCAATTTTATCTGAAGTTTTACGTAACGATGCTATAATGGCTGACTCTGTTTTAGGTTTTATTCGCGACAGTGGTTTTTACAATTATATATCAAGCTTTGCTTCAGTCCATTGTATTCGTTTCTCTTGTTAGTATGTCCTCCACTTAAAGGTTTACTTGTGTTGCCCCATGGCTGACC
The DNA here is from genome assembly GCA_026315105.1 of Locusta migratoria. Classification (NCBI taxonomy): domain Eukaryota; kingdom Metazoa; phylum Arthropoda; class Insecta; order Orthoptera; family Acrididae; genus Locusta; species Locusta migratoria. The sequence goes on from CM048751.1 coordinate 262,482,654, forward strand.
CTTCCTATTTTAATTTCATGGTCGGTCAACCACGAACTTCGGCTTTGTAATTCTATTTCCACACTTGTTTGGTGTTTCCATGTGATCGTCTCCTTTCGTGTTGTCTCCTGCCATGTTCTCTCTTGTCGAATTTGTTGATATTTTATTGATCGAGTCGGTTTTTCCTCCCGTTACAATTTTAACTCTGGGCGACTATTTCAGTATTCCCACACTTATTATCTCGCCCTTTGATGGAATGGGGGACTGATGACCTTCGTAGTTTTGTCCCCCTAAAACACCAAGTCAACCAACCAACCAATCATTCTGTGGGAAGCCAAATCCTACACTGACCGTTGTCCTCTTGTGATCATCTAGACAACAGTGCACGATACATTGAAACCATCATTCAAACCGTCTTGCTCTCACTCCTGCACCAAGAAGGCGATATAGTTTTCCACGAGGACAATGGACATCTACACATGTCCCGTACCACCCAAGATGCACTTTACGGTGTACGTGAACTGCCTTGACCAGCACGATGCTCCAGTTCTCCACTGAACATGTTAGGCATCGTCATTTTGGGCGGTCTGCATGAGCGGCACGAAATTTGGTCCAACTGAGGCATCAGCTGGAAATATTGCGGCACGCCATTCCACAAGAACACATTCGTCATCTCTACAATCAATGTTCAAATGTCTGTAAATCTATCGGACCAAAATGCGTGGTCATCAGTCCGTAGCTTACAAACTACTTACACCTAGGTAAACTAACCTACGGACACACACACCCATGCCCCAGGAAGGACTCGAACATCCACGGCGAGCAACCGCGCGCTCCGCCGCGAAGTGCTTTAGACCGCTCGGCTACTTCACCGCGGCCCTCTACAATCGTCTCATGGAAGAATTACAGCTTGCATCGTTGAAAAGGTGGGTACACACGGAAATTGCGCACGCTCTGGTGACTGTACTAACGTGCGTACGGCTACGCCTGTATGGCCGTGTGTTGTATATATCCTGAAGAATGCGTCAATAAAATTCCCCTCTGCTGGGTCGACGAAATCATGGCGTTCTTTTCTCATTTTTCCAGGAGTGTGTCAGTATTTTGGGGAAAATCATGGATATATGGATAAACTTCCTGTTAGTGTCCCTTCCCCCCTAGCCCTCCACCTTCGTCCCCTGCTGCTTTTCCAGTTTTGCGGCAGATTTCGCAAAATTCGGCCCCCTTTGTGGCCGCCCGCCCCGCCGACAATCAGCCGCTGTTTGTCTGTGCCGCGCTGTCTCGTCGCCGGCTGTTGGTTCTCGACCTCCTGGGGGCGGCAGGCCGCCGCCGCCGCCGCCCCCGCCGCCCCCGCCCACCTCTGCTACAGGATAAAAGGCGCCGCCCGCCGCCTGCCGCCTGCCGCCGTCCCCGGGGGCAGCAGTAATCGAATGGAAATTTCCAATTTGTTCGACACTGTTTGGCGGGGGAGATAAAGTTTTCCTTTAGGAGGCGCCGCGCGCGCCCTCTGCTTCCACAGCTTCCCGCACCGCGCTGCTTCGCTCTCGTGATCGAGCGATTCACTTTTAAAGTGCTTTTTATTTATTTTTCTATTCGCAGCCACCGCCGGAGGTAGCCGAAAATAAAAATTCTGTACACGACTGTATAACATTGAGGAAGACAAGATTATGTTAAAAAATGGCTGTAAGACATCTTATCGCCACTAATATGTAACACTGACCTTGAAGCCGACGAAAGAAAATTTCGAAAATTTGCTTCTGTCAAATCCAAACGTATTACCCATCTCCATCTATATCTGCAGCTATTATGAACGGACAAAATAACTGTTGAAAAAATGAAAAAAGAACACCATGAATTATTCCACATGTCATTTTAGTCTTTACTCCCTAAACTGGTTTTATGCAGCTTTCCACCATACTCTATCCTGAGCAAGCCTCTTCATCTTCTCATAAGTACGGCAACCCACATCTATTTGAACCTGCTTACTGTATTCATCTCTTGGTTTCCCTCTGCAATTTTTACCCCTCGCACTTTCCAATGCTAAATTCACGACTCTTGGCTTTCCTTGAATGTGTCCTACGAATCGATCCCTTCCTTTAGTCAAGAAACTCGTCTTCTGTCCAGTTCTCTTCAGTACCTCCTCATTAGTTACGCGATCTACACACCAAATTTTCAGCGTTAGTCTGCAGCACAAGATTTCAAAAGCTTCTATCCTCTTCCTGCCTGATCTGTTTATCGTCCATGTGTCACTACTATCACAAAAAACCTCCTAATACTTAAATTACTAAATATCAACAACAATTCAATCCTTGACCCAAACGTTGTCTCATTATGCCGAAGTTATTCTGCTGAATTCTCGCATGTGCTTTACTTGTTTATTTTAAATTCATTTTTTTAAATTCTATGTAATTAACTGCGTTCGTACACCACGTGGTACTTAGGGATAGTTTCCCACTGCCTCGCCACACATGAGTTCGTTAGCGCATAGTACACTTTTAAATTGTGCTTGAAGACATCCGCCATCGCCATCTCGTCAAAACGCCGCTGACGTTTCGTTTTGCAAATACCATGAATTTTTCCTGGTTGAATAAGTGTCGCAAGCATTATGTGTGTGTCTGTGAGTGAATGAGTGTGCTTTATTTATCCCCTGTGTATTTCCAAATGTCGTCCCACGTTCCTTCCACAAAGGACAAACCATTTTATCACAGGCAGTGACTTTACAATTTAATTCACTGTTGTACAAGGTGTGTGCTTTATTGTGCTCATTTGGTCTCCCTACATTTTTGCTTGTTTACTTTTTTGAATAGATATTAATCTAAAGTCTCAAACTCCTGCTTTATAATTTCATGCTCCCCATACCATATCTATTTATTTATTCCTCCTTGTATATTATTTTTGTGTTTGTTAAAACGTTGGCTGCTCCCCTTAAGGAGTAAGCAGTTAGATAAATTTCCGTTGCACAAGAACTGTGGCCATTCACAAAGTAATTCGGAGTGGCAGTGAGTATGTTAACTTGCCTTTTTCTGATCTCTACTGCCAGAGACTTTTCAATAACAAATTTAACAAGCTACTTTCACAGTCTGTCGTAAAGGTGCTGAGCATAGTCTTGCGCAATGGCCTTCCATGCAATTTTCACCTGGTGCTTGAGTTGGGCTAGATCTTGCGACTGTCGTGCAGACCGAGCAAGATAACGTCTCATCCGGTCCCAAACATACTCGATGGGGGACAGATCTGGTCATGATAGTTGACGTACACCCGGAAGAACACACGTTGAGTGGTGCAGAAGACATGTGGACGTGCATTGTCCTGCTGGGAAAGCACATCGCACTGCAGTCGCGTAGCAGTGTTCACACGTAGACAGTGCTACTAACCTACGCCAGGATACAGTATTGTGTTGTGTTTACATTAGTTTGGCCGCATCCTGTGGGTATTCTCTTTTGTAGGTTCCCAGAAGATTTTTGATATCGTTCTCAACAAGTGGCTTCTGTCTCTGTGTCAGTAATAGTCGTACACGTGTGTGTGCATCAACACTAGCAACACGGGTTTAATGATGGTTTCAATGTACCGTCTTTTCACTGAAGACGACACGTCTCCATTCGCCCATCCATAGTGCTTGCAGCAATGAATGTTTCGTAAAACGACATTTTAATGAATTATTTTCTTTTGAATGCTGCTGAGTATTTTTATTTAACCACTAAAACTGTTTCACCATTATGACTTTGTCAAATGGTTTGCAAAATTATAAATAAGTTTTTCAACAAATATTTTTCAAAAGGAAATATAGTACATTACCATAATTTTATATGTATTACTTAAATTTTATCTCTTGTTGTTACATATAGCATCTGTACCCCTATACGATGTTATGCAGGTACATTTATCAGAAAGTCATTTATAATTATTTATTAGTTTGATGACTTATCTGTTTGACAGCTCTTGTGATGCTATATGTTTACAAAGATTTTACATAATGAATTTCGAGGTGTCTTTGTAAACATACACATCACAAGAGATGTCAAACGGAAAAGTCATTTAACTAATAAATAATTATAAACGACTTTCTCAGAAATGTGCCCGCATAACATCATATAGGGGTACAGATGCTACGTGTAACAACAAGAGATGAAATGTAAGTAATACATATAAAAGTATGGTAAAGTACTATATTTCGTTTCGAAAAATATTTGTTAAAAATTCTTTATAATTTTGCAGACCACTTGACAATGCCACAGCGGTGAAACAGCTTTAGTAGTTAAATAGAAATACTTATCGGCACTCAAGAAGAAAATAATTAATTAAAATGTCGTTGCAGTAGAAACCCCATCATGAGTGCCCTTACCGTGTGCAAGAGGTGGCCGCACACCTCAACTAGCTCTCAGGGGAACGGAAAAATATGATTTACACAGGTAATTTTCTGTTAGTAAAAGGATTTAAAAGTCATTATTTTACTACCAGGACCAAAAGGGGTTTAATTGGGTGACACACTGTTCACTTCTGACGAATGTGTACGAGCATATGGAATAATGTGCCAGACATATGAGTAGCTCTAAGGCCTCATAACTAATAGAACGCAGGACGTTGTCCATAAGAAGAGTGTCCCAGGAACGAGTTACACGACCGATATTATTTTTATCTACGTAAATGATATGACAGACCGAGTGATTAGTAATCTGTGGCTGTTTGCTGATGATGCTGTGGTGCATTGGAATGTGTCATCATTGAATGACTCTAGTAGGATGCAAGATGACTTAGACAAATTTCTAGATGATGTGAGGAACGGCAGCTAGCTCTAAATGTAGAGAAATGTAAGGTGATAAAACCCGACAGCTCCTATGATTTTTATCTGTCACATTCCAAATCTTTTAGCTCTGGCAATGTTGCTGACGTAGAAAATATTGAGTAGCGCCGTGGTTCGGAATCCAAGTTAAACTGTATGCCCCCTATAACTGATTGGGTAAGTTAGTTCGAAAGTCGGAGGAAGGCAACAGCATACCATCTTCGAACAGGACCATGCCTGGTAAAGCACTGTGATGTTGAAATTGATCTTCGGATTGTTGACTGCTTTAACTTTTACAGGCGGGTAGGGAAAAAAATACCAATATGTTGAAATACAGCATTAACAGTATGCTACTTGACACAGTACCGTCGAGTAAATATCTAATAGTATGGTTGCGTTGATATGAAATGGAACGTGTATATAGGGGCAGTCGTGGGGAAGGCGTATTGCGAGAATTTTGGTAAGATGTGGGTCATCTGAAAGGAGACCGCGTATAACAAGTTTGTGTGACCCCTTCTCGAGTACTGCTCAAGTGTTTGTGATCCCCACTAGATCGTTTTAAAGGGAGACAGAGCAGTTCAAAGGCGGGCTGCTAGATTTGTTACTGGAAGGTACGTTCAATGTGGTAGTGTTACGATTGAAATTATAATCGTTGGAGGGAAGGCAACAAAGATACTGTGCCATGCCATGAGTATATCGTTGATCACTAGTTTCGATCAAGGAGGTTAGAATACAGGGAGACGCCCTTAGGCTGAAAAAGTGAAGCCTGCCTCATCCATATTGCTAAGTTTTGGAGAAGTGTTCGTATTGTAGAGCTAATGTTATTTGTCACTTAAAACAGAAATAAACTGTTCGACGGTTTTGCCTTGATGTACAACGTATCACACGAGTGCAAATTAGCCGTTATAAATCAAATTTTCAAATATATATGCTGATTATTCATTACTATTTATTTGAGAAAGTATATTGTTTGAAAGTACATACTTCGCAGTGACTGTCAGTCCAGTGCATTAACAGTAAGAGGGTCGACTTAATGTATTGTTTTGACGGAGAAATAGCAATCCAGTACTAGCCAAGTTGGCAGACAGGCTTCAACTGACGTATGTGCTCTGCATAGATAATGGCACCTCCCTTTATTCTAACCTCCTTGGTTTCGATATACTCGCGGTGGCTTGGCATTAGGATCTTTGGAGAGCCGCGCGCACGACGAAAATTCGAAGTCACCCCAGTTAAGGAGTATCCCTGGCTCCGGCTAATGAGAACTCGCTATCAGCCAAAGAGACGCTGCGTGAATCTTAACCGGAGATTCGGGCGCTTTGCGCCCTCACGTACTAAAAAACAGAATTTCTTGTTTAAGCTATTCATAACCTAACTTTCACTTTAAAAAAGTGATCTGTAGTGTAGCCTTAAGAAGGTTAGGTATAGGTTAAACAAGAAGTTCTTTTGTAGTACGTGATGGCGCGTAGCGCCCAACACTCCGGTTAAGAAACATGCAGCATCTCATTGGCTGACAGCGAGTTCTCATTTGCCGGAGCCAGAGATACTCCTTAACTGGGGTGGCCTCGAATTTTCGTCGCGCGCGCAGCAGTGGTGGTGTCCGGAGTGAGTGTGCCGTAGCGATGGACAGTTTGGGTCACTTCACTGTTTCGAATACGGATTATCTGAGTCTAGTGAGTCGACTCACTGTTACGACACGCCGAAACATCTCGGCGTGCGCCGCGCTGCCTTCTCTGATTCACGTGAACTGCGACAGCTACATGGCGTCGTAGTGAGTCGACTCACTGATTCGGCACTCAATACTTAACGTGCCGCAGCCTTGCGTCCTGCTACCTCCGCTGATTCACGTGAGCCGCAGTAGGGCGGTACAGCAAATACGAAACATCTATAGAATATCAACATGGGTTTAATATGTTACGCGCTAGACTTAACTGAACGGTACAGGATTTGTTTGCTACTACGATTTTACAGTCGTGTTAAAGCGTATATGTTTCCTAAGTTACTCTTATTTTCATACAATCAAATTTTGTAACAAAGGAAGCACAAAATAGTAATGTACAAATTCCAAAGTCATGAAACTTTTTCCAACCTTCAAAATTCCATAATTAAGTTTAAATAAAACAAGAAAGATCATAGTTCAAATGTCTACGTGCATCCAGAAATGAATAACTTTTCTAACCAATCAACATAAACAAATATTTAAGATTTTTTTCTGAAGACATATTTAAAGCAATCAACAGATATTACTACAAGTATTAACACAAGGTAACACATATTACAATTTACGTGACGAAATCACAAAACAGAAGTAAAATTTTTCAATGTCCAGATAAGTATTCTAATAATCAGATTCATCTTCAGTCAGTCAAATAAAAGAGAATCAGTTACAGTTTCTTCAAATTGAAATTAAAAAAACGTTATTTTTGACATCTTACTCAGAATGCGGTTTCGTCTCAGTGAAATTATTTGCCCTTGCTTCGAAAAGATGCGTTCACCTGGCACAGGTGTAGCAAAAATACATAACAACGCTTAGTTCACGCGAAATTACCTCAAAACACCGAAGGACTTCACAACTCTTCTCGGTGGTATCCCAATTTTCAAACCTCAGTTAAAGGGTACCGGTAGCATAATTCAAAATCTAGCGTGGCGCGTATACAACTTCAAACCCGTTGCACGCCTGGGCGCTGTGTAGAACTCACCCAGGCAGACGGACAGCAAAACGCATGTTAACGGTATCTAGCGCCCGATACACGAATCACAAGATTCGTTGTTTCGAAAAAGTACCGATTCAAGTTTCGACTCAGTCGAACAGTTCGCTGACTTGATTCACTGAGTCGAAACATCAACTCAGTAGCCAACTTTAGTGTGCCGCAGAGAGGAGAGTGCGCGTGGACTGGAGGCGTGTGTTGGGCCTCGAGTGTCGCTGCATGCTGGCAGAGTCGTTGTCGGCCGTTTCGTAGTGAGGGAAATGTTCAAAAATTCAAATGTTTGTAGAACTTATGGGACTTAACTACGGGGTCATCAGTCCCTAAGCTTACAAACTACTTATGAACTACTTAAGACTAAGGACGGCACAAATATCCATGCCAGAGGGGGGATTCGAACCCCCGACCGTAGTGGCCGTGCAGACCGTGACTGGAGCGCCTCAGTCCCCTCGGCCACCGCGGCCGGCTGAGGGAAATGCATGGGCTTTGCTGGCCGTTCTGCTCACCGCCTATTTCCTGCCCGGTGTAACTGCACCAACGTGTGTGGACATAGTATTCCGCCTAGTGCGAAGCTTGCTCTCTGAATGATGAGCACGAGACGTAAACTTCGTTAAAGCTGAAACTTCCTGGCAGATTAAAATTGTGTGCCGGAACCGGGAGTCGAGCCTGGGACCTTTGCCTTTCGCGGGCAAGCGCTCTACCGACTGAGCTATCCCGACGCGACTCACGATGCCGCCTCACAACGTTACTTCCGCCAGTATCTCGCCTTCTACTTTCCAAACTTCACAGAAGCTCTCCTGTGAAAAGATTCGTTCTGGAAACATCCCTTAGGCTGTGGGTCAGCCATGTCTCCACCATATCCTTTCTTCCAGGAGTGATAGTCTTGCGTGTTTCGCAGGAAAGCTTCTGTGAAGTTTGGAAAGTAGGAGGCGAGGTACTGGCGGAAGTAAAGTTGTGAGGCGGCAGCGTGAGTCGTGTCGGGATAGCTCTGTAGAGCGCTTGCCCGCGAAAAGCAAAGGTCCCAGGTTCGAGTCCCGATTCCGACACACAATTTTAATCTGCCAGGATGTTTCATATCAGCGCACAATCCGCTGCAGAGTGAAAGTTTCATTTTGTTAAAGCTCTTCCTGCATGGTATAATGCACGCTTACGGACCGAGCTGTTATTTTGTGGGGCAGTAGCTGGTTGGTTTGGTGACTCGACTGAAGCCTAATAACATTGTAAGGATAACCATTTGTGCGTGGCGTGTACGCCATTGAAGCGGAGACATAAGATTACTTAAAATGAAGTTAGTGGCTGTGACTAACGGTCGTTCTAAGTTTCATGTGATGTCGAATTAATCTGATGCTGCACGACACATTGCACTATATTAAGGGCTGCTTAATCTACACTCTGTGACGCAATGAAGTCCGTTGGATTTTAAGTCAGCCTGTGAGTGTACTAATGCAAGTAAAGGAGTCCTTGATACTTGGTTACGGTGGTGTGTGTGTCCCGGCGGCTGCGCAACACGTTAAAGTTACTGTATTTGTTTGTGTTTTACTTAAAATCCTTAATGTGTCGCTTGGCGGTGTAATGGATCGGCCAGTGTGGACCCCCTCATCAGGCTAAAGTATAGCGCGGGGGACCGAGACTCGCGAATACCAACGGCGGTATCGGACAATTCCATTAATTCAAAATTTCAGACAAACGTGAATGTAGAAGGAGTAAATCGGGTGTGCGTCGAATATAAAGTGTACTTACAGACATTACTTGCGATTTTGATGATAAAGAACACTGATTGTGGCGTCCTTAAGAAAAACGTTGAACAGAACATTCGAGAAATGTTCTTAGTAAACAAAGAATAAACATGAATTTAATTGAAATTCACTCGCAGACGTGACTATTAGGTTATAAAGACTGTAAAACAGCGTTACTTGCACTGTAATTAGGCTGGCGCTAATTAAAGATGAAATCTCGTGTAAGATACAAATTGTTCGATTCTGTGTTTGTATATTTTGGAACGACAAAGTTAAAAACTATTATCATAAAAACTTACCACTGTTTGTGCAGAAACTGTGTAAATGTTGGTAAAGTTACTCATTCAGTATTTAATTAGATAACCACGTTTAAAAGCATTTGATTGTCTGTAAATAGAATAATACGAAATAAGCAAAGAAATTAACGAAGAAAATCTATAATATTGTATAAATTTAATGTACTTTGTATTCACTGTTATATTACGTTGTATGTTTTAATTAACACCAACTTTTGTAATTATAAATTTACATCTGTAATTGTTATAACAATCATCCTACATCATTGTAATTGTTAACAATATATATAAAAGCACACTCCAGTGCCAGAGCAGTTCAGTTTTAAGGTGTGTGAACCCAAAGTCTGCGCTGCATGAGATTATGTATGTCGAAGTGCTGTGAACATTCGAGAAAGTTCGATTATGTAAATCGATGGTGGAAACGTTTTGTCGAAACAGGTTGTTGTTGTAAATATGTTGTGAGTTACACTTGTGAGAATAAATTCAGAAAAGGAGTTTTTCTAACTTTCATTTAAAGCTGTGCACCAAATTCTCCCACGTCAACACTAGACCCATGCAGACTTATAAAAGCTAAGTATTTTAAAATGTTATTCACTCTAACTGACATTATAGTCACAATATAATCGTTAGGTGCTAAGTGTGATTGTGGTACTTAATCTCGAGTTAGAATTAGGTACGAGTGGTAATTTTATAGCGGGCGCTGTAGTGATGTTGTGACATTACCAATAATTACTGGTTTCGATGCCCGACACTGAAGCTAAGAGCCTGTAACTGTTTTATACGCCACTGTGTTGACGTTCCTTGTGCTTTAATATACCGTTGAACTGTTGTTTCAAGTGAACGCTCTGTTAATTGGCCTATAGTCATAGTCGTTAGTTAATTTCTGTGACTCTAAGCATAATGTGTTTTGAAATGTTCATTTTCTTTCATGCTTGAAGAGGCAGTGAATTTACACTCAATGAGATTTTTTTACTGTGGTGCGTACCGAAGTTTCCAGATACATTCAGCTTTATAGACCCAGTAAGTTAAACTTGTTCAGTACACTAGACTACTAGTGTCTCGAGTTTCATATCAGTTGCTCAATGAGTCAATTAACTAGGACTTGCTCGGTACACCTTTAGATGTAATGTATATGTACTTTTTATATCCATTCATGCTTAAAGCCTCAGTTAATCTTATTCGTTCAGTGTACTAGACTACAAGGTGTATCCAAGATTTAGCATCCTTTGGTATTCAATGAGACAGTTAATTACCATTACAAACTATACTGTGTATCGAGATTTTCATTTTTCATTTACGTTCAGTGAATGAATCTTAATCTGAACTTGTTTATTACCTACACTAATAATGTGTATTAGAATTTGATGTACATTTCCAATTTGTTCTTTTGGTTATTATTTGTTACATTAGCACGGAGATCGTGTGGCTAGGTAATGTTGTTGGAACGACGTTTGGCAGAAAGGTGCTGAATGTTCTGGCTGATTACTGTGATCAGATTCAGCTGCGGTTAATGAGTGAAGACAGATGTCTTGAGACTTAACTGGATGCAGTGATAATTTCAATATTCTACATAATTGTTTTGTTTAACGTAATAGACCTAAATGTAAATGTTTGTCATCGTTTGACAGAAATAGATCTTGATAAATGAAATTAAATTGGTAAATTTTATTGAGTCTTGAGATATCTAATAAAAGAAAGTTGACATGTTATCAATTGCGTTGTGCCAGCACCTTACCACTCCCTTACCAGGCTATCCTGTACCTCTCAGATACTATGGCCGCCAACTTTCTCGTAAAGGCAGGAAAGATAATAAAAATTAGGACTCGTACAGGTATTCACTTTTCCCTTATTCTATTGGGGAGTGGAAAAGAAAAAATGACTAGAGGCACCCCTCCTACCCGCCACGTACGTTGCAGTGGATTTTAGAGTATTTATGTAGATATTGATATACTAGCAGTCCGTTTGGATTACTATCTGGGGGCTGGAGCGGCCGTCCCATGCCGACCAATCAGATACTGACCAATCGCAAGAAGTTGATAGGTCACCCATCTCCAGTCTGTTGCTCCGGACAAAGACATTGGAGGCAATCGTCGAAAGCTATTTTATCACTAATTGGTGAGGCAAGAAGTTCTTCATGTCTTATACAATAGCCAGAGATTTCGTTCTCAAATCTTGGATACTGTGCGAGTACTGGGGATACGCAACAGGTTGATTTAAACGAAGATCGAAGCAGTTCAGAGGAACGCTGCTAAATTTGCTACTGGTAAGTTAGATAGAGATTCGAGTTTCATAGAAAGGATCCAAGAAACTCAACTGGGAATCCGTGGAGCGAAGATGATACTCTTTCCAGAAACAGTACTGAGAAAGTTTAGAGAACTGGCTTTAGAGACTGTAGAAACGATTTTAGTGCCGCCAGCATATGTCTCGCGTAAGGACCGAGAAGACAAGAGAAGTTAGAACTTACGGAAGCAATGTGAACATTTGTTTCAGACTTCTTTCATTATATTATGGAATAATACAGTGTGCTGGTAATGGCATAGCACAAGGATTACTTTCCACAACATCGATGTACCGTACATAGTAAGACAAACACAAAAAACTTTGAATGTTTTTTTTTTTTTTTTTCTGTCGTCACTCGTCGCGGTGGAATAGCACATCTCTGACGTTGCCGGATCCTTTCGACTGCTAGTTGAAGGCCTCTGTGGGGAGAGAATATATGCTTTGCTTACCGAGTCACTGAATATTTAAGAGAAACGGAGGAAATGTATAGTAGCTGTAAAGGAAAATAGATGTTCACGTCGAATAGAGAAATAACTATATACGGAGAAGTATTTTAAACTGTTCATCGAATGCCATATTTTTGTCTGTAAATGAATCACATTATACGAGTTGAAGTATACAGTCTAGACAGAAGAAAACATACGAACTGTGTGACATTCAATGCGTTTCATATCAATTTTGGAACGAGATAGTATGAAAACCGAATAATCATTATCAATTTTCTTCGAGTAGGTTGATCACGAATTGTGAATGGTGATAAAGCTTCAGCTTTGAGTAGAAGTTTACGAATTTTTACGAGGCTGACCCACATAATTACAGACTAATATCGCTGACATCAGTTTCCTGTAGAAAAAAAAAGTTCAAATGCTTGTATAGCTTATGGGTCATCAGTCCCTAAACTTACAAACTACTTATGAACTAGCTACCACTACGGACGGCACAAATATCCATGCCCGAGGGGGGATTCGAATCCCCGATCGTAGTGACCGTGAAGACCGTGACTGGAGTGCCTCAGTCCCTTCGGCCACCGTGAGTTTCCTGTAGAAATGTGGAGCATATTCTCAGTTCGAATAAATTTCCTTGAGACGGAAAAACTTCTTTCTATGAATATAGATGGGTTTAGGAAACGTCATTCGTAGGAAACTCAGCTTGTCCTTTTCTCACATGACGTCTTGCGAGCCATGGATGAAGGGTAACAGGTAGAATGTGTTTTTCTCGATTTAAAAAAAAAAAAAAAAAAAAAAAAAAAAAAAAAAAAAAAAAAAAAAAAAAAAAAAAAAAAAAAAAAGGCATTTGAGGCGGTACCAAACTGCAGACTGCTATCGGAGATACGAGCATATGGGATAGGTTCACAGATTTGTGACTGGCTGGAAGACTTCCTAAATAACAGAAAGCAGTACGTAGTTCTCGACGGCGAGTGTTCATCAGAGACGAGTGTATCGACTTGCGTGCCCCAAGGGAGTGTGATAGGACCGCTATATTTTCTATCTATATAAGTAATATGATGGACTGAGTAACTAGTAATTTGCGGCTGTTTGCCGATGATGCTGCGGTGTATGGAAGGGAGTCGTCTTCAGTTAACTGTAACAGCGTACAGGATGACTTAGATAAAATTTCTAGTTGTTGTTAAGAATGACAGCTAGCTATAAATGTAGAAAATTGTAAGCTGATGCACATGAGTAGGAAAAACAATCCCATAAAGTTCGAATACAGCATTAGTAGTGAGCGTCTTGATGCAGTCGCGTCGTTCAAATATCTAGGCGAAATACTGCAGTGCGATATGAAATGGAACGAACATGTAAGGACAGTTATAAGTAAGGCAGACAGTCGGCTTCCGTTTAATGGGAGAATTTTGGGAAGATGTACTTCACCTGTAAAGGAGACCGCGTATAAAACGCTTGTACGACCACGTCTTGAGTATTGCTCAAGTGTTTGGGACCCGCAGCAGATCAGTTTAAAGGAAGACATGGAAGCAGTTCAGAGGCGAACAGTTAGTTTCGTTACTATTAGGTTCTACCTATGCGCGAGTGTCACGAAAATACTCCGGAGGTCGCTGGAGGGAAGAGAACGTCCTTTTAGAGAAATTACGTTGAGGAAATTTAGAGGGCCGGAATTTGAAGCTGTGTATAGAACGATCTTCCTGACGCCTACTTACATTTCGCATAAATATCACAAAGAGAAGATAAGAGAAATTAGGGCTCGTACGGAGGCACATAGACATTTTTTTTCCTATTTGAGAGTGGAACAGGAAAGGAAATGACTAGCAGTGGTACAGTGTACCCTCCGCCACCCACGTTACGGTGGATTTCGGTGTATATATGCAGATGTATCATCCCTGATTCCGAGAGATGTTACATGAAGATGTTACATGAAGAGATGTCAATCAATGTAAATTATTAATAGAGAATGGGAAGAGGAACTACACGAAGTATTTAGTTATAGCCTACTAAATAAAGTACCTAGTCGTTTTCAGCTTATGAACAGGTGGAAGCGAGTTCAGTTTAGGACGAGATAGAGTGTTAATAATTACGCAAGTGTGCGGCAGTTTGGTGTTTTTTAATGTGCGATTATATAATAAGAGAACATATTGAAGATATGCGAAATCTTGAGGTAATAGATCAATTTCCGCTTGCAATGAATGTGGAGAGAACCTATAGGGAATAAATGATTTTGAAAACTATGTTGCAAACGGTCTCTAATAAATTTGTGGTAGTCCGAACTTACTGCCGGTACAGCATGTGTACATCGTCGACGTAGACGTCGATTGCCTGCGAAGAAGTGTATACAAGATCGTACGATACACACATCATAACAGGATGGATAAGGAACTACAGTTTTATCCTCCACTCCTTAAACACATATGGTGATTCGCGGAGTATGTAAGTACGATCGACGGTGCGAATGTAAGATGGTACACAAACGGACGTCATACGAGCTCATACCCAATGGTGTTTGAGCGACGAAAGGAACGTGAACGGACGGGAATGACGTATGTAATAAACGCAGAAGACAGAGTATAAGCAGATTGTCATGTCCGATATATGGGTGCCATAAACGTCGAGCCCGGGTAATAAGATTGTCTGGCTCGGATTGCAACGTGGTCAGTTGATGCGGTACGGGGGAGTGTTTAGAATCATTAGAGGCAAAGAGACATTGGGTCCCACTTTAACCCAGAATCCGCGTACGTCTCAATGATGGAAAGCATCCCAGTTCACCAGTGAGGATCCCCGTCGGGGGTTCGAATCCCCCCTCGGGCATGTATGTTTGTGCTGTCTTTAGTATAGATAGTTCACAAGTAGTTTGTAAGATTAGGGACTGATGACCCCGCAGTTAAGTCCCATAAGCTTTACAAACATTTGAAGATATGAACCAGTGAGGAAAGGAAAGTGCCATCTTTCGCAGGAAAGTGCCATCCTTCGCAGGAAAGTCCGCCACAGGTTTCTGGGACGCCATTGTCTGCATCGTAGCGTTTTGGATTCTTCAAACAGATCAAAAGTCTGAATATCGTAGGCCATTATATCGAAAACCATGTATTTGCCAATATAGTCTCCACAGGAGAATAAAGAAACTTACTTTCGGAACATCCCTCGTATATATATATATATATATATATATATATATATATATATATATATATATATATATATATATATAATCACGGTTTTTACTTCATGAGCATAGGCATTGCCGAGGTCGGGAGCCTTGTGTCACGTGTGTCTGAACGATACAGATAGGCGTACCATAGGTGCAACCACAGCGGAGAGGTATCTGTGGAGAGGCCAGACAAACGTGTGGTTCCTGAAGAGGGGCAGCAGCCTTTGCAGTAGTTACAGGGTAAGAGTCTATGTGATTGACTAACCTCGCCTTGTAACATTAGCTAAGATGGCACTGCTTTACAGTAACTGCGAACGCCTGAAAGCAAGGGGAAACTACAGTCTTTACATTCTGGAGGACATGCAGTTCTACTGAATATATGTGAATAGCATCCTCTTGCGTAAATTATTCCGGAGGTAAAACAGGTATTCTATGTATCGGAGCACTGAATGTTCTTTTCCTTAATGGGGTAGGGAGTGTAATGGCTCTACTGGACTTTTATGAGATTTTTTGAAGGCTTTTACCCGACGTGGCACTGTTCTGTACGGCCATGCCCACTCCATGCACGCCTATCGAAGACTTTGATAAGTCTCGTGTTGCACGGCCTCTGGCACATTCAATCTTGATCCAACTCAGTTCTTCCTGTTTCGAAACAAAGGTGTCTAACATAAAGTGACACCTTTATGTTAGACCGCTCGCTCACAAGTGACTGTGTCCCTCGAGTGCGTGCACGTCGGTGACGTGGGGGCGGACGAGTTCATTTGCTCGGAGGTAAGGTAGGTATATCAACAATTTGTGCTATCAGCAACAATAGTAAAATCCATTGCATAGTGACTCGACAGCTGATTTGCCACTATTTAAGTTCCAACCTTCGTGCATTTCTGAATATAAGATAAATGTACTTATCAATTTTACGAAAGCTTTAACCAAAAGAAGTACCTTTTAGAGAAACATAAGTTCTGCAGCGGCAAAGTACCTGTGAGTGGCAGCTCCGTGTAATTCAGTCATTACTGTGAACAGAAATAGATAACAATTATGTTCTAATATAGTGACAAAAAGAATTGTCTCGATATCTTTTAATTGGAAAAACAATTTTGTGTGTTCTATACTTTCCTTGCTACGTCGTGTGCCACTCGTAGAACACACACAAAATTGTTTTTTTTTTTTTTTTTTTTTTTTGTTTTTGTTTTTTTTTTCATTTATTTGATTATGTTCTACCAAGAAGCGACGGAAGAATCAATCAAAAATCGATATCTTTTGTTCTCAACAGTCATCTGAAAAGGTCACATATCTAATGTACTGCTTACTAGCATTAAAATATTAAGTAATTACAATTTAGGTACTTTATTTCAAATTAGGATGCAATTTTCAGCTTCATTCACCATAACTAATTAGTAAATTTTTATTTTCCTTGTCTATGTCGTGTGTCAGATTCGACTTACAATCGAAATCAAGAATATTCTGATCGAAACTTATGTAACGTATTGTGAGACTATTATACATTTAAATTAAAACATTTTTTACTTTTGGCAACGTTGGATATGAAAACCAAAAGTAGTTTCGGAAATTTTGTACGTGGTACGCATCAGTGACGATGTTTCCTTTCTGCATCATGCGCTGATTAATCAGCTAATAACTCTTAAAAAGGACGATCAAAGAAATAATTCGACAAAACCATTTTGTAGAGAAATACATTATTCTGATATTAGAGAATTTCCCTAATAATGTATAGTAATTCATTAATTATAGTCGGGGAAACGATTTCAAAATTAAATTTAACATAAAACAGGGAAGAGCAGCTATAAGAGGTAAAAGAATTTAAAATGGAAAATCGATTGGCTGAAGTTAGCTGTAGAGGGGTTTAGTGAAATTCATTGGTGAGATGAACAGTACTTCCGAGGTTTGAGGAATGTAGTCGAATTAAGTCCTGAGATTCTGAGGTAATTATATTGGATAATGAGACAATAAAGGTGGTGGATAAGTATTTTTTTTTTACTTTCGCAGAAAAATAACACACGATGGTCGGAGTACGGAAGATAGAAAATGCAGCATAGCAAAGGAAAAAAAAATTTACCAAGGAAGAGAAATTTGTTAACATGGAATATTAATTTAAATGTTAGAAAATATTTCCTGGAGGCATTAGTCTGGAATGTAGCACTGTAAGGATGTGAAATGTGGGCCATAAATAATTCAGACAAGAAGAGGATTGAAAGCTTTTGAAATGTGGTGCTACAGATCGTTGAAATAACGGGAAGGTAAAGGTAAAGAAGTTAACAATCATAAGATTGGTTTGCACACCACAGTCCTTTACTACGCATGGTCCTCTTTGGAGGTTGTATGCCGTTGTCTTCCTTTGACTTTTGAACTGTCTTACACAAGTTACAGGATTTTTCACATCAACAAAACTTCCAGAGATACAGGGATTCAAAAGTGGTAGATGAAAATCTTAGGATTAGCCTGAGATGGAACCCCAGGATCTTTGGATTCGCGGTTTTGAAATGTAGCAGTCTGTCACAAAAGTACTGTACAGAAGTTGGGACAAAAGAAATTTCTGATGTATGTTGACTAAAAGTGGCACCTATTGGTAGGACACAATCTTGGACGCCAAAGAATCTCAATTAAGTATTGGAGGGTATCGCGTTATGTGTGTGTGTGTGTGTGTCTGTGTGTGTGTGTGTAGAGGGGGGGGGGGGCTGGGGTGAGAGAGAGAGAAGAGAGAGCCCAAGAGACGCAAACAGTAAGTAGGTTCAAATACAATGGTCAAAACAATTAGGGGATCAGTTGAGATATCTGGGTTCTGAAGTATTGTCATCGGCACAATGAACTCAAATACTTCTGCGGAGTAGAGGCAACAAGATTACGACAACAGGGATTGTGGTCATAACAGAAAGTTGCTGCAAAGGGAATTGATGTTGTCTTGCGTTTACTGTAACAAACGAATTACACAAGCAGAGAGGTTCAGACTGGTGAGCAGATAGTGCATTGCAACAACAACGTGACTTACGCGAAGCTATGGCATGAGGAGCCATAGGAAGATTCGAAGCGGGACAGACACAGAAGGAGGTGGCTGAAGAAATTGGAGTGTCCCATAGTGTAATTTACAAGACCTACATGCGATTTCAAACAATAGGAACCGTAAAAGAAGACAAAGCCAAGGTGTACACGGGTAACTTCAGCAAGAGATGACCGTTATCTCTGGTTAACAGCCTGTCGAGACAGGAAGATGAATGCAACTGAGCTGCATCGCACCCTACAGGCAGCAACAGACCTATGTGGTCTGTATGCATGGAGGTCTATTTCGTGTCCCCACCGTTTAGCCCACTGGGCGGAGGGACGTCGGGGTTGGTGTCGTAACTAATGGCGCTAGGTTCTGTTAACAGATGAATCAAGACTGTATTTAGCCGGACAACCGTCGATGCCTCATCTAGAGGGGATGTGGAGCTCGGAACAATCCTGCTTATGTGCAGGTAACGTCACCACATCTTGGTGGTGGACGAATCGTGTGGGTAGGAGTCAGTATTGGCTGACGTTTGGACCTCCGTGTCGTTAAGAATGGCGCTTTGACTACTCAGAGGTATAAAGACGAGAGCCTTCGAACTTTTGTTGTACCCTACGCTGGTGCCATAGGAGATGGGTTCCTTCCAGACCCGACAGAGATGCACTGTTGCACAACATCATTGACACTGAGGGATTTGGAAAAAATGGAGTGACCAGCTTGTTCACCAGACTTAAATCCTACTGAGCATATCTGGAATGCACTTGGCAGACGTGTTCCAAACAGACCAACACGTCCCACAACTGTCGCAGAGCTGAATATTGCACTGATGAAAGAATGGCCGCCGGCCGCGGTGGCCGAGGGGACTGAGGCGCTCCAGTCACGGACTGCACGGCCACTACGGTCGGGGGTTCGAATCCCCCCTCGGGCATGGATATTTGTGCCGTCATTAGGATAAGCTAGTTCATAAGTAGTTTGTAAGTTTAGGGACTGATGACCCCGTAGTTAAGTCCCTTAAGCTTCACAAACATTTGAACATAAAAAACAAAAAAACAAAAAAGAATGGCCAAATATCCTTGAAGAGCTGATTGATAACCTCGTACTGTCCATTCCACTCACGTGTGCAACTGTACCGGCCATCCAGGTGATCACACAGCATATTAGAGTGGAACCAGAACGGCTTTTTCACTATTATGGTAGCCCCATGTTGCCTCGCTCTACGTAAACACCATGTAAACCTCAAATATACAGTCTAGACAGCAAGTTATCATACTGTATCACAAACAAATTACAACTGTAGCCGATATCCGAATAGAATACATTGCCATATTGTAATATCTCTGCCAAGGACGCTTTTGTCTAGGGGCTTTGCCGATTGAAGCATTCGTGCGCTCCACGCAGCGTCCCGCCGGCCTGGGGGAAGAAGAAGGAGCCAGCAGGAAGCATCCCAACTTTCACCTTGGTCACCGGCCGCCACACTGCATTCTCTCGCTCCAGGGGGTAGCCTGGAGAATTGCTGTCGCTTTCTCGTAAGAATGGACACGGCGAAGACAGCCTGACTGACTAGCTTGCAGGTAAATGGCGACAGCGGACGGAGGGAAATGAACACACACAATAGCATGTGTGCAGAGAAAGCTATTGTCTGCAGATACCAGAGGAGTCGTTTCCTAAAAATCGAGGGAATCGCAGATAAATCGTGGATCCCTGCAGACGGCAAGAAGACAACCAAAGCCATGGAGTGCACACGTGCATGAGTGGGAGAGAGACTGTCTTGCAGTATAGTAAAGTGGTTCCACCAAAACTATTTTTTTGGGCATACAAGACAAGCCTAACAGACAGCTGACACAAAGAACTGTGTTTTTTAGAACCAAGAAGGAATGTAGAAGACAACACGCTTGAAACGTGGCAAAGACGCCAGTTCGCATGTTTCATCTCAGCCCACAGACAATTTCCACTGGGGACTGAGAGGTGTGGTCGTGAAATGGGCGATTAGCTATTGGCTTTTGGCTGTTAGCTATTGGATGATACTGTAAAACCAACCCACCAATCACGGAGCCAAAGAGATTCGAGGAGAAGTTCTAGCTGGTGAGGGAATAGGACTTGATGAGAAATCGCCGTAGAGAGAAGAATCTTTGGCAGACGCATCAATTTGACTGTGAGGCGTTATTTCGGGGATAGCGCAACGCCAAACAGCAGCAAAGCCGGGGAGCGCAGAGAAGGCGTGGGCTATGCTGCCGCGACCGCCGCCGATCCCACGAGTGACGCTCACGTCGAGTTAATGTTGGGGAGATAGGAAACTACCTCCCCCTTCCCCGTTCATATCTGAGTCGTGTGTACGTCCAGTCAGCCCTGTGAGATTATTATCATTTTGTAATAAATGAAACTAACTTACATGTGTTAATCCTCTGTGTAAACATGTTATCAAATCAATCCCTTGAATCCAATTTCCATAGCATCCTAGTTCCATAACGTCTCAATATTTTTTTTAAAATTTATTATACTGCAAAGTGGGAGGTTTTCAGGGAGATTTTTGATTTACCACAATATGTATATTGTGTATGGTAATTCACCTTAAACCCCAATTGTTTTGACCCGTACAGATGTTGGTTACCGTGCAACCTGTCTGGGAGATGGGGTGGCAATGAAACAGTGATCCAGTATGACAAAACAGTTTATTGAAACTCATGCTTACAAACGGACGAGTGGAGTGTGCGTGTGCACTGTAAGCACTGAGTTGACGTCCAGCTGACGCCATGAACCTCGTAGTAGCTGACCGTCGGCCGCTACGCCTCTGTGTTGCGTAAGGCGAGGTACCGCCCTCGCACCGCGCCGCGCCGCCGCCGCCGCGATGGCCGTGCCGCGAGAGTTGAACCTAGGGCCTCCTTCTCCCGTTGCTGCTGCTTCGCCCTCCAGACGGTTACAGGAGCGCTTCAGGTGCGGCCGCGACCTTTCGTCCACACCACGCCCCTGGATGAGTAATTGGCTGCAGTCTTACTGTGTTGGTTCGACGCCCGGTTGCGCTGCTGTCGAGGCCGGGACCCCGCTCCCCGTTGCGTCAGGCTGAGCCGCCGCTATTCCGCTGGCTTCATCTCTACGATATCTACGATTAGTAATATTGTACAGAGGCGTGGCGTAGCGGTAAGCGCTCGGGTTCGTAATCCGAAGGTCGCCGGATCATATATATAAAGACAATAATATTTCGCGTTCGAAGTCGACAGTTTTTCCACGACAAACGACTTTCAAACAACTTATTATATGCAACTGGCAACTTCGAACATCATAATGTTTTCCGCAAACAAAGCTGTATTTCACAAATGTTATTAATTGTCTTCTTAATGTTTACCACGTATAGTTAACGGAAGAAGTATAACCGATATTCCGAAACGAATACATATAGTGTAAGTCAAACCTTACGAAAGATAGAACACTTTTTCAGAATGTCAATCAGGTGTGTTTCCCAACAGATAATTTAAAAAAATATAATTTAAAAAAACTCTTTGGAAAATGATACAATAAACTATTTTCATAGCTCCGCAGAAAGTGTAACATTTCTTGTTTTGACCTACCGCATTAAAATTTCTCGTCACCTATTATATTATAAGTTACAGAGGCAAACACACTAAGTGAAACACTCATATATATATATATATATATATTGCCTCTGTAACTTATAATATAATAGGTGACGGGAAATTTTAATGCGGTAGGTCAAAACAAGAAATGTTACACTTTCTGCGGAGCTATGAAAATAGTTTATTGTATCATTTTCCAAAGAGTTACACCACAAAGATATGATTTTTTAACTGGAACAATAGTTTTTTCTATTATTTATTGGATTCCTTTAAACCAGCTGCTTCCAAATCAGTTTAAACTACATTCCTGTCACTGATAGTTTGGGAGCTACAACCCTTCGAAGTTTCGAGGGCGGAGGCTGCGATAGCGTAGCTGACTGGCCGAGTGGCTAGCCCCTGGAGCACGGCCCACTGTCTCATGACCACCAGCCAGTAGGCTACGCTGTCGTAGCCTCTGCCCCCTAAACTTTGAAGGGTTGTAGCTTCCAAACTAACAGTGATAGGAATGTAGTTTAAATTGATTTGGACGCAGCTGGTTTCAACGAATCCAATGCACGACAGAAAAAACTATTGTTCCATTGGCGCGGTCCGCGCGTTTTTAAGCGCGAAGCGCGTGCTGGAGCGTCAGTCTTCGACTGTCTCTGAAAGTAGCTGAACGGTCTCAGCCGAAATATTAGAAGAAGTAAACTTTATGCGGCTGCACGCCCGAAAATTCTTTGAACATGATTCTGATTGTTGTATAAACATTTGGATATACTTCTTGCAAATAGTTCTCTAAAATGTGCTGAATAAATTGTTTTGTATGTATTTAACTAAAAATTGCATCGCTGCTGCACTCATACGGAAATAAATACGGACAACTAAAAAGCAGCCGGCCGGGAATGGCGGAGCGCACTAAGGCATCATAACACGGTGAGCGAGATGGCTCTCGCCGGTGGTCGAATCCCACCCTTGGGTAGGAATGTTGTGTTCGTCCATTGGTTAAGCTAGTGTAAATTAGATGTAGGTCGTCGCTACATAACCTAGCAGTTGGAAAGCGCCGTTAAACATCAAATATAAAAAAAAGAAGAAAAAGAAACTAAAATGTTAACCATGTTTTGCGAGGCCCCCACAGACGCGAGGCCGTCGGCGGTGGTCGACGTCGCCGACGCCTAGCGCCGCCACTGACAGTAAGCAGATTCAGACAGATGTAGGTTGCCGTTCTTATGCGGAGATGAAGAGGCTTGCTCAGGATAGGGTATTGTGGAGTGCTGCATCAAACCAGTCTCCGGACTGAAGACCACAACAACACATCCCCTACAATCGTTCTTAATCATCGATGAAAGGCTTCTAGCTAGCTAACTTTCAGGTTCGTTTATAATGATCTCGTCGTGGACGGGAAGTTAACGATACACTTTCGGGGCTGTAATACACCGTTGACCGCCGCAAACTGCACATTTGCGAAACTGTGGACAACCAGTTTCAAGTTGTGTCCTGCGTAAGTGACGACCGTTGCACTGTTGCCGAGTCAGCAGACTGCCCTCCCGCGCGGGCGAGGTGTTAACCATTGTTGTTTATTTTTCCGCTGCAGCCCAGCCGGGCTGCCTGGCGGCTCTAGCGCGGCCTGCAGTTGTCGCCTGCACGGGATATCCCGGGTAGAGCAGAATTAAACTGTCACGCCCTGCACGCCGGTCGCAGCGAGTGCAGCGGACACATTACTGCCGGGAATTACGCCGGTCGCCCGTCACCGCGCCGCCTTGTGTCACGCGTCGCTTTGCGTTTCTAGCGAAGCCCGCTTTTTAGTCGTGATTTATTCGGAAAAAAGCTGAATTACAGACACACAATTTTCCATTACCACGTCCGTTTGGTCTTTTGTAAACTTTTATTCCTCTCTGTCTTTGTTCTGAACTCCATCCCACTCTTCATCGCTCTTAACGTGTGTGCCTATCTCTGTGTGTGCGTGTGTGTTGTGTTTCTATACATCTGTGTGCCCGTTTTTGCATGACCTGCTCCCTTTTTTAAATCACATTTTCACATGGTAATCTATACTCCAAAAAGCTCAAATGTTTTAAACCTAGGCTGTTTATTTTGGTTAAAAAATGCAACCAAAATAAACCGCCAATTTACGCTACAGCTGCAGTTCGCATCCAACATAGATATCTTGAAAGCTTGTAAACCTGTTGGACCAACTGCTATGGTCATCAGTCTCTAGGTTTACAAACTGCTTAAACTAACTTATGGTAACAGAAACACACACACACACACACACACACACACACACACACACACAAGGACATATTTCCTGGAAGTATGGTGGATGGTACAGTAATTTCCAATCCCATCGATCGAGGAGAGGAGCCACAGCTTGCGCTGTAGGCGCCCGCGCATTGTCGTGCAAAAGATTGGTGGGTTGCGCAGAAAGTGTTGCCACTTCTCTCGCAAAGCTGGACGCAGGTGATACACGAAACACGAACACTAATACTATGCACTAACGATCTGCCGTGGAGGAACGTAATGCGTTGGAATAACATAGTGAAAACGTTACATTAGACGGCTCGGTCATAAGTGACTGTGTTTCCCTCGTGTGAGCTCACGTTGGGGACGTGGGATGGGCGAGTCCATTTGCTCGGAGGTAAGGCAGATATTTCAACAAGTTGTGCTATCAGCGACAATAGTAAGATTCCACTGCATAGTTTCTCCACAGCATTGTCTCCAATCCTGGTATATGTTAATAAATATTCTGATCTGTTTTCTACCAAACATCACGGAATCACTCGTAAAGATTTAATCAAAATTGCTCTCGGCATTTTGGATTCCATAGGGTCATACATACAAACATTAAAAAAATCATTTTTATAGATATAGATTGCTGCACGGGAATGGCCGTGCACTGTAAGGCGCCTTGCTTCGTGTGGTGTCGCACAAATCTGAAGTGCGCGCCACGTACTTTCGCCGCGCGCCGCCATGCACGCACGGCGCGGCGTTCTTACGACGTCAGCCACGAGCGCCCTCTGCTGCAATCCCGTTCGTGGCCACCACTGAACTGCATCGGCCACTAGGCAATAGGACGGGCACTAGAACATACTCTCATCAGTATGCCCGAAGGACGACTCTAACCTCCGATTGGGAGCAGATACGCACTCCGAAGTTTTGTGTCTCGTTGCCGTCGGTTGTCCTAGGTGTCGGAGGCCAAGTAGAGAGAGAGACCGACATATGAAAATAGGATGCACGCGCGTGCGGGTACAGAGTCTGAGGTGACCAGCCAGTGGAACAGCAGAAACTAGAAACCCTAAGCTAGATTAGAAGAAGATATATATTTCGTAGAGATAGTACAATTCTTAACTTTGTTAACTGAAGACTAGTGGAATGCAGATACGTAGATTAACTAGGTAGAGGCCTGCCTACTGATGAGAGTCTGTTCTAATGCCTGTCATATTACTAAGTGGCCGATGCAGTTCAGTGGAAGCCACGAGCGTGATTCCAGCAGAGGGCGCTCGTGGCTGAGGGCGTAAGAACGCCGCGCCGTGCTTGCATGGCGGCGCGCAGCGGCATTACATGGCGCGCACTTCATACTTGTGCGACACCACACGAAGCAAGGCGCCTTACAGTGCACGGCCATTCCCGTGCAGCAATCTATATCTATAAAAATGGTTTTTTTTTTTTTTTTTTTTTTTTTTTTTTTTTTTTTTTTTTTAAATATTTGTATATATGACCCTATGGAATCCAAAATGGCGAGAGCAATTTTTATGAAATCTTTACGAGTGATTCCGTGACGTTTGGGAGAAAACTGTTCAAGATATTTATTAACATATACCAGGATTGGAGACAATGCTGTGGATACACTATGGAGTGGAATCTTACTATTGTTGCTGATAGCACAAGTTGTTGACATCTGCCTTACCACCGAGCAAATGGACTCGCCCATCCCACGTCCCAGACGTTAGCTCAGTCGAGGGAAACACACTCACTTGTGGCCGGTCGCGGTGGCCGAGCGGTCTGAGGCGTGGCAGTCACGGTCTGTACGGCCGCTGCGGTCAGGGGTTCGAATACCCCCTCGGGCATGGATGTTTGTGCCGTCTGTAGTATAAGCTAGTTCATAAGCAGTTTGTAAGTTTAGGGACTAATGACCCTGTAGTTGAGTCCCATAAGCTCTACAAACATTTGAACAGTCACTTGTGGCCGAGCGGTCTAATGTAACGTAGTCACAGTGTTAGCCTAACGCATTACGTTCCTCCACGGCAGACCGTCAATGCATACTATTACTGTTCGTGTTTCGAGTATCACCTGCGTCCAGCTTTGCGAAAGAAGCGGCAACACTTTCTGCGCAACCCACCCATCTTTTACACGACAATGTGCGGGCGCCTACAGCGCAAGCTGTGGCTGCTCTCTTCGGTCGATGGGGTTGAAAAGTACTGTACCATCCACCATACGTACAGGAGTTAAGTCCTTGTGACTTTGATTCCGAAGATGAACGAACCACTTCGCGGCATTCGCTTCTCAACGGTTCCAGAAATTCGACAAGCAGTCGTAGTCCGCTCTATTCACACCATCATCAGAACAGGCTGTGCTAACGGAATACTACGCCTTCCACATCCCTGGAAACGGATTTTACACAACGCTGGTGACTACTTTGAACGACAGTAAGAGGTGGAAACGTGTGACGCTTTTGTATCGGTTGTGAACAAATAGTTGCCACTATTTAAGTTCCCACCCTCGTACATAAACGTTCACGTTTGGTATCTGTAACGACAGTAGCCCCACTAATGGAAAATAGTCAATCGTTTGCATCACGCCAATTTTCTTTTTTCTTCTGTAAATCTATAGGACCTAACTACCCCTGTTATCAGTTCCTCAGTCCTAAGCTTACAGACTATTTGCACTAAGCTTAAAAGACAAACACACACACAGACACACACACACACAACCATGCCCGAGGGATGACTCGAACCTCAGACGTGACCAACCGCTCACACCACAGCAAAGCGCTTTAGAGCGCTCTGCCACTCCTACGCCGCATGCCATTCTTCTGTAGCTGCAGCCCTGCCGCTTGGAGCGTTACTGTCGCTTCTGTGACTGGTAGAGTTCATAGTGCCGCTATGGTTAACGTTTTCTTTGGTAGGTGCACTACTGCCATTCCAAATGCCAGATATAAACATTCACATATACGTTAAACTGGCATTAGACTGTCATATTAGTATGTAAATTTGAATTAAACACGCTAAGGATTTTATCATAGTATACTTTCATTTGATCGTATTACGTAGAACATAGAAACCAATAAAATATATACATACACAAAGATTTTATATATATGGAAAATATAAATTCCACTCATGTGAAGCTGGGCAGGTCATTAGTTAGTAATATTTTAGAAGTACTACTAAACAATGGCATCAGCATCTTAACGTTTTAACTACATCTACATATTTACTATGCAAATCATATTTAAGTGCCTTGTAGAAGGTTTATCGAATTGTTCTTCCTACCACACAAGAATGTATTGATCAATTAGGCATCAATTTTTACGGGAACAAAATTAATCTTTCAGCAGCTGTTCATGTTTTTATAGACCTTTGGTATTATAAACATAATTGTGGTGAGTTAATTAGGCAATTTAGGGACGTATATAGACACAATCTCCTAATGCTGAACGGAATTCGATGCACCAACTGTAACGAAGCATGTTGCCATTTATTACCATCTGATTGCATTACTGAAGCTCCCGCTACCACTATTGCGTAATAATAGATATGAATGTAATTAGTCTATTATCTTTTTCTTTTCCAAACCTTTTATATTCTTTTTTCTAACGTGACTAGCTGAAGTTGTTTTCTATTATTTGGTGTCACAGAAATTTGTTTAATTAGCAAATATTAATTAGTTAATGCCAGAGAGGTATTGTTATGTTTCAGATAGTATGTTAGATAGTATTTCTGATACAAAAAATAAATTCATTTCTCATAAGATTAATGTAGGTGTTACGGTCTTTCACAAGTAATGTTAGGAAAGTTTTGCCTTCAATCGTTTCTGTATAATAACCATTAATTACGAAAGTATCGTGGATAAACCCATTTTGTTGAATATGTAAATGAAATACTATTAATTAAACCGAGATTCTTTCTTGTTAATTAAATATAATATCCAATATTCTTTGTATTTCTTTTTAAGAAGAAGTTAACGCAGTGGTTAGCGTCACGAGCTGTGGATGAAGAGAGATGTTTGTGTATACACTCTCAGAGGTATTTTTAACGGTACGTCGCTCGGTTTTCCCTAGGGCGTTTAAAATCTATCGCAGTTCAGTACAGTGTTGGAACAGTTTATTTTCACAGTGTAAAGAGAAGATGGCTGGCTTGTGTGCATGGAAGCAGAGGCAGTAAAGGAAGAACAGTATTTATTTATTTATTTGGTTATTTAACCTGACCAGATTAGGGCCATAGGGCCCTCTCTTACATCTGATCAGGAACAACATAAACAAAGGATTTCATTACAAAAAACACTGCATTAAATAATATTAAATAATAACAATATATGATAATACTAATAATAATAATGATAATAATAACACAAAAATCAAAGTAATACTAATAATAACAAGAGATATTCACATTTGAATTAAGTTTAAAATAAACAGAAGAGAGAAAATGGTTAGTGAAAGCGGAGACGATTAAAAATGACAGTGCTAATGGATGTGAGGAAGTGGAGACATATATGAATGGAGATCTCTGCTGGCGAAAGGAAAGGGAAACATTTATGGGGGGAGGAGGAATTGACAACAGTGGGCTACAGACTAGTAAGTGGAGAAAAAGATGGCTATTGTGACAGAAGGTGAACCCTTAGTTGTCTTTTAAAGTTTTGAATTGATTTTATTTCTCTTAACTTTTGAAGAAGATTGTTCCACAGACGTGTTCCCGATACAGAAAATGATTTAGAGAAGATTGCAGTGTTATGTGAAGGTAGAGAGAGAGTTTTATTTTGGTAAGAGCGTGTGTTTCTGCTGTGCTATTCAGATAGTAATATAATCGCTGAGGATAAAGTACAATACTAAAAGCAAACATTATCACAACAAACATTATCGAGCTCAGGTGTTGTTCCGTGTCTATGAGCAAGTTAACTGTATCACTGAGAACATATTATCTGCGAAGGACTCCTAAACTAAATTTATGAATATGCAGAGTATGTAAAACGTGGAAAATATTAATATATGAGAGAGCAACAGAAGTGGAGCTGGTGCAAACGGATGTATTTCACCGTTTATAGTGTTTTAATGATTTTTACCAAAAATGATTTGTTGTACATTTTGCTATCATTATCAACTACTTTCAGATGATGGTTGATAACGCGTTTCCGGTTAGACAGCGGTTAGACAGCGTCAGTCGTCGTGGAGCTGTTGCACAGGCAACTGCATTGAACGGCTTCAGGGATGCCTCGTTATAGGAGAAGATATCGGCGTTCCCGCCCGCCTGTTTATAAGGCAATTGATGACCTACAAATAAATGTAAATAATAAGGGCGCGCAGGAGATATTGAAAGGTCCTTCGGTGTTTTGTGGATGTGTTATTAATTTTTCGCTAATGCGGGGTGATTCTAATCAATGTGGTAATGGATGGATTACTGTTGATGTGGTGCGCTATCCGGCTGATAGCGTGAAAGGAGTTACTGGGTTTGAATCCTTTAATAACAGAGATGTAATTGCTTTCCGTACGTATCATGTTGGAGAAGTATTCAATAAGGATGTTGGAGCGTCTTATTTTACATCTGGTAATGCTTTTACTATACGGACACGTAATCACAGGAAAATAAATGAGCAAGAAAGTGTTTGTGTTTGGGTTAAAGGTGGTGGTAGATGTGCTACAGTAAAATTTACTAGTGACCTAACACATTATTGTAGAAATTAAATAAAGTATTTCCTTTCCTTTTTCCCTTTTGTTTCTTGGAAAACATTACAATCTCTCGAAGAGTATTCGGCGCCACGAGCAAATAAATGTACAGCCCTACCTGTAAGCTACAGTATTCACGCTTCTTTTTCGTCGATCTCTAACAGAGAAACCGTGCACTTTTCCGCGCTTCCACGTTTGTAAGCACATTGATCTGCGCACCAGTTGCAGTCCGGTAACTGGGGAGAACTGCGCTGTAGACGCAAATCGCGATGAGAAGCACGTTATGTTCCGTGGGATTTCGCAGGTCGCTTCAGAGCGTGCAGTAGTTCGATAGAAAGCACGTTTGGCGTACGCCGCGTAGAACAACTTGCCCCGTGTTGAAAGCCAACATCTTTAATTTCTTGAACAACCCTGTCTGCAAGTTTGACTCATTTATACACACCCGTTCCCTCTGTAAATTCATCAGGGTGTTCACATTTACCTCCCGTAACCTGCAGTCACCATTCGGAACCATTTAATTCTTAGATTTTATGACCCTGATATTTCACGTAGTTTCAGTCTTCCACCGATTAATTTAATTTCTATTTCTCAACGGATAACGCTCGTTCCGAATTGTGGCTACTGGCTATGATTTTGTTAGGACTGTCATACTTCCAGTTTGTGTAAATTTTACACAATTTATTGCGGCTAGCACTTCAACACTAAACATATAAAAAGTGAACACAATGATGTTATGTAATCCTACCGACTGGCTAGATGTAAAATATTTACAATTACTGGTCTCACTAAATGCATTGGTTGTATTACGTTGTGAATATTCTCATACAGTCGGAACGGGTCACAAAGGGAGCTAATTCTCTAGTCAAACATCATTCATTCCCCCATAATTCATGCTCAAAACACTAGGAACTGGATGTGGCATGCTCTACGGAACTTGGCATTACAAGGCGTTAAACTACGTACATCCCAAGATAAACAGAACAGAGGTTCCTTGGCACTACCAGCATACTAATTATACGTTCCGTGACTTCCATTGACATTCGCGAAAAGGAAAACACACAAGGGGGGAAAAATTAAATATATTGCAAGAGAAAAGTACCTCGGACCGATAAGAAGAATATAATTCACAACAAGATCGATACAAAGAGACGTTGCCAAGCCACTTGGTGCCACACAAACATTCATGTCATCTTACTAAGAACAACCGTAAATCTGGCGATAATCTCGAGACAACATTTTACCCACTGATACTGAAACATTAATTTCGTTACACTGAAGGTGCTTACAGGGGATTTCTTACTACACGCAATATGAAAAGGAAGCCAACGAACAATGGCGGGAAACAACAGCAACCATGTTGGCTTCCACTAAGAATCCATTGATTTCTTGGGCATCACTCTTATTCTCATAACTAGCACAGGCGCTGTATAGTGTTCGCTGCAGTCCCTTGCTATAGAGCCACATATTTAACTGCAGGTCGATGGTGCTGATGACCCATGACCGTTTCAAAAAAAAAAAAAAAACTTTAGACCGTTGGCAAAGGTTACCATCGCATACTGACAAAATGGCAAACAATACGAGAAAAATCAAAAATTATTTAGGCACGGTAATTAAGAAAAGTATTAGCTAGTTTCGGACCTTGAGGACACAAAATTCTAGAAAACAGGAAATGGCGGTAACGCATGCTCTGCACGCTCGATACGCTCGATACCATGAATTAAATATGATTCTGCCATGAACATTTATTTTGTAATACAAACACGTGCACTTGTTCATGAATCATTACTCCCTGATGTTTATTTGAAACTAAAAACTGAAGGGCTGAAGCTGATGGCTCAGGTCCCACACAAAAGAAACCTTTAGAATTTCAAGTCCCACAATAGGCCGAATTTCTACTTTAAAATTTCATTAATTGCAACATTACCGATCGAATTACTCAAGAAAATCAACACTATAAGTCACATTTACGATACTCACACCAGACCTATCATACATCCGCTCAGGTCAAGGACTCAGCCAACTCTGTTGGTGTGGTATCTGCCCCTGAAACTTTGAACGGTTGTAGCTCCCAAACTAACAGTGATAGGAATGTAGTTTAAATTGATTTGGACGCAGCTGGTTTCAACGAATACAATGCACGATAGAGAAAACTATTGTTCCATTTAAAAAATTATATCTTTCTGCTGAAACTCTTTGGAAAATGATACAATAAACTATGTTCATAGCTCCGCAGAAAGTGTAACATTTCTTGTGTTGACCTACCGCATTAAAATTTTCCGTCACCTATTGTTTTATAAGTTATAGAGGCAAACACACTTCGTGAAACACCCTGTATATAGTATTCCTTGTAATAACTGCCCTGCAAGATATAAAGTCCAGACAGGGAGAAGTTTTGAGGTAGGGTTCAAGGAACATACTATTCTTCTAGTACCAAGTCAGCTTTGGGTGCGCACCTGAAAGAAACAGGTCATTTGATTATATATGTAGCCACAAATTTGAAGGTTCTACACCAGGAAGAAAAAGGGAATATATTAAATATTTTAGAGGAACTTGCAATTTTCAGGGCTCTAAAGAATGAGCCCGAAAATATTCTTAACTGCTAAGCAGAATTACGCCACGGTAACCTAATGACTAATTTTTATTTTCTACAGAATGATATAACTTAACTTTTCTAGTGTTTTACCGAGTATTTTATTTTTACGCATATAATTTTAGGCCTGTTGGACCTTGAGATGGAAAACTGTTAGGTGTAAATTCTAGTAGTTGTTATATTACCCTGATGTTCGGCTAGTTCCCACCATTTAAAGTGGGCGCTAGTCAACCGAGGCACGCGTCGGTGCGCATGCGCGTCTCTTGGCGTTGGGCTCAGCCGCCACTCGTGTCCAGTCTGATGGCGGCAGCAACAACAACGCCTCTCCTCGCAGCTGTCTCCTCTGGACGTAAAGTGCCAGTGCTCTAGCAGATTTTAATCTTTTTCTACCCCCTGACGCGGCTTTCATGCTGAATACCGTTCTTAGTCTTCTAATATATAAAGCAGAGTGTCCGTATGTTTGTACATGTTGCATACAAATCTACAGTATTGTTCCAATCTTTATGAAATTTTGTACACGTAAGGTTCAACCCATGACGGTCGCCGTAAGTGTAAGAATCACATACGATATATAGTTCACGAGATATAACGTCATAAACAATGAGATGCGCGAAAAACTGCTGAATTTTGCGACAATGCTGCTCATTTTCTCCTAAACCATTGGACCGATTTCAACCGTGAGGTAACAATTGCAGCATGGTTAAGAATCACATACGGCACATGGTTCAAAAGATATTACGTCATAACCAATGGAAATCGCAAAAATGCCATATAATGCGGCAAGACTTTCGAAATGCACTGTATGAGAATGACAGTACTTAGCGACTTGCAACAAACTTTAAAAATAATTTCAAACCTTTATTAATTTTTTTCTCTCTGGCAACCATAGTAAAATGATGAAAGGAAAACAGTTTCTCGCTTACTACTTTTCCGCTGTTTATGGAGTAAAACTACGGCATTCGGTATGTCGTTACAATTTATAATTTGAACACTACAAATAGCCGCAGGAAATTTTACAGACAGTATACATACATACAGCTCAATGTACTTTATAAATTGTATCACAGCACGGCATGTAGTTCATGAGCTGTGAGCTCATAAACAGTAACGTTCATGGAAAACCGCCCCATCACGCACCAAGTTTTAATCTATTACTTTTTTACTACTAATTGCATTGCCAAGAGGTTTTAGAAACATACAGCCCTTATACATATGAATATATACTTGAAAAATGGCAGGAATAAATAAGTAAATACCCGGGCAAAGCCAGGTTTTCAGCTAGTGTTTTATATCAGAGGTAGGCCATTGGCTAATGGAAAAGTACTGTTTTAAGTATGGGATCTTATTCGGTTTCTAATACATGTTGACGGAGCCCCACTTTTTGAAGAAAGTGATTTTATAGATGGTTTTATAGGCAAGTTGGCTACAGCTCAAGAAGAATAATGAAGATCAGCTAGTTTAGAGTCAAAGTAACATATGGTTAAGATCTGAATGAAATAAGCACCTGATGATGCAAGTTTAGTTTGCGAAACCGGTCTTGAGTTCTTAGTGAAGAATTTTTAACAGTCGCAGTGGTGTATTATCAAAAAATAATAGGTTCTGACTGATATATTTAACTTGTTAATACCTGCGAGACAACGCCTCACCTCGATAATGTTCGTTGCGGTTATTTTTGCTTTCAGTATTGTAAGTTAACAATTTACTGCAACTGCTTCCGTGAACACAAGCTAGCCATGTTCACTTTACGGTGTGAAACTGAACTGTTCCAACACTGTACTGCATTGTGACAGGTTTTGAACGCTGTGGGGAAAACCGAGTAACGTAACGTACTGTTTTGAAATTCATGTGCCCCAGCACGAAAACCTCAACAATTCTCTTGTGGACAGAGTTCGTTCTTGTTTGTAATAAATAACGTCGAATATTGGATACTGTAATAATAGGTTCCATAAACAATTAAACGAAAATCGTTTATATCTGGGGAAGGGTCGACGCAAATCTGTTACTTACATGCCTTTTCTTCCACATTCCGTGACGCTAACCACCGGGCTAATCCCTCTTCTTAAAAAGAAATAACATTGAATATCGAATATTATATTAAATTAACAAGAAAGAAGCAAAAACGTTTGGGAAACAGAAAAGGAAAATATGACTTGGAAGGAGACGGACGCGAACCTGATGCACTTTAGCGCAATTTGCGACGCTACCCATCTACGCTATTTCTTCACTCCCTTGGATATACCTGATACGTTGTTAATTATAAACACCTAAAAGGCATTATAATTCGTTACTTAGCTATGAAACAGCTTCACAAAGACGCTCATCTGATAGAATGGCGTTGTTTCATAGCAAAGGTACAATATTCCTTCGCAGTAAACAAATTACAACACTAACAGACGTTCAGTATGATAACCTTTAAAGCTCTCAATGAGTAGTTTCCGGTAATTTTATTGTATCAAGTTATATATAAAATTACGCGTTGTCAGAAGTTCCTCAATGTTTTGACGCTTAAAAATACTGATAGACTGTACGCTATGATGAAATATGACACCGAATACGAAGTTCAGTTTACAATATGGCTCCTCAAAATGTTCTGCCTGTCACATGAAACCCAAGTCGATTCTCAGTGGCCGTCCGCCTCTGTAGTCCAGTGGACAGCGTGGTAGGTTGCCACGCAGGGGGCCCGGGTTCGATTCCCGGTCGGGTAGGAGATTTTCTCCACTCGGGGACTGGGTGTTGTGTCGTCCTCATCATCATTCCATCATCATTGACATGCAAGTCGCCGAAGTGGCGTCAGATAAAGAGACTTGCACCACCCAGGCAGGCTGAATACGACCCCAGTTGGGGTCTAACGGTCATAAATGCCACACGATCATCATCTCAGTGGCCACGTTCCACTCCATGAAGAAAAACTCTCAACATGCCACATCATTCGCAGGTTAGTGGAACATGGACTTCTACATTGTAAAGCCACCAGTTTCTCGTCCACGTGAGTTTCTATGTCTCGTGAGAGGATATGGCATTGGACAGTACGGCGTAATATCCGTTAATGGGGTATGGCAGCAGATGGCCGAGTCGACTGCCTTTCCTAAGAGCACGGCATTGCCTGTAGCGCGTCCCCTGTGCTCGTGGCCGTGTTGATTGGACGCTAGACGACAGGGAAACAGTGGATTGGTCAGATTAGTGACGGGCTCGTGATAACATCTTATGATAATATTCGAATGTGAGGTAGACTCCAAGAAGCCATAGACTCAATTTGTTTACAAGGCTCTATGTAATCTTGTGATAGTTACGTAATGGTGTACGCTTATTGTACATTGAATGGACGAAAGGTTCTGCTGCAACTGAGGCAGTCACTGACTGCAAATTGTTATGTTCCACTCAGAGACAAGTTGCAGCCATTCATCGACTTCTTGTTCCCATTTATTTATTTATTTATTTATCGTATGACATAAACACTTGGACATGCAAGATACATTTCACAATGACACTTCCCCAGGTGGGAAGCAGAGACAACAAACAGCTTATATCAAAATTTAAGTGTATTAATTACAGAGACGTATACAGGCATGCAGTAAAAAGTCCACTACTATGTGTGATGCAGTAGAATTTGGAAAAAAAAAGTATTTGTAAAATATTAATACAAATTTATGAAAGATATATTACATCTTACAGTAAGATGAACAATTGAATCAACACTAATATAAGAATATTAAGTTAGGAAACTAAAATAAGTAATAGGAAAAACAAGAATGACATGAGCAGTAAATTTACACAATTTATATTAACTGAATTAAGAAACATAAGCAGCGAGCATGGTCCTTATATATTAATGTCTAAACCAGCCAACCATGAAAGTGCATCATCTGTCACTTTATACAGGTCTGTTTTTGGACCTGGGTAAGACCTGATGTTGCAGTCATACACAATAAGGTCTATTGTCTGACGCGAAGCACCGCAGTCGCACTGAGGACTTGTCGATATGCCCCACTTGTACAGAGAATCCTGACAGACTCCGTGAGATGTTCGGATTCTGTTAAGTGC
Source organism: Locusta migratoria (assembly GCA_026315105.1). Classification (NCBI taxonomy): domain Eukaryota; kingdom Metazoa; phylum Arthropoda; class Insecta; order Orthoptera; family Acrididae; genus Locusta; species Locusta migratoria. The sequence goes on from CM048751.1 coordinate 262,519,068, forward strand.
TTTCCATTGTCGGCGGGGAAGTTCGAATCCAGTAGGTCTTTCTGTGGGGTCGGGACAGAGAGCTGTGAAGTTGACAATGCTCCAGTCCGTTCGCCATTGCTCAGTGATGCTGAAAACCGCATCTTGTAGTAGTTGCGCTGAGACTAGTGGAGGTTTCCTGGACTTCAACATCCTCAGTGCTAGATAAGGAATGTCCTTATGCAGTGGTAGGTCTGGGTCACTTTGGATCCTCTTCAGCTGTCGGACCAAGCAGCCCTTTCTTCGTAGCGGAGGTGGAGCAATGTGACTCAGCACAGGTAACCATTGCGCAGGTGTGATTTGATGCATCCGCTGATGGTACGCATGCTGTCGTGCAGTCTGGCGTCTAGTTTGCTTATATGACTACTATTCAACCATGAAGAGGAGCAGTATTCTGCAGCAGAGTACACAAGTGCTAGGGCAGAACCTCTCAGAGTGGAAGCATGTGCTCCCCATCTGCTGCCACACAGTTTGTGCAAGATGTTATTGCGAGTGTTGACTTTGGCTGCCGTTGCTTCCAGGTGTTTTCTGAAGGAGAGGGTACGATCCAGTGTGACACTGGGAACTGATTATGGGGGAGCACTTTATTGCTGAGAAGTACTTTTGGAGATTTTGTTGCTTCCCTATTGTTAAGGTGAAAACTAGTTGTTTCCGTTTTGCTTGTGCTGACAATCAGTCTCCAATCAGCGCAGAACTTCTTGTTCCCAAAGGAGTCTTATGTGAGCCGTGTCACGACTCGGCGGTGTTTCAATTTGTCTCCGTCATTTGTCTTAGTTTTAGAGGGCGTTCGTTCTTGGTCCGTCTTCTGCGAGAGGCGCGCGTCCACGGTGAGCGGGTCGGTGCGGAAACTTTGGGAGTTGACGTTTTGACAGCAAAGGAGGAAAGACAGTTTCAGCACCACCTGCCGGAGTTAAACTTGGGCATGCACAAGCTCGACAGTGAGCAAGATGTTTCACTTTGAATTGACGAAAATAGCCGTGTTGCGTGTGTCTCCAGAGCCAGCTTGGACAGCCTATGTGCATTGGACTTTAATGTCGTTTCATGGTGTTACTGCATAGTTCTAGTTGGTCACTGATATACTTTAATGTCATTTAATGACTGCTATCCAGAATGCTGCCAAATCAAAAATTGACTTTTTCAATGCAATGTGTAAACTGCCTAAAGCTAAGATTTAATTCACCTTGCCGGCCGCGGTGGCCGAGGGGATTGAGGCGCTCCAGTCACGGTCCGCACGGCCACTACTGTCGGGCGTTCGAATTCCCCCTCGGGCATGGATATTTGTGCCGTCCTTAGTTGTAAGTAGTTCATAAGTAGTTTGTAAGTTTAGGGACTGATGACCCCCGTAGTTAAGTCCCATAGATTCTACAAACATACATACATAATTGGCCTTGAGCTAGTGTGCTGTTGTGAATCGGCACGTAGTGCGCTTCTTCGTAACCAGCCGACTGTTGATTGGTATTTATCTCAGGTGTTTTATTAAGTAAGGAGTTTTAATTATTGGTTTTGTATTTATTATCATGGGTTTTATTTGTGTAGCATTATTGTAAGAAGCCGAATTACGTTTTCACTGGTTCTGACTTAACTAAGCTGCAGTTTCACCATTTACGTATGCTAGTAGGCACTGGTCAGTGTTTGTGCTGATATATAAACGTATTTGCCTGCTAATTGTTAATATCTGTTTGTTCTTATATTTTCTTGGCGTGCTACTGGAGCGTCAGTGGTGTAACTTGGTTTTCGAGTCTGCGTGGACTGCCGAGATCGGGCGTGTTTACGGCCGTTACCGTATACGCGTACTGGGCCGCGTACACCACCTTGACCGTAAGTTAAGTAACGTTAGTAATTGAAATGTTATGAAGTAATTGTTGTTAAGAACCTTGTGTGTTCGAAAATTGCTCGGTCTATTAATTCAAATGTTAGTGTATAGGTAGTCGTGGTATTCTGCAAATAAGTACTGGACTGTGATCGTTTAGCTTGTCGTTTTTAAATTTCTAACTTGTTTATCCAGTCGCTGTGTTTTGATGTTAGTTGGTGAAATTTGCACAGGCCATTAAAGAAATGTTCCACGATAATGCGATATTGTAGTTGAAATCTATTGCAACAAATTCACTATTATTTATATCTAAATATTTGATAACGAATGTAAATGAAAATTCCTTCTTAACACAACATCATAGCTGAGGCCTGTCGGTGAAGTTTGGTTGTTATTCATCCTTGTTCTCTAACGGCATTTTTATTGCCGGGTTAAACCCAAAAATGGTGCAGGAATGTAACTATTTGTTATTCTGTGCTCATGTCTTCCGGTGATAGAGTGTTGTTACACTCACACTAGGTTTATATTCTTAAAATGAATATTTGCTGTTGAGTTTAAAATTAAATATTCTGCTAAATTGCAATTTGTTGTTTTTCAGCAATTTGATTCGCTAATAAAATTCAGTCCTCGAGACTTCTAATGACCTCAGGATTTGGCCATTTTGTGGCTTGTATAGATTGGAATAAACTCTTTCAAGTTCTAAAGCAAGCAGGAGTAAAATATAGGGAGCGTAAGGTTATTTACAACTTGTACAAAAACCAGACAGTGGTTGTTAGAGTTGAAGGGCATGAAAGGGATGCAGTGGTTGGAAAGGGAGTAAGACAGGGTTGTAGCCTTTCTCCGTTGTTATTCAAATTTGTACATTGAGCAAGCTATAAAGGAAAGCAAGGAGAAATTTGGAGAAGGAATTAAAGATCAGGGTAAAGAATTAAAAACATTGCGTTTTGCCGATGACATAGTAATTCTGTCAGATACAGCAAAGGACCTGGAAGAGCAATTGAACGGAATGGACAGTGTGCTGAAAGGTGCATACAAGATGAACATTAACAAGAGCAAAACTAGGGTAATGGAGTGCAGTGTAAGAAAATCAGGTGATGCTGAAGGAATTATATTGGGAAACGAAGAAATAAAGGAGGTAGACGAGTTTTGTTACTTGGGCAGTAAAATAACAAATGATGGTCGCAGTACAGAGGATATAAAATGCAGAATGGCAATGGGTAGAAAAGCGTTCTTGAAAAAGAGAAATTTGTTAACATCGAATATTGATTTAAGCCTAAGGAAGTCCTTTTTTAAGGCATTTGTATGGAGTGTTGCCTTGTATGGGAGTGAAACATGGATGATAAACAGTGCGGACAGGAAGAGGATTGAGGCTTTTGAAATGTGGTGCTACAGAAGAATGTTGAAGATTAGGTGGGTGGATCGCGTAACTAATGAGGAGGTACTGAACAGAATTGGGGAGAAAAGAAATGTCTGGCATACCTTGACTAAAAGAAGGGATAGATTGTTAGGGCACATTTTTAGACATCAAGGAACCGTGAATTTAGCTCTGGAGGGAAGTGTGTGGGGTAAAAACCGCAGAGGAAGATCAAGAGATGGATACAGTAAGCAGATTCAGACAGATGTAGGTTGCCGTTATTATGTGGAGATGAAGAGGCTTGCTCAGGATAGGGTATTGTGGAGAGCTGCATCAAACCAGTCTCCAGACTGAAGACCGCAACAACAACAAATTAACTGGAATGTATTATGTAATGTACAATTCTGTTCCCTTTATTGTTATTGTTTTACGAGGCACCTAAAAGAGCTTGTACGATTCTATCATTGGTGAACAGTAGTGCCTTTATTTTTTAATATCATATTTAAAACTGTGTGTAAGATTGAATTCCCAAGTATTTTTAAATGTCTGTTATTGTTATATGCTTAAAAATAAAGGAGTTGTAACAAGTCTTGACCCATTAAAATATGCCTACATGATCCCATCCCGATCCCGCCATGTTACTAATGACTGCTATTGAAGGGACAGTTCATTGTGGACGAAATTCTGCCCTGTGACCGGGTCACAGTTGTTTGAGACTTGTTTAAGACTGTAGACACTCCCAGAAAATAATTTAGCCAGCCGCATTTCCCGATATGCGTCCAAAAAACAGTTCATATAGTTGTAATACTATGGGACCAAACTGTGTTGGACATCAGTCCCTAGTCTTTCAAACTACTTAAACTAAGTTAAACTAACCTAAGAACAACACACACATCCATGCCCGAGGGAGGATTCGAACCTCCGACGCGGGAGGCCGCGCTATCCGTAACGTGGCGCTCCAGACCACTCGTCTACTCCCGCGCAGCGACATGAATCCCATGAAACCTTAATGGACATAGTCGAGGAAGCGGTTGGTCGGTAAAATCCCGCACTGGCAATAGTTTCGTAGTTACTGATGTCCAAAGAGGACTTCCGACATGTTGAGTTCGCCCCACGTCGAGCTGCTGCGGGAGAAGGTAGCTCGCGTATCACTTCCGTCACCTCAGTGTTTCTAAGTTATCAACACACATATCAAGCTATAATCGAAATTAAACATTGATTGCAGCCACAAAAATAAATAAATAAATAATTCCATAGGGCCAAGAGGAAGGTTAGTGATATGACGATCCTCTTATTTACGACTGTGAGGCTAGTATGTATTGTTCTCTGCTCAATAAGCATTATGTATCTCCAGTGGCATATCCAGGGATGGGGGGGGGCTGTCAGGCTGAAGCCCCCGCCCCAGGCCCTCCCCCAGACCATGCTGTAGCCCTTCCAGACCCTCCTCGGAGGTCCCCCCCCCCCAGACCATGCTTAGAGAGAGAGGGGAAAGCAATATATATTAGAAATCACGTCAGCTCGGATTGGCCTCAACCCCCGCCAAAACACGATCCTAGATACACCACTGTGTATCTCGCTACAGCCAAAGTCTTACAAGAGGAGAAGAAAGAAACGCGAGTCCAGCACGTTTAATGCACTTATACAGAGTGAATCACCTAACACTTGCACTGCAAATATTGCGGAAACGGAAAGTGCGATTGAAGTGCGGTTATCACAGAGTGGATTGGTAGTCAAGGACTCGTATTTTTAGCTAAGAAACAGATTGCAATATTACTTAGAAAGTGTATTTTTTATGCAAACATACAGTTTTTTAATGGAACAATGGTTGTTTCTATCATGCACTGAAATTTTTGACACTAGATGTGTATAAAGAATTTTGAATCACATTTTTCTTACGTTTAGTTTGGCAGCTGGCAGATACAACAGTTCGAGGTTTCGGGGGCGGAGGCTGCGATAGCGTAGCTGACTGGCCGAGTGTCTAGCCCCTGCGGCACGGCCCACTGTCTCATGACCACCAGCCAGACAGCTACGTTGTAGCCTCCGCCTCCAAAATTTAGAATGGTTGCAGCTGCCAAACTAAACGTGATAAAAATGTCATTTAAAATTCCTTGTACACAGCTGGTGTCAAAAATTACAGTGCGCGATAAAAACAACCATTTTTCAGCTTGAAACATGTATGTTTGCATAAAAAAATACACTTTCTAGGTATTTTTATAATCTGTTTATTGGATAACAATACGAGTCCTTGACTATCAATCCATTCCTTACGGGTCGAAATCAGACCAAGGTGTTGGGGCTGGGTATACGGGGTGCAGCCCAGGCTGAAGGGTGTCATCTTTCTGGGGAAACTGGCCTCAGTATTCCAGGCCGAAATCACTGCCACCAGCGCATGAGTGGAGGAGAATTTGCGTAGGTGCTACAAAGACCATAGCATCTATATCTAATCAGATAGCCAGGCAGCCCTGAGATCACTGGCAACTCTTGCAACAAGATCTAAAATTGTTGCAGAATGTCACAGGGTTCTGGTGGAGCTAGGGGAAAGCAATAGGGTAAACCTATTGTTGGTCCCTGGCCACTCGGGGATCAGTGGCAACGAACATGCCGACAGATTAGCCAGGATGGGGGCAGATACTCCGTTTATTGGACCGGAACCTGTCCTGACAATCACCAAGGCAATGATCAAATTGGAGCTACGTAACTAGCGCAGAAGACAGCACGTAGAATAGTGGACCAAAGTCTATCAACAAAAACATGGAAAGGTGATGATGCCAAAGCCATGTTTTAAAAGAAGCTCTGCGATCCTGGGCCTGAACAGGAGAGAGATTAGACTCACGGTTGGATTGCTGACAGGCCATGGGAATTTCAAAAACTCCTACATACAATGGGAATAACAGAAGAGGACCCTAAATGTAGGATCTGTGATGACGGTGATGAAACTGCATCACATCTAATCTTCGAATGCATTGCATTGGAGAGTAAAAGGCACAGAACATTTGGGACAACCAGACCCAAAGAAATTGTGCCTAATAAAGAACTGGTAAAGGGACTCCTAGCACTGTTCAAGGGCATTTGTTTAGCTTTATTAGATATACAGGGAGCGATACCGCACAATAAACTTAGTTTCGGTGCGGGCAGTGGAGGGTTGGACCAAGACGGTTTTGGCTTCCCTGAAAAAATCAATCAATCAAGCAATCCATTCTGTGAAAACCGCACATCAATCTCTGTGGTGTCGCACTTTTACACTGGCTACTGTTCACTGCCTGTTCAGCACGGCCGGTATAAAAATGAGAATCACTAGGGCTAGACTGAGAACGACGGCTAGGAAAGCGTCCGTTACGGCGCACTGAATTAACACTGTGGCTTTGCATTTCTACATCTGCTAAGTTAAAGGTATCATGAGCTTCTATTAGCTGCAGTACACTGTCTAATGAGGAGTCAGACTGTTTTAGAATTGCTGCCCTAATTCTGGGGTCCTGAATGTTGTGCGTAATCACATCTCTCAACATAACGTCACTATAAGAAAGTCCACAAGAGCAAGTAAATTTACATTGGCGGATTAAGCCCTTCAATTCCGTAATCCATTGCGTGTGGGTCTGTTCCGGTGATTTTGTCAGTCTGACAAATCGGTACCGCGCCATAGCTACGAGAACTTTTTTCTCATAATAAGCATTCAGTGCATCAAATTCTAGATCGGGAGGAGATGCGTGGGGGAAAAGTTTCTGCAGTAACACGAAAGTCTTGGTGTCAACTATGGCGAGAAAGAAGTGTTTGACTGTCAGACCTGTTAGTTGATAGCCACGACGAGTTCTTGAAACTGTGCAAAGTAGTCGCTCCATTCTTCCTCACGTTCGTCATACTGGCGAAACCTAGGAAGCGGTGCGGCTGCAAATGTGGGTGGCTGAAGCGACGGCTGGTTTTGTTGCTGGTGAGCCTGTACCGTCAACTGCGACACCGCTTGAAGTAGCTGCGTGATTTGCGCCGTCTGTAACTGAATAATTTCCATTACGTTCGGGTTCGGGGTAGTGGCCATGCTGAGGGATTAGGTGCCACGTATACAAGTAACTTATAACAAAACACACATGCAATATGAAAGAGGACGCTCTGCAACAAAAACATGTCCACACAACACGTAATAGAATATGTTCCCCCAAAATTCTTATAATTAGGATGGGTGGGCGGGAGCAATTTCTGCTTGCTCCGACTGCTGCTGTCTGGCTGCTGCAAGCGGGCTGGTCCACGGTGCTTCTATCGCTCCTTGTCACCACTTTTGTGTTCCATCCTCGTCGCCACTTTTGTGTCTCGTTTTCGGTGGTTGTCTTTGGTGTCGGTGGCCGAGTAGAAAGAGACCGACACAGGAATAAAGGATGCACGCTTGTGCGGTATGGAAGTGACCAGCCAGTAAGACAGCAGGAACTAGAAATACTAGAGAAAATTAGAACGAGATATATATTTCATAGAGCTTAGTAATACTTAACTTGTACATAGTTCTTGACTGCAGAATGCTGATACATAGATAGAGGCCTGCCTACTGATGATTCCTAGTGCCTATCCAATAGCCAAGTCTTAACTGGTCCTATCTGAGTCCCAAGTGGCCGATGCAGCAGTCGTGGCCACGAGCGTAGTTGCAGCAGAGGGCGCTCATGGCTGACATCGTAAGAACGCCGCACCATGCGTGCATGGCGGCGTGCGGCGAAAGTACGTGTCGCGCACTTCATACTTGTGCGACACCACAATCGCACTTTCCGTTTCCGCAATATTTGCGGTGCAAGTGTTAGGTGATTCACCCTGTATACTCACTGTTGGAGTCCCTGGGAGACGCACAGTATGGTGGCGCCCCTGCTGTTCTGCTGCTGACCCTCTGCTAAATTAAACGTCGCACGGGACGCAGGCTGCGCCGGGCCTCACATAGGAGCCTGAGTCTGGATTAGGAGCGGCCGCAGGGAAAAGGAGGCGAGCGAATTGGCCGCAATCCGTCACACGGCTGGCGCGGCGCCTCCTGGTGGAGCAGGTTCCGGGTCGATGCCACTGGCAGCCCGCGCTGGGTAGGGGCCGCGCGAGCCCAAATTAATCGTCGTGTGGCACTGTGGGATGCTGAGAACGCTGCGCTCCGTACTGAACGAGCTTTCTGAGGCGCACGTAAGGGCGCGTTCGCGCTGCCACCTCGCTGCTGGCCGCCTTGACACGGCGAGGGTACGTGCAGACCACTGCCTCTCACCGGCGCATTCACCCTGCACCATCGCTGCTCGCTGCGGTGTTCCCTACGATCCACGTCAGGCGATGATTTCCAGATTGTTTGTGTTTCGCACCGCTACTATGGCTGTATGTCCTGAAACTTGAGATGTGATTGGTTGCCTCAAGCTCACTCTAGACCAGGGGTGTCCAACTAAATTTCGACGCGGGCCACTCTCCCAAATTTTATCACTGCGTTGGGCCAAACAAAGGAAAATTGCAAAGCTACTAAACCAGTGGAAATAGATGATTGTGTTAACCATGAAATTCTTCTAGATAAGCTTAAGTATTGTGGTATGAGTGCGAAAGGGCACAAATGTTTTAAATCATACCTAACTGAAAGAGTTCAGAGATTTGATATAAGTAATTCACATAATATACAAAAAACAGCAGAGTCCTCAAACTGGGGAACTATCAGGGATGGGGTGCCGCAGGTTTAGGTACTGGGACCTTTGCTGTTCTTAATATATATCAATGATTTGCCTTTCTATATTCATAAAAATGCCAAGCTAGGTCTCTTTACTGATGACACAAGTATTGCTATCACACCTGAATCACAGTAATTAACTGATGAAATTGTCAATGAAGTATTTCAGAGAGTTATTAGGTGGTTCTCTGTAAATGGACTCTCTTTAAATTTTGAAAAAAAAAAAAACAGTATATTTAGTTTCACACAATAAATGGCATCACACCATTAATTAATATTGACTTCAACCAGAAATCTATAGCTAAATTAGAATATTCAAAATTTTTAGGTTTATGCATTGATGAGGGATTGAGTTGGAAGAAACACATTGAAGATCTGCTGAAACGTTTGAGCTCAGCTACTTATGCTCTTAGGGTGATTGCAAACTTTGGCGATGTACAACTCAGTAAACGAGCATACTATGCCTATTTTCATTGTCTGCCTTCTTATGGCATCATATTGTGGGGTAATGCATCATTTAGGAAGAAAGTATTAATTGCCCAAATCAGGTCATCATAATAATTGCTGGAGCCCACCCAAGATCATCCTGCAGACAATTATTTAAGGATCTGGGAATCTTCACAGTAGCTTCACAATATATATATATATATTCACTTATGAAATTTGTTATTAACAATACAACTGAATTCAAATGTAACAGCAGTGTGCATAGCTACAACACTAGGAGAAAGGGTGACCTACACTATTCAAGGTTACATTTAGCTCTGTCACAGAAAGGGTTTAATTATTCTGCCACAAAAGTCTTTGGTCACTTACCAAGTAGTATTAAAATTCTGACAGATAGTCAACTAGCATTTAAAAATAAATTAAGAGAATTTCTGAATGGCAATTCCTTCCACACATTAGATAAATTTCTAGATAAAAGTTAGTATTTTAGGAAAAAAATAAAAAAATAGATAAATAAATAAATAAAATAAAATAAAATATTCAAATATTGAGTGTCATGTAATATTATTTATAGACACATTTCATTTAACTGACACCTTCCACATCATTGCGAAGTCTCGTATTCATGATCTATGGAAAAAGTATTAATCTAATCTAAAAAGGAAAAATGAGACAAATAACGTTTTCTTGCTTGCAGAGTTCTTCGATATTGGGTGATATGTCCGACGTAGAAATACGGAGAATCCCGCTCAGATAGCCATCTGTTCGCAAAGATGTCGCTTTACATTTTACATTTATCAGTCGTGAAAAAGACTACTCAAGATATATGTGCTTGTGAACAAGAACACCTGTTGTAGTGACAATTTGTATAGATTGGGATACTGATCGGGTTAGACTTTTTTTTTTTTTTTTTTTTTTTTTTTTTTTTTTTTTTTTTATAAAAATCCATCAGCCCATTCTGCAGGCAGCTGTGGTAGGCTGTTTACAGGCTTTCATTAGTTTGAAGTCAACTCCATCTGCAGGTGTAACATGGCCTTTTCAATCTTAACTAGAAACGGATTATGGAAAACGTTAATAAAGAGCTCTTGATTTTTAAATCTGAGAATACCTCCTCGAACTCATTCCTTACTTTTCGAAGCAAGGATTCGTACTTGTCGAAATCTAGTTTCTTGATTTCGTGTACACAAGGTCTCCCAAATACCCAGTTGTATTTCCCCTATCTGTTTCTGGAACAAGATGAGTTTCTTAATAAATGCTTGAGTTCATACATTTCAACACAGTTGATTTTTACCCTGGAGGTTTAGATTCAAGTCGGAAAGATATTTAGTTATGTCAACTAGAAAAGCCACGTCATTCAACCATTGCTCATTCTCCAAAAATTTGACATCATGTTCTTTGCCGGCCATAAAGCTTTTTATTTCTCTCAACAGAGAATAAAATCGTGAAAGTGTCGCAGATCTGCTGAGCCAGCTAACTCGGCTGTAATATATGATGACACCATGCACAGAACCTACTTCAGACAGGAAAGTCTGAAAGTCTATGATTTAGACCTCTCGCACGAATGGAATTGACAGTCCACATTACCTTTTGCATCACATTTTTCAAATCGTGAACTTGAGCACACGCTGTTCTTGGTGAACGATGCAGTGGTGGTTTACAATCGTGGGTGTCATAGTATTACTCATGAAAGTTACAAAACCGTTTCTTCTCCCTGTCATCGCTGGTGCACCATCTGTTTTTAAGCCGAAAAGATTTTCGTCTTGAAGCTCAAACTGTCCTATACAACTTCTTACTTCCTCATATATGTCTTCTCCTGTTTCCCTCTTTTACACTATAGATTTCTGCCACTTCTCTCACAAAGACAGCCAGCTGGCCTGTATCTGGAACATCAGCACTTTCATCAACTGTAAAATACACATCCTTTTAATTTTGCTTTGAGTGAAATTTCAATATCGTTTGCCATGTCGTCAACTCATCGTGCTATGGTTTGATGTGATAAGCTTATATTTTTCACTAATGACATCAGTTCCGGACACTCTGTGGATGAAAATATTTCTAAATATTCTTTGATGAATTCTCCATCGGCTAAATGTTTTCTTCTTTTGGCAGTAGCTTCTGCTATCTGGAAGCTTCGTTTTGCTACTGTTTCTGAGTAACCTAAAGTGGAAAAAAAACCCTCTCGCAACTTCGTCAGGCTATGGCGGGCCGGGTTTCACGGCGCCACATTGTGGACCGCGGGCCATATGTTGGATAGCCCTGCTCTAGACGTACCGTGTCTGATAGCTGCTCGCTGTGTATTGTTTCTCCGGGCTACATTTCAAAGTAATTGCTACTACTCCAAATTCTCTTTCTTGGTTACTAAGAAACTGAAATAAAAATAAATAAATAAAAGTTTCCGTTACTGTCTTATACGTCTGTTTCAATAAATTCGTCATCTGCTTGATAGAACTGAATTTTCTATAATATTTTCACAGGGATATTGTTCAGCTAATGTCAGCAATATGCGATGATAGGAAATAATTGACAAACTCTTCGATAACAGTTCATACAGAGATTGAACAAGCGACCAAATGCACGTCAGGTGATGTTTCTCACGCAGGTCCAGTACTGTGGCTACCGTATTTCTATCCTATTTGTTGCTAAGAGATAATTTTGAAACTACAGGGTGCCCCACAAAAACGCAGGAAATTTCTTTAAATTCTGTAATATGAGTTTACATACATATAATTTATATTTTACATATTACATATATTTTTACATATTAATAACATTAATATTATATAAATTTATATTTTACTGACGCTGTACCTCGAATATTCATAAACAATACAAGTGCTCAAAATGATTCCCTTTGGCTTGCATACAACGGCATAGACATTGTATCCAATATCTGGTCGCATTCAGGATAGAATGAAGTGTAACGTTGTTCCAGGCGCCTGTCAGTACAGCTTTTAGGTCATCAATCCTAAGTGTTTGAACCTTCTGTAGCAGCATACCCCAGATACAATAATCCACCACACTGAGATCGGGACTTTTAGAGGGCCAGTCGTTAGGTTCGATGAAGTCTGGGGTATTAATTGTTATTCATGTCACAATATCGAGTGTTGTATGGGCCTTCGCACCGTCTTGTTACCATGTCCATTCGTGATCACCCATAACTGTGTTAATGTCTTGTACCTCTGGGTGCACATCTCGTCTCTATAGAGTCATCCGTTTCAGTTTGTCTTCTTCCTCATGTATCGTGGTAGATGTCCTTCACATGGTGCGTCACCTTCAATAGCGGCAATTCTGTTTTGCCATGCCAAGAGTCCGCTACGTAGCACATGAATGATGGCTGTTGCTTATCATATTCCACCACTAGATCTTTCTCGGAAATGTTTAACTTAAAAAGCACGGTAAACTTGTTCATTTTTCCGGTTTTGCGGAGCGTCGAGAGAGAAACAAGCTTCATCAGAAATCCACAGAAAACCAGAGACCCACATTTCACTTCTCCAGCTACCTGATATGCTTCAGAAACAACATTGTACTTTATTCTTCTGTAGCACATCAAGGTGGATGCTTGAATAATGCGAGACACTAAAACTTTAGATATGTGTAGTTCACAAGCAATTTCAACTGGCTGCTGTGTCTTCTGTTTTGTCATTTTGGTGCCACAGACCAAGTTCCAAAACTTAACGTTTTGTAGGTGTCGTGATTTACGTACTTTCGCAGCAGGTGGCAATTCGTTAGTTTAGCCATACTGAAATACAATTAACAATGTGTGGATGACATACATAATATATGCAATAGAACAGTACGAAAGTGTACAACTGCGCATAATAAACATTATTGCGCATACAGTCACTCTCATTGAAGAAAATGCAAATTTCCTGCTTTTTTGTGCGGCACCCAGAAGAAGAGCTAATGGAAACCTGAATCCGCTGGAATCCAGTGGCAACACTGAACAATCAGTGAGTTCAGTGTTGATTGAGGTAATACGCACACTCACAACAACCTACACCATGTGTATTTCCTCAGAGTAAGCCCCAGTAGCTCGTCAACACAAATTGCATCAATATTGTTTATCCAAATTTTCACCCGTTTACCCATTTCTGGTCTGATATTATTTAACAGATAATCAAAGTCTGTTGCGACATTCGCAACTGCCTCAAGAAGCGCTCTGTAATTTTTTTTTTAGTTTTTCGTAGACCTGGTGAAATTATCCATACTTCGCACGTTTGGAATTCATGGGATGCACACCATACTTACTCTTTTCTGTCGTTTACAATAACTCCTTTGCAGCGAACGAATAGTTTCACTGTCGACAGACAATTAAGGGAGTTTTTTTTATGTTTTTCACCACTGCAATCGGTATGAACAGCTGCAAGCGAGTAGTGACGTAACACCAGGGAGGGTACAGAGTGAACGCACCAAAACTCAGGGCGAACTGCAAGCCGCCACGAGCCAGCAGCGCGTAGGAAGGCGCCAGCTGCGAGGTGACAGAATAAACGTACCCCAACACTTGTTGTTTCTAAACACGCCCTGAATGACGTTGAACATTTCCTGTAGCTGCCAGACCGCCTTCAGTCTTTCTAACCTTCTTTGCCACATATGTGACGAGCTCAGAAGTAATAACCACAGATCAGAATGCTGGAGGGGCTGCATCGCTAATAGCAAGAAGACAAACTACCGGTGTAAATGCGAAGGCACCATATCAATTTCCAGCATTTGACCTTGCCCTCGGGATCTACAAGAAAATGCAGCCCACATATGGATAAAACTGTCTCGATGTGAGATGTATGAGTTGTTGATGTTGTCAGTTTGAAAGCGGCCGTGATGTCATGCGTGACATTGAGCGGTTGTGGAGGCCGTATTCATCGCTGACTGACGACAACATGCCACACAGTGCAATCGACACCGTCGACAGCTATTGTTAAAGACTATTCACGTTTGAGCGCTCTTCTCAGGCACTTTCGACAGTGCCGAGGGAATCTTGATGTGGACAACGGGATCTGCTGCATGGTATTGCGAGACCACATCTGCGAATCAGAACTGTCGAAAAGCTCTTTATTTCACTGGGAGATTCTGGACCATCCACCATACGGTCCAGAGGTCGCCCCTAATTATTTCTTCTTCGTCTGCGATTACTGGAAGTCGGCGGTGTCGGAGCGTCGGTGAACCGGACGCAACGTGAGAAGCCACCAGGCGGCGGAACCGCTTGTGCAAGGTGTTCCCTGCGAGCGGACAGTATGGAGAGAACACATGGACTGCCGGTACAACGACAGACAGGGACAAGCACGGGACGATAAGGTGGCTGGAACTTCAACGACACCAGGTGACCAACAAACAACCACAATTAAGGACAAAGGAGCGACAGGTATATTTGCTACGCAGAAAATACGTAACCAAAATGATTCATGATGGGGTGCTAGCAGTGTAAGCGTAAACACATAGCTGACTGGTGGTGCGCTGTACTTTCGCCTTGCCCGGGTGAAGCCCAGTTTAGACACTGCGCGGCGAGATGGTGGTGCCCTCCAAAGACTGTACGACCGTCGAGCGCGCGGATAACCCTCCTATCGGGAGTTCAGACCCACAGACTCTGGCGGGCATTAACGTCTACGGTACCCGATACCAGCATTTCCACGTTATTGGAACACTGAAGAAATTCCTGGTAGGACAGAAATTCAGAAGAAACGATGAAACCAAACAGTCAGTGAGGCGGTAGTTCGGTAGGTAACCTGACGACTGTGTGAACCGGTGTGGAGAGTATGCGAAAATATAGTGCGAGATCCGTACAAGAGGATGTATATTAGCGATGATCTAAGTGCACGTTAATCTGACTAACAAAAGGTCTGGCAAATACATTCTGATTTTCCTTCGGAAATGCAATGTTGGGTACCAAATCATGTTATACGACATGACATTGTGTTAATTTATTCCACACAGTGAAAAATATTAAACAAATGATTTAAAATATGAGACAACACGAATGATGTATTGTGTGATATTAAGTGGCTGTTCATTAATTAAATACGATGTGATACTTTGTGTTTCATTGCAACAGATCATGAGGTACATTGGTTGGTTGTTTGGGACTGGGTGACGAAACTGCTAAGGTCATTACTCCCTCAGTGGGTGGGTGGGTTGGGAGAATGCATGAGTATAGGAAAGGAGGGGAAATGCAGTCCAGGGAGCAAAGAAGGAAGAAAAACTGCATTAGCTCGGAGCCCTGTCCTCGCAACAAACTTACTCACGAAAGAACCGTGAGCCTCTGCGAGGAGGGGGGGGGGAGGGAAGGGTAAAGAACACACACACACACACACACACACACACACATGCCCGACGGAGGATTTTGCCGCGGTGGAGTAGCCGAGCGGTCTAAAGCACCTCGCTGCGGAGCGCGCGGTTGCTCGCCGTGGAGGTTCGAGTCCTCCCTGGGGCATGGGTGTGTGTGTTTGTCCGTAGGTTAGTTTACGTAGGTTTAAGTAGTTTGTAAGCTAAGGACTGATGACCACGCAGTTTGGTCCGATGGATTTACAAACAGTTGAACAGTTGACGGAGGATTCGAACCACCGGCAGCGAGCAGCGGCGCGCTCCGAAGCTAGGCACCTTGGAACGCTCGGACACTTCACCGCGGCGGCTTAGAATATCATATGAAATTACTAGTAACGTCACAATATAATGCCATGTCTTGCATACCAACATTGTCAGAACTGTACCAAATTAAAATGGGGCCACACGGAGAGCACCAGCTTTCAAATAAAAAAGAATCATCATAATTGGTTCATACAGTTGAAGGTTCTGAGGTAACAAACATAAAAAAACTACGTCGAATTGAGAACCTCCTTCTGTTTTGAAGTCGGTTAAAAAGTGGAAACAGGTTACACACAGACGGTGACAAATCGCCTTTATTTTTGCAAATATCTCTAAAACAGTGAGAGCAAAACACGAGAGCAAATTTGTAGAGCATATTGTCCTCTTCTAATTAGTTTAATACAATTTTCGTTTCACATAAAGGGTTAAGACGTTTCTTGCAATTACATTTGGAGCTGTAAATAGGCCATAGCAAACGGCCTACTTTTAGTGTTAGTAAATTAATGTGGGCCAGTACCAGGACGACGAGAAAACATTTATAATAAAATGAAGTTTAAAAAGGTGTTTAATCAATGAACTTTTGTAACTGTGTATTCATGTGGAGCCAGATGAGACATAGCAAACAACAATACGTTCGAGACATTCAGTGAAGTCACGCGGAAAGCTGCAGCGGCGGCAGCGCCGTTTGAAAACCTGTGCACCGGGTCGCGTTGCTGCGCTGCGGCGATTTGGAGCGGAAGGTTGTCTACGTCACTGGCGCGCCAACTCGCCGCACTCAGAGGTTTATTTGTGCTGCCGGCAAATATTTGAGTCGCCTTACGCTCAAGTGCACAAATGCCGACTCGCAGTGGACGTTTTGGTAGGCGACTACCACATGCGAGCCGCTGTGGAGTAGCCGAGCGGTCTAAAGCGTCTAGCTGTGGAGCCCGCGGTTGCTCATCGTCGGAGGTTCGAGTCCTCCCAGGGGCATGTGTGTGTGTGTGTGTTGTCCTTAGGTTAGTTTACCTTAGATTAAGTAGTTTGTAAGCTACGGACTGATAACCACGCAGTTTGGTCCGATAGATTTACAAACATTTGAACATTTGAACTACCACATGAGAGACACACGGAAACTCGCTTCTGGTGTTATCCAGACTTATCCCTTCAGAATGCGCTGCAGTTCATTTTATTTTTAGAAAAGATACTGTTAGGAGCTTATCAGAGGCACAGATACAATGTGAATCGTGCATACACCAAAAACGTGTGTTACATACCTGCTATGGGAAGGTATACATTTCATATTCAAATTTACTGCGAATTTGAGACCAGTGTCAAGCTAGTCAGGCATGGGTCGCTTATCTTTGGTTGCAGGCTTATTTTTCGATAGCAGTACTATCGATATTGGGTACGGTGATAGTATTGTTGCCGGGAAGTAGGTTTTTTTTTTTTCATTTATTTGGCCTTCTGAGTGTTAACTCAATGTGGCCATCTACAACACACAGTGAAAATGTACATATATTTAAATAAACAGACAAAACAGAAGTGCATTTTGTCAAAAAAGGAAAGTGGAAACAAAGCGAGAACTGCATTACATTACAATTTAAAGAATGTTGGAACAATTTCACATATTCACAAGCAAAACCTTATATTACCAACACACTTGATGCTTAAAGATTGTGTACATTGATCTTAATAAACTTAATTATGATTTTATATACACGAATGTCTTTCGTAAACAAAAGGGAAGAAGCTGACTGGGGAAGGGGATATCCCATCTTCACCAATGTCTGCAGGAAGTTCAAACGTTCTCGGTCAAATTTGGGGCACCTGAACAGGATGTGATTGACATCAGCTTCCGTGTCAGGATCACACTCACATGCCGCCGAATCCTAGATGTTCTTCCGATGTAGATGTTTTGGATAAGAGGCGTGATTGAAACGAAGACGGATAATGGTAGAAATCGCGGATCGGTCGGGAAGTAGGGTTGTGATTATTGAGAGTGCAGACTTTGCTAGGCGCGCGGATGAGATTGCAGAAGCGTGGGGACCGTAGTTGTGGGCAGTTGTCGTTCCGGCGGGATAGCCGAGGAATGTTCAAATCTTTGTATAGCTTATGGGACTTAACAACGGAGTCATCAGTCCTTAAACTTACAAACTAATTATGAACTAACTAAGACTAAGGACGGCACAAATATCCATGCCCGAGGAGGGATTCGGTCCCCGACCGTAGTGGCCGTTCAGACCGTGACTGGAGCGCCTCAATCCCCTCGGCCACCGCAGCCGGCAATAGCCGAGGAGATGAGTTTTTGAGACTTGAATGCTAAGCCAGGCTGTTTGTTTAAGATATGGAGACGAAAGAAATAGATGACGTTTGAGAAACAATCTTTTGAAGTTTTTGTAAGGTAAAGTTTTAAATGAAATTCTTGGCATGATTCTATGGCACAACTTCGCATTGTTAGGTTGAACTGAAGGTAACAGTAACGGTCGGGAAAGATCTTGCTATTAGCTTGTGGTATCACGATTCGTGCTAGCGACTCCTTTCTGTGTTAGGAAAAGTATTTATTGTAATAGTTTGGTTTTGAGATTGCTTTTTTATTAAATAGGAATTTCGTTGGTAGTGTTCTTGAAATATGGTATTGTTGTAACATTGTTTGTATAAATAGAGTTAAATTTATTAACAGTAAAGAAATGTTTATCTTTGTTTAAAAATAATTTTGTGGGCAGATTAAATATCTGAGTCATATTTTTCTCTGAAAGATTTTAAAATCCAAAACATGACATTGTTAGTAATTTTCATGAAGTTACATCAGTTAGAAAATAAACCAGATATTTCATTTTTAATAATTAGTTCGAGTTTCTTAAACAGATTACCAGTATATCCCTCCTCACATTTTTATTAAAAGTGCCATAGATGTTTTCTGTAGTGAGTACAGCAGGAAGCAGTTTGGTGTTGCGCAAATGTATGCAGTGGGGCTAAAATAAAATAAAAAAATAAAATGAAATAAAATAAAAATCCAGGTGAGTAAGTGAAAGGCCGGCCACGGTGGCCGAGGGGACTGAGGCGCTCCAGTCACGGTCTGCACGGCTACTACGGTCGGGGGTTCGAATCCTCCCTCGGGCATGGATATTTGTGCCGTCCTTAGGATTAGCTAGTTCATAAGTAGTTTGTAAGTTTAGGGACTGATGACCCCGTAGTTCAATAAGCTATACAAACATTTGAACATTTGAACCAGAGCATTTGAACATTTTGTACCTGGGAAGTAGTGCGGACCGATGATTTCATCCCCAAGGATCATTCGAGTAAGTGAAAGTGAGATTGAATCAGTTTTTGTCAAGCTTACAGTTAATATGATTTACAGATTTCAGGGTAGGACAATTCATACAGTTTTCAGGTTAACAAGTGTTTGCACTGAGTCAGATTACATTGATAAATATTGTGTTCGTTACATTCCGTTAAAGATTGTAAGTTCAGTCAGAAACATGTTTGTAGGGTCAGAATTATTAACACAGTGATTTTTAGTACCAGTAATTTTCAGACAGTTAACTTTGTTACGATTTTTCTTACAGAAACATTTAGTATTGCGTGTCTCATTATAATAAACATTACGCAGTCAGATAGGTTTTGCAATACCTTTACAATCACATAGAATACAGTTAAAAATACGCAGTCAGATTAACATAACGTTGTGCAAAAGCATTCAGGTAGAACAAGTTCAAACACATTCAGTTACATCTCATTCAAGTAGCGTCAGTCAGTTAAATTTCTTAGATCTTATGGTAAAACACATAACTTTCGCAGCAGACATAAATTTTGTAAGAGAGAAGGACAAGCAAGAAACTTTCACGTGTTCCAAGATTTGCTGAAAACTGGCGTTGCATCAAATACAGAGTTCCTTAGATAGTCCATATACAGGGTGTTTCACTAAATGTGTTTCACTCTGTAACTTATAGAATAATAGGTGACGGGAAATTTTAATGCGGTAGGTCAACACAAGAAATGTTACAATTTCTGCGGTGCTATGAACATAGTTTGTTGTATCATTTTCCAAAGAGTTACAGCACAAAGATGTAATTTTTTAAATGGAACAATAGTTTTTTTCTATCGTGCATTGGATTCGTTGAAACCAGCTGCGTCCAAATCAATTTAAACTACATTCATGTCACTGTTAGTTTGGGAGCTACAACCCTTCAAAGTTTCAGGGGCAGATACCACAAACGCTGCGCATAATGCAATGCACCTTCTAAATGTGGTGCGGCCGAGTTGTAACGTCGCCGGTGTCACGGAGGGAGAAGCTTCCTCGATGCGCTGTTAAACTGCTGACTGTCGTCGCACAAGGCCGTATACCCGACAATTGGAGTCACACAAACAACCGGGGCTCAATATACCACAGTTACTGACATCGGACGACGATAGCATACACGAACAACGAGTACGTTGACATGTTGCTGATGCTCAGCAGCCACGGCATATGCCGTGAGATATCCTAGGCGAAGAGCCCCGGCAGCCATTACGTTCTTATGTGCCGACAACGACTTCGGGAAACAGGCAGCTTGGTAATGCGCCGCAGTAACAGACGAAGACCTGCAAGAAGTGAGGAAACGGAGGTGTTTGTTTTAGCTGCACTACACCACGATCCTCATGTCAGATTACGAGCCGTTGCTGCAGTCGCCGGTATCAATCTCACATCTGTGTGGCGTATAGTACACGGCCACAGGTTTCACCCCTACCGCCTGTCACTGACCCTATAGCATGGGAACGATTTTCGTGCAAGAGTGACATTCTGTGAGTAAGCCATGCGTAATTTCACGCTGGAGTCTTTACAAAGTGTTATGTTCTCTGATGAGTCCACGTTCACAAATTATGGTGCAGTGAATCGCCATAACATGCACTACTGGGCCGCAGACAATCCTTGGTGGGCACGACCTGTCGAACGTCAATGTAGGTGGTCTATTAACGTGTGGTGTGGAATCCTTGGGGATGAAATCATCGGTCCGCACTACTTCCCACGTACAAAATGTTCAAATGTTTGTAAAGCTTATGGGACTTAACTACAGGGTCATCAGTCCCTAAACTTACAAACTACTTATGAACTACTTACGAACAAGGACGGCACAAATATCCATGCCCGAGGGGGGATTCGAACCCCCGACCGTAGTGGCCGTGCAGACCGTGACTGAAGCGCCTCAGTCCCCTCGGCCTTTTCCAGGTACACTGACAGGTAAGTTGTATCGCACTTTTATAGCCGACATTTTGCGTGGTCTCCTTGAACATGTGTGTCTAGACACGAGAGTCCATATGTGTATGCAGCACGATGGTCACCCAGCGCATTCTGCGCGTACTGTTGTGGAAGAACTAAACAACAGGTTTGCAGGAAGATGGTTAGGCGCCATGGTCCTTATTCATGGCCTGCAAGGTAGCCAGATTTAACACCAGTAGATTTCTTTTTGTGGGGTATCTAAAAAATCGTGTTTATGTCACTGAGCCTACGTCCCCAGATGATCTAAAACGGCGCATCGAGGACGCATGTCGCTCCGTCACACCGGCGATGTTACATCTCGTCCGCAGATCCTTTTGACGGCGTATTGCATTATGCATTGAGGAACATGACACACATTTGAACATCTCATGTAAATCAACTTCCCACCGCCATAACATCCATC
The DNA here is from genome assembly GCA_026315105.1 of Locusta migratoria. NCBI lineage: Eukaryota > Metazoa > Arthropoda > Insecta > Orthoptera > Acrididae > Locusta > Locusta migratoria. The sequence goes on from CM048751.1 coordinate 262,540,565, forward strand.
AACCACCACACAGCCATGTATTATATAAAGCGTGTGGTATCTGCCCCTGGAAGTTTGAAGGGTTGTGTTCAAAATTCAAATGTTTGTTAAGCTTATGGGACTTAACTACGGGGTTATCAGTCTCTAAACTTACAAACTACTTATCAATTAGCTTATTCTAAGGACGGCACAAATATCCATGCCCGTGGGGGGATTCGAACCCCCGACCGTAGTGGCCGTGCAGACCGTGACTGAAGCGCCTCAGTCCCCTCGGCCTTTCCGAGGTACACTGACAGGTAAGTTGTATCGCACTTTTATAGCCGACATTTTGCGTGGTCTCCTTGAACATGTGTGTCTACACACGAGAGTCCATATGTGGATGCAGCACGATGGTCACCCAGCGCATTCTGCGCGTACTGTTGTGGAAGAACTAAACAACAGGTTTGCAGGAAGATGGTTAGGCGCCATGGTCCTTATTCATGGCCTGCAAGGTAGCCAGATTTAACACCAGTAGATTTCTTTTTGTGGGGTATCTAAAAAATCGTGTTTATGTCACTGAGCCTACGTCCCCAGATGATCTAAAACGGCGCATCGAGGACGCATGTCGCTCCGTCACACCGGCGATGTTACATCTCGTCCGCAGATCCTTTTGACGGCGTATTGCATTATGCAACGAGGAACATGACACACATTTGAACATCTCATGTACATCAACTTCCCACCGCCATAACATCCATCAACCACCACACAGCCATGTATTATATAAAGCGTGTAGTATCTGCCCCTGGAAGTTTGAAGGGTTGTGGCTCCCAAACTAACAGTGTTAGGAATGTAGTTTAAATTGATTTGGACGTAGCTGGTTTCAACGAATCCAATGCACGATAGAAAAAAACTATTGTTCCATTTAAAAAATTATATCTTTTTCCTGTAACTCTTTGGAAAATGATACAATAAACTATGTTAATAGCTCCGCAGAAAGTGTAACATTTCTTGTGTTGACCTACCACATTAAAATTTCTTGTCACCTATTATTTTATAAGTTACAGAGGCAAACACACTTAGTGAAACACCTTGTATATCACTCAAACCGCACAAAGATGTAAAAACCCTGAACAGATGCCATTTTGCCGCAGTGGGTAAGACGGCCGATCAGTTCCAGTCATAACACCAGGAAGGAAGGACACCGGTCTTGACTGGACTGTAGTTCCGCCATGCCTAGAAGGTCAGTTCCGAAGTTTGATCGTATCCACATTGTTACTTTGTGTTAGGAGGGACTCTCTTCGAGGGATGTGTCCAGACATCTCGAAACAAACCATGTTGTCCGGACGTGGAGGCGGTACAGAGATACAGGAACTGCCTTTTTTTAAATTCTTTATTCTTATTTTATTATACATTAACCCATACATTACATAAATGGGTCCTTTTATCCTACTACAGTTTTGTGCTTATTATTATGCTACTTCTAACAGTTCTACAAAACTACATGATTTGTTGTGTTTGCTGTTGTGTTTATTGTGTGTGTGCTGTGTCGTGCAGGGTGTGCTTGTTTTATGTTTCATGTGGAAGTCGCAACTTACTATATCTAATGTCTGTCTTGTGTGCCCCCCTCCCTTTGCAGTGCACACAGGTGTGTCAGTGATGCACAAACCTACGGGTTGCCCGATGCCCCCCTAACTAAATCCGGAGGGCGTACCCCTGGCCAGGGCTGGTGGTTTGAACTGCAGTTCTTGTGTTGGTTCTGTGTATTTTCCTTAACCTAACTTAATCTAAACTTATAACTAGCGTCGTAATCGGTGGTTTGGCTGCACTCAGTCCTCCTGGTCCAGGGCACGGTGGATCCCGTCCATTGCTGGCGGCCATTCCGTACCCCGGCGGCACGGCCTGGTGCAGCAGTCATGCCTGGAAAAAATGTCTCTCAGTAGGTTTAAGAATTCATTTCTGATCTGATTTGAAAATTTGTCTGTTAGTTCATTCAGAATTTGAAAGTGTGCTTCGTTTCTGATTAGTTGGTACGTATCTGTGTTTGGTAATTGTTGTCGAAGATGGGAAACAAGATGGTCATATGCAGGGCATTCGAAAGTGACGTGTTCTGGAGTTCCTTCTGGAGCTCCACAGCCACGCTCTGGAGTCACCTGCTTCCTGAACCGACATATGTACGTCGGGTACGGGCCATGGCCAGTGAGAAAGTGTATCAGCCCTCTGCTTGGCTGAAAGTATCCCATTTCTAGTCTTCCTGTTATACTTGGGAGGAACCGATGTGTCCTCCTTCTAGTGTCATCCTGGTCCCAGATGTTTTGCCAAATCTCTAAGCCCCGAATTTCGATTTCCCGTTTTTCCTCCACCCTAACTTCCATGATATCCTGTATCTTATCCCCGTTTCCCTTATTCAGCCAGTACGACGCCGCCAGCTCCCGAATCTTGATATCTAGAGGACAGAGCCCATCAACACCAAGAGGGTGCCACCCGGCGACGTCCTGTATGCCCCAATTGAGTGAAGGCGGATGCTTCTCTGAACTCTTCTCACCGCCATTGCAGGCGCAACCCTAGTGAGTCTGTGGGCCCAGCTGCCAGATCCGTAGCCCGTGATGGATGTCAGGATACTGTTATGATATAATTTGATTACAAGAACTGTTTATGATTTGGCTCACTCTGGCCGCCCTAAAGCAGGATGTTCCAACTCGCGCGCTCGCCCGTGAGGTGGGGAGCGCTCACTTGCTCGCGAAGCAACGCTTCTCGGCCGTGAGCTGCCGTAGGGTGGGGCACACGGCTGAGGCAGAGCGTGTGTGCAAGTGAAACAACAGGATGGGCTGTGAAATCACCAATTCCCACCAAGAGCAGAATTGTTTCTGAAATAGCTACTGGCCGGCCGCGGTGGCCGAGGAGACTGAGGCGCTCCAGTCACGGTCTACACGGCCACTACGGTCGGGGGTTCGAATCCCCCCCTCGGGCATGGATATTTGTGCCGTCTTTAGTATAAGGTAGTTGATAAGTAGTTTGTAAGTTTAGGGACTGATAACCCTGTAGTTTAACAAACATTTGAACATTTTTTTAAATAGCTACTACTGATACTGCCGTTTTGCTCCGCGAAAATGCGCGACACATGACACCAGGTCATTCCCCGTGGATAATATGTCTTTTGTTATTATGATCAATGTAAAACGATTTGATTTCATGACTGGGATTTAATAAACCGAGTTTGAAATAGCGTTATTTTCCATTTTTAAATATCTGTTTCATGGAACCAACGTAAGAAGTATTTCCTATGAAATATATAACAAATTTTTCCATTATTTTTAATGGGGAAGTAATTGATTTTAGAACTTATTGCTCGAATATGAAAAGAAGCCAGATTATGACTGAATGATTTATAACGCTGAACAGAATCCTAGTTTCACCGTGTCAATCGTAAATAAGGCAATACGAAACTTCCTGGCAGATTAAAACTGTGTGCTGGAACCTGGGACCTTTGCCTTTCGCGGGCAAGCGCTCTACCGACTGAGCTATCCCGACACGACTCACGATGCCACCTCACAAATTTACTTTCCCCAGTATCTCACCTCCTACTTTCCAAACTTCAGAGAAGCTCTCCTGTGAACCTTGCAAGACTAGCACTCCAGGAAGAAAGGATGTGGTTGAGACATGGCTTAGCCACAGCCTAAGGGATGTTTTCAGAATGAAACTTTCACTCTGCAGCGGAGTCTGCGCTGATATGAAACTTCCTGGCAGTTGTGAGGCGGCATCGTATGTCGTGTCGGGATAGCTCAATCGGTAGAGCGCTTGCCCGCGAAAGGCATAGGTTCCAGATTCGAGTCAAGGTTCCGGCACACAGTTTTAATCTGCCAGGAAGTTTCATATCAGCGCAGAATCCGCTGCAGAGTGAACGTTTAATTCTGGAAGGCAATAGGAATTTTACCGGCAACTTTACAAGTATTTCTGTCTTAGATAAAACTACGTTTTCCTTTTAAGTTCAAAAACTAGTTTCTTTTCGTTTATACATAGCTTGCATCATGCAAATGAGTAACACACCACCCTAAATGCGAATAACTAGAGGAACCAGAAGTCGCCTGTTTTAAATGTTCACCAAACTCCGTGAACAGTGGCAACAATTTGTTGCATAACAACCGATCCACCACTATTTACAATAATTGGCACAAATACTATGGATTTCAATTTAGGAAGACAGTAAAAGGAAATACGAATCCAATTTTGCTTCCTCATAAAAAATATAGAAATGTGAGATGATTGTAATGATGCTATAAATCAATTTTTTAATTAACTGATTAATTAATTAGATTTTTATTTATTTATTTATTTTTGCGCAAGAAAACGTTTTGTGATACACTGGAAATGTGGACGCCCGTCTCTGTCAGTGAAGAGGTACAGTTCTTTTAAAGAGCATGACACTGAGCTTTCGCGACTAGACATTTTTGTTCTCAGTACTATATGTAAGCGTACTGTAGGCTACAGCTTTGACTGTCCGAGTAATATCGATGTCGATCACGTCCAAGAGGTCGAGTTTAAAAAGAGCAGCAGTTGGTGTGTGTGGCTGAGGGCAAGCATATCTAGCTAACTACGTCAGTGGCACGAACGATGAGTCACGCTAAGCTATCGTATATCTTTACAGTCAGTGGAATGTGTATTTCTGTCAAAGTGTGCGCTAACGTGTGTAGTGTCGTCGAGAGAAACAATCAACTGTGTCGCGACAGCAATGGTTTTATATATGGATTGGATCTAAATGAAGAAGATCTGACTAACGTGGAACTTTAATCTCGTGAAATACAAACTTTCGTCGCAACCGTGAATCGGAAAACCGCGTCGCGATCTGACGTGTCGAACTGGCAACAATTGCTGTAACAGAAGTTCGACTGCCATTGCACGTGAATAGCATATTGGGTTAGCATATTGTGTAATATGTGCTAATACCTCAAGCTATTCTTTATTCTGGAACAAGAGACTCAATTACTCGCTTGTGTACTGTTGATTTGGGACGATGTGTGAACCTTGAACCTGTGCGTTATTCTCTTTGTTTCACTACAGTGCAACCAAATATTATTGCATATTTCCTGAAAATGTATAATTAATAAGAAACATGGTACATCCTGATGATTAATTGTTTCATTGCAAATTTTTCTAATAACTTACGTATTACGTCCATTGTCTTCATCTAGAGCTAGTAACAACAGAGCATTTTCTTCACCTGAAGACATTATATAAAACACAGTCTTGTCTTGTGCCCTGCGGTACCGTTGCCCGCAACTGTGGCGGGATTCTCGCTCCCGCCGCCCCGCGTCCGTGTGAGTGGGCCGTTATGTTGGATCCCGCTGGATTGCGGGATCCCATTTTGCTGGACTGCAATCCCTAACTTCAACCACAGTGACTGAGTGACTAACCAAATCAATCACTGACTGAACATCGACAGAACGACTGAACTACTGAAAGACTAAATCAGTGCATGCCAGCGAACTGTCTGACAGCGCACTGCATACTGTACACTGCATACTGGACGACGACTCTTCCGTTTTCTCCGTATTTATCTGATAGCCCTGCTCACGTTGTGAACCTTTCGCAAAAGGTGGCTGACCTTTCGCTTGTTGAAACAAATATATCACGTTGCTCAGGAACATGAGGGCGGGTGAATGTACTCTATCAATGGGCTGTGGTGACGTTTTGCGGTTGTCGCAACACGTGCGTAATCGGTAAATGCCCTGTATGGCCGGTATAGGAAAATTAAAAATGATTAGGTAGGGTTGGGGTTAACTTTGACTTGATAATTATTACTAGGATTGCGAGAGCTAGCTGTTGCTTCTCTTCCTACTTTCACCATAGGTGAACATCCCTACCTATTCTCTTCTTAATTTTCTTTTAACTGAACCTCCTCCATATTACTACGGACACCGCGAACCCGTTCTCCGTTGTAACAAGACTACGGAACACGTGAGGCGCCTAGTTGCTGCTACCGATCTGAGTAGCATGCATCAGATCTAAGAGTTATTTACAGACCGTGTATTTTTAGGTCGTAAAAAGTGTGTTTTTAGGCACCTAAAATAGACTCCTTCAGTTCTTCATTTAAGCTTTATCAAACTTAAAATAGGCTCTAATAAATATATACAGAAAGAATAGAAATAAATTAAAAACGCAGTGTTGACATATTAGCATCTTATTAGTCTCTAAAAACAAGAAAAATGAAAATATACACAGTTACACAGAATGGAATGCACTCGACAACATTAATGTTGTACATAACTCCATTTTCTGGTTTCTGCAAAATAAATATCTCCAAAAGATTGAAATTTTTGTAATCCTATGTGACTCAACAATTTAGATTATCAGTCCGTCGACTTACAAACTACTTACAAACTAACTTAAACTAAGGACGACAAATACACCAACGCCCGAGGGAGGTCTCGAACCTCCAACGGGGAGCGGCCGAGATTTTCTTTTTCCAGATTGATCTATGATTTGCGGTCGTTGGTTCAGGGTGTTCTTGGTTGTTCGTTGAATATTAGACTCAGTTTTTTTTTTCTAATTAATACATTCGTGGTTTCACACATTAACACCATAGTTGGCTTCACAGTAAATGACCAAACCTTTTCTAGTGAAAAACTGTGGTACTTGGCAATCAGAATCGATTTAGACGCTGAAAAAGGACGTTCTACAACAACAGATGTGTTGGACAGGAACGCTGTAGTCATGTGAGCTGGATTTTCCACTAAGTATGTACGCAGCTGCACCCAATTCTTCAGATTGTGTTTGTCAAGCTTAAGGGACTTAACTGCAGGGTCATCAGTCCCTAAACTTACAAACTACTTATGAACTTCCTTATACTTAAGCCATGTCCGAGGGGGGATTCTAACCCCCGACGGGGAACGGCCTCGCGCATCGTAGCATAGCGCTTCAATGCGCTCGGCCTCTCCGCCATGGCCACAACTCCTTCTGACCGGTGTTCTTCTGAACAACCGTTTGCATTTTTGCCCGGACTTTTCCCCCTACTTAATTAACTTTCATTTTCACTTCTTTAGCAAAGTAATGTTTTCCCAGATAGGTCTCACCGCGCCTTCCAGTTGTCAAATTATTATCGCCATAAATGTGTAGTTGTCTCTAATGTAAGACAAGTCACGTTTCACAGAAGAATCTTTGAGTAGCTCCATTGCTGCAGTTACGGATGCGGCACCCCCGGTATCTTTTCAAAAACCTTCTGGACTACCGAGTGGTGTGTAATACAGGATTCCGCCGCAGATAGTCACGTGCCCGAGCTAGTAACAATAGTCTCTGGCAGCAAGAGGGCATCTGGAAGTTGTAGTTTGATTTACTTTAGGAAACTGTAGTCTTACTTGCTCTGCTATGCGGTTGATATGCACTACACAATTTACGTGCAGCATCAATGGCAAAGAATACTTTTAACAATTGAAACGCTGCTATCATATAAGCAGCGGCTTTAGTGACAGCCAGAAGCACCATGTTCTCATCCACGCCGTCTTATTTTGCAGTTTGAACGTCAGTAACACTTAAAACGTCAGTCGCTAACAATGTACTGATTTGTTTTGCCGAGGAAAAACTCGACGATGACCTGTTTGTTTCTTTCCTTTCACTACGATGTATAGGAGCGGTAGGGGAACTCGCTACTGGGCAGATGGCACTTGACAGATGGCTGCTCCTTCTGAAAAAATGAACGTCATCGCACACTGCTTGGGATGAAGATATCCCACTATTGAAAAATTATTTTTCGGACCGAAAGTTTCTTGTACAATACTATTCACCAAACACAGTAGGTTGCTAGGATTGGCTGTAGACAACAGGGTGAAAAGGCGCCAAGTGCAGTTATTTCGCTATAGATGGCGCCTACGATTAACATTGTTTTTTTATTATTATTATAATTATATTATGACTATTTTAATCCGTGGTCAGCTTAAAGCCTATGAAACTGTTTCTTTGTGTAAATACACTGCTGGCCAGAATTCTATGTGGACAGATTTTCAGATGTGTAAGTCTAATCCTTGAAAATACAAAAACTTTAACTCAAATTAACGAAATAGGTACTTTTTAGGATTTTGATGCCGAAATAGACAAAACTTTGCGCTAACGTCGAAATAGGAAATTTTAGGTGCGGTAGAACTAACGGTATTAAGTTTAATTAGTCATGATATGCATAAGTGCAAACCTAAGTGCAAATTGGAACTTAGAGAAAAAAATAGGTGTTACCCTAACGATCTGCGGTCTAGTTATTGCACCAACCTGTCATCTCCTTCCGCTTCCGTAATTGTCCCAGAGCAAAAAAAAAAAAAAAAAAAAAAAAAAAAAAAAAAAAAAAAAAAAAAAAAAAAAAAACCATGCAGGTCGTTGGTTGTTGTTCTTGAGGCTACAATTAGCTAGGAACTGTTTTTATATTAAACTAGCTTAAACCTACGGCTCCGCTCGCGTGTTGGTTAATTATGACATATAAGCTCTCTTTCAGTAGTGTGCTTTGAGATCAAATCGCACGTAAAAATGCACTTGTTTCGAAGAATCCAATCACGAAATTCAACAATAATGATTGTAATAATATCACAGATCGATCACTTGATGTAATGCGCGAAACGCCAAATCGATTTTTTAAAAGAGATGTATTAAAAGAAATTTCTCTTTTACTGCTATATATATATTTATTTTTATATTTCCTTATTCGTATGCATATCCTTACAGCACGCATAGACCAAAGATGTGATCTGTGGCATCACGTTTCGCTGTATGTAAGCTCCTTGTTACAGACTCGCAAACATCATCGTTGGCCTTTACTCCGAATTTTTTTATAATTTGACGACTTTCAACCACCATATCTTCCACCCCCTTATAGCTATCGGCACGGAACTGCTATGATGTACAACGGGAGACTTCGGACAACAATTACACACAGACCATTCGTTTGCGTTCTGTACTTTTCGCTGCAGAGCGAAATATTAACACACACGCACGTAGAATTTTATATACACCTATAACTTTCCATCACAATACACTCCACCCTTTTATCATTATCAACCCTCAAGCAACAATGCAAGCAATAAAACCATTTTCAAAGAGTAAATATAATTTTCAAAGAGTAATTATTGTTCCGAATTTCGCGTTGTATTCTTCAAATTACTAAATATCTATCAGATCGCTATAAAACCGTGCCTAAAACCTTCCTCAGGTATAAATTAGTAACTGTAGAAATATTCAAGTCTCTGCGTCTTGTCGTTTGGACGTGATAAGCGTACACCGAACAGACATTCACACACACACAGACACACACACACACATATATATATATATATATATATATATATATATATATATATATATATATATATATAGATGATGAGCTAAAGGTGATGGGATGCCAGCCATAGCCGCAGAAAATTAGCAAACTGCACATAATTAACTATATTGTCCCTTGTTTCTGCATTACAGTTCATAAATATTACATAAAGCATTAACCTGCTGTGACCGTATAATATCGCAAGATCTGAATTGATACATGTTAACCGTGTGAACACCAAATCTGAACTGCTACGTGTTCATAGTCTGAACACCCGATCTCAAGTGAAATTCGGCAGCGCGACCCACGTCGGCTTCTCTTCCTCTGGCTGGAGCCAAAACATGGCCGACGCGCGTTGTCAGCCATTTTGCTTCTATTTTATTCTCATTTACCACTGATTTTTTACCTTTAATTTTATTATGACATAAGATAACATTGAAGGGTTCCCTACTCAGGATTTTACCTGTGTTCTAAAATTAGTTTTTTAAATGTTAATTAAAAATGATCGCGGTTTCGCGAACGACCGCTTTATACATCAGTCAGTTCAACGTGAGGTTCAGGAAGCTCGGGAATCTTTTCTATATTCCTTCCCACAGGAACCGAACCTACTGTTAGTACATCTACATACACATACTTCGCAATTCACCGTAAGTTGCGTGGCAGAGGGTACGCTGTACCACTACTAGGCATTTAGTTTCCTATTCCACTCCCAAATGGAACGAGGAAAAAAAGAATGCTTATATGCCTCCGTACGAGCCCTAATTTCTCTTATCTTGTCTTTGTGATAGCTACGCGAAATGTAAGTAGGCGGCAGCAAGATCGCACTACACTCAGCTTCAAATTGCGGCACTCTAAATTTCCTCAACAGAAATTCATGAAAACAACGTCGTCTTTCCTCCAGCGATGCCCAATTGAGTTGCCGGAGCATTTTCGTGACACTCGCGCATTTGTCGAACCTACAGTAACAAACCTAGCTGCTCTATACATTCGTCTCTGATGAACACTTGCCGTCGAGAACAACATACTGCGTTCTATTACTTCCAGCCAGTCACAAATCTTTGAACCTATTCCATATGCTCGTATCTTTGTTAGCAGTCTGCAGTGTGGCACCGCGTCAAATGTCGTTTTGAAGTCGAGAAAAACACAATCCGCCTGTTGCCCTTCATCCATGGCTCGCAAGATGTCATGTGAGAAAAGGGCAAGCTTAGTTTCACATTAACGATTTTTCCTAAAGACGTGCTGATTCATAGAAAGAAGCTTTATCGTTTCAAGGAAATTTACTATATTCGAACTAACAATATGCTCCAAAATCCTACATGAAACTAGGTCAACGATATTGGCCTGTAATTGTGTGGGTCAGTTCTCTTTCCTGCGCTTTTTTCCAATCACTAGGAACTTTGCGCTGAATTAAAGATTCGCGATAAATGCAAGCTAAGTAGGGGGCCAATGCCGCAGAATACTCTTTGTAAAACCGAACTGGTATTCTATCCGGACCAGCAGACTTTTTCGTATTTCTCTCTCTCAGATGCTTCTCTACACCGGAAATACTTATTACTATGTCCTCCATTTCGGAATTAATACACTGATCAAATGATTTGTGAGGTCCTCCTGCGTGAAAGATTTATTTAGAACTTCAGCTTTCCGTTTGCTTTCTTCTATTACTGCCCCGGAATGATCAACTAGTGACTGGACAGTGGGCTTTGACCCGCTTATCGATTTTACATAGGACCAGAATTTTTTCGGGTTCTCGGAAAGATCTTTTGGCAAGGTATGGCTGTGGTAATTATTGATTGCTTTGCACATCGATATTTTTATAGACGCACGAATCTCAACTAACTTTTGCCGGTCATCATTTGCGTGTTCTTTTTTGAATCGAGAGTGCAACAGTCTTTGCTTTCTCATCAGTTTCCTGACATTAATATTATACCACGGTGGATCTTTTCCACCCTTAATCGTCTTTACTGGCACATATTTCTCCAACCCTTTATTTACAATGCACTTAAATTTGTTCCACAATTCCTCTACTTCCATAGTCCCGGCATTAAACGATGCCCATTCATTTTCTAAATGCGATCATAACATTTGCTTATCGGCTCTTCCAAACAAAAACACGCTCCTGGCCTTCTTGATTGGTTATTAACCTGGGACACCATCGATGCTATGACGATATCATGATCACTAATTCCTGTCTCTACACAGACATCGTTAATAAGGTCAGGCCTGTTCGTGGCTATAAGGTCTAAAATATTTCCATTGCGCATGGGTTGCCGGTTTAACTGCTCAAGACAGTAAGGAAAGTAACTGTTATGCTTCTCACACCACCTGTACGAAGCGTCGGCTACTGGTTCTAACCTAATGTACGGAAGCGATTGTCAAATCTGAATATGATATTACAACTGATGGCTGTGCCTTCAGCTTCTGGCCTATGGCCACGTTTCTTAGCGATCTGGAACAGGTGAAATGACTTCGGTCGACGGCCTGCGGTCACGTTTGGAGGTAGTGTGACGCTTACTGAAGTCCGTCAACGCTTTTGTGGCTCTGATGAGTTTGCTGAATTACCTACTGGTTGTCGTCTTGTCCAGAATGTAGTCCAACGTCCACAACTGCCGTTACATGATGTTTCTGTCTGTCTGGAACAGTATTCTAAACTGCACTAAGTATTCATGCTTTCTAATTTCTACTTTAAATAACTGAATGATTTGTTACACACATATTTATCCATCGCTTTATTCCTTAATTATTGTCAACTCAGTATTCTTTTCTCTAGTTCAGTTAAGTTATTTATTGAGCATTGAATATTATCACGTTTGTTTCACTATTTTTTTCAGCAAATACTAATCAACTGAACACAGTTAACGTGTGGTGAGATATTACTAATGACCAACTCATCAGTTCACTTGTTTCAGATATCTGTCTTAATGGGACACGGTATCTTGATTTTCTTCAAAATGGGTTATTGAAATAGGTGGAGAATATCCCTTTGGCTACACGAGCTGGTATGAAATTTCACAATGATGGAACTTCTGCACATTCCATATGGTAAGTGGCACAGTATCTCAACACAACATATCCTGGTCGTTGGATTCGTTGGATCGGTCGCTGTGGAGTCATTGTTTGGCCTCCAAGGTCAGCCGAGATTACCCCATTGGATTACTGTTTGTGTGGGTGGCTGAAGGGTGAAGTGTGCAGGATCAAAGTGGACACAAGAGAGGAACTTCTCGCTCTATACATCCCTTAGGCTGTGGCTGAGCCATGTCTCCACCATATCGTTTCTTCCAGGAGTGCAAGTCTTGCGTGGTTCGGAGAAGAGCTTCTGTGAAGTTTGGAAAGTAGGAGGCGAGGTACTAGCGGAAGTAAAGTTGTGAGGCGCCCCCCTGTGTCCTGTCGGGATAGCTCAGTCAGTAGAGCGCTTGCCTGCGAAAGGCAAAGGTCACAGGTTCGAGTCCCGGTTCTGGCACATAGTTTTAACCTGCCAGGAAGCTTCATATCAGCGCACACTACGCTGCAGAGTGAAAGTTTCATTCTGTTTTAACATGTTATGTAAGGAAAGTTAAACCATTCAACAAACCTTAACAAAACAGTATACTTATTTCCTATTAATTGCTCATTTCCAGTTGCTAGTTATTTTTATTATTTTATGCCAAAATGGTTAAGAAAAGGGCATATTTTTATTAGATGGTTTTTGTTCAGACGAACGTCTGTTTTGCTTCTCCGTCACCGGAGCCGTGCAGGCCGTATGAATGGGTGCCGCATCTCCCTGCTAATAACGCACTGCGCGCCTTGTCCGTCAGTGTCTTTCAAACAGTGAAACTACGGATGTTGAATGAGACTGATTACTATTTTAGTTCCGAAAAGTTTCTGATTGTATGCTGTGAAACTGAGTTTTTAGTACCGGTGTTTATTTTATATTTCGGTGCCCACCCTAAAGTCGGCGCCGGGTGTTAGTCTTATGTAGTTCTTGAACGAACTAGTTCGGAACAGCGCTCCCAAAGGCGGAGTATGCGAACTAGTTCGCAGATTCCTGGCCTTTTAGTTTGTCCGCTTTTTTTCCGAAGACTGACGGGTAACAGCGAGGGGACGCAAGAGCGCGCAGAATCGCGTGATTCCCTCTTGCCAGTTGCCGTCATTTCGAGCTGAGATTCAGCTCAGCTGTAGTTTTAGTAGCGGTAACAAAAGTCAAAACGAGCGGACGAACTAAAAAGAGCGACCTACTTCGCGGCCGAGCTGCGAACTAAAATATGAGCGATAGGTCGCGAACTGAAATATGCGCGATAGGTCGCGAACTAAAATATGCATGATAGGTCGCGACCTAAAATATTCGCGATAGTTCGCGAACTAAAATATGCGGGATAGGTCGCGAACTAAAATATGCGCGATAGGTCGCGAACTAAAATATGCGCGATAGGTCGCGAACTAAAATATGCGTGATAGGTCGCGACTTAAAATATTCGCGATAGTTCGCTAACTAATATATGCGGGATAGTTCGCGAACTAAAATATGCGGGATAGTTCGCGAACTAAAATGTGCGTGATAGGTCGCGAACTAAAATATGAGCGATAGGTCGCGTACAGAATTAAAAATCAGGTGTTTGCTTTCTGCTGATGAGAGCAATTTCGAGGTTAGCGTCTGCCTGCTAGATTACATAGTTCAGTGCTACAAAATTTCTGCTTTGAAGTATTCTGCACTCTGCAATATCTGACTAATAACCATAATGCGAAGATATGGAGGTAAATCCAAACTTAAACGCGAGAAATTATCCACAAACTGTTTCTTTTGGTTTGCGTGTTATCGTTAGCGGCTCAAGCAGCAAGTGCATGAAGCAGTTAGGTGGGGGAACTTCTCCCTCCACCTGCATGCGCAGACCACGCCGCTCATCCGTCACTGGTAGTGGACGAACTAAAAGAACGAACTAGTTCGCGGCAGTGCCGCAAACTAAAGTGAGCGGTCCCTATCGCGAACTACGAGGCGCGTCCAGAAAGTAAGTTCCGTTTTGTTATATAAAACGAACGGGTACAGATACAAAAAAATATTGCTTTTACAAAAATCTACAACTGTTAAACTAATTTTCTACATAGATTCCGAAATTTTGTAGGCAATTGTCATAGCATGGCAAAAGGTTTTGTGTGCCTTTTTAAAAAAATTAAATTCAAATGTTTGTTAAGCTTATGGGACTTAACTACGGGGTCATCAGTCCCTAAACTTACAAACTACTTATGAACTACTTACGAACTAGGACGGCACAAATATCCATGCCCGAGGGGGGGGATTCGAACCCCCGACCGTAGTGACCGTGCTGACCGTGACTGCAGCGCCTCAGTCACCTCGGCCACCGCGGCCGGCTGTGCCTTTTTCATGGAATGTTGCTGCCTGTGTATTCCACCATGTGGTAACATGTTCTTCAACTCGTCATCATCGTTGAAGTGTTGTCCACCTAGGACAGATTTTAGGTGCCAGTAGAGGATTACTGTCAAAATATTTTTTTTTCACGATAATGTCTGACCTCACACACCGAATGTGACCAAACAATTCTTACGTAAATTTCAATGGGACCTGTTTGATCATCCTCCATACAGCTCGGACCTCTCTGCTAGCGACTTTCATCTCTTATTACACCTAATATCTGTCCTTGGTGGTCAACACTTCAACGATGATAAAGAGCTATTACCACACGGTTGAATACACAGGCGACAACCTTCTGTGAAGGATGCATACAATAACATGCAATAACTTGTGGCACGCTATGACAAGTGTCTACAATATTTCGGCAGCTATGTGAAAAAGTAGTTTAATTGAAAAAATGGAAACTTTCACGGCCGGAATGGTCAAAATTACTAAAAATTTCCGGGCTGTTATGCCGTGGTCTGGTGGATTTACTATTAAAACCCAACGTTTCGTCCCCGACTGCGGAGGACATTCTCAAGGGGGATCGTGGCACTTTTGGATGTCCGATTCACACCCTGGCTCGCTACTGACTGAAGCCAAAGTTCGTTTACAAGGGCTCGCGCGCAGTGGTGTGACGTCAGATGTTTTTGACATGCGCGCGCAATTCGTCGTTGCCGATTGCCTCCGTCCGTTAATGTCGTCCCATGGTAGAAGATTGTTACAGTTCTTCTTCACAACCGGAATCCAGATATCATTTAGTTTCACGCCCTCCTCCATCCTATTGAAATTATTGGGGTGTTTTACAATTTCTATTGCCTCTTTCGTGGTATCCATTTGTGGCTACTAAAACTTGAGTCTTATCAAATTGAATAAGGTGGTCCCCTGGTTGAGAAACATGTTCAGCAACAGCTGATCCGTCAATCTCTCCCCTTCTACAGTTCCCCTTGTGCTCACGTAGTCGTTTTTTGACTGTTCTTTTTGTGGTACCAACGTATACGTCCCCACAGCTACATGGAATCCTATTAATTCCTGCTTTTTCCAGCGGTTTGCGAGCATCCTTTGCCGATTTCAGGTGATCCTGTATTTTCCAAGTAGGTTTGTAAATGACGGCAACATTCCGTTTCGTCAAAGTTTTACCGATGCGGTCGGTGACGTCCTTAATAAAAGGTAGGAAGACTTTAGATTTCACAGGAACCCTTTCATCGTTTTCAACTCTACGTGTCATTCTCAAAGCTCTCCTTATCTCTGTAGACGAATGGCCATTCTTAAGTAAAGCATTACTCAGGTGTTTCAATTCCGCGTCGAGTAATTCCGGTTCACAGATGTTCCTTGCTGTGTCCGCCAACGTCTTTATAATGCCCCGCTTTTGCTGTGGGTGGTGGTTTGAATCCCGGTGCAGAAAACGGTCTGCGTGTGTGGGACTCCGATAAACTGTATGGCCCAATCTACCATTCCCCTTTTTGAAAACTGACATGTCAAGAAAATTCAGTTTTCCGTCTACTTTCTTCTCCATGGTAAACTGGATTCTGGAATTAATCCCGTTGAGGTGTTGGAGAAAACGATCTAGTTCCTCTCTACCATGCCTCCACACAACAAACGTATCGTCTACATAGCGAAACCAAATTGTAGGTTTCTTGTTTGCTGTTTTCAATGCCTGTTCCTCGAATTTTTCCATGTAGAAATTTGCTATAACCGGGCTTAAAGGGCTCCCCATAGCTACACCATCTGTCTGTTCATAAAAATCATCGTTCCATTTGAAATAAGTGGTCGTCAGGCAATATTTGAACAGATCTGCAATTTCTGGTGGAAAGAGGAGATTTAGCTGTTGCAACACCTCATTGACTGGAACCATGGTAAACAGGGATACCACGTCAAAACTAACTAAAATGTCCTCTGGATTGACCAATATATCATTCAATTTACTTATAAAATGTTTCGAATTCTTGATTTATGAATCTGAGCGCCGCACATGCGGTCTTAATAGTGTTGTCAAGAACTTGGCAATCAAATAGGTGGGTGAAGCAATTACACTTACAATTGGTCGCAGAGGAGGAACATTTTCCTTTGTGGACTTTCGGCAACCCATAAAGTCTTGGCGGTAGTGCAACTGAATTGAACAGACTTTTTTGAACACACTGCTCAATGGAAGACTTTTTTATTAACTGTGTAACAGTCCTAAGAACTTTGTCAGTGGGATCTTTCCTAAGTTTCCTGTAGGTCTGCGGATCTAACAATTCCTTAATCTTGCACTGGTAATCAGTCACATTTAAAACCACTGTACAATTTCCCTTATCTGCGGAGAGAATGATAATACTATCGTCCTCATTCAGGCTTTTTATAGCATTTTTCTCACCCGTTGTTAAATTACTTTTAGGAGGCTTTGCGCGAGCCAATACACTGACAGCTTCTATACGTATTTCCTCAACTGTAACTTTGTCTAAATTGCGAATGCCCTCTTCTATGTTGGCTATAATTTCCTCTGTAGGCACAACCTGCGGACTAACGGCAAAATTTCTGTCCCTGGCAAGCACCGATCTCTCATCGTCGGATAGCAAATGTCCCGATAAATTGATAACAGTGCGGGAAGAATCTAATTGCCGGCCGCGGTGGCCGAGGTGACTGAGGCGCTCCAGTCACGGTCAGCACGGCCACTACGGTCGGGGGTTCGAATCCCCCCTCGGGCATGGATATTTGTGCCGTCCTAGTTCGTAAGTAGTTCATAAGTAGTTTGTAAGTTTAGGGACTGATGACCCGGTAGTTAAGTCCCATAATCTTAACAAACATTTGAACATTTGAAGAATCTAATTGACTGATGGTCGGTTGCGGTCGCAAACTGTCAAATTTCTTTCGCTGTCTACTAGACGTTGTCAACACACGCTTGTTAATGGTATCGTGCAACAACCTGTCAATTCTATCTCAGTCACTACTACAAACACCATTACTGATAGTAATATGGACAGACAATAACTTACAGTTTATGCTTGCCAGGTCCCGCCGGTTCTGTTGAATCCGCTCCCGTAGTAGAGCCTCTTCCGTCCGTTTGTA
The DNA here is from genome assembly GCA_026315105.1 of Locusta migratoria. NCBI lineage: Eukaryota > Metazoa > Arthropoda > Insecta > Orthoptera > Acrididae > Locusta > Locusta migratoria. The sequence goes on from CM048751.1 coordinate 262,558,243, forward strand.
AATACGCTGTGCCTTGGCTGTGCTACATAATCGTTTCGTCCTCAGAAATTTCGGAATAACACTGGCCGATCTGCAACAAGAGAGAAATGTGAGGGAACACAAAAGTTGCACTCTCTTCTTCTGGAGACATTCCATGCGTCACACATTTCTTGACATTTCCTCCCCGTAGAGGCGTCTTTTTGTAAAATGTAAACTTTCATGGCCGGAATGGTCAAAATTACTAAAAATTTCCGGGCTGTTATGGATTTACTATTAAAACCCAACGTTTCGTCCCCGACTGCGGAGGACATTTTCAAGGGGGATCGTGGCACTTTTGGATGTCCGATTCACACCCTGGCTCGCTACTGACTGATCCAAATTTCGTTTTTCAAGGGCTCGCGCAGTGGTGTGACGTCATATGTTATTGACATGCGCTCGCAATTCGACGTTGCCGATTGCCTCCGTCTGTTAATGTCGTCCCATGGTGGAAGACTGTTACAGTTCTTCTTCAAAACCGGAATCCAGATATCATTTCCATCCTATTGAAATTATTGTGGTGTTTTACAATTTCTATTGCCTCTCTATACAGTCTTTCGTGGTATCCATTTGTGGCTGCTAAAACTTGAGTCTTATCAAATTGAATAAGGTGGTCCCCTGGTTGAAAAACATGTTCAGCAACATGCGATCCGTCAATCTCTCCCTTCTACAGTTCCCCTTGTGCTCATCTAGTCTGAAATGGGCAAAGGATGCTAGCAAACTGCTGAAAAAAGCAGGAATTTATAGGATTCCGTGTAGCTGTGGGGACGTATACGTTGGTACCACAAAAAGAACAGTCAAAAAACGACTACATGAGCACAAGGGGAACTGTAGAAGGGGAGGGATTGACGGATCAGCTGTTGCTGAACATGTTTTTCAACCAGGGGACCACCTTATTCGATTTAATAAGACTCAAGTTTTAGCAGCCACAAATGGATACCACGAAAGACTGTATAGAGAGGCATTAGAAATTGTAAAACACCCCAATAATTTCAATAGGATGAAGGAGGGCGTGAAACTAAATGATATCTGGATTCCGGTTTTGAAGAAGAACTGTAACAGTCTTCCACCATGGGACGACATTAACGGACGGAGGCAATTGGCAACGACGAGTTGCGCGCGCATGTCAAAAACATCTGACGTCACACCACTACGCGCGAGCCCTTGTAAACAAAAATTGACTTCAGTCAGTAGCGAGCCAGGGTGTGAATCGGACATCCAAAAGTGCCACGATCCCCCTTGAGAATGTCCTCCGCAGTCGGGGACGAAACGTTGGGTTTTAATAGAAAATCCACTAGACCACGGCATAACAGCCCGGAAATTTTTAGTAACTTTGCAAGTAGTTTAAGAGTTGTAGAATTTTGTGCAATAAAAATTTCTTCTGTATCTGTGTACAATTTCATTTTATTACCAAATGGAAATTACTTTCTGGACGCGCCTTGTATCATGCGCATGTCTACTGGGTGTGACACATTCCGCAAGCTCCCCTCGTCAGCACGTTGAGCTCTCGCGTCACTCATCCACTGGCCGCGTAATCGGCGGTAGATATACACGCAGACCCGCGGCACGCACTCACGGCAAGCAATCGATTCTGATCGGAGAGTCGATCGCTCTGAACAGGGCTGCCAGTCGAACTATAATATGCGCGATAGGTCGCGAACAGAATTAAAAATCACTTTCTTGCCTTCTGCTGATGAGAGCCATTTCGAGGTTGCCGTCTGCCTGCTAGATTACATCAGTGCTACAAAATTTCTGCTTTAAAGTATTCTGCACTCTGCAATATCTGACTAATAAATTCCATCGCTCGGAACAGGGCTGCCAGTCGAACTAAAATATGCGTGACAGGTCGCGAACTAAAATATGCGCGATAGATCGCGAACTAAAATATGCGTGATAGGTCGCGAACTAAAATATGCGCGATAGATCGCGAACAGAATTAAAAATCACGTGTTTGCCTTCTGTTGATGAGAGCCATTTCGAGGCTAGCGTCTGCCTGCTACATTACATCATTGCTACAAAATTTCTGCTTTGAAGTATTCTGCACTCTGCAATATCTGACTAATAAATTCCATAATGACAAGATATAGAGATAAATCTAAACTTAAACGCGAGAAATTATCCACAAATTGTTTCTTTTGGTTTGCGTGATATCGTTGGCGGCTCAAGCAGCAAACGCATGAAGCAGCTAGGTGGGGGAACTTCTCCCTTCACCTGCAATCGCACACCACGCCGCTCAGGCGTCACTGGGAGCGGACGTACTAAAAGAACAAACTAGTTCGCGGCAGAGCCGCGAATTAACGTGAGCACTCCCTATCGGGGACTATTATGCGCAAGTCTACTGGGTGTGCTTAGGAGCTACGTAACTGGCTCAGAAGACAGCATGTAGAGTATTGGACCAAAGTCTACCAACAAAAACATGGCAAGGTAATGGTGCCAAATCCATGTTTTAAAAGAAGCTCTGCAATCGTGGGCCTGAACAGGAGAGAGATTAGACTCTTGGTTGGATTGCTGACAGGACATGGGAATTTCAAAAAACACCTACATACAATGGGAATAACAGAAGAGGACCCTAAATGTAGGATCTGTGATGACGGTGATGAAACTGCATCACATCTAATCTTCGAATGCATTGCATTTGGAGAGTAAAAGGCACAGAACATTTGGGACAACCAGACTCGAAGAAATTGTGTCTAATAAAGAACTGGTAAAGGGACTCCTTGCACTGTTCAAGGGCATTGGTTGGCTTTACTAGATATACAGGGAGCGATACCGCACAATATACTTAGTTTCGGTGTGGGCAGTGGAGCGTTGGACTAGATTTCGAATTACGAACAGATGCCGTAATGAGTAACATAGAAGTAGATATCATCGGAGTAGTGAAGCAACTAAAATCACTTAACAAAAACAAGGCTTCTGGTCCGGATTGTATAACCATTAGATTTCTATCTGATTATGCTGAAGCGATAGCTCCTTACTTAACAGTCATACACAACCGCTCTCTCATAGAAGGATCTGTACCAAAAGATTGGAAAGTTGCCCAGGTCACACCTATATTCAAAAAGGCAGTAGGAGTAACCCACTAAACTACAGGCTTCTTTCACTGACGTAGATTTGCAGCGGGGTTTTGGAACATATCCTGTATTCCAATATTATGAATTATCTCGAACAGAACGATCTACTGACCCAAGGTCAACACGGATTTAGAAAATATCGTTCATGCGAAACACAACTAGCTCTTTATTCACACGAAGTGATGGGTGCTATCGACAAAGGTTCGCAAATCGATTCCGTATTTCTTGATTTCCAGAAAACTTTTGACACCGTACCTCACAAACGGCTTTTAATGAAATTGCGTGGTTACGGTATATCGCCCCAAATTTGCGATTGGATAGGGGATTTCTTGTCAGAGAGGACACAGTTCGTAGTAATCGATGGTAAGGCATCGACTGAAACAGAGGTGATATCGGGCGTTCCACAGGCTAGTGTTATTGGTCCTCTGCTGTTCCTTATTTACATAAACGATTTAGGGGAAATCTAAGTAGCTCTCTTAGGTTGTTTGCAGATAACGCCGTCATTTACCGTCTAGTAAAATCATCTGAAGATCAAAACCAACTGCAGAACGATCTGAATAAGATATCAGTATGGTGTAAAAATTGGCAATTGACTCTAAATAATGAGAAGTGTGAAGTCGACCACATGAGTACGAAAAGAAATCCGTTAAACTTTGTTTACAAGATAAATCAATCAAATGTGAAGGCCGTAAACTCCACAAAATACCTAGGAATTACTATTACTTCAGACTTAAATTGGAAAGAATACGTAGATAATATCGTGGGAAAGGCGAACCAGAGACTGTGTTTTATTGGCAGAACCCTTAAAACATGCAAGAGAACTACAAAAGAAACTGCATACACTACGCATGTCCGTCTATTTTTGGAGTATTGCAGCCCTTTATCAGTTGGGTTTGACGGAGGACATCGAAAGAGTCCAAAGAAGGGCAGCTCGTTTCGTATTGTCACGATACAGGGGAGACAGCGTTACGGAAATGATACAGGATCTGGGATGGGAATCATTACAACAACGGCGCTTATCGCTGCGGCGTGGGCTACTTACGAAACTCCAATCGCCAACATTCTCTTCCGAATGCGAAAATATATTGTTGACTCCCACTTACATAGGTACAAATGATCATCAGAATAAAATACTAGAAATCAGAGCTCGAACAGAGAGATTCAGGTGTTCATTCTTCCCACGCGCTATTCGAGAATGGAATGGGAGATAAATATTATAATTGTGGTTCGATGAACCCTCTGCCAGGCACTTAAACGTGATTTGCAAAGTATCCCATGTAGATGTAGATGTAGATGACTGTTTTGGCTTCCCTGAGAAAATCAAATTAAATCAAATCTACTGTGTGTTACACAGTACGCAAGCTCCCCTCGTCAGCACGTTGAGCTCTCGCATCACTCATCCACTGGCTGCGTAATCGGCGGTATGGATATACACGCAGACCCGCGGCACGCACCGACGGCGAGCAGTCGATCCTGATCGGAGAGTCGATCGCTCGGAACAGGGCTGCCAGTCGGAGAGACAGGCGCGTCCGCCGGACGGCGGCTGAGGAGGGCCGGCCCTGGTCCACAGTGGACCTCTGCGTCGCTATCGGCCGCGTCTGGCGGGCTAGGCCTGTAATCCGGGCGCAGATTGGGCGGCAAGCCGAGTCCCGCGTGCCTCTAATTACTCTGTAATCCGCCCCCGCTGGCTGCCGCCGCAGATAGCCGCCGCCGACCCCAGGAAATCGACCGCAGCGCCGAGCCGGGCCCAGCCCAGCCCAGCCCAGCCGCCCCATCTCGCCAGACACTCGTCCAGGAGCCAACTTTCCGGGCCAGCGGAGCTCCTTCTGGAGCCCAGGTCCTTACAGTAAGGGGCCCGAGATATCCATCGCTGCCGGGCCAAGCAGCTCCCCAGCCACGGGACAGTACTGAGTACTGCGCCTGACGGTACGAGTACGAAATTACACTGCTTAAAACAATTGAATCGGTCGGTGGAGAAAGGAACTAAGTCACTTTTCCTTGCAGCTGTGGTAAAGTATATATTGGTACAACAAAAAGAAGCGTCAATACTCGCATATCTGAACATAAAAGGAACTGTCGTCTGGGCCACATGGAAAAATCGGCAGTGGCTGAACATATTTTTCGAAAAGGAAATCATGAAATAAAATTTGACGGGACGAGCGTTTTAGCTAGGACACCTCAGTACCATGCACGCATGTATAGAGAAGCAATAGAGATTCACAAACACCAGAATATTTTCAATAGGAAAGAAGAAGGTCTGAAGTTAAATAAAATATGGATGTCGACACTGCACCAGCAAAACGACAATTGATTATTTTTAATCGAGAATGACGTCATCCAGAGGTAATTGCAAAGTCAGCATCACGTGACGTATGGTGGCGCCCTCTATGCCCTCTATAAATGCGAGAGCCCCTCGGCCCTCAGTGGCAGTAGCCAGAAGACCTTTGAAGATGTCTCCCGCATTTGGAGACGAAACGTCGGGAGGTAGTTTTACATCTGGACCACGGCCCATCAGCCCGGGAATTTTATCTGAAGACAACGCCGGCCGTGAAAGTTTACATTGTATGATAAGTCACTTTTTGGTGATTTTCACTATTTTACATAAATGCAGTAAACAGACCAAGATACACCTTACTGGGATGAAAGGAACTACGTTTGGCTTCTTCCTGTGGGAATTTTTTTTCCTTTATTGTCATTTTAACGCCGACGGAGTCGGCAGGCTGGCAGCAGCATCAGGCGCTGCTCCTGTTCAAATGTTCAAATGTTTGTAGAACTTATGGGACTTAACTATGGGGTCATCAGTCCCTAAGCTTACAAACTACTTATGAACTACCTAAGACTAAGGACGGCACAAATATCCATGCCCGAGGGGGGATTCGAACCCCCGACCGTAGTGGCCGTGCAGACCGTGACTGAAGCGCCTCAGTCCCCTCGGCCACCACGGCCGGCCCGCTGCTCTTCAGCCGAGCGTGTATGTAAATTACAAGGTGAGATTAAAATAAACAATGGCACGAGAGTAAAAACAAGGAATGAAAAACATGGCATGAAGAAAAAACTGGAAGCTTAAAAACTGGACACTGGAGACAATAGCGCAGGCTTAAAACACATGAACAGGCGAGAGAGACAGACAGATAAACAGTTAAAACAGTCTGTGCCACTGTGGCGAGAAAATCACATTGAGTAACATCACTGCACACACACGAAGAAATAACACGACGACACAGGAGATGTTATTCGACGCACTGTAAACGCACACTGAGACATGGATGCACTGGACATTGACACTAGACGACACTGGTTTTAAAATGCGTCACTGCGGCCCCCGTCCTGTGGGAATAACATGAGGTCGATTTTATACGTGCTGAGGAGAAAGGAATCAAGTCAGTGACTTAGGTCCTTTCTCCGCCGCACGTCGCATCCCATCAGTAGATTTTACTGTCACCGAGCTTGTACAGCTACATGCTAGATGGCGTTGGTCTGCGGCACGCAGGTGTAGAAAGCGCAACAAAACAGGAATTTGGCGCCAACTTCGTCAAGTGTAATGATTGTTGTCGATTCTTGTAAGTGATTGTATACCGTCTTTCTAAATGTCAAAACGACATGTGTGGAAGAAATCCATGCATAACAAAAATTCCGGAAAATGTAATAAATTTGATAGTATCCAGTATCACGTCTTTCCCACTCAAAGAAACTCACTATGCTGGGAAAGAAATGAAATACCTAGATGCAAGCTTGGATCTGAAAACTTTGCACGAAGTGTTCCTTAAGAAATATCCAGACGTAAATGTGAAATACGAGTTCTATAGGAAACATTTCCATGAAAATTACAAAGTGCGAATCAATATAAAAAAATTGAAGATATTTTCGGAAACTGATGAAACACATTCGTGGAGAAGACACTGAGATTTTTTATGAAAAGATTTTGAAATGGCTAACTTCAAGTGATAACTCACTGTGATATGAACTATTCCGATGTTTGAATTTTATTAAATACTTGTTTTCATGTTCAGCTGAAGATATTTTACCAATAAATTTGAGATTTAATCCAGAAATGTGTATCTCTGAATATACTCTCGAAAAGTACTAATTCCTTCGTTGACTGGAGAAAGGAACTATATTACAAATTTCAATTTTTTTTATCAGATGATACTTTGTAGAATATATATAAATTATTTTCATTCACAGTATGTATGGTTAGAGTACAGAAAATGTCGAAAATTTCAATGCAGTCTGTTAAATAGTTTAACAATAAATCAGTTTTTTGTTTCTCCTGAAAAGTACAAAAAAGTGACATAGTTCCTTTCTCCACCGAACGATTCAATTAGGGGATCAGCTGAGATGTAGACAATATACACACGGTAACGTATTTTATTCAGATATTGGGTATAGTTGAACACATGGATGGAAGTAGGGCATAAGTCAGGTTGCGTCGTTTTTCGGTAAATTGGGTGTACACACTCCCTTGTGGCTGTACTGGATACTGTCTGATTGGCTTCGCCATATTGTCAATGGGTGGCATGCGACGTGCTATTATGAGTTGCGGCGTTCTTCGGAATATTGCTCGTTCCTGACTTGCGGTGAGCTAGCGCTCAGCAGAAGCGAAATGAAGGATGCAAGAGTAGTATCAGTTTTATGTTTCAGATGATGAGTAGATCAGTGTTTTAAACAGCTTTAGGAATAACCCTACCTCCTTTTTAGTTGTTGGTGGAAAATCGTTACTATCTGACTGGACCTCTGTTCTTAGTCCAGTGTCATTTGCAACATCACAAGCAAAAGGACTCAACTTTTCAATTCAAAAGTATGTCTTTATTATTGGCCCACTTTAGATTACGGTAGCAACACTAAAAGTGAGCCTTTTGACAGCTTGAAATTTAAATGAAAATAACGGCTTAACCATTCATCTGACACGAAAATTGAATAACCGAATTTATAGAGGAGAAAATTCTCTACAACTTTGCTGTCTTATGATTTTTACATATCTCGTATCGTTTCAGAGATATTTGCAAAAATAACGGCGATGTCCGGATGTCTGTCTGTCTGTCTCTCCGTAACGTGTTCCCCCTTCCAAGACGATCCGTTCAACCGATCAGCATCAAATTTTACAGATATAATTGTAGGCCGCCAGAAACCGGAACAACCCTTTTTCAAATTTTTCGGACAAAAAGTCCTGTAGTAATACCAAACAAAGCCGTTTGTAATATAATTGTAATTACAAACGAAGCGTTCATCTGACGAGAAAATTGAATAAACGAATTTGTAGAGGAGAAAATACTCTACAACTTTGTCCCCTTATGTTTTCTTCATATCTCGTATCGTTTGAGAGATATTTGCGAAAATAACAGAGATTTGACACCCTTCACTGAATTAACGCAAAACAGCCGTTCGAAGATGTCACGTGACATTCCTCGCCCAGAACTCACTCTGGCATACGCCATCTTTCGTTGCGTATTTCACGATTTTCTTATTGTTACTTACACATTGTCATTTCAAAGCAATGGCGCACTGAAGAATTAACAAAAACACGTTTTTCGGAACGATAAATGATAATCTTGTGTCTAAAAGTGGCATATTAGCATCAGTTAACAACTGCCATCAATAGTACGAGATTAGAGTACGCAATTTCTAACTGTGATCTGTAGCCTAGTGGAGCCGGACGCAGTGGTTCAGCGCTCCCGGTCAGTGGGCTAAAAAAAAGCTGAGCCAAGACCACAACGAACAAGAACGAACAAACAAGATCAGCGTCCGCAATGAAAAGATCTACCAATAGAGCAAAAAAAAAAAAAAAAAAAAAAAAAAAAAAAAAAAAAAAAAAAAAAAAAAAAAAAAAAAAAAAAATAAACCCACAACAACAGTGGGCAACCCGTTGGTCTGTGACGCTCAAGGTCAGTGGTTCGAATCCCGCCACTACCTAATTTTTTTCCGAAAAAGGTTACATACACTCTTATTAATTAAGTAGAGCAATGTTCTTCAATTTTTAGAATTGTGCATATGTAAGAATGCTCCCTCTAAAATGCGTGTTTGTTCTATTTCGTGAACATGCCGTGAAATACGTAACAATGAATTCAACAATGGTCTTCTGAAGCATATGCACGTAAACTGGGAGGATACCGTAATAATGAACATTCTGCACAAAGTGCTGATGCAGGTAGTTTCGTATCTAAAGGAAGTCCCAGGTTTCTGAGGAAAGTGTAATTCTTTAATCAAACAAAAGGGAAGAGTATAGATTGCAACAAATTACTTAGTTTTTTTTTCTAAGCGTTTATTCGCTATTTGTGGAATATATTGAAAGTCATTAATTAGAATCAATACATAGACGCCACATGTACGCTGTGTTCCATCCAGGCTATAGGCAGTCGTCCGAACGCCAAATGTAGGCTACATTTGTTCCAGCCTATAGTCATTCGTAACCAGTACAGGCAAAGAAAATAAACTTAGAACTACCAACACAAGACGGGAAAACGGAAAAATATAATGAAATTGTGGGAGAGATATTAAAATGATAGTTCAAAGAGGTAAAAGTAAAAAAAAAAAAAAAAAGAGTGTGTTTGTCAAAACTAAACTCAAATAAATTTGGCTGTTTGTTAAAATACTGCCAGAAAGAGTATTATGTGTAGGGTGCACAGATATTACCACAATAGTAGAGTCTTAATCGTATCACCATAATTTTTTATTTCTTAGCTTATTATTTTGGTCCAAAATGTTTACAAAACCTTGTAAAACTACAAATTTAAAGCGGGCCGTAGTACACGTCAGTGCGAATTTTTTACTCTCCTGAAGGAAGCCAGAGTTAAAATATTACGTTTCTTGACAAGTTTCAGTTACTGAAGGATGTAAGATCTGTAGGTACTTTCGGTAGTATTGCAATCCACTATGTAGGTTTTAAACTTGGAAAATTGAAATGTGTTAGAAAATTGCTAAGATTTGTAAGCACAGAAGCACGTGCATGGTTTGAGAATATTTTCGGAAAGGCTGATTCTGTGGCAGTAGGAAATTCTGTAGAAAGTGGCTCTCTAATGACATGTTGTGACCTGTGAAATGTTATGACCTGTAAAACCTGACTACATGCTTGAAAGTAGATAAATGAAAATGTAAATAAAACGAAATTTCGATTAAATAATTTCTTGAACATGGATTAAAGGCATAACTCCAAAATAAAAATAAAAACTGTCAATGTTCAAAGATTAATAATATTATTAATCGCATATTATAAAATAATCAAGACTATAGTTAAGTACAATACCTCAAATTTTAATCTTTCTGATAAAAGTGTTTCATATTGTAAATCTTTAAACTCATTTATCTCAGAAGTGTGAGTTACGCCCTTCTTCCATGCATGTCTTCAATTGTAATTTTATACAGCACGATATTTTGCTGTCAGAACTCTATACTTGAGGTATAATGTCAGTTGGGACATCTGAGCCATGATTTTACAACATGAGTGCGTAGTTTCTAACTTTATACTAGTCTATGAAATATTAATACGTTAAATTACCATCTAAAACATATTTTCTTATAATACAACATTATACTTACTAATATGTTATGACAGAATGTAATCTGCATTGTACTTAAACGTGACCAGGGGAAAAGAAAAAAAATGCCCAATGGGTCCTGATATCCCCATAGAGTGGGGTAACTGGACCATAGGGGTCTTGGTTCCATACTAATTAATGTTGTCTCAATGGAGGTAATTGTGCCTGTTGGGTAACATGTAAACTCCATGAGAAAAATAAAACAAAACATTTCAGTGACACTGTAGTCGAGTTATCGACAATGAAAGTGAACCTCTACAGAATGACTGGGTGTGAAATTAATTCAAAAATTTGAATAACTTAACTTTTATTATGAAACAAGGGTTACAGTTCACACAAACAGTTAATAAGCCCAAATTCAGTTATTAACATTTAATGCTAAAAAGTTACAAAATTGTCGTTAAGTCCCTCATATCATCAGTGAAACATGCCTTTGAAACTAGCAGAGCTGCTTTTAAGAGGGTTTGACAGCTTTCTTAATATATCATTTTCGGTAATTAATGTCTCTTCTCGTTTCCATACAGTTCATGGTTTTGAAGTGTCGTTTGAAAACATGACTTCATATCCAGCATTTGATTGGTTTCTCGCTTTTGCAACATAAAGCCTGAAATTTACTTTTTATTTTCCATAGACTGTTACTTGTCACTTGTTAACAGCTCTGAAGATGGGCAGCTGTCTCGAAACCGGTCATGTTATACCGAAAAAAAAAAAAATTAAAAAAAAATCTGCAGACGGATATTCAAGAATTTTACACTAGATAGAATTAAAATAAATCACAAAGGAAAAATAATTTGTTTTCAATTATGAATTATAAAGAAGCAATAATGATAATATACTTGTGGTACATGGGTGTGCTTGGGGTAAATGGGTCCTATGTGGAGCGAGATACCCCAAGCACCTGGCGCACTTACCCCAGTTTTGAAACATTTTGGTGGTAACTGGGCCACTACCTTAAACTAATAAAATAAAGGAGAACACAAGTTGCCAGTAATGTTTCAAATGACTGTTTAGCTTCTACTTTATGCTAAAATACGTGTCACAGTGATAATACTTACAGTAAACATGTAGGTGGTACAGAAATCCAGCACCACAAAACTGAAAAAACTGCCACATGAAAACCACAACACTTAAATAGATGAGACTGCTTGTTCGAGGGAGAAGCTATTGTTCTTCAGTGTTGCCAACCACTTAACGTGTAATTATTTTCATAAATTTTATGAAAAAAGCCCATGGCCCAGGTATCCCCTGGGCCCAGATACCCGAAGTGATCCTATATGCCGTTTACTTAGAGCGAGGCATCATGGGGTTACCATGATAGTGAAAATGTTATTCTCGTTGCCCTCTAATGTGGTGTTTGATCACGGCCAGTATAGTTGCACCCCTTCGTGCCATGGGCAGTATGAGGTTATCAATTAGCTCTTGAGGGAAATTTGGCCATTCTTCCATGTATGGAATGTCCAGCTCTGCAATCGTAGTGGGAAATGCTAGTTTGATTGCAATACGTCTGAAACGTTCATTCCAGACATGCTTAATCGGGTTTAAGTCCCGTAAAAAAGCTGGCTTCAAGCATGTCGTCCACCACTAAATATCTGTGGGGACGAGCACTATCGTCCAACAGAAGGAATCCATCCCCTATGGAACCAGCATAGGACGCAAGAAAAGGTATAAACATCTCTTCTCTATACTTCTGAGCAGTCAGCGGCAATTCTGAACGACAAAGAGGTCCGTATATCCGTCAATACTGACTCCTGCCCATACCATTCGTCCCCCACCATGATGTGGTGTTGTTTCCTGCACATCAGTAGGAGTGTTCTGAGTCCCGCTTTTTCTAAACGCGAGGGATGATGATTTTCAAGCTCAACACAAGATCTTGACTTATCTGAGTAAAGAACCCGATCCCATTCACTATGGCTCCAACCCTGATGTTCCTCCGCCCAGTTTCTGCGGGATTAACGGTGTCGTGGCTGTAATGCGACTCTCTCCATAGGCCTCCGTGGGTTGAGACTACATTCACGAAGGTGATTTCGGGCTGTTTGTGGTGATATTGCGTGTCTTGTTGCTGCCTGGAGGGTGCGCTGCAGCTGAATTGCATCCAGCTTCCTGTCTCAACGGGCTGTTGATGATCATGTTTTGCTGAAGTTATCCGTGGTCGACCTTGGCCATGCCTTCATTTAACGCTTCTTTGTTTATTAAAAAGGGTAATACATAGTTGATATTCTGGTGATATATAATGAATTCAGTACAGTACTGAAGACCTAAAAATAGAAATAGTGTCTTCCAGAAATTTCAAAACTTATACATTTATTTGCCGAAGAAATTTATACTTGCAGACACTTCATACAATTTATTATATTGATGTGGTGTCTGTTCTACCAGACATGTGATCTCACAAAGGTCTTGACAAAAAAAGATAAATTACATTGCTAATTTTCTTCTTGTGTAATATTTTAACCGATGATATCTGTTGGAAATGGTGCAAAGTATGTTAAAAACTTGTGAAGTGTGTAATAATTATGCTGATAACACTGTGCTGTTGAACCAAGTCAATTGCAAGTAGTTACGTTGCTTATTGTCTGGCAGTACTTCTTAATCTGCTAAAACAGATCAGATGAGAATACTATCCACACGTAATAAATCTATTAACTGAATCTTTAACCGAAATGTTTACTCAATTTTGCAAAAGTGATCATAATATAACTCTTTACTCTGTAGCAATGTCGCTTTACATAATGTAATGCAAATAGTGCAACTGAATCTCAGCACAAAAAAGATGAAATATTGACTTCTGATCAAAAACAAATACATATCATAAAGTATTTTGCAGTAGACTTGAGCAGACAATTTTTTTCTGAGTTTATCACGTGTAAAAGCTAAACCCATTTGATTTGAACATAAACGATTTTTGTAACTATACTACAACGATCCTACTGTCGTAACTGTTTATTGCAACATATAGCCCACTGAGAACTTTCAGGAAATCAGTAACTTTTAAATCAATGCTCTAGTATGATTGCATGTTAGTTTGCAAAAAATATCTAACAATCCGTATTCATGGCTTTTCTTCGAAATGAACAAGTGACTTCATCTGGTAATTACATCTGCTCGAAGAAAACAAATTCCTGGATCTGAAGTTTCTGCAGTGTAAAATTCAGATAGGCACCAACGTTGCTAGTTGCTAAATTATACTCGAAACGTACTTGGTGCACAGCAGGTTTCGAACACAAACTGCAAAACTATTGTACCCAAACAATGAGAATTTAACTTTACAACAAACCTTGCACAGGTTTTAACGTGAAACCTATGCTGTTGAGATTTTTATTCTACTCTTTCAACTATTTATAGTGACTGATCTGACTGTTTACTGTACCTGAGGCTCCTGCAAGGAAGACATCAACAGCATGTCACGTAGAAGTCATAAAAATGCTCCTTACCTAACAACAATCAGTGACACTTTATCACTTATGTAAAGAAAGACGTAGATGACATCTCCTGTATGAAAAAATCTTAAAATTAACAAATTGTAATTCGTGTGGATCAGTTCGGGTACTACAGTGATGTCACTAGTTACTGAAATAAAAAAAAAAAAAAAAACAAAAAACAAAAAAAAAAAAAAAAAAAAAAAAAAAAAAACTGATTTTAAATTTTGGCGTTAGTTACTTTTATGAAAACTCAAATTAATAAAGAAACAATTTAAATTTTTATAATTTCCAAATCTTATAAAATAGGCTGTATGTGTGTATGTATGTATGTTCCACATCTCCTCCTAAACTACTGGACCGATATCAACCATAGTTGGTACACATGTTCCTTAATATCAGACAACAATCGCTGTCGGGGTAAGAATGACCTGGGACACAAGCGCAAGGAGATATGACGTCATAAACAATGAGATGCCCAAAAAATACAATACTGGACATTTTCTCCTAAACCGCTGGACCGATTTCAACCAGATTTGGTACACATATTCCTTACGTAAGCTAACAATTGCTGTAGGTGTACGAACCACATACGCCACACGGTTCAGGAAATATAACGTCACGAATAATAGGAATTGCAAAAAACTGCTACATAATGTGACAAGACTTTATAAATACACTATATGAGAATGACAGTACTTGGTGACTTGCAACAAACTTTAAACACAATTTCAAACCTTTATTAAACTTTCTCTCGCAGACAACCACATCAAAATAATGAAAGGAAAAAAGTTTCTCCCTTACTACTTTTCCGCTGTTCATGGAGCAAAACTATAGCATTCTGTAGAATGTTACAATTTATAACTTCTGTACTACCAGTTGCACTCACAGGAAATTTTACAGACATTATGCAAACGTAAAGCTGAATGTACGTGCGAAATTTTATCACAGCACGACACGTAGTTCATGAGATATGAGGACGTAAAGAGTAACGTTCATAGAAAAGCGCTCCATCAAGCATCACGTTTTAATCTATTACTTCTTTACTACTAACCATATTCGCAACAGATTTTACCGTCATACAGCACTTATACAAGTCAATACATTGCTGCAAAATTTTACAATTGTACAACATATCTATACTAATAATAAATCTGTAAATGTAGGCCTGTCGCTGTTCGCTGCAATCTTCAAAACTACTGGACGAATTTTCATGCGTCTTACACAGGAAACATGAGCGAAGATTGGTTCAGGATCTAGGCATGATTTCATCAAAATAGAATCACGAAGTGTTTTCATAGACCGTCGTATCTGTCTGTTCATCTATTAGAAACCACTTCTCCAAAACTACTTCACGAATTTGCATGGGGTTTTCACAGGTACCTTTAGCGTATCTTGGGACAACATACAGACTTAGTTTCATAAAAATCGGATCACGGCAAGAGGAATTCACAATTTAACGTTTTTCATCGACAACCGTCGTGTCTTTCTCTTTCATCTCCAAAACTAATAGACTAATTTTCAGGGTTTTTTCGCAGGAAGCATGAGGGTATCTTGCTTTTACAGAAACGCTTTATTTCACAAAATCGAATCAGAAAAGTAAGATATCATAATTTACACATTTCTCTGAAAGCAATCGCATGTGTCTATTTGTAGATAGCAATCTCCAAAAGTACTAAATGAACATTCATGGTTGGTATCACAGATAAATAAAGAATATCCTGGGGCAACATATAGGCTTCATTTCATCAAAATCAAATCAGGAAATTAAAAGATATCGTAATTTGCAGTTTTAGGTGTATTTCATGCTTGGAAAGAACGGCGCAATGCAGCAAAGAAGTAATAGATAGCGTTGCGGGTGTTCGTGTGAAGTTCGGGGCAGTGATCGGGTTATTAACCTTTGAAAATACTACTTACTCTTTGACTTTTCAAATTTACCGTATTTCTAAAAATCGCTTTCTTGGTTGCTGTGTTCTACGAAATATGATTCAACGCAATGAATATAAAACCGATACAATCCTCTCCGTGTTTAATCCATATATTTACATATTGATAACACAGTCTAACGTATATGTACAACTCCTATGGAAGTTCAAGTCTCACGCTTGGAACGACAATAGCGCATCTAACGAAAAGAGAGCCAACCGTAAGAATAAGAATTGTTTTCAGTGATATTTCTACTTCATTAAGGAAATAGTTATTACATTTCAGCTTTCAGTGCCTCAGTCCATTATCCAGAGATATGAATAATCATGAAATAAATGTTTTAAATTGCGAATATAACAGATGTATGATGTTAGATACATCATATTCATTAAGATATGCCTATTTCTAACACGTTTCGCAAACGTATTAAAAAAAAAGTACTGACACGTTTTTATGCGGTTTTCACAGGACATTTGAGCTATGATTGGGGAAACATATAGGCATGATACCATGAAAATCAGATCACGGAAAAAAAGATACATCGCAGTCTTAAGTGTTTTCAGTAACTGTCTGTTCATCTATTAGAAATACCTATTCTCCTAAACTATTTCACGGATTTACATGGAGCAACTTCGTTTTATAAAAGTGGAATCAGGGGAATTGGTTTAGATGTAGGTTATGTTTGAAGTATGGATTGTGTAGTACAGCAAACAAGCGATAGAGCACTGTAGTGCACCAAAGAACTAATAAACATCGCTGCTGCATAATAAGTATTGGGTAATACAACAAGGAAGTGAACGTCTGTGACAGAATTAAGCAATCTTATGTATACGAATACAAAAGAATGGAACTTAGTGTTACTGATTTCGCTCTGTGTACTAAGTCCTTAACAATATTTCTTTGCTTATTTCGGTACGGCTCACCCTTTATATCAAAACCGCTGTGAAGATACATCGTTTCGGACAATGACTTTTATAACTCAGTTTATTGACAGAGCAATCCAACAAGTATTCTATTTTTCTGATTGAGGCCCGGAACCCTAAAAATCGATGATACACAGAGGCCCTCCTTCAACAACCGTTGCGAAGCACGGGTATATAAGCTAGTTTCAAAATAAAATAAGGTTAGGAGAATGGCTGAAGAATAGCGCCTACTTTAAAATTAATTCAGTTTGTTCTTTCGGAACAAATGCCACATGTATATATATATAATATGTCGGTGACGGGCAATGATCCTATCGTTAGTGGGGGGTGGGCAAGTTTGGAGCCCTTACTCTTACGGGAATGTTTCATAACTAAGAGTTTGAGTACTGTGGGCAGGGTGAAGCTGGGAATTTGTATCTGACGGGGGGCGTGCTTAGGTAGTCCTTACAGGTGCGGTGATCACTGTGTTCCCAGTGGTGTAGGGGTCAGCGCAACTGCCTAGAAAGCAGGAGAACCGGGTTCGAATCCCGGCTGGGTACACATCTTCAGCTTTGCCCCATCGCAGTTGATGTCATATATTCTGTGAATATTAAATAATAACAACTGCAGGATCAGAAGTGACGTCTGTTCATTCGGAACAGATGTCACATGTATATATATAATTCAATTTCGTCAGTTTACGTTCAAGTCTGTCACAATGTCAGAAATATTACGCAATAGTAAAAAAAAAAAAAAAAAAAAAATGTATTCGTTATAGCTCAATGGGGATGGGAGAATTAGCATAAGGAATTTGCACACAGTACCGTTAACTGCGCCGAAGGCTGCTAGCTGCGTATTCACTGAAATCGAAACTAAATGTTGTCTGCCTTGATCGACTACTGCCCATCACAATATTCCTTCATCTTGATAAAGTCAGGAATTACCTATAAATGCTAGTCTGGTTATAAATTGGCGTGGTACGTCAGTCTCAGACTAATCCACCACATTGCCAGTCATAAATGTGCTCACAAGCGTTAACTAAAGCACTCTGTCTATGTTCGCCGGCCACGGTGGCCCAGGGGACTGAGGCGCTCCAGTCACGGTCTGCACGGCCACTACGGTCGGGGGTTCGAATCCCCCCTCGGGCATGGATATTTGTGCCGTCCTTAGTAGTAGGTAGTTCATAAGTAGTTTGTAAGTTTAGGGACTGATGACCCCGTAGTTAAGTCCCATAAGCTCTACAAACATTTGAACATTTTGTCTATGTTCACACCGGATATGAAGTATCTCGGCCAACACTGTGAACTGCGAGCAATCTTTAGTGCTCTCCACTGGAGATTAGCTCAGATCCGCTCCATGACAGAGGTTCTACGTACAGTGCAGTACTGTATAAGAGTCTTTATCGCCTCTCCACACAAGAAATCTCTGTGAGAGCGTCGCACCGCTAGTGGTGACACGCACAACCTGCACAGGTCAGAGAGCGAGTCTGCCGTAATTTTTCGCGTTCTATTTGTGTATATCTTCCGATGACGCAGGCGCTTACTCGCCAGTGGCTCGCCTACCAATCGGATAGTGCGTCTTAAAACGCTGTATGGCTCGCCAGCCAATCATTAGTCAGCTAATGTCTTGTTTAAGTATTTGCTTTGAGACATGATGGCGCGGGTCAGGAACTCGCTTTCTGCCCACTAAAAAGTCCATGCAAACATGCTTTGTTGAGTGTGACATTGTGTAACTTTTAAAAGAATTTTAAAGCATGCATATTTCCCCAAGAAGGCTGTGGCTTTCTGGCCACAGACCGCCCGGGGCGACTGGAGTGGGGACCCTTTCGCCCACCTGCCCTATTGTCACCGGTCATCCCCACGTGGGTGTCTCGCCTCGCTTTAGAAAAACAAGATTTTGTTCACTAGTACACGTCAGCCTTGAATATGTTTTTGCATTTGCAACATGATCTCTTAATTTGCATATGAAACTGTAATTATTATCTTACTTCCGCGGGTGTTGCCTCCGTTTTCTTTTCGTTTTGTGTACCTTTTACTTGTGTCTGTTATTGTAGTGAATGATTAATTGACGTGTAAGTCATTACAGAACAAGTACAGTCGGTCTCTATTTTTTTCTCAAGAGTTTGCGATTTTCCAGTTGATCTTTTGTCTTCGTTTCAATTTTAATTATATACTGGTTGTCTCGTTTTAAAGCGACTTTCTTTACTTTACTTTGGATAGCCTGTTCTTCTGTGATTTGAATCGATGTACGTGTCACATGTTTTGTGAAACGTTCAACCTCCTTATCGACATTGACAATGTCCAATTGGACCTTGTCTACGTCAGTTCATAGTTCCTGTTGACCTTGCGATAATGCCTGTATCTTGTCTACAGCCTCCTTTGTGTCTTTATTTATCTGTGAGATCTGGTTATCAATTCGCACTTTGCCTTACTCCATCTGAATTTTAACTTGGTAAATATCTCGTTTTAATTCCTGAGCGTCGCACCGCTAGTGGTGACATGCACGGCCAGCGCAGGTCAAAGAGGGTGTCTGCCGTAATTTTTCGCGTTCTATCTGTGTATATCTTCCGATGACGCTGGCGCTTCCTCGCCAGTGGCTCGCCTACCAATCGGATAGTGCATCTAAAAACGCTGTATGGCTCGCCAACCAATCATTAGTCAGCTAATGTCTTGTTTAAGTATTTGCTTTCAGACATGATGGCGCCGGTCAGGAACTCGCTTTCTGCCCACTAAAAGTTCCAAGTAAACATGCTTTGTTGAGCGTGACATTGTGTAGGTTTAAAAAAAATCGCACTGACGTGTTTTACGGCCCACTTTAGATTTGTAATTTTATAAGTTTTTGCAAACATTTTGGACAAAAATAATAATCTAAATAATAAAAAATTAATTAATAAGAGTGTCTGAAACCCTTTTCGGAAAAAAATAATTTAGGTAGTGGTGAGTTTCGAATCACTGACCTTCAGCCTTACAGTCCAATGCATTTTCTACTACGCTACGGATAAGAATTAGAACTTGGGTTCTTTAATTTCATACTATTAATGTCTGTTGTTAACTGATACTAATATGGCATTTGTAGACACTAGATTACCACTTATCGTACGAAGATCGACATGTTTTTGTTAATTCTTCAGTGCGCCATTGCTTTGAAATGTCAAGGTGTAAGCTACAATAAGAAAATCATCAAATACGCAACGCAAAATGGCGTATGCCACATAGAATTCTGGGCGAGGAATGTCACGTGACATCGGCGAATGGCTGGTTTTCGTTAATTCAATTCAGGATGTCAAAACTCTGTTATTTTTGCAAATATCTCAAACAATACGGGATATGAAAAAAAAGACATAAGGGAAGAAAATTGTAGAGAATTTTCTCCTCTACAAATTCGTTTATTTAATTTTCGCCTCAGATGAACGGTTTATTTGCAATTAAAATTACATTAGAAACGGCTTTTTTTTGGTATTCCTAATGTATTTCTTGTCCGAAATATTTCAACACGCGAGATTCTGGTCTCTGGGAGCCAACAATAATGTCTGTAAATTTTGGTGCCGATCGGTTGAACGGTTCGACCTAAAAAGTGGGAACACGTTACAGCCAGACAGACATCGTCAAATCGCCGTTATTTTTGCAAATATCTCGGCAACGATGCAAGATATGAAAAAAACAAAATAAGGCGAAGTTGTAGAGAATTTTCCCCTCTACCAATTAGGTTATTCAATTTTCGTGTCAGATGAACGGTTCGTATACAATTACAATTATATTAAAAACTGTTTTTTGGTATTACTACCGTATTTTTTGTTCGAAAAATTTGAAAAAGGGAGGTTCTGGTCTCTGACGGCCTACAATTATGTCTGTAAAATTTAGTTCTGATCGGTTGAACGGTTCGTCTTAAAAAAAGGGAACACGTTACGGACAGAGAGACAAACAGACATCCCAAAATCGCCGTTATTTTTGCAAATATCTCTGAAACGCTACGAGATATGAAAAAAAAAAAAAAAAAAAAAAAAAAAAAAAAAAAAAAAACATAAGAGAGCAAAGATGTAGAGAATTTCCACCTCTACAAATTCGGTTATTCAATGTTCGTGTCAGTTGAATGGTTAAGCCGTTATTTTCATTTTAACTTCGAACTGTCAAAAGACGATCGCAAAGGCCCACTTTTAGTGTTACTACCGTAACCTAAAGTGGGCCAATTTTAAAGTGTGCATATTTTCCCAAGAAGGCAGTGGCTTTCTGGCTGCAGACCACCCGGGGCTACTGGAGTTGGGATCGTTTCCCCCACCTGCCCTACTGTCGCTGGTCATTGCAACACAAGCGCCTTACCTCGTTTTAGAAAAACAAGTGTTTGTTTACTACTACACGTCAACCTTGATTATCTTATTGCACTTGCGGCATGATCTCGTAACTTGCATATTAAACTGTAATTATTATCATCTTTTACAAGGTTATATGAGTAAAGACGCCTTTACTCAATAGTGGTCGATATATTGACCACCTACCATAAGTGCAAAACAGTGTACATTGCTGTTTGCCTTCTTTGTTTTCAGCCATTTCGTTCTAAATAACTACTTTAGCACTGGGATTAGTAATATTTCATAGTGTTTATTAATGTTTTATAGTTTGAATATTGTAATATGTTCAATTTTTGAAGCCGGCCGCGGTGGCCGAGGAGACTGAGTCGCTCCAGTCACGGTCTGCACGGCCACTACGGTCGGGGGTTCGAATCCCCCCTTGTGCCGTCTTTAGTATAAGGTAGTTGATAAGTAGTTTGTAAGTTTAGGGACTGATAACCCCGTAGTTAAGTCCCATAAGCTTAACAAACTTTTGAAATTTGAACGTTTTTCAATTTTTGAAACATTAAATTATTTAATAAATTGTGTCCTTTTGCATTCCAAATGCCATGTTTCATTTATCTATTCCAGATATAAGAAGGTGGTCTTTTAAATGAGCACCATCCACTGTAGTCTAAGACCCTCCAAAAATCGATAGTGGTTTTTACGTCAACCACCTATTTCTTCCCTTCACTTCCAAATTAAATGGACATTAAACCGTTCTGAATATATTACATGCTTGTTGTTGTTATGGTCTTCAGTCCGGAGACTGGTTTGATGCAGCTCTCCATACTACTCTATCCTGAGCAAGCCTTTTCATCTCCTCATAAGAACGGCAACCCACATCTATTTGAATCTGCTTACTATACGCGTATCTTGGTCTCCCTCTGCGATTTTTACCCCACACACTTCCCTCCAATGCTAAATTTACGATTCCCCGATGTCTAAGAATGTGTCCTACCAAGCGATCCCTTCTTTTAGTCATGGTATGCCAAAAATTCCTTTTCTCACCAATTCGGTTCAGTACCTCTTCATTAGTTATGCGATCTACCCACCTAATCTTCAGCATTCTTCTGTAACACCACATTTCAAACGCCTCTATTCTCTTCCTGTCCACACTGCTTATCGTCCATGTTTCACTCCCGTACAAGGCAACACTCCACACAAATGCCTTCAGAAAAGACTTCCTTACACTTAAATTAATATTCGATGTTAGCAAATTTCTCTTTTTCAAAAATGCTTTTCTTCCCATTGCCATTCTGCATTTTATATCCTCTGTACTACGACCATCGCATGTTATTTTACTACCCAAGTAACAAAACTCATCTACCACCTTCATTGTTTCGTTACCTAATCTAATTCCTTCAGCATTGCCTGATTTTCTAAGACCGCATTCCATTATTTTTGTTTTGCTCTTGTTAATGTTCATTTTATACCCTCTCTTCAACACACTGTCCATTCCATTCAGCTGCTCTTCCAGGTCCTTTGCTGTCTCTGATAGAATTACAATGTCATCAGCAAAACGCAATGTTTTTATTTCTTCCCCCTGAACTTTAATCCCTATTCCAAATTTTTCCTTACTTTCCTTCACCGCCTGCTCAATGTACAAATTGAATAATATTGGAGAAAGGCTACAACCCTGTCTTACTCCCTTCCCAACTGATGCTTCCCTTTCATGCCCTTCGAGTCTAATAACTGCGGTCTGGCTTTTGTACAAGTTGTAAACAATTCTCCTTTCCCTGTATTTTACCCCTGCTGACTTCAGAATTTGAAAGAGTGTATTCCAGTCAACATTGTCAAAAGCTTTCTCCAAATCTACAAAAGCTAAAAATGTAGGTTTGCCTTTCCTTAATCTATCTTCTAAGATAAGACGTAAAGTGAGTATTGCCTCCCGGGTTCCTACGTTCCTCCTGAATCCAAACTGATCTTCCCCGAGGTCAGCTTCTACCAGCTTTTCCATTCTCCTGTAGATACATGCTTATATAAGTGAAATGGAATGCAATAAAAATATTACCTTTCAAATGTTCAGAAATAAAGTTTTGACCTATAAAGGGTTAATTCTTGCTTTATATTCTTAATAAACCGCAACATAACTTGTGAATAAATGTAATATCAATCATAACTCCTGTGCATTAAATACAGTCACATTATGCATCTGCAAAAGACGGATAAAAACAATCTGTTGTAGTTTGACTTATAATGAAAAATGTAAGAAATATTCTTTTATGTGGTACTACCTGGTACCCGGCGCGTTGCCACCGCAGAAGTAATAATTGTAAAAATAACGCTTTGCGAGCGTAATATTGTGTATAATGTGCGTAAATTGCCAATGACAAACACTATTTCACAAATTGCTATAGCTCGTGATGATGATTGGGGTCGAACGATTATTTAGCATCTCGAGCAAGTAAATGATTTAGTCGCAGACGATGCACAGTATCACAACTAGTGCATGAAAAAATTGTACCAAAGGCCAACGAATGAAGACATAAAAAGAGGTTTGTGTGCAAACTAAATCAATACTGCAATGCAATATATTTACTCTTATCTTGAACACAATTTGTGAAGAGTGTTAGTTCTCTCTTGATGAAATTATGAGAAAAGTAGCAGCATAACAACATTAGTTTCTAACCTATCACCAAGTTCAGCAGTGGTACGGAGAGGGAAAAAAATGCAGAACGATTGGTACGGATAAAAAGAAAGAATGGGCTAATTGCTGTCACTACATTCGAGACTCCAGCTACAGAGAAATTATTGAAACTTATTTCTTGCAAATGCATGAAGGGATGTTGTTGAGGCAGAAAGGCTGGATTAAAATGCTCCATTATTTGCGTGAATTGCAGTGATACCTGTCATAATTCCGAAGTTCCACAACAAAATAGTAATGAAGAGGAAGAAACGGAGACTGTTCTTCAGCAAACCTACGACGAAATCGAGGAAAAAGGTGATAATGTAGAAGACGAGAATCCTATTGTGGGTAGTGCTTAACAACTTTGTATCTGTGAAATTTTGCTCAATTATGTACACGAAGAACTAACAGAGCTTAGTGCTTCAGGCATAGTGTGGCGAAGTAGAATGCATTAAATTTAGTGATCAGTGCATCATTTGTGGACTAGGCCTACTGTATATATCAAATGTTTGTGAAGCTTATGAGACTTAACTGCGGAGTCATCAGTCCCTAAACTTACAAACTACTCATGAAGTACCTTATACTAAAGACAGCACAAACACCCATGCTCGAAGGGGGATTCGAACCCCCGACGGGGAGAGGCCTCGCGCATCGCAGCATAGCGCCTCAATGCACTCGGCCTCTCCGCCACGGCTGAGGTTTTTCGTCAATAGGCGTGTTGCAGTAGGCTTTGCGGCGCTCTTAATCTAAAACTATTTATCTCACAAAAAATTGGTTAGGACATAAATAGTGGAAAATTTTCTCTAGTCTCATTTATCTTATAACTATTTTCATCGTAAAATACGCCGGAAAGAAGACAACGTCAAAAAACTGTTTTTGGGCGCCATTTTTCAATATTGCGGCGCGAGCGGCAAAGGTACGACGTGGCAAACTTAAAATTCGAAACGTCGAAATCTATACGTATACCAATTTTGAAAACTCCCGCAAAACTTTCCAGGTAACATAAACCAAGTGACTGAACAGCACATACACACACACACACACACACACACACACACACACACAGAGAGAGAGAGACAGAGAGAGAGAGAGAGAAAGTCGACACACAGCTGCACGAGACCATGTGCATTATCAGTGGGGCATTCCGACCTGCTCCCACTTACTGGCTGCCGCTACTGAGTCATATCCTACCGCCAGATGCTAGTAGGAAGTGCGCCCTCATGCGCGAATATAAAAAGATCCCGGATAATCCTCAGATACCACTGCTGAAAGATGTAGACCACGCCGAACGGAGAAGGCTTAGTTCGAGACATCCTCCCACTGTTACAGCCAAGGACCTATCGGAAAGCAAGTTCGACGTCCTCCAGTCATGGACAAAACTGCTCTGCACAGTGCCGAAGTCTGCCCTGCATCAAGAAGAAGCCACCGCGCCGTGTGGACAACCCTCAACCGAATACGCATCGGACATGGGAAATGTGCAGACGCGCTCCACAGATGGGGAAAATCCCCTCCCCAGAAGTGACTGTGGCGCGGAGAGGCAAACTCTACATGTTGTGAAGGAGTGCAGAAACCGCGCATACTGCGGAACTTTGTCACTTTCTATTTGGGACTAGTCATTCTATAAAATATATATAAATTCTGGACGTTGTTTATAAATCAGTAATGTCAAAAATTGTTATATAATCTAAGGTTAAACATTTGTAATTTGTAATCTGTAACACGCGTGACATTGTTATGTTTCGAACTGCCACATACTAAATAAATCATCATCATCATCATCATCATCATTAGAGACTGATTATGCCTTTCAGCGTTCAGTCTGGAGCATAGTACCTCTAATAAGATTCCTCCATGATCCCCTGTTCAATGCTAACATTGATGCCACGTCCGATGTTATGCCTTTTACTTCAAAATCATTCTTCACTGAATCTAAGTACCTTCTTCTTGGTCTACCTCTACTCCTCTTACCCTCCGCTGCCGAGCTCATGAGTCTCTTAGGTAACCTTGCTTCTCCCATGCGTGTGACATGACCCCACCATCTCAGTCTGTTTGCTCTAACTGCTTCATCTATGGAGTCCATTCTCGGTTTTTCTTTGATTTCCTCATTATGGACACCCTCCTGCCATTGTTACCATCTATTAGTACCTGCAATCATTCTTGCTACTTTCATATCTGTAACCTCTACCTTATGAATAAGGTAACCTTTAAAAGCTGTACGCTTGTTTTGGAATGTTGAACCTTTCGTTAAATCAGACAATAAATTGTTCATTAACTTAGCTATTTGGTTTAATTATGGCCCTGATATTAATGTATAAGAAACAGTGCATTAAATTGATTATGTGCGCAACGGATATTTTTAACAAAACCACTGTGTCATGTAACCTTTTGAAACAGACACTGACTATACTCAAGAATTTTGACTGCGAGAAAGATATAAGAAAAACCACAAATCACTTTCTTAATGCTTGACTGTGGGAACCTATATAGGTCAGCCTCCAATTATTGAAATCCAGATCAACTATTATCTTACTATGGCACCAATAATGAAATATGTTCAATAATATTGTTCAAATCAACACTCCACTAAATCAAGTAATTATCAAATGAAGGAAGTGGGTTAATTTTCTAACTACGTAAATGAAATATGAAACAGGGTTAACTTGCTTATTATTGATAAACAGCATTACATTACTTACATGATACAACTTCTGACTTGCTGGCAAAGCAGCCTCTGCTCTACATCGGAGCCATACACACAACCCAACCGCTCTCTAAGCGAGCTGAACCACTAGTCCTACTCTCTCTCAGTGCGAGCTACAATGCTATGCAATACATGATCTTTGCCAGAGATGAAACTTTACACATATCGATACATACAGTAGAAGCGATATTATACATTTTCTTGCAAGCAAGTTACTCGATACATACAGTAGAAGCGATATTATACATTTTCTTGCAAGCAAGTTACTCGATACAAAACAGGAGGCACAATATTAGACATTTTCTTATTTTCTTATATTTTATGGACACGTTTCATCACCCCCCTCCTACCTATTAAAATTTTGTAGGGTGGGTGATGCCAATGGCATTGCCTAGCCAGCAAAATTACTGAATTTCAAGTCCACAAATCCATTAATGACATCCGAAATATAACAAGATCAAAACAACAGATGGAGTACATAGAAAATTAAAAAAAAAAAAAACAATGTGACAGTCATAAATACATGCCATTTTACAGAACAGTACCATCAAAAGTCACGCATGGAGTGGTACAGGGTGTGACAGGCATAAGCAAATGTTAAAATTTACAGAACATCAGCAATAAGTGGAATATATGACAATTATACATAATGGTAAACATAAGTATATATAGAATTTCAGGAAACATAGTTTGACAAATGATATAGTGGAGAAAATGAGATAGCTAGAAGTAATACACAAATGGAAAAACAAATGTCAAAATTTACAGAACATCAGCAATAAGTGGAATATATGACAATTATACATAATGGTAAACATAAGTATATATAGAATTTCAGAAAACATAGTTTGACAAATGATATAGTGGAGAAAATGAGATAGCTAGAAGTAATACACAAATGGAAAAACAAATGTCAAAATTTACAGAACATCAGCAATAAGTGGAATATATGACAATTATACATAATGGTAAACATAAGTATATATAGAATTTCAGAAAACATAGTTTGACAAATGATATAGTGGAGAAAATGAGATAGCTAGAAGTAATACACAAATGGAAAAACAAAATATACAATAATAAACGTGAACATATACAAAGTTTTACAAAAGATAGTTTAACTAATGTCATCATTCTTTAAAGAAAATGTGGTAATTACAAGTAATACAGACAGTAGTGTAAGTTCCATGGGTTTAAATTTTGTACAAGAGATCAGTATTTTTGGGAACATAAAATGAACATTTATATCTTGTGCACAATATAGTCTATGTAAATTTTTAGTGCACTTAGTATAAGATAGAGTGTCAGTTTTGTATTCTGTGATGCATTTAAAATGCTATACTTTCATGGATGCTAGAACATACATGTAAAATTTTTGGCTACATAGGTTTCTGATCATGTACAAAATAATATTACTGCTTCAGCACAATAGGATTTCAATATAACGTTTGTCAATCAAATAGGCACAATGACATTTCTGACAAAGTATATGTATCTATCAAGAGCACAATTTTATTTTGGTCACTGACTGTAAAAGAACCATGAAATATACCTAAACACTGGTAATGAACCTGTGGACAACGTTTGCAATGGGAGGCACTGAATAGTATATGCACACGAATAGCACATTAGCTCCTAACATTCATTTTAGGTCTGCACACGAACACAAAACACTGTGAGATTACACCACACTGTAGGCGGGCTGACTGGTTGCATTGAAGTGGAAGTCATGGGGAAAAGGTTCTGATGTATTCCTCCATGCAATTCGACAACCAAGTGTGCTCCAACCAACAGAGCTATTAGCCGACTGCATCCGCAGCAAACTGGTGATGGGTGGCCAAGGCTGCAATGGACAGTACTGTATGGCCAAACATCATCCACAAACATCTTCATTAAAAGGCCCAAAATCAGTGGTGTATAGTAACTCGTCCATTGTTCTGTGTGCATTCTGGAATCTCGTGTGCGAAATCGCCACTTCCCATGCGTGTCCAAAGTACATGAAATAAAGCATTTTACACACAAATTAGTAACATAGTCATGATATTTCAGTTTAGACTGAAAGAAAAGTCATTGATTAGAACATATCTACAGAAATATTTTCCCACAAATTCAAGTGGTACAGATGGGGTCATGGTATTAAACCATATTTTACATTACAAGTAGTGTCCTGAAGACGGATACATTTGAATACCAATGAGTAAGTTAATTCTTATATTAGAGTATCTACAACATTAGTGTCATTTCATATAAGCACAAGGCTTTACATACTATGTACATATTGCTTTACAAACACATAATCGTATGAAATACATTGAGGGTGCTTGTCATCAACTTGGCATGATATAACTTAAATTGACATTCCAATTACCATTTGTTCATATCTCTTTAAATTAATATATATCACTATGGTGGTGATTACATTACCACAAAGTATAACACTTAAATTACATAAGTTGCCATGGCCAGGCTTTTGTCTCAACTGAGCTACATATTTCATTGCCTTAAGGTATAACACATCAGGGTAGTTTCGTGAGAATATCAAAAGGGGTTCAAGTCATCAGGTCATGTCTGTGTCTGTCTGAGTCAACAGTAGGGTCAAACAAAACAATTAGTGCAAATTTTGGCACAGTAATAGATGTACATCACAGTAAATCATCCAATAACATAAACACAGACGTAATATTCGTTAGGCATAGCTGCAGATTTTCGTCAACAAGATCATCAATAAAATTTGGCAGATAGCAGTAAGCAAAAGCAAAATATTTCTGTGCATTATCTTTCTAGACTTAACTAGGCGCAATTTATGGCATAGCTGCAAGTTTGCAAGATAGATGGCTGTGTGCAACGTATAAGCATAACCATACATTGTCATTGAGCTTCATTATAAAATTAATTAGCATAGTGGTAGGGCTTAGGTATATAATTAGTGAGCATAGCGGTAAGCTTTGATTGCAAGAGCAATATGCATAGCTGCAAGCATAATTAGAAATATTCATTACACATAATTACAAATAATTACAGAGCATCAGAAGGATATGAATCTCACCAATCACACATGCCATTGAAGGCACAATGCATCAACATACAAAGTGGTGCACATAAGCACAAAGAGAAAACACAAAAGGGCAGTGCGAGTAAGCACATAAGAAAAGAACAAAACATAGCATCATTAGCAACATAGCGATTCTCCTCATAATTACTTCATAATCATTGTATAATCTCGTCATCATTAGCAACATAGCGATTCCCCTCATAATTGCTTCATAATCATTGTATAATCTCGTCATCATTAGCAACATAGCGATTCTTCTCATAATTACTTCATAATCATTGTATAATCTCGTCATCATTAGCAACATAGCGATTCCCCTCATAATTGCTTCATCTCGTCCACGTAATTACATTTATCAAACATCTTTAACTGTTACCAATACCTTCCTTACCATCATTTATCCATAAACAATAATGCATCTTAAAGACCACCATAACATATTGTGTATTGCCTTACTCATCATCCTCCATAATGTTCTTGGCTTACCAAAAAATGCTCGTGTCAACTCAAAATCTTCTTCGCTCGCTCAGAACTTCGTAAGTTATGCAATTAGTAATACAGAAGAATATTTTCTGAAACATAGGAACTTGATTAGATTACACAATCAAAAATTTCCATTAATTTTATTTGTCTTGCACAGCCACAGAGTTCGTTATATGCAAATTGCAAGATAATCAAAGTTTCGTATGACAATATCCCAGCGTAGCACAGAGTATAAGTATTCAGAGTTAGAGAAAAGTAACAGTGAGAAAAAGAGGTGGATAGAGCGCACTAAGGAAAGGCGGAAGAATAGTGACACTCAGCTCGAGAATGGGGCACCAATCGCCACTTGGTGTGTCCAAAACAGATTAATGGACTCTCTACCCCAAATTTATGCCTTGAAAATCCTTTTTGATGAATTAGAGCATGGATTAGCAGGTCTGATTTCAATGTTTTGCTCTTGCCTTTCCGGGGTGCGCGATCTGCTTAGACCCCGAATCGTGTTTTCGTATCGCGGAAAGCGGTCACGAGAATTATCGCGTGTGTCCTCCCGACTACGCTTCTCAGCGTTATTGTTGTGATTTTCAGTCTCGCGATCACTATCAGTATTGCGTCTATCACGCCAATTAGTATCATTCGAAGTATTGCTGTTATGATAGTAATTATTGTAGCGTCCTCCGCGACCAAAACCACCACCTCGGTTGCGGCCACGAAAACTTCCACGGTTAATTTCACGATCATGAAAATCACTATTCTCATTGTCGCGTCTTTGTTTGTAAGTTTCATTAGCAAAAGAATTACCTTTTGTTTGATCCTCGTGCTCTGAATACCGTATGGTACGCGGCGGGCTTTGTTGCGACCGGCGATCATATCTGTTTGTTTCATTAAACGGGGTAGGATGCGTTACATCAGAACTTTTGTCACTGTTATCACTGATTTGGGTAATTTTAACGGTAATATCCTCAAACTGTTTATTAATTTTATTGATCTGTTCCGTCGTGCCTGACTGGAAGTTCTGCAACTTTTCATCAAATAGATTACTCTGTTGCTTCAATTGAGCGAGTTCGGTGGTTTCTATATTTTCGACTCGTGACGCAAGGTTTTCCACTACCGGGTTAATCTCGTCGCGAATATCCTGTCTTATTTGCTGAGATTCACATTTGAAAGTATTGAGCAGTTGTTCCCTGAACCGATTGTTGTCCTCATTTATTTTATTAATACTACTTTGAATACTCGCAAACCTCGAATCGCACGTTTGTTCAAATTTCTCAAGTTTTTCATCTAATTTCTGAAATTGTAATTGATTATTGTCAAGTTTTTCATTTAATTTCTGAAATTGTTCCTCAAGTTTTTCATTTAATTTCTGAAATTGTAATTGATTATTGTCAAGTTTTTCATTTAATTTCTGAAATTGTTCCTCAAGTTTTTCATTTAATTTCTGAGATTGTTCCTCAAGTTTTTCATTTAATTTCTGAAATTGTAATTGACTATTCTCATTTAATTTAGAGAGCTGTGACAATAAAATTTGCATGAAATCATTTGGTAATACGTTTTCCATAGCTTTCATCACAACAATCATCAGACAATATAAAAGAGAGGCTTGTTCAGTAGTAATGCAATTATTTGTATATTCAATTCATCTACTATAAACAATACTACACAATCTCAAGAATGGTAAGTAACAGACTACAGAAACAATTACTATGCTACTGTTGCTACAACAGAGGATGGTGCTACAAAAATTAAATTAAGAGCCAAAGGGTAAGTTGGTTAGTGGAAAAGACAAACTAACTGAAATAAGACTACGTATCTAACTACGTCACGATCCTGTTTGTGAACTATCCTGGCAGAAAGGGCGCCAGATAAAAGCTGTACGCTTGTTTTGGAATGTTGAACCTTTCGTTAAATCAGACAATAAATTGTTCATTAACTTAGCTATTTGGTTTAATTATGGCCCTGATATTAATGTATAAGAAACAGTGCATTAAATTGATTATGTGCGCAACGGATATTTTTAACAAAACCACTGTGTCATGTAACCTTTTGAAACAGACACTGACTATACTCAAGAATTTTGACTGCGAGAAAGATATAAGAAAAACCACA